>OX453037.1:8846765-10313396 GCA_949699805.1 Tromatobia lineatoria
TAAAAAATTTATGCATATCTGTATATGAGAATTTTTATGTTGCGAAAAGTATTCGCAACTTTTTTATTTTTCTCGAACTTATGTGGAACAAACATCAAGCGATAGAACTACCTTAATATTGTCTTACTTAATACAAGTCTCGTTATAACTTAATTCCGGCTATTTCATCAAAATCACTTTGAAAATCTCGATAAAAAATGTTACCGATTGTTTATCAATAAGTTCGTGTCTGGATTTTTGGCTTTATCTTGCTTAAGTTTATAAACGTGCCATTTGGAATGCATTGTTGCGCGGGTTCTCCACCTGCGCTCGCAAAACGTGCAGCCAGTGTTACATGTCGATTTACATAACTCGTGTGTATATAAACTTGCACGTAGCGCAACCTACAATGATGTTTGTGTGTATACACGAGGAGTACGTCGGTGTGGCAGTTGATACGGATGTACGTAGGTGCGAGCGGGTGTGAGGGGAAAGGGTTGTTCCCCGGTGCTGCTGCCGTTATGCCAGTATCGTGGCCTCGGGCCATTTCCTGTCCGGTTGCAGCGCCGCAACGCGCTCCTCTACCGACGACAGACAACCAACCAGCAGTATCACTCTCGGGTTAAACTGTACTACGTTCGGCACTCAAATACTCATAGGTCAAGTAAAAAAAATAACTCGTTTCCAGCAACCTTTCCTATTACTTGTTGAGGCCTTTCTAGGAGGTACATCATGGTGTGATTTTTAGTGGGTCCAAATTTGGGAGTTTGTTTTATTTAGAAATAGCCAGTCGGATATGAGGATGAAACTTTATGAATGTCCTTTTGAAAAAAGACTTTGTGGAATGTCGTTTCGGTAAATAAGACTTTGTAAAATGTCGTTTAGACAAATAAGACTTTGTAAAATGGCGTTTTGGTAAATAAGGCTTTGTAGAATGTCGTTTTGGCAATTAAGACTTTGTAAAATGGCGTTTTGTTAAATAAGGCTTTGAAAAATGTCGTTTTGGCAAATAAGACTTTGTGAAATGTCTTTTTGGAAGGCGCCTTGTGAAATGTTGTTTTGGCAAATGAGACTTTGTGAAATGTCTTTTTGGAAGTCTAACGCCTTGTAAAATGTCATTTTTGAAGAATAAGACTTTGTAGAATGTTGTTTTGGTAAATAAAGCCTTGTGAAACGTCTTTTTGGTAAAATAAGGCTTTGCGAAAAGACATTGTAGAATAATTCGAGAATCCGTATTTAAATTTTAGCGAATTATGACTTTCTAAAAAATCATTGTAACGAAATACTTTCTTGAATTTCTTTTTTTAAGTGAAATACCATTTTCTCGAATTCTTTTTTACATCAAATTTTGACGTTATAAAATGGAATTTTGGGCAAATAAGGTTTTCTATGAAGTTGCTTCGATGACAACGATTTTACAAAATGTCGTTTAGTTAAATACAATTTTTTTACGTGGTACTTGAATGACGGAGTTTTCAAAACATTCCAGAATATCGTTTTTATATTAAAAAAAAAACAACTCCCCAAACGTCTATTTTTGGAAAAACGAGTCTTTCCGAAATGACATTCAATAAATGGTATCTTGAAACTTTGTTCGATTCAAGTATCGTTCCCCAAAACGTCAATCTATAAATCTATCTTCGAATTTTCTATTCTAGCATTTAATTTTAAAATCAAGCGTCCCCAGCTTGACATTGGTTTACCGGTTTAATCTGAAACGGTCAAGAGAAAATTTTTACTTTTGAACTCACAACTTTCTTGTGCACTGTACGTCTTCACGAAATTGCAAATACAATTGTGATTGAAGAACCTTTTCAGCTTATAACGTTTAGCTTCCTCGTGAGGAAAGCTTTGTTTGTGTGAAAAATTGTTTTTTCATATTTTAATCTCAGAATGCTCAAAATGCTCTTAAACGTCAAGAAAAATGATTTTTACGAAATGTCTGTATATGTATATTTGTGTATGTTACCGGATTAATGTTACCACAATAACGTGCGCACTTTTAAAGATATCGCTCTGGAATTTGGTACACATATACAGTGTAGGAAGACAAAACCTGAGTTCAAATTCGGCACGAATCCGTTGAGTGGTTAAAAAATGATGACATTTTGAGGTTTTCGCAAAACTACTCATTATGCTCTAACTTTTTTATTTTTCAAGATATTGGGCTCAAATTTTGTCCATGAATAGATTATTGTGGATTTATAATTAGTACAAAAATTTTTGAACATCGATTTAACCATTCAGATTTTATGGGATTAAAATTTTTGTGAAATTCTTAAAAAAATTGTATTCCCATACTCGTATGAACGTACATTGCGATAGACTTTATCACCATTCTTAATGCTCTTGAATCACAGTTTTAAGTAAAAAATATGTAAATTTCAACAACAAAGCCTTCTTTACGGGGAAGCCAAACATTATAATAAAAATATAAGAACAACAGAATTTTCATGGGTTGAGGTCAAAATAGCGAATGACCAAAATAGTGAATAATTGAAATAGCGAATTTCGAAATAAGGAACGTTTGAATCTAGAATAGTCATCATTAATGAAATTCGCTATTTCAGCCATTCCCTATTTTCACCATTCTCTATTTTCACCTCCATCTTATTAAAATGCATTCGAAATAGCGAATGGCTGAAAAGGTGTTCCATAATTATGGGCATTTTAAATTGAGACCTTCCTTACTTTTCAATTCGCTATTTTAGTCATTCGGTATTTTGACCACCATCAATCTCCATGAAGGCGAGAAATTACCGGAGAAGCAACGTGACAATTCGAATTGTCAGCGTTTTTCACATGCATTCGTGCTATTAAGCAGCGCCTAAATTTGATTTATTCGAAAACCCGTCCAATCAATTTAAAACACTGTTTCAGTGCATATTCAGACTCCCATTGATATGCCCAATCAACGACAATGGAAATGACAATGTGACAGGGATTCTTCCAACCTAACCACACTTGGAATTCAAACTTTACGGTCCACGCCATGAAAATTCGCGTAAGCCAAACAACATCTAATTTTCCAAACATCTTTTCAGACGGGAGCCATTCGTTCGCTATATTTCGCGTCTCACAGACAACAATACCAAGTCAGTAAAACTTGTCTCCACCACGCCGAAGCAAGGATAGTTAAATTCCGTCTCCATTGTCAAACAACGAGGACAACACTTCATCTGGCATTCACGTGCATTTGTCTCCGACGCGAGAACCGCAAGACAAAAGCGACCATGGAACAAATCCTGTTGCGAGGAAAAGTACAAACGAGTCTGGGGAATATCGACAGTTTAGAGAGGCGGAAAAGAGATTCGACAGGAGCTCATGGGCCTTTCAATGCAACTTCCCGATCCTCCAGTGAAAAGAGCGTCGATCATACTCGTGTCCGCGATTTTACTTCTTTGTCCTCGAGATATATTCCGGCACAGTTTCGCTCGTAACTTCAGCCCACATTGCGTCCCGTTCGTTTTCAATGCCCCGTTGTATGCATGTTGTTCTGTATTTGTGTTTGTAAGCGATTCAGAGCATCGTATCGTCCTGCGAGACAACCCGTCGCTCCATCTGTCCACGAGCTTGGTGAAATTGGAGATGCAACGGTTCGCATGTTGAGCTGGTGTCGCTGGTCATCCACAATTCAGCTCCACGAATGACCGACATGCCAGCCACGCGTTTTCAGCCCGGGATATGTCATTCTTGGAGATTTTGAGGGATAAATGTAGGAGAGGATAGAAGAGAAATACGCTTGTCGAGTGTATTCGGTGCTGACTCTATTGGTGCTCGAAACTCAGTGTATATTGTGACGGTAACTGCCAAGTAACGGGAAAATGTATGTTGTGTTCATGATAGACATTTCGCTCAGTTGTTGGGCACGACTTGCTATGGGTTTGCCTTGCTTTTCAGAGGACCAAATCACCTTGAAAAAGTCATAAGAATTTTTTTTGTCGATATCCTTATTTAAAATAATATTGCACTTGTATCTTATTAAAAATGTTACTTCCTGACTATTTTTCGTAATATAATCAATAGTCATTTAATCCTCATCCTTTCCAATAATCATTCCGAACTTCTGTCAGTATCAATTCGTTCGGCAACTTCGTGCTTCGTTCATTGCACTTTTATATTTCTGCTGACCGCACGTGTCTTTGGGCCGCGCGTTCCCCGAAAACCCCACTCAAATTCCGATTCAGTCTATCATCATTTTTTCCATTATTTTTAATATTCGGTCTTTAATCAATCTTCAATCAATCAACATGGAATAAACACATTTATCGAAGGCTCAAAAGTCTAACTTTTAAATATAAACCTAGTAGTAGTAGTAATAGTAAAAGAGTCTTATTAACAATACGCCTTAGTTTTTTTTCCTTCCTTGCGATACATCTTTTTTAACCAATAATAAACAAATGCGGTAAATAAAAAATGGTGAAATAATTAAATAACATATCATATTATAGTCGAGAGATTTTCACACCTGATGACGAAAGAATCTCCCGACCATAATATGATATGTTATTTAATTATTTCACTATTTTCTATTTACCGCATTTGTTTATTAATTAAGCTTATTTAGTCGGGAGTTTTCAATTTTTGAAAAATCATTTTTATTTCATCCTTTTTAAAGTGAACACTTTGCGATATGCGCTGTGGAGTGAGTTGTACTACAGCACGATAATGGCGGCCATCTTGTGACATTTCGATATATTTAAATAGGCTTTTTGCACTATTTGCAAACTATCATTATCTAAGTGAATCAACAACTTATCACTTTAATTTACGAAAAAAGACGTTGGGCGCTAGTGATATAAGCGACGTACAAAATTTGGTTAAGTAATTATTTACCGTTTTCGAGAACATTGGCTACAAAGGAATCGCTCAAATCAGCTGATCGCCGTGAAACGAATAACTCCCGTCTTTTTTTTTTGCCCCAGAGGGGCAGTCGGGAGTTAAAAATATAATATTGTTTACAATATTTTATTCTTAGTAAAATTTTATTTGCAGTCGACTTAGCCATTCATAATACAATCCACAATTGTTTTCATATTACGTAATAAAGTAGAGTGATTTACTAGTTACTCAGAAAAATTAAAAAAATGAATTCCCCATTAAAAAAGCTTATATCGAATTCTATGAGCATTTTATTTACAAATTAATTTATAATTTTTCAGCACCATAACCATAAAAAAATTATCTTGGTATCTTGAATGGCATTTATTTTTTCTAGACGCTTGAAGCTGAATAATAAAATTATCGTTGGAAACATACAGGCCAATAATTCTCGACATAAATTCCTTATATTTTGGAAAGAAATGTCAACGTTTATATGTGCCGAAAATTGAAAGCGGATTATGAGCTCCCGTCTAATAAATTTGAGGGCAGGTTGATTGACGTCTGATCGTTCACGGATCGTTACTACTGATCGCGGGTCGCCTGCTAGATTGACTATATCTCCTAACCGATGCCTCCCGTCTATCATTTTGGACAGCCAAACTAGCGGCAAATTTGATGGTGGCGAATTTTGAGGGAAAATCGGAAATAGATTCGTTCACAGAACGTCTATCGGTGTTTCTATCATGGTAAAGGCTTGGCTATATAACGTCGTTGGTGGGGTTTACATCTAAAAATAGTTGTGGAAATGGTCCGCGAGATCGATAGCAGGTAACACTGGGAGTAGGTGCTCCGAACCACTCGAAATGCTTCTCCTCTCCCATCTCTGTATAACCGAGGCTTCGCTGGTTCTCGAGTGCACAGGCGAATATGCACGAGAGATACGATAATGGAATTTCGATCCCAGAGTCAACGACTCCGCGTACCACGGCGGACAAACCCAACGGTGAGAGATATTCATACAGCGACATGCCATCAACGACCTATAACTACTTTCCTCTGTATAACTATACTGCACAATGGAAAGCGTTCACTCTTTGGGTACAAATAGTACACCGCAAAGTGGTCTTCTCGGTGTTTGTCTCGCGCAGGAAAATCTATTGTGAAATACAGAATCGAATATTGTGTTTAGGTCCATTTACACGCTTGGAAATATTGGGTTACTGAAAAGTCGATGGAGATCATGCTAGAATTGATTTTTTTTAAAGGTGCAGAGAAGAAAAATAAAAAAAGCTATTGTACATAAGTACATCATTAAAGTTTAAGGCATTTGAATGGTACTGAAAATTACCATTTTTTTGATCAATGTCATAATTTTTTTTATAATATTAATTTTTTTTCTTAATTTCAGATTTTTTTTAAATTTTATTAAAAAAAAAAACAAATTAAAAAAATCGGTTTTCTTAGATTTTTAATTATAACTTTAGTTAATGGATTGATAATTGATTTAATCTGTAAGAAATGAAGTAAATTTTGAAAAATCGTGGACATTTTGAGAATTCTTAAAATTTTGACCATATACACATGCTTTAAGGCCATTTACGTTTATATATGTATATAATTTATATATTCTTCGTTTGTGAGCTCGGGCACATTCGAAAATGCAAAAAAGTTTATTCAAATCCGACCTATCCGAAACTACCTTTCCTGTATAACTATACTGCATAATAGAAAGCATTCAATCTTTGGGTACAAATAGTACACCGCAAAGTGGTCTTCTCGGTGTTTGTCTCGTGCAGGAAAATCTATTGTGAAATACAGAATCGAATATTGTGTTTGGGTCCATTTACACGCTTGGAAATATTGGGTTACTGAAAAGTCGATGGAGATCATGCTAGAATTGTTTTTTTTTTTAAAGGAGCAAAGAAGAAAAATAAAAAAGTTATCGTACATAAGTACATCGTTCAAGTTAAAAGCATTTGCTGGTTTGACACGTACAGAAATGTAATTATCCGATTTTTTTTCTCAAATCTTTTTTTTACTGGCAATCAACCATCATTCATTTTCAATGGAAAGCAGTTTTTCGCTGTTTGTTTCGTGCAGGAAAATCTACTGCGAAATACAGAATCGAATATTGTGTTTGGGTCCATTTACAAGTTTAGAAATATTGGGTTACAAGTCGATGAAGATCATGCTAGAATTAATTTTTTTAAAGGGGCAACGAAGAAAAATAAAAAAGTTATCGTACATAAGTACATCATTCAAGTTTAAAGCCAATATTGTGTTTTGTTCCATTTACACGCCCGGAAATATTGGGTTGCAAAAAGTTCGATGGGCATCATGGTGGAAAAGGTACTTTTTTTTTTAAGGGAGCAGAAAAGGAAAATGGAAAAAGTTATTGTACATATACATCGTTCAAGTTTAAAGAAGTTGCTGGTTTAAAATGTACAAAAATGGAATTTTTCGAATAATTTTTTTTTTTCGTCAATTAAACATAATATATGTTTTGGATGTATTGAATGTCACATTTGCCTTCATGACTTATAACTGCCGTTCTCTTCACATGTACACTACACAATGGAAAATGTTAATTCTTTGCGTACAAATATTACGACGCAAAATGATCTTTTTCGCTATTTGTCTCGAGCAGGGCAATCTCTTGGGAAATACAGAATGAATATTGTGTTTCGGCACATTTACACGCTCGGAAATATTGAGCAAAAAACGAGTCAGTGGGGCTCATAAATTTTTCACGGGAATGATAAAGTGGCACTTTCTTCAGAGGCAGTATAAAATAGAGATGAAAAAAGTTATGATATACAAGTACATCAATTGAGTTCAAAGCGTTTTGCAGACAAAATATGACACAATCTCTTAGACATAAAAGAACAAGACTGCAAAGTAAAACCTCGCAAATTGCTTCCTCATTATTTTTTCTTCGTACAAAGCTCTGAGAGGAAGCATGTTGATAAATTTTAGCTCCTTCACATAGAAAGCTGTGCAAAAAGCGAAAAATAATGAGGAATCAATTTGCAAGGTTCTACTTTGCAGGCTTGTTTTGACTAGAGGAACGTTTCAAAAGTTGTAGAAATTCAAAATTTCATAGAATTTTAGTCGATCAACTAACTGATTTCTGTCAAATTCGAACCTGAATTTGGTCTTATGTTAACTCATATGTGAACCAAATTAGAACTCTGTATTTCGTATGAAATCTGCTTAATTAGTTGAAGTTGACTTAAATTACAATTACAACGTCAGTTTTTCGACAATTCAAAATCCTATAAAATCCGAACCTCTCAACCGATCTTCACTAAATTTGATATCTACTACAACTGGATATTAATTCGACCTTGTAGAAGATTCAAGCAGAGTCAGTCAAAGTTAACGTGAATTAGAACGAAAACATAATTTTTTGGAAAATTATTAAAAATCCAAATCGCTTTATGGATTTCGCTCAAATTCAATATCGACCGTCATTTTTCATTTCTTCATTTCTTAAAACCCATTAACTAAAAAAATTGGAGCAGCGGGGAACATACAGACTTTTTTCTAAAAATTAAACGTCATATAAAATGTGAAAATTTTTCACATTTTATATCAACTCCAATTTTTTCTTAAATTCATACATAAGAAGTGGCAATGACAGTTTGATTGTCAAAACCATTTAATTTTACAAGCCTGACACACACACACAGAAATTTTTATGAAACAATTTTTTTTTTTTTTACGAAAACAAAGCTTTTTCTTTGAAGACGCAAGAACGGTAATTATCCTTTATAACTTTTTTTTACAAATGCGATTTTTTTTTAGTAAAATTAAATATCACTCATTTCGCAGATAAATTTAATTCAACACATTCGTCAAATGTTCACAGCGAAAAAAATTACAAACAAAAATATTGTTTCATAATTTTCTAATACATTTTAATACAGCGTTGAAAAAAAAAATGGATTCCAAATGTCACCTTAAAAAATGCATCGGAATACCAAAATGAAATACCGTTGTTGCGATTACTACAATCTGTACAGTATTGTCCTCCCGTAATCAGGATCTCCAATCACAAACCCACGAATCATGCATTCCCAGCGAACAACGCTATCATTATGCAACGCACAGCCAATTATCTAGCACTGCATCAGAAGCGGCGTCGTTTGCATACAAATATCATACGGGAAATGTACAAGCCAACTGTGCAGGACATCAGAGCATGTAAATGACATCTAAAGTATAACAAGATATAATAGTCAGTCGGTAATTCTGTTTCTGTAAACTTTCGAAAACCCAACGGACGACGACGAGTGAACTTTATCATAGAGGTTCAACGTACGATTACAAGTTGTGCTGTGTATATGCTGTGCAAATGTACTCGACAAGTGGCATATCGTTTAGGCAAACAGGTCAATGGAAAGTAAACCTTTTACTGCTGAGCAGAAAAAAATCTATTTGCACTAGGCTAGAAGTACCGGTTGTGGCTACCCTTACACTTAAACACATTTTTCGCAGCTATTTCTATTCTGTGCCTATATTTAATCATGATTATTGATAGCGTTGTACATTTTTTAAACATTTATTGTTATATTGACGTTAACTCGTCCTCATTAGAAAAAATACTGTATCAATAATTGGAACATCATCAGCTGATTTACCAAATTCTTAACGCTTTGCCTCATTCGACAAGATTTTCGGTTTACATATTCGGAGAATTGCATGCAGCTTAATGTAGTCAAATTGTGTCAAATTCGCATCAGTTTTCGAAAAATGAGAGGATTGCAAACAATTCTCTATAATACAAAAATCTGAAAAAAATCATGCATATTAAAGGTGTGGAAAAGATTACTTTTCCATAATAATAATTCTAAAATGTTATTAACGAATTGATGAAAAATAAAAATGTTCAACAAATATTTCAACAACCTTTTATTTTTCTAATAATAATTTTTTCATTTTTCTGAATACGCATAAACGCTTCAAATTTTTGAATTCACTTTGAATTTTTCGTTTTTTTACATGAGAAAAATTCCAAAATTCGAAGTGAATTAAAAAATTTCATATCATTATGCAATGCCAACATTTTTTTTCGGAAAAAGCTCTAGTAAAAAATATAAAAAGTATACAAGCTTGATATAGTGTGTGACTATTTCTAACAACGAAGCTGCCACGGAAAAGTCCAAACGAAAAAAACGAACGTCAAACAAGCTTAGTTAGGTTCACAGAAGCCATTTGTACTTTTAAGAAATACATCGTTATATACAAAAATTAATTGATCCCGAGAAAATGCGATTTTTAATGATTAAACACATCGTAACTTTTTTTTAGATGCAATAACTATTCAGTTATACAATTTTTAATTATGACCAAAACCGGTACATTGTCGTCGTCAAAGTCGGTGCATAGATGGCCACAACCGGTGAAATGACAATACCCCTACATTTTTCTCTTTCCCAGTGTTTTCTCTATCTATACGAATCTTTTAATGCAAGAAATCTAAAATAATTTTCGTGTACGAAAAGTACAGCTTTAAAATAGTTTTATGATATTTTGTCCAAATCACAAGCACTTGAAAATTGTTAAAGTGGCTAGGACCGGTATTTCTAGTTTAGGTTTTCACTAAAGTGAAAAATCTAACCTGGCAGGAGTTGAAAAAAAAAATGTAGTAAGTGTAGATATCGATACAGGCCGATACATTTTTTTTGTCAATTTAGTGGCGCATTGGTTGCAGTATTTCGCAAGCTTCAGGCAGAACGCCAGGCCAGAGACGTAAGCAGAGCTGCAGGAGCCGATTCCAACCGGTTTGGCGTTCCAGCCTCGTCGAGTCCGGCCACGAAACTCCTGCGTCCCAACACGCAACCTCGTCTCAAGGATCCCTCTCGTTTCGAGTATCTTTGACGACGACAACCACAGGACCTTTTTAGTATGTTCTGGTCTTTGCCTCGCACGTTTCGCAGTGCACTAAGTATATTATTACCGAAAGGATTTATGATAGTTTTTTTGCAAATATTGAGTGACTGCTATTAATTCCTTGTTTATTGGACTCATTTGATCGTTATATGAAGTATTCTTTTTGTAGTTATAAAAAAAAATATTATCCATTTTATAATGAGATCAGCAATGATTATTATCATCGTAGCGAATTCGCGATATTGACGATAAATTTTCAAAATAATATTTTTATATTCTCGTGTAAAAATGATTTGAAAAACTCGAGAGACAGTGGAATTTTGGAAAAGTGCAGTGTACATTTTAAACCGCTTTCATTCTGAGAGTGTTTGACATACGACATACAACTATAATTTTTTTCTTCTTTTGAAGATTAATATATTTATGAATATTTTCGTTGATTACAGTGACAGGAGAATTTTTGATGTTTCAAAGCAACAGACAAGGGGAACTAAAAATTGATAGTTGCCATTGATCATACATGTTCGACCAACATTTTTATTGTGTTACAATTTGATAACTTTGCGACAGGACAAAAATCTGATAAAAAATTGGGGCACGGCGATACTAGACACAAAAATTTTGAATTATTTTATTTTATTTGTTTAAAAAATGTTTCCTTTCTCAAGTACAACTGCATCTAGATATGAAAAAGAAATGAAAAAAATCTTCAACTTTATTTTTGTCTCCATAGTTGTTATAATTATTTACCAGTTGGAAAAATTGAATTTGTCTATAGATATTAGTTAAATTATTATTACATATATTTTCGTCCAAATAGTTGCCATAAACATTCGATGGTCCAGAAAAGCTGTATTATAATAATAGTCCAATGGATCGTAAATTAATAGTTGTCACTTAATAGTTGACAGGACTAACCATGATTTGTTCGATTGTAGGGGAGAATAAAGAACAGAACTCGGAAACAACCCTCGAAAAAGTGACTCTCCACAAATCGCAGCCTCCCTACGTCTCAGAATCTCCCTCTTCTAGCTGTGTCTACATACATATATATGTTTCTCTGAGTTTGTATCACCGAAAGTTTATCCGAAAGACACAACGACGCCGCATAAATCCTACGTTTTTTCCAGACACAGTCATCCAGGGCGTGTTCTACCTCTTTCCACTAGACACGTGGAGAGGACACCAGACAAAGAGATTCCTCCCACGATTTCCGATAGACACAACGTGAAAACCACTCAGAGTTGGGCAGCACGAACGTGATTTCCATTTACGTCACGTGGTTCTTCAAATTCTTTGGCATTTGAAAATAATATCATTTTTTTAGGATTCATTTTAGTTGCACGACAAAATTTTTCAAAGCGAAACGTCACCTGCCACTATTATTATCATTGCAAATAGATGAAAATCATTTTTCCTATAAAACAATAATTATGGTATTCATTTTTTATTTCTTTGGCAGAAAAATTCTCTCTTTTAAATAAATCTATAACAGCCGAGGATAATGTGGTACTATTATTACTAATGTTGATTTACAGAAATTCTCATTCACTTAAGGATGGTAGCATTTTTTTAGTAGTAAACTTCGCAGTAAACGATTATTCTGGAAAAAAGGTAGCCAATGATTATTTAAGAAATTCAGATTAGTTTTTAAATTTCAGCTTTAGTTTAAATTTTACATTGAAAAATTGTGAAAATTTACTATGAAAAACAAAAAACCCTCAATCTGTATATCCCTTGCTGTTAATGATAAAATAAAATCAATTGTATCTTACTCATTGTTTTCTCATCCCCCAATAGTAACAACAAAAACATGAATGCTTTAAGAGCTTTATATTTTTATATATTTTTATATTATATTATATTATTTATAATATATATTTTTCATCATCCCCTAATAGGAAAATGCTAAACATTATTATTTCAGAGTCTTTTGAAAAATTAACCTTGCGTTTATCTTAGCACTGAAACGACCGAACTGTATAAACACAAAGTGGCGAGACGAGCCGGCCGGTCGAAATTTTTCGGTAGCTGCAAGAGTAAGTTAGGCGGACAAGAGAGAGCCGAAGAGGCTGCAGTGCGTTTGCGGCAAGCGGACGCGCGTCGACTGAAGCCTCAAGCGGCTCGGCGTTGGCTCTTCGGGATGGTTCACAGCGGCGCAGCCCCCGACGCCGTTTTCCAACCCCCCCACGCAAACCACCCTCGGTACCATCACCACCCCCAGCACGATTTTCCCTCTCACTCTTACACATTCGATCGAGCGCTGCATGCACACAATCTCGTACAACTCCTGTCGGTAACCACCCCCGCGGTCCGCCCGCCAGTTTATGCGGTGGGGGTGTCTGCTCCGCGAAATTACTTCACCCTGCGAGGTCGCTCGCGGCCTGTACCTCAACCAAGTAGCTGAAGAGCGATGCAGGTAGTAAAGACTCGCAATAAGTAGTAAAAGTTGGTGCGTGCATAGGCAACTTTGGCGATACTGCGTGCTGTAAAGTTACGATCACCGTAGGAGTGCCGACGTGGCAACGCGTTCGCCACTTTTTCATAAGGACGGACTACTAGTCGGTCCTACTAGTCGTAGAATGGGTGTCCAGTCTGATTCAACACATCTGAGTTCCAGAAACGTATCTTACCTCAAAGGACCTGTTCACACTAAGAGAAATCGTCATAGTACAGTTAACTATAAAGTGACAAATATTGATTTTTAGTCCTTTGATAGATACGGTTACTATAAAAATAGTTGTGACAACTAATTAAGTGGTAACAACTATGTTTGTACCAACTACAAATGAATACTCACTTTATGGTTACTAATACCATAATTTTCTCTCAGTGCACATTACGAGCGGCCATATTGGTTTTTGAGAGGTTCAGTAATATTCAATTTTTTTACATTTCTCGTATGTTTTCAACAGTAATTCGAGCGGACACCCAAGCATGAATGTTTTTATTACATCTCTGTAAAATGTGATATAAAAAAAAAATTGAATTTTTAAATATGATCCTGAGATATTACATCCCCTAAAGAACTAAGCCAAAAAGACACAAACAAAAGCAGACAGTGAGAAGAAGTACACAAAATAATCTTAAAACTGAATGAGACGAAACATAAAAAAAGATGAGAGGCTATCAAAGCATAAGCATAACAAGTGTAAGAATGTCACTTATCAGGAATCATAAAAAATAACATCAGCCAATAACTAGCAAGTAAGCCACTTAACTACACATCAATCAGCAAATAACCTCAAACACATGGGCCAGAGAGCCCGACGACCAAAAGAAAAGAAAGTGAGAGGAAAAAAACAATACACTTGAAACACCTTACAGACGATAACAATCTAACACACACAGTATCATTGAATAAATTACTGAAGAGGAACCAGACCAGGGTCGAAACTTTTAAAGAGTTTTCTTTATCGAATGGGGCCGCCAATAGCTGACTAACCATTAAATAATCATAATCTACGGCCACAGCATAACTAACATCAAGATCAAAGCATAAGGATTAGAACTTAAAACTTACACACACACACACACACACACACACACACACACACACACACACACACACACACACACACACACACACACACACACACACACACACACACACACACACACACACACACACACACACACACACACACACACACACACACACACACACACACACACACAACGAAAACATCATCCCAATCAACGGAATCAACAGCCCGCTGCTCTAGCAGCATAAGGTGCCGCAACAATCCTCTCTCAAAATTTGACGTATATTTGTAGCATATTTTCGGTGAATAATGTTAACTACGAAATTGCCTATTTTTACCGACCAAAGTCGGCACTAAATTGTTTCCAATGGAAAATCCTCTACACGGAGAAAAAGGTTTTGCTATGCCAGCAAATCTTTTGTTAAGATAGTGATAACATCGCGTTATCTGCTAGGTGAACAATTTTTTTTGCTAGAAAAACAAATTTTTTCGCTAGTACCACAAAATTATTTGCTAGGTTAGCAGATAACGCAAGGTCGTCACTATTTTAACAAACGATTTGCTGGCATAGCAAAACCGTTGTCTTCGTGCACGCGTAATCTTCTACAGAAGCAAAATTCTGCATGCGTATTATTCTACATGAATTCCAGTTCGATTACACGTGCAGGATTTTACATCGGAATCAATTTCGTCCACTGCATAATTTATTTATGTAGAATATTCCACATGTAGAATTGTATTTCTGTTGGACACTACCTATGTACGATCTTAGATCGGAGGTAAATTCGTTCGTTGTATGATTTTCTCATGTAGAATGTCACGAATGGACAATTTTACTTCTGTAGACCTTTACGCGTGTATCATTTTATATCAGGGCCTCATTCGTTTGCTTAATGATTTATTCATGTAGAAGATTACACATGAAGACTTCTACATTTGTCGAATTTTACACGTGTAGGTTTTCACATTCTGTTGATTATAAGGGAATTATTCTGATGTAGGATATTTTAAATGTAGGATTCTACATTTGTGCAGTTTTGGTGTAAGATATTACAGATGTTGGATTAGGCGATGTAAATTCCGGGCCTCCTCTACAAACTAACCGATCGAGTTTACTTCTGATTTTCTATCGCACACGTGTGCGTGATTCATCGCCTGCAAGTACTTAAGTATAAACGGAACGAGAGCTTGGTAAATACTTAGTTTTAAAAAATGATTATGAATGATAGATGTCACGGCCTATGCTAGAAAAGTTGTTTATTTTTTCAATAAGGTTATGTTTTTGCATAAAACTGTTTGTTATGGGGCTGCGAATTTAGTTAGTATATTTTTACATTTTCATTTAGAAGGTCTTATGTAATAATCTTTGTGTGATTACAATACCAGTCTCGACAAAACTTTTTTATCAAGTATGATTCTTGCAGCCTTCAACTGTGTTGAATGATTTTTCACTAGCTTAAACATCCTTATCGCTGGGCAAAATCTTCTACGCTGCAGCTATAGCGTACAATTTTTGTAAAAGATTTTCTCACATACTTACACGTAAAGTTTGAACTTTGCTCCATGGTGAGAGGGGAGAAAGTGAGTACTTTCCTCTCTAGGAAATAGCTTTGGGCCCTAGGGACTAACTTTGCTCCCTAGGGAGGGAATGGTTGCAAATTTTTACTATTAAGTTTTTTGCCCTATTTGTCATTAAAAAAATACCGAAGTGATGTTTGAAGTACACTGAAGATTATTCCAGTTTATACCTTGACTAAAATAATTAATTTTTTCCTCCGTTTGTTAAATTTATAAAATCTCCTATCAAAAATTAAAATGATTCTCTGTTTGAAAATTGTTTTTTGTTGTATATTTTTTTACCTGAATAATTTCAATGACTGTAAAAAAAAAACTTTTATTCAAAAGATAATATTTAATTTTGAAAACTACTGCGAGAAGACTGGGGATGACGAAATATAAAATATCCCGTGCGATTTTGTTGATTCTGAATTTGATGAACTAAATTTTTTTTCTCAGTGTGATGTTCTAATTTTTTTACAGGGGTTCTTAGGCTGGCAAAAGTATTTCTTGCCCTAGCAAACAAGATTTGTTGTCGCTATATTATTAACTGATTTTGCTCCGGGTAAATGGGGGAGATCAACGCGAAAGGCACTATAGATACCACAGGGCTGGCCATATAGCTGCCATCCGATCGATTATCGCGTTACAGGTGTTCGCGCGAGGTCGATTCCGCGGCAACCACTCTATCGGGCTCTTTATCTCTGGAATTATCCCCGATAACGTCATCGCTTGCTCGTTCATGATCGTGATTATTATTTTATCAAAGAATATGAAAATCGGGGCAAGATTTTTTATTGGATTTCCATTAATAAATTGCTAAAGGGTAGACAAATTTTCAGACGTGTTGTTACAATGATTTGCAAATTTGGATAAATACTCTGGACTTACCAACAATTACAATATATTGAAAAAACGTTTATGAACGAAAATTCCAATTTCCAGAATATTGCTATGCAACATCATTTCAAATAATCACATCTTCAATCATATTTATATTAAATTGGAATGGAATCAAACTTCCCATTAGAATGTACGTACAGAACATTATTCAGAGCCCGAGTCATTGCCCTTATCACGACCCTTAATCCTGACCCTCGGGGAAAATAAATGGTCTTCCGACCACCAACGGGAACAAAAGTCCTCCGGTGGTAATCCCTCTGGAGAGATTCCGAGAGCATTATAGCAAAGTAACACGTATCGACAGATCCGTCCTCATGAAAAAAGTGACAGACACGGTGCGAGGCCGATGCTTCTGGAATAAAACTTTATCTCTATAACAAAAATTCTTATATATTTAAAACAATCTATTATTATTATTATTATTTCAAATGAAAATATTAGGTGTCAATAACGGTATTATTTTTAAAAATATTCTCTATGTTGAAAAGTAACCAAACTCTAATGATATATTAATACAATAAAACTATAGGTTGATAACGTACTACACGGTAAAAAAAAATCTACTTGAAAATTAAAGTATCGGTACCGGAAGTTTTTATTCGCAAACCGTTTCTTAAAACTTCAAGCACCAAGGTGTTGAAAATTCTAATTTAGGACACATTAAAATAATTTGGATTTTATTGAAATAGCAGTTACTTTGTATTTGAAATTTAATGTACCGCGTCAAATATTTCTGATTATGGTACATAAAATTAATGTACGTCAAAGATCTTTTATTGCAAAACGGTACCTTAAAATTCAATCACATATATGTTGGAAATTTAAAATGGGTTTAAAAACAATAAAAAGAAAATATCAAATAGAAAATTTGTAAATTCACGATACATATTGCTTAAATTTACAGTTAGGTAGATTAATTTCGGAAACGAAATGGAAATTTACAGCACTCAGTACTTGAATCACAGTTTCAAGTACAAAGTATTTAAATTTCATAAGCATAAGTACATTAAATTTCAAGTATTTTTTTACAGTGTGGGTGTTTGAAATCTAAGCTACAAGAAATTCGTAAAGTTAGGTGATTTTTCTACAAAAATCGACTTCAGTGCAGGAATTTTCAAAAACTTGTCATATAATTATACAGTTACTGATCAAGTTTTGTATGTTTACAATGAATTTCTCTTAAATTCCAATGCAGGTACATTAATTTCACGATAGATTTGTAAATTTACAGCACTCGGTACATGAATCACAGTTTCATGCACAACATTTGTAAATTTCATATACATAAGTACATAAAATTTACAATCTTTTTTTACAGTGTACATTCTCAAGGTGGTGGCCCAAGGGAACAAAAGATCTATGTAATAAATGTAAACGAGTATGCGCAACCATTACTCTATTATTTACTTTATTCAAATAACTATATTCTACAGCCAAAAAATTGAAATGCAAAATGGTACACATGGGGCTCTTCTTAATCATTAGAAGAGTCAGTATTATAATTGAGAAACACAACGTGGTATACACGGGGGTCTTTATTTAAATAACTATATTCTACAGCCAAAAAATTACAATGCAAAATGGTACACATGGGGGTCTTTTTTAACATTAGAAAAGTCAGTATTAAAATTTAGACTGGGGGGGGGGCAGCCCCCCCCCCCCCCTTCACCGCCGCCCTTGCGTCACTATAGCTTATTGTTTAATTCAAATAAATATTTATTCGATTCAACAAAAATTTCCTCTCAGTGTAGAAGAGGACAAAAGTCACTTTTTTCAAAATCACTCCAAAGATGATTGAAAGGATTGGTTGTTTTCACGGGTGCAATATATGACTTAGGAATGATAGTGAAGACGGAAATTCGATATTTTGCAAAAAAAATCGAGTCATGCATTAAGTTTTTTTCAGTTTAAAAACTATGGCTGTCTCTCTTTGGCATATGGAATGTTCCGCTACGCTCGTATTTTTTTTTTAACGCTCGTGACGTTACCATTCATTTTCCCCGGGATTCCAAAGATACACACTTCGATATTAACGTAATCAGAATTTCCGCTTTGTTACATTTTTTTTTTTCAAAGACCCCCTAGCGATTCGGTGGTCGGTGTTTGATCATCCATCTTTGACCCCCCCCCCCCCCCCCCCCCATCTATACTTTGCGACTTCCGGAGACGTCGCCAGAAAGACTAGACTCTCCAACTCTTGTGCTCTCTGCGTCTTTGGTTTCGTCTTCGCGCTACTACACCGCACAAAATGCGTATGAGTAAACCGCATAGCGAACAGTCCGTAACGACTTGGCGATCGAATATCATCTGAAGTAAAAAATACTCACTTCATTCCTAAACTTTTTCCGTATTTGTTCCGGTGCTTTGAAAAACGAAAATAAAAAGAAAATGACGTTTTCAATTTATATTGTTCATATGATATTTATGTCAAAGGAGAAGATGGGAGGAAGTACAAGGCGAACGAAGCCATACATGAATAAACCATTATGTATTATCTAAAGAAATTGACAATAATAATCATCGATAACATTCTCTTTCAATATCTCATACAAAGTATCTTAAAAAAGAAAGTATTGCAGTCCAAAATGAAAATCATTCTTACATCTCCATTACACAGAATTAGTAAAAAAAGACTAAATAAAGTATAACTATTAAAAACAATTTAAACCGCTCAACGGAATTCTTATTTATCATTGGAACCAGTAAGAAAATACCCATAACCGAATTGGTCACTCATTTGAGCACAGTTATCTTCCGAATATATTTTGTATGACCATTCTATTTATTTCCCACATCGAATGTTGCTTAGCTTGACCTTTGATTAATTTTATTAATTTTCGTATGACATATAAAATTTTCCCTAACAAATATAACCCAATTAAATTTTTTTTCATATCACAAGTTTCCAGCATCGAAAATTGGTTCGCTCGTTTGTTGTGAAAGCTGTTATAAGTGCAAAATTTTACTTTCGACCTCACACTTTTCCTGTGCTCTGTACGTCTTTCGAAAATTGCAGAGTTATAATGTTTGTTATGTACTTAATGAGGTATAAATGCAACATTTTTATTTAAAAGACGGATATCGTTTTTTTTTTTTTTTAAATCCTCTTATGACTCTCTTTAGGTGATTTGGTCCCCACAATAAATATTTATCAAGCATTCGAAATAAAACAACAAAAATTGTATAAATGCAACATTTTTTTTAGAAGACGGATATCGTTTTGTTCTCTTTTAACCCTCTTATGACTCTCTTTAGGTGATTTGATCCCCACAATAAATATTTATCAAGCATTCGAAATAAAACAACAAAAATTGTAGTCAGAGATGACTATGGGATGTTACAGGGGTTCCTCTGTACCCGCGGCTGTAGGGCACTCAAGATAAGAGGAGTTTTGAGCGCTCGTCTCTGCTCAGTGGATTATACTTTGTAGCCCACATGAGCAAGCCTCTCACCGAAGCCTCAAGCGTTCGTAAATCGAGGTAAAGCAGCAGTGCCCCCGGGGGTTGGAAGGGGGGGGGGGGGGGCGCATCACTCCGGCGGAGGAAGGATCTCGTCGAGAGTCGTAAAACCGCACCAAGAGTAGCTGCGCCTCGCTGCCCACTCGGTGGCTACACTGAGTGTGTAATAATATTTTCAACCGCGCCGCGTGGTAACCGCCGCTTAGTCGGCATCGGGAAAAAGAGGATCGAGGTATACACTTTATATCTTTAGGTATACATACATAGTGTATACAAAAAAAATCGCGTTTTGTTATCCTGCCCGTAATTTTGTTATCTATCGAAATATGCTAAGAATCTGTCTTTTAGAATCGGCAGCCCTTGTTTTCCGCACATCTTTTTTCACCACAACGCAGATCCACCACATGCGTTTCACCACAACGCCGATACTACGCGCCAGTATTCCTTTACATTTCTAATCTTCACGCGCTTTTTTTCTCCACATGTCGTTCCTACACAATTCAATCCAACACATTCTTGTCTACACAATCCGATACCCCACAGGGACATTACAACACGTTTCATTCCCACACAAGTGAACCAACAAAGACTTTTCCAACACATTTCGTTCGTACACATTATCTTTGACGATATCAATCGAAGAGAATATCGCGTGTCGGTAAGGTAGAACTCCGAGCAGGCAGTGGATCTCACGCGAGTCCGTATTGATGTCTGCTATACATATTGACGTCCGTCATACGGACTCGCGTGAGAACCACTGCCCGCTCGGAGTTCTACCTTACCGACACGCGATATTCTCTTCGAATGATATCGATAAAGATAATGTGTAGGACTGAAACGTGTTGTAATGCCCCTGTGGTGTATCGGATTGTTTAGTAAAGAATGTGTTGGATTGAAATGTGTTGGAATGACACGTGGAGAAATGCATGTGCTGGATCTGCGCTCTAGTGAAAAGAAATGTGCGGGAACGAAGGGTTGCCCTTAAATTCGCGATTATTTTCATCGAAGGAACATTTTATTTGTGAAAGAAACAAGATGATAATGTTTTATTGAGGGGAAGATTTCACTTTTTGTTTAAAAAAAAAAATACACGGTCAATTTTTTTCACGACGTTAAATGATTAAATACCTATTTTTTAAAAATAAGTTGGCGTTACTTGCACGTCAAATACTTTGTTTCATTAAGTTGGCGTTTGCAAGTGCAATCAGTACAACAATAAGTGCCATTTGTTTTAGCTATTGTTATTGGTTAATGCTATAATTGTTTTTTTTTCCTTTATCTGTCGTTACATGCAATTGCAATTTGTATTTACGATAATACGTACATATGATTCTAATTCCAGCAACTTCAATTGAAAAGCTGTACGAAAAAAAATAAAGAACCGAATTTTCCGACCCACTTTAAAATGACAAAGAAATAGCTGATTCAATATAATATTGGAGGCCATTTTTTAGCATGAAAGTTTCTCGTTACATTGCCCGCGTCTATTATCCTAAATGCCAAAAATGTGATGACACTGAAGGAAATGTCGTTTGTCTTATCAAGGGCAGTTTTTGGCCTTTCTGGAAGCTCTGATTGCTCACGGGGCGAGGGGAAGGGGCAAGGAAACTTGTGCAAGCGGAACTCATCCCACTACAAATAAACCCTCAAGGGGGAGGGGAAGGGGGGTGTAATAACGACGAAAAGAAATTGAAGCTCGTAAAGGCGACTAGAGTAAGAAAAGGTGGATAGTCGCGGCCGAGGGGTGCAGGGGCGCCAACCCTGGGCATCGACCGTCTGGCGGCTGCCACCACGGCAGGTCCTGGGGCAAAGACCTTGGTTCTCCCGCGACGCCTCCCGACAGTTTCTCTCTCTCTCCCTCTCTCCATCTGTACTCTTCGAAAACCCCCCACAGCAAAGCTCCTTCGTCCTATCAATTTATACGACGTTGGTACCACGTCAAAGAAGAGCTTTTCGGCTCATAGTTATCGTGGGCGGTTGATATTATCAAGCGTATAAATAAAATGGCATGATCAAAGTTATGACGATCTGATGCTCGAAAAGGTTCATAGTACAAACTGACGAGGGGAGGAAAAAATTGTAACACAAAAAATCAGATAAAATTAACAGCTGATGTGGCAAAAAAATCTATTTTATTACTGAAGATTTTTATTGGTTATGAAGAGGGGATTCAGAAATAACTGAAATAGGTTATACGTGGGTATGAAAATTTTTCATAAATTTGGGAATTTAAGTATTTAGTATGGAAATGATTTCTTGTTTCATTTTCTAGCATTTTTTTATTCATGAAACTTGAAATCTGAATGCTTTTTTTTAATAATATTACAGCATTCGACAAATTTTTTTACTTTTTGTATTTAAATTAACAAATACAATTAAAAACACAGCATTTGCTTGAATCCGAAATTCACCGTATTGGCAATCGAATGTTTGAATAACAAACCAATATAAAGATCATCATTAATCAGAAAAAAAAATTTGAATTGAGATCAAATATTTCTTTTTGTCAATAAGCTTTCAAGTCATTTGTCGATAAAAAAATATTGAAACGTGAACCCATGAATATGTTAACCTATATACAATACCACATTGCCAGAATTTCTGACTTATGGAAACGAAAATTAAAACCACATTTAATTAAAATCCACTAAAGAATAAATGTAATCTAAAATTTTATTATGTCTTGTGGTATTTTTGTTTTTTTTTTCAGTATTTTCTCAGACATGTGGTGTAAGAAAAACGTTATTGAAGAAAGTTTGGATGACGACCTAGAAACTCAAGTTTTCAAAGTCTTCGATTGTTTTTATTTCTATTTATTGTTCGTCCTCTTAATACAAACATGGAATTATTCTCAAGTCGAGAGTATTTATTTCAGGTATTTGTTTTTGATCGATCTTCAAACATTTCGTCTAATCAATACAAAAACATAATTGAAACCAACACCGACATACAGACGTAGGTTAAGGATGTGTGATAGGTACAGTCCCGCCAAAAGTGAGTTTCAGAGACAATTTCGATCACTTCCTGATGGAATAAATATCGGAAGAAAAAAATGCATATAACGTGCTGAAAAGATTGATTTCGCATAATAGTAATTCCAAAATGTTATTAACAAATTGGTGAAGAAAACAATTGTTCAACGAATAAACAGGCAACCTAACTTTTTTTAATGGAAATGATATGTTAATTTTTTCGAATGCGCATGAATTTTTTCAGATTTTTTCTTCATTTTGATTTTGATTTTTTTTATTTTGAAAAATCCGCAGAATATAAGAAATTTTGGATATGCGTTTTGCAAAAAAATATTGAGTGTAGTAGATGGTTCTATGCCGAACACATATCCAAAATTCGTTATTTCGTGCACATTCTTGAAAATAAAAAAAATAAAAATCAAAATAAAGAAAAAAAAAACTGAAAAAATTCACACGCATTCAAATAAATTAACATATCGTTTTCATTTTTAAAAAAGTTAGGTTGACTGATTGTTGGTTGAACGATTGTTTTTTTTGCAGAAATTTGTTAATAACATTTTGAAATTATTACCATGCAAAATTTATCTTTTCAGCACGTTTAATATCAATTATTTTTTTCCGAATTTTATCCCATCGGTAAGTAATCGAAATTTTCTCTGAAACTCACGATATTGGCGGGACTGTACCTATCATACATCCTTAACCTCTCTCGAATCCTACACTCCCAGAATTCTCAACTTAGAGAGAAGAAAATCAGAGCTACCCTCGTAAAAAAAAAAAAATTCACTACAGAATAGCCGTATCGGGCTCAAGAGTCTCTAATTGCACAGTGTACTCCAAGTACACAAACCGGAGGCTAGATGAAGACACAAAAAAAAAATAAATAAAACCAAGGCATCGAGCCAGCACATCTAGAAGCGAAGGTAAAAATAAAACCCAGTAAAGAATCACCAACTAACAAAAAATTTTCCCATGAGTGTGTTTCGTCGGATCTTGCCACTGTAAAGTGATAAAAAGAGAGAGAGAGAAAATGCAGTATCGAAATAATCTTCAAGGAGGTCAAGGTCGAAGAAGTAATATAGCAGAAAGAATGTGGTAGACGCGCTAGCCTTCCATCCTTCGGCCTCTTTGCCCCCCGGGAACATAACAGAGAAATTTCCGACTGGCGCGTTACAAAATAAATTCCAGCTCGGCGGAGCAGCATGATTCAAAGCTGGACGGACTCTACAACACTAGAGGAGACCTTTTAGGTGATAGTGGCGGGTTTCCCTGCGGCGCATACGTTTCTTCTCTTATGATGTGATCGTCGTCATCATCGTCGTCGTCGTCGTCGTCGGTGCGCAGCGCTCTCGACCACCTGTTCGACCTAATCCCTGTTGGTCGAGTTCTCTCACCTCACATTTCCGCATGACTAGACTCTCGCTCGCTGCGTCGAGGCTGTATCCTAACTCGGGCTATCATAATAATCGGTCTAATAGCCAACAGGTTTATACTTCGCTACGCAGATGGTTTGAAGCCTACAGGACGGAGCTATATAAGGTATACATTATTTTTTACGGAAATATTGATTTGAGAGCTAGAGCATTCAACAGCAGAATTAAATTGATTAATTTTTTGCTTTCTCATAGAGGAAGTTTTGTGTTCGGGAGAATGTCAGGATACTCAGAATCACCTAAAACGTAAAAAAAAAGTGCTTTGAAAAACGATTGATGTATGTATGTATTAGGGTGTGCCAAAAAAAGCGATATTTTTTTTCTTTGCTCTCCGCCCAAAATACCGTAGAATATGTCTTAGTAAAGATGCTGTCAAAAGCGGAGCTCATAATTTTTATTCTTAGAGGTCCATCATCGCGTTTGGAATTTTCCTATTTAAATAACACAGGAAAGTGATTTTTCCCATTCTTTCTCCCTGCAACCCAAGATGAAATTTTTTTTTCGTAAAATCAATGACTACATCTTATGAATCATTAAATTTCGAACAAAAAATCTTATTGAATCGAATTTCCATCCTCAATATTTGATTTATTACAGAGCCTTGAGTTTTTTAATGTTGTCAATTTTCGGTTTTTTTAAATACTTTTTAGCTAAACTATTGATGTTAGGACAAAAAGTTAAAGGAAAATCGTCCATCTGACGCACTACAAAAAAGGCGCTGGCGAGTTTTTCGTTTCGTTGAAATTTACACAGTTACAGACCAACAAAGTCGTGGTTTTTGTATTTTTAACTGTTATTAAGTGAACTACTGATGTTAGTACAAAAAAGTCAACAGGAATTTATTAGAACATTGAATTTTCTAAAAAATTGTCCGGGTGAAATTTTATGTATTGCTAACGGTTTTAAATAACAGATTTATTTAATCTTATTTCGATGGTTTTTTACGCATATCCGATAAAAAAAATTGATATACATAAAAAACCATAAAAATAAGATTTAATGAGTCTGTAACGCACAGACACATACATACACACTAGTATGTGTCTCAATCGAGCTGAAATTTTGCACACGGGCGAGGAACCCTTTGTTTGTGATTATTTTCGAAAGCATCCGAGCATAAGATCAGTTTTTATTTAGTTAATTTTGAATTAAAAAAAATATGTCTGTAGTTTCTCTAGTTTCTGCAAATTTGTAGCTATCGACGGAAATATTTTTTTAGAAATAAAACCATGCTGACGGAGATTGTTAGTATGAATTTATAAATAGGTTTGGTTTTTGTGGGAAGATATCAAATTTTGGTGCTCACTATTATTCTTAAGTCAAAAAAATTGTGTAAAACGAAGTAAAAAAAAGTTAACGTTTCTCAATTTTCAATGGATATTTCCAAAACTAGCTTCAATACGAAAAAAATAAGCAGAGGCTGGAGGTCTCCCCATTGAAAGTTTTTTCACTTACAGCAATTTCACTAAATCTCTGCATTATCTGCCGAGATGTTAAGACATACAATGAATTTCATTTTCAATTAAACCTAGTTAATTTCGCCTCGCTGAATGCGAGTTCGGTATCATAAATAAAAAATCGACTTACAAAAATACAATTAACATTTTACTAATATTTCCATAGAAACTCTTGTACATCTGTAATCACCGGAAAATTCCCGATGAAACAAGACCTAAATACCACATTAAAGTCGAAAGCATTAACTTTATTTCCTTTCAATGTTTTTTGTTTCCTGAACTAGAAAGTGTGAAAACGGATGTGGCGACATAATAATCAGGTGAAAGAATTTTTCCGGTGATATCGGTGGTCTGGCGATATAATGGAGGTTGAATTAATGCATCGTTGGTGCGACGAGGGGATAACGCGTGCAAGGTGCGATAAGACGCGACTCGGTGCTCTTGAGAGGCCCAACGTGGCTCGCTGAGCAACGGTACCTCGCTCCATACGTTTGTGTAGTAGGCAGTATAGGAAGTACAGTAGGATACCACCAGCAACGGCAGCGGTAGCAGCGCACACCGCACATTACTGCGGACTCGCACCGCGCGCGACGCTTTGGACTCTCGGACTCCATACGGAGCTCGAGGCCAGCCGCACGACGTCTCGAGTGGAATGCCCATTACGCATCTGCATAGTAGAACGTACGCTCCGCATACATTAAGGAGGATAGAGCGCGTCACACTAGCCATCCACCAAAAACGATATACACTTTTGCTTCCTCATATAAGAAGCTTTGTTGTCGTGAAAAAATTTGTTTTCAAGATTTTCATGTCAGGACACCCAAAATTTTCGGAAACATAGAGAAAAATTGTATTTACGGAATGTGTGTGTGTGTGCGCAGATTTCCTTGTACGTACGATAACTGACGTAATTTTTTTACGGATTTTCGCCTCATTTGGCACGCAATACAATACAAACTTTGTATCATATAACAAAGTTTGGGATTGTATTTGACGCGAATCGGTTGCAAATTTTTCTGCTTACAACATTTTTGAAATTTTGAAAAAATCGTTTGCACGCTATGACTTTCGCGATTAAAGAGCCACCGGACTGAAATTTTGAATATAATTGGACTACCTGTAAATAATTATGTGTACCAAAATTCGCGAGAATCTGTCGAGCTGTTCTGATTTTATTACGATTTTAATTTTTTGTTTAATATCTGCAAATACTATAATTCGTGCAAATTCTGAGGTATCCAGCTGTGATTGCCGATATGATTTCACGATTGTTGATTTTGAATTAAGATTGTAGGCTAATTAACTGTTGACATGTCAGAAAATTTCGATTTTGGTGAAAGAAAAAAAAAAAATTTGAAATTTTTTACAGATTTATCTTAAATTTTCTTCACATTTAGACGACCATTTAAAAAGATTTTCGGTAAAAATTTGACACCAATCGGCCGAGTGGTTCAAATTTTATGGCATTTTGAATTATTTGAAAGATCTCGTTCGAGCGCTTGCTCATGCAAATTACTAGGTATCGGGTTCCATTTTATTTTACATATGGACTATCGTCACACAATGTTTGAGTAACGATTTTACACAAATCGATGGAGCGGTAAAATGTTGACGAGGCTTTGAATTTTAAGAAAAATGTCTCAAAAGAATCCTAATTCCTAAAAGAAGTTTTGGGAGAATTTAGTCGTCAATAAATAATTGAGAAGAATTCAAATTCCCATATAATCTCAAGCCTTCTATCAATTTTCCTTTAATTATGTATCTAGTATTATTTATTATTATTTCGTTTACGTACAAAATTTGGGCTCGCTATTCATCTTTTGCAAAGGTTAATTTTTCGAAAATTTCAAAATTCTGTAAAATCCTGTTATTCTGTTATTCCTCTTGGGGTGAGACTGCCAAAATATATTTCATATAATAAAATTCAATGTTCTTTAGGAATTGATTTTGTACTCTTGTTACTAGAATTGACATTTTTCATTGAAATATAGAAGGTAAATTTCTGTGCACAAAAACTGTGGATTTTACCTCAAAAGTACAAAAATCAATGATAACAATATTACCGATAATCTGACTATTTTATTTGTCGTTACTTAAAAATGTTTTCGAATAATTAATTTGAACACTGGAGATCAATGAAAGGCTACATAAAAAATCAAAATTCTATCACTCGGTTCTCAAGTATCTTGTACGATTACTCTACAAAATTATTCCGTCACTGTTGAAACAAAGACTTAAAAAACTGCCAGTTTGAAGGACAAATAGACGTGCGAAGTTTGTTTTTAAATTTCTCTTGAACGATGTTAAGACTACTTGACGAGACCTCATTAAAGTTCGAAATAGAACAAGAGCTGCAGGATTTCAATAAAGCGAACGTCTGGAGCGAGCATGTCGTAGGATCGTCGTCGTTGTCGTCGAGGTGAGCCTAGAAATGGGAGCGGATCGATCAATTAAGGGGGCATGCTGCGGCCTCGCGCCGATGAAGTTAGTACTAGTACTCTCCGTAGAGTCCTGAGGCTTAGGGCAAACGCACCGTGATATCGTCGTCATGGGCGTGTTTCGCTAACCGTATGGAAGGTTCACATGCAGCATTAAGGTAGTCGTCTCGCTACGTGCTAGTCAAATCAGTGTTAAATTTTGAAAAGCACTTCAATAAATTATTGTGGTTCACCTAACGATTTTAAAAATCAATTTGAGCACCAGCGAGTGTTCTTAATATGTAAATACATCCGCAGCCACAGTTTAAATAGAAAATGTACTGATATATGCATATTCTCGATGAGATGTTTCTGTTTAAGATTATACAATGGTTTTCAAACGTATTAAAGAACGAAAACGACGAATTTTAATAAATGCTGTGTAACAATCCACAATATTTAATACTTTCGATTCCTGATTTTCATCAGTCTCAGCTTCATTTTCCTCCATAACTCCGTATTCAAGAAATCTCTCAATATTGTTGGAATGTCGTTATGCCGAGATCTTGACACATTTAACGATATCAAATGAGCATCTTGTATCACGTTCTAATGTTTTTCACGCCTGTAGAAAGAAATCGAAATTCATTTGTTCACGAGACGATTTATTGACGACATAATCTCTCGAATTGTATTGTTTTACGTGAGGACATCACTAATAAATGAGGAACGTCTAAATGTAGAATGTCCATAATTATGAAATTCGGTTTTCCGGCCATTCGCCATTTTAATCATTCGCTATTTAAATGCATTTTAATAAGATGGAAGTGAAAATAGCGAATGGCTGAAATAGCGAATGGCTGAAATAGCGAATTTCATAATGATGACCATTCCAGATTTAGACGTTTCGAATTTCAAAATTCACTATATTAAGGGGATGCTGAAGCAGATTTTTGTACCTACCTGATTTTACCGTTGGTCGGTAAAAATAAGCGATTTCGTAGTATACACTATTCATCGGAAATACGCTACAGATATACGTCAAATTCTGCAGGGGTGTAATAAAAACATTCATGCTTGGGTGTCCGGTCGAATTACTGTTTAAAACATACAGAAAATGTTAAAAATAGGATATTACTGAACCTCTTAAAAACCAATATGGCCGCTCAAAATGTCGACAGGTCCTTTGCGGTAAGATATAAACGTTTCTGGAACTCACATGTGTTAAATCAGACCGGACACCCATTTTTTGATTATTCCTGAACCTTCTACAACCGTCGGAATGTCGATTACACAAACGAAATTCACTAATAGTGTAAACTCCGTTCGCGTAGAAAATCCTCTGAACCTTGGCCGAAAGCACACAAAACTACGCGGACGTAGTTTACACTATTCGTGAATTTGGTTTGTGTAATTGACATTCCGACGGTTTTGAAAGGTTCAGGAATAATCAAAAAATGGGTGTCCGGTCTGATTTGACATATCTGAGTTCCAGAAACGTTTATATCTTACCTCAAAGGACCTGTTGACATTTTGAGCGGCCATATTGGTTTTTGAGAGGTTCAGTAATATCCCATTTTTTACATTTTCTGTATGTTTTGAACAGTAATTCGACCGGACATCCAAGCATGAATGTTTTTATTACATCCCTGCAAAATTTTACGTATATTTGTAGCATATTTTCGATGAATAGTGTATACTACGAAATCGCCTATTTTTACCGACCAAATTCGGTAAAAAATCTACTTCAGCATTCCCTTAACCATTTAGTATTTTGGTCATTGGCTATTTTGACCTCCACGCCAACTCTGGTTGAGAAAATGATACCTACGCTGTGATAGTAACGAGCGGATATCAAAGCCTTTAAGGTCCCTCTTGTCTGTCTCGCATGATAATGCTTGGACGCTCATTTGCGTAGGCGATCCCCTCAAGGTATCCGCAGAAACGTGTGTTGTGTCTTGTAGCAACACGTACATAGACATAAACCGGCCGCAATAAGGTCCGTGCATCGTGCGGAGTCGCCGTCTCAGTTGACGATGAGGGTTAGACGCTGCTGCGACTCTGCGCTCCCCGAACAATGCGCTTAGCTGCTGCAGCCATAAGCGCCGAGTAGATGTGAACGCGTTTGCCGTACATACTCGTAGGCTCGTATCCGCCGCTCGCTTTGCTGTGTATATGGGTAAGATACACGGAGTGTTTCGCGCGCGATTAAACCGCCGTCGGTGGCAGGCGACTCGCGGCGCAAGAGATATCCGTTCGAGGTGAACGATTCGAGACAATGGAAAATGCGTTCGGCGTTGCATCGATTAAACTCTATCGTGGCAAAAGAATTTTTTAAATAGCATTGAACACGGGAAAAAATGCTCACACACTCGGTCGAGCGATCAACTTACGGGTCAATGATTTTTTCAACTAATTTGGCTTATTCAGATTTTTTATTAAATTATATTGACTTATAAGAAGGTGATAATTAATAATGAGACATCTATGTCCGTGAGGTTATTTGTTTCATTCAATAAGGAATATTCATAAAATAAGTGATATTAATTCAAATATTCAATTGTTTCAAACTATTTTGTACAAATTAGTAATATTATTATTAAATTGTAAAACAAATTTCCAAAAATGAATATCTAAATATGTAAGTGAAGGATGTGATGTTTTTGAGATAATCAGTTCTATTTATTATTTCAATTATTTTAAAAAGCATGCAAGTTGCCCCCTCATTATTTTTTCCTTTTAACCTCTGTGAGAAAGTACATATGATAAATGATTTTGGGTTCCTCATGGAGGAAGCATTGCGAAAAGCCAAAATATTGAGGAAGCAACTTGCAAGCTTTAACCTCTCAGTCATTTTTTACTTTCTTATCACCAACAGAGGATGTAAAAAGAGAAAATATTGCAATAAAAAAAATCGACTCTTGGATTTTGATGGAAATACTCGTTTTGTGTGTCCTAGATTCCAAAAAACACATTAACTTATTTCGTCCGTCTGTCTGTGCCGTCTGGAAACACAATAACTTTGGAAGAAATATATGGACCGGAATAAAATTTGGTGTGTGGCTTTTGCATTTAAATCCCAGTTTTAGTATTGAAATCCAATCCAAAAACTCTACTCTTTTTGATGGTCTACCTTGAATGTGAATTTTTTTTTTTTTTTTTTTTTCAAAAATTCTTTCTTAGACTGCAAGCTAAAATGTATGCTTCGGTTTGACGTATATGATCAATCAACAAAATCATGTGATTCAGTAGAGTAAAACAGTTTTTTACTATTTAATCATTTACATGAAATTTGTAAAATCATTAATAATTAAAAATCCCCATTAAATACTTATAATATCTGTATCAAATATTTAATTTTCAAATTGTCGGTCATTCACATAAGATTTCTTAATGAGAATAAGAATTAAACCATTCATCATGGAAAATGTCTATCTTGTGAAGTATGGATTGTGTACTAATTTAGTAGTCCTGTAATACAATTCATGTTTCACTTAATAGACATTTTTTCAACAATTGATGAATTTATAAATTTCGTGTAAATAGTCGAAAATATAATCTTTACTTAAATATAGTATACACCAAATCAGAGCCTAATAACTTTCATGTTAGCTTGCAGTCTAAAAAAAGAACTACTATCAATGAACTTGTGAAATTTTCAACAAGAACTATGAATATACACACTAAATATTAGATTTGAAAATTGTATAAACACAATATATTTGGGGTTATTTACACTCATGAAGTAGAGACTGTGAACACTTAAACGCGCATCGTATCATATCACTTCTCATCACTCGTATAGTTAAATGAAAAATATTATATAAATAATTACCCATGAGTATCCTTAAAAATTTAAAAAAAAAAACGGTTGATTTTTCTTCTAAGTTCTTGTCGCAAACAACTAAAATCCAATCGGATCGCATTTTTGTTGTTGTAAATGTATGTGAATTCTTTTTTTTTCTTCTAAACTTCCAGCGTTTGAAAAGATAGCATCAACGTAGTGAGGCCATAAACACAGCATTCGTGACGTTCGTGGGGGGGTTAAACATGTAACCCAAGCAAGAACAGGAGTGTAAGTAATGTCCCGAAGAGATTCTTACTCGAGAGTCACGTAAACCAGCGTAGCCCGCACACAAAGGCAAAATAGTCCCTCGCGTGCATACAGAGTGACGTAGCAAATAAATAAAGTGAATAAAACCGGATCTGAGGTTTTACGTTTCCCTGCCCTGTTGCCACTTGGCCGGAGACTCAGTGCCTTTGACGTGTCCTCTTCTGTGCCTTTGCTCCGCCTTCTTTCCTTCCCTCCGCTTCCTATCGCTGCAGACCGGAGAGTCCCAGAGCCTGAATCGCGATGCTTCGAGCCGCGCTTTGATACTCGACTTTGAGCAGCGTGGAAGCCCGAAAAACGGCTCGTGCGATGCCGAAGAGCGCCACGAGAGAATAAATAAAACCACGAGGAATAAGAGGCAGAAGAAGATAAAGGAACGTAAGACCTCAGGAGGAGAAGCGCTAGCTTCGACTGGAAAGGAAATGTTCCACTTTTGTCAGGGCGCATAGCTAGGTGTATTACATGGGGCATTCCGTCCCGATTCGACCTGTGTCTGACCCTCGACCTCACCGATTTAACTCGTAGTAGTTTTTATAAGATTAGTCAGGCCCTCAAATGCAACTGATTTTTTTATTTCATTTTTCATGTGCAAATTAATGCTTTATAATTTTTCAAAGTGACATATTGAATGCTATAATGTCGAAATTGGAAATAATTTTTTTAAAAACTTTGTTGAATAGCAACATTTTCTAGCTTATAGCCAAAATGGGTAAGATTTTTCTTCTCATAGTTTTGAAGCATTTTTGGTGAAGAAGATTATTACAAAATAGGAAAAAATCAATCTACTAGAGACGACTTGTCAAAGATTTGGTGCCAGAATGTGGCTTGTATGGTCCTGAAATAGAGTCATGGTCCGGGAAAACCTGAAAGTCTGAAAAAATGTAAACAATCCGTTATTAGATGAATAGACATTTGACTAGTCATCCCCAGTAAATTCATTTTATTCCTGTTTTTTAATCATTTTTTCAATTTAAAAAAAAACTTGAAAACTATCAGAAAAATCTTGCCCCATTTGCGTATAAGATAAAAAAGCTTTGACGTTACGTAAAGTATTTTTCAGAATTTGAAATTATGGCATTCCATACGCCACTTGGAAAGAAAATAAAGATTTAATTTGCATGGGAAAAATAAAAAATGAAAATCTGGTTCAATTCCCGGTCCAAACAATCCTACAAAAAATGCCGAGCCAAATCGGGGAGTTTGAGGGTGTGACGTGGGTTGAATTGGGTTGAATGGTCCACATATGAGGAGACATTACATATGAATTCAATCAGCCAAAAAAAAGTTCCAATTTTTTATTGAATTGGGTTCAATGATTATAGAAGATGCATTAAAGTTTAATTTTTCAGAAAACTTTTCTGGCGATTTATGCCATGTTTTTCATGAGCGACAAGAAAAACAAAAATTCACAGTGAATCCTGTAATTTTAGGTATTGTTTTCCTTCAAAATCAACGAAATTTTTTTTTGTGGAAAGAACTTCGGATGCAGATTCTGTAAATAAATGTGGAGCAATCTATATAAATTATTGTATGTCATTTTCACCCAATACATCGTGTCGAAAAATCTTTAAAAAAATCTATCGAATATAAGTTCTACTCTGCTCATTGAAAGAGTTTCCGGGTTAAGTATAGGTTCACCCGATGTAATCTGGAGACTCGCACGGACAGCGTCTTTGTTGAGAAGAGCTCCTTTCCCATTGTTTGCTGTTGTTCGATATTCATTGTTGAAAAATATTGTTAACTGTTATAACTCATGAACTTTGTAGGATCCCATAAAAAATACTAAAAATTGGTCATTTATTACACGAAATTACAAGATTGATTCTGAATTTATTGTTTTCTTGTCAGCCATGGAAAAAAACACATTTTCGTCATTTATAGACGTTGAATCGATAGATCGTTCCCGAGATATGATAGGTTCCATGAAAAATGAAAACGTTGGATAATTCGTTAGAAAAATTTTCAAAAAAAAAAAAATTTAGTGTATTTATTATAATCACCGAACTAGATTGTTAGTATTTTTTTGGGAATTTTTTTTTGACTGGCTGAATTCATATGGAATGCCTCATATATATGCGTATAGAAAGATTCCAACGAATCTTTCAGCCGGCTCAAGCTCTTCTCCTGGCTGCCTGCTTGGCTCTCACAGTTGCCTGGGCACGTAGCAGTTCTCGTTGCATACCAGAGTGACGGGGTCCCGTCAACCGACGAAGCCCTCGTTTCCTCTTTTTCCTCTCTCTATCCATTTCTCCTACTATAGAGTGGTGTGGTAGAGGTTGCTTCCTCCTCGTGCTTTCCGTCCACGGGAAGGAACGAATGCAACCGCGTAGCACATAGCACATACTTTCCCCTGGGTAAATTTCACCCAAGTTTTCCGCTCGGTGAGACAATTTTTTTTTTTTTTTGACGACCCCGGCAGTGATCCATCAGCTGCCATCGAAACCGCATGAACAGTGAATGGATTACAGGAGGATTGAGGTAAATACTTTAAGGAGCGTTGCAAGACAGCGACCGATTAATACGAGGACTGGTCGATATGGATACGATAGGATACGATACTGGAATAAAAAATGAATAGGATGAATAGTATGAACAAATAAAATAAAGAGGATAAGTAAAATGAATAAAATAGATTACATGAATAAGATACATAAAATTGTTTTTTTTTGCATTTCAACAACAAAAATGTAGCTCCACTAAAATTATTTAAAAAAATTTTCGATTGCCATTGCGACGCCGGCTTCGACTTATTTATTCAGTATCTAATGAAATTTTAATTGTACTTTAAGGGGACCCGGTTACTGAAAAAAAAAAACAACAAAAATGTATGGATTCAAAAATGTACCTTGCTTTTGAATATCTTAGATTTAAACCTCATCAAGTACATATCAAGCATCTTGATGAGGTTTAAATGGAAGATTTTTTAGGGTGGGGGTCAAAATAGCGACTGACCGAAATAGTGAATGGTTGAAATTGCGAATTTCGAAATGAGGAACGTCTGAATCTAGAATGGTCATCATTATGAAATTCGCTATTTAAGCCATTTGCTATTTTGACCCTTCGCTATTTTGACCTCTATCTTCTCAAAATGCATTCAAAATAGCGAATAATAAAAACGGCGAATGGCTGGAAAATCTAATTCCATAATTATGGACATTCTACATTTAGACGTTTCTTATTTGTAATTTCACTATTTTAGCTATTCGCTATTTTGGTCATTCGCTATATAACGACCCCCACTCATTTAAAAAAAAAGAGTGTTATCGGCAGAAGTTTGTTTTTTTTATGACTTTTTTCCTCAATATTTCATCAAAACGCCTTCACCGGTTTTTAAAATTACTTTTCAATCTGCGTATCCATCTTAAATTTTCGAAATACTTATCGCTTTTCAAAGTGTTATTATAAAGCGAAAACTAATGGTACTATTTTTTAGATCTTGTGAATTGTGTATAAGAATTCGTAGGAAAGAGTAGAAACGAGCAGCATCTGCATCGTGCAACGACCTTGCCAGTCCGTTTTAAGTTGCGCATAGAACGAGGTTCCCTCGTATACATTTACACGGTCGCGAGCAACGGGAAATCGAAAAGATCGACAACCTGGCGAAGAGTCGTTTCGAAGAAGGAGACGAAGAAGGAAAAACCGAGACATAAACGTGGGAGGCGGTGCAGACTAAAGTACGCGCGGTAAACGTCCCAATGGCTGGACATGGCTCAGTGGAAGTCAAAATAGTGAATGACGAAAATAGTGCATGGCTTAAATAGCGAATGTCAAAAGAATAAACGGCTGCACCTAGAATAGCCATTATTGAAGAAATTCGCCATTGTAGTTATTCGCCATTTTGATTGCATTTTGATAAGATGGTGGTCAAAATAGTGAATGATCAGAATATGGAATGGCTAAATAGTGAATTCGAATACAATGAACGTCTCAATCTAAAATAGCTATTATTATAGAATTCGCTATTCTAGTTGTTGTTTCAGCTGTGGCTGCAACGGTAAATATAGTAGTGGAAGGGTTTTCGGCTATTGGCGACGAATAATATTAAGAAGATCTACTTCTGCTTTTTACGTTTCGGCCCCGATCAGGATCCTCTTCAATTAAATATATTTTCTACCAAAATTAACATCAATGTCAATACAATTCTTTCGCTTTCCTACTTTTTTCAAAAACAAAATCTTCATTTTTCTACCAGCTGTTACTTACGAATAATTTCAACTTGTGTTAATTGTTCTTCTTAATTACATGCTTAATAAGTTAATTTTCTCTTTTTTGTTTTTAATTATTCTCAGGTGGCCGGATTTTCTGGCCATGAGGCCAGGAATTTTTTGTTAAATCATAAGTGTTTTTTTTTTCTTTCTATGTTTTCATAATTGTTCGAAGATGGTACACCTGGACAATGTTCGTCTTGTTTTTCAATCGATACTTACTTATAAGACTACACTTTTATAACTCTTTTGGCCAGGAAACCCGGCTAGCTGAATCAGTTAAACATATGTAACAACGAGTTGGTTATGCCGACAGAGCTTTTTAATTACGTAATGTCCTCGTGTTACTCTAATCGTTATGGCGGGAAGCGCGTGAGAGTTCAAAAGTTAATTTTGGTATCAAAACGAATACTCATATTATTAGCCTGATAGAACGTTTCAGTTACAATCCTTCAAATCTCATTTAATCCTAAAAATAGTTATTATACTAAATACGTTAATGTTACGTTGTTAACTTTAATTATTAGCATGATTATTTGTCATACAATCAATTATTTGTAAAACAATGAATTAGTTGTTAAACAATTTATTTCATAAGAATAATCAACAGTGTTTAAAAAATATGTCATTTTTTAACAAAAATTTGTCGACAAATGTTATTAAAACAAAATTTTTAGTTACAGTTTAATTTCATGTTTAAAACTTAGATAACGGAACTATAGATGTTGCTCAGTTTGTATATATATATATATATCTTGATGGAAGTTTACTGCATTGTCTTTTTTTTAAATGGAAATCTTTTCAGTCAAAGGTTTTTCTTTATAATTGGGTTCGATTTAAAAAAAAATTATTTTAATAAAAATTCGCTGCTCTAGCCATTTACGATATTGGTCTCTATTTACCCCCATCCGTCTCAGTGACTGATCACACTCTATGTACAAAAGAGACGAAAATATGAATTGCTCTGTATGTCCAGTGATAAGGATGCTTACTTTACACAAAAGAAATGAGTAGTTGATAAATTTAAAAAATTGGACGCAATATCACAACCACCCGGAATAGTTGATATAGAGCGCCAACTACTCAGTTAGTTCAAGTGTCTACTTAGTTGGTTAAAGGAACTGAAATGTCCTTGGTACAATACCCGCAGCAACAGGAAGTAGTACATGCAATCCGTTTAAGTGCAGCTCTAGGTTAGGAATTAGATTTCATAACTCAGTATTTGCTCCCGATCCTATAAAATGAGTTTACAAAATGTTATGGTTACAACAAATGGCTCAATGAAAAATGCAGTTCATCGCTATGAGCGATTTAAAGAAGCCGAGGCATAAAAAAGCTGTATATGTTAATGGTCAATAACTCTACCTACAAATATAATAATACTCATACCTAACAAATGATTATCAAAATACGTAATTAGTATTTGACGAACTATAGCCCGCTGCAAACTGCTTTTCTTTTCACTTTACACTTGAATGTGTTCACACGTTCGTCATATAACACAACAGCATTGTTAGCCCTTGTCATTGGTGAACGAAAAAATATTAGTTACCCGATCCAACCGATTAGTGTTGGGAGAAAAGTGATTGGTAATGAAAACCAACTCGTAGAGTGCCGGCAACATTCGAATCGTGTTTACAACTATTGCCGCCGGTAGTGGCGCCACCTCATGGCTGTTGGTACACTGAGAAAAAAAATTGTAAGAAGCAACAAAACGTGCGCTTGCGGGCGGCGAAATAAATATTTGTTTGATCGAAAGAAATATTCAATTGTTCGAAGCGGCTGGTGATACTATTAATAGATGTTTCGATCAACATTGCCAAATATTTTGTCCAATCGACAAAATATGCTTTTCGCTGCCGGCAAACGCACGTTTTGTTGATTTTAACGATTTTTTTTCTCAGTGTAAGGACGGAATTATGATTGGTCGTCGGAACAAAGTCGTCGGTCTTACTTACTATTTTTCGCTTACCAATCACATATAGTTGAAGATACTTTTTCAATTTAGTTTCCGTAACTAATCTGTGGCACAGCATATGCAGGAAATGGTTATGACGACTACTTATATTTTTCCGAGTATAGGGCCTGACTGTCGAGTAGACGATCGGCTTCTCGGGGTAAGTGGCTGCATACAGGGAACTCAAGAGACTGGCAAAACTTGTTTGTCGCGAAGCTCACAACTTGGAAAAGATGATACGGGCCCAAGGATGTTCACACGCAACGCGACACCATTAACTCCGTTAGATTGTTGCAGTAAATTCAAGATTAAAAGCTGAACTTTTTTATTTTGTATAACGTTAACGTTTCTACGATTCACGTTCATACTAAATTTTCAAATTAATGACTATATTATGGATAACGACGTGCGTAGGTTTTCTCAGTTAATGGAGAAAAGGATGTAGTAGAAATTAACATACAACCCGGGAAAATGTATACACGGAGAGAAGAATATGGCAATAATCCCTCGACTCACCATAGCAATCGAGTTATATTCCGGTTTTCTGGCGATTTACGCTATACGCAGCTATCTTGTTACCATGATCATTCTGATAAACAATTTCGAATTGAACGCAAATATATATTTTACAATTTTGACTAAAAATCTATTTTCGTCGAAAATCAACTCGCACTTTGTCGTAATTTGAAAATCAAGTAAAATCTTGGGCGGAATGTGATATTTAAGTAAAATATCGTCGGCAATAAAAAATTAACTGTACATTTCATCGAAATATTCAAATTCATCATATTTTAAAGAAAAAAAAAAAAATGAAATCCAAACAGAATTTCAAAATAAATGCATGAAAATTTTAGCAAAATTTCACATCAATTCCGGCATAATTTTTAAGCCGTGCTTCCCAAAGATTATTATCGTGACATTCCACAGAAGTTTCAAAACAAAAATGGAAAAGTAAATTTAAAAAAATCATCGCAACTATTAGTAGATGACCATTAACCATTAATCTTTGGTACTTTGAGCGTTGAATGAAAAATGAGGGTCACATAAATTCCAAACGAAAAGCTCGAATCGTTAAAAGTTTTAGCGATATCTCGTCTGAGAGTTCAATAAATAATGACTTGAGCTCGTCGGTTGGTATCGTCCGGTACCACCCGAATCCGCAGTATCCGCATCACTCTCCGGTTCTCTGTCTCGACGTGCGACCTGGAATTCGCGTTCAAGAAAATTTATGCATCGCTTTTGTGCGTCGGTGTGCGAAGCAGACGCAAAGCTGCTGTTGCTGCTGCATAGTGAGAGATAGTCCCGAGTACCGCACGGCCTTAACCCGAAAGAGCCTGCGAGCCGTGGCGTGTTCACGGGGAACGACCGCCGCGAATATTGCACGCCCGCGATAACAGATCAATACCGTCAGCTTGTGGTGTACATACATACCGTTGCTATACATAGTACAACGTTGAGTGGTACTGTCCTTATAATGTGTATTTCACGTTCTCTTTCTTTTCCTTACACGCATACTATAGTGTGTTCCTATGCGGGCAACACCTTTTGGCGAGGAGCCCTGCACTAGACACTGGAAGGATCGATCGACCTCGATCTCGAAAAGAACGTTTCCGTCCAACAAAACTCTGTTACAAATATTGTGAAAACTAATATGACCGATTTGACGGAAATTCTGCGACCAGGACTTTTTTCTTCTTCGGAAAATTCCCAAAAATCTGGTTTCGTTATTGTGGAAACTCCACCAAATTTCAATACGATAAAATAGAAATCTGGTAAGATAATAGAATTGCTTAATTTTTTTTTAATTTAACAAATTTTAACTCAATCTGTTAAACGGTTCTCGAACACGAACACACACACGCACACACATTTTCTACATCACTTTTCTCGTTGATCGGACCATTCTGAGTGTTATGAGATAAAAATCGTGTTTTCTTTTTCTTTTTTTTTCATGAAAACAAGGCAAAAAATTATTTATTGTATCATCTAATCAATAATAACGAGTTTTTCGATAAATTGTTTTTCATTGTTGTTGTTGTTATTTTCACCCCTTACAAAACACTTAATAAATTCTGGATCATTCATTGAACAAGCTATGTGAGTTCTTAAATGTTTTTTCATTGTATATATATTTTTTTCGACAAATTCGAATAGTATTTGACTCAAGTTCCTGGGGAATCGAACTACTCGATAGTGTAGCTTACACTGTAAAGAGCAGAACATCACTGCAGTTGGCGTTCACCCGGAAAATCGTAGGATCGAGACAAAGGGCGCATCGCGCTGAAGATTCCGGGAAAAGGCGGGAATCACGCTGTCTGGAAACGTTCTTTTGGGTTCAGAAGGAGAAAAAAAGGAGGGTATTTGAGAGATCCGAGGCGAAAAGGTATATTTTCTCTGAGACCCAGGAAGATAATGGAATTCCTTGCCCCTCCTCTCCTCCTCACTTTCTGCTTTGCCGATTGCTCACACACTCGTCCTCTTCGATTCTACTCTATATATATATATATATCTTTCAGCATTCTCGTCCGCCCTTATACCAAAGAAATTGAAAAGATACGCTGTATCGATTACCACGAGGAAACAGAGTGCCAGAGAGTCGTTGATTAAAAATTTAGACGGCTACGACCACACTTGAGTGGTATGGTTATCAGGGCCGACGATAAAGCGGAAACGACAAAGAACTTTTTCACAAGGAACTGTCTGATTGAAGCTGCACTCCGTCGATCCTTTTAGAATTTAGTGTTTACATAAGAAATAATCAATTGCTGAAAAAGAAGCAACAATAATAGCAATTTCGGTACGATGATTCCAATCAGTTTGATTTCTCACTTATTGACAAGCTGACTGAATATACAAAAAAGCAAACGAAATAGAAGGATGGCGGCTATTGGCGGCTAAATAAAAGATTTAATTTTTTTCTTAACGTCTCAACCCTGATCTGGGTCCTCTTTATATTTATTGATCGTTATAATGTCTTAAATGTTCATAAATCATTTTTTTTAACAATTAGTAAGGCGTGGTTGATGATATATAATATAACACTGATAAGTGTGAATCAGATGGATAAAACTGCTTTTTTGGGGACTGTCGCTGGGCCCATGCGTTACTGATGTGGTTTTCAGGTTATGTCAGTGGTAGTGATTTATCGTAATAAAATTGGTTATATGTTTTTTAATCTTATCTTAACGAAACGCACGTTATTGTACATGTTGATCACCTCGCTCAGTTTTCTGAGATTTTGAACATTTAAGACTATATAACGATCAATAAATCTGAAGAGGACCCAGATCAGGGTCAAAACTTTAAGAAGAAATTAACTCTTTCATTTGGTCGCCAATACCTGAGTATCCTCCTATTCTGTTTATGATTCGGCCGCATCATCAACAACATTCAAAAAAGCAAACATTGTCTACTGTTGAAATAATTCTAGCAGTTATCCCCAGATAATTTTTATTGGGATAAGATTGGAACGTGGGGCCTTAACATTTTTTTTCTCCATTATTTGAGTCCACTAATGACATGACTTCCGTAAAACAAATAATATGGGAAATAAGTTATACAGTTGTAACTTCATTAATGTCGTAAAAATTGTATGCACAGCATTTGTACAATTCATTATGATTTGTGTTCTTCCATGTTTCGTTTCCCCATTCATTCGAATTTAGGTTACAAAGGCAACAATCATCCAACCATTTGGTTTCAGCATTTTTGTTTCATCGTCATTTCAAGATGTACGAGTTGCTGTAAGCATCAAGTGTACGCACAGAAGACAAAAGGTCGTAGGTAGGACGCGATCCACCGTTGTAACAGCGCTGAACATTGTCACGATTCTACGAAAACGTCTCTACTCTCTTTGTTTATCTCTCGAGAGAGCGAGAGTGGACGTACAGCAGTTGAATAGCGTGTGATATACCTGGAAACCAGAATACAACGTATTCTAGTATTGCAGTGCTCGGTCTACACGCGCTCTATGTGTTCTGAGCGCTCACATCAACAGTTTAATCGCGGATGTGGCAACGTTTGTCGAAGTGAATACCTAGTGGTTACTTGCTTGCCTACCCTTGTTGGGACATGGGGACCAACTCTACGCACGCAAATCTTTCGAACGGTTTATTTCACGTGTCTAGAGCCGACGGCTCCGTACATATGGGGCAATCCACCCTGTTTCGACCAGCTTTTGACCTCGACTCCTCTGATTTAGCTCATAACTTTATCTAGGCTTAATTAGACTCTCAACTACGCAAGAAAATTCGTTATTTTTTGATATTTATAAATATTTTTTCAAATAAAAAAAGCTGAAAATCTGTGAGAAAAAAAATCTTCCCCACTTTGGCTATAGGCTAGATAATTTTCTTATCGAACAAAGTATTTTTCAGAATTTTTTTAGATTTTTAATTTATGGCATTCGATATATCACTTCAAAAATATATTTAAAAAAAATAAAAATAAAATTTTTTGTGTAGTTAAGCGTTTAACTAAACTTTAAAAAAATTATGAGCTAAATAGGAAGGGTTGAGGTCAAAACCTGGTCGAAACGGCGTGGATTGCCCCATATATACTAGAGTGTGCAAAAAAGTGGTATTTTTTAAATTTGCTCCCCGCCAAAAATATCGTAGAATACGTCTTAGCAAAGATCCTGTCAAAAGTGGAGCTTATAATTTCAATTCTTAGAGGTCCATCATCATGTTTGGAGCTTACCCATTTAAATAACACAGGAAAGTGATTTTTTGCATTTTTTCTTCCTGCAACCTAAGAAGAACCTATTTTTTCATAAAATTAACAACTACATCTTATGAATCATTAAATTTCGAACAAAAAATCTTGCTGAGACGAATTTCTATTTTCAATATTTGATATTTTACAGAGCCTTGAAATTTTTAATGACGTAAATTTTCCGTTTTTTTTTTAAATATTTTTTAGCTAAACTATTGAAGTTAGGACACAAAGTTGAAGGAAAGTTTTGTCGTCCGTCTGACTCACTACAAAAAAGTCTTAGGCGAATTTTTCGTATCGTTGATATTTACAAAGTTACAGACCAACGAAGTCGTCGTTTTTGTATTTTTAACTGTGATTAAGTAAACCACTGATATTAGGACAGAAAATTCAATAGGAATTTATTAGAACTTTAAATTTTCTCAAAAATTGTCCGGGTGAAATTGTATGCATTGCTAACGGTTTGAAGTTACAGACGCATTAAATCTTATTTTGATGGTTTTTTATGTATATAAATTTTTTATCGAATAAGCGTAGCAATCGTCGAAGTCCGTCCTTCGACACTTACATTTCTCTTCGGTTGTTGTAAACTTCAGATTAAACCGAATGGTAGAAAATGGGTTTTGATGGATCATTTTGTTGCTAAGAGAAGGCATTCCGGATTGAATATAGGATTTTGGGCTGCATTGAAAATTGAATTAATCACAGGTCAATATATGGTGAGTGGTTGAAAAATTAAAAAATTTTTACATATTAAAACTGATAACTTTACTTTACAGCATCATAAAAAAACTCGTATATTCAATCCTGAATGCCTTCTCTTAGGAACAAAATGATTCATCAAAACCCATTTGCTGTCATTCGGTTCGATCTGAAGTTTACGACAAATAAAAGAATTAATACTTTTTCCCATAATCTTATGGTGCGCTATATCACTGCACTATAATTGTGCAATTATAGTGCTTGATGTAAGTGATTGAAATTAATTTTATTTGTGAACAGCATGGATATTTTTAAATTAATGTTTTATATTGACATTGTTCAGCTGACTTGGTTCCCTTGAGGCGTCATATAGTCCGTCGTTCGATTGCGCCGTAAGCCCACGCAATAACGGGACGGGATTCAAGAGTACGTAGCGCTGCGTCTACAGGCAATAGAAATGGTTCTCGCGGGGTCAGTGCGATAAAGAAGGACAAAAAAAATAAACACAGAACGGAAGACAAGGACGGATCGAATAAGCGAGAAAGGACAACGAGACGGAGACTGTCCGATAAGCCGGCGTGCGAAACAATAAGGCGATAAATTCGAGCGCGTTCTGACCTCGATATGTATAGTAACGTACTGGGAATTCCATTCTAAATCGAACAGATTCGAGTTTATACTTAATTTATATTCATTTCAACTCTGAACATTGGATTTTTTTTCGTAAGCGGTTTTTCTGTTTAATTTTTTTACAAGCAGAAAATCGGTTAAAAAACATTTCGTAATCTTCACCCACATTCATAACTGTCTAAACAGTAGACCAAAAACAAGAATCTCTTCTAGCTCTCATTACTTTTTAAGCTTGCCAACTATGTTTTTAAAAAAGTATATTATGCCACAAGTTCGTAAAATGCGATTTTACGAGTACGAAAAACGTACGCACGTGTCGCATACGATATTTCTTGACGTAGTATGCGTAAAATTCTTTAAAAAGTAATGTAAGTCATGTAGACATTGAGCGGGAGTAGTAGGGCGGACGGAGCGGGTGCAGGGCTGCAGTCCCCGTTGGGGGGTCAGGGGGCAAAGCCCCCGGCAGGGGGTTCAGTGGCCCTCCATTCACGAAAATACTTTTTTAAATGACTCATAAATTTTCACAATATTAATAGTGAATACAGCTTCACAGAATTTTACAAAACAAAACAATACGAAAGAAATAGATAACAAACGCGTTACAACGTATTTACTCGACGATTAGTAAGGCCGTACTGAGTCTGAATCGAAATATAAATCGGGATCGAAAATCGTGTGTCAAGTCAATAGAATAGTGCTCTCTGACGACATATAGAGTTCGCTACTCATGTATACCGGAATATACCATAGAAAGGTCACAGAACATGTTACCCATCAAATATGACGATTTTTAACTTTTTTAAATGTTATGCATACTGGTGTGTGAATATTCATTTTACACACCAAAAACAGTGCGTAAAATCGAATTTTACGCATACTATGTCAAAAAAAGTTATAAGTTAAGACATTTTCCAGAGTTGAAATAATAATTTAAAAAATTGCGGTTAAAATCGAAGAGATTTCGGATCGGTGTGGACCATTTGGTTGGAAATACTCGATACATCTATATCCATATGTATGCATACGTTTGTCGACTGCACACTATCGACTCGCCAACTCGACCTCGATAAGAACAAAAGCGACGATATTAGTCGTACTCGATATGTGACCAATATCTATATATCCATATATACATATATATATATAATATAAAACTACTGTGCGCGATTCAGCGCGACACCCGAGAGCTAGGTCGAACCGAGAGTAGCCAGTGTTCTCGTTGGTTGTGTAGCTACTGCTGCTGCTGCTATTGCTACAAACCTAGGAGGGAACCAAGCCGGAAGGGACTTCAGGAACAAAAGCAATTACGTTGAGCCACGACGTTGCTTGACAACATTTCGTACCACAGTCTCGATATTCAAAGGCTTAACATATATATTACAACGCAATACAATGTCGCTTGGATTGCGAAATGCATTTGCGAAATTTTTTCTAACGATATCAATTGTTTTCGGGCATACGGGTAATTCTACAATCTTCAGAGAAATTGAGATCCATTGATTTTGAAGAAAGTTATCCGAATTCAAAAAATTTTAAATCAAATTGCGACATGGAAAAAAAAAAATGTGGAAAAAATAGTAAATATTGAGATCCCATTATCGCATGGCGTTCAAAAATCATACTTTAAATCATAAAAACAGTGTGAATTTTTTCAGATTTTTAAAAACGGCGTTTTTGAAATTGGTTTTTTCCGAGGATTTAAAAATGTTACAGATGGTAAAAAAAATCTGAAAAAAATTCCGTGGCCTTTATGGATCGGAAATAACATCATATTAATAAAAAATGAGTAAAATCGATCAGGGTAAGAGTCATGGCCTGCTGATTTGACCTGGAATGCCCCATATATATATATATCCACGTACCTCGTTTTGTTCCTTTTATCTGATTAAAAATAAGACCACATTCAAGTTGGAACCGCCATATGATAAAACCGACTAAAGACGAAGCTTATAATAATAGTACGCCTTTTATTTTATTTTTGATAGTTTTTCGATTCTGTTATCAGTATAATCTGAATTTCTTTAAAACATTAATATCTTGGGATTAGGATTATCGATTTGATTGATTCTTGTTTTATTCGGAAGCCTTAAATGAGCCTTTAATTATAGCATAGTTTTTTTTCTACAATCGGTTTGGTTAATAGCCCATAATGGCGATTCCAATTTCATATCAAGCTGACACCGTCGTATGGTTAAAAAAAAACGAGAATTCAATTCAGAGATATGGCATTGGATTAGCCTTTCATGAGCCTTTAACTGTTAGGTAGGTTTTAGGTCGGTTTTATCATATGACGGTTCTAGCCTAAATGGGGCAAAAATAAACCAAATCACAATTTGGCAACCGTATTATTTAGGATTCGAACTATGTAATGTTCTTTCAAAAATAATCGACTGTAAAGAAAAATACGTGTTTTACATCTGCTAAGAAGTATTTATCCACATGATCGGACAATCAATGTGAATTTTACCGAAAGTTTTCATCAACTTGGCGACACGTTGAATAAAAGAATTAAAAACAAACTATCTAACGACCCCAATTTTTCTGTAAGATTGATTAACACTTTCTGTGGACTTTGTCGAGGATTTTTCCTGTTAAGTAAGAATTTGACCATTTTTCTCCCTAGGGAGCAATAAAAATTGTTCTATTTATACAACTTAGGAAAAAAAAGACCAAAAACTGTCCTATCATATTAATAACCTAATTTCAAAATTCCAAATGGCCCAAATAATGCTACCATTATAATCTAAAATCAATATAAAATTGGATAAATTCTTCCCCATTATTATTGCCCCCACGAAATTTTTGTATGAATTATAAAAAAAAAACAATAACCATTATAATTGTGATGCACACAAACATCTGCCCCCTCCTCCCAAAGTTCCTGTAAAAAATGCAGCGCGCATTACTCCTAACAGGGCGAATTTCGAAAATTTCATTTATAGTACCGAGAACGTCCGTTCGCGAGGAGAGCCAACGGTCACAGGGTTCATTAACCAGTCACGCAATATTCCCGAATGAACGAATTATTACGAGTATGGACTGCAACGAGTCACGCCAATCGTTCGTTACTCGCGAGAGTCTTGCACGAGACCGAGAGGCTACATATTTACCAAGCCATGTACCAAGAAAGCGTTCTCGGTTAACTTGAAGGGGGCAAGAAGGGGGGAGGGCCCCTTCCCCCATGATGCGCCCAAGAATATATTATATATATATATATAACTCGAAGGTATTACGAAGCCTGCCGGCCGAGATGCCACGGTCGAGGATAAGGTTGTCGTGGAAACATAACAAACTGGCGGTGGCGAGCGGTGGGGGCGAGGGGGAGGGGATACGCGCTCGGTATGCCGTGGCGCGAAGCCATATGATCGCCCGGCTCGACGGTGCGAAGAACCCGCCGCTCTCTGCCACTACCGCGCGGTCCGAAGGGCTGGAATTCCACCCCCTGCAGCACTACCCGCCATTTCGATCGATATAAGCGGGTGGCGAGTAACGGATGCCATCAGCAGCAGCAGCAGCAATGCGAATGCCTCCCGCGACGCTCGACAACTCGCACTTTATTAGAATTTTTCCAATGGGCACAAAAAATCTGCTATTAGTTTTTATAATTATTTATTGTTCAACAAATAGCGGCTTTGATTTTTTTTAAAATTTGATCCTGATTTTTGGAACGAAGCTTAATGTGGATTTTTCAATTGTCGAGGAAATTTGCTGTAGATTAATGAGTTATTCGCGGAATTAATAATTTAAAATTGATAGGAATGATTTTTTTTCGAATTTACAATTTTGGAAAATTCCTAAAGATTCTTGAAATTATAATTTTTTTGATATTTTCAATTTATTGGATAATGGCTAATTGTTTATACCTTCTCTGTACGAAATTTTAATGTACATATATATGAGAATTTTTTTCATATGTTGAATGAACAGACTAAAAAATTACCGAAAATAGGATTTTACAATTTTGCCATAACTATTAAATTAATACTATAACTGCAAAATAATTACCATAACAAGTACGTTGCATGGAGTGAAAATTAATAGCTGTCACTTTATTATAGTTCACTGTGATATAACGATTTCTCTGAGGGCGTAATAAAAACTTCATAAAAGTTGTGAGTATACTATAATTATTGTGTTTATAATATAATTACTAGAATTTTACAACATATCTTTCTATATAAAAAAATTATTATACCATATCTGCAGAAGAACTGCCGAAACATATATTAACCCTTTCGCAGTGAGGTGAAAATGACGTTTTCGTGCTTTTTTTGTGTTGGGAAAAAATGTTCCAACCCCAAAAATCATGTTGTACCAAATTGCAATCGAATCGATGCAGTAAAAATAGGTTGTTTTTCAAATGCCCATATATGTGTCATGACACAAAAATGACACGACTTTTTTTTGTTCATATGTGTGTCACTCACAGTCAAGGGGTTAATTTTGAAAATATTTTCAACAGTGCACCCTACAATGTTAGAAAAAATTGGAGGCTTTTATGCATAAACTCGTCATCGAAATTTAATAAACAATTGTGGTATAGAATTAATGTACTTTTCCAGTAAAATTAAAGCAAATTATTGGAATTCAAGTACTTTGACTGGAGAATTAAGGTAAATTATTGAATATGCTGTATCATACATTCATTTTACGTTACACTTGTATACTAAATTTCATATACTAGTTTGTAAATAAAAACTTCCAGTTAAAGTACACTAAATTTCAAGTAGATTTTTTTACAGTGTATGTGTAGAGCAATCGTAAAATTTCCTGTGCATGACTACCACGAAATTTAATTTGCATTGTACGACGACCGAATACTTGTTCTCAGAGACGCAGGTATTACTCGTGAATCATCAGCGATGCATGACCGAGGGTCATAACGATACACTACAGCTGAGAAACAATTACATCAGCGCGCGACAATTTCCCGACGCTTGCGTTCACACATGTATATTATTACGGGCATATCGGCGTATCGCGTATTGGTTTCTACAGTGAAAACACGCCGCGAGAAATTGAGACTCTAGTATCGATGTCAACTCGATATATATAAATATATGTGTAAGCCAGCGAGTATATCGAGTCGAAATAAAAAATTGTCATGTTCACCGAATAAAGATCCCTTAGATTTTTGATTATTGAATATTTAATTTATTCTGAATTCTGATTTCAGAAGAACCTGCGCAGCTATAACGGTAACAAATATACAGTGTCATCACGTAAAGAAATATGCCGAATTGATGTGAATATATTAATAATTACATATCCACATATAATATTTACGTAAATAACATAATTATCGTCATCAAAATTAATTAATTACAATACATTATCCAGCCAGTGATTTTACATTATAAAAAAATTCATGTCATAAAATTCAGCACATAACTATTATACTGCTTGCAAAAAAAAAAAGATACTGGTATCATTATTCTTTGTTATGGCGACAAAAGAAAAACATGGTTGGTCACCGTAGGGAAATTTCCGTAGGGGATAACCGACTTTGCATTTTTCCCACCGCTACTGCACCTTTGCGGAAGATTGTGATGGTCTCCACGCTACGATTTTTCCCTATTGTCTCAACTACAAGGGCTTTCGTTTAATTCGAATACGCGCTTTACCGGTTATTAAGCTGAGGTGTTTAGACCACTGAAGTGAGCGAGGCTCAAACTTAGAAAAAAGCTTGCATATTAGAACCTTCACAATTGCTTCCTCATTACATTTAGCTTTTTAGAAAATTACCTTTATGGGGAAGTATGCAAGTTCATTTTGGTTTTCTTATACAGTGTTAGAAATTTTTGTATAAAAATGAATACACAGTATTAGTAGTTTTTTGTGGATACGCGTGTATTAAATTTAATATACAAATATAAAGTGATATACACAATAGTACATTGTGATACAAGGGCGTGATGATGAACTTTATACGAAGAGCGTGAAGTTGGCCGCACGAGCCACGAGTACCACAGCGGCACGAGCCGAAGGCGAGTGCCGTCTGTGGTACGAGTGCGATGTGCGGCCGACTTCACTCTTCGTATAGATTTCATCATCACGCCCGAGTGTCACATACTATTTTTTGTAACAAATGCATGAAATGTGAAACCAATGCAATTAGAAAGTGGAGAGAAGGAGCTTTGGGTCCAGGGCGAAGCCATGATGGGGTCCAGGGGCGAAGCCCCGGTGGGGGGTTCGGGGGGCGGAGCCCCCCGACTGAAAAAAAAACAAATTTCTTAATGAATTAACAAATTCATAAATATATTGGAAGCAACTATTCATTTTAATTTTATCTTAATATCACAATATAATGTGTCGTCGCGATACTCGCGATCGGCCATTTGGAGGTTATCCTCCTCCATCGTCTCGATGCGGCGCGTTTCTGTTGCGATGTTCGCGGGACTCGGGCGCTAGCGACACTAATTCGCGTTTCGTCCGACTAGGTGGCGCGTCGAAAGTGTGCGTGAAGTGAATTATGCACGGGGAAAGTGTGCGTGAAGTAAATTTGCGTGCGTGAAGTGCGATCGGCATTTTTATATTATGGCCTGCTGTAATGCGCAATTTCTGCAACATTTTCGAGGCACATAAAGCGGCACATTTCATGCATGTGTTACAAAAAAATTGTTTCAGCATAAATATACAGTATACTGAAAACTTTATAAAAAGTGTGATTATAATAAAGTCATTGGAATTTTACAACATATATCTGTATATTAAATTAAATTAAATATACTGCAGAAGAACTTTAAATGCACATATTAATTTTCAAAATATTTCTAACACTATAGAAAAGCTTTGCAAGAAGCAAAAGAAAAAGCTGACAATTCGAATAGTCACGTTACTTCCCCATTAATTTCTAGCTTTCATGAAAATTCTGTTTTTCTTATTTTTTATCATGATTTTTGGCTTAGGGGAAGCTTTGTTTTGTGGTTGATAACGTCTATCACTGATTTCTGACCAACTTCAACTCTATACTAAGCTACATCTTGAATTTTCATTTATAATGAGTTTGGTTAGTCAGTTTTCAATTGAATGTTTCATACCATTCACCGCTGCAAATAACTCAAATCATTTTAATAATTCGACGATCCTTCAACATTTATCATTAAGATCTTTGTCAATTGTATTATTTCACATTTATAGACAGATATAGATAGAACGGGATCACAAATTTTTCAGGAAATTAAAAAAAATCAAGATCCCATAAAATTTGAATGGTTGAATCGATGTTCATAAAATTTGGTACTAATTATTAATCTACAATAGTCCATTCGTGGACCAAATTCAGCCCAATACCTTAAAAAATTAAGAAGTTAGAGCATAATAAGTAATTCTGAAAAAAAAATTCAAAATGTCATAATTTTGAAACCACTCAACGGATTCGTGCCAAATTTTAACTTAACCTTTGTCTACCTGCTCTATATATGTGTACCAGATTCTAGAGCGGTATCTTCAAAATTACGTACGCTATCGTGGTAATAAGAATCCGAACATACACCCATACAGCCATTTTGTACAAATCATTTTTCTCGATATTTTAGAGCATTTTGAGCATTCTGACATGAAAACCTGGAAAGACAAATGTTCACAAAAACAAAGCTTCCCTGACGGAGAAGGGAAAAAGTGCCATTTGCAAGATTTTACTTTGCAGGTTCTGTTTCATCTCGAAGAATGTTTTTCTATAAATTCAAAGTGAAATTTGCACCTGAACTTCTCTTAATTTAATACAAATTTCAAACCGGTATCTTGAAATTTACCGAAGCATGCGTGCGAATGAGATTCAAACAAAAATGTCATGTTGCTTGAAATTTGAATGGGTGGCCTAATTATCGTCAAATTTGTACGTAAACCTTCAAATATTATTATTATCATCATCACCCATGAACATGAATACAAAATCCACAGAGAATGATTCTATTGGCAACTACGTATGGCAAAGGATGATATCTTATCGCTTAGTTTCCCGGTGAAGCACCGCAGGCTAATTCGAGTGATATCAGAATCCGAAGATAAAACGACAATAGTTTGTGTAGAGTTAGTGGTGATACATCGTAGGCTAAGCTAGGCTAGGTGACCGCGCGATAAGGTTATGTTTTACTTGTGTCCCGCATACCATTATGCACACATGGACATCGAGGGAAAATATGTATACTTGAGATGCGCGAAGCTACCGCGCACGTTTTGTTTTCTATCGTACATGAATGTTCACTATATTGAGGATATCTCAAAACTTTCCGGCAAGTTGTCGTGAACTTACACAACTTTCTGAGGAAATGGGGACACTGCGGTAATCCCCGAAGTCATGTATTTTTTCTTAAAAAAAAAATAATAGAAGTTTTTGCCATTTGCACCTAATATTTTTCTGCAATCCAGCAGCTAAGCATAGCTGCTTAATGAATTAGTGAATAAACGTCAATAAATAAATAAATAAATTGACAATCTAATAAAAAATTGGGTTAGGTTTGTCACAGCAAAAAAAATCGTATCCGACGGGACGAAGTGATTTGGTTAAAAACGAACCTGAACAGCAAAAATTGTGTTATTTTTCCGTAAATTAATGCTTATACATTTTTCTTACATTGAATAAAATCTTTGTGATTCCGATCCACGATACTTTAACACTAGTGTGCTTTTGAAAACGTATACAAACTATTTTTGATCGCTTCAAACACGTTTTGCTTAAGATTCCAAAGCAAACCAAACAAAAAAAGTGTACCTCCCCAAATATTAAAATATTTTAAAAAATGGCTGCACAGATGAAAAATACATATTGTCTTTTTTGTAATCAAAAAATAATTCGGGCGGAACCTGCGACCTGTCAAAAGATATTTAAAGGTCGCTCAGAGCAATAAAAAATATAACTATTTTCCAAAAGTTTTTTTTTTTTTTCAAGAATTCTCATCTGACAATTATGCTTTTTATCTAAAAAAGTGAAACCAGTGAAAGCCTTAGCGAGTAAAGCAATAATTAAAGGGCGCTCACTAGATTAAAAAGTTTTCATAATTGTCTAAAAAAAAATTAGACATTATTGTTTATTGCATCTCTCGCTTTAAAAATATTTTATTTTGTGTCTCTCGAAAAATGTTATGAAAGTTCCTCCCGATCGAAAACTATTTTAAGGTCGCTCATTGCGTTCCAAAATGTCAATCATTAAAGAAAATAAAATATATATGTATATATTTAATGTCCCTCACCTGAAAAGTTTACTTTGTTCGGTCATAAAGGTTTAAAAAAAAAAAACCAAAACGGTTTTTGAAAAATATGGACACATTACGGACATTCTTCGCGAATCATTTTTTTTTATCACAAAGATAGGAATTTAGGGGTTAGGCCGAGAAAAAAAGCTGCCCCAAATATTGTCACCCTAATATATGTATATTTTTTCCTATGTAGATTCACGAATAGTAGAATTTATTTTGCGACTTACCTCGCAAATGTCAATAAGCTACGTAACTCTCCTAAAAACTAAGTACACTGTTATAACCACTTACAGCGACGAATTCTCCAATACAATAATAATGGCGAATGTCTCTAATAACCAAAAATATCGTTTGACAGTCACCCAGCTGAGCGCGGAAGCCCAACAAAGGGTTAGGTTAGAATCGACGTAAATCTATCCTATTCGTATAGTATTCAACCAAACTAAACCATTCTCTCAATGCTATATATCTCCACGAAAACGCCAACAGTTAATCAGACTCTCCGTTTCGGAAATCAACTTTGAAATACAGCATTAACAACCCAAATATCACCCAAACCAAAGCCTAACCTCCAAACAAAAAAAAAAAAAATCAACGCAGCGAGTAACGAAATATTAGCTAACCCAAAGACATGTTAAATAAATTTCTATAAAACAATCCTCAACTCCGATATAATCTCCTTGTAAGCATAACTAAGGGCCAAAACGAACTAAAAAAACAGCTATTATCATTGTAATTATTTTAAAGCCAAAAAAGCCTCGGTAACTTAAAAAATATGGGTTCTTGTGTCGCGAGAATTTATTTATACATTGTTTAAGCGATTTACCTCGTTGAAAGTAATTTTGATAGAAAAATCTTGATATAAAAAAGTGGCTCTTCAGATAAAAAAAACGACACATATTTCGAAACCGGAAAAATATAACTACATGTATATTATTTTTGTGTAAATTCACGGACAGGAAGAATCTGTTTAGCGACTTTCCTCGAAAATGTCGATAAACTACATAACTCTCTAAAGAACTGCGTACGCTGTGATAACAACTCAAAGCCGCGTATTTTCCAGTACAATAATAATGGCGAACGTCTCTAATAACCGAAAATATCGTTTGACAGTTAGCCAGCTGAGCGCGGGAGCTCAACAAAGGGTTAGGTTAGGGTCGTCGCAAATCGACCCTTGTATTTGACCAAACTAAACGATTCCCCTAATGCCATTAATCTCCACAAGATCTCCAACAGTTAATCAGACTCTCCATTTCGAAAATCAACTTTGAAATACACCATTAACATCCCAAATATCACCCAAACCAAAGCCTAACCTCCAATACAAAAAAAAATCAACGCAGCTAGCAACGAAATATTCGTTAACCCAAAGACATGATAAATGAATTCCTATAAAACAATCCTCAACAGCATCGATATATAATCTCCATGTAAGCAAAACTGGAAGCCAAAACGAACTAAAAAACAGCTATCATCATTGTAATTATTTTGAATCCAAGAAAAGCCTCAGTAAGTTAAAAAATGTGGGTTGTTGTGTCACGCGAAGTTGTTTATACATTGTTTAAGCGACTTACCTCGTTGAAGGCCATCTTCTTCGCTATGCTTCCGGGCTTGCTAGTTTTTCCGGCACCTCCTTGTCCCACCGCTCACACCTCCAATCCTCGCCGCAGTCCCTCGACTCTGCCAGATTATAACCTGGTGGAGGAGCTGACGACGATCTCTCGCGATCCCGTGCTGCCCCGAAAGGGACAACGCATTGATAACACGATACGATAGAACCGCACTCGCGACACCACGACACTCGCAGCAACCGACCTGTCTGCCAGTAGCCCTCCGCGACACACATACGTCACTGACTCCGAGCACCTTGACCCCCGCGTTTATTTTTCCTTTTTATCCTGTTTTTTTCCCTCAATTCAATAAACCGTGAACGTACAAAAACACTTATAGGGCGGGGAGAGGAAAGGGGGGCAGTTCAGCGCATCACAATTCTCTTTTTTTTTCTTCAAATTACTGTTAAGTTGTAATATCCAAGATATTAGCCGTGGCACTACACCGAGAGTTGCATTCCTCAGGTGGGAATCACCGCGCAACCTCTACGCCAACTTCGAAACCCTCGTTTTTTTCTCTCGTCGATCGATTGTTATTTACGCGGGGAGCCCGACGTAAGATTTGCGGCTCGGTCAGAAATGTTGCACTTTTCGCCGCGATGTGATGTAACGATGTAACGCACTATCGGTTTTGCGTCGCTCGCGGAATTGATCGGTTAAGGAGAGTGTTTTTATTTTGTTCGCACGTATTTATAACCACCGCAGTACGAGCCGCAAACAGAGAAGCGCCATCTTGGTTTTTGATAAAGCGGCGAGAAGCGCTTAGGGCTCTGCGTGTGCGCGCGCAACTCGCACAGCTGTGATTACCAATCGGCGGCGACCTCTGCGCGGAGGATGTGAGAATTGCTCAGGAACGGATTGTGCTCGGTGATTGGCTCAAGTTTCGCAGGAACTCGCTAATCGGAGACAGAAATTACTTTATAGCTTGAATAATAATTGTATATTAGATCGGGTTGAAACTCTATTTTCAAGTGAAACTTGTAGCGATGCTATTCTTTATGAAAGTATATCAGTGATAAGCTTAAATGGAGACGGATGGTTTCAATTGGGGCGTAAATCAAATTAAATGCTTGAAATTCGATACCTTAAAGAAAGAGATAAAATTCAAGCTGGATTTTTCGACGAGGAATTCGATTTAAGAATTCCAAAATCAGAAGCGTCGGGAAACAACTTAAAAAAATCTTTTTGAAATATCACTCAGAAAGGGAGTTGAAAGCATCTACGAATGAAGAGTATTTTTGTGTATTAAAGATGTTCAAGATATTGAAATTTAGGAAAGTGGTATCTTTCCCCCGCGCTTTTTCGGTGCGAATCGATGCTTTTTTTCCGCACTTTCACGACTTTCTGACGACGTCAAAATTATTTGGCCCCTCAGGATATTGTGGTTTTCATTGGGGATTTCGGGCCGTTAATTTTATGATTTGATAGCTAATTCCCTGTTTTATCGACGATAAAGTGATACACTAGAACATTTTTTATAAGTGTTGAGACAGCAATAAATCTTTTTCTTTGAATACATTTTTTCCATAAAAGTAAAGAAAAATATTCCTCATTGGAGTGAAAATGAATGTATTCAATTGAAGAATCATTTTTCGACATTCTTGCAGACCTGTTTGTTTTAAATGCGATATGTTCTTTTATGAATTTTGAATAACTATAACGACTTGTGAAGCCCCAATATCGGTTTGTATCAAATTTACTGATTGAATAATTAAAAACACTATTTCCGAGTGAAACTTTTAGCGACGCTATTTTTCATGCAAGTGTGACAGTAGTAACCTTAAATGGCTGATGACAATTAAAGCGAAAATCAAATTAAATACTTATAATTCGATACGTTCAAGAAAATAAAATTTGAGCTGGATTTTCCGACCAGAAGTTGATTTTGTGAATTTCAAAATCAGGAACGTCGAAAAACGACCAAAGATATACCCTAGAAAATACATCAGTCAAAAGAAGAGTTGAAAATGAATGCGAACTGATCCTAATCCTAATTATTCATAGTTACATAAGTTGGAAATGAAAATTATAACACAAATAAACATCGATAATTTGTGAGCATTGCTGTCATTCATTATATTTAAATTTAAATTACTTTCTCAGTGCGAATTTGACTTCGTAACCTCATTTTTTATAGTACCCGGAAATTTGCAAATAATTACCGAATTCGCAGTATTTATTCTTTTTCTAAGTATGAAAATTCTCGATTGAAAGATCAATTTTGTTGACACTCTCGTAAGTGCCGTGGAAAAAGATTGACTTTCAAGTATGCATTATTTATTCAATTTCTCTCGCGGATGTTCCAACCGTAACTTATGGTTAGAATTTGGTCATTTTTTTCCATATCCGACCTCAAAACAACCGGTCAATTGGTGCACCAAACCAATCAAGGTTCCAACTTTTCAAAGGTTCATTTTAAGTTGGTTTTTGTAAATCAAACGTTACCAAGACATTGTTTTGGATAACTATAAGCAGTTGGTTTACGGTCGGTTATTATAGAACAACAATTATTCCGACTTCCTCGCTACAATATCGATGGTTGATTGTTCAAAACTAACCATAAACCAACTATTTCGGACAACCAAATGATCAGCGGATGGTTTTAAAAATCCACCATCAGTCAACCATCGCCAATCTTGGCTGAAGGCCGTAACCTGAGTTGATTTACAATATCCAAGTGCGAACCAACTGTAAATCATGTCCAAAGAATGGTTGGTTTAAAGTTTAAAAAACCAACCCCAAATCGACCTTCAGAAATGTAATTAGTTTCAAGTTAAAAAAACCAACCCCAAATCGGCCTTCAGAAATTTGGAATATTGGTTTGTTTGGTTATCCAAATTTTGAAGAGATAAAGCTGAATGGCTCAATACGTTCATATATCAGTTTGATTTGACTTGACAACGAAACTAGATAACTAAATTTAAAAAAAGATGTCGAATACGTATTATTTGAATATCCCGCGCGACTCTGCATCCTACTCCAACATCGACCAAAGAATATCGATATATTCTTCGCCTCGACAGTCTCGCTTCGATATATCTCGAAGGTCGACATATTCAAGATGGCCGCCCGAGAGTTCAATAGTGCAATGCGCACGCCACCGACAGTGCATACCCAAAAACTGTTCGTTGCTCGAGAGTCGTTAGTCCTGTTCGCATAATAAATCCGCTTGTCTTTTATAGCGACAATCGGAGACGCTCAGTATTACAGAAAAGTGAATAATAGTTTATCTCACGTATTATACGTGTTGAAAAGAAAAGGAGTTTCACAGTCGCGAATTCGCGATTGATCCAAGCAAGAGAACGGTTAAGTTAGGAAAAATGGGTAGATCGCGAAGTAAATCACCGAGCAGACGTCGTCACAAGAGCAAACACTCGAGGAAACGTTCGAAATCAAGGGAAAAACGATCCAGCAGCAAATACTCGGAAAAACCGAAAGAAAGAAGCTCCAAATCGAGGTGGGTTAATTTTTTTTTCTCCCTTGCTTATTCGTTTATATTGTAGTACTTGTGAAGGTAGTGTGTCGCTAGTTATGTCGCATGCACCGCCATGTTGGGCGATTTTCCATTCTATCGCGATTTCCCACAATCGATATTAGCGCGGATTCGCTGTGTATACATTGTTGATTTCCGGTTATTGGCAATCGATTCAAGAGGAGAAGAGGACACCTTTCCGTATTTGGGAGTTCAATTGTTCAATAACTGCATTGTTTACCTTGACTTTGACCCACGCTTTATTGTTGTGATTTATATTGTACTTATGAAATGTGTGAGTTGTAGGTGTCGCCCAAGGTCATAATTATGAAAATTAGGAGGCATCAATTGTCATTAAGTCAAGCATGTTGTCCAATTTGAAAGATTGTTTTTTCAGAGGTTTTTGAAAGAAAATAAGTATGAACAAACGACAATCTGAATTCAAGGAGACTCTGTCACCTTAAAAAAAGTCGTTTAAAAAAATTCTGTAAATGATACACTTCTTTTAATAAATCCTAAATTAAAACCTCATTAAATACATAATGAACGTTATAATTTTGCAATTTTGTAAAGACATACAGAGTACAAGAAACGTGTTAGGTAAAAAGTAAAATGTTTCACTTGTCGTAACTTTCAGATTTAACAGGTGAAAAAATGTGAGTTCAATGTCTTATTATATGCATCGAAGAGTGAATTCTTGATCGAATATAGTAATTCTTATTTGGAGTCTTTATGACAATCTTCTGATTTTATATGTGTGAATAAATCCTTCCCTTAGTAAATTTATTATTTATCTGTTTATTTATTTCAATCGAACAGGTAAAAAACTCAATCGCAGAATACCATGTCATACCATGGTATTCATATAATGAAAAATATCGGGGATGGTAACAGGTAGCAACCCAAGCATGAATAATGGTAAAACCTAACTATAACAGTAATTACATTTCTTAATTAACTAATTCATCAAATAATCAGCCATTGAATACTTAGCCAGATAAAAGAGAAAGGATCTCATTCTTAAAGCGAGCAAGGGACAATTCCAGAATATTAGCTCTCATGAAAAACAAGTCTTCTAATCGCTCCACGAGTGGTTACCGCAACTCTGAGCGGCATAGCCCATACGATAAAACTGGATAGTAAAAAGGTCCGTGGATCTCGTTGGCCTCCTAACTTCCCGGAAGTCAACTAGAGCCAGTAAAGCTTGAGAATCAATCTTACCATATAAAAAACCCTGTAAAAACACAAGATCGGTTACAATACACCAGGTTTTAAGTGTACCGAGTCCAAGCAAAGTCTGAATCAGGCCATAGTCGTGTTCCAAAGGATCCATCGAGATACCTAGTCAGTAGTAAAGTGAATATAATTTCCATTGTATCCAGAATCCCTATATTCAATCTAGAATACATTTTTTGATAGATAAAACAAGGTATCGAGCACTAAAATTAGTTCACCGGTTTGAGTTAAAAGCTACAACAAGTGAAAACTTTCTATCTCACATTTCTTGTACTGCATGTCTTTACAAAAATGTGGAATTTTAATATTATGTACTGAATGAGGTACAAGTGCAAGATCGTTTGAAAGAAGGATATGATTTGGGAAGAAAGAAAAGTTCCATGACTTTTTTCAGATAATTTGGTCCCCTTAAGCGGTTTTGCTTGGTGTAGTAAAAATTTGTAACTATTGATTCAATGAAAAATAACGTTACGAAAGAGATATTTAAATGGACTTGAATTTTCAACTTATTAAAGTTTACCATGTTTTTTTGCTTACAGAAAACGTTCGCATTCCGCATCGTCCAGTAGTGGATCTGATATTTCGGACGATGTCCACATAGTCAGTCACAAAAAACGATCTTACAGAGAGAGGGATCGAAAAATGGACGAGGTGGAGCGACTTGCAGAGATGGAGCGACAAAGGTATGAATCTCGCATTATTTTCAATAGTTCTGTTAACGGGTACTATCCCATTGTGTTTGATTCCTCGAGTTCAGAAAGAGCGAGAAGCACATGAGGTCCCGATTGTATATATTTTTTTGTTTAACCGAGTGTCTATAGGTGCTATTTGTACTTGTGTTATCAGGAAAAAGAATGAATTAACGAACAAAATCCTCGCGTCGAGCACAATCCGGTAAGACTTTGTGTCTACGTTACAACGGTGGTGGGATTTGGTGATTTAATGAAATTAAAAAATACTTTTTGCTCGTCACTGTCGCGATTCTGAAATTTCACAATAAATGCACGAAACTAAATATTTTTTAAAGCTCAAATGCAGAAATTATTACCATGCCTGCATTATTTAATCTAACGGCACAGTTTCTGACCACTTGAGGCTCATCAAACTATTAAGAAATCAAGAATTTATAGCAGATTTCTTTTTTAAATTCATGAATTTAAAGAAATTGCATTTTTTTGAGCTTGTCTATCATGTATTAAATTGAATCTCAAAATTTAAACCCAAATAAGTATAACTACTTTAAAGAAAATTGCAATAGACGATAAAAAGCTGGTAGTGTAAATTACCGCTGTTTTTATGGCAAGCTATGCAATAAAATTCGAAAATGAATCTACTACTAAAAACAACAAAGATTCAATACCAGGATCTTCGTCTTTTACACATCGTCATATACAAATGAATGTTACTATGGTAGTTATTAGTCAAATTTTAATTCTGGAACGAAAAATTATTCTCAAGCCAGAAAAACGTTGAAACTCTCTGAACTGAAAATTTTTAACCGTAATACAAGCTAAGAGTAGCAGAAACTGTGTCTCATTCGAAATGTCAGAAAAAAAGTGTAGAGTTAAAGAAAAACATAATGTTTGATGCTAAAATGTGAAAAAAAAAGTTTTACGTAGAAAAAAAATTGAAAGACCTTTGGCAAAATGTAAAATACGTCTAAAGAAGTTGAACAAAAAAGAAAAAAACGATTGAATGGTCGATGCCTGTCTGCCTACAGGCGACAGCGCGAGTCCGAGCAAAAGATGGTAGAAGAGGAGGCGGCTAAGCGGATCGAGGAACTCGTACAAAAGCGAGTGGAGGAGGAACTCGAGAAGAGGAAAGAAGAGATCGAAGCGGAGGTTCAGAGGCGTGTCGAAGAGGCCAAGAGGGCTATGGAGCGCCAAATGATGGAAGAGATGGAGTGGCGCCAGGCCAAGCTCCGCGAGGAGGAAAAACGAAGAGAGGTAAGACCAATCCAGAGAAACATAGGCCGGTACTAACGTCAAAAGCGCTGTCAAAGACAATAAAAAATTTCGCACGTAGTAAACTCGATGCCTTGGCACTAAAAAGAAACAAAAAAAAACCACAAATAGACTATAAAAAAAGCGCATTGATTCACGTGGAGTCTCCTCGACGATAGAAAACGACGAGACTCTCGAGAAACGAGCGTAAAAGTCGGGGCGTCGAGCTCACTCGGCTGCAGCGCTTTGGCACAAAAATCGCACGAAGTCTTGTGGTTTATTTCGCGGCGAAAAAAGAAAGGAAAAAAAAACAACATATTTAAAAATTATAAACCACATCGCTTCGACCTCCCAACGCGCTACTAAGCGTAGAATCGTTGGTGGTTCGAAAAATCATTTTTTGTGATCAACTTTACAATGTGAAAAGAAAAAGGTACTGTCGTTTAACGCGCGTCGGCCCGATGCGAATTGAAAACACGAAATTATTGTTCCTGTATCATGTGTATATACGATATATATTTATTTATATATATTTATATATGTATTTATTTATATATATATTTATATATATATGCATCTATATATATTATACTTAATAATTTTATCGCATAACGCTGTTGTTCCCTTCTTCATTCGGTTGTTGTAAGCGTGTTGCGCTATCGGGGACTTGAAAAATCCTCGGATGTGCTTTTTTCTTTAAGCAAAAAGATCGGAAAAGAAAAATAAGATAATCTGGAAGATCCGGTGGATTTTTTGACTCTGCGATTAGCAATCGCGCTTCGCTCGATTTTACAGCACACACTAGTTTTGTATCCGCGTTTGTGGAGCATCGCAATGTTGTCGCACACTCTTATGGACTCTAAGGAAAAATCGAAAGATATACGAACTGATAAAAAAAGAAAAAGAAACTATCTCAGTGACCTACGTACAGTGATCCCCAAACTTTGTAATTTTTGTTCTTAAACAACAACATTGAGCTCTCGATTTTATCGAGAAAGCATCTTTGAATAAAGAGTATTTTTGTGTATTTAATAAAATATACGAATTTAGGAAAGTGGTATCTTCCCTCCGTGCTTTTTCGGTTAATCGATGCTTTTGTCCGGCATTTTCGCCACTTTTTGACAACGTTGGATTTATCCAGCTAATCAGGATATTGTGGCTTTCATTAGGGTTTTCGGGGCGTTAATTTTACTATATTTTGACCGCTAATTCCCAGTTTTATCGACGATAGAATGATACACTGAGGCATTTTTCTTTAAATACATTTTTTCCATAAAAATTAATAGAACATTTTTTTGATTGGAGTAAAATTCGACTAACGCTTATTTTCTTTTCTAGTAATACGATTTTTTTTAATCAAGAAAAAAATGAATTTGTTCAATTGAAAACTCATTTTTTAACATTCTTGCAACCCTATTTGTTTCGAATGCGATATGTTTTTCTTGTATTCCGAAACACTCGAATGCACTTTGAAGCCCTAATGTTACATTTCTTTCTCAGAATTGCTTTTTGTATATCTCAATAAGGACGTGAATTTCATTGCTTTGGGATTGTAGTGTTGATGTTGCTGTAAATTTTATCAAAATATCACTGAAAAAATGAATTGTCACTAAAGAACAAAATTCACTGATGTAAAAATTTAATCTCTATCTCAAAAATATTTAACAATGCTTGTACAAAATTATCAAGCCCCAGTGTGTCATTGATTTCTTAATGTTAACCCTTTAACTGCCAACATTACATATTTAGTAAATTTGAGGAAAATCTGTCTATAATAATTTAGTAAATTTGAGGAAAATCTGTTTAAAAATACCATTCGAATTTTGTGATAAAAAAATTAGCAGACCGAAAATATCATTAGAAATTTATCATGGATTTTCATTTCATCAAGAAAAAATGTATTCACTACGAAAAAATAGAAAATCGAATTTTCCAAACTCTATATTTCCCTACTTTTATTTAGGATAAAAAAAAATCAAGAATAATTTAGTTAAACGGTGAAAGTGGTGGTTGAAGGGTTAATTATTTATAAATTTAGTCTTGTACACTTGAAAATCTTTGCTTTGCGATATCGTGGCCTCGATGAAAATCCCATTGAATGGACGTCGAAAAACCCGAGCTATGATTTATCGAGTCAACGAGTTATACCCCTTTTCCTGCTTAGCGCACTGAATATCCACTCAGTTTGCCTACAAGTTTGGGAGAAACTTTGTTAGGACGTGAGGAGAGAGAGCGAGAGCGTATAGACCGTAAAAAAGGGTGAACGAACAAAAAAAAAGAGGCGAAAATTAGAAACCCATAGCAACAAACGCACGACCTAGAAAAATGTATAGGTCGGCTTCCTAAACTGACTACCAACGGAAGATGCCGGTATTATTCTCACTGCCAAGTGTGATTGTCGATGAAGAAGGCATCCCCTACGTGCTGGCGTGAGAGCTACATTCAGGTATTATCCAATTTATATATATTCATAATTTCATTATCATACCAATATTACTTATTATCGTTCTTTGTTGAGACTACTCTCTCGGTGACGAAGGCTCGTCGGGCAGACTTTCTACGCGCAACCACCGCACGCGACGTTTTTCAACATTTTTTTGTTATTTTTTTTCTTTTTCTTCTTCTTCAAACCCTTCAACCTCGAACGTCAAAGATTCACGCTAAGATTTCTTGTCCACTTAACTAAGCTTTTTTCTTTTAATGTTTTTATCATGTTTAGTAAATTGTTCAGGAATTTAAAAAAAATTGAATCATTGTCAAGAAAATTAATTAAGGAACGACATGAATATAAGACATTATAAATCGCAGCTACTTTGAAAATAAAAAAATTGCGTATAATGGGTCACATTGTTTGTGACCCATTTCCTGCGAAGCTCCGCAAAGAAGTGATTGATATGACACAAAATTTCTCATATAACGTAATGATTATTATGAAAAATTTGGCAAGTATTTAAAAAAATTATCCAATAACTTGCGGTCTATCTTTTTTGTTTAAATTTTTCGTTGCATTTAGTTTTGTTTTATCTGAATAAAGAATTTTGGATCTTCGAGGTTTCGCTCGATAAAAATTGGAAAAAACGCTCTATCTCGTGCCTCGAGTTGTGCTAACGATTTGCGACTTGTAGCACGACGTTTTGTATGTAAACGCGACAATTAGGTTAAAAATTGTTGGATAGTACTGACGAGCAAAACGCGAATGTAAGAGGATTGAAAAAAAAAAGAAAAAAAAAGTGGAAAAGAAGAGAGATTGTTGAACGTACGAAGGGGCTGAAGTAACGTGGGCTCAACCGCGTTCTTGAGACGAGCCTGTCGCGTCGCTTTGAGGGGGGCCGAGCCTCAAAAATTTTACACGTTTCCCTGATTACCTTCCCCACATAAAAGGTTCTTAGGATGTGTAACACTAGGCTGTTGACACAGCGGCACTATTGTTTCGGAAACAAACATAAACGGTGTAAACGACTGCAGATCAGGGCAACTCTATCATTGCCTTATGTAAACGTGTGTTGTTGTCGTTGTAGGAGGAAGAGCGGAAAAAACGCGAGGAACTTGAAAGGATCATGGAGGAGAACAACAGAAAAATCGAGGAGGCCCAGAAAAAACTGGTAAGCAAATTATTTTTATTCAACCATAAAATCTTCAACGCGTTAACGCATAATACAATAAAAATTACAGGTACATTTTTTGCTGAAAATTCGATCTGTAAATGCATGGTCGTTAACCGCTGTTAGGGAAAACCGGGAAATGTCAGGGGGGAAAAATTGGTCAAGTAATGAAATTTTGCAATGAATCAGCGAAAAAATCAAAGATTTTTTGAATAAACGAAGTAAGAGATGTTTCAGAAAAATTAGTTTACTGATCGGATCACTTTAAAATGGAATGACTTCTCGGAGAAATGACAATCCTTTACGAAATGATATTTGCGGGTTTCTGTTATAAACAATGTCGACAGAAAACTTGGTCATCCTACTTTAATTTTCAAGTTTTATAATTGCAAAGACCGTGAGTGTTTTTTCGGGTCAAACATGTATATTAAGAAAAATAGTCATATTTGTTGTTGACTAAATGACCGAATGAGCAAATGAAATTGGAAAAAACGATATTTATACCTTTTTCTAATACGGTGTAACGCTAATAAACGTTGTTGGATTGTCTAACGCAATCTTGGTAAAAAATTAATTAATTAAATCGTTTTAATTATTGTGGTAATATGTAGAATTCGCGTTTTAACTAATAGATAAAGGACAAACGTTGGTCAGGGAAAACTGATAAATTAGTCAGGCAGAGTCCGGAATAAGCCAGGGAAATATTTTGGCGAAAAAAAGGTCATCATGTTATTAACATTAATTGATTCATTCGTGTTCTTCTATTCATAATTATAAAGAATTCTAGAATATCCGTAATTAATTTTCTTGTGAAACTAAAAAAACAACAGCAAAAAATGGTACCAATTTATAAAACCTTCCAAGATGCATTGCATGATAACAACTTCGGAGTCTTGAAAATCTGTGATTAGAGTAAAGCAACGGAATCGTTTCATAAGAAAATAGAGACCTTTAAAAGTTTTTCGAAGAATATCTAAAAAAAAAAAAAGGAAAACTGCATTAATCCTCACATATGAATTATTTTTGTAAAGGTAATTCATTTTTGTTCCCGCATGTACAAAAATGTTAACTCTTATCATTAAGCACTGCAGACAACTATTAAAAAATAATAATAAAAATACAGATCTTTTTACTTTGACCTGATTTCTTTCAAGTGCTCAAAAGATTGTGACAATTTTTTCCGCAACAAACGAAAACATTTTCCTGATTCGCTACATTGTCTGTTTCAGGCCGAGGAAAGACTCGCGATGGTCGAAGAACAACGTTTGATGGAGGAGGAGAGGCAGAAGATGAGGAAGGAACAGGAGAAGCGTATCAAGGAAGAACAGAAGAAGATTCTCGGCAAGAACAACTCGAGGCCTAAACTCTCGTTTACCCTCAAACCAGTTACGTGAGTCTGCACCGAGTTGTGTGCAGTCTTACATGTGATATAAACGCGTTTCCGGTAGTTATGCGCGTTTGCGACGTTATCAACGACGCCTCGACAGCCCGGAATCTTCTTGGACTCTTAAGACACCGCGAAGCGCCGCAAAGTCGAGGAGATATCGTGGAGTGAGTCCGATAAGTTTGCTCAAGTCGAACGGCGGCAATGACGACGAAATCCTCGCGTCGTTTCCGAAAGAATTCGACGCGTAGGTTTTTTTTCATCGAGCCCCGCGAAGACTTTCGCACACTGAACGGAAAATCCAATTTACGCGCGTTTTTTCGCCATAATTTTTATAAACGATGCCAACGTAGGTTCGCAATCGCGTATCGGAAAAAATAATGATTCAAAAAATAGGCGAAATAAATGAAGGAACTAAACAGCAACTAGTGAAGTGCCGATTTATATTTTGCGAAAGCAATTTTCATGTGCTTCAATTGATTCAAAGTGCATCGGCCAATGAAGTCCTTCGATTCCGGATTGTACCATGGACATGAAATTTATTTGTAAGATAAAACGATTTTTAAGAACATATCCTGATTGTCTTTATTCTAGTGTTAAGTAAGTTTTCAATTCATTTTGTTATTTTTTTTTTATTTTTGTAAATCAGCATTTGTAGGAAATTGAAGAAAATTATTGCTGTTATTTTTTACTGGCTGCTTAAAACATTGGTATCACCGTTGGTACTCAATTTTTTCAGATTTTTAAACCAAATTGAATAAATTTATTTGAGCTGAAAAGTTTCAAGTTGAACTGATTTCTCCTCATGCATTTGTCAATACTGTTATTCTCATAAATAAAAATTGGCGGTAAATTGAATGAATTTCTTAATTTACGATGAAAAAGATGTTAATTTTAATCGATTTATTGATTGCTGTTGATTTATTCGTCAATATCGTTACGGAATAGATTTAAATGTTCATATAAATGTAAGCCAGGAGCTTCAAAATTTTTTTTACCAGTTGATATAATAATAATAATAATAATGCAATGCACAATTTGAAAAATTGAGATTGACGGAAGAGGAACGTCGAATAATTTTTTTTTATCTTAAATTGATTAAGTATAGAGATGTTTCGTAAAATGAATACATGTATTGAACTTAATTTATTCGTCCATCCCATTATTTCTCATGTTAAAACTTGCGGAGAATTGAGAACATAATGCTTTAGATTTTTTAGCTGGTGGCTCATAAGTTCCAACGGAAACTTTGCCGCTCACTGGCGCAATCCAAGTGCGTTCGCTTTTTTTATACAGATTAATTGCTCGCGACATCCTCTCGTCGAGCATTTTGCCAAATTCAGGATTATTAAAAACTGGCCGATAATCCATAAATTCTATTCTCGCCGTATCAGCATCTTTCATCTCCAATTCATCGGTAACTTTTGTAATTTCTGTGGCGATCAAAGATTTTTTCGATTTTTCCGAAACTGCTTTTTTCTTACACGAAAAGATCGATTTTTTGGAAGCTCCGCTTCTTTCACGCGAGATTATCGGTTTTTTGGAAATGTCGTTTTTTTCACATGCAATAATAGATTTATTCGGCCCTCCACTTTTTTCGCACGAAGTAAAAGATTTTCTCGAAGCGCCACTTTTTTCGCCCAAAATCGTAGATTTTTTAGAACTCTTTGGGGATTCTTTTGGAGTCGAATTAGCGTGGAGCGCGCCACGGCGATATTTTTTGTCTTTAGATACTTTTTTTACGCTCAAAGATTCCGCGCGAAATTTTGCTTGACTTTTGAGCGTAATAGGAGCGTCAGAATCGCCGATAGAAGAAATGCCATCGATAAGAGCTTCGGAGGAATCAGGTCTGCCGATTTGTTCTTCAGCTTCGCACCACTGATTATCAGCCGGCAAAGATTGCAGCCACTGGACGACGTTTCGTGAATTTTCGTTATATTCGCTGCTTGAATTGCTATAGGCGTCGGAAAGATCGGTAGAATTATCCGGAAGCGAAGGAAGATTTTTTCCAGGCTACAAAAATGTACAAAATCGAATTCAGCCTAAAAAATATAAGTTACGAAAATCGTGTCTTACTCGGAATGATGCGATTGTTTGTCGAAGGTAGCACCCAAAGGCGCCCGAATGACTTTCCCCAGCAGCCATTAAAACCTTTTAATTTTGAAGACGAAAAACTAGGATTTTTACTAATGTGCACTTCGAGGATTGTTAGAGCGACTGAAGTGAGTATGAGAACTTCGATATTACGAGAAGTCGCGCCACTCGTTTGTCGAAGGGCTCTCATTTGTTTTATCCCTAATCTTACAATAATTCTCATTGCAAATAATATATATTAAGTTTGTAAATGGTTGAAAGCTCCTCGCAAACTACAATTTTGCTATTTTATGTTATATGTAAATATCTCTTTACAAAAACATTTCATTGGGAATAAATTTCAATTTTAAGTAGGAAAAATGCATTCAAGTGTCGAAGGCATGAAACAAGCATGCAAAGTAGAACCTTGCGGAATGCTTCCTCATTGTTTTTCGCTTTGTACAAAGCTACTTGTATGGAAAAGTATGCTAATCAATTTTGGCTTCCTTGAAGAGAAAGCTTTGTAAAAAGCGAAACATAATTAGTAAGCATTGTGCAAGGTTCTACTTAGCATCCTTGTTTGAAATCAGAGCTGGGCTGTACAGAAACCCGGGGGTTTCCGAAATTTCATTGGGAAGCAAGGATATAGCTAGTTTTTGTACAACATAAAGAACTACTCTTCGCAATATAGACTGTATAAAAGCCTTATGATAATATGGTATCGTTCAATTTTGGACTATATCTGACGTATTTTTTTCTGTTAATCATGAATCTCGCACCCATTTAACTTCCAGCTCGATATTTGATACTAAGATTTGCATCGGAAAAAAATCGAAAAATAAAAAAATTCAAAACCTTATAGAATCATAACGTTTTAACCGATCTCAACGCAATTTAATAGGGATCACCGGTGTATGAAAGTTCACATTCATATCAAGTTTGAGCCCAATATCTCGAAAATTAGAAAAGATATCGCATTTACACACATTTTTGAAAAAATTCACAATAGCGAAAAAATTTAACGATCATGTGGAATTTAACAAAAAATGAATGAACGATGAGTATTGGCCCCTCTATATATGGTGAAAATTTTCAGCTCCCAAAGCGTTTCCGAGTTACAAGGGTTTAAATTATTTAAGTGTGTAACATTCATATGTACACATACAGATCTTTTTTTTTCTAAACCACCTTTTTCGACGTTTTGGATCATTCTGAGTGTACAGACATGAAAATCTAGAAAAAAAAGTCTCACGAAAACAAACCTACCTCTATGAGAAAGCAAAAGCCCTTGTTCCAACGTTTTTTTTTTTCGAAAAAATTAAAAAATTTTATGGAAATCGTGATTTTGTAAATAGCATATAAATCATCAGAGATGATGATTTAATGAGCATTAAAAAAAAACTTGTATAAGTTTTATCATAGCAACAACATGATTCTTTTGACAACTAAACGGTTTCGAAATTCAATAAAAATGCGTACAATCGATAACATTCTTTATTGCGTATAATACAGGCACTTTACCATTGAAATTGTATCACTTTGTCAGGCCGAGACCGACAGCGTACATGTCGGCAACATCACGATGAGCTTTGCTTTTTTTCAGCTGCGTAGATCTTCTGCGATGAGTTCTAGGCTTGGATTTAACCGAACTCGAGTGACTGATGGTCCTCGTAGTGGCGGGAAGACGAGTCGCAGGAAGCGCAGGGATCGGTGGAACGTCCAGAGGAGCTGACCCATACTTTTTATACTTATTTGCAGCATTTCTCATTGCAGAATCGAAAACCTGCATAACAAAAATCCATTAACGAATATTCGTCCTTCATTTCAATATCAATGTTTTTAGAGTGACGAGAGCTTCGGAATCTGATAAAGTAATAAATTTTCAATATAAAGTTATTTAAAAAATCTCCGAATGATGGATAATTATGTTGGTGCAACTTGTTGATTCATTTTGTTCCCCTAGATAGGAAATTTCACCTTTTCATCATTTTTTTTCAGCATTGATGACTTATCTCCGGTCTTTGAGCCACCGGAAGAGCTCGCCGATTCTCTCTGAAGTTCCATAATTTTTGATACAAGATTTTGTCGTGTGGAAGAAGAATCGGGCTTCGGATTAGTCGAGGAATGTTTCGTTTTCGAAATTCGTCGTGGCGACGCTTTGGCTGTTTTGGAAATGCTTCGGCTAAGCGTTGGTGATTTGCTTTTTGCATGTGCCGTGGTTGTCGTCGCAGCTGCACTTTTAGCGATGGCCGGATTCTGTTCCAACGCCTCCGAAGATTTTACGGGGGCAAGAGACATCTTTGAAGATAATTTCGGAGGAGCTGAAGTAACTGGCAGCGTTGTTCCAAACTTCGGAGAATCCAGTTTGCAATAAGCGAGGAATTCCTGGTCTAATTGGATCTCCAGCTCCTCGATAAGATCCACGATAACTGGACCGATGTAACTGTGTGCTGACGGCTTCTTTTTCGCAAGGGTTACCTGCTCATTACAATTATTTCACAAATTCGGACCTTTTATGTTCTGTGATTATTTTAAAATAATCTCAGACTCGGGATTTCATTAAGGGCCTACTTCATGAAACATACTGTAATTTCATTTTTTATCATGCCATTCGAGTTCGGCATTCAGTGTTTTTTGCAGTTTCTTTTTAAAGAGGCAGTCGCGTAAATCGTTAACAAAGTCTTTTTTATGCCTAACAAATATACAGAATCGACAGGTTTGACTGTCAAAATTGTATGACTTTTGGTTGTATAATATTTGAATTTATGGAAACTCGTTCACGTACAAACAATTTCATAGAATTTTTAAACAAAGTTTTGTTATTGATTAAAACAAAGCTGCCAAGTATAACTTTGCAAATTGCTTCCTCATTTTTTTCGTTTCTTTTTTTTCATAACTAAGTTCCCTCTATGAGAAAAAAAATCAATTTTTTTCAGAATAAATGATTAATTGTGGTCCCTGTTCACTGGAATCTTAAACTCTCTTTCTGCAGGTGAAATTTCGACTAAGATTGAAGAAATATCATTTTAATCAGAAGTTACAAAAAAAGAAGAGTGTTTTATAAATATTCATGCGTACAGAACTGAATTTCGTGCAAGAGCCGAGAAAAAAGGTTATCCTTACAGCAGGAGATTTGGCAACGAGACTCGTTTTCGACTCTCCGAGATTAGGTTTTTTTTCGCAGACGTTGATTCTTGTTCCTTGAAGAGACAAAGCCGCTCCTAGATAAGGTTGACAACTGGGCATTCTTTGTCGATAAGCCAACTCAAAGAGGCCTGTGTCGGCGTTTTTGTCTTCCCGAAAGTCTATAACAACTGGAACATTGGAGTTTACGAGAAAGCTGATCGTCGGTTCGATATTTAATGCAACCATTGGCTTACCCTTGATCATATCTTTCATGACCTGCCTACAGAGCCTCGTAGTCACGCTAGTCGAGTTACTCATGTCAGGATGGCTGTTTATCTCGATCAGCCAGACCGAAAAGTCCTCCATCACCATAAAATCTGCGCCATATAATTCGAAACTGTTTTTTCTTCGGTCCATCGCCTCTTGACTTGCCAGTAGCGAACCAACGAGGCCTTGCTTCATTCCCGGATATATTAACTGATCCCAAGCGTCGTCATGACCCTGATCTCTAAATAGAGTCGTTAAATTTCAAACAACAACAGAAAAAAATCTCAATCAAATGAAAATTGATTTGACACAATGTTAAAAGAATTAAACATCAATGGTTCAATCATTACTTTATGAAATTGTCATTTAAAAATAGTTTGCAGACATTCATGAAAAGATGTTCACTCTTTTGATCAACAGCAACAGGAATTATTTTTTAAGATACAGTTATTCATGAAAAATTAAGGAATTCTGGCATTCATTTTTCAATGCATTAATTTCGCGACGTTTTTGTTCGAAGGAAATTTCTGTCAAACTTTGGACACATTATTTATTATTCTCCATTATTCAAATCTTAAATAGCTTGGAAAGTTTAAGTTGTTTATCTTTTAATGAATGGTAAAAAACGATTTTTGCTCTACTGGGTGTAGTATTGATAATTTTATTTATTTATTTAAAATAAACATACTAATGCTCAATTACTAAATTATTGAATCTCAAATATAGGAGATACTTTCGTGAAGAAAAAAAAATTTAAACAATATTATAATAAATATCTGAAACATTACAAAAAGCACGAATTATAACAAAAAATATTGGAGCTGTGCTCAATTAATTCTTCAGTGATTAAAAAAACATCATTTGTAACGATTCTTCACAAGCTTATCGTCGAATGCAATTACAATTTAAGTTCCTATAATGGCAAAGGCTCACTTTAAAAATTTCTTGAATGTAGTAGCGTCCCACATATTATCAACCGGAAGTGCAGGGTCCCGATCAGTGCAATTCTTGTATTTGCACTGCACTGCATTATTACATAGATGAATAGACTCGTGGAAGTTGGTAAGACTAAATTTTTGCGAGCAGAAACGCAGGTAGCTTTCCCTGCAATTTAAAGGAATTGGATGACAGAAAAAAACTTCCCCTACGAGGAAGCAGAACAAAAGTTCAACAAAAAGGGATGCGAAGTAGAACCTTGCAAATTGCTTCCTTATTATTCTTCGCTTTTTAAAAAGCTACCGCTTTGAGGAAGTATAATAATTGATGTTGGCTTCCTCATAGCAGAAGCTTTGTAAAACGCGAAAAAAATGACACAATTTGCAAGGTTTTACTGTGAATCCTTATTGTTAATTGATAGATTAAAAAGTTTGAGTATTATTTTGTTTACGTATAGAATTTGCGCTTGATATTTCAAGTTTTGCAAGAATCAATGGGATGAAGTTAATTTTTTAAATAATTCGAAATTTCATAAAACCAAAATTATTGACGTTATGTCAATAAATTTAATTTCTATCATGACTGCATATCATTTTTTTCACATATTGAATTCGTGATTAATACATTAAGTTTTTTCGCAAATAATGCAATGCCGTTAATTTTTGTAATTAGGCGAAATTCCGTACCATAAAATTTTTTATACCATCAGCCACGAAATTATGTCAAGAGATGCAGTAGCGTCTCGACGTCAAGTATTAAAATATATATTATCGCTGAATTCTATTCTATTCACATACTTAATTTGGGTTTGAAATCTCAGATAAGATGCCGAAAAAGTTAATGCCACAACGCCAATTTTCGAAAAACTCAACATTCCAATCTAGAACGATTTAGCATAAATTTTACGGAAGTTGATCGATAACGTATTTTTTTCAAAAAATTTCAAACGCTCCGAAATCCAAATTTTTGCCTACATTGAGTCGACTATTGCAGAAATGGAAAAAGCGCTGCTGCTCCTGATGATTGCCAAATTTAAGGTTTATAGTCAAAATGGTTCTTGAGCATTCCATCCTGATTTGGCTTGGGTCTGAACCTCGACTTGCCCAATTTGGCTCGTAATTTTTTGAGGCATCGGATATACCCTCAAATAACCCACATTTTTTTATTTTATTTTTTCTCTGCAAATTTTTCAAAAATCTTGCCCACTTTGGCTATAAGTTAGATAAGTTTGATTTCCAGAATTATTTCAGATTGTTAAATGATGGCATTCGATATGTCACTTCAAAAAAATATTTAAAAATAGATTTGCATAGAATTTTTTTAAATCTGGTGCATTTTAGCAAGATCCTGCAAAGAAATTACCAGTAGGTTAAAAGATCCAGGTCGAATCAAGATGGAATAGCCAACAGGGCATTCCATCCCGACATACACACACACACGTATGTACGGGTATCCTAGACCACTTTGTCGGACGTTTTGGACGATACTGACGTTCTGTCAAAAATCTCGAAATTTTTTTAAAATTAAGACAAAGCTTTCCTTACGGAAAAAAACGATTGAGTACTATTATAATTATTGGACTATTAAACTATTGAAAACTATTCAACTATAAGCCAATGCTAAATTGGCGGATTATTGGGAGAAATTATTGAACTACACTATTGAGATAAAAGTATACTATTGAGTATATAGGAACTATATATCAAATTTCTTTGGTTGCTTCGGCGAATGACGGCTTGACTATTTATTATGAATATAATAAATAATTATATAATGAAATGTAATAAAAATAAATTTCGAGGATACATTTCGAAAAATACAGGCCGAAACGTAAAAAAACAAAAAATAAGTAGTCAAGCCGTCATTCGCCGAAGCAATCAAAGAAATTTGATTTACCACAAAACGGCTAAAGCACCTTCAAGACAAGGAACTATTTATTATTGAAGAACTACAGAATAGTTATAAAGTTCTAGCACTACAGTTCTGTAGTTCTGTAGTTTTACAGCTGTACAGTTCTATAGTACTTTCACTACTACTATAAAAAAACTTGTAGTATGTAGTAGTATACATCGCCCATTTTTCCGCTTAGAATATGTACAATGAATTCATATTTACACTATCAGATGGTAATTTCTTAACATTATTTGAATAACGCGAAAAATGAGTAGACAAATATGTTTTTTAAAGTAATTTGTACTTAGTATGATGGAAATTAGTAGCTTTTCATTATTAATATTATGATCACGATCTCTCATTCCCGTTAGGGATATTATGCAAGCTCGGATATATTTCGTTTATAATTATACTCCCATATTTAAAAAACCTACAACTGACTACATAGTTTGTATGTAGTCAGTTTGTAATCGATTATTGCAAAATGCGTTAACATTTCTTACACCTATGATACAAACTGTATTAAGCCTCGTGTCAATAATCTCGAGACGAACTAAAAATAAATCTTACTCAAATTATATTCGTAACGATGTTTCATTTATGTATGATATCCGCGTTTCCATGAACAACCAGTATTTTGTACATCTTGCGATTTACATCTCATTGATTGTCAAATAAATATGGTACGTTTGCTAGTTATAGAACTATCAAAAGTTATATCACTCAATAATTACTGAGTTTTACTACTCAAAAAACTACTTATCATGGTTTTTAAGTTCAATAATATCTACTTAAAATAGTATGAACTTAAAAAGTGAGTATATGGAAAATTTACTGCTCAAATCATTACCATTGATGATCTCTAATATTACCTTCCATTGAACATTACATTAAATTACCAAAGAGTAATTAAGCTAATGGTTACACTTCTAATAGTCGATACGATTATCGGTCAACGTTAACTATTACGGATAATAATTTGTGATACTTACCATTCTTATAGTTACTAATATAGGATCAATGTAACTATTAGTTACATTGGTCAATGTTAACTATTACGGATAATACTTATTGATACTTACTATTCTTATAGTTACTATCCATTTTCAATAGTCAGTTAATTGACAGTTAATCCGAATCCGAATAGTAACTATTCAGTGCTTAATAGTTTTTTTTCCGTAAGGGTTCCTCTATAAGGAAACAATAATTACTGATGTTTTCTAATATTTCATGAGAGACAGTGACATCGAATCACGTTCGTTGCCCTTCTTGACGACGTTGAGCCTCAAGACCGTCACGAACGCGTTTAAGGCTTCGACGTACGAGATAATAGCTGCGCACAGCTTTGCATTTACGCAAAACTGGGTTAGAGAGGATCAATTTTGCTCGTACCCGGAAGAGTTTCGCCAACTCGTATTTTCGTGCGGCCAAATTGTGTGCTACTTGCTGCCGTGGTTTTACTACACACATATATTCGACGCGAATGCATTATAAATACATATAGAATCAGTAGCTGCACGATCCTTCAGTTAATGCTTCGATTTGCAGCAGGTGGTACAATCGTGTTGTTTATGGGACACAGAATGGTTGCGGCCTCTGTGATTTCGATTAGCCGCACGCAACGGAACGCCTACGTCGTTGACTTAATTCGAGGATTTCAAAAAACTTATGAAACAGTTATACGTTATAAACCCACCTGTACATCCACAGAGTCAAAGGCTGAGCACATGTCACGATGAACCATTGCCTTATGTCAAATTTTGTACTATAGATCAGCAAAGGTTTTTCTGTAAATAAATACGTGAAAATTAAATTATTTGTTTACAAAATAATTATCGATTACAAATCCAGTAACATTATTTCTCAGGTGATCACGAAGAAATTTTTTTTATCGCTCAACTTTTCATCTCAAACAAGAATATAGTCAATTTTTTTTTTCCAAATTTCAAAAATCAAAATTAAATTTTTTTCTCAGTGCATCGCAAATCTCAACCGTAATCTTTTTTTAAATATTATTTTGAATGTGGAAAAAATTCTCGAAGAGAAAAGTCAAAATCTGCAATGGTGGTTTCTTTTTTATTTATTTTGATTTAATTTTTTTCACTTTCTGGCGTCAATATTTGTTGCAAAGTCGTCACATTCATTTGTCGTAACTCATTTTCACTCACAGAAGCTTTCGAATTATTCATGAAAAAAAAAAAATCCATTACTTATGGAGAATCAACATCTGATAATAGTTTCACTATGAAATGAGTGACGGAAAAAAATACGACGACTCTGCAATAAATATAGGCGTCGGAAACTGAAAAAAATTAAATCAAAATTTAAAAAAAAGGAACCATAATCGCAGATTTTGAATTTTCTCTTCGAGAATTTGTTTCCATATTCAGAATAACATTAAAAAATTACGTTTGGGTTTTGCCATATTCTTAAACAAAAAAAAATTTAATTTTGATTTTTCAATTTGGAAAAAAAATGTTCACTCCATATTATTATTGGAGATGAAAAGTTGAGTTATAAAAAAAATTTTCGTCGTGATCACCTGAGAAAAAATGTTACTGGATTGACAGGGGGGTGAAATTTTCCCCCTTGAAGAAATAAAATGGCAACTATTTTCGAAGGAACTTTTGATTAGAAAATATGTATTTTTTCATCAAACACGAGTCACTGATTTTCCAGAAGAATTAGTTTTACAGAATCAGAAGAAAGAAAAATAAATTAATGAATACCATTTCATTCTAGTTTTCATAATTCCTTAATTCACCAAGAAACATCGTGTGCTTAATGAAAAATTGTTCGACAAAGTTTTCCTACGTGCAATAATTTATATATAAAGAAAGTTTAATTGAAAATTATTTTCAAGAAACAATAAATCGCTATAATTCACCTATTGAATTTTTCAAGTAATTACTAAAAGTTGAATTCAAGTAAGTATTTACCGATATACTTTTGAACAACATAACGAGTGTCGGATTTATTTGCTGGGTTAAGTCGAGCCACAACATCTTCAAGTTTGTTCATCAAAACAATTCCTCGTCCACGACTTTTGTTTCCGGGCTTAAGAATCCATAAATTAAGGATTCCATCCATATCTAATTGTTGCCAATATTTTCTTATCTTTTTTAGAATGTGTCTTGAGGCGAGAAAATATTTCTGTAGGATTAAGTCATTGAATAATAGATCAAAAGCATGAATTTTGATTCAAGGATTAATTATACTGATTAATTACGTTGAGTGGCACGTTATTGCACACAAAAACCGCTTCTCCGTGTATTATCTTGTAGTACCAAGAGATAAATTGGTCCCACTGATGAGACCAGACCCTCTCAACTTCCTGATCAATGTCATCGTGAGATTGAGCTCCTATGTAGTCGGTGCATCTTCTTATTGCAAAATCGAGGGCCTTTATGGGTATCGTTCCGGTTGGAGATCTTGTGGCATTTTCGCCGTCGGTGTTGATCGTATCGACCAACCATTTAAGTAGACTCAAGCAGGCTGTAAAACTAATGATTTGATAATTTAATAATAATGTCTTGACAATTATGTTTGTGTCAATTTCTATGGGAAAGAAACACTTTTAAGAATTTGCTACTTTTTCTGCTCCATATTGTATGAATTCAAAGTTAGAAAAAAAATAGCGAAAAAAAACGGAAAAATAATTCCACTAAACTTTTTCGAAGCACACTGAGAGAATAGCAACGATTTTACATGATAAAACGTATATAGGAAGGCTTGCAATGTTTTATGGTTGAAGCAATGATAATATGCATCAATAAACTATACTTGCAACTTGCAAGTATAATAATTTTCTTCAGCCAAAAAACGTAGCCTTTTTCGTTCAAAAAATAATCATTACATTTTCAACCGAAAAAGTAATATTATTGGGTCGCGAAATTATCTGAAAAATTTCATTGAAAAGTTCACATGAAACTACAACTTTTATGTAAAAACAATTTTTTTCTATGACTCAAATTTTTTAAGATATATTGATTCCAAAGAAATACCCCATTTTTCAAAATGTAGGATTTGAAAATCTGGAAAAATTAGGAGAGAGTACTTTCAACCGGTACTTAATTGTGATAAATTATGGGACTAATAAAAGAGGTTTGAAAAAAAGTGGCTGAATTGATGAAGAATCCCTCGTATATTTTGAAATGTATAGGAAATATATGCGACTGAGAAATATATATGAGATACATCTAAGATAAATAAAAAATATATATTTGTTATATAATCGTCCAAAAAGTTTCATAAATTGGATATATATCTGTATATATTTAAAAATAAGAAATCGAACACTAAAATTGGTTCACAGGTTTGGTCTGTAAACTGCGACAGGTTAAAATTTTTACCGTGACCTCATATCATATTTCGGCACTGTATGTTTCCAAAAACTAGCAGAATTACAATGCTGAATGTAGTTCGGTCACTTCATGTTCATTTCGCATAAGTTTAAGAAAAAAGATATTTAATAACAAACACTTCTCGATCGCGTAAAAGTTTTTAAGAATTCATGCTTTTCAAAGGTACTGAAAAGATTAATTTTCTATATTAATGATATCAAAATTTTATCAACAAACTGATAAAGAAAAAATTGTTAAAAAAATTCTTCGGAAACCCAACTATTGTGTTAATAAAAATAATTCGCTCATTTTCCTGAATTTAAATGTGTAGAAAAATAAAAATGAAAAATGCAGAGTCCGAAAAAATTCAATGGATTAAGAAAAATAAACCAATAATTTTCGTAATAAAAAAAAATAGGGTGCCGGAAAATTCATTAATAACATTTTGGAATTATTATTATGCAAAACGAATCCCTTTCGCTCCTTTAAGATGCATGAATTTTTTAAGATTTTTATACCACCGAGAAGTATTTGCAATTTCCTCGAACTTATAGGAAATTAACACGAAGCTACAGAACTTACCTTAATGAGTTTGAAATGTAAGAATTTATAAAAGAAGAGTATCGAATACAGATTTTTCTTTCTCATCACAAAGGCAACTAAAAGATGTATTTTTTAGGACCAGGACTAACCGGAAAAAATTCATAAGGATTGAGAAAAATAAACGAATAATTTCCATAATAAAAAAATGAGGCTGCCGGAAAATTGTTTAATAAAATTTTGGAATTATTATTATGCAAAACGGTTCTCTTTAATTCCTTTAAGATGCGTGAATTTTTAAAGATTTTTATACCACCGAGAAAGTATTTGCAATTATCTCTCATTGTTCTCGAACTCATGGAAAATTAATACGCAGTGCAGAACTCACCTTAATAACTTTGAAATGTAAGAATTTATTTAAAAAAAGAGAATCGGGTGAAGATTTTTTTTTTCACTCAGACAACTGAAAGATGTAGTTTTTCAGACCAGCACTAACCGGAAGTCCTCGATAAAAGCGTGCATCTGATCACCCTGACAAATATTGTAGCATCGAGGAAACAACGTATTTGCTACGCCAGCTTCGTAGTACCAATGCATTTGTCTGACGTTGGCGCAAAGTCCGACCTTGGAAGTAAAAGCTGCTCTGCAAAAACGATTGAAGACGGTAGTTTTATTTTCCTGGGATGGCCAACCGGCCCATTCGGATCCAGAATTCCAGAGAAAATCGACGGTATGATTGCCGAGCATCTTGGAGATGAGTTGACGTTCGCTCTGCTCATCCTTAAGGTCGCCGATGCCAGCGAGCAAAACTACCGGACTGGAATCAACGCCGGTTTGCTGCTCGCCTGTAAAATTACGTCCACGTGAACGTTGACCCCTACGATCGGGAATTATCGGTCGGTCACCGTTGATCGTTTTCCTGTAGAACTTTTCACACCAGCCTCGCTCCAACATGCATTCCCGAATCACTCGCGATTTTCCATAAATCATAAATGTGTGATGCGAAGATACCGCCTCACTCACGATCTTTTTTATTCGAAGAAAACGCTCCTGAAGAGTTGGTGGAAGAAGGTCATTTGGTGGAGACGAAAGCACTGAAAAAACAACCAATTTTTTTTTTCTCCATTGACGAAGTTCCTTTTTAGTTTTTTATATTTAGGTCATTCCACCAAATATCGGACGAAAATCTGACCCATCAGTTTTTGGAGCACTTTTTTTCACTATTGAATTCACTAAACACAAATGAAGAGAAAACATAAATTTGAGATTATTTGCCCATCATTCACTAAGGGAATCGGCTACTTTAGTTCTCAAGTGAAAGTTTAAACGTTAAGTTTAACGAATGTGGTGCGGAAAATCTACCGTACGATTTTTCGTCGGAATTTTTCTGCATTTTCCGACATTTTTTTTTACATTCAACGATATATTCAAGGTGAAAAAGGATTAAAAAATTTAGCTTAGCTAAATATTCGATTACACACACCGACTTTGGCGTAAACTTTTGCCGTGCAGGAAATTTCGTGTATTTCGATCAGCATCGAAATAAAAAAAATATTCGACTTTTTTGAACAGGTCTAATTATTGTATTCCTAAATTTGTATTGTACTTGAAATATTCTGCATTTTCAGACATTTTTTTTTACATTCAACGACTTATTCAAAATGAAAAAGAATCAAAAAATTACCTTTTTGCTGAATATTCGATTACATACATCGCCTTTGGCGAAAACTTTTCCGGTGCATGAAATTTCGTGTATGCCGATCAGCATCGAAATAAAAAAAATATTCGACTTTTTTTAACAGGTCTAATTATTGTATTTCTAAATTTGTATTGTACTTGAAATATTCTGCATTTTCTGACATTTTTTTCACATTCAACGACATATTCAAGGGGAAAAAGGAGAAAAAAAATTTATCTTTGCCAAATATTCGATTACATACATCGCCATTGGCGAAAACTTTTCGCGTGCCGGAAATTTCGTGAATTTCGATCAGCATCGAAATGAAAAAAATATTCACCTTTTTTTTAACAGGTCTAATTATTGTATTCCAAAATTTGTATTGTCCTTGACACATTCTTATTCCGCGAATTTATTTAATAAAAGCGTTCGTTGTTATCATTTGTAACATTTCAAAATCATCATTAGCTTTCCGATCTTCTAAAATTCACATCATAAAATATCCTAAGCCCTTAAGTATTTATAAGTACTTTACCCAATTTAAAAAAAAATGAATACATCAGGAATATTCCCAAGGATAATTAAACTAAAAAAAAAATATATTTTGCAGAACTTTGTGCTTGAAGATATCCAAATCTTCAATCACAAAAATACAATTAAAATGCAACATAATTTGCAGTAAAATGGAAAGATTTAATCATCCTCCTTCAATTTTGGATAGCAAAATTTCTAAATATCTCGATTTCCAAGATACCAATCACTATTATATAAAAAAATACTTTACAGAACTTTGTGCTTAAACATATACAAATCTTCAAACACAAAAAAACAATTAAAATGCAATATAATTTGAAGTAAAATAAAAGATTTCATAATCCTCTTTTAATTTTGGATAGCAAAATTTCTGAATATCTTGATTACCAAGATACCAATCACTATTTTAGACACAAAAGTAAATCTCACCACTTGGAGCTGAATTTTCTACTGCAGAAATATCGCAGACCTCCAAATTTGTCGATTCTGTTTTTCCTGGTGCAACTTCATCAACAACTTTTTCTTCCGCCTGCGTTTTTTCTGGCCCATCGGGCGTTTCGAAGTTCTTTGGAGTCTCATCGCCGTTGAAGCTCATGTGGCAAATTTCTAGGAGCCTTTTTTTTGGCTGATATTCAACTAAAGAGGTTCGAAGTTCTTTGGAGTCTCATTGCTGTTGAAGCTCATGTGGCAAATTTCTAGAAGCCTTTTTTGGTTGATATTCAACGAAAGAGGTTCATTTGATCGTCGTCCTTAGCCTCTTCTTGCATACGATACTGCAGCCAATACAGACAATTGTTAATAATGCCTTTCACGTGAGATAGCGTGGTTTGTTGAAGTTCATCCCGATGGAAAGTGATGAGGAAGTGGCTCGACATCTTCAGGGTTGCTGCACGTTGGGTGGAACCGCTAAACTGCTACCCCTAACTCAGCAATACCTGTTGCGGAGGCATCTCCTCAATATCTCGACCTACTTTCCTCGTTATGTCTATACTTTTAGAGGTTTAAGGGTATTACACCACGTGTATCGCCTCGAATGTCATTCGGACTTCAAACTGTAATTTAATAATCTTTTAGTAACAATATATTTAATTTTTTAATTCAAGTCGTCACTTTTAACATCATTAATTTTTTTTATAACTTTTTTAAAATGCATTTCCTTTATTTTCCTAATTTTTTAACACATATACTGTACGTGTTTATCGGAATTAGGTACAACGGTACATTTGGATATGAAAATAAAATAAAATCCCATCAAATAGTTTTACTCGTGCTCTATTCAATATGCAGAAATTTACTTCACAAACCTCTGAAACAGATGTTTTGTAAAATCAATGCAAAATTGAATGGTTTTTTTTATCGTCATCAATTTGTTTTACAATCAAACTATTTTTCCTGTTCATTTAAAAACTTAACGAAAATAGAGTGTAATCGTATTCAGGACATTTTTGTATTAACTGTGGTGTTTGATTGTTGATTTTGGTTTACAATAATGTTGAGGAAAATGAGTGCGCTTATTGGTTTCGTATTACGAAGTCAAAAATTACCCATTCCGAAGTCAAATGAAAAGACGTTAAAATCAAAATAATTAAAACATTTTCTTTTAAATGTTTGCAATATTATAGCGGCAAATTCAAGCGATGTTTCAATAAAAATCGAGTGCAAGCGCAGATTTTTGTTTTCGATTTTACCAATTTTTTTTCCTCACTACGTTTCTTAGTTCCGCATTGAAAAATAAAAAATCGCCCATTCTGGAGTAAAATTTATAAACGACTTCTTAAAATTGAAATGAATAAATAATTTTAAAAAAAAATTTTTGCAATATTATTGGGGAAAATTTAAACGATGAGTCTATGAAAATCGCGTGTAAGCGCAAATTTTTGTTGATGTCGATTTTACTCATTTTTTTTCTCACTCCCCTTATTAGTTCCCCGTAAAAAAAAATACCTAATCCGGAATAATATTAATTTAAGGTTCGTTAAAATTGAAGTAATGAAATTAATTTTTTTTTTATGTTTACAATATTGAAGCGAAAAATTAATATAAAGATTGGATAACGATCGAGGGTAAGCGTAAATTTTTGTTGTTTTGATTGTTGATTTTACTTGTTTCATTTACTCACTGCGCTTATTAGTTCCGTATTTTTAAAAAAATTACCCCTTCCGGAGTAAAATTAATTTAAAGTTCGTTAAAATCGAAGTAACCAAATTAATTTTTTCAAAATGTTTACAGTATTATAGCGGAACATTTACACGAAGATTCGATAGAAATCAAGTGTAAGCGCAAATTGTTGTTGTTTTCGATTTTACTCATTTTTCGTTCTCACTGCGCTTATTAGTTCCCCATTTTTAAAATACCCATTCTGGATTAAAATTAATTGAAAGTTCATTAGAATCGAAGGAATTAAATTTTTTTTTTTTCAATCTTTACAATATTATAGAGGAAAATTTAAACGAAGATTCGATAAAAATTGAGTGTCAGCGCAAGCAGGTCGAGGAACGATGAGCAACTGACTCAGTCAGATAGAGAATTTGTGCGACCTGCGGCATTAAAGGAAGGCAAAGGGAGTCGAATGAATATACACACCATGTGTCGGTGTTCGAGATAGTTGAATTCCGCAGGCGCAGGTTTGTCTGCTTTTGGTATATATGGGGAAGGGGGAGGAGGGGGCGTAAAAGGCCCGACAGCCGTTCCGGATAAGATCGCAAGGGGTTGAAGGGGGTGTGCTTACGAGCAGCGTACCAGGCACCTCGGTTTCTATTGCTCCGGTTTGACTTTGCCCACACACATGCTTTTCCCCACTCCTTCTCCTAGTGGAATCTAAGTAAGAAAAGGGAACGTTCCGAGCCTCAGGGGGTGGTTAATCAGCCCCTCTACTATTTTCTTCTTCAGTTGGAGAAGCTTCTCTGCATTCTCTGACCCACTTAAGCCTGCACTTGTTCCCCAGGAGGCTCTTCTTGTCGGACTTTGTTATCTTCACCTGTAATTACACGCAAGAGTACTCGAAACGTGTCGGTTTGGGTTACAAGCTATTTTTAGCTTTTAGGTGAAAGCTATCGGGTAAACCTGATTTTCATGATTACAGAGCTTCAACCGACTCACTTTACTGCATTTTTACTCGTCTATTCTGTTATTACGAATAATTTCAGCAATCTTAGAAAATTGGTTTTGGAGCTATTTCTCAAAGTTATTTATTTTATCGCTTGACTTCGAAACCAATTTGAAGAATTATTATATGATTATATAGAAGTAACTGTGAATTTCAACACTTACATCTTACTGATTTTTTAGATTGCACTTCTGTTGTTCCTAGACAGAATTTCGATAACAAGACAATTGGCTTTGGAGTAATAATGTAATGCCACCAGTTTTACTGTTTAGTTTCGAAAATAAAATGTTTGTATATTTTTAACACATTTTAAAGTGACTATAATATTACTGATTTTTTAGATTGCACTTCTGTTGTTCGTAGACAGAATTTCGACAACTGAAGACAATTGGCTTTGGAGTAATAATGTAATTTTACCAGTTTTGCTGGTTAATTTCGAAAACAAAATGTTTTTATATTTTTATACACAGTTTAAAGTGACTATAATATGTTTTGAAGCTTAAATAATGTGGAGATTAATAATTCGAAGTGATAATTTAAAATAATAGTCTTTGATAAGAATATAAACCAAAAACCATACGTTTCAAATATCAGGAATCAAAACGTATTGGTTTGAACTGTGAGTAGACTGTTTTTATATTTTAGGTGAAAGATATCGAGTAAACCTGATTTCCATGATTGTAGCGGTTCAACCAACTCACTTGACTTCTTTTTCACGTCGTACTGCTGTGCTATTATTATAAAGAATTTGAGCGACAAAAGAACATTTATTTTTGAGTGATTTTATGGACTTGAAATGGAATAGTTTTGGATTTGTAAAGCTTTTTTGTTGGGGGAAGGCACGAGGCCTTGTAAATGTCACTGGAATGTCGAGAGAGAGCCGAAAGATTGATATAAAACATCACACAGTCAGTGAATAAATTACTGGTGGCTCCGAAAAAAATTGAAAGCATATGGGGCATTCTATACTAAATCGACCAGGTCGTGACCCTCAACTTCGCGGAATCAGTTCATAATGTTTTTAATGATTCTTCTGAGCCAAAATAACAGTCATGATTTTTTCCAAAATTTTTAAACCAAATTCGAGTGGACTATAATTTTTTTCAAACATTTTGAGGCCCGTAATTTAAAAATCTGAAGAAATTCTCAAAAATCCGATATAAAAAATGGAAATTATTATGACTAATTTTATGTTGTTCAGGATTTTTCTTTAATTCAATTCAATATTTTTATTTTAATACCGGGTCAAGTGCAATACTATGCACGCAGTTTTTCAATTTTCGATAAAATTTTGGAGTCAATAATCAAATATGCTGCATTTTTTTCAAAGCTTTCGCAAAATTGATTTAAACAAACGATTAGCTAATTCTTTTATTAGTTATATTTCTTATTTGTATGTTTCTTTTTTATTTCGATCGAACAAATAACCGGTAAAATTACCAAATCGCACGAAAAATAAAATTATTAACATCAAAAGAAGAAATTTTCTACATATGTTGAAATTTTTGAGAAAATACTTTTAAACGTTTCGACGAATATTCCGGAAAATTATTTAAAAACTTTCGCAGTCAAAGTTCATCTGGTGGTAAAAAAATAGAATAAATTTTTTTTTAATGTAAAAAGAGCTCCTAGCAAGAGGAAGGAAAATCCTAGACATCACCAAGTTAGTGCCAAAAATTTTTATTTTTGACGCCCGGTTTCAGATTTTTTAATTACGGCTCGAGAAATTTTTTTTTTAAAGTTATAGATACTCAAATTTGTTTTGAAAATTTTGAAGAAAATAATGAATGTTATTTTGAGTTAGAAGAATCATATAAAAAATTATGAAGCAAATCCACGAGGTTAAGATACATTTTTGTACCACTAATCTATTCGTACATTGATGATTGCAATTGATTTCATCAGTGGAAAACGGAATTCCACGCAAATAAATTGTAAAATTATTTATTATTTCGAAAAAAAATTTATAAAAAAATCGTTTGCCATTCAATTAAGGAAATAATGACAAATAGAAAAAAATTCTTTGCATGTTTTTTCAAATCTAAGTCATAGTTATTATTCAATGTACTGGACTTTCATCTTATTTTATAAAATACACTACAGGAATAATTGGGACAAGCCAGCACTCGATGAAAATCATTCAAAACAAGTTTCCCGTTCAAATAAGTCATTAAGTTTTCTAGAAAAAAAAAAATTATTTTCAGTTATAATTTCAAAAATGTAATTTTTCTGCCAAATCCCAAATACCAATTTTCATAGTATTTTGAATAATTTTTCATCGAAAGCTGCCGTTGGCAGAAAAAAAATTGAATGCAACTCCACGTGATTTACAATAGTCTTGGAAGGTATATTTTTTCATGTCGTTGTTTTTTGTACAAAAATTCATCCTAACATAACGATTATCTGTAAAATTGAAAAAGCGTAAAAAAATTACGCCAAACATTAAAAGAATAGCTCACGGGTATCATCAACATTGAGGTCAGTGGGCACAACTAGTGGCTCAACATTTCCTGCGCCTTTTTACACAGAAAAAATATGGCCAATCAATACACAACGTTTCTCATATATAATATATACAGCTTGAGAAGTGGAAAAAAAGGAATCAACTTCATGCTCGACTAGAGTCTAGACGAATGGATAGGTAAAAAAACTGAGCTACAAAAAGGGTCCTTAAACTCTGGCATCGAGAGTGTGAACGTAAACTTTTTTTTTGAACGACCTCTTAACCGCAAATTTAATGCAAACGAGTATGAGAATCGCCGCCGAAGTTACGTAAAGTACGACGCAGATGCTTATATCGAATATCGTGAAATCCCAGCCGAATTTTCTGGCGGTAATATTTTCCCTGTCGAAGTGAAGTCTTTCCTGTGCGCTTCGCGGTTTATTTTCGTTTCTGTGCGTCGAAGGCCTCGTAGAGCTGTCGTAATGGATGCCAGAGTACGAATATTGTTTCTTAAGGAATTTCAGGACCTCATCTTTGTTCCAGTCGCCATTTTCCGTCCTACAGGAAGGACAATCCGAAGCCCAAGGATATTGAATCTTAGGATGCTGAGGATCCGCAGTTTGGTCCAACCTAAGCCTGTGATTAACTTGATTGTGCGCATCCCAAAGCCACAAAACGCTCTCATCAGCGGTTTTGACCTCTGACATCAAATTTTTCTCCGCCATAGCGACAAAATGTTGGGCGCAGTCGGAACAGCCAAAGAAGTTCTTAATATAACCATGCATAGCATCTAAAATCTGTGTTGGCTCCATACTCGGATATTCTTCGCTTTTAGCCGCGAAATTAACGGTCAAAGTATGAAACATTTTCCAAAGACCGCAAGGATATCCTCTGAGTCCAGGTTTGCTTCCTTTGCAGCCGATCCATTCATTTTTTTCTGAATAAACTGGCGCCATTTCTTCCTCGGTGTTTTTGACCAATTGCGCGAAATCTGCGCCGGTTATTTTCTCCTTGCCTCTTATGATAAAGCTGAGAGAACTTAGGAACATGGGATTACCACGTTTCATGGGAAAATACGAGCCCAGAGCGTTCAAATAATTTTTCAGTGCTTTCATTCTCTCTCCTTCGATTACTTTAATAATTGGTATTTCGTGGCTTAAAGAGAACCTTAAGGCGGCTTCCAAATCAGCCTGATGAACCACATCGGCGCCTGGTATTATTTTCTTCAGTGGGTTCTCGGGTTTTATCTCCGAGATTGGTTTTGGCACGCGATCTGGTTGCGGTGGAATTTCGGCCTTAAGCCATTCGCCCGGATGCTCATCCTTCACGTCTCTTACGTCGATATTGAAGCCTTTTTGGCTCATAAATTCTTTGATTACGTTTCTCGTGCTCTCGCGCGTTGGCACGCGTATGTTTAAGCGGTTTTGATTATTGTCTCGGCCGTAAACGATTAAAGCAGGAAATCTCGTGACTTTGTTCATGAGACAGAGCATATTGTTGTCCGAAGTCACTCTGCGAATTTGCAGAGTCGTTACGTTGTGAAAATCGAGAATTATTTCGGAGCCCAGAAAGGATTTTCCGTCCTCGAAGAGAAAGAAGAAGTATTTTACAGAATCCGCTACTCCGTCCCAAACGTTTTTTATTTCTGAGCTTCTGAACGGCGTTATGTTTGGCCATTTTGTTCCTCGGCCTTCCTGCTGTTCTTTTTGCAATCTCACGATGAGATTTTGACGCAACGTATCCATATCTTTTCCCTTTTCAACGTCAGTTCCCAACGATTTTGGGTTTTCGTGAGGAGCGAAGTAACGCACTTCCGGATAACGCATTATTTCGAAATCTCGACAGAGAGGATTGTTTTCTTCGTCCACGCAATCTATCGCTGCAACTGTCACTATATCCCGCCATGCTGAAAAATAAAAATTTGTTGCTGTTAAAAAAATAATTTTTTTCAATTTCCTGTCATTGGTTATTCCGATTTGATTTTACTAATTTTATTCATTCTTCCTATGAATTTGCCTGAGTCATTATAAAATAAATCGATTCACACTTAAATGATTCAAAATTCAGTGTGAAACATTACATCCATATAAATTGTAAAATTTTTATGCCAGGTTTTTATTTCTGAGCATTTAAATTCCAGAACCCATTTTTATTCCAAAAATCTTTATCTCACCTGACAATTTGCAATATTTTTTATTCATAATCTTGCATGTCAATATCACTCTATTTTAGTTTTCAATACTCAACGCTTGGTAACAATTAAAAGTCTCATTATTACTTTTTAAGTAAAATTAAAAAATTAAACTTAAACATTTTTTTAACTGTAATTCTAATCATGTTTGACGCAATTCGAATGCTGTTTACGCATCTCTCACAACCTTCAGTGAGTTTATCTCTCCACAGTCGTGAACGATAATGACAACAGAAATATTCATATCAATTTTTATACGTGATTCCAATGAACCATTTTATATTGCATAATGCTTGTATTTGCACCAATAACTTTAAACACTGGTAATTTTCCACAAAGTCCTTAACCCTTAAGTTGAGAAATTCAATTGAGAAGGTAAATAATCGGTAGACTAATTTTTACCTGCTAAGTATTCATTTAAAATCAGAGTTATGCATTAAACCTCAAGCCAATTCATGAATAATTAAATCCCTAAAAACTGTCCATTAAACCCTTAATCTTTACAGAGCCTGAGGGACATAAAAATTCATAGGAAAAACAAAATTTGTAGATGATACACTTATTTGAAACAAATCTTTCATTCGAACCTCATTAAGTACATTTCAAACATAGCAATTCAGTAATTTTGTAGACATACAGTGCGTGGAAATCATGTAAGAGAAAATAGGAAAATTAATAACCCTTCGTAGCTTTCAGATGAAACTGGCAAACATATTTCATTGTTCAATGTCTGATTTCATCTGTTAAAGAGTGCATTCTAGAATGAGTGAAGCAATCCTGATGCAGCGGAAATTCAATTTACTGTTGCTAATTATTTACTGGATTTTTTATAAAAAAAAGATTCATTTACACAGTGATAATCATAGCATTGTCAAAAAGACCTTATGTAAAAATTCTCACTCACATCCTAAATTACACTTTTCGGTACATGAAATAAGACATCAAACACTAAAATTCAATTACCAGTTCGATTTAAAAGCTACAATAAGTTAAAAATTTTACTTTTCTCATCACACTATTTTGGTATATGTCTTTACAAAATCGCAGAATTATAATGTTCGATACTTACTTAATAGGGATTAAATATAAGAATTTTTAAAAGAAGTATGTGATTTACAAAATTTCTTATCATCCCTATTATTAAGTGACTCAGGCCCCTTAATTCACAAACACTAATTACCAATCATGTAATTCCCATTAGCCAATTATTTAATAAATTTATAATTTTGTAATTCAAGTCCCTTAAGGCACTGAAAGACCTTAAGTCAATTAATGACATATGTCTCCGAAAAACGTTCAAAAATTTCAAGAAACTTTTATTCATAGCACTAAAAATAGCAAAAGTTAAAACTCTCCAAGAAATCTACACCTTGATTACCGACTTCAATGCAAAGTAATGAAAGAATCAATCAACCAACATCCGCTCGGCTATTATTCAATTATCCCGTTATTCAAACGTCACAATTTCCTCAAACCGCTAATTAATCTTAAGCACGTGCGCCCACGTAAGGTTCGAGTACTTACTTAATATATTGTCCGCAAGAGCTTTCCAGGTCGGCGCAAATCGTTGACAGAAGCCGCACCAGCTATTATAGAATTCGATAATCCATCCGTGTTCGCTGCCGTAAACGAGACTCTTAAAATTCGTGGCGTTCAAAACAACGACATTATCGCTAGAGTTGAATAGTCCTCGATTTTGCGATAAGCTCTGATAGAGAGTATCATCGGCGGCGACGTTCGTGAGCGCCGCATTCTCTACGGCGATTATGTAAAATAACAGAGCTTTTAGTAAAAATTTCACGCACCAAGAGGCTCCAGACATGTTGGAACGACTGGCGTACGCAGTCGAATTAACCTCAAACCAACGACGGTAACAACCGTAACAACGTCTTCGATAAAGTGACGTAACGCGGGGGACAATAATGTAGATACACTGGTTGCTTGAAAAGGAAAGCTGTCAGTGAGAGCAGACGACGCTGCTTGCATTGACGACCGTACAAAAAATACAGGCTGTTGATAAGCTTCTTATTGACATTTTCTGTGAATACGGTCATTTGCTAAGATGAAGATATTATCTCTCACGTCTTATCACCTTAGTAAGCTGCGCTAATCGGTGATAGGGGATTGACGGCATCATTATTATCTCAATTTGTCTCGCCAGCTGAATAATGTGATGCTTCGGCAGCGACATCTGTGATTTATGGTGGTGAGAAGCGGAAGCTATCTTACCCACCGTTGCAATGTGAGTTTTATGCTGTTATGATTATGATAATTACCATTTATTTGAACGTCAGTGTTTTTTTTATTATTATTTTCGAATAATTTTTATGTTGTTACGGTAAAGTTATCCGAATGGGTTACATATGATCGCTAGAATGATGTCTGTACGCTATCCTATGTCCTAACGTTGACTTTTTTTAAAAACTTTCACAGGAATAATTTTTTTAATATCGAAAGCTCGATGTCTGCCACTTTGATGATTTATTTGCGATATACAGTGGTGCAGGAATACTCTGTAATTTTATTAGCTGAAAAAAAAAACCGTTTTTGATATTACAAAATAATTATTTCCCCGTTTTTCAGAACTTTCACAGAAATACATTGTTTTATACCAGAACATCGATCGGTGTCACGCTGGCGATTTTTGTGAGATATCAACAGTCATGCAGGAATACCTTGTAATTTTCAGATTTGAAAAAAAATATCCATTTCAAACAAAAAAAATCATTTCTCTATTTTTCGGTAAAAAATCATTTCACCGGAACGTGAAAATTATTTAAAATATACTGCCTGAAAGCTAACAGGAAAAACAACGACTTTATGTAAAGACATTTTTTCCGTACCTTCAAGTTTTCGAGATATTTGTATTTGAAAAAAGAACATTTTCTCAAATATTGTTTTTAAAAATCTGAAAAAATTCACATCGAGTGCCCATTACTGGTACTTTGATATTATAAATTATGGAGGAGATCGGAGAGAGTCGAAAGAAACCTGTAGAAAAGGTCTGATAGAAACGGATAGAAACGGGCAAAAACCACTTAGATTCAGATAGAATCTTACGAATCTTACGACATGACGTATCACGTCGTACGTGACGTATCACGCTGGCTATTTTGTGGCACATGCTGTCACTAGATGGCGATAGCCAGGAGAGTATAAGGAGAAGAAGAAAAAGACGCTGGTTATTTCAGGCTCTTAGGGTGAAGAGAGTGGCACAGGTCTTCACGGACGAGCCAATCACAGGCAGAACAAAAAAGGCTCTTAGGGCACTTTAGGCATCTTTGGGTCCTCCCGTTCGACCCATGCAACCTGCTGTTGCTTGGGCCATCGCGTACTTTTTACTCCCGCTTCTAGCCCCTACTTCCTAACCTTTGACCAACCACAAAAACATTTTCATCATCGAGGGAAAAACTGAAATTCCAAGGGTCACGTCGTGTGGCAGATAGTCTCTTGACAACTTTCGCGTTTGTAACATCGCTTCGAATTTCTTGTACTTCTTGTCGCGTCTCAAATTACCGTCGATGTTTCTAAAGTGCATATTAGGGTGTGCCAAAAAAAAAGAGATATTTTTTTTCCTTGCTCTTCGCCCAAAATATCGTAGAACACGTCTTAAAGATCCTGTCAGAAGCGGAGCTCATAATTTTAATTCTTCGAGGTCCATGATCGTGTTTGAAGTTTCCCCATTTAAATAACGCAGGGAAGTGATTTTTTTGCATTCTTTCTCCCTGCAACCTGAGAAGAAATGTTTTTTTTCATAAAATCAACGACTACATCGTATGAATCATTAAATTACGAACAAAAAATCTTCTTGAGTCGAGTTTCTATTTTCAATATTTGATTTATTACAGCGCGTTGAAACTCTTAATGTTCTAAATTTTCCGGTATTTTACATTTTTTAGCTAAACGATTAAAATTAGGACAAAAAGGTAAAGGAACATTTTGTCGTCTGTCTGACCTACTACAAAAAAGTCATTGGCGAGTTTTTCGTATCGTTGATATTTACAAAGTTACAGACCAAAAAAGTCGTGGTCTTTGTATTTTCAACTGTTATCAAATAAACTACTGATTTTAGTACAAAAAGGTCAATAGGAATTTATTAAAACATTGAATTTTCTAAAAAATTGTACGGCTGAAATTTTATGTATTGCTAACGGTTTCAAGTTACAGACTCATTGAATCTTATTTTGATGGTTTTTTTACGCGTATCCGATAAAAAATTGATATACATACGATAGTTTGGGCGGAGAGCAAAGAAAAAAAATATCGTTTTTTTGGCACTACAGTGCTACAAAAAATCACGAGCCAAATCGACGAGTTCGAGGGTCAGGTTGAATCGGGATGAAATGCCCCATATACATAAGCGCCTGAGCTTTATTTCCTGATTATTTTACGTACATCGAAAAAGTACATTTCCGTTTATGAAAAAGATCAATGCGATAACCCTTTAAAAATCGTCGCCTTTCGCGCTACTTGTCGGTAAGGCTAAAAGTGTAATTACCTACCGCAATGTCTATCCTAGAGCGCCATCTGTAGTTTTGCGTTTTGGCGACGCACCAGTTGTGGCCCCGCAGCCTCTGAGATCAGTCGCATCGATAACATATGGAATTGCGCGCTCTTTGTTACACACACTCGTTTTCTAGTCATCGGACGAGCCACTGACAATTAATCGCACGGTTTCGCTATATACATTTTGTTTTTTCATTCCACCATTCGCTTCCCGTGCGTGACCTACAAATTCGTTCAGTGCGTCCGCGTAGTGTGACAGATAGAGTGTGATATGATGCGTCACGTGCTAAGCCGCCCTCTACTAGTTGCACATTTATAAAACCCTAAAAACGCCATAAACGAAAGTAATCCCCAAAAAGGCCTTATAATGGAAAGACGTTTTTGATCTTCGTTCGAAACGCGAAATGACAAATCTGTGACGAGTAGAAATAAGAAAAAGATCTACAAGTAACAAACACAATTACAAACTCGTGTGTTTTGACACTCGGAGAGTTTTACAGTAACGAGGGGCGTTATTATGGAGGGCGGAATTATGGAAAGCCCGGACACGACTTTGACAAATTCGGAGTATGATGACATCGCCCTTAGGGGCTGCTGCAGCCCTAGCAGGCGACCCTACAGATGTCTTGGACTGGCACTTATGTGTTTACTTGGTTTTGGTGAGTTATGACGATTTACTCTTTTCCAGTTTTTTGCTTTGCTAGGCAATATCTGTCTTTCCTTTTTTTCCGTTTGATGAGTTATGCCGATGTACGTTTGATTATTTTCTTTGTTGTTTTGCAAAGCAATGTTTTTTTTTTACTGAGTTACTATTTTGTTGTACACGTTAACCCGCATTGATATTATTCTTTCCTTTTTTTCTTTCATTTATGACGATGCATTTTTCTTTATTTTCTTCGTATTTTTTATAAGTGGTGTTTTAGTTCTGCTTTACTACGATTTTTCTAAACGTTAATCCGCATTGCTATTACTTTTTTTGGTTTCTCATAGAGGACGCCCTCATGGAAAAAAAATATACACAAAAACGTATCTGACATATACAACTTTTCGAACGATAATATAACGAGAATATAGTTTTCATTCATTTTATATGTATCCCAGATATATTTTTCACTCGCATGTATTTCGTATAAATCGCGAAATATATCTCAGTTATAGTATTTTTTCGAACAAGGTATATGCCATATATTTGAGATATATTTTTCAATATATCTTGAGTGTACTTTTTTTCCATGAGGGCGCTTTGTTTTCATGAATTTGAGATTTTTGTGTCTGAATACTCAAAATGGAATGAAACGGCGAGAAAAATGGTTCAGAAAAATTGTCCGGATGTATGTATGTATGTGTGTGTGTAATGAAAGGCCGAAATTTCATGTAACTATACTTATAAGCTATTCGATCGAATCAGCTCAAATTAAAATGGCATGTACTGGCTAACCTTTGATTCAGATGCACTTTATATCAATTGGTTAACGCATTTCATTTTACCAAGAATTTTTAAATTTTCAAAAAAAAAAAAAAAAGACTCAAACGCTCCAACTCTAACGTCATTTTAAGTAACGCGCTGAAAATTCGTATTAAAATCGAACAAAGACATGTAATGTATTGAATCTGGCCCGAATCGGCAAAGCCGTTTGATTTTTATGAGATTTTGAAATTTTCGAAAAAAATTCGTTTTGTTCTGATTTAGATAAAATTTCAACAAATCGACTGAAATTCGTTAAGCAGGAAATATAACATTCAGCCATGTTACGTGCCAAATTCGGTGATGATCGGTAAAGCGGTTCGGATTTTACGAGGATTTGAATTTTTCGAAAAATTCAATATCTTCCTAAAGTCCAATCTTTATCTTTCCTTTTTTTCCTTGATGAGTAATGACGATATGCGTTTCTTTATTTTTTTCGCTGATTTGGTAAGCAATGTTTTTTTTTCTGCTTTGATACGATTTTTTTCACGTTAACCCTCATTGCTATTTTTTTTTGCTTCCCTAAGCAATGTTTGTGTTTCCGTTTGTTCCTTTGGTGAGAAAAGACGATGCATGTTTCTTCATTTTCTTCGTTGTTTTGGTAAGCAATGTTTTTTTTCTTCTGATACGATGTTTTTTTACACGTTAACCCGCATTGTTATTGTTGCGTTTTCGGCGTATTATTTCCTTCCGAATTTCTGGCACGAAATCATCTTTGGAGGAGGCATTGACCGCGATACAATCCGACTGTCGAGATTAACGCCTATCAATGTCACTACGTTGAATTTTTATTATCTTTTTCCTTTGTCCGCTACAATGTGATTATTCTACTGGCTGTTGCTTAGGTGGTACAGCGGGGTTAATGGGGCTATCTATGGGACGCTTTGTATTACTATTATATCATTACCGTATGCAATGAGGGTTTGATATACATTGTATTTTTTTTTACTCTCCTATTTTACCATTTGAATAAGAAATTTTTTTTTTTTTTTTTTTCTGAAGAATTGTATTGGAATTATTAGTTATTTCCTGATACAAATGGTTGGGTAGACTGACAAATGCTATCAGCTGTTATCAGTGACCCTGGCTGACTGTACAATTGTTATTGCTCATAATAATTTGATGTGCGCATTCATTATTTCCTGGTTTTTAAGTAGGCATTTCAGTCAAGATATCAACGAATTGTCTATTATTGGTATTAATTTTTTGTTTTCAAGTTTTGTTATCTTTTTTTGTCTTTTTTTTTAAATGTAAGAGCGCTGTGGCTGAATTAGAATGATGAATTGGTGTATTTATTTTTTCTGTCTGCAAATAAACAAAATATAGAAGAGGCAGTATATTTCCAATATTGTACATTTTCTATTAAAGTTTAACAAATTCTATAGTTTTTTTGTTTTTATTTTTTATTTATAAACTATTTTTGTCCTGGTATCATTTAAATCAATACTTCCTATTAATAAATATATAAAGAATCAATGAGAAAAAAAATGTTGCAAATCGTTTAGTGTAATTGGCAATGTGCAAATAAATTTGTAATGTAGGAATTTTTCTTTGTTGTTTTTTTAAATTCATGGGTAATGCTGAACAAAGTTTTTTTTGCAAAAATATTTCTTTATTGTGAGACAAAAAAAAATATAATTTCTTATTCACAACAATATTTTCATAAGAATCTGTAGGCCAAACATTTTTTGTTAACTCCGAGCTGTGTACAAAATGTATTCTTTAGAGTCCAGTGTTGCTTTCTATCAGCAGTTTTCTTCATCTTGTATTTTATAAGCTAATAAAAAAGACGATTCCGCATAATTGAAAAGTAATAACATATTTAATTCTGTTTTCTTTATTTCAGGTTCATACTTTTGTTACGACAATCCGGGAGCACTACAGGACAATTTAAATAAAGACTTGGGTCTGACGACCAGTAATTTCGTTTTACTTTACTCCATTTACTCATGGCCAAATGTTATTTTCTGTTTCATCGGAGGATTTTTATTGGACAGAATTTTTGGCATACGCATGGGAACCATCATATACATGGCACTGACTCTTATCGGTCAGATAATATTTGCTACCGGAGCTTTGGTCAATGCTTTTTGGGTGATGGTGCTCGGTAGATTTGTTTTTGGGTATGTTCTTTCAATTAACTATTTGTTATTTGTTGACCTAATTTTTTAAGTGACTGGTGCACCAAAGAAACAGATAGACAGGTTTAGACGATATTGTATATTAGATTGATTATTTCTATTCGAAGACAATTTTTCCTTAAATGAGGGTCATTTGACCAATTATTGGACAAACATTTGGCCCCCAAACTTGACGTCATTTTTTTTTTCATGATTCAATTTACAATTTTAAATGTTAACGTCTTACCGAATCTGATGAGGAAAATACAAAATGCTATTTTTCATCAGAAATTTTATCGACATTCCTGAAAAAAAAAATTTCTCACACTTGACGATTTTTCGAAGTGAGAAAGTTTTGAAAAGATATTAAAAAGCCTTCTACGATAATCAAATGAAATTCAGTGGATCTATTGGGGCAAGAGTTATTTTTTTGTAATATACTATTTATTTTGTTTTTTTAATATCAAAGAGGAAATTTGTAAACGAGATTTACCGTACTTTACACCAATTTATCCTTTAAAATTGATATTTCATGCCCACATTTAAAAACACCTCTGCTTTTTTTCCTCTCAGAATTGGAGCAGAATCGCTGGCCGTGGCTCAAAACAGCTACGCGGTTTTGTGGTTCAAAGGAAAAGAGTTAAACATGGTCTTTGGTCTTCAATTGAGTTTCGCTCGTATTGGATCCACCGTAAATTTTTTAGTTATGGAACCAATATATAATTATGTAGCTACGATGTACGAAGGCGCGACTTGCATCGGTATCGTGCTCTTCCTTGCTACCCTCACATGCGTTTTTTCTCTCGTGTGCACTGTCGTATTGGGCTTGATGGATAAACGCGCCGAGCGACTTTTGAAACGCGGTCACGGTAAAGAACCCGAAGTCGTACGTTTGCGTGACGTTAAAGATTTCAAAGGTGTTTTCTGGCTTATAACTATCGTCTGTATCGCCTACTACATGGCTATTTTTCCATTCATCGCTCTAGGAAAGTGAGTACCACGTAAAACTTTTATTAATTCATAGAAACTTAACTACAAAATTATAGGCTGCAAAATAATCATTGGCTGAGTGTAGTACAGATGAAAAGGTAAAGTTTAAGAACTAAAATTTTGAAAGAAGAAGAATTTTTGTTAAGTGGATACAGTCAAGTAGAAAAAGTAATTAAAAAAAAATTCTGTAAACGATACACTTCTTTTAAAAAATCTTCTGTTAACATCTAATTAAATACATAACAAGCATTATAATTCTGCAATTTTGTAAAGACATACAGTGCACCCGTTTGGTGGGGGGTGAAAAGTAAAATTCTTCAGTTGCCATAGCTTTCAGGGCAAACCAACGGACAAATGTTGGTGTTCGATGTCTCATTTTATCTATTGAAGAGCGCATTTAGAATTAAATAGAGGAATTTTTGTGTCGGGTGTTTATATCAAGGCGATGATCTAAAATGTGTAAATAAATATTTCTCTATTAAAAACACTAAACAATTGATTACAGTAAATTTAATTTTCACTGCATTCCGAATCTCTATATTCAGACAGATAAAATAAAACATCAAATACTAAAGTTGGTTGATCTGAAAGCTATGACGAGTGAACCATTTTACTTTTGACCTCACGCCATTCTTGTGCAGTGTATGTCTTTACAAAATTGCAGAATAATAATGCTCGCTATCTATTTGATAAGGTTTGAATATGACATTTGTTTAAAGAACAGTATCGTTTGAAGAATGTTTTTCTTATGAATTTTTGTAGCGTCGCTTTAAGTCTAAAATGAATTTTTCTTATTTGAACAAAACTTTGAAGGGACATCGAAAACCCTTACTACTAAAGAAAAATGAGATAAAATATACCTACTTTTACTAAATCTTTAATTATTTTTTAACTCTGAATGCTTTGAAAAAACAAATTCTTTCGGTTTGCCGGTAAATTTGGAATATTTCATGAAAGAGCGTTACAGTTTAATTAAACTATATTCTTTACAGAGTATTTTTCGAAAGGAAATACAATTACGAGCCTGGTGCGGCGAATGCATTAGATTCCCTTGTATATTCCATGTCAGCGATAGCTTCGCCGCTATTGGGCGCACTCGTTGACAAAACTGGTCGCAATGTCTTTTGGGTGGTTGTGAGCATTTTTGGATCGATATTGGCTCACGGACTTTTAGCATTTACGTACGTTAATCCCTATTATTGTATGGTGCTACTGGGATTAACGTATTCGATGTTAGCTAGTAGTCTTTGGCCGTTGATTGCGCTCGTTACGCCGGAATATCAATTAGGCACAGCTTATGGAATGTAAGTTCTTTAATATAATTTAAAAAAATACAAATTCACAAAATGTATCATATCAATATCTATCGAATCAATTTTAGTCGTCAATGTCCGTAAATAATTAATAGCATTCGCAATCGAAAATTCTCTACCAAATTACATCGTTGTGAAATAATGGCTGATTGTTTCATAAAAATCTTTCACATGATAATAATAAGCATTAATTCGTTCAATTCATAAAGATTTTGTCATAAACAAAATAAGCTATTACCTTTATCTAAATGTATCACCTTGTCGAATTCACCAATTCCGTTGTGAAAATAAGTTAACTGAATGAACTATTCCACGGGTAAACTTTTGTAACCTTACGACAAAATTAGTTACACTTCGATAATTTTCCTAAAAACAATATATATTTACTACAAAGTGAAAAAAAAAACAGAATTTCTCAATACATAAAATTGGTAACTTAATTTTCAGCGCTCAAGCGGTACAAAATCTGGGTTTAGCAGTGGTGTCGATAGTCGCTGGGTTAATAGTTGACGCAGCTGGTTATTTCATGCTGGAGTTATTTTTCCTCGCTTGGCTCTGGAGTAAGAAAAAAAAAGAAATTCCGCAAACGCATTTAATGCGATGAGCAAATTTAAGAAAAAAGGATTAACGTTTGCAGTTGCGCTAATCACGACGATAGCTATTTGGATATCGGATTCTGCATCGACTGGGGGTTATCTAAACATGACACCGGGCGAACGCGAAGCTCACGGATCCTGTTTGCCTTCCCAGGATTGTCAGGAACGTGAACAGCTTCTTTCGACGGAATCGGCTCCCGATCTCTCTGTTGACGATCTTCTCTCTCCTCAGTCAGACATCAGGATAAGGAATCGATATTTGTCAAGAATCGGGGCCGCGGTAAGGCATCTTTATCATCTTCCATTTCAGAACCGCGTCGCGCTAACAACGCCAGCAAATGACGACAACTGACGTTCAAAATTTTTTAACCACTTTCAGCTACCCACCGAAGTCAAAGCTCCGACCTACCGGCCTCTACGATGATGATGCTCCACTTTCACATCCTAGGCTTAAATTTAATTACCATCCTCCGAATATTTTACATATAACATAAGCAGCGTTGTTCAAACATTTCAGTATGTTTTGACTCACTCTATGAGTGATATCATTATAGGACAATAGTATTGTTTTCTTTGTGTGACGAAAAACTATGAAAATTGACGTTAGAAAGTTTCATTCGAATCACGTAATTACGAACATTTTTCTATATGGAAAACGATTCCTGCTACGCAAACTATTTTCTAGGACATGAAAATTGTGGAAATGGTTTTAAAAAAATTAACATCGACTTGTCAGCAGCATTTCTTTTCCAGGATACTGGACTGCATATTCGAGTAAATGTATGTACTTTAAAAAAAAATATATTTTCCACATAGATTTGTTTCCAGTCGAAGTCGTAGCCATAATTGATTTTTGGACGCTGATAAGACATTTATTTCATATACGGTAATGATGTTTCTATTATTTTGATATACCTCGTATTTTTATGGACATTTTTTTTCAATCATTTTTTAAAATGTTTATCCATTTTCATTTGAATGTGGTCGATGATTCTGGAAAATTGATATAAATGACATTATTTATGGAACAAAACAGAGAAAAGAGTGAGTTGAAAATTACTGAAATTTGTGCAGCTCTGAATATAAGGAAACTCAAAAATCTCGTCGAGGCGATGTCAAAGTATTTATCGCATTTCTTTCCTTTATAAAAAAACGGAAAATCTGCCGAGCAATTGATATTCTTAATGAACTGACGCATTTACAATTTTATTTTAAATTTTAATGAAGAATCCATCTTTTGCATCGTCTTGAATAATTAAATAAATTGCTCACTGTGTCTTCCCGTCGCACAGCGTTAAATCTGTGATACGTTTATAAAGTTAGCGATTTAAGACAAATTCATAATAAAGTAGGCATAATAATTATATATTAATATACAAACGTAGGAATTAGAAATGGATAAATTATTGTGGAAAATCGGTGTGACGTTGTTTCATTCATTACTGACTAGGCAAAAAGCAAATAAACATATATATATATATATATATATGGATATATATATATTGTAAAAATGTGAATGTCTGCCTTGATTAATTCACTGGTGACTCGCAAACCGGGAAACTGCAATAAATATATTAAAACAAGAATTAAAAGCCGATTGCGAATCATCTACAACATAACCCCAGTATCCTCGCTCCACATTAGACAGAAACGCGATGAGCTCAAAGTTCAATGCGCGATTGCGTGGCTTCCGAAAAAATAGGAGTTTCAGTTACACTGTTAGCGTTATTTAGTGCAGCTGCATAAAAGAACGAGGTCGTCTCATTTGGAGTAAAGAGCCGACGATCATGTCGAGATTTTCGTTAGAGAATGTGTTAATTCTCTAGAGAAAATCTCGTTTTTCAAAAAAACAAAACAACTTGTTTTTTTTAAATATGAAAACTTAAATTTTTAATTTTTACAACCATTTCACGATTAACATTTTTTTAAATAGCAAACGATGTTTTAAGAAAACTAGAATATTAATCCACGGAATAAATTACATAAATTAATTATCAAGATTTCGAAAGAATCTTAACGACCGTAATTGTGGTTTATTAATTATCGCTACGTTTAATTGAGTTTGCAATTCTCCCCACATTATTTGCAACTGAAAGATTTGTTTACAATGGTATACTAAATTAAAGCAATTTGTAAAATGTTTGAAAATTTGAGTATCTAAATATTTTTGTTATTAATTAGTACAAACATTCATTAAATTCTATCTAAGCTATTAGCCATTCAAATTTTTAAGACGTTTAAGCTGATAAAATAAGCAATGTTTCAAAATTTGGGTAACACGATTATTAATTATCATTAATAACGTTCAATTTACAATTTGTATAAAATCTAAAGTGATAATTAATTACTGGATGCTGAAAAATTTTTATAATCGCAATCGACATTACTAATGCCAGCAAAAATGTATTCAAGTTTTTTTTTGGCATGAATATTCTCCCCCACATATTTAAATACCACATGCGCATGTATATATGGGACCTTCCATACCAAGTCTTCTCGATTCGGTTCGTAATTTTTTGTAGGATTGTTTAAACCCTCGAATGTACCAACGCCTTATTTTTTTATTTTTTCTATGCTCATTTAAAAAAAAAATTTTTTTAAGGTGACATTGAATACCATCATTAAGAATTCTGCAAAAAAATCTGAAAAATACTTTGTTGAATATAAAAAATTCCTAGCTTATAGCCACAGTGGGTAAGATTTTTATTGTTATAGTTTATAAACTTTTTTGGTTAGAAAAATTATTAAAGAATCGAAGAAAATACCAATTTACTATGGGGGAGATCTTGAACATTTTTATTATACACATTGTATATGAAGAATTATAATAATGGAATAGATTCTGGGTCAAAAAAATTCCTAAAAATCTGTAAGAATTCTAAAAAAATTCGGTTCGTAAACTCGTCGACCAGTAAACGTTTGACTAGTCGCTTCTAGAAGATCTTTTTTTGACTGACCATTTTTTCCATGAAAAAAAGCTTCAAAACTATGAGAAGGAAAGTCTTGCCCACTTGGGCAATAAGCTAGAATTAATTTTCAAATGGTGGCATTCCATATGTCAGAAAAAAAATTTTCAATAAAAAAATCGAAAATAAAAATCTAGTGCATTTAAGGATGTATGATAGATAGGTAGTCCCGCCAATCGTGAGTTTTAGAGAAAATTTCGATTATTTCCAGATGGGATAAAAATCGGACAAGAATTATCCATATTAAACGTGCTGAAAAGATAAATTTTGCATAGTAATAATTCCAAAATGTTATTAACAAATTTCTGAAAAAAAAACAATTGTTCAACAAACAATCAGTCAACCTACCTTTTCTTCTAATGAAAATGATACGTTCATTTATTTGACTGCATATGAATTTTTAGAGATTTTTTCTTTATTGTGATTTTTATTTTTTTTATTTTCAAAAATGTGTGCGAAATAACGAATTTTGGATATGTGTTCGGCATAAAACCATCTACTACATTCAAAATTTTTTGCAACGCGCATATCCAAAATTTGTTATATTATATATACAAAGTAAAGAAAAAAATCTGAAAAAATTCATACGCATTTAAAAAAATCAACATCATTTTCATAAAAAAAAAGTAAGGTTGACTGTTTATTTGTTGAACAATTGTTTCTTTCACCAATTTGTTAATAACATTATGGGATTATTATTATGCGAAATCAATCTTTTCAGCACGTTCCATATGCATTATTTTTTCCGATTTTTACCCCATCGGAAAGTGATCGAAATTGTCTCTGAAACTCTCTTTTGGCGCGACTGTACCTATCATACATCCTTAAGGTAGTCCTCCTGTACAGTCTGGCGCCGTATAAGTTCGAGCGAGAATTAAACAAAATTTACGAACAGTTCTCGATGAGATATCAATCTGAAAAAAGTCGAGTGTATAGAAAATGCTGAGAAAGTTATTTTGGCATAATAATAATTAAAAAATGTTATTGACAAATTACTTAAATAAATAATAGTGCAACAAATTACCCGGCAACCGAACTTTTTTTTGTAACGTAAAACATTTGTTTATTTTTCTAAATACGTATGTATTTTTTCGGATTTTTTCTGATTTTCAATTCTGCACTTGGAAAAAACGGCCATTTTCAAACATCAGATAAAATTGTAAAAAAATCCACACGTATTCAGAAAAATAAACAAATCGTGTTCATAACAAGGAAACGTTAGGTTTCCGGGAAATTTGTTGCACAATTATTCATTTCAGTAATTTGTTAATAACATTTAAAAATTATTATTATGCCAAATTGATTTCTTCAGCATCTTTTCATATAGTTGATTTTTTAAAGATTTTTATTTCTTCGAGAACAGTTCGTAATTCTGTCTCGATTTCGCTTGAACTTATGCCATCTCAGACAATACAGGAGGACTACCTGAAGGGTCTACAAAGATTTACGAGCTGAATCGGGGAGGTAGAGAGTCAGACCCACGTCGAACGAGTTGGAATGCCCCATACATTGGAGAGACCTCACAGAGCGGTACCTACAGTGCAAACAGCTGTGCCAACATAGTGATACGTAGTAGAGAGTGAAGAACACGTGCGTGCTGAGCGTCTCACGGTGAGCGAACAAACCCCAGAGAGATAGATCTCGCGTGTGTTATCAATCGAAGCAAAAAATTCCTCGGGTATAATGGGGGTTCACGATAATACGGATTCAAAGTACAATGTAATGGGAAGCTCAAGTTTCTCGAAACTAGCACCGAAGAGAGCAGCGGTTGTCACATTCGGCGAGTCTCTAAACAAGATTCCGAAACACGAGGACAGTCAGAATGCCTCGCACTCATCAGGTAGTCAGGAGAAACTCAACCTCAGTCTCCAGCAGCAGCGAAAATCGCTACCGGTTTATAGGCTGCGCAAGAGGTAAGTTTGCGTGCATTTGCAAAAAGAGAATGATGAAAATGTGGAGCTACGAAAATTGCGATGAATTTTCTGAGGAGAGGCTCATGATACGTAAATACCGCCCGCAGTTCAGTGAAACAGAAACTCATTAGAAGCTTCTCAGTTCCTCCGCCCGATGGCGCCAGTATCTTGAATTTGGCGCGAAAAGTATAAAGTTTTTATAGCTCTATAGGCTGTCACCGGGTGTTTACATTTACATTGTTATTGTATGCGACGAATGCGGTGGAACTTTATTTTGATGGAATATTTGCGAAGCGCGTCTCGGGTGTGAGACGGTGACACCTAATATAAAGTTTTCAGTTTTTAAAATATCGATTGTTACGATGGGGGAAGTTTTGAATTATGTTTTTTTGTACAGACAATTATAGATAATTTTTTGAGACTTTTACAGAAACTTACAAACATTGGCGAAAGAATGTACAAAGATACGGGCCGTTCCACCAATTATCGGACAAAAATCATGCGTCAAAATTTTGGGCGTTCATTTTTTGTTTTAATTATTAAATCCACTATACTGAGATAAAGACAATCCCTAAATTTAAGATTTTTTCGCTTAATCGTCCCAGAGCGAATCGTTTACTGTAGTTTTCAATTGAACATTTTTATTTTTAATTTTAACAGCTTACCGAATCTGATCAGGAAATTCCAAGATACAATTTTTTTGTTGAAAATTTTCTGAATTTTATTAATACAATGTTTGTTGTTTCTAAACGTTTTATGACTTTTTTGTGGTGAATAAGATTCAAAAAGATCAGAAAAGTCCCTTTCAGTGCTTACCCCATATTTTTTATTCTTTTTTTTTTGTCTATTGAAGTTCAAAAAATTTAATGAAGAATAGCTCATTTTCAACATGTGCTCTTTAAAACTTAGTCCGTGGCAACAAAAAAGGGGGAAAGTCATCATTTTTCAAACTCCAAGTGATTAAAATACTCATAGAATTTTATTTACAATCAAATGTCAAATATTAACGAATCAACTGTATTCACCATCGTATATGTGTATACTTTATTTATTGTATTATGAATTATTCAGTACATTTTCTAAATAAAAAAAAAAAAAATTTGCAAGAGAAAATGTTCAGTGAGCATCTAAAGGGGCTTCTTAAATCTTTTAAGAACATTTTTCACCTTCACAATGTGGTCAGCTAGATATGAAACAAAAAAAAAATGTCAGTAAATTCAGAAAGTTTCTGACCTAAAATAGTACTTTGGATTTACCAGATGAAATTCAGTAAGGTGTTAAAACTTTAAGTATAAATTTTCAAGAGAATTGCGAGCAAAACATCTCAAATTTGGGTTTTTTTTATTTATTTGTGTATAGTGAATTGAATCAGATAAGAAAATAAGCACCAAAAATTTGGAGGCCAGTTCTTCGTTTGATATTTAGTAACAGAACTCATATACATTTGGAATAGATATGTTTATTGTAAAATGAATGAACAAAACAAGAAAATTTCATTTTTGTGTACTGCAGATTGCTTGATGAGATTCGAAAGCACAACAGTTTGATAATAATCGGCGAAACCGGAAGTGGAAAGACAACCCAAATACCACAGCTTCTTTTATCAAGTGGAATAGCAGGATCTTCAGGATGTATAGGAGTGACGCAGCCTCGAAGAGTAGCAGCAGTGAGCGTAGCTCGTCGCGTAGCACAGGAGCAAAATAGTCAGGCAGGACGACTCGTTGGCTATTGCGTTCGTTTCGAGGACGTAACTTCGCCGCAAACGAGAATAAAATACCTAACGGATGGAATGATGGTTCGCGAGGCGATGACCGACGAAATTCTGTCGGATTATTCGGTGGTTATTTTGGACGAAGCTCACGAAAGATCCGTACAAACGGATGTGCTTCTCGGCGTCGCGAGAAGAGCGCAAAATTTGCGAAAACTCAAGAATCTCACGCCTTTGAAATTGATTATCATGTCCGCGACGATGGATGTCGATAAATTTGTTAAATACTTTCAAGCTCCCGTTATTTACCTCGAAGGTCGACAACATCCTGTTAGAATATTTCACGCCGTTAAATCTCAAGACGATTACGCTTTTGCTGCTCTAGTTACCGCCTTTCGAATTCACAGAGATTGTCCACCAAAGTAAGTATATCTTTTAAATAAATATATTAATGATACTGTATTATTTTATCAATATTGGAGTATACTTTTACGATTCGTTATTTTGTCGGTGACATGTCGTCTTCGATTGAAATCGTGATTTGCAAATAGATTCAATTGGTTACTATTACATCTTGATTTTTTAAACTCTTAAATAACTTTGATTATCGACTATTTCAGCTTGGAAAGATAATTTGTAAAAGGCTGCAAAGTTGAAGCTTGAACATCGACTCCTCATTATTTTTTGTTTTTTACAACGCTATATTTACCAGGAAGTTTCTTAATCGATTTTGGCTTCCTCATTGATACAGCATTGTCATAAGTAAAAAAAAATAGGGAAACTATAGGTAAAGTCTAAATAAATAAAATTCTATATTCGTGGGAAGTTTCTTCGAAAAATTACAGAAATTGAGGAGGAGTTAATACACCACTTGTATTGATAATTCCTGCTGGATACATTATGTCGTTTGATAGTTATGGATAATAAAACATCCATACTTACGGGCATTAGAAAAAAAATAACACCGTTAGGGACATCGTTGGATCAACCTTTGGTTAGATACAAATTTTCACCTTCTGAATATTCGCGAATGTCAGAGGGAAACTGTTAATTTTTTGAACCATTCAAGATCACCTAAATTCCGAACTACTCTACTGATAATTATCAAATACTATTCATAGTAGCGCCAAATCTTATTATTTGTCTATTCTACTAGAACTATTCTATAGATTGAACCTAAATTCAAAATCGGTCTTACTTTGATATAGTTCTATGTATATCGAAATATTGAGCTCCATCGCTTAAAATTTGCGGAACTGGAGCGCGTACAGCTGTTTTTTCGAAAATTGACAAGTTAAATTGAATTTTTTAATAAAAAGAAATCTTCACAAAAAAAAGTGCGTACCTGTTTCACATATATGCTACATTGCAGCTCAATTTCTTGCTAGAGATATATACATTTGAATCTTGAATGCCGACTACGCACGCACATCCGTTCATACATTCTTTTAAAAATCCCACAAAAACAAAACTTCCTCATGAAGAAGCAAAATAAATCAATTGGACCCTTCAATTCTCCTTCAAATTCAGGCTCAATGAACGACATTTAAAATGACTAGAGGCATAAAACATGATTTTATAACATAAATCGTTCTTTTGTTATTAGCATCCACTAATTTTCATTGGAATTGAGAGTTCAGTAATAATCTGTTATTTTAGAGATTTATTTTTATTTCAGCAAGGACATATTGTCAGGAAGCAAAACAAATCAATTGGAGCCTTCAATTCTCCTTTAAATTCAGGCTCAATGAATGACATTTAAAATGACTAGAGGCATAAATCATGATTTTATAACATAAATCGTTCTCTTTTTTCATATCTATTAGCATCCACTGTTTTTTTTTAAGTTGAGAGTTCAGTAATAATCTTTTATTTTAGAGATTCATTTTTATTTCAGCGAGGATATATTGGTGTTCCTTACCGGTCAGGAAGAGATCGAAGCTGCGGTGGTGGCCGCCCGGCAAGTGGTTAAACAGTTAGAGGGCAAAGGCCACCCTCAGCTGAAGGTATTTCCGCTTTATTCTGCGCTCTCTACGCACCAACAGTTGGAAGCCTTCAAATCCTCACCACCGGGAATGAGGAAGTTGGTTTTGTCGACCAATGTTGCCGAAACTTCGGTTACTATTGGGGGTTTGTTACACCTTTTAAATTAAACAAAATTTAACCCTTTTATTATTTCTGGTTTTTTTTTTTGCAAAGATGTCCCTATGAGAAAGAATGTTTAGCAATTTTAACTTTCTTATAAAGGGAGCTTTGAAAAAAAGAAAAACCAAAAATAATGAGGAAGCAATTTGCAAAGTTCTGGCAGCGCTTTTAAAGCCAAACTTTAAATTCCAATAAATCTAAACCACGTACTAAATTATAATTAAGCTGTGTACCTATGATTGCTGCATAGTCCTGATTTTATGTATAACATTTCACTTCGCTATCTTATGTTTTGCCAACGTCAATGCAATAACATAATTTTGTTTAAAATTAAAAAGTCTGGTAAATTGCAGCCGCGCTGCAGACTATCACAAAACTATGTATTAATAATCGCAGAATAGTAACAATTTCATTTACATAATTTTAGTTGGCCGACTCATGTTCCGATAAAGTTAGGGCAACAATGTCAATTTTGCGAAACTTTTTAAACTCTATAAAATCCGAACCGGTTCTGCGATTTCGGTCAAATTCAATGCCAAACGATATAATGAGTACTTGTACTTACGGAGAGTTGTTGAGCGAAAGATCGCCAGCTTTACGAAATCTAGGGCGCGCACGTCAGTTTTGAAGAAATTCAAAAAGTTATTAGAAGAAAAATGCTTTATATATTTCGTAAAAAGTTACAGCACTGGAATCGGTGTTTTGAACAGTTCTAAGTGTTCTGATATTAAGATCTTGGAAAAAGTGGAACTTCGCAAATTACTTACACATTATTTTTGGTTTTTGTGCAAAGCTTCCTCTTCGAGAAAGCGAAAAATCAAGCGCGTCAACAGTCGTGAAAAGATTAATTTTGCATAACAATAATTCCAACATGTTATTGAATAATTGATGACAAAATATTATCCAAAGAATCAAAAATCAATCTAACTTTTTGAGATAAAAATGATTTGTTGATATTCCTGAATACATATAATTTTTTTACAATTTTCGGTAATTTTTTTAGGCAGTGTTTCGTAATATCTGAGCTGTATTTCCGAATTTAATTGATTCACAACTAAAAAAAGTGCAACATAATTTTTTTCAATTACACAAAAATGTAAAAAAAAAAAATGTGTGCGTATACAGAAAAATGAACACATCATTTTTATTTGAAGAAAACGCAGTCGTCTCGAGCTTGCACATAATCAAATCTATAAAACGATGAATAATTATTATGCGAAGTTATTTTCAACAACTGTTTTGGAAAATAAAAAATCACATGTGAATGCATTATTAATATTTTTCTTTACTTGGCGTTGAGTCGCTGCCGCGACTCTTGATAATTTTGGATATTAAGATCATAAATAACTTGAAAAATTAGCGAAAAAATGGTTATTGAGCATTTTAGTAAAAAAATACCGTTTTTTATACAGGTATTCGCCACGTAATTGACACAGGAGTGGTAAAAGCCCGAACGCACCACCCAACGACGGGATTAGATGTTTTGCGAGTTGAAAAAGTGGCGAAAGCTCAGGCGTGGCAAAGAACCGGTAGAGCAGGTCGCGAAGCACCTGGAAAGTGTTACAGAACATATACGAAGGAGGAATTTGAGCGAATGAAGGAGATGCCAATTCCGGAGATCCAAAGGTGTTCGTTAGCCGGAGTGGCACTTCAACTTCTCGCAATCGGCGTCGACATAACGACTTTTGATTTTATGGACAAACCGCCGAAGGAAGCGGTAGACGTTGCGGTTGCTTGTTTGGAAAAACTCGGCGCGGTCAAGGGTAACACCCAAGACACTAAAATCCTTATTATCTCTATGATTACCTCACCGAATATTGATTTATATTGCCTTATTATTATCCTCAGGATCGCCGCCGCAATTAACGACCCTTGGACGTACCATGTCCTTATTTCCACTTGATCCACGATTTACGAAGGTTATTCTTGCCTCCGTTGAAAACAAGTGCCTCGAAGAAGCTCTTACTGTTATTGCACTTCTTTCTGGCGAATCCGTTTTTGCAGACCCGCCTTCAAAGCGCGAACAAGCTAACGCCGCCAGAGCCAGGTATTTTTTCCTTCTATACAATAATACACATATATAGCAAAAAAGAAATGCTCTTACTATGATAATCGAGGGCTAAAGGACTCCGGTCGATGGCCCTTTGACAATATTTATGCCTTAAAAAAATATATATACATAGGTATATATAAATTTTAAAATAAGTGTAAGCTGTCAAGAAATCACCTTTACTACTACTACTGGAAATTCTCCAGACGAAAGACACTTTAATTTAGAGGAAACTATTTTGATCTTTGCCGTTTCGCCATTACAAATATTTTACTAATTTCTATTTTTCTATTTATACATATTGAATTTTTATTTTTAATCTGCAGTTTTTGTTTGTTTGTCGGCAAATTGTCGAGCTGAACCTTTTTTTCGTCGTTCAGAAAACGTATTTTTTTTTGAAATTTTTTTCTTATATCATTTTTTTTTTTATCACATATCTACGAAACGCATTATGAATCGGTTGAATTATTGAAATATTTATATTACAAGAGTTTGATTCTATGGAATTTAGGTACACAAGCATAAGAGAAAAGTATTTAATAGAAACATCAGCGTTCTTCGAAGTACGAACAACATTGATGTTCAAGAATAGTAGTGTAAAAAATTATTTAAAGTAATTACTTGGAGGTTTTCAGGATTCAAAGGTTTCCAGGAAAAAGGGGTTTTCTAAAACAATTCTTGATACATGAAAGGATCAGAAACCAAAATAATCTCCTCTTGAAAATTTTTTCTTACTTTTGATATCATTTTATTTACTTCGCATATACTTTCGAATTGAGAAATGTCTTTAAAATCTATTTCCATTACAAAAATGTGATATCGAAATCGAAATGGCGATTCATCTGTTTTCTTGAGACATGACCAATGTATTTTGCCTCAGATTTTCTTCGCCGGAAGGCGATCACGTCACGTTGCTCAACGTCTATCGCGGTTACGCTAACGCAGTGCAGAAGAAAGTCTGGTGCCACGAGAATTATCTTCACAGTAGAAATCTTGAGTACGGCGCCGAGGTGAGAAAGCAGTTGGCCAGATTAGCGGATAGGGCAAATTTGGAGAGGGCTAGTTGTGGCTCCAACACAGACGCGCTAAGAAAATCCCTTCTTGAGGGTCTCAGCGATAATCTGGCTGAATTGCAGAGAGATCACAATTACGTTACGGTAAGTTCTCTTCTTATCGCTCCATCTTCTTACAAAAAGTTCAATCATTATTAGAAGCCTATTGAATATCAATTTTTGATCTTCTGAATTCAATCTTAGATTCGTTTTAAATCCATCAATTAACAATAAATATAAGTGTTTTTTAAATTTTGTTAATATCAATTCCTTGTATATTCTTTTCTCGTTTAAATTTTGAGCAGAGTATTATTTTTTATAATAATATATATTCATGTTATTATTTTTTTGCATTAAATTGAAATAACTGAAACTGATCGATTATAGAGTAGGAGAAATATAAATTGAAAAACCGATTGGGCTAAAATTTGGCACACAAGTGAAGCAGTAGCCTGTTTTTGACTGTAGCATTTTCATTACAATATGTATGCAAAAATCATCATTTTATAGCTTTTTGAATTTCTTTAAAAAAGGATGTGTGCGCTCTAGTTTTCGTAAAATTGGTGGTATTTTGCTAAATAATTCTTCATAAGTACAGGTACTCTCAATGTTGTTCGGTATTGCATTTGACCGGAATCGGAAAAGCTTTTTTAAGTTTTCGAAAAATTTATGTTGCTGCCCTAACTTCAGCGAAACATGAAACAACGAACTCAAATTTTGTACATAAAATCGGTACTATTCGGTTATGATTAGTACATAATTTCGTTATAATTTTGAATGTGGTTCAAACTTTTCAGAATTTCAAGTTTTCGAAAGTGATGTATTAACTTCAGCAAAACTTAAGATAGTGGACTTAAATTTTATACATGAAATTAGCACTATTTACCAATAACAGTTACACAGTTTCGTCATTATGTGGTTCAGATTTTTCCCAAATTTAACCGATATAAAAAAACCTGCAAATTAAAACTTTACAAATTGCTTTCTCATTATTATTGGTTTTTTTCCAAATCTTTCTCTATGAGGAAGCCAAAATCGATTAACATAATTCCTCATGCGGGTCCTGCGGGTAGCTTTCCAAAAGAACTATTGGTAAAGGAATCATTATTGGAGTTCTATGTTACAGCTTTACAATTTTAAATGCCCCGACATTAAAATCTCGTCATCCGTGTCCTCAAAAAAAGCTTCACCCATCGCAATGAAAAATGAGAATTTTTTCTTCTTATTTCGTGTATAATTTTTTCCAAACGTAATGTATCTTTTTAGCTGAGTTCTCGCCAAGCAGTGGCAATTCATCCTTCGTCGACGCTCCATTCACTTCGACCGCCGTTGGTGCTTTTCACGGAAGTAGTAGCGACAGGAAGATGCTATCTTCGTGGTTTATCGGTGATCGAATCCTCGTGGTTAACGACAAAGCAGTCAAGCGCCGTCGACGGAAGGCACGAGTGAAGAATATGCAAATGTTGTTTTACGCACCGGAGCACCGCATTATTGGACCTCCGGGGTGACTAAAACTCGGGCCAAGCTCGCTACGAGTAGCGATACGCGCAATCGAATTTCTCATAATGCGATTGAGGCTATACCGGCACGCGTCCATGATAAAATGTTTATTTTGTGGCCGGTGTTAACGCACAGTTCGCTAAAGGGTGAACGAGAGAGACAGAGAGACAATGTGCGTGCGACTGAGGCGTGTACATTATAGTTACCCAGTTTTGAGGGCGTTCGAGTGGCACGACAACAGGTGGGCATGTAAAACGTTGTATTAGAGTGTTTGCGAAAGCGATTGCCGTTTCTGGAAACGAGCCTCGTTTCCGGTCGCGATTATCGACCAGAGATGAGCACCGTTTGCTACTTTTGTTGTGTACTTTCAGTTCGTTTTCTCCGCTAGCCAAATGAGAGGTAATTAAAGTTCCGAGTGAGCTGTGCAATTATTGGTAAGGCGTTTGCGATGTAATTGACTAATAAAATTACATTTCTATTTGGTTTAACTTGTACGTGATTATTTCTTTTGGTTATTTAGGTGGACGCATTTTGATGTCGGTATTTTCTATGTTATTATAAGTGGTGAAAAAATGGGCCAATTTTTTCCTAGGTTTTTTAACGAGTGATTTTATCGTTTATAAAGAATAAAAAAAAATTTCCCGTTTCGATTACCGAAGAAAATTTAAAAAGTTAAGTGGTAGATACATTTAATTTTTACTGTTTTCTTCAAATGACTATTCAAAATATTTAGAAATAATTAACGCGTTTTCTTGGGCGAGCTGCAATTATGTAAAAAATCGTAAGACTCACCTTATTTTCCTTCTCGATGAAGCAGGCAGAAAATCAATAATCGATTTCATATTTCGCTCTTCGTTCGGATGAATCGTTCGAAGCGAGTGAAATTCCCAATATCCTTTTTACTATTTCACCATTTTTAAATATTGAAAATACTAACCAACGAAAATCATATAACTACTGATTTGGATAGAAATAAAGAATTTTAATGGTCTTGTGCCACATCTACATATTGTTCAACACTTTAACATCACATAACCTCCCGAAAATATTGTACAAAATAGATGTCAAATAAAAAATTGTAAAAAGCGTCTACAACCAGAAAGATCAAAGTTGAATAAGCGATCGTGAATTCTTAACGTTACACCCAAAAAATGAGTTTCAGGGACTGTATGTAGAATTACACCACGCATTTATTTCATCGCACAATAATAAATAAATAACGGGGGAAAAACAATATAAAAGTTCGTTAATAAATGTAGCGAAAGGTGTTAATGTGTGTAATTGAGAGATCCGACGTTGATGAAATTAATGTACGTACAATTGCCTTGTAAAAAAGTTGTAGATAATAAAGTTGAGTTAGTTTTTATTTTCTTATTATCTTTTCTTTTGCCCGAGCCTCTTATCTAATTTGCGCAACATTATAGTACGTCGAACGTGCAAAGACTGAAGCGGCTCTCTATATTTTCAAATTCGATTATCAGCGCGGTCTCGAGACCCTCATACGCTCAGCACTCTCAATAACGCTTTCCGCGTGCTCCTCTGCGCCAATGTAACGGGAAATCGTGTTCCGTTCGAACTCCAACTGAGAACTCTTCGACAATCCAATCAGACAGACTCCATCGCGCTTCTGCCTCTTCCTCTTCTTTTACCTTTCCGTATTCGCACTTTGCCTCACGCAACGCGCGAGGCTCATTCCCCGATCGATAGTTCAACTCTCGAACCCTTTAATGCATCGACTTCCGTGAACTACTATTTTTAGGATAATATAAGTGATTTATATTCCACGGTAAGAAAAATTGTCTTTCTCGCTGGGAAAGTAATCAGCATCTTTTCTGAGTCTTTGTGTGTCGTTCTTTTTTTAAAGTCATAGATTTAAAAAATGGCTCCCGCAAAATTTTCAATCAGCAATAATTTTCCGGGAAGATGAGACCATTTTTTTTCAGAAAGTCTCTGCTGCATTCATTTAGCGAAATTTTTTTATATTTTGGAGTCATAGAATTCTGTGAATCCGCAAAAATTATAAATCCAAATGGGAAAAATGGTTTAAGATAGTTTTTTTGTTTGCATTCTCGTTTGGATCATGCGAAACAATTAAAAAACAGTCTGGATAATATTTTTTTCCAGGAGTTTAATTTCTGGTCATTTTTGTGTATTCAAAAATATACTAACAAACAAAAATATTATCTTCTCGAAATTCGTTACATTTGTTACTGGTTATTTTTGAATGATCACAAAATTATTCTGATCAATAAATTACATGGAATTTTTTTAAGGAATGAACAATGAAACGTGCTTTTCATTGCAGCAAAAAATGTTGGTGTCGTTAGTTTAAATAAAATTTCTCTAGACATGAGTTACAAATAAAAATAAAATGGTTGAGAGAAACTAATTGCTTTACTTAAGGATGAATGATTGATCTTCTCAAAGAAGAACTATTGGGAGCTGTTCTGGGAAGAAATAAAAAGGTAGGACTTCCGGTAGTGGAGAATTTTTCAATTATCTTCGTTCTCAATAACCTGTCGATAGATTTTTACGTATTCATAACTCAAGATCGAATTCTTTGAGCTGTCGAATGTAGTTTCTCGTTCGATTTTACAATCCTCCAGAATATTTTTCATTTCATAAATTCGAAACAGTGAATGAATAATAAAATTTGGAGATCATGTAATTGCGTACAGAATAAAGAAAATTTGTTTGCATATCAATCTACGGGTGTATAAAGTTCGACTGTTTTTCTTCGGTACTATTATAGGCCTTTCTCGTGTTTTTCGGGCTTGCCTCGACTTTTCAGAGATTGTTCGACATTGGATATTTTTACCCTTCGCATCCAAGCGTATCTCCCCATGTCCTAACACGATGTCCAAGCACCAAAAATCTCCTTGACGTGTTATTACGAGAAGACAAAGCAGACGTCTTTTTTTAACAATTGATCTCTGTGTTTTGTTATCATGATTAGTTTGTGCTTGAGTTCAATCTCAAGTTTCATTTGAAGTTTGATCTTAAGATGGATCTTAAGTCCGACCACAAGTTTGACCACGAATTCAAACTCAAGTTTAAGCTTAATGTATGATCGGTAAAGCCTGCCAAAAATGGGTTTCAGAGACAATTTCGATCACTTCCCGATGGGATAAAAATCGGAAAAAAATAATGCATATAAAACGTGCTGAAAAGATTGATTTCACATAATAATAATCCCAAAATGTTATTAACAAATTGGTGAAAGAAACAATTGTTCAACAAATAAACAGTCAACCTTACTTTTTTTCAATGAAAATGATATGTTGATTTTTTTGAATGCGTATGAATTTTTTCAGATTTTTTTCTTTATTTTAATTTTAATTTTTTTTTATTTTGAAAAATGCGCAGGATATAACAAATTTTGGATATGCGTTTAAAAAAAAATCTTGAGTTTAATAGATGGTTTTATGTCAAACACATATCCAAAATTCGTTATTACGCGCACATTTTTGGAAAAAAAAAAATCAAAATCAAAATAATGAAAAAAATCTGAAAAAATTCATATGCATTAAAAAAATTAAGATATCATTTGCATTAAAAAAAAGTTAGGTTGACTGTTTATTTGTTGAATGATTGTTTTTCTTCACCAAGTTGTTAATAACATTTTGGGATTATTATCATGCGAAATCAATCTTTTCAGCACGTTTTATATGCATTATTTTTTTCTGATTTTTATCCCATCCCGAAAAAAGTATGCATAATATTATATAAATATTATGTAAGAGTATACATAACAATTTTTTTAAATATTTTATGAAAATATTTATTCTTAACTAATAGCTATTTTTTATCACGAAATTCTATTCACTGGACATATAACGGTTTGCAAGTTTTGAGCGATTAACACTATGAAGCATCCAGAAGGTTAATTTTCACGGTGCCTTTCGAGAACCGAGAAGAGCCATCGCGCATTAAAGCTCGTAATGCTTTGCGGACTACTCTTCAGAAAAACTCAAAGAAAACGCAGCCCTTTAAAAATTAACGTCACTCAGTTAATCTTCTACAAGGGTGATGATACAAGTGCATCACTATTGATGTTTTTTAAAATTAAAGACACGTACTGTAAACACTTATTTGATGTGCAAAACTCCATAGAATTAATTTTATCAACTTAGGGTCTATCAAGCTAATGTGAAGCGCTCGAATCTTTTTAAATTCAAATTTACGACTAAAAATATCTCTTTCTATACAAATGTTCTTTAGAAATGCTTTGACTCCCCTGCGTTCATTCTAACTCCCTACCTTATTTACAAGCCATCTTTATAAAATCCAAACGGAGAATTCATGCCAACTAATGAAATTCTATTAAGAAAGAATCCTACATCTTTATTTTATGAAAAAAATCGCATTTACAAGTAAAATTCAGAAGTCCGAATTTTTCAACTAATTTCTAGTAAAACGTTCATTCCACAAGGCTTTTTTTTCGTTACAGTAAAGATGCGTTGAACGGCTAAATTCTGATAAACTATTTTAGATACTAGGATCAGGTGGATACGAACACGGCAGGGCCTGTGACATTTGTCCCTTTATGTGATTACCAATGCATGGGTGCCGGCCATTCACAGCACGAATAAAAGGTCTATTAACCTAGCATAGCATAACGAAGTTTGTATTCATAAACTAGTATTTGAAATTTAGTATACAAGTGTAATGTCAAATTAATATATGGTACAGCATATTCGATAATTTACTTAATTTTCCAGAAAAATACTTGAATTTTAATAATATGCTTTAATTTTACTGGAAAAGTACATGAATTCTATACCAAAATTGTTTATTAAATTTCGATGACGAGTTTATGCATAAAAACTTCCAATCCTTTCTAACAGTGTAGATTAACATTTTTTTTTTGATATCTCGAAGTTATAGACTTTTTATGAGCTCTTGCATACCACAAAAAAAATTTGGTCTCCACTCAATTCCGAGGAAATCGAAATTGAAAAATGGGGCTGCTAGCTTGCCAGCAAAGCAGCGTTGACTTTTTTCCAGATATACTCAGGGGATGCTGCTTAGCACCATATTTATAGGCTCTTTATAGGCTCCAGAGATATGTCAAAGGATCTTCTATCGGAACTATCCTTCAAGATATAGGAATTTTTCAGAAAGATTGAAGAATGAGAAATGATTTTTTTATACACTAACAGCCCTGTTAGAGCTACCGCTGCATATACGAAAAAAAAACAAATGTGAGAAATCATTTTTCCAATACAATATTCAAACGATCATTATAAGTTTTTCATGGACTTTTGAATACCACTAAAAAAAGCTGCAAAGTTGAACTCGAAATAAAACGAAATACAATGTATTTCGTTTATTTACGACACGCATCATTTTTAAGGTTTGTTCAAGTTCATATAGGACCCTCATCCATTTAAAAAATACATTATTAACCAATTGAGTATTACAGGTATATGCAACTAATTTGTTTATTTAAAGTAACTAGAAACGTATTCTATGGCGAAAAACAATCATTTCGCGATGAGTTATACTTTGAAGTTAAACTTTAATAAATCATAATTCCATCAAGTTTGATCTTAGTTTCGGAGGTAAACGCATTCTCTTCAAGTTTAATAGTAATTATTATGGTCGTAAGATCCACTGTGCCCGAGTTATTCGCAAAAGATGAAAATTATACGCATTTATCGTAGTTGAAGTTGAAAATCTTTGAGAGTATGTGGCAGTAAATGCTCTATGATACACCGGATTAAAAAGAATTGAAGAAGCCATTTAATGGCACTATTTTTAGACCCGTCTATTTTGTACGAAAATTAGCAATCCCCTGGAAACTCGAGACAACGACTGCTTACGTGTTAATAAAACAGGGAATACTAAAACCCATTGCGCGACGTCTAAAAATACATAAGAAAAGGATGCAAAGTAGAACCTTGCACATTGCTTTATCATTATATTTCGCTTTTTACAAAGCTACCTCTATGAGGAACATTATTAATCGATTTTGGCTTCCTCATAGAGGAAGCTTTGTAAAAAGCGAAATATAATTTGAAAGGAATGTGCAAGGTTCTACTTGGCATCCTTTTTTCATGTCTGAATTGAAATCAGTGTTTTTTTTACGGTTAGTGATATCTCGATATCTATTTTAGCTCGTTAGCTGTAAAATTGTGGAAGCTTGAGAACGTAGAGATTTTTTGAAAAATGCAATGTCTTATAAAATCTGAAGCACTTTACCGATCTTCACCAAATTCAATATCTACTGCAACTGGGTATTAATTTCACCTTGCAAAATATTTGCGCAGATTTAGTTGAAATTGAATTGAATTAGAACATAAACATTTTTTTTTAAATTCAAAATTCCATAAAATCTAAACCGCTTCACGGATATCGCTCAAATTCAATAGCGACCTTTATTTTTCATTTTTTTATTTGTCAAGAACATTTAGCTCATTATCTTAAAAATTCCGGAAGCTAGAGAATATACAGACATTTTTCGAAAAATTCAAAGTCTTGTATAATCTGAAATGTTCATTTAATTTAAAAAAATATATATATACATAGAAAGAGGCGTCGGTCTTCTACCTGTGTACCAAATTTCAGCTCAATTGTTAAAGCCGTTTTCGAAATACACTAAGAGAAATAGATATTACCCGATAGTAAAAATATACTATCGAATAGTATATTGGATGCTTCGTATAGGGATCACTCTCTGGAGCGCAACAGTCAGTATAATTATAGTAATGGTTAATATCTAATTGTACCAAGTACATTCCGTATAATAAACCCTTACAATACACATAATACGAGGTACTATCCAAATACTACCCGATAGTATATAATATTTAGTATATCGGATATTAAAAATCTTAGTATCTATTTCTCTCAGTGTACAGCGGTTTGAATTTTGCAGGCCTGGTACACACACACATACATCCGGACATTTTTTCTAAACCACTTTTCTCGACGTTTTGGACCATTCTGAGTGTCCTGACATGAAAATCTCAGAAATTTTTTTTTGCATGAAAACAAAGTTTCCTCTATGAGGAAGCAAAAATCGCACGATGTTTTCCTACTACGGTTGTCAATAGAATGATATAAACGACAGTTTTATGGTGTGCGAAGTCGAAAAAAAAAAAAAAAAAATTTTGGACTTTTTAAAAAACAATAACTTGTTATAATACAAAAATAAGTTGAGTACAAAAATGAAGTCTCGACTTGATGTATTTATTTTGTAGCCCGAAGAAAGTTTGGGTTTGTGAAAGTAGTTCTATCGAAACGGCGAGTTTTTTACGAGGTTTCCTGTAAGGGGGTAGCTTTAGCATCGTCTCTCGCCTCCGTCGATCTTAGCTTCCGGTGCCTGAGGACTCGGCCGACGGTGAGGCACGAGTTCGATAAGCTCGCCGACCTCGTTTAATATGTATAGTACATTCGCAATGAAATTACTCAAGTCGAAGCGGCGTGGGTATGCTCGACGATGCTACAGTTAGCCCGGAGCACCGAGGAAACTCGAAGGCTTCGAGAGAGGCGGTTGCTGAAACGTAAATACGAATTACGAGGCTAACGAGATATAGCCGGGGTACCAGAGAGCGCCCCCGGGCCGCTCGTCCCTACAAGCCTGGAAAGTAGGGTTTCCACGCGGAAAATCAGGTCGACTATAAGGCCAATAGTTTGTGTACCCCTCTCTGCGAGCTTTACTGTCGTACGTTCGTCATTTCTCCTTCCTCACGAGTACACACCAATCCGTAAACACAAATTCTCTAATTTCTCTCCTAACGATACAATCAATTTCGCCATAATTTTATCGTATTCTCTTTTCTTCTAACTAGTCTATTATTAATTATTACTTGGGAAGTTGTTGTTGATGCTGTGGTCGCAAGTATGTAAAGTGGTGTAGGAAATTCACAAATTTCATTAAATTGATAAACAAAAAAAATAAGCCACAATAAATAACTCTCATCATAATAACAACGAGAGCCTCATGTAAATAATTTTTCATAAAAAAATAAGAAACACCGCAAACCAGCAACTCATTTAACTAACTTAAAATAATTGAAATATTATTATTAAAGAACTGTGTAAAATTTTTTTTAAATATTAAATTACTGAAGAGGACCCAAATCTGGGCCGAAACGTTTAAAGAAAACATTTGAGTTTCATTCTTCGGTCGCCATTAGCCGATTAAACTACACCATTTTATTACTTGGGATTAATAATTCAAATTATTTTTTAATTCTTTCAGCAATTCAATTATTTCATACTTGTATCTGTTAATGAAAAATAGTACATTAGGTTACATGGCGGGAAGTGCCAAATTTTGAAAATCGGCTCGCTAACGTGTAGCGTACAATAATTTTTTTTTTTTATTGCGTTTCAATAAGCTCTGTTTCGAGCGTGCGAAACACAATGCGTTTTACAATGTTGAATATGCTTAACACCCCGAATGTCATTAAAACCTGTGATCGACACGGGGTTCAGGGGCAGAACCTCAGTCCGGAGTTGGGGGGGGGGGGGGGGGGGGGGGCTTGCACAACACAAAAATTTTTAGTTGTAAAAAATACAACGAGAAAAAAAAATCAGAGATACAAAAGAATTCACCAACGAACAAAAAATAGAAAATACAAAATAGCAAGTGTAAAAAAAAATTTTTAATAAAAAAATAAAATAAAAACAATAGGAAATACGAAAAAAAAAATAGAAACTACGAAAAAATAGCAGAAAAGAAACGATTACGATTACGTCCCGAGAGAGGTCATGAAACGGTACTGCGCATGCGCGGTAGATTACGCATACATATTAGTCGGCGGTCAAGAATAGGTCACTTTCGACTGTATTCGCCTGCGAGGAATGCGGTTATTTTGACGTGGTTGGGAAATAGTATATTACGCCACTAGGGAGGGAAAGTAAGCTATTTTTCACCATATCTGCAGCGGAAAGTTCGAATTACGTAAAGCCCGTAGTCGCAGTTGTAAGTACTTTTTTGTGATTGAGAAAATGTTACAAGAATTTTTCAAGATTTTTCACAATTAATACGCTATAAATCATTATGTAGGATCTATTTGAATACAAATTACTGGTTTAATGAATCGATTACTTATTAATAATTATACAATATTTTACGGTACTGCCATCGTAGTTGTAAGCTCTTTTGTCGTGCTTCGTTGTAATTAATACACCTTAAATGTTATTACTTAGTATTTATTATGGTCATCATTATCTTGATATTTACAAGTTTGTTTAACTAATTCTAATGGCAATGGATACAATACATTTTTAGAAAAATTGTGAATTTACAACTATAGTTGATTTTTCCTCACACTTGGTTTCATTTGGAAATTTTACTCACTACAAAATTTTCATCATACGCAAAATAACAATTTTTTTCAGGATGATTAAAGAATGCATAAAATTTCCACAGATTTTACAGAAATGTACGGAAAACCAATGAAATATATTCCTAAAGCTCGGATAAATAAATGAAACGCCGTAATTCTCCATTTTTCATAAATATATAAGTATTGTAGGCTATTACAATAAAATAATAATTATCAAGACAATTCCTCCAATTTATTTTCTGAAAGTAATAGGTACTTTCAAATCTATTTAGAGGTTTAAAACTTTAAAAAAATAAGTTCCAAAAATAATGAATACATATCTATAAAATGAGACATTCCGGATTAGGCCGGGCACCTGAAGAAAAATTTTGAAACTCTTCTTAAAAACCATTTTCTATAATTCCAACAGAGGCACGAAATTACATTTTTTCAATAATTGTTGGTTGTACTTTTTACTTATTTATTATTTCAACTGAAACATTAATGTCTCGAAAATGATTTTTTCTATCTACAATTTGGAAAAAAAACGCCTTTTAATGGCCTATAAAATAAACATTTCTTCAATTTTAATTTCGTAATTTTGAACAATAAGATGAGAAAATTAACAAAAAAAACACCTGTTTCAAGGTAAAGGGCATTTTACCGAAAATATATATTTATATTATGTTAGACGAAGCAAAATTCTCTGTTGTAATAATTTTATAGTTTAGAAGTCCGAACAAAAGTGGCAAACATTTTATTTAATTATTTTTTTTATGATAAAAAATGTTGTCTCTCCTCCAACATAATATATATTGAAGTATTAGGAAAAATATTACTCTATTCACAAGTATAACCAACAATTTTTATGAGAACTTGATATTTGCCTATCCGTTGGAATGATCGAATTTGATTTTTACTAAAAATTTTCCATATATATTTTTTTCATTTGGTCGAACTGATACGGAATGCGTCATATGTCAAGTGATAATAAAAAACCGTGGATTAAGGAGTAATCAAAGCTTTGCAGTCTCAACAAAAAAAGAAGATCTTTAAAAAACCCTTTCCCAAGACATCCCAAAGTCAGTATGCCATTACGCGGCCGCTTAAAAATGCAAAACAGGGTATCCCGTCGTAGTTGGCAGAAGGTAATCTCGGTGAAAGCCAGCATGTCAATGGCCACTCGATTCGCAATCTTCCAGGCTATTTCCCTGGGCAGTAAGATCCCTTTCACGTCCCTCTGTCCGCAAGTTTTTTGTGGACAAAAATATATTCCACAAGGGAACGTTGGGTACACACGGTCCGAGGGGTAATTACAGCCGTCGTTAGTAGAGAGTACACGAGGCTTCTGTGGAATGGCCAAGAGAAGAGAATCACCAGGAGCATCATAGCCATAAGAGAGAAAGGGAGAGGATGCAAGATTCCAGTCTCGCGATAAAAGGGACGCGCAGGGGTCACAAAGCAGAAGCAGCAAGCTAAAAGAAAATGTTGCTGCTGTGAAACGAGAAATCTAGCGAAAGGTGCAGGGAAGAGCGTCGAAGGAGGGGCTAAAGTTTGAAGGAAAGGTCCGGCTTGGTGCCCGGGGGGATGAAGAGTGACCCTGGGAGCGAGATAGGGTGATTGTTGGGGTGCGGGAAAGACTCTCCCTCCTCCCTGTCCGCTCTCCCTCGTCGAGAGAAGTGGTGGGTGAGTTCCTCTCGGATGCTCGGTGAAAAATAGTCGTATGTATATACGCACACACGGCTAACAATGCTCTCTGAAAGAGTGAAAAGGGCGAGGCCTTGGGTTGAAAGGGATACAGCTAATGCTACTCTATATCCCTTCCTCCTTTCCTTTTCGGGTAGCAGAGAAGAGCCTTCGTATCATCACTTCAGACTCTCATTTCTTCCTTCTGCAACCTCCTCCTTCTCCTTTCTCATCTTCTTCCTTTCCTCTTTTCACGTCCCTTTTCACGCACTCTTTCCCTCGGTGATTGACAATGCATTATTAACGAGAACATGTCGTCGTTCGGAGGAGCTTTTTTTTCTTTCTATACTTTGCTTCCCTCTTTTAATTCTTGCTTTTCTTCCCTGTATGAACTGCACGTACAAACGTCGAGACAACTTTGGGCTTCTTTCGTCGGTTTTAATGGCAAATTCACTGGATAAAAGGTAGCATGAGTACTTCGTGTTTGGTATGAAAGAAACCGAAGGAAACGAACCAACGTCATGTTTTTAGGGGAGAAAGTACTTTTTTATGGGCTGTGTATTGAGGCTATGCCTTCTAGTCTCGTATAGCTTTCATATGCCAAGGGAGATTAGCTTCGAGGACGTCATCTCTCAACGACTCCTTCAAAATTAATTGGCCACTACACAGTCTCTGTTGATACTCATACCGTTTGATTAACCCAAGCTATCTTTCTTAGCTGCTTTCTCAACCCCTTCTCACGAAATACTGGTGTGCATACTGACCGGATAGCAGCTTCATCATCAAGACCAATGTTGAGAAAATCTTGGGCTATGCATCGTTTAGTCGTTTTGGCTACGTCTACCTTCTTTGGTAAAGAAGAGGCTTTTATAATGCATTCATTACTAGTATCTTTTTGTACCCTTTCAGTTATTTTTCATAATTCACAACCTTCAATACGTTCACTGAAAAATTTAAGGATTTTCTTAAATTTTACTTCCTTTTAGAGAAAGCTTCGTTCACACAAAGATTTTATTTTTTCCATTTTCACCATCATCATATCAGGATACTGAGCTTTTCAAAAGTTCATTTGAAATTCTTCACAAATCTTCAAAGATTGTGGTACTCATATTTTAAAAAATTTAGATTCATTTTGGACATTTTTTGCCGGAACATTCAATTACAATTTTACCTATTTTTAAAAGTATAGAATTTACACCTAATAGAGTAGTGTAAAAATGCGTTACGAATATATTTATAATATTGTCGTTGATCAAAGAAAAGGAGAAAAAAGCTTCTAATTTTCTTATTTAAGAAAAACAAATCCGCAAGACATTCACGTAAAGTGTTTTTAAGTAGATTCAAAAATTGTTTAATTACGAAGAATATTTAAAAGGAACAGACAAAAAGTACCTGAAGTGAACTCTAATAGTGACCTCTCACGGCGATTTACTCGTTTCTTCACCTTTCGCCCACAGTCTAGGTCGCTTACTCCTGCATCATTAATGACTCTGTCGACTCGAAAGTTTGTCCTAAGCTTGGAATTATTTAAAGGGCGAACCGTTTGGCTGGTTTTCTTAACCAACTTTTTTCAAGTGATTTTCTGGAGCTTGGGACAATCTGCCGGATGACTGAGCGTGGGATTAAAGCACTCGATGGTTCCTCGGTATTGAGCAAAGTTTTAAACCGATTTTTAATTCTTCGAAACGCGACTATGATGGTCCCAGTCGGCCATTCGACCAGAAACTCTCTGTCAGTGGTCTAAGGGTGCAACAGGTGGCTTCAAAAATTCATTCGCGCTCAGTGTGATGCCGGGGGAAAGAGAGTCGCTTCATCGAGTGGCAGACTGTGTTGTCGGCCCGGCGCGTTTATGGCCGCTTTTCGATCGATGCTCTTAATTGTGAGTCTCGAGTGGGCCTGTGCTCTCTCTCTCTCTCTTGGAAGGTGAGGTTCTTCTCTCTTAGCCTTCGATGCCTGGGTTATATCGGCGTCCATTAGCGCGAGAACCAGTCATCGACAAACAGGCTCGAGTTTCCGAGAGCCTGCCTCACGATAACTCTACAGGACCTTCGTAGTTTTCTTCTTCTCTCTGTCCTTCTTGTTGATACACAGCTAGTGAGCGAGCAAGTAAACCTGAAATGGCGCTTAGATGTCAACGATGCTTTCTATTTTGCTAATTCGGGACCGCAATATATTTATAGTAGTGGGAGGGTTTTCGGCTATTTACGATCAATAATATTAAGAAGACCTACTTTTTTTTATATATGTTTCGGCCTTGATCAGGGTCCTTTTCAGTAAATATATTTTATGCTTAATAAAGTTAATTTTGGCTTCCTCAGAGAGGAAGCTTTGTTTTCGTGAACATTTTTTTATCGAGATTTTTATGTCAATGTACTCAGAATCACCTCAAACATCGAGAAAAGTGGCATAGAAAATAAGTATATATATATATATATGTGTGTGTGTGTGTGTGTGTGTGTGTGTGTGTGTTCCAGACACCGAAAATTCATTTTTAATTAAATGTATCAATGTATACAGATTTTATGGAATTTTGAATTTTTCATAAAGATGTCGCGATCGCTCTAACTTTCCTAAAAGTTCGCCAATTTAGCTAAATAGTTCTTCATAAATGAAGCCACGTTAAATCATGTTTGGTATTGAAATTCAGCGAAATCGGTAAAGCGGTTCCGATTTTATAGAATTTTGAATTTTTCGAAAAAAAAAAAAAAAAAATTCTCTAAATCGCGTTGAATCTCAACAAATGAACCGAAATGTTCTACAGTCGAAAAATACCATACCATACCATACTGTTACGTACGAAATTTGGTGATGATCAGTTAAGTCATTCGGATTTTATGGCATTTTAAATTTTTTAATAAATGTACATTTTCGCTCATAACTTCCGCAAAATTTAAGAGAGTAAAATAAAAATTTGTACTTATCAAAATGCGATGTGAGAGTGTTTAACTCATTGGATTTCGTAAATCATCAGAGAGTAAGAATAAAGTTAAAATAAAGATGCAAAGTAGAACCCTGCACATTGCTTCCACATTATTTTTCGATTTTTACAAAGTTTTTAAAAGTTTATCTTGTGATTTATTGAGAATTCCTTGAAAGTTATTTTACAATTGTAAATAATGTAAAAGCTTCGACGAGTTAAGGTCTTAATACTGATTACATTGAATCCCAGAACCATTTTTCCATCACTTTACCATATTTCAATAAGCTCGAAAACAATTTCCCATCTTTCTCCACTTGATCCAATGGCTCAGCCATCTCAAGTTCTTATCGACACGAAGGATAAAAAATCCTTTATTTTCAAGGTATAAGTCCGATCCATCTTCTGCCCCTCCAGTAGATGTACTCCTCAGCGCACGAGAGAAGAATCGACGATTCGATGATGTCTCTGATGGTCTCACCGACGTAGACGATGCCCCCGATGATTTTGAGAATAGCAACTACGAGAGGGTTATCCTTGAGCATCTCGAAGGCCATTTCCTCCATCATAATGTGCCTTTTGGCCCTCCGACGAATCGCCGGCGCATTTGATGACCGATTGAACCTTTTAACTTGATCCGCGAGATGGCGCGGTTGCGGACGATCGAGTGGCTGTCGGGAGGTTCTCCTCCGGTTTGCCCCGGCAGTTTTGTAATCCACCATAAATTGCTCGCTCGTGACGCCGAGTAACGAGGCTAATCTCGAGGGGTGAACGAGATCGCTTGCTTTGTCCTCCTCTTCGATGCCCGGCCGCCTGTTTCTTTCCACGGACCGTGACTTGGCCCCTGGCGAGTGCGGAACCCATTGCTCGTAAAACGGTTGAAATGAGCCACGAAATGCTACGCCCTCTTTGGCCCTCGTAGATAAACTTGACCCAAAATATCCATCGGCCGATGATAGAGGACGTCCCGATCGTTCATTTCCGGCGTAATGGCGGTTATCGCGCGGCCCTTCATACAAAGTCCCGCCCTCACTTATAATTCCCGTAGGATTGTGAATTTCGATGTTCGTGTCACTTGCGTCTGACTTCACGTCGTTGACTACCGTCGCGCCAACGAAATCGGCGCTGCGAGCGCTCCTGGCGTATCTACAGTTTTGTGCTTCGTGATTGTTGCTATCTCGACTGTTGGACGTCGGCACTTGGCTAGACTGCTTGGGCCGAGGTACTCGCTTCTTTATTAAGTCACCTATGCCACCCAAAACACAATAAGCCATGTCCATCTCGTCACGGTAAGTAACGTACAATTCGCGGCCATAATCAACGTAGTAACTAAACGTTCGGTAAACACTACTCGTACTTTCCTGGCACTGTGATGGATATATACACATAATGACCACAATGAGGTAAAACTTTTTCGGCGTAGACATCATTTTTGCCAGTCCGAGACAGGAGGGTTGTATATGCCACGAAAGATGCAAGGACACTGACGGGTCGCTAGGTGTATTCCTACCTGCTTACCGGAATTACCTTCTGAAATGGGTCTCCATTAAAATCTGCGAGAGATTACAGCGGACAATGGAATTTTCCGCTCGGGATGTTTAAGAACCTTTAGGAGAAAGTTCTTCTGCCCAGGGAATAATTAAAAATGAGGTTTAAGTGGCTTTAAATAAATTATTGAGACGGTAAGTAATGAATTCCTTCTCATTGTTGAGATGTATTATCGTTATTATAAACATTAATTATTTTGTATTTCTTATCGATTAAGTGTTACGGTTTATCAATTAAGGTACAATTATTTGAGTAACTTTTTATTATACGACATGCAGGTAAGTAAGCTTTTTCTAATAATAATATTAACCCTTAACTCCAAATTGAAAAAAATTAAACAGTCAATGTTTTTAAATACATTTACATTTTATACATTTTTTTCTCTTGATTGTCATCATCGAAACTGCAAAGAATAACGTCGTCTGTAAAGAATTTTGTATATATCGACCTTTTTTTAAAGGTAAATTCTCGTGTGTGGCCGATGCTGGCAAAATATATGACTAGTGTATTGTCTGCCTCTGGTTCTCAGTTCCGAACACCCATACCTCAGCTCTGATAACCATGTAGTTTTAGGGCAAAAAAGTTATGCAGCGTAAAAGACGGGACCCCTAAAATCCTACACCTCATACGATAGAACTTTAATGTGAATCAAAGATTCCCCGATATTCGAAGATCTTATTACTATTTATAGGTTTTATAATTGTAATGAAATTCGTTATGGAAAGGTAAGTACAGTAACTATGAGATCCTATGACTATACATAAGAGCAAGTGATCTAGCGGGGATGCCTGTACGCGAAGCAAACGAATGTGCAGCTGAACGTTTTTCACTCATGACATGAACAACCAAAGTTCGGCTAAGTGCTTTAAGTATGGCTCAAACTAGAAGTATAATTTGAAGATTGATCCGCATGAAGCGTTCTAAGTGACATGTCTTGGTCACTTTTCACTCGTCGTCATAAAAAGCTAGCCTCACTTTTTGAGACTAGTTGTATTAAAGTCCGACCCTCAAGCAGAGGTCTAAGTGTCTTATAGACACACATTGCGAGAACGCATTGAGAAGGAGTGACACCTATCGTCTATTTGTTATAAGAAATTTGGCCGGCACGGGATACCCAGATGCCGGCGGGATCGCCTCTACTAGCTATGTAGGCCCCGCCAAACTGATTAAAAGAAAGGAAGAAAGAAAGAATCAAAGTTCGGCATATCTTAATGTTTGTTGTAACAACACATTTTTTTGGACAACAAACACTTTTCACATTTCAATAAGATGGGAGGAAGGTGTTGGGGATATCATCAGCGTTTCATAGTCACAGTCTCCAAATCCCCAAAAGCACATTATCTCGTACATCCCTTATTCCCAGCGGTTTTTCTTTATTTTATCGGTTAAAAGAAGTAATGCAATGAATCCAAAACATCAGAAAATGTTAGAGCAGCCAAAAAGGTCAATGGATATCAGAGGAGTCGTCCTCGATATCCTTACATGGCGGTGAAGAAGCATGTGCTGGGGTATAAGAAAGCCACGCGTGCCGTGTGTGTTCCCCTTGTGTGTACCTATGAAAACACACACACACACACACACATGTTTTCGTACGTATCAGGCCTCACGAGATGTGTGTCGTTTAGCGAAGGGATGAGGGTTGGCTACCTTCGACAAAACTCACGAGTCTCGCTACGTTTCATCCCCCATCTTGAGCATCAGCGTCGCAACCCACACCGTGAGAGAGGCATGCAAAATAGTTGAAACGGAAGAGAGGAGCACGGGCACGCGGAAGTGCGGAAAGAGACGGTTCGTTCGTTCGTAAGAGAGAGAAAGATGATGAGAGACCGAGGGAACCGTTGGATAAATCGAAAGTTGGATTCAGGGAAAAGAGGATAGCGCGCCGGGAAAGGGAGAGAAGCAGGGGTGGTCGTTGGTACGACGGGACCAGAAACCGAGATGAAACGAGATGATGCTTGTGCGTTGAGGAAGCGAGAGAGAGAGAGAGAGAGAGACAGAGAAAGAGAGAGGAAGATTACATCAGCAACAGAGAGACGGTACGAGGTGCAAGCAGAAGCGAAGGAGTAGGAAACCAAGTGTGGAGGGTGAAAAGGAGAGCCGGAACGACCCGGGGGTTGCCGTGGCGTTATCGATCGCGGGGTTGTACGAAGGTACAGCCCGCCGGGGGTAAAAGCAGAGAGAACCGATTCGGCGCATTGCTACCATCGCCACCACCACCTACGTTCTCCGGAGTGTACGCTTAACGCTGCTTTTGGGTTCCACGGGGTTGTGCCTGGTCTCCGCGCGCCAGTACTGCCCGGGACAGTTCCGTCGCTACGCCACGGTGGTAGTGGTGGATGCTGCCGCGCGCGGTTCCAGCACTGAAGGTAAAGGCCCCCCGCGGAGAGACGGAGGGTTTCCACTCACTGCTGCTCTTGCCCCAGCTGGCGGTGTGCGCTCCTTCGTGGCTATCACGCGCACATCCCCATCCTCGGACCCCTACACACAAACCCACCAGTGTATATAACTCGACGTCACTTGTCTCGAGGGTGGGTAACCACCGCCTCCTCTTTCTCTCTCTCTCCTCTCTGTCGTTCTGTCTTCCGGCTTGGACGAGATCTCCGCGGCTTTACTCCGCGGATAGAGCCTCGCGGGCCCAACGTCATCCGGGGCAGACGCCACGGGGACACCGACCAGAGCGGATGTCTTGGGCTGCTACTCTACGAACTATCAGTCCTTAAACATAAGATATAGAGAGTCGTTTACTATCACGCCACCTCCTGTGTTCTATCATCGTAAAACCTATGCAATCTCACAACTGTGTTATAACCTTATAGTACATCTATGCAAACTGGGATATCGTGATGCGGTCCCGATATCGGAGACAACGGCTACAAATGGGATTAGAGTGTGACGCGTTTTCTTCATGGAAGATTGACTCGTTAGACCCGCGTTTCCGGGATATAACCGTGCTCTGACTGCCACGAGTCAATGACTTTGAACGGCTGTCAGGGAACTTGGAATTATTGAACTCGGATCACGTTCCACTTTTACGGCCGTGTAGGATCTTTCGTAAGGTCCATCGGGAGTTCCTTTTTTTTCAGCGGGAGTGCGCGGGAATGAGAACGTTATAATCGAGGAATTGAACGGGATACGAGTATATTACGTGGATTACTTTTGGTCGAGGAAGCGATTGAGCGAAGAACATTCCACTGCCGATAAGGAGAGCCTCGTGGACAGAGACGAAATTCCGGTGAAATTCGTGTCCGACAGGGTGCGGACTACAATCATCATCGCCCGCGTGTTCGAGGATGGAAGAGAGCTTGACGCTTTACTCCGAGACTTTTCCGCAAGTAAAATCATCGTCGTCGGCGGTAAAAACAGTGAGACCGAATCACAGCAGGAGAAACGAGAAGGCGCGCTGGACGCGGCCGTCTTCGTGCCGAAGACGGTGGAGGCGTCGGAGTTCTGGGTCGAGGTGTTTCCAAACCAAATTACACCTATTCACGTCCCTTGCTTCGCTGACAGCCCAACGACGAGTGAGATCTCGTGAAGGAGACGAGGAAAACTCGAGGGACGAGGTCTCCGAGTGTATTGCCGCGGAGGAGGGTCCTCCGGAGGCGAGAGGACCCCACAGATGCGGTACCCGGAGGGGCCTGCCCGCGGCGGCGTGACGCGATGCGGATGCGCCCCTCCAAGCGACTCCTCGTCACGAAGAAGAAGAAGAGACATCGCTCGAACGCTAATCTGGAGGACAGAGAGACCGACCGCGTGGATATCAGTGGCTGGGGGCCATCGGCCTCGTTCGGATGTTGCTTTTATTCCAGCCCTCTGTACGCCGCTGGATCTCCCAAACTCGTCCAACCAAGTTCCAGGGATGTCGCCAATGACGAAGAGGAAAGCGACGAAGATGAGGCGGGAAGGCTCCTCCTTGAAGAGAGGCCTGAACTGTTGCGGGAGAAATATTTCGTCGATCGTGACGAGGGATGTACTTCGGGGTTGGTTGTGCGTCGTCCTTGCCGCTGGTTTGCCGGTTACGCGGCAACGTTTGTGGCAGCTGTCGCGACGATTTTGTTCCTCGTTTCGTTGGGTCTGGTGTGCCGGGACTGGGGCCCGACTGGCGCTCAAGCGTTCGCCGGTGGACCGGTCAAGTACAGCACGCGTCTCGTCAAAACGAGGTACGGCACCCTACGGGGCATCGTGACCAGGGACAACGATCTCGAAGCGTACCTGGGTGTGCCGTACGCGACACCACCGTTGGGCGCGCTTCGCTACATGCCACCGGTCACACCGACCCAGTGGCGAGGCATCAAGCACGCAGATAGCATGCCACCCGCATGCCCTCAGAGGATACCGGAACCCGAGGCTACGCTACCGCGACGTAGAAGAGCCTACCTCGAGAGGGTCGCACCTCTACTCGCTAACCAGAGCGAGGACTGCCTTTATTTAAACCTTTACGTGCCACGCTCGTCTCACGGTGAGTGCAGATTTGTGACATTTTCTATCTGGTATTTTACAAGGACTTTGGAGAGGGAAAGTGGGAACGAAACTGATCATTGGTTTGGATTTCAAGGAGCGGGGGGGGGGGGGGGGGGGAGGCGGCTCGGTGTTGGCCTTTGAAATAACCAAGAGGGATGTTTATTCAATAATTTGAGTTTGATCGACTGTTGGATTTATAGTTAATAGCGCAAATTGCATTGGGTAATTTGCATTTCATTATACTGGAACTGTACTCCTACCGCAAACTAAATTACATCGAGCACTGACCACAGATTATACCAAACCACAAATGTTGCCATCATGACATATATCAAATAGTTAGAAGTATACACAATTATGAAGGCTTTCGGATATTCATACTGTACAACTTGTGCATTACAAAATGAGATGTAGATACAGATGAGGATATCATAATTCAAAAACATGTTGGATTGCAAGATAGTTTTTTCTAACCTGTTAAAAAAATGGCACCACTAAAGTTTTTTCAAAAATTGTAATAGAATATCGTGGAGGGAAAATGAAATTAACATGTCGTACTCATTACTAATAGAATGTCACTGTTTGTCAGATTATTTGAAAGAATAGAATAAAATTTCTTCAAGCTATGTTAATCGAAATCCAAGTATCCAAAGAAATGACAAAAACAAAAATGTAGCATGAGGATTTCACAAGGGTAATTATATTAACCTTTTCAGTAACTTTCTGAAGATCAGTGAGATCACGATGTCATCAAATCTTTTAACTGACCTGCAATTTTAAAATAATCATAATGAAAAGTTATTGTTTATATATTAGTGCATTTGTAGATCCGATGTATTTTGTTACAGCGTTTTTATGGCCCTCTTTATAAGATATTCTATTCTGTGACAATAAAAATAGTTGAAATATCCCGTTACTAGACAGGCAAGGTTTTTTTTACAAACGTAGAATTGCAATTCAGTGCTCTACATTTTTATTCAGCGATTTTGGATTGCATTTCACGACTGAAGGGGTTAATAACGTGTTTTATCGCACATTATGTGTGTTGAGGAGGACTGAATGAGAAGCTGGTGTAATTTCTCGTCAGTATGAAACGCTGGTGTGAAATTGATAGAGTATGAGTTTCCAGAGAGGTTTGAAGATCGTTAAAATATACCATAGGAGATAAAGTAAGTCGACATCTCGTGTCCGTTTGCGTCTAATATTACGCGAGTGAAGGAAAAAAGCGCTTGTCGAGTAGTGACGGAAGTTTTGAAAGTGTAGTCGTCGGATTAGATGGAACTAACTGTAGGTGTATTCTCACAAATACCCGCCAGGATTTTTGGGGATAATGTACGAAATATCTTAAAGAGGAGGGTTCGCTCCTTTTCGTGAAATATTCAGAAGTGTGCCTGTCTTACGCTTTATACATAAGTAATTGCACCTTTCGACCTGAAATGGCAAAGTTCATGAGGCTCCAGCAATGCTAATGAATACGTGTATCTTAAGGTGGGCGACCATCTGCATCGCGGTCCAATGACTCCTCCTCCACCGACGACTTAAAACGGATTAATTAGAAAGTTGTAAACATTGGCAAACTTATGATAAACATCAAGTTGGAAGAATGCATTAACAAATTGTTGAAATTTAAATCGCTTATTAAAGAAAAGTTATTAAAAGTTGCTGATTCGGTTCGGGTTTAATCAGCTGGCGTTGTAACAGTTGCCAAAAATAGACGAAACGGACACGCGTCGCCTTCGAAAATGTCCAATTAGGACGCATATCTGCGTTTTAACTCAAGATATTTAGATGAAATGTTCGGTGAAGCCCTTTTTGCATAAGCTCGTTCGTGTTTTCACAATTTAATGTACCCGTAACGTTTTCGTTATTATTGTTATCTAACCGTAAACAGGGTTAATTTTTTGAATTATCTGTCAGATATCCCGTAGTCCCATAAGACACCGTGTTAAAATCATGATTCTCATGTTAAGATTTATTGAAAATAAGATCGATAAGAAGGCATAAAATTTTACAGTAGCAAAGTTTAGCACTTAAATTATGTTATATTTTTGATTTTGAATTGTATCTAACACAAAGTGCCGCGGGTCGGCTAACTTAAATTAAATTTTACGGCTTATTCAGCAAAGCTTTTGTCTCCGGTTTACTTATTTTCCGGTTTGTAACGTTTTATTGAAATATTGAATAAATAGTGCTATAAATAACAACTTTTAAGTGAAAACTTAAAATATCCTCGCTTAAACTTTTGCTAACACTTTTGCTAAATAAAGTTTCGACCGAAAAATAATTCAGTGGGCATCATATAAAATCTAAGCCACCTTTGGACAAAGAAGTAAAGGAACCTTTGCAAAGTGACCGAGCCAAATATTGTCATTAGAATGTTTGTCTCTCCGTTTAAATGCTCAAATACCGATTTAAAAAAGGTGAGGTTATATAAAATATGATTCGGTCTAAATTAACGAATAAACATCGTGTGCTCGGTGTATTTTATGACAAAAAAAAATTGGAGAGTATAGTTTTTCATTCAATTTCTGGCCAGACCGTAATACTTTTATCAGGACATCTTTGAAAATTCTAACCTATTTCGAAGGATCGTTTCGTCGACGATATTTTATCCAGTTTCCAAAAGCGATTTAACACATTTCGTTAGCAACAAAAGTTTCGACTCGTTCACCTAATTCCCAGAATGAATATTACGCTTTTTAAAATCACTTTCGTTTGTGTAACTCCTGACCAAAAAGTTTTCACATAAAAAAACGCTTCATGAGATAAAGTGAAGAAAATTACGTTTTTTAATGTGAAACCATCTCTGAAGGTCTCTCAGTAGAAAATGTCCTCAATAAGCGTTACAAGAACACGTAGTTTGAAAATCTTACCAGTAAAACGGAGCATATCTTCTGCGAACAATATTGAAATAAAAATTCCTACGCATGGACCGCACGGTCTGTATATAAAACGAATTCAACCAAAACCAAATTGGTTTTCATGTGCCCTAAAAGGACGACATCGAACGAACATTTGTCCCCAATATCCTTCGCTATAAAAACAAATTAACATATTTCCGTTTTTATGTTTTTCTACTTTTTTTAGAAAATAAATGATTCAATATCTGCCAATGCAACACCATTACGTTTTCCTGGCTTTTATTGGACTATTCTGAAACATAGCACCAACATTCTTTTGAAAATGTAGAAAAAAAAAACAAGGCTACAACTTAACCCCTTATCATTCAACCAATTACCACCATTGCGACAAATAGTACTCCTCGGACAAAACACGTGTTCAAATATTAAACTCAAATATCGCAACAAAATAATGAACTCCGAGTTGTGTGGTCGCAGTGGATTAAGGGTAGCAAGGTGCAACGTGTGGCCAATGCTGGCTATCCGTTCGGGTTATTTCTTGCTCGTTGTGCAGACCGCTCTAATTAACCGTCACTTCGGTAACCGCAGGCGGCAGAATCTCGAACCGTACTAGCTTTTCCACTAGCAACATCGACTCCAAAAACGGGGACCAATACCATGCGATACACAAATATATATATATATATATATATATATATGTATACAATTGTTAAAGATTGCTTTAGCCGATTATCTTAATGTGTGTAAGGTTCTTCGGCGAATGACGGCTTTATTTAATTTTTTTTGTTTATAAAAACGTTTTGACTTTTCGCTCTGATCAGGGCCTCATTAGAAATAATTTATTGTTTAATATATTTAATATATAGTTCAAAATATGACCTCACGCTGACCGGGCTCTCCGGTTCCAAATAAATTTTAAAAAATCAAGGAAAACAGTAATTAAAAAGGGGAACAAAAAACATTTAAAAACTTCCAAACAAATTCTAACACAGGGTTAACCTATACGACCAGAGAGGCCAGTCATCAACGACAACAATAGATAGATATAACAGTTCAAAATTAGTAGAAGTCACATACTCAATTCCGAAATAAGACCAATAAATTATTTCTGATGAGGCCCTGATCAGGGCGAAACGTCAAAACATTTTTATAAGCAAAAAAAAATTAAATGAAGCCGTCATTCGCCGAAGCACCTTACACACACACACACATATATATATATATATATATATATATATTTGGGTGTCCCGATTTTTTTTTTTTTTTCAATCTCTCAGCTGTTGATTGAACAGTTGACATCCATGCAGAAATACATTTCTGTGGAAGGGAGGCTCTGTAGCTAATTTTATAGAAATCGCTCGCGTGAGATTTGTATTTTAATTTCTATCAAAACGTGAAGAATGTATTAAATTTACAGAATAGTATACATTTTTGGAAAATTTATTAAATAAACCTTACCATCGATTGTAGTACGTTGCTACTAATAATGTAAAAATGTTCGAGCGGTACAATCCGCCTCAACGTGAGATTCAGAGCGAATTTTGAAAACTCCTCCACGCGTTAAAAATTTCAGAAAAATCAAGCATATGGAAGGTGCTGAAAAAATTAATTTGGTATAATAATAATTCCAAGATACTATTAACAAATATATGAAAAAAAATATTGTTTAATAATTTATCCGTCAGCCTAACTTTTTTTTTCAGTAAATGAATCTCGCATGAGCGATCTCTAAAAAATTAGCTACAGAGCTCCTTCCACCAAGACGTATTTCTGCATATATTTCAACTTTTCCAACGACAGTCGAGAATTTTTTTTTTTTTCGTACACTAATATATATATATACATACTGGGGTGTTATTGTGGCTCGTGCGCTCGCTTGAAGCACTTAGAAACATTCGGGCTTCGGGTCTCACAGAACCCCTCCCCCTTTGGGGTCTCACAGACCCCCCCCCCCTAATTTTTCTGTAGCCCTCGATTCTTGACACAGCGGTTGTGGCAGCGAGATCTTTTTATAATATAGAGAGATATGTGTATACTCAGCATCTACTTGTGTAACAGTGCAGCAGCCTGTACTCTTTCAGTAGTACAGGTCGGCGGATAGAGAGACGGAAATAAAGTGCCAGAAGAGACTGTAAACCGACGTTGGTACAGTACATGTATACATACATGACTAAAGGGTATTTCTGCTTTCTCATAGCATTTCTAGCTCGCAGTGTCCCCGATGTTCTGCCTCCAGCATGTATAGTGAAGGAGATTCTCTTTCTCCCTCTCAGCGCACCCACGAACCTACAACAGCACGACTTGGAGACATATTGAGAGTACATAGTCGAAGCTATGCTGTGAAAGGGCCATAATATGCGGCATTCACAGTTCGGAGCTAGGCGACTGTCTGGCTGGTTGCCTTGAGAAGCTCTGTAGCACCGGCACGTTCGCTGGTTCCATACAGGCGCAGACTGAATGATATCGAGCGACAAAAGGAAGCAGCTACGTTGGTGCCGAGATACTTCTCCTGTGGAAAGGGAGTCTTCCCCACTGCCGCAAGTGGAGGTGAAAAGGGAAATCGAGTCGCGGAGACGAAAGGAAAAAGATTGAGGGAGATACACGGTGAGATGACGAAAAAGAAGCGAATGTCAAGGGACGACGACATTGGGAGGTAAAGAAGAAGAGGAAAGACGAGGATAGAAGAGATGAAAGAGAAATGGCAAGGCGACGAGGGATGCAGAAAGAAGAAAAAGGGAAAGCCACCACTTACTGCAAAGGTGTGACGCGTTGCCACTTCAATTCCGTAGTGCATTGCAGTCGATTCGTATCGTCATGTAAGAAACCTGCAAGCACCGCGGGAGTGAGGCGGTCTCGCGTCGAATCGACGTATTCGACATCCTTTCAACTCCAAATAGACGAAGCGGACCTTCCGGTGAAGACGGAGAAGAGGGAAGAACCGAAACGAGGCGGGGAAGTAGATGTGTAAGTCGAAGGGATTAGTGAGCAAGGGGGAAGAAGCGGAAAAAGGGGAAGGGAAGCGGGGAAGTAGATGTGTAAAAGTGAAGGTCATCGGTACGTGAGGCGGACCTTCCGGTTTAGGGGAAGGAGCGGGGGAGTAGATGTGTAAGTGAAGGGAATTAGTGGGTGAAAGGGAAGAGGAGGGAAAAGGCGAAAACAAGCGGGGAAGTAAATGTGTAAAAGTGAAGGTCATCGGTGGGCGAGGCAAACCTTCCGGTGAAGAGCAAGAACAGGGAAGAGACCGAAAGAAACGGGCAAGGAAATGTGTAGGAAAGAAAATCGGTAGGGATTTGATGCTTAGGAGGGAGAATAGGGGATGGAAGGGGAAGGAAAAGTGTGCATTAAGGATATCGGTGGCCGCTTAATGCAGAAGAAGAAGAGGACTGCTCTATTAAACAGGCTCTACCGTTTTAACTTCCTTCGGGGATCAAGAGATTTCCGGGAAGAAAGAGGTACCCGACTTTTTGTGGGTCGTTTGATGAACTAAACGGTCGAGAGGATTTAAAACGTTCTGTGAGAATACGACATGCTTTTGATGAGATATATCACAGTGTTATGAGGATTTTAGGGTTGCGGGATTTGTAAGAGTGTTTAATTCATGACAAAAAAATTGTTATCAGTATTATCATGCAATTTATTTTTTTACAAAAAGAACGTTCAAACCCTAATCCATTTTCAATATGTTGGTTGGATTGCATAATTTATTGAAAGAACTTATTTGCAATATTTTGTAGTTGCTTTCATTATATTTATGAGAAGTTTGTAAATGCTGAGTGCCTTTGAAGATTTTTTTCCATTTTTTTTAAAGCCCCTGTTGATCTTTGAGGTGCGGCGTTAATAGACTTTTTTGCCCAGCGGGATCGTTATAGAAAAAGCGTTCCAGTTTTTTGCACCATCGTAGAACGAATACAGTGTTTGTTAAACGGTTCTAGATTTTTTACATTGTTTTTACAGCCATTCAATGTCTATTCAAAGGCACCCGTGCAACAATAGACGTGTTGTTATCGGAAACTATTTACTTGTATTATATTGCGTATTAAAATAGTATTTAATTACAACATAACATTATTCTTCACTATAATTATATACATTGACATTCATTACATACATGCTGTAAACATTTTTTTTTGTAAAAATAACAATTAAATGTACCTAATATTTAATTACACAATTATTTCTTTATATTCACAATAATATATAAATGTATAAGAAAGTTGTCTCGCAATATATATGACCCTGTAATACATAATTAAATGTCCGTCAAAAAGAATTGATACAACATGTTAGTTTTAGTAAATTAGTTGAGTACATTCTGAATATTTATAATCGCCACGATATGCATTACATACATGTTAATAGAATGTATTCGACAGTTATTCAACCCTTTTGGTTGTCATCGTGACCTATTTGCTGTATTCTGGTATATTTTTATGTGGTGAAAGTAACATGCACTTGCATATGAAAATTGCAGAGGTCGTTTTTTCTGCCATAACTTTCTCTTTTGTTTCATGGAAGTGTCCAACATTGAAGAAATTTTGTTTATCGTAAAAGCCTCGTGGTCGTTTAAGATATAATTAACATGTAGGTGACACATCGCGGTCATTAACGAACAGTTGACTTGACGGAAACTTGAGTGGATCGTTCGATCTGCCTTTGGAGTTTGTCTCGAACGCTTTTGTTTAGATATGATAAATTTGTCGCGATTAAAATAGGGTGGGTGGGAAAATGGCCCGGAAGTATTCATTTAATGATCCTAAGAGCGAACATCCTTTTTCGTAACACAAGCGCAAAAAGTCCGCCTGTTCGTGCCTATGTCGCGGGGCGAAAGTGGCGCTTATCGGTTAGGAATGAGAAAAAAGATCTGAGCATGCGCAAATCACATTAGAAGAATTCTTTAGTACATCACTAGTATTACAAATACTGTTTTAAGCTGCGGACACTGTACATCACAGATAGAACAAAATAGAAACATTCCATCATTCATAGAAATTTCACGCCTTCGTTTCTCAAAAAAAAAAAAGGAAAAGCTTAGCTCGTGACATGGCCGGAATAATGCTGACCCATTCTTCGTCCAGACGACTGGAGTGGCTCTCCAGTTCTCGGTGAATGTTGGGAGGATCTCAAGAGGCACAAAAATTCAAGCGTTCATTGACCTCCGGAAAAATTCCAGCTGGCAACTCGGAAACTCCCTCACACAGACAAACACTTGGTGATGAAGCTTGCTAGACGAGTTTCTCACGCAGAAAAAAAAAGACGAGCCTTAAAAGTAGAGTAGCAGATGAGGCTTTTCGTCGAGCGAGGATTTTGCTGACCTCGAGACTCCCCAACCTCCGTAAGAGAGAAGAAGCGTGTGGACGCATTTCACCCGGCGAATTTCCACTTGGATAGAGCAACTCATTTCTCTCTTTCTCTCTCTCTCTCTCTTATTCTGTGTCTAGACTCGCGTGCTAGGGATAGGCAAAACGCTCTCTAGTTTTCTCCTCTTGCTAAAAGGACTAGAGAAAACTTGGTTCAACTAGATATAGTCCCACTTCGTTGAGGTAGAGACTCCGTAGAGAACGTTTTGTAGTCGGATGCACGTTTCCATCTCACTTCCAAACTCTTTCTCTCGTGTTCTGTGTGTCTCTCTATCTCGAGCCCAACGCTCTCTTCGTTTTCTCTTTAGTGATAAGTGCTGCATACTGCGAGCCTTTCCTTAGCCGATCGAAGGCTGGAAATGTGTGTGAGTGTGTGGTTCGCAGTTTTACCTCACGTCCTGCTGCTGTACTTACTCGCGACTCTATGTTGAAGTTAAAGTTTTGAGAATAGGTAAAGGAGGGAGAGAAAGACAGGGCAGAGTCTCTCTTGTAGTAAGGCAAACTTTCGTTATACTGTACTTTAGGAAGAAAATGTTTGGTGCGGTACGTGTTAGAAATTGTGCTCGAGAACTGTTGGATAAGATCGAGGATACGTGAGGATAGGTAACTCGAAAAAGTTTTCGGTAAATTTTTTACTTTTCGCTCAGCGATTATATATAACAAAGGATTTGAAAAGTTCAGTTCCGAAGAGACTGTATTGTCATTTTTGTGTCTTGATAATATTCACGTTTTTTCATTACACATCCAGTAATCGTTAGAAATTTCTGTACTTCAAACATAAATCTCACATTTTTTTTAGGAATAAATTTATATACTTTACAGATTGCTTATGTTATTATCAATTTAACAGTTACAAAAAATGAAAAACACTATACATTTTACTCCCGGGCCAATAACGAGATTAAGGGTGATCATTTTATGAAAATTACAAAACTCTCGAGTGCACAATGTAGTTTAATTAATAATCAAATTGGGTAAACGAAAAGTTTTTAAATTTTCGTAAAATAATTTTTATATTTGAAATTAAATTCAATATTTTCATTATTATTTGAACGACTTTTTACTAATGAAAATTGAAAATATGAATTGGACAAGCGGTAAAAAGCGCAGTCACGAATATTATAATCAAGGACGAATATTTGTCCCATTCAGTTGAAAAGCAGAGTTGTACAAGTATCTCAATAACGGTGTAATGACTTTAGGAGATTATTTTCAGAATATAACATTATTCGTTCATTAATTTCAAAATGCGTGTTTAATGCGTATTGTTTTAATCACGGAATAATCCAATTTTAAATAGCTTCAAAGACTATGTTATTCTGGTTGCATATTGTTCTGCAGTTGTCTACACTGTAAAAAAAATCTACTCAAAATTTAGTGTACTTTTACTGGAAGTTTTTATTCATAAACTAGTATATGAAATTTGGTATACAAGTGTAACGTAAAATTAATGTATGGTGAAGCATATTCAATAATTTACTTTAATTTTGCAGTAAAAGTACTTGATTTTTAATCATTTGCTTCAATTTTACTGGAAAATTACATGAATTCTATACCACAATTGTTTATTAAATTTCGATGACGAGTTTATGAATAAAAACTTCCAATCTTCTCTAAGAGTGTAAAAAAAGATCTTACCGAAATATTTCCACATTGCAATGAAAAGTTGCGAAAAAAATCTTACTAAAATATTCCCAGTAGAAGATTGAAAAGTTAGAAATAACGTTTTGCTTCCTCATTACTTTCCATTCATATAGTCACTTCTTTGAAGTGGTATATGTTGATCAACTCTGACTTCGTCATAGAGGAAGTTTTGCGGAGGATCGAGGATAATGAAAGCAATGGGGTTCATTCGACTTTGCACTGTTGTTTCAAATAATAAGTTTGATGACTTCTTAAACCCATTGTCAATTCAGGCCAAACTTATAACGAAACAATCCGGCTCGCAACTACACTTATGCAGAAAATTATTAGTTTGGTAGTTTGAAATTTGTCCGGAAGTGGGATAACATAATTTCGAATTGACAAAAGAATACTAACTTACCGTTTTATGAAAAACCCCAATTTTGTTAAATAGATCGCGTTAGTATTTACCCGCGATGTGTGGTCAGGAATAATTCGAGTTATGTCCTCATGTACGTGCGAGGAGACATTTAAAGAAGTGTGCGTTGGGCAATCGAAAGAGAACATATTTCCGGTTATCCAGAATTGCTAAACTGCTAGATATCTGCATTAAAGGAACTGATTTTCTTGCGGAAGGTCTCATTGGAAAGGGAGAAAAGAAAATTTAACCTGATACATTTTCCGCTCGTTATCTGTTTCCAGAGATAATTCAAGTTGCAATTTGAAAACAGGAGGTGAGAGGCGACCTTGCGAATATATAGAGTAGCGATGGCGTTCATCGAGTCAGTAGTAGAGCCTAGTTCGAGATCAGACAGACACATGTGAATGCATCATTAATTTTTTTTTGCTTCCTCATAGAGGAAGCTTTGTTTTCGTGAAAAAAATTTTATTTCGAAATTTCCATGTCAACATACTCAGGATCATCTACAACGTCGAGAAAAGTGGTCTAGAAAATATGTTTGGATGTGTGTGTGTATGTATGTTTCAGACACCGAAAATTCAATTGTCCATAACTCACGAACGGCACAATGAATCGAGTTAAAATTTGGCACGCAACTAGAGTATTGACTCCTCTGTAATTGACGTGATTTTTAATTAAATGTATCGATGTATACAGATTTTATAGAATTTTTAATTTTTCAAAATAATGTCTTGATTGCTCTAACTTTCATAAGAGCTCGCCAATTTAGCTAAATAGTTATTTATAAATGAAGACACGTTAAATAATGTTTGGTATTGAATTTCAGCGAAATCGGTAAAGCGCTTTCGATTTTATAGAATTTTTAATTTTTCGAAAAAAAAAAAATTCTGTAAATCACGTCGAATCTCAAAAAATGAACCGAAATGTTCTACAGTCGACAAATACCATACAGCCCTACTACGTACGAATTTGGTGGTGATCATTTTTAATTTTTTAATAATAGTACATTATGCTACAAGGGAGGTAAGCGCGCGATTATTCCCGAGTGCGAGGCTGCCCGAGCGAAGCGAGGTTTGATGCCCGAGCGAAGCGAGGGCAGTACGAGCGCCGCGAGGGCAGCACGAGCACGAGGGAATAATCGTGCTACCTCCCGTGTGGCATACGATACTTTTTTTCCGACTAAGCTGAAATGACGTCACGCGACGCGCACGAGACGAAAAATGGTAAGGCGGCAAAATTTGAAACGACGGTCGTATACGAGCCCTGACTGAGACATCTCGATGGGGGTTCAAGGGCGAAGCCCCTGGTGGGGTCCAGGGGCGAAGCCCCGGTGGGGTGCAGGGGCGAAGCCCCGCCGGGGGGGTTGGGGGGGCGGAGCCCCCCCACTGCAAACAAAACAAATTTTTTAATGAAAAAAAAGTCGGAAAAAAGCTGAAAAGGCGTTTATTCGTGGTTCAATTTTTGTAATTAAGATACTTATTATTTGTAATTAAGATACGATAAGATACTTATTTTACTCGTATATTATGTATCACGGGTATGATAAGTCTTTGGAATAGTATAACGAAAAAACCAGAGCATGACCAGAATCAATTTGAGAAATTTATCGTCATATTGGAGCAATTTCTCCAACAGGCACCCATACACGTGAAGCGAAAGATTCTCGCGCGCGATCTTCGCTCGACGATGTCTCGCTTAGTCATTGCGAGCGCTGCACGGCGGACCCGCTGGGAACCTCTAAGCGGGGCATAAAGTAGGGCAAGACGCCCTAGGGAGTCTTGGCGTACTTTATCTCCCGCTGCGCATGCGCACTGCTCGCGGTCAAGAAACGGCGACTTACCTCCCGCTTTTCAGGGGCAAAAACACGCCATTTCAGCGCAGTCGGGAAAAAAAGTACATTTTCGCTGATAACTTCTGCAAAAGTTAAGAGAGTAAAATAAATATTTGTACTTAATCAAAATGCGATGTGACGGTGTTTTTTGTTTAACTTACTGGATTTCGTAAATCACCAGAGATTAAGAATGAAATAAAAATAAAGATGCAAAGTAGAACCTTGCACATTGCTTCCTCATTATTTTTCGGTATTTACAAAGCTTCCTTTATGAAGAAGCCAAAATGAATAAACATACTTCCTCATAAAGGTAGTAAAGGCTTTTTTAAAAATTGAAAAATAATGAGTAAGCAATTTGCGAAGTTCTGCTTTGTTTTTTTTAACTTGGCGTCGATTTGCTACCGCGATTCTTGATCGAATTAAAATTGAAGTATTTTCTGGGACTCTGTTGAAATATTTTCATCAGGGCCATGAAGTTAACCGGAATCGGCTCAGTTGGTTCAACTTCCACCCTGTCTTTTCAGTGAGGACATTACAGTAGTAGTCCACTTTGCAGTTTGAATGATTCATCGGAATATGCGTACTCAGGGCACTATATTCGCGCAAAGCGGATGTTATATCCGCCATCTCCGCCATTCGATGAAAAATTCAGGACGTTTTGGTCGAAAACACAGCTGCACGTGTAACCCATATACGTATTACAGTATAAAGTATTCTCTCCCTTCATTCTTTCATTCCCTTGGTCGGAGCTTTTCTCTTCCCCTCTATTTTTATTTTCACATTCCCCATTCCTCCCTCTTGCTTTTTGCATTGCCCCCCTTTCTTTTATTCCCTTTCGTTCATTTTCTATTCCCTCTATCTTTTTTCTCATGCTCCTTTGGTTTTTTCCTCTACCACGCCTTTTTTTTTCGTTTCCCCTCCCGGACGACTTTTTTTCATTCTCCTTTCTTTCCCACTTTTTTCTAATTATTCTTGGTCCTTCCATCTTTTATTCTTCGATTTCTTCCACTTCTTTTTCCTCGACCTTACCTTTTTTTGTGCCTTCCGTCTCTCTTCTCTCTCTTCTTTATTTCCACTACTTCTTTTCCAGCGTCGTTTTTTTCCTTCATTTCCTGTTTCTCTCTGTTTTTTTCTGCTGTCTTTACTTCCTTTAATCTTGCTATTGCTATTTTTTTTCTGTTTCTCGGGCCGGTTTTCATTTTCATCCTCTTTTTTTGCGCTTTCTTCCTTACTATCATTTTTTCATGACTTCTAATTCTTTTGCTTTTCGATTTCCATGATCTCATCCGTATTTGTTTCTGCTCTCTCATTCTCGTTTACTGTTTCCTTCCCTTTTCCTTTTTCCATTCCTCCTCTATCCTTCCCATGTCCTTTTTCTATTTTGACTCCTGCCTTCCCTCTTTCGTTATTTTTTTTCTGTTTACTCCTTTTCTAGTGAAAGAGAATTATGTACATTTTTTTACATAATTCTCTTTCACTCACTACTTTTGTTTTTTCTCTATTTCTTCCCTCTCCTACTTCCATAATCCATTCCTCCTCTCTTTCCGCTATTTTTTCATATCGCTGCCTCGTTCCATGTCCTTCATACTGTACAATATTGTGATGCCTTTTCTTTTCATCCCCCTTCCGCACATTTACCATTACGCCCACTTCTTTCCCTTTTTTTCTCATAGTTGATTTCCACTTGCTTCTTCTTTCTTTTTCCATTTCTTCTCAATCCTTCTTTCTATTTTTGTCCCGTTCATTCCGTCTCTTTTCCGCTCCCTCTATCAGCTGTTCTTCATGCTCTACATTATTCTCGTGCTTTTTCACTTTCATCGCTGTTCCTCACTTTTCCCATTACCTCCACTTCTTTCCCTCCTTCTCCCATAATTCATTTTCACTTGCTTCCTCTCCCGTTTCCCATTTTTTCCTTCTCTCACTCCCATTATCCATTCCTTCTCCCTCTTTCCGATTTTTTTTTTCATTTCGTGCCTTTTCCATTTCCTCTTTTTCCCTGTCCTTCATTCTCTACATTATGCATGTACATAGTGACTGTGTGTGCTCGTCCACCGAAAGTATCGGCAAATGTCCCGAGGGATTCGAAAGGTGGCTACGCGATGCAAGTTGCACCGTATCCGAAGTACGTTATCTCGAAACAGGAGTTGCTTCTGCACGATAGAGAGTATAAGGAAAGAAGATCGCTCGAGCGAATTGATCAAAAACCGATACCCAGAGCGTGGAGAGCGTTAGGATATCCATGCGGCTGCATAGTATCCATATACTGCGGGAGCTGCGCGAGACCGTCCGCGCCTAATCCTCCTCACTTCGTCCTAAAGCTTCGCCTATATAACTGTAGATCCTCTCGGTAAACTCAATTCCGAAGTCTCTCTCTTGTGCTTTACTTGCTGAGCGCTTATCCGAGAACTACCTCGAAGGCGACGACGCCGACCCAAGTAAGACAGTCAGCGAAGCTGTTTGACGATCCCCGGACTACTCTATCCATAGTTACCGCCACCGCATACTTCCCGTCCACGACTTTGCTGCCAACTACTAACGCCGATTATGCAACGATTAGGTCAACGGCTTGGAAATATCGGGCTCGGACCGTTGCATCCTGCAGGGAAATCCTCTCTAGTGGAGACGCCTTTATAGCGGGAAATTCATGTTGAGTACGCGTTTGACAGCATGCTAAGTAATTGGATGAATATATATTTTTTTAATAATTCTTTTTTTCATCAAAGGAAGAGGAAGAGAAACAAATTATTCACTAAGCTAGTAGTAGTAGTAGGTTAACGAGCCAGTGGATGTATGGGGACCAGTGAATGGACACTGTCTATAAGAGCACGTTCATAAAAAGCGTCCATTTACTGGGTTTTTTTTCGTCTGCTTAACTGCCCATTTCCTGGTCGGGTTGTCCTAGTGTTACGTCAGGGGTAACTTTTAATTATTGTGCTGTTTCTGACCTTAGCTATAGCTAATTGGTCTGGGATTTGGGTTCAAAACGGTTGGACTTTATTAAGCAATTTTCGCAAATTCCTTTTACGATAAAAGTTACATCGTGGATGAGTTACAGAAATATACTCTGGTTTTTTAAAAAAAATATCAATTTTTCTAAATCTAAAAAAAACAGCATCCAAAAATTCTTTTAAAAAATTGGAAAAATCCCTTGTAAATAATCATGAATTCTGGTAAATTAACAATTTTTTTGGAGGGGGTGGAGTTTTGGATCGTTCGAAAAGGAAGAAATACCTCATACATTAGTCATCCGTACATTCATATTTTTTTAACAATAAAAAATTTTGTGTGGTGGATGGGGGGGGGGGGCCTCCCCCCAATTCCCTGACGAGAGGCTCCGCCGCTCACCCCCACCGGGGGCTATGCCCCCGGCTCCCCTTGCATGCGCCACTCCCTTCCCCCTTCCGTCACAATATTTATTCGTTTACATCACAAACATGCATCGGGTAGTTGGAGTGTGGGGGTGGTTCAATTACTCAGTAAAACGAACACGGTTTAAACAAATTACACCCAGTACAGCAAACCTCGATTTATTTTGGGTGGACAAGTTTTTTTATTAAATAATATAGAATATGTTCTCTTTGAACATGACCGTTTAACATCGGAAACGAAATCATCCAGCTTCTCATCTTTGCTCACTTACAATCATATCACTGTTACACGCAGCATTGCTGTGTTTTTTAATTACACAACACACAAACACACTTCAAATATAACATTTTCGAATCCTCACCCCTCAAAGGCTCTGCATTTATCCATATTATAATACAAACTGCAAATGGCAAATAAAGGGTTATTCTTTCAGCGGTTTTTATTTCTATCGGTTATTATTTACTCATGATTTTTTTTCCTGAGAATATTTTTTTCTCGGATATTATGTCGATCGGATATTTTTTCTGTGATGTTTTTTCTGTGAATTGTCTTTCCAAGGATATTTTTGGCGGATACCGTTTGGCATCGCTATCGTGGCATCCCAGAGAAGACATCAAGAAGGCCTATAGAGGCTCCCTTACTAGGGCCTTGTCTGAATGGCCCGATTTTAGCCCGGAATAATGTCAGGGAAGCTGGTTTATGGGTTGTAACGTGGCCCTAGTATGGAATCCCTATTGTAGAAGCCCCGACAAAACCTAGACTGAGAGAAAAGCATATCGTTGATACAACGATTTCGCATGATAAAAAGTATATAGGAAGGCTTGCAATGTTTTATAGTTGAAGTGATGGCAATATGATTCAATAAACGATACTTTCAAGTTTATTGAAAACAAACGTTCAAATCGTATATGCAACAAAACGGCATACTTGAAACTATTAGAATAGTTTTAAAAATTATTATCATTTTCATAGATGCTACCATAATGATATTTGCTGTAAGCATGAAATGTAGACGTTCCTCCTGGGAATTATGTTGAACCAGCTATTTTCTTATATTTGCTATAGCCATAAAATATAGTCGTTCCTCCTGGCAACTATACATTATAGTTACATTATCGTCGAAGTAACTTTTTTTATTATTAAATTACGATATTTTTCTCTGAGTGTAACAAGGCCCTATTTTTTTTCTCACTGCCGGCCGGTTAAATTTCTGCACGGGTTGCAAGGTCCGACAATTCTGGTGTCAGGGGCAATCGAATTCCCATCACTATATGTTAGCTGGAAACGAAACCACTATGCCACTGCTCGTTCCCCAGCCGGAACAGAAACAGATGGAGGTGTAGGGCGTCGCGGTAACGTCAGCGGTTCGCCACAGCGACACCAGCAGCAGCAGTAACGGAGGACAGACAGTACGGAAGGAATACTGGTACATATAGAGGACAGCGTGCGACGTGAAAGCACACAGCGTGCGGTTCCAAGCTGCTATCTAGCTTCCGGTTCACCCCGCGCGCCTTCGTGGCACTCCCTTATCCATACCTCTACCTCTGCTTCTGCCTCGTCGGTAGCGGTAGCGGTAGTGGTAGCGTCAGGGGGCCAGGGGGTGTCAGGATCTGCAACAGGTGGACGCCTCTCTTCATCGTCGCGTCCAAGCTCTCGTCTCTCTTCATCGTCGTCGACGTCTACGACGTTTTCGTCATACTATATCGTCGTCAATCTATACAGCAAGATGTATATGCACCTTTACTATGCCATTATACCGCTAAAATTGTACGCTTTACTTCTACACTGTAAAAAAATCTGCTTGAAATTTAGTGTACTTTTATTGGGAGTTTTTTTTCATAAACTAGTATATGAAATTTAGTGTACAAGTGTGATGTGAAAATTTATGTATGCTACATCATATTCAATAATTTACTTTCATTTTACAGTAAAAGTATTTGAATTTTATTAATTGTCTTTAATTTTACTGGAAAAGTACATAAATTTTATACAACAATTGTTTATTTAATTTCAATTACGAGCTTATGCATAAGACCTTCCATTTTTTTCTAACAGTGCGCACTGTATAAAAGTTCGGATTGAAAATTAATATATCGGTATATAAAGCTTCGATGCATATACCGTATATTAATTTTCAGATACATTCGTCATTGACATATACAATACTGGTATAGTGAAAATAAGCAATCGGTTTTGAATAATGTGAACACAAACTCTCCCGTAAAATCGCAAGTGGTGTGCATAGGCAGTAATGGACTATTGTACTTGGGATTTAGTGCACCTGCGCTGGATTGTATAACCTCTGTGAAGTAAAATTGAAGTATTGTTTTATATCTATTGTTTCATTGGAATCTTCCTCAGTATGTCTTATTCTGGCTTTTACATTGCCCCTCACTTTCCTTCATAGAGGAGCTTGAGAGTATTGGCCGCAGCAACTCATGCTAAAGCAGCACTGTATTGCATTTGCATGAGGGCACAAGTTAACTTCGGCAATCCTAGCCGATACAGGTGGCTGTATTTTACTGAGTTACTAATGAGCCCCTCATGAACAACAGTATGAAAAACCCACGTCAGTACATGGATGGCTGGTGACTTCCCTAGTGGATCTGAAGAACCGCAAAATAACCGAAGAGTGACCGGTCATTATGGAACAAAAAATAACTCCAGAAAAACGCAAAAGCAACCAATTGACCGTCGGATAACCATAAAGTGATCGCAAATGAACTCAATAGTCTGTTCCGGGTTACTATTCGGTTATCCAAAGAACTTTTAAATAACCGAAAAGAACTTTTAACTAACAGTCGGTTACTTCTGCTTTATTTTGAGGTTTAATTTTGATTAAAACATTGGTCTTTTTATAATTGCAATCGTGTTTCTTCCTGTTCCAAAGCAACGGTCGCTTTGTCAGTTCCATGATGGTTGTGTTACGGTAAAACAACTGGAATTAAACCTCATAATGACGGTTACTTATATATGACCGAAAGCAACCATAAAATGACGGTTGCTCGAATCCGCTAGGGTTACGATAGCCCGTACTTATACACGAAACGGCGAATTACTTGCGAGAAACATTTCGGGTCGGTGTACTTTTTAATTTCTTATAGCTGCCGGTGAATTCACCACTCAGCGTATATTATTTCCTAATTAATCTACAGAAAAATTTCATATACATCTCATTACATTTTTCAGCAGCACTGGTGCATTTCCTTTCAAACGAAGATCTGAAAATTCCAAGAACTGGAATTCTATATTTACTATGCACATGTGCATTAAATTTTAGCTTTGTTATGAAGTTTCCTAAGCTGTATATTGAGTTTCGTTCACGGGTCTATTAACAGTTCAATTGATGTACATGTACTGTAATTTTCAAATACCGGTATCGTAAAATTAATATACCAATATCAAATTTACAATAAAAGTATATTAAAATGGACTTCATATACTTGATTCGTAAATCTCATATCCCTTTGTATATTAAATTCAGTTGCATTTTTACAGTGTAATTGTTCATCGGTTAATATACCGATCTTTAGACGCTCATAGACGTACAATTTCGGCGATAAATTTCTCTATAAAAGGGCGATAAGTCTTCATATTTCAAAACACACTTTGAATCTAGCGATCACGGTTTCACACCCGAGATGTGCTTCGCAAAAATTCCATCATAATAAAACTTGACCGCTAATCGTCGCATACAATAACACCTATATTCAAATTTCAAAGTCGTTACGTCGAAGCCGAAGATTCGACGTTTTCGAATATTCGCACAATCCTACTCCCTAAAAAACCCTGCAACCACAAAAACGATAAAAAAAAGACCGAAAAATTACTAAAGTAACGACCGGTCGTTAAATGCACGAAAAGGACAATTGAGAAGAGCCGAATGGTCAGTAGAACGACCATTGAAACCACTTTTTATTTTTATTTGCCGATTAGTCGTTTTCTTGGTCATTTGGCTTTTCCAAAGGTTTTTTTCGTGCATTCAACGACTGGTAGTTTTTCAGCCATTCGACCGATCACGAGATCTGCTCGGACTGTAAATATACCAAATATGCTAGTACTTCAAAACTAATCATAAAAAACGGTTTTTATGATTGTTGATGATAGAACAACAATTGATATATAAAAATAAGTGAATTCTTGGGATCTGTTGGACGTGTCAACGACTAGGGAAATTTGCACTTCCTGGTGTCAATATGGATGCTATATTTGCTGTTATAAAACAGAAAGGATGATATCTAGTGGCAGGACAAACAGAGCATGCTCTTCTATCCATATACACAGATAAACACAAAAACACATATTCACACATACATGTAGCAGGCGAAACGTGATATGATATGAATTATTCACATATCGGGGTAAACCCGTTCTGTTTTACATCGATATATAAACTTGTTCTCGCTCTCTCGGTTCTGTGACGTCCGTATCGAGATGCACGTACGCACAGACGTGGAGCATCGTCGAACGAGTAACACAGTAGAGGGGAAAGACGAACGACGATAAAATATATATATTTATTCAACAGGCGGATAGAATATATATTTGGTGTATTGGATTGGCCGAGAGGAATAGGGTCGGCGTGAACTGCACACGAGATACATGTATATAAAAAGAGATATTGGATTTTGAATTTCAGGCAATAGCACGGAATTGCTGCCAGCCCTGCTTCTCGTCCACGGTGATTCGTACTCCTGGGGAGCGGGGAATCCCCTCGTCGGCACTGCCCTCGCCGCTCACGGCCGCCTCGTCGTAGTCTCTATCAATTTTCGTCTAGGTATTCTTGGTAAGTTAAATCCACGTCTAAACAAATATTATTACATATGCCCCCATGGAATAAAAGTATGCTAACAAAGTATATTTTTCGACATATCGAAAAATATATAAACAATGTACGTGATATATTTCTTATATATTTTTGCTTCCTCATAGAGGAAGCTTTGTTTTCATGGAAAATCTTTTTTTCGAGATTTTTATGTCAGCACACTCAGAATGGTCCAAAACGTCGAGAAAAGGGGTTGGCCTGCAAAATTCAAACCGCTGTATCTCGAAAACGGCTTTAACAATTGAGCTGAAATTTGGTACACACGTAGAAGACCGACCCCTCTTCCTGTGTATACATTTTTGAAAAAATGTAATGAACATATCAGACTTTACAAGACTTTGAATTTGTCGAAAAATGTCTGTATGTTCTCTAGCTTCCGAAATTTTTTAGATAATGAGTTAAATAGTTCTTGACAAATAAAACAATGAAAAATAAAGGTCGCTATTGAATTTGAGCGATATCCGTGAACCGGTTTAGATTTTATGGAATTTTGAATTCTTGAAAAAAAAAGCTTATGTTCTAATTCAATTTAATTTGGACTAAACCTGCTCAAATATTCTGCAAGGTGAAATTAATACCCAGTTGCAGTAGATATTGAATTTGGTGAAGATCGGTAAAGTGGTTCAGATTTTATAACACATTGCATTTTTTTAAAAATCTTTATGTTCTCAAGCTGCCACAATTTTACAGCTAACGAGCTAAAATAGATATCGAGATATCACTGACCGTGAAAAAAAACACTGATTTCAATTCAGATATGAAAAAAGGTTGCAAAGTAGAACCTTGCACATTGCTTTCAAATTATATTTCGCTTTTTACAAAGCTTCCTCTATGAGGAAGCCAAAACCGATTAATAATGTTCCTCATAGAGGTAGCTTTGTAAAAAGCGAAATATAATGAGGAAGCATGTGCAAGGTTCTACTTTGCATCCTTTTTTATATACTTGGCAATATCCAATATTTCATCCAAATGTACATTTGGCGAATATACGTAAAGTACATTTTTTATACAATCGTTAGTACATCTGGCAAATATACGAAAAATATATTCATTTGGATATCCATACATGTATCTGGCTAATATACGTAAAGTATATTTTTTTGTATATTAGTAGTATATAAAAAATGCATCAACTCATAAAATATAAAAACCCGAAATCTCGACCACCTAGATTTCTTATATCGACAAAGAATCTAAATAATTTGGTAAAATGTTCTTCTAACTGATTTAAGTGTTAAACATCTTCTTACATAAATATATATATATGTAATTTCTATTGATTGATTGAGAATTATATGAAGAATATGACAACGATATATTTTATTTCCCAAAAATATGTATGAACTAGTATACCGTCGTATATACTTTGTAAGTATACTAAAAGTTATATCCGATATATTAACTTTTTCGTCCAAAGTATAGTTGGTATGTAAAATATATACTTTCCGATATTTTTTCGAGTATACTTTTTTCCATGGGGGTAGGTTGTTACGTCCTCGCTATTTTTCTTCATATAATTAATACACATTTTATCCTATTATTATAATTACTTCTACGATTCCTAATGATTTTTCTAAACTCCATGTTCCCATAATGTTCCAAAAAAGGACAACTTCAGACGCTGACTATCCAGTCGCACCGAATGTATATCCAATTTCTGTTAAATTGTATCCGCTAATCTAACTTTTTGTCCCGTTTTAACTTTTCTGCAGTTTCACTGTCAACACGCGTAGTGCATGGTCAGCAGTTCCACGATTCCCAAACCCCCCACTTAATATCTTATTCACACCTTCTTCATTCTATCAGATTTGTACTTTAGTAGTTTTCAATCGATCTTCAAACAATCAACATGATTTAAATATATTCTAAGTGCTCAATCGTAGCGTCTAAGTGTTATAGCTAAGTTTAATTATATTCGCATAATTGTCGTAAACGGCGATAATTAAGAAGCTGAAAACATTTAAATAATAATAAATAATATTATCAATTTCAACTATTTTCAACGTTCGGTTAACAAATAACAATTTGACGCGTAATAATTTAAAATATTGATTTTAATCATTTATCGAACCGGGAAATCCCAGATCGTCGCTCATCCGAGCCGTAACAGGGTTATTCCACCGAATATCGGACGAAAATCTGGCCTTCAAATTTTGTACGCTCTTATTTCTCATTATTCGATTCGCTGTACTGGAAGAATAGGGTGTGCCAGAAAAAAGTGATATTTTTTTTCTTTGCATTGCGCCCAAAATATAGTAGAATAAAACTTAGTAAAAATCCTGTCAAAAGGGGAGCTTATAATTTTTATTCTTAGAGGTCCATCATCGCGTTTATGAATCATTTAATTTTGAACAAAAAATCTCATTGAGAAGAATTTCTATCTTTAATATTTGTTATTTTACAGAGCCTTGAAATGTTCAATGTTCTAAAATTTCTGTTTTTTTTTTACATTTTTGAGCTTAACTATTACAGTTAGGAGAAAAAGTTAAAGGAAAATTTTTGCGTCCGTCTGACGCTCGACAAAAAAGTCATTGGCGAGTTTTTCGTATGGTTGATATTTACAAAGTTCCAGACCAACAAAGTCGAGATTTTTGTATTTTTAGCTTTTATTGAGTCAACTGCTGATATTAGTACAAAAAATTCAATAGGGATTTATTAGAACATTGCATTTTCTAAAAAATTGTCCGGGTGAAATTTTTTTTACGCCTGCAGGCTGTCGCTTTCCTTAACGTGGAATTCGGATATCCAAAAGTGGGATGGTGGGAAACCGGTGATTTCACGGTGATTTATCACTGGTACGGATCTGCTGGGGCCACTCTAGCGGTCTTGTCCGTCATTTCCAGCTGATTCACCGAAAAACCATATTCAAATAACCGGGTCGTATTACTGCAAAAGCATGCCGGAAATCGGTCTCAACGACCGCGAAAACAACCACCCTAAGAATGTTATTCGGTTTTCCATGGCAAATCAAAAATAACAAACGCATTACATTTTTTAGGGCAGTCGTTTTTACGATTGTTACGACCAACTTTCGGTTTTTTTTGCAACAAACCACCCGGTCGTTTTTACGGTAAAACGGTGGTTGTTGAGATTATTAGGGCACTATCGGCGAGTTACTTGCGGCTGTGGAATACATTGTGGTATTCATGGTGGCCTAACCGTGTATTCCACCTTCCATATAGCGTTTGCCGATAAAGCTGAAACGGCCAACGTTGGGGTGACGATTATCGACTTCGCAACATTAGGCCAATGCTCGACCAAGTATTGTCCGCCGATATCGAGCCGGACTTATCATCCAAGACTCGGGCCGATAATCTCGCCATAGCATATGCCAATGTTGGCAGTCTCGGCACCGAGATTGGGCCGATCATCGGCCAAGTCACCGGTCACCATTCATGGGCTAGGGCCCATTTTTCGATCGACTCAATAATAATGGCAAGCACGGTTAACTAATGTCAGAGGAGCCTAATTTCGTGATGAAATTCACAGTGGAACTACCACGCTGAGTCGGCGGTGGTAAAATGGCAGGTACACACCTCGTGGCTGATGTCAAGGTTACATGACGGCTACATAGGTGGATGTTTTCGCTAGGGTTTGCGCCGTACGTTTCAAAACTCTCAAAAGTCTTTATGTCAAAGCACTACCGCAACAGAAAAATATTATTCCAAGTTCTTTTATCCTCATTTTAGTCCCCTCGAGGCAAATAGAATAAGCTAGTCCTTAGCTTATGAAAGAAACCTGAAAAAAGTAGCAATTGAAGTATAAAAAGACGACTAAAGGTTTTGAAAGGACTTCAAGAGGCGAAAATCATGAAAAGCTTACAATACGGTCACTCTGAGGCCAGAAGCTATTTAAAGTAGCATCTCGAGCGTAATGTTTGGTTGGCTTTAATCTCGTGCCTCGTTAACGTTGCCTCAATGAGCTCTCCTCGTTGCTCTTCTTCGACTCATCTCTCGGAACAGAAAAGAACGTGCAATTTTGCATTCTAAAACGTTTTTCCTTCGGTTCTTTCTCTCTATCCCTCTCTCTTGTCCGTTCATCGCGAAAGTGCTGCCGTTCCACGTGGCGCAGAGTTTAACCACCGGCTAATCGTGCCTTGAATATTTTACAAGGCAATCTTGAGGGTGAAGTCTTGGTTGTTTCGTATAGAAGACAAAGGCAAGTAGAGAGTTCCACATTCTATATACTCTCCGCGACAGCAGGAGCCTCATTCCCTTGCGAATAATTTTTTCTTTGACGAGTCATGGCCTTTGTGCGACGCGCCAAGCGTGACCACCGTCGAGTATAATATATACACGCGAACTTTGCGATTCGCGCTAAAAGAGAGAGAGACGAGTTAATCGAAAAAGAATATATGATGCTTATAATGTTCTTAACACCTCTTGGCACTTTTATTCTTTTAGGTTTTCTGAAAACTGGCTCCAAGGGAAGTGGCCAGGGCAATTATGGACTCATGGATCTCGTCGCTGGACTTCATTGGCTGCGGGAAAATCTTGAGGCTTTTGGAGGCGATCCCGAACGACTTAGTGTTCTTGGACATGGAACTGGCGCTGCGCTCGCTAATTTTTTGGCCGTTTCGCCTATGGCTAGAGGTGATTAATTCATCAAGCATTATTTAACACTGTTCAGAATGTTTTTTCAATTAAAAAATTGAAGAACCTGAGGAAATTAATTTTGCAAAATGATAGCGTCGAAAATGGTTAAGAAAAAATATCGAACAAATGAGACAGAATTTTCTCGCATGGTTTATACGTTTTCTGATTTTTGGTCGAATACATGGGATATTCTTGGAAATTTTTTTCATAACATTTAGTGGTCAAGAAAAAATTGGGGAATGGATAGGGAAATTGAAAGCATGATTTTTTAGAAAAGTGTTTTGTTTAAATTGTGCTACTGAAAACGGAAAATACGACCAAGTATATTTAATTCTTACATCGTATTGATCACAAGTGAACAAAATATGTATTTTAAATAGACCGACAGCAGTGGACGCGCGGTCGGTGTGTGGCATTGAAACTTCCCAGAGTTGAGCATCATTGTTTGCGGCCATAACTTTGATTGGTGACCGCTTGGCCGCGCACTGGTTTGCGCGTCAACTGCTAAGCGAGGGGCAGTTTTTCTGAGCTTCTAATGTATTCTCATATAGTAGAAAGTCAGTAAAAATAAAGCCGCCTATATCGGCCAGTATACGCAGTTTCCCTGACCCTTCGTGGATATGCGATAGAGTGGGTGGGGGTAAAAAAAGCGAATGACCACAATGGTGAATGGTTAAAATAGCGAATTTCGAAATTAGAAACGTCTTAATCCAGAATGGTCATTATTATGAAATTCGCTATTTCAGCCATTCGCTATTTTTACCTCCATCTTACTTTTAAATTCGCTATGTTAGCCATTCACTATTTTGGTCATTCGCTATTTCGACTGTCATCCGATACAGTAGTGCATTAGGATGAGTGGCTGCACGGAAAGAAATTAGTAGTTGGTAAAACTGAAAAATTGCTTCTCACAACTACCCGGAATAGTTGATATAGCGCCAACTACTCAGTTAGTTCAAGCATCTACTTAGTTAGTTAAAGGAACTGAAATGTCGTTGGTCGAATATCCATAGTAACAGGAACCAACGGAAATAGTAACCTGAGTTATACGCTTAGTTAGTACATGCAATCTGTTTAAGTGCAGCTCTAGGTTAGAAATTAGATTTCATAACTCATCGTATTCGCTTCCGCTGCTATAAAGGGAGGTTAAAAAATGTTACGGTTACAATAAATGGCTCAATGAAAAATGCAATTCATCGCTATGAGCGATTTAAAGAAGCCGAGTCATAAAAAATCTGTATACGTTAATGGTCAATAACTCTACCTAAAAAATATATTAATACCCAAACCTAACAAATAATTATCAAAATACGTAATAAGTATTCGACGAACTATAGCCCACTGCAAACTGCTTTTCTTTTTATTCACACTTAAATGTGTTCACACGTTCGTCATATAACACAATAGCGTTGTTAGCCTTTGTCATTCGCGAACTAAAAAATATTGGTAAGCCGAATCAACCGATTAGTGTCGGGAGGAAAGTGATTAGTAATGGAAACCAACTTGTAGGGCAACTTGCTGGCAACATCCGAATCGTGTTTACAACTATTGCCGCCGGTAGTTGCGCCACTTTATGGCTGCTGGTAAGGACAGAATTATGATTGGTCTTCGGAACCAAGTCGACGGTCTTACTTACTATTGTTCAGTTTAGTTTGCGTAACTGATCTGCGGTACCGCATTTGCTGGAAATGGTTATCACGACTACTTTTTTTTCCCGTGCGGGAAAGACACGCGACGGTGGGTCTCTATGTAGAAACATCGAAAGGGGCTACGTAAAAATCTGAATAAGGCATATGGAAGAAAATATCCCTATAAAAAGAAATATATACCCGCCGAAATGGGACAATTATTTTACACATTCCGCTCGAAAGCTAACAGAAAAAGAAAACTTTTATGTGAAGACATTATTTTTCAGTAACTTAAAGTCTCCGCATTTTCCGAAATATTGTGTCAAAGAATCTGGAAAAATTCACGTAAAGTTTCTTTTATTGGTACTTTCATACATCGAATTACAGGGCAGATTGAAGAGGGCCAAAACGAAAAAGTGGCTGACTCGACAGAGAATGCTTTTTATATGACATACAATTCCTATGTGAAAACGGCCTTTAGTTGAATGGTTAGGAAATAAACCTTTAAAAAGGTTGATCAAATTGACAGTATATTTAAAAGGTTTATGTGTTATATTTGTTAATGCTGAAATGAATATTGTCCATCAAAAACACTTTACGAACCGTGAGAATTGTAAATTTCGATGGACTGTCACGTAATGGCCTTCATCGTTCCCCTCATCAAAACATTGTTCCACGGCAATTAGCCATCGTTAATTTTCCATCGTCCGAATTTTGGGGGAGTTCGTTGAATATCACGCATTCCGTCGTGTCGATGCGATACAGAATAGCGAGGGGACCAACCAATCGATCTCGCGAAGCGGCGTTAATCGGAATTCGAGGCGCTCCGGCTATTTTCAATTCCTGATTCGGACCAAGAGCGACGAACGACTCTCGAAAAGCTTGACGGTAATTAAAAATCCGGCGCGTCATTCGTCGAGTCGAGGTCAACAATTTCACCGACGCTCTTTGGACATTCGACAACATCTCTTCATTCATGAATTCATCAAAAATAATGGCATGCAGAATTGCAGAGTAAATCGTTTCTGCTCCCATTAATGGTTAAGATCCTCAATTGTTACTTCGAAATACTACTGAAAGTTGCGTATTCCCTCAAGTACCATATCTTTTTTTGCTCCTAGATACTTTTTATTACATAGGGCTTTGAAAATTGTTATTTATACGTCGATAAAAAATCACGATTTTCAAAAGATTTTAATCTTAGTCAATTTTTGAAGAGACAAATTCATATGTTAATTGAGATTTGGGATATCCATAAGTTTTCGAATTGCTACTACAAATTGTGCCAACTATTTACTATATTTTTAGGAAATACTTATTATTTGAACTACATTCTGTTTCTATCATTATTTATATTTAGATAGAGGTCCACAATTTTTTATCAAATTTTGTATATATTCCACTAAATATCGACAAAAATATGGCCTTTTAGTTTGTGGTGCTCTTTTTTTAATGATTCGATTCACTATACTTAAATGAAGAAAAAGCGCAATTTTAATTTTTTTTGGCTCATCGTTTCCAAATGGAATCGTCTGATTCAGTTTTCCACGAAAATTCAATGTTTAACTTTCCATGTTAATATCTTACCAAGTAGAATCAGGAAAATCCAAACTACTATTTCTTGTCAGAAATTATCCGAATTTTCTGAGAAAGATAGTACTTCGGATGTTCCTGATTGAATTCGCTAAGATGTTAAAATTATCACTACAAATTTTCCGCTGAAAATTGAAATCCCTTTGGGAATGGTGAGCAAGAATCTCATATTTGGGCTTCCTTTTTATTTCAGTATAGTGAATCGAATCAAGAAAAGAAAAGAGCAGCAAAAATCCGGTATTTGGTTAAATGCCCCATATATATTTTTATATTGTCAACACATAAAAAATTATCTTCAACATAAAAATGTCATGAATAATGTTTAAGTTGAAAAATATATTTTGAGAAAAGATTGTTTCGATGTGAGATTCCTGCCACATCGTCTGAAAAAAAAAAACTGAAAAGTTGATCTTTGCAAATTTTTTCCTCATTATTTCTGTTTTTTTTTACAAAGCTACCTCTATGAGGAAGCATGTTGATCATATGTTAAGCACATCTGTAAAAGCCATAAAATAAAAATGCCTGCATAAATTTTCTACAAAATTGCAACAATAAAACACGAACTCATGGTTCACATTAAATTTTAGCTCAATCGGTTAAACGGTTTTTGAGTAAGAGGTGATTGAAATTTCGAAAGCCCTGCACACACACGTACATACGGACAGTTTTTCTAAACCACTTTTCTCGATGCTGTGGAAATTTATTTCTTTCATGAAATCAAAGCTACCTGTATGAGAAGGGTGGGAGTCAAAAAAGTGAATGACCAAAATGGTGAATGGTTAAAATAGCGAATTTCTAAATTAGGAACGTCTGAATCCAGAATGGTCATCATTATGAACTTTGCTATTTCAGCCATTCGCTATTTCGACCATTTGCTATTTTTACCTCCATCTTATTAAAATGCATTCAAAATACCGAATGATAAAAATGGATAAGAGCTGGAAAAGCGAATTTCATAATTATCGACATTCTACATTTAGACGTTCCTTATTTTTAAATTTGCTATTTTACCCATTCGCTATTTTGGTCATTCACTTTTTTAAAGTTTTTACAAACATTTTTAAATACTCTTAAAACTTTGTAGAGTTTTTGAAAAGGTACTTTGAGGTAAGATTTTATTCGAGTTGACATGAAGCTGTTATGGCGTCTATAGAGAAAAATTTTTTCAGATTTTTATGTCAGAACAACAAAATGAATCAAAATCGTTGAAGGAAAATTTCGTTATCAATAAAACTTTGTAGAGTTTTTGAAAAGGTATTTTGAGGAAAGATTTTATTCGAGTTGACATGAAGCTGTTATGGCGTCTATAGAGGGTACATAGCTTCTTTGACTGACGGGAAACGTCATATCAGCTGAGGCAGGAGCTCTCGAGTACGTGGACGCGTCGAGACCGCGAGTGCCACTGGGGCATTAACAAGCTTTCTCGAGTAGGCGAACGTCGACGTCGCCTCTTGGGTCTTCGTAATACCGGCTGCAGCATCCCCAACGCCTCTTCCCCCTTTTTCTCTCCGTTTGCACTAACGAACCCTCTCTCGCGGCTAGCTGCGTGCTCGCTGACGTGAGACTCACCCGGAGACACGTTTCCGTCATCATCCCAGACGACCGCACTTCGCCCCTTTGGGGACCAACTTAATTCCTCAATCCCACTGCCAATCTACTCTGCGCGCTTTATCAAACTCGAAAGATCACCTTTCCGCGCTTTAATTACAATAATCGTTCTATAATTGATTAACTTAGCGTGCATAGAATCTTCAATTATTGGAAGATTTAGGTGGGGGTCAAAATAGCGACTGATCAAAATATTTAATGGTTGAAATAGCGAATTTCAAGATTAATAACGTCTGAATCCAGAATAGCCATCATTATGAAATTCGCTATTTTCATTATTCGCTATTTTGACCTTAAAATGAATGGATCTGATTTCTAAGCAGTTCGTGTTTTTATTATTCTTCTTCGACTTTGGCTGAGTATTTATTAAAGATGTATGATAAGTATAGTCCCGCTAAAAGTGAGGTGTAGTCTTTTTTATTTCTAAAATGGAAATGTGGCATCGTAACTCGGGTCCGGGTTTTTCACGATTAAAAATTAATTGTTTAAATATCGTTCGTTCAGATTGCTTCATCAATTTACGAATTGATGAAGCAATCTGAAGGGACACGAAATACAAAAGATTTCAATGTTTGATTTTCCCGTATGAGAAGATTTGCCAAATTTCCATCTTAGAAATAAAAAAAAATTACAGGCTGTTATCGTTGAAGCATCATAACATGTGTGATAAAATGTTGATGTTAGCACTTGAAGAATTAAGGCAAACTACTTAGCATATTTCTTTCATGTGAACCTCGAAGTGTACTTGAAAAAATGTTGGTAAATTTATTGCGTTTCTGTTGTGAATTTTTCAGAGCTGATAAAAAGGGTTGTGTTGCTGGGAGGATCGGCTCTGTCACCTTGGGCTATACAGCGAGAGCCCCTCACGATAAAACGTCGAGTCGCCGAGCAGACTGGATGCCCGACTGACGTCGAGGCCGACGATATTGCCGCTTGTCTTCGTCTGCGGACCCTCGACGAGTTGCTGGAAGTTCAACTCGATTCTCCAAGATTTACGTCAGGATTTGCGCCTTTCGTCGATGGCACCGTTTTGCCACTTTCTTCCGGTCAGGTCGGTCTGAAAACATAACATTTCCCATTTTATAAAATTGTCTTCCAAAAATGTATCGCACCGTTTTTAAGACTTACCAACGAAGGTTTATACAATATTGATTTCGATGTATCCTGAGAGTATTTTTTTTACAGACACTTTGTTACATATAGATTAAACAGGGATTTTCTACCTGAGATCTAATCAACTGTTCATATTAAACATAAAAGAAAAGAATTAATAAAAAAATAGTGTAATATAAGTATTGAGTATTAAGTATTATAAGTAATATAAGAAACCCGGCCAACTTTGGTATCAGGCAAAATTTGGGCTAACGATATGTAAGCTTTGAAAAATCGCCAAGAAAAAAATTTTAATAAAAAAAATCTGAAAAAAATTTTCAGTAGTTTTTGGAATTGGTCCAATCATATAAAAAAATTTCGAACAAATCCGAGAGGTTCGGCCCAGATCGAATCGGTATAGAATGCTCCATATAAAAAAAAAAGTCGAAGAGGATATGTACAAAAATGTAACAGTTCGAAAAATAATAAGATAAATGTAACTGTGGAATAGAATACGCTCTGGGAAAGGGGATGAACAGGATATCGATGCTGATGTAACAGATCATGCAAGCCTGGCAGTTTAGTGCCATGAGACAAATTGCCGCACAAGAATCGAGGTTGTTGGGAAGCTTGGAGCTCTACAGCAGGAAGATATACATATAATGGTATTACAGAATGTGTAGGTACAGGTGGACCAGACACGAGGTTTAGCCCTGCGAACGGGCTTGGACGGCTTGTCCGTCCAATTAGCCAGCTCATCGATTTCCCGCACTATGCGACGCTGCAATCCTGTTGGTCTATGTACATTGTGCAGTTTACGGGATAGGCAGCGCTCACTATAGGCGAGAAACTGGATGACGAGCGACGTCTGCTTTCACTGTCCATCTCTATCTCTCTCTCTTGACTGTTCTTGAAGCTCAACAACCGACGCTAACCGTAACAGTCGTTGGCTGTAGCGCTAACGATTAACACCCCCGTTGGCTCCTGTTGCAACCCTGTCAGCGCCGAGTCAACTCCCCAGACTTTATGATCCGTTCAATATACTCTAAAATTTCAATCCATTGTTTGTTGAACAATAATTAAATGTTTCCAAGGTGTTTAATCAAAAGTTGTAGACATTTTTTTAATGATAGTAATGGATGTCATATGAAAAAATGTGCTTGAAAAATACTCTTTAGTTTTATGTAGTCGCCTCGTTAAGAGACCCCCCCACCCCTGCAAAATCCAGTAACATTATTTCTAAGGTGATCACGACGAAAATTTTTTTTATCGCTCAACTTTTAATCTCAAATACGAATGTGCAGTCAAAATTTTTTTTCCAAATTAAAAAATGAAAATGATTTTTTTTTCAGGATCATCGCAAATCCCAAACGTAATCTTTTTTTTTAATGTTATTTTGAATGTGGAAGAAAATTCTCGAAGAGAAAAGTCAAGATCTGCGATTGTGGTTCCTTTTTTTTTAATTGTCATTTTATTTTTTTCACTTCCCGATTACAAAGTCGTCGTACTGTTTTTTCGTCACTCTTTTCATACTCAAAATATTATCAGATGCTGATTCTCCATAAATAGTGGATTCTTTTTTCATGAATAATTCGAACGCTTCGAGTTTTCAAAAACATTCCTCCTTAAACATAATAGAGAGGGGGGAATGTTGTTATCTGCTAGTAGCAAATAATTTTTAAAATAATATTGTGACCTTATCAAAAATACACACGATTAGCAAAAATGGTAGAAATTTTTTTTTTTAAATAGTAATTTTTTAGCTGGTGTCGAATGAAAAGTCAAAATATTCAATTCCATCAATGGGTCTTTCCATGCCAAGAAAGCCAACCCCATTTTTCGGTTGAGATTATATTGATTGATCTTTCTAACAAATAATCTGGCTGACCTTTTTTGAAAATTTGAATTGGGAAATATATTTCAAGATCTAAATTTTTTTGTCCGGACATTTTTTTTTACAATGTCGAACTCTCTTTATACAGAAGCACGACAAAAATATAAAAAAATAGAAGAAATCATAGCTTAGAAGAAAACTGAAAAACTTTCTTGCTATTCTACACACTTGAAACTACATTGAAAAAAAATTTCAATGACTCTCGAGCAGTTGAACAATTAGGGTGCCCTACTTGGCATGGACTAGCGTCTAATATACAATTAATATTGCATCATTTTTTTTCTCTACATATTTATTCATTCCGAAACAGAATGAATGTATATAATATATTGAGAAGCAGTATGATGGTTAGAACTTTGGGTTATTCCATCAAACGTGGATTTTATTCGCTCGTCAAACTTTCAATTTCTGTCCTAGGCGAAGAACTTGTCTAGTTTTCTGTCATTACGCTACCAGGGTACATACCGTTCGAGTTTGAAGCGTTGAAAAGAAACGGAAGGAGAAAGTTGAGTTTTCTTTGATGAAAATTGTGTTTGAGAAATAGGACCTGGACGAGACTGAACTTTATCTTAGAGCAGGAGTTGAATATAAAGTTTCTACGTAATGTGTTTCTAGATTGCAAGGATTCTTAGATGCCCTGCTCAAGCTTTTGACTACAACTTTCTAGACCCTGAAGCCAATATTTATTGAAACGGGAAGTCATTAGAGCTTTATTGTTTCGTGATTTACGAACTTGAAGAACTATACTGCATTACAGTTTTGTATCGGAGATGTACTCTTGAAATATACGTCAACCTCAATTTCTTCACTTAAATAATTTATTTATTGATTTTCTTTTAGGCCCTCACTTTTTGAAAAAACTCACAGAGGTTTATATTACACTCGCTCTCGACATGTCCGAATTACACTTTCATGAGAAATGTTACTTTAATTGAATAAATTTACTTATTTTACATGAGATAATAAATCTTCCATTATTAAACAGTCAGTAAATAATTGGCAACAGTAAGACCAATTTTAACTGCATCCAAGCTTGCTACATTCATTTCAGAATGCACTCTTTGACAGATGAAATAAGTTATGGAACACTAAAATTTGTTTACCGGTTTGGTCCGAAAGCTACAACAGGTCGAAAATTTCACTTTGTTCCTAACACCAGTTTAGTGCGCTGTATGTCTTTACAAAATTGTAGAATCATAATGCTTGGTATAGAGTTCAAATGAGGTTCAAATAAGGTTTAAATGTAACATTTCTGAAAAGAGTATAATGATACTCAGAATTTCGTTTCTTATGACTTTTCTTTCGTGACTGAGGACCCTTAAGGATGTATGATACGTACAGTCCCGCTAAAAGTGAGTTTCAGAGACAATTCCGATCACTTCTCGATGGGATAAAAATCGGAAAAAATAATGCATATAAAACGTGCTGAAAAGATTGATTTCGCATATATAATTGATTCAAATGAACTCATCAGACCCGTTTCTCTGGGTGTATGTTAGAGAGAGAGACAGACCTATAGGCGTTTCGCATTAGGCGACGAAATTTCTGACGGTGTACCACTGCGTCTTAAATAAATGGTAAAGAAATCATGCTCTTCAGAATGATAAATAATCTTGTCGTTTTGTTTTTGTGTTGCAAGCAGAATATCCAGCCGACAGTGGGAAGCTCGGGTCTATTGCCGATCGTGCCCGGTCCAGGTGCTGAATTCGCATCCTTTGGCAACCGCGATCTTCTTATGGGTCTGACTTCCGGCGAGGCGTGGCTCGATCTGACCGACGAGGATTTGCGGGTGAGCGAAAATAGAGACGTGTGTATACGCGGTAGAGTGATTCTCTGGGTCGTCGGTAGAATAGTAGACCGGTACGCCGCTCGTACGTACTCGGACCAACCCGGATTTCCCGATAATTGGGATCCAGCCGTTAAAATCGACGTCTATTAGTTGAACGTCACCGCAAAGCCCGTTCGACAATTCAACACCGGATATATCTCGGATTCGATGGCGTACAGTTCGACGGGCACGCCTGTTCACCTCGATACTCACTGTGATTACATATTTTACGCGAAAATATCGTGTATATTGGCTATCAACACGCATTAGAGTATTTACAAATATGTCAAAATCGTTTAGATTCATTGACAAATAGCTCATAGATTTTGCTGCTGGTATTATATGGAAAATATACACTCATAGAAATTGTAGTAGGAGACTTAACTATCAAGTGACAACTTTATTTTTTTTTTCAGTCTATACATGAGGGATTCTTCGTCAATTCAGCCACTTTTTTAATGAACCCTCCTTGATTAATCTCATAATCGGACAGATTTTAGCACCACTTGAGAGTACTTTTTCCCAATTTTTACAGATTTTTAAATCCAATATTACGGAAAGTAGGGTATTCCTTTAAAGTCAATATATCTTGAAGAATTGAAGTCATAGAAAAGAATTGTTTCAACATAAAAGTTGTAGTTTCATGTCAACTTTTCAATGAAATTTTTCAAACAATATTGCGACCCTATAATATCACTTTTTTACTGAAAAATGTGAATTTTTTTTTTTTAACCAAAAAAGGTGATTTTTTTTGGCTAAAAAAGGTGATTTTTTTGGCTGGAAAAGTTACATAATCTCTGCGCCTATGTATCGATAACATATAAAAATCGCCAGACTGGGACCGATCAAAGTTCGGAAGTATATAAGTATAAAATAATCTTTATATTTTCCGTGGGTAGATACTTTTGCTTCCATGAAAAAATTCTTTGTTTAATGAGTCACAGATTTATATACATTTTTAAGTATATGTATCAAAACTGGGGTCTGAGAATTTTTCAAGTGAAATAAGCGTGTCTTGAGCATTATTTTGCAACGAAAAAAAAACTTTCTCTTCTTTTTAATAACTTCAGTATTCTCTGAAATACCGACAAAAAATTATGAAAATTAAATGCATGCGTCATTCAGCCGGTTGAAAAGAGGGGTTTAATTTCAACTCCACCCAGAATAACAAAGTCAGAGAAGTTATAAAAATCATAAAAGTTTCCGTTCTTATGGCAATCTAAAAAAAATATGTCCACATAGATGAATTTTTGCCATGAAAATATTAAGAGCTAATCTGATTTTCGAGAACTCTCGAATGCTATAATTTTTGACTCTGTATGGAAAAAAAGCTTGGATAGCGCTTAAGCTTCATTTCAAAACATTAAAAGTAAAAGAAGTGTGACCGCCATTTTTCAGCTCGGTCACAAAGAATACGTCACAGAAGTAATAACAGTGCAAAAAATTGAAACTGTATTGAAAGAAGTGATAAGTGTCAACCTTTTGTGACGGTCAACATATGTTGACGTACACTGTTAGAAACTTTTGAATGAAAATGAATATAAATTTTTAGAAGTTTTTTTGCAGATACGCGAATATCAAATTTAATATAAAAATTTCAATTACTATACAAAAAGATTGTCGTAAAATCATTATACAGTATACTAAAAACTTTATAAAAGTTGTGATAATAATATAATTATTGGAATTTTACAACATATCCGTATATTGAATAGAATTTAATATACTGTATCTGCAAAAGAACTTCCAATATATAAATATGAATTTTCAAAATATTTTTAACAGTGCAGGTGAATTCTGTCGGAAAAATTTGGAGTGTATGAGTATGAGTGTAATTTCAGAACGGTCTGAACGAGACACGGCGAGATCGCATATTGCGGACGTACGTGCGCAACACGTATCGCTATCATCTGCACGAGATCTACTCGACCCTGAGGAATGAGTACACGGACTGGGAGCGAGGTGAACAAAGTCCCGCAACGATTCGGGAAGGGCTGCTCTCGTTGTTGGGCGACGGTCAGGTTGCAGCTCCACTTCTGAGACTAGCGCTTCTCCACTCGGCTTCCGGTGGACGTGGCTATTTCCTACACTTTCAGCCGGGCGATCGTCCGAGCCAGAAGGGCGAGGAATTGCCCTATCTCCTGGGCATCCCGTTGCTCAGAAACGAGGCTGCCAGTTCACCCTCCATCGCACCCGTGTCCGGCAACTACACACGCGCCGACGAGAATCTCTCCCGACTCCTCGTTCGATATCTCGCGAATTTCATCTGGAGGGGGTAAGTTTATTTCACGTTGAGACATTTCCTTTTCCTCCTCAACTGTACTGTGAAAGGGCACAAGATAAAAATCAGCTCATGGGATCGCGATATGTTCTTATATTATTATTATTATGTTATTATTAGTGTTATATTTTTATATTTCATAGTATTATTTGTAATTATATAAATATATTATTACAAATAATATTTTTTCATATTATAATATCATATAATTTAATTTCATATTATTATTCGTAATAATATAAATATATTAGGGTCATTCCAACGATTACCTGACAAAAATCTGACCTCCAAATTTTTAGTGCTATTTTTTTCTCATGATGAAAAGACACAAGATAAAAATCAGCTCATGGCATCGCGATATATGCTTGTATTATTATTATTATGTTATTATTAGTGTTATATTCTTATATATCATAGTATTATTTGTAATAATATAAATGAATTAGGGCCGTTCTAACGATTACCGGACAAAACTCTGACTTTCAAATTTTAAGTGCTTATTTTTTTCCTCGTGATTTTAAACTGAAAATTTAAACGATTTACCGAGTCTGATCAGGAAAATCCAGAGTACTATCTTTTTGCGGAAATTTTATAAATTTTACGAAAGAAATATCTGTTTTTACCAAAAAAGTAAACCACTTTTGAAATCTGGTGTACATCTTCACGAGCAATCTAAAAAATCCCAGAAATCTCGCAAAATTCTTTAACTTCAATGAAATTCGATGTAATCTAAAGGAATCTAAAAAAATCTGGGAATATTTTGAAAAATCCTTTGACATCGCCAGAAGATTTTGAAATATCAAAATGTTGCAAGAAATATTGAGTAATCTTTCAAGTCTTATGCTTATCCGAAAAATTATGAGAAATGTCATATGAAACCTCTGGCAATGAAAAAAATCTTGAGATAAATTAAAAGAAATAAATATAAGAACAATATTCCAAGAAATTATCCAAATCTCTATAAATGCTTCTAATTTCTAAAATCTTTCGGAATTCCTTGAAATCCCTGGAAATCTCAAAAAATCTTTATAATACCCAGGAATTCTTGAGATTGTAAAAAAATCTTGGAATCTCGAGAATTCTTTTAATCCTGTGAAATATCTTACAATCTTGAAATTTGCTGTACGCTTGATTTACTCAGTGGTTAACCCCTCGGTTTTCATGTTTGACAATATTTTCGAGGCGAGAAAGTCTTGAAAAGATTCAGAAAGCGCTCTTTGATGCTTACCCTACGTTATATTTCGGTTTTTTTTCGTGGTTTAGAAAATTTACCGAAGATTGCCCAATTTTCAACGCGTGCTCTCCAAAATCCAATCCCAAACAGCAAAAAAAACTAATTTTCAAAAGGCGGGATATTTATCTAATATCGCCTAACACAAATAAAAAAATCACATACGTAATCCCAATAACTGCTATAACACATTTTTTTTTTTAACTAAAGGAGCTTCGGTTAAAATGCTGATTTTGCGTAAATTAACAAATTTCAATATTTCACCGCCAATGAATAAATAATGAGATAACGCTAATGTCTTCCACGATTTCTATTTATTCCAAAATCAATAATTATTATATCAGTTATCCGAAAAAGGGAATAAAAATGTAGATGTTGAAAAAATAATTTCTTCATGGAAAGAATATGTTCTAGGGTGAACACCATGAACCAGGTGAAGGATTGATTTATTGTAATATTTTCGGCTTCTCCTTACAATTTGTTTTTATTTATTGAAATATCAAAAATTATTTTTAAAAAATAGTAGTAAAAAGATTCCATAGCGTAATAAGATCAACATGAACTCGTGAGTACCCCTGGTGACCGAAGGGCACGGGAAAAGGCGATGATAATATCGATAGTGTGTACATAGGGCGAGAATATGGTTTCGTCGCGTTGTTAGAGTAACCAGCTGTATTCACTGGCTGGACTTTGTCGCCGAGAGGCGAGGATCCGAAGTTTCCTAACTCTCGACCTCACCGAGCCAATTAGTACCTAACGGCGAGACGAGAAGTTCGCTTACAAACTACGAGGAGTTCAAGCTATACCCGATCCGTATTGCCCGTACATCCTCTTGTCCTACTAAAACGTTTCTATCATCGAGCCGATCGATTATTTCGATAATTGCGCGTCTCCCCGAACTCCCGAGTTCTTGCCATGTTTCATCAGTCAGGATATTGGAAAATGATGCATATCGGCCTACCTGCAACGACCATATTGAGCTCCGTAATGTAGACCATAAAGTTCATGTCTCATTATATAAAGTAAGCAGATTGTGAATTCTGAGTCTCGAAAAAATTAGTAATTCTTCAAATTTCCGTTTTATTCTCACATTCGGATTTACAATGATATTCCAATTATTGAGTAAAATTGAAATTGGCGGTGACCCGATTTTTAATGTTATACTTTCCATCGTTATTTTACTGAAAGGATGGAAAATCTAATTTAACGTAGTTGGTAGCATCAAAACATAAGCAAGAATATGTATTCTACTCTATTTGAAAAATCTGCTATAAAAAGAAAGGGATTAATGTAAATTATATCGAGGTTTTTTATAGGAGTAATTCAGACATATGTTATCAATTTAATGTACCAAATGTTAAAGGAAGTTTTGTGGGGTTTTTGAAAACGTGACCCGAGTCGAAATTTTAACCCTCGGTTAGCCCTCCGGGAATCCCAAATCCTTTGACGAGGCAAAAGCCGACGCCGGTTTCACCCTCCGTACAATCGACAGTGACCCTGTTTGGAGGTTCAATCGTTATTTGACACCCTCCGTAGAGTCTTCCTCACTCCGTGTAGAGCCTCCTCCGGCCTACACGCCCTAGCCATAGACCTCCCTACGACCTACTCACCCTAAATGAGACATATAATCCCCGTTGAACCTATGTAACCTATTAAAATCCCGATAACCCTATTTAAGCAATATAAACATAGAAAAAAAAGGCGTCTTAATAAAAACTCATAAAGCGTTTAACACCTTATTGCTGTAAGTAATATAATTTAAGTTATGGTAAATCCAGAAGGCATTGGTACATACGTATGTATAGGATAGGGCTAGAAAGCATAAAAAAAGATCTAGTGAATCGAGGTATGTAAACATTTTATTATCATAGATTTTATCACTGAAAATGAATCTTCTCTCCTACAAAAAGTCATATATCACATTGTCATATATTACGTTAGTTGGGTGCATTTTAAGTTATGGAAAGAGAAGTTTATTTAAAAATGTTGTTTGCATTAAATATATTACATCTATAAGATAAAGTTGAATAAACGGTTTTGGTTCCTGAATTTGTTTTTTATATTCATAATATAAGTAATTGAACTTTCATTGATGTGTAGGTGAATGGAAGGTGTAATAGTGTATGTGGGAGGAACTTTCGCAGGGTCAACGGAGGGTATGAAAGGTTCTGTGGTAGGCTTAACGGAGGACCTGGTAGGTTCTGTAGTAGGCTTAACGGAGAGTCTGGGAGGCTCTGCGATAGACTAAACGGAGGGTCGGGAGGTCCTATGATCGGTTCTACGGAGGTTTTCTAGGGCCTGCATTACCCTCCGTGACCCTCCGTTAAGTCGAGATGTCTACTTTATGCCATTTCAGGAGTCTGGTAGGGTAAAATTCAAATGTAAATTCATTCGCGACGCTCTTCCTGTGCCCTACAGACTGCCATCTTGTACACTCGAAACTACACTCGTTGATCTCCACTATTTTAGGTTACAAGAAGGGTTAAAATTTCGACTCGGGGAGCGCCTAAAAAATTCGAAATTCATGCTACGAGCTCTTGCGATATTTCATCAGTCAGGATATTGTAAAATGATTCATATGATGACCTGAAGTCATCATATTGAGTTCCGTAATGCAGACCATAAATTTCATGTTTCATCATATGAAATAAGCACATTATAAACTCTCAGACTGAAGAAAATCCATAATTTTTTAAATTTCTGTTCTATGGGTATATTCGCATTTATAATAATATTTCAATAATTGAGTAAAAATTCGAATTGATGGGGTCTCAATGTTCAATGTTATAGTGTCCATCGTTGTTTTACTGGAAGGATGAAAACACTGGCTTAACGACATTTTTTATTCCCCGTGTCAACAGGAATAAAAAATTGCGAAGTGCACTAAAGTGTTATTGCATATATATATACGGTTTAACGGAAATCGTAAGCAATAACTAGAATTTGATGTGTAACTAGTATCACATAGTTAAAAGTGTTCCATTTTTGCAAGCTTCGGATATAGCCCATGGAAAAATTGGATGTTCTATAAAATTAGAATGGGTTTGACGATTTGCACGAAATATCGTACCGCATATCTTCGAAATACTTTTAAAATCTGAACTTTATAAATAAATTTATACCGAATTCGATATTCATCAGCACTTATCCCTAGTTCAATTTTTTCTAAGAACTGAGTTTACATTACCATGAATTAGACAAAACACAATGATAAAATTAATTGAAAAAAATATATTAAATCGCATGATATGCGGTAAAAAATTTAAAGACCGTATAAAATTTCAATTTATGAATCGATGCCATCGAAACTTATACCGAAGTAAGGGTTATTCACAGTTTAGCTCCACACGCAATTCCAGTTCGATACATTAAGTGTTAATTGAGAATACTTAACGTGTCGAACGTTTGTTTAGAGTCACCCAACAAAAATTTTAGAAATTTCTTTGTTGTCAATCCAATTCATTATGATTCAAACTTTGGCTGCCTAGGTTACCAAGTTAGAGAAAGATCGATTTCCGCAAATAGTCGGAACCAAACTTTCCTTACATAAGTGCATGTCATTTATTACACTGTCAAAAATATTTTGTTTCTTCGTTTGTTCATTATTAAACGGATTTTTCCTTAACGAATTTCTTTATTACATTATATACATATATACTGGACCAGATCTGACAAAATAAATTATTTATTTACATGTTCATTTGAAACTTAATGTTATTTTTCTCGCTGATTTCCGGAATATGCTGGAAGGCACTCCGGTACATTGTAGCTCTGGATTCGCATTCCCCAAGCTAGTCTGAAAATTAGTACATTTATTTGAAGTTTTTTTTTTGCAGATACGGTATATTAAATTTCATTTGATATACAGATATGTTGTAAAATTCAAATAATTATATTATAAACACATCTTTTGTGAAGTGTTTAGTTATACAGTACATTGTTTTCGAAGAAATTTTTGTTTTTATATTAAGTAATATTTGTATGTTAAATTTGATATCCGTGTAACCGGAGAAAAAATTCCCATACTTTATATCAATTTTTATACAGAAATTTTTAATAGTGCATAGCAATCGGGATAATTTGACTGATCCTCAAAACCCCCACGTTCCTTACTCTCCTGTTGCAGAGATCCGAATGAAGGTGGCGCCGGAAGTCCTCCGTTCTGGGACGCTTACGATTCGATAAACCAGTACTACCTCGAGGCAGGATTATCGACTAAGATGCATTCTCACTATCGAGGTCACAAGATGTCGTTATGGCTGAACCTTTTGCCGCAGCTACATCGTCCCGGATACGAGATAAACATGCGACATCATCATCTGGCGGAAAGCCCGAGTCTCTACGAGGGTTCGGTACGTCCCCAGACGATGGCAATGCCGTTGCCAGCGCCACCGTTATCAGCGCCCTCTCCAACGGAAGCGTCGATGTCCTCGATCCCGATGTCAACGACAGAGTGCACACCGAATAGCAGCGCCACGACAAGCATACCGGAAATGACTCGAGTACAGAATCCGAAATTGGGCCCAGGTCCCAACGATCTGCTGCGTAAATTCGCCTCAACTCACCACCAGAGTTACATAACCGCAATGTCCGTGACAATAGCGTTGGGCGTTTTTTTCGTTATTATCAATATTATAATATTCACGTGGATATTCAATCACAATCGCGGCAGAGGTACGGGTTATTCGTCGAATTCCTCGTCTTCCATGAGTTTCGGCAACAAGAAAAAGGAGGAGCTTCTTGAGGCCGGATGTTCCGGTCTCGACGTTGGTCCCAGTGGTAAACAAAGGCTTTCGTCAATTGTAATCAACGATTCGCCGCCATCGACTCCACCGGCTCACAAACAAAAACTAGCTCAAGAGTTGGAACTTCAGCTTCAAGAATTTCAATGCTCACCGCCACCTGGCGGTGGAAAGAGAGTATCAGTCGACCCGCCATCTTACGGATGGAAGGACCCACCAGGTTCGAGGCCGCGAACGCGAACGCCATCGCCCTGCGTCGACGTAGCTGCGCAGAACAACGCGGATGACGATAATGAAGATCTAGAAGATGATGATGACGATGACGATTTGCCAGATCCTCCGCCACCACCGAAAGCCCCGGCGCCGAACATCGCCGCTGCTTCTCCCGGCATTTTACGGCAACCTGGGACACCCGGAAGTGCCAAAAAGCGCGTACAGATTCAGGAGATCTCTGTGTGAACTTTAAGAGGCCGTTGGTCTTACAACTAGTGACTAAAATTGTGCATATTTTGTGGAGATTTTTGTGCCGAGATCTCGAGTGTGTGTGTTTTCGGAAGGTAATAATGATATTCAGTGGTGCCAACGCAACGTGGGATTGAACCGAGCTCAGGTAGAGAACGCTGCGACTTTTTAGTGGCTCTTGAAGCAACTCTACGCTCAGCGATAATGAGGAATTAATAATCCAGGAATTGCACGGTGGAAAGAATTTAAAATGTGGATTGATAAAACAGACACTTTTCATGTATGAAAATGTAAGAATTTACGTAAGGTGGCGCCAGTGTGATCGTCTCGCTCGTTCTACGATATTTTCCTTCAAGAGGTGCTTACAGGTTTTTAATCAACGGTAAATTAACATTGAATCTTACATTTTAAGAGAGTTTTCAAGATAAATATTGATATGTCATTTGACAGAGAGAAAAGAGTAATTAATTGAACGCACAAGGCATCGAATAAAATCCTGTTGTTAGTTAGAAAAGCACTCGGTAAACACGAAGGACGAGTTGAGATGAACTAAAACGACAGATGGCGCGCGATCGCTCGTAGTTTTTACTATAAAGAGAAATCAAACGAGGTAGAATCAAAGAATATGTTGTAAACATCCCTGATGTGTGATGACGAGGAGAAAGGAGTTATTGCTATTGTGAATTAAAGTTAATTGGGAAGGTAAGATGATGAAAGAGCCGTGCGAGGGGCCATTCGTAAACTTACTATTTTAGCCTAGTCGAGGGGACGCTCCAGAAGTTTAAGGAAAAAAAAAAAAATTGTAATCGCTGATTGTACACCGCGCGGATAAATCAATGGATTTTAACGCGCGTTTCCGGTTTAAGCGAGCATCGGTGCTCGAGTCATTGTACCCGGCACTTTGCGCACTGAATCTTAGTTTCGTATGGCCAGCAAAACGTTTGAAAAAATGTGTTAAACAATGGAGTATTTGGAATGTATCTCACGAGTATTATGGAAAATTGAAACACTCGCTCGTGCCAAAATAACATGGCGTTATACTTCCACAAACACAACAAAACATCACAAACGCATATACACGATTTGCCATTAAACAAAAAAAAACATAAACAAATTTATCAATGTTTCGAGTGTTGGCGTTTGGTTGAATAAATAATTGATGCATTTAAAAAATTTTGCGGCGTACGTGTTGCTATTTATTAATGGAATGGGAAAAATTCGGAAACGGCAATTGCTTGTTAAATATTGACATACGAATTACCATCATCTCTAATTTTGTTGAACTTTTCATGGCATTACGTAATATTTTCGCTGAACTATTTGAGTTCTAAGGGCGAATGAATATTTTCCTCTAATACTTTGCCTCAAAATATTTTATTTCTTTGGCGGATAAAAAAAAGCGAAATTTGTTGACTTACAAAATTGATAATTAGTGGTTGCTCAATTTGAGAAATTTGGTGTGAATGATAATTAATAATAAATTAAATGCTCTGAAATTTACAGTTATGGTGTCAATATGTGAACACTGAAAAGATTGCTGTAATTGATAAGCCATTTACATAAATAGATTTTTGCCGGTTCCTGAGCTTTCACTTTAGAATTTATTTGATCTTTTGTGTTGATTCCAAGTGATCCGCAAGTATATAGCTTCCATTGGGGAAAACACATGGAACGTGCTAGCAGCAGCGAAGCAAGCTACTACTTGATTCACGTATAGTACAAGAGCGTGAAGGTAGTCACGTTTTAGTGATGCCCTTTCGTCGAAGAAAAGCTCTTCCCTCCACTTTCATTCGTTCTCGATCCCTTGCCGTCTACTTCAACTCTGGATTCGAAACGAGACGCCCCAACTGTTTTAAGGTAATGGAAATTCCGGTTTCGCACTCTGATCCCAAGTGTGCCTGAACTCGAGGAGACAATTTTCAGGATCCTTCCAGGCTCTCTGTCAACTGTGGAAAGTGCGAGGCAAGCAGAGTGGCAATCCTTGCCTCCAAAGTTTCCTCCATTATTCAACTTTACAGCGGTTTATTTATTTTCCATCCTAAATTCACCAACATCACTTCTCTGTTTCAATTTCACCAGAAACAGGCAAACACGCTGTTACAACAAACGCTTAAAGTGCTCGGAGTATCAAGTAAAGTTGCATTATTTATCCCTTGGGTCTCGTAAAATTCGTGTTTGATTATTCAACACCAAATATAATTGAATCATAATATATAGTTATTCATTTAAGAAAATGCTACGATGTGACGAATTATCAATTCTATTAAAGATACTTGCATTTTTATTAAACCGAAACAAAGAAAATGGTATATATGTATTCAATAAACAATTGCACAAATGAATGCTTATTTGTTTTGTAATGAGTATTGCAAAATCGATAGAAATTTAATATTATTCGTTACAACGGCTCTAAAATGTACAATAAAATAATGATAAGGAATGTATATTATTCGGAAAAACAGATAAGGAGCGGAAATATTCGTATCCAGGGAGTGAATCCTGCCGGGGATAATTGAATAATAATGTTATCGGGCGTCATCTGTGTTGATTACGCTCATTATTCGTCACCGAAGTGAAATAACACCGCTAATATATTAAATCATTCAAGCGGAGCAGTGTTTATTGCATCTCCTTCGTGCCGCCATATAGTCTATACGTATATGTATATGTCCGCATTATTGGGAATTTGTGTCTCGTCGTCAACGTCGACGTCGCGTGCGGTTTGCTGCCGGAACGAGGTTGAAGCTAAGGGGTCGTTGGAGGAAAGACTGAGAAGCTGTAGTGGCTTCTCAGGTGGGTCCAGCGCGGTATATGAGGCTCGAAGTAGTGCACGTAGTTGCCGGGAGTTATAGCCCCTAGACGCGAGAGCAACTAGACGACGGTAAGTGTACGAGTGAGATAAAAAGCTTTCCAAGTGTTCGTGAGGAGATTGCGAACGTACCCGAGTGTTGGTGAGGAGTGTACTGCAAAGATGAGGTTGGCCCGGTGGCTTCCCCGGCGTCTATAAGAATTAGACGCAAAAAAGGGTAAAATTCAACTGCAAACATACCATTAAAATTATGTTTTTAAAAATACGTCCCGAAAATTAAGTTTTCAATTACGGAAAGTAGGATGCTTAAGAGGTTGAGTGTGAGGTTGAATGTGAGGTTGAGTGTGACGTTGAGTGTGAAGTTGAGTGTGAGGTTGAGTGTGGGGTTGAGTGTGAGGCCGAGTGTGAGGTTGAGTGTAAGGTTGAGTGTAAGGTTGAGTGTGAGGTTTGAGTGTAAGGTTGAGTGCGAGGGTGAGTATGAGGTTTGAGCGTGAGTTTGAGACGAAGTGTAAATATGAGTGTGAGTGCAAGCGAGTGCGTGTGAGGGTGATTATGAGTGTGAGTACGTGTGAGTGCGATGGTGAGTGTACGTACGTGTAAGTGTGATGCTGAGTGTGAGATTGAAAGTGAGTGTGAGTATGAATATGATTGTCAGTGCCCGCGCGCGCGTGTGTATGTGTGTGTGTGTGCGTGTGCGCGAGAGAGAGTGTTAGTGTGAGAACGAGATTGAGCAAGCAGGTGTGGCGGTGAACGCGAGAGACCGCGCGGCACTCACCGCTGCTCGCGTGCTTCCCCGTATTGACTTTGCCGGTCCAACGAACGAGACTTTACTACTGCTTCTGCTTCTGTGTGTTCCTCTTTCTCTCTCGCTCTGCTTCTCTGAAGCACTATATTTGCTGGGGAGATATACGCTCTCGTAGAGGCCAGCCCGACGAGAGCCAGAGCTCGCCTTAATGGGGTGCTTTCCGCCTCTCGACAAGCCGGGCCAACGAGATCTGCCGCGGGCCGAAGTATAATTAGTCGTGCCATAGAGTTTCGCGGCGTAGACGGAGTACCTGTCTCCGGATTTACGTGTCTATGTCTCTCTACGTAGATGTACCTGGCGCCCGCATATCTGTGTAGACGTGGTGGTACTGCGGTTCCTATATTTTACGTCTCTCAAGGCGCGAGACCCTTACACTCTTTCCCCAGGCCACTCAGCAGAAACCAAAAGTTGAAACTTGAAACTCCATCGGATACCACCGCTAGAATATAAAATATCATTTTTCCGGAAAAAAATGTATAGCGGCTCATTTTTCCGGGAAAAAAATGTATAGCATCTCATTTTACCGAGAAAAAAAAGTATAGCATCTCATTTTTGACGAAAAGTTTGTTGAAAACCGGAAAGTTCAAAGAATATCAATCCCATGCTGTTAGTAAGAATATTATTTATAAATATAAATATTATTAATAACTCATCAAAGTAAAATTATGAACAATTTTTTTTTTTCGTTCCAATCGATTTCGCCTTTTTCTGATCGATATATTTTTTTTTTTTTTCAAACATATTAACATTTTTTGTAATTCGTAGTCTGTAGAAGTTTTTAATGCAATTTCTGCGCGATTGTTCAATTAATGATGCTGAAAAATGTACGTTGTATAGAACTCTCAATTAAAGACATACAAAATTCAGGGCATTTGGAAATTTCTCGATAATAAAAAGATGTAATTTAACAAGTAAACAAAATTGTTCATTTACTGATTGTTGAATCATTTCGATGTAGATATTTTTAAAAATCTACTTTCACGTCTTCATTTTTCACTGCGAATGAATGACTTCTGGCGAAGTTCTCACCGACAAGTGTTTTTTTTTTTTAGACAAAAAAGAATATATCAAGTGCGGCTTCCAAGGTCCTTCATTAAAATCGCGAGAGAGAACAAAAGCCCTCTGACAAGCAAGTTTTCGTAGCAGCATCAGTTCCAGTAGTAGTTTCACACAGTTCAAGACGCCCTAGCAAAATCGGGCGGTCGGTGCGAGAGTGGAAATCCCGAGGGCGATGTAGCCATTAAAAAATTCCAGGTCGAAGCTTCTCGCGGTCTCGGGAGGATGTTTTTACTGAGCGGTAGGATGCTTAAAAGCAGCATACAGTGGCAGTGGTACTCGGAGAGACGGTGAGTCTCTTACTTATAGAGATAGTGAGTGGAGAGGGCGCTGCTTCCGCGCTTGGACTATCTGCTGATGGTTTTACGAACGCGCGAAAGAGAGAAAGAGGGAAATAAAGGGAGAGAGAGAGAGAGAAAGGAGAAGAGCCGATGAGTGACGAGGAAGGTCGCGAAGGTTATTATGCTCGGGCGTAAGTAAGAGAGAGAAAGCGATAGAGGACAAGAAGCAACTTATTCTTCTCCCGTAGTTCAGCAACTCGATAAAACTGGCGTGAAGGAAGCGGACGGTTTTAATGCTGACAAAGTGGATTAACGCCCGTTGGCTCTGCCTCTCCGGAGTCTCAAAGTGTTTTACCTCTTCCTTCCTTGGTTCGAGGCACTCGACGTTTTCTTGCGATTATAAATTTATATCGAAACCTCTACCAGATTATTATAACGAAATAACGATAATACTGTCAGTTGGAATGAGTTTGGATGGCTGTGCACTGGTTTGAGTCGATCCGCTTCTATCAACGTTATCTTCTCAATTTATACTTAGACGATTTTTAAGTGGATTTAGATTTATTTATTCTTCTTTCACGCTATATTTTGAATTATTATAACGTAATAACGATAATACTGTCAGTTGGGATAAGTTTGGACGGCTGTGCACTGGTTTGAGTCGGTCCGCTTCTATCACCGTTATCTTCTCAATTTATACTTAGACGATTTTTTAGTGGATTCGGATTTATTTATTTTTCTTTTACACTATATTTTGAATTATTATAAAGTAATAATGATAATATTGTCAGTTGGGATGAGTTTGGACGGCTGTGCACTGGTTTGAGTCGATCCGCTTCCATCAACGTTACCTTCTCAATTTATACTTAGACGATTTTTTAGTGGATTCGGATTTATTAATTCTTCATTTACACTATATTTTGAATTATTATAACGTAATAATGATAGTACTGTCAATTCGGATGAGTTTGGACGGCTGTGCACTGGTTTGAGTCGATCCGCTTCTGTCGACGTTACCTTCTCAATTTATACTTAGACGATTTTTTAGTGGATTCGGATTTATTAATTCTTCATTTACACCATATTTTGAATTATTATAACGTAATAATGATAGTACTGTCAGTTTGAACGTTGAATGATTCGAACGCTTCGCGTTTTCAAAAAAATAACAAAATTCCATTCTTCATGGAGAATTAGCATCTGATAATATTTTAAGTATGAAATGCGTGACAAAAAAAAATTCGACTACTTTGAGACAAATATAGACGTCAGGAAGTGAAATAAATTAAATTAAAATTAAAAGAAAAGGAACCACAACCGCAGATTTTAACTTTTCTCTTCGAAAATTTTTTTCCACAGAAAAAAAAAGATTACGTTTGGGATTTGCGATACACTGAAAAAAAATTAAATTTCATTTCCAATTTTGAAAAATAAAAAAATAACCTTCACTTCATATTCTTATTTGAAATAAAACGTTGAGTGATAAAAAAAATTTTCGTCGTAATCACCTGAGAAATAATGTTACTGGATTTGGCAGAGGGGTATCCACTTACGTAAGTTACTTCCGTGTATACACCGGGAATCTAGAAGAATTACGACCGTCTGTACCGGTACGGGTTTTCCGCAGTTTCCCCGTGCCCTCCGCAAATGCGGTATACAGTGTAGCTAAGTCGGCTGCGGACGCATTGGAAGTTAAATTAGCTTAGCGAAGTCCAGGTAGTGAGTGATAGGAAGGAAAGTTGGGGGGGGGGGGGGGGGGGGGGGCTAGGTAAATAAGGGTGCACCTCGGAACTGGAACTGAACAAATTAAAAAAGAACTATTTACAATTAAAAATCGACTCGAAAAAAAAAATTTCATAAAAATCTCCATGCATTTTTTATGCGGGAGGGTAACATGAAAAATCGCGTACCATATTTAGGAAGTTTTGAGGGTCAACCGTTGGTCGAGTTGGTTGAAGTCCTTATAGATATGCGCAAGATATATAGATATTTGAGATGTGTCTTGACTATCTTGCATTGGTTTAAACCGTTCCGCAGTAATCATGTTAACTTTTGGATTAAAATTCAGCATATATTTATATTCAGTCAATTTTTTCAGTGAAGAATCAATTAATCAATTAATTCTGTTTCTATACGATCTCTAACATTGTTATCACAAAATAACAATAATAGAGAGGTTTGAGATGAGCTCGAATTGATACGTACTAGTTTGATTCGCTTCGCTGTAATCATGTTAACTTTTCGATCTATATTTAATTTATATTTATATTCAGTTGATTTTTTCTGGTAAATTGATTAATCTTTCTATTCTTGTTCCATACTATCTCTGAAATGATTGTCACGAAATAACAATAATATACAGGTTGGAGATGAGCTCGAATTGATACGTACTGGTTTGATTCGCTCCGCTCCAATCATGTTAACTTCTGGATTTATATTCAGTAGATTTTTCAGCGGATTCATATTCATTCATTCTTTTTCTATACTATCGACTATTTATATTCATTCATTCCTTCCCAGAGTTCCAGGGAGTTCATATTCTATGCAGAATTCAATAAGGCGAAGACTACTGCAGCGGGGCTCGATATAATGTAGTCCTATAGTGCGATAGGAACGATCTGCAAAGCGAGCTCTCTTCGCGATTCTTATTATCCATATGGATGAAAGGGTGGCAGGATAAGGGGCATGACTAGACGCTGTAAAATCGGTTATCGCGTTAGCTGCGTATACGTCAGTATATTAGAGATGAGAAGGAGGTGCAGAAAAAAGTTGAGGATGAGAATATAGCATGTGCATTAGGGTGTGTCTAAAAAAAAACTTAATTTTTTTCTTTTACTTGCCACATTAAAAAACTGTGGCTCAATGACCGTTTGTATTTCCCATATGATTAACATGTAGAAAATCGAATCTTTTGTTTGAAAGCCTATCATTATTTTTGTACACGATGAACGGTAGTATGTGTGGTAGCATTTGATAGCTTGAACGATTATCTTCCATTCTGTGTATTGTACTTAATATTTGCCTACATAGTGTGCGCAATATTCAATTTTGCGCGAGGACGTGTCTTTCGCTTTTCCAAAAACCGTTTGTGCAAGACAAACTCCCATTTTCCTTGGTAGTAATACTGTCATAATTCGTATAAAATTTGTCAAGGATTTATAATAACTATCCTCTATACAAATAAGCGTTATTTGTGATGATTATTCTTACTATCTTTATTTCATAATAAAATGGTTATTAAAACGTCTAACAATTTTTTTTTTCATTCGTTACGGCCGAAAATCCCGGTTTATAACGTTATATTGAATCTCGTTACAAGACATTTTCATCTCTTTGCCGTTAGTAACAATTAATTATAAATCGGGTGGAAATGTGAATTCATTACGCTACCTCTTGGAAACATTCACACGGTGTTAGCTCTTTACGAGACTCATTATATAGTATAAATCCAGGATGTTGATCGTGTACAGTAAAATAACAAAGAATTTTTAGACATGTCTATAAGTATTTTATTATCAAATAATAATAATAAGAATAATAATCACACTTTACGCTGAATTGAATGAAGAATAGCTAATATATGTCTTGGATAGATTTTATATATATTTTCACAATATTCCTACCAAGAAAAATGGCGGTTTGTCTCTCATAATCGTTTTTTGAAAAATAGAAAACAATTTGTTTACAGAAAATCGAATATTTCAGACACGATGCAGCCAAAAATTTAGTACGATACACAGAATTACAGGTAATCGTTCAGGCTATCAGGTGTTATCATATATAGTACCGTCTATCGTGTACAAAAATAATAATATCCGTTCAAACGAAGGAATGAGATTTTCAACGTGTTAATAAAATGGGAAATTCAAAAGGTCATTGAGCCACCTCTAAAAAAATTTGGGCGTAGCTTTCCTTTAACGAGGGCCAATATTAGGATTTAAACTACATTTTTTCGATGTGGCAAGTATAACATTTTTGAGAAGATTTTTCTTAGACACACCCTAATGTGCATACCATACTATTATCGGCAACCGCACTTCAGAATTTGCTGCGAATTCTGACATTGGAAACGCCCGACAGCAATTTTTTTCTTCCTTTACGAGGAAGCTAAATTTAATTATATATTCAATAATGAAGTTAGTCACTACATTGGAACTTTAAATCGATTAAAAAAACAGAACAGTTAAAGAAAAACGATAGATTTGAAGAATAGTTTCTACTTGTTGTCCACGTCGTAACAATGATAAAATTGATCTGCATCATATTTGGAAAAATTTCGTAGAAATTAAGTGAACATTAATCTATTCCAGCAGATATATTGTGGCTTTGATTCTACACAGATAACCATTCAATGGAATTTCATTTCATCGGTGATTATTGCTTCTATTCTGTATTTATCTTGAGATCATAAATCATCATATCAGCCAAATCTAAAATTCAATATTAGCCGTATCAAACATCATTGTACATACTGATAAGATTTAGATCCATGAGAATCGGAAGAGGCATTGATATACGCCGCTAGCTAAGCAATAATCTGTGCTGTGATAGTCCACGTCCCACGTCAACTGAGGGCTGCAATAGCTTTTGATTAATCGTACTCTGTGCAGCGATCCGCGGATCATAAACACAGGATTGAACGTGAAAGCGCGCGGAGGATTATTACCAGTGCGATACCGATTCGGGCCCTTCATCGATACTGCTAATTTCTCAGGATTAAACACGGAATATTTTTTAGCCTAGAATCCACACTTGAAGAAGACTTGAGATGCGATTCAAAATCACCCGAACTTTAACCTGTTTCCAAATGTTTTTCATGGAACTTGTAAAAACTTTGATTTTTCATATATAAATACGTGAATATTTGCGAAGATCTCTGTTTTATACTTTTCATACCTTTTTTATAAAAGATAAATGTAAAAAGGTAAAAGGTAGGTGCAGAATATTTTGCATACCGTTGAAAGCACTTTGCATACTGGTACGGCAATCAGCCGTTTTGCATTTGTAAACAGTGGAAAAACGAGGATTTTACATAACCGAGTACAGAAAAAGATTTTTTTTTTTAATCGATTTTAATATTGGAAACGCACTTATTTTCCAAACATTGGAAAATTAGTAATCAGAGGTCAAAAAGTTCGTAATTCATTTAACGATTTTCGGTTAAAAACAGGCGGACGTTTCAGAATTTTCATTTTTTCCATTTTGTTTTCTTCTTTTTAGATGTAATTTTTTTTTTACGTGTTTTTTTTTAAATACGTTAAAAAAGGTGAAAAGCAAGATTATGGTATATATTTTGTACCATCGTATCGTCGTAAATAAAAAAAATATCGTGTTACTATATACGAAAAATCCAAAAATACTAGTAAATGACCGGGCCGATCTAACCGATAATGTTAGTTGGAATAAAGCCTTTGCAACAAGATAATCGCAATAGATAGGTATAAAATTATTTAAAAAAAATCAAATATTCATTCAAAACATCGAAAATGCTCATGAACGTAGAAAAAACTATTAGCCATTCTCTGGTGATTGGTCCATTACTGGTGTATTCGCCCTATTTTCGTTAAACGTTAAAAATCGTGAAGTTTGTTGAAACGTACATTTCTTCTTGGGTCCATGTGAAGATATGGGCGAGGGTCAAAATAGCAAATGACTAAAATAGCGATTGATAAAAGAGCAAATTTCAAAGTAAGGAAGGTTTGAATCTAGAATGGCCTTCATTATGACATTGGCTATTTCAGCTATTCACTATTTTGATCATTCTATGATGATTTGATTTGATTGCATTTTAATAAGATGTAGGTGAAAATAGCGAATGGTCAAAATAACGAATTTTATAATGTTGGCCATTGCATATACATATAGACTATCCTCATTGTTAAATTTGCTATTTCAGCCAATCACTATTTTCGTCGCCACCCAAAGATATTGGGAATGATTAAGAAAGATCGGTGACGACCTCAGCATCAAAACGGTGTTATATTTTCGTAAGAATTTTCAAAGTTTAATGCATTAAATAACAATAGTAGAGGGTGATTTGTATTAAAGCATGTATACTCGACCCACTGGAACATTAATAGTGACGGATTTGCATTAAGATTAACTGATTAACATTTATTTGTAATGGGATATATTTTTGGTCCGTTTTTGCAAAGTATAATCAGTAATTCTTTATCGATTGAAATTAGTGATGGCTTATTCTCTTTCTCATAAGATACTGTATGAATTGACCGGGTCGATTTTTCATAGTGTTGATCGTTTAATAAAATTAGAGCCTTGTTTATGAAAGTATTTTTGTTTTTGTTAAACAACCGGCCATAATTATTGAACGATCAATATTACGAAATATCTGGGCGGTCAATTGGTGAAGTATTTTTTGAGAAACAAAATGAGCTATCACTCAGCGTAATCGGTGAAGAATTACAGATGATATTTGAACCAAACAAAAATGTGTCCCTTTGGATAGAAAAGTTAATCGGTTAATCTTTATGCAAATTCGTCACTACTGATCTTTCACTGGATTAAGTATACATGCTTCAATACAAATTACCCTCGACTGTTTTTGTTTAATGCATTAAGGATGTATGATAGGTACAGTCCCGCCAATCTTGAGTTTCAGAGAATATTTCGATTACTTCCCGATGGGATAAAAATCGGAAAAAAATTATCAATATTGAACGTGCTGAAGAGATAAATTTTGCATAGTAATACTTCCAAAGTGTTATTAACAATTTTCTGAAAAAAAAAAACAAATGTTCAACAAACAATTAGTCGACCTAACTTTTTTTCTAATGAAAATGATATGTTAATTATTTTGAATGCGTATGAATTTTTCCAGATTTTTGTCTTCATTTTGATGTTGATTTTTTATATACAGGGAGGACACGGTGAAACTAGACAGCGCAAATGCGCTTGCGCGTCAAACCGACGGTTCCCACTCTATGCGTGCAGACCGAGTAGTAAATAAATCTTGGTTTCTGGCGTCTGCCCTACCAGCTCAGGTAACGTCCCTTGCCCCTACCACTACCCTTACTGGCCCATTCCGATGGCGCGTGGGGACACAGTCGCCGCTCGGATGAGACCACGGTCTTACATACAGGTCTTGCAACGACGGCGATTTCTAGTGGTGGGGGTAGGCACTCTTACTGTCCAAAGCTTTTAGTTCGGAATTTCGCTACAGCGCGTCGCCACTAGTGTAGGGGTTCCCTCTCCCTCTCCAAACCACACGTAACCGCCAAACTGCAGGTTACATAGCTTAAATAATCAAAGCCGGTAAAAAAAAACTTATCAGTGTTTCGGAAATCGTAGATTATTTCACAAATTGTGTCTCCGTTAATAACAGGCATAATGCCTAAGGCGTGCGCGGTGCCTAAGTGCACATCGAGGACTTCTATGCCAACAATAACTTGTATTGTAAAGCGCTATGATCGATAAATACAATAAAATATATAATATCTTATTTATACTAGGCATAAAAATGTTACTTTGTTCTTGATTCTGATTAATTACGGTAATTAACTAATAAACGCAGCATGCAATTAGGAATTTAAAAAAATGACGTCATTTAATATGTATTCAATTAACTTTTATATCATAAAAAAAAGTGTTAACCATGGGAATCGATCGCATAATATCGCGGATACGAGAAACTTTTTTGATAGTCTGAGGCATGAATATCGCTTAAGTTCATCAGCAACGACTTGGATTTTGCAAGCTTAGTGACGCAAAGATGTCCACAATCGAGATTATTCATCGTTTCAGTTCATAATTATCGTTTTTTCATAAAGTTTGTTTTATTTAGCAGCATCAAACATGACGGAAACTGTTTCTATCTCTGTTGACCCCTGTACGAGTGGCGCACCTCGCGGCGGAAATCGGAATTACCGAAATTTGACACTAAGGGGACCACCGCCGGCACCTTCGTTGCAAGACCTGTATGTAAGACCGTGGATGAGACGCACTGGCGGCCGTAGGCAGTAGCCAATCAGGCTTCCTAAATTCTCACGGAGCCGCATTGGACTGTCTAGTTTCACCGTGTCCTCCCTGTATAAAATAACTATATCGTTATTTTGAATGCGTATGAATTGTTCCAGATTTTTTTCTTTATTGTGATGTTGACTTTTTTTATTTTCGAAAATGTGCGCGAAATAACGAATTTTGGATACGTGTTCGACATAAAACTATCTACTACACTCAAGATTTTTTTGCAAAATAAATATCTAAATTTTGTTATATTCTGCGCATTAAAAAAAAAAAATACAAATCAAAATAAACAAAAAAATCTGAAAAATTTCATACGCCTCCAAAAAAATTAACATATAATTTTCATTTAAAAAAAGGTAGGCTTACTGGTTATTTGTTGAACAATTGTTTTTTTTCACAAATTTGTTAATAACATTTTGGGATTATTATTACGCGAAATCAATCTTTTCAGCATGTTTCACATGCATTATTTTTTTCCGATTTTTATCCTATCGGGAAGTGATCGAAATTGTCTCTGAAACTCACTTTTCGCGGGACTGTACCTATCGTACATCCTTAGACTTTAAAGAACCGATTTCGAAAATTTAGCACTGATTTGACTTCGATAGTCATCACCGAGTCTCCTTAATAAAAAACTACAACTTTACACATCGCTTCCTTATTAATTTTTATCTTCCGCAAAGTCGCCTCTCTAAGCAAGTATATTTACTCTATTTTTGGCTTCCTTGTAGAGGAAGCAAACGGAAATAGTGAGGACTGCGAACTGAGCTGAATAGAAGCATTGATATTTCAACGATAGGTTATGATTATCACCCCTCAAGCCATCTTCAAGGTTGCGACAGTCTAAAGCCTCGTAAAATCGATTTCCGGTGAAGTACAGGCGACATTGCGGTTGACCGTCGAGTGCAATGCAGTGCATTTTGCCGTCAACAGGGGGGCATAGTTATGTTGAATCGAGCGTACGAGGGTAGAAGTGTGACCGCGTCCACGACTGCACATATAGAACCGCCGAATGATTTATGCCCGTGGAAACTTTTTCAACTGCAGGCGAATGCGCCATGAATCATTGCGAGCCGGTAGCTCGACGTCCACGCGCCCGTTCAGTAATCAGGTTCGCTGTTGTGACTGTCAACGACGTTGACGACGCGGACGACGACTTCCATCTGTGTTGTATCACTGGACAGTAGTAAAGAGAACGTTAGCCGTGTTAGTATGATCGTCGTGTGAAGGAAATCATCACATTAGAAGGAGAAGAGAGGGGGGGCGGATTAAACATCGGGAGTCCCGTGACTCTCCGGCGTCTTGGCGCCTCTGTCGTCTGACCATGTTTGGAAATAAAGTGTATCCCATGAATTGGACTACAGCTGTTGCTGCGTATCAGTAAGTCTCATGCCTAGCCAATTATATAACGTAAACACATCCGTACTTTATGTCCTGTCAAATATGGCAATTTTACACACCACATGCGATACTGTCAATATTTACTCTGGTTGTAAGCAAAGAATACGGATGTACATGGAAGTGTCTTATCGGATATAACAATAGGAAGATCCTGTGGTTATGGTTATCCAATCGGTGCGCAGAAACTGGAATGCGTACCTAATAATCTGAAAATGCGTACGCATTCAAGTTTCTGCGCAGCCGTCAGAGAGACGTAAGATCTATGGTAAAAATCATGTTTATCTAGAGGATCAAGAGATATTCAACTTATCATGACAGATTGAATGACGTTACTATGAGTTGTTATTTTTTCCTCTCACTCGCTTTCCTACGATTCAAGCAACATGACTTTTAACCAATAGCTATCGAAGTTATTATCTTCCATTGCATAAATTGTTCACTGGATCTACATTTATATTCTTCGCTATGTATGATATATAATGTAAGGTTTCACAATCCATTTTTTAAACTATTTGAGAAATAAGAGAGAAAAATGTATCGCGGTTTTTTAAGCAACTCACTTAGCGTGGCAGCCCAAATCGACTGAATGGTGAGCTTTGTTTATATGATGGTAGTTGGTATGCTTGCCACTGCTAGCGCTGCTGACAAAGTAATTGAAAATTAGGGAATGTAGAATGGAGATATGGATATTATTTAGGTCGCGTGAGTATTAAAAATTTTTTTTTATTGGTTTCTCTTCGTATGCCTTCTTCAGGCTTCTACGTTTTTGCCCCTCTCCCCTTTTTCCCCATCATTTCATAGATTCCCCCCCTTTCCCAGTTTCTTTATTGAGACCCCCTAGAGTGTTGTCCGCAGCCACTCATCCTAATGCACTGCTGTATCGCATTTGCACGGGGGCACAACGAAACTGCGGAAAACCTGGCCGATACAGACGGCTTTATTTTTACTGAGTTTCTACTGTATAAGGATACATTAAAAACTAAGAAAACTGCCTCCCGGTCAGCTGTTGGCGCGCAGACCAGTGCCCGGCTAAGCGGTCACCCATCCAAGTTATGGGCGCAAATAATGCTGCTCAACTCTGGGGACCGCCAAAGCCACACACCGACTGCGCGTCCACTGCTGCCGGTAGGTCGGGTGAGTATTGTCGCTTAGTTTAGTTTAGCAGTTTAGTGACATTATATTGACAGGATGGTCCAACAACGTTCTGTAAACCTTTTTCGAAATACTAAATATATTATGCTCTTCGAATGTAATTTGGAAATGGGGCAATAGTTGAAGAAACGTTAGTGAACATTATCCAACTTTTACAACGTTTGCTCGGGAAATTTCAATAAAAAATTATGCATAATCTTATAAAGTCTCACAACTGATACTCGATATAAACGGACCTTGTAATTTTTTTCACATTTTGGTAAACATGAGTATTTTACTGAGAAATGAATGCACGATCGTATTTCTGTATTTTAAGCAAAATTATTGACGAACGGAATCATTCTGTAAAATATACCCGATTTTAAGGTTTAGTAATAAGATCCGTGATGTATAACGAGCTCGTAGAACTATTACTTTTTCTTGTATCTTTAATCCAAGTATAAAAATCATTAATTGAAAAATGCGATTCGGTTGCCACCTTGAATATCTATGTAATTATCGACATCACGAAAAATTGTTTCAAACGAAAGTTGGGCGGTACGAGAGGGGTCAGCAAATGCGACCATTTTTTTAATTTCAGTGGAGGCGCTGACGCACAGTGACAAGGTCACCTCCACTTTTTTGATAGGACGGTACTTTTTTTTTCAATCAACGTGTACAGCATCGAAAACTGCATAAAAAACATTCAGGGGTCAAAGTCGCTCAAAGTCATTTAAGATGAAAAAGTGACATGAACTTTTATTTTATTTGAAATGAACTTTATTTACAGTAGGTGTTCGAAGTGATTGACATTGAATTCAATACAGTATTGCAATCTCCTTATCACGGATTGTGTAGAATGTCTTAGCGCCTCCACTAAAATGAAAAAAAAATGGTCGCATTTGATGACCCCTCTCGCACCGTACAACTTTTGTTTGAAACATTTTTTTGTGACGTCGATAATTACGGAGATATTTGAGGGAGCAACAGTTAGTGCCCCACCCTGTATATGCACCTAAAAACTTGAAAAGTTCAGGTACCACCGTTTGAACCACGTTCACGAACTTAAAAATTGCAGCACCATCGCGCTTGCGCGAATGACTTCGACGTTTGGCCACCTACCAGCCAAATACTAGGAGTTCGCCGTCAGTCGGACAGTTTAGTTACAATTTATGCATTGTCAATAACTCAGACTTACTACATAATATTGTGAGATCACAACATTTATATTTTTTTGATCTAAGCACAATTAATCAACAAATCATTCTTAAAGCTGTATAATTTGACTACAACAATAATTTATCAAGTTTAATTCATTTCAATAACCGCATCAATGTTCTTTGAAAAAATACATAACACATTGATATTCGAAATATCGAAAACTCGCGCCAGTTTCCGAGCATTCAGTTTGGTCGTCGGCGGCTTTGACGTAAAGCCAAGTTCAGACTGTTACGATCACAGCAGATTTACCAATCGCTTGTGTTTTCAACAGCTCTATTTTCCGCAGTTGTGAAATAGAATAAATTTATCTTTTCGTGAAAAAAGATATTACACATCAAAAGTTGCTCATATCGCAATACTGAAGCAGAAACAGAGTTACCTACATATACCCTTTTAGGTTTACTACAGAGTATACCTAAAAGGACAACAAGTCTTGCATCGTTTTACACAATCTACATACATACTAAGTAGAAAGATAACTTTCTAACCTCCATTTTGAAACAGTCTGCTGGTTACGTGATAAGCAGCCCTGAACCGTTCTGTAAAGCACATAAAAAAAGGTTCATATTCATCGAGCGATCTGTCTCACGATCAAGCCGAATACAGCCATTATATACCGCAACGTGTGATACCTATATACGCGGTTGTACATATTGACGGCGACAACAATCCTCGAAATCCTCCCGTCGGATTTCTGTCACTCGAATCGTCAAGGATAACGAGGGACGACAGGCAGAGGGAAATAAATGAATAAAAAACGGCTCGACACTCTCTGTATATACATATATATATGTATGAAAAGAGAATGCGAGAGGCTCACGTACATTTCTACGAGCGGAAGGTGGAATAGAACGGTGGAGAAAGGAGGCAGAGGAATATTGTGATGGGAAATCCTATGTTAGATATCGAAAGCCCGATAAAATGGAAATACCTATGCGACGGTACGGGTTATATGCAGAAGATGGGGCGACGCGCGCCGCTACTGCGCTACGCCATCTCTGCTGTGTGTACACCACGAGTCTGAGCTTTACAATCGGCTTGGGACTCTACCAACGCTTCACTACTTTCCCATATACTTTATATACACGTATATACGTATATATACATATGTAAGTGTGTGTATATAGCTGAGAACAAAATTTATTCTCCATTTCCGCGTCGATCCCCGTTCGCGCAATCCAGCACTCTCGATCGTACTGCGTTAATAAAGCCAAGAACGACTAGGTTATATACAATCGCGCGACGCCTCAAAGTGCGAAACGGCGTCGCCATGCATCTCTCCTTCGACTATTCACCGCGCAGTGGCGCAAATGCACCGGAAAAAATTTGCCTAGAAATTGTGTTTGTCCAGCATCAAATCGGAAATTTATCGGCTGGATTATACCAGTTCGACGAGTAATTTACATTCGCTTTTTTATTCGGAATAATTACGTATGGTCCGATGAAAAATCAACGGGATTTGTGAAATTTATATTTGTGGCATTAATATCACATCAATTTTAATCAATGTTTTTTTTATAGTGTCTTCGAGAATAAATAATTCCGTGAGATACAGAGAAACACTACGGAAATTGTCGTATATACTTGCCTAGGCATTAATATTATGTTGTTTTTAAGAATGTGGAAAATATTTCAATTCATTTTTTGTAATAGCTAAAGTGAACAAACGCTTCACTATATTTTCTATTTATTTAGTAACCTCCAAATCCAAATTCTCTAAAAATATTTAAGCCATCAGCACGATATTTAGAATGAAAAGAAATGTTTGAACTCGGTCTGACCCTTGGGACTTCCGATTGGGCACACCATTTTTCATATAATTGACATAACGCCAAATAGCATTAATTTTGATTCCTTATAGAGGAAGCTTTGGGTTCATAGAGAAATTTCATTTAAGGACATTCAGAAAAAATGTCCGTATGTACGTGTGAGTGCGCGCGCGCGCGCGCGCGTGTGTGTGTGTGTGTGGAGGGCTTCGAAATTACAATCACCTGTAATATAAGTACCGTTAAGCCGATTGAGTTGAAATTTGGGCCCCAAGTGAACCAGCAATCCATCTTCCGCCGTTGTATTTTTTCTGAAATGTGTGGAGTAAATTTTGATTATTTAGCTTTTCGGATTGTTTAAACAAATGACGTACTCGCTCCAGCTTTCGTAAAATTGGCGGTATTTTGCTTAAAAATTTTTTGGTAACTAAACCAAATAATGTTGTTTGGTTTGATATTTAATAGAAATTATAAAATCAGAGAAAGTATCTCTGAATTTGTGTGACTTTTCGTACTTTTCAGAAAAAGTCGGAGTTTTTCCTGAATCTAAATATTCTTGACTGTTCTTAAAATCTCTGATTCTCGTGCTAAATTCTCTGAAAAACTATTAACTTCGTCGATATGTTTTGCCGGTTTCTCTTTTATATTGATATAAAAAATATAACGGCAAAAAATCGGAAATTTTTAGAACGATCAACAATATTAATTTCAGTGATAACAGACTTTTTCTGAAAAGTACGAAAAGTCACATAAACATCTCGTATCTACTCTGACAAAATTTACTGTTCGTACAAGTACGAGAAAAATCAGTGTGGAGAAAACTCGTGAGTTTTCTGAAATTCGCTGAACTCTGAAGCAGAGTTTTTCAAAAAATAACTGATACTTTCTCTGATAAAGTCTACTATTCGTGCAAGTAAGAAAAGGAACAAATAGTAGAGAAAGCTCACAAGTTTTCTGAAATTCGCTGAACTCGCGTCATTCCAGAGAAGCGGAGTTTTCCAGGAAAAATCTCATACTTACTCTGAACATACTTTATTTTTTTTAAATCAGAGTTCTCTAAAACTTTTCAGAGAACACTGACTTTTTCTGATAAATTGCAACTCCTGGAATTTGACGGAGAAAGTTGCGGAGATTTTCGTCAAATATCGGAGCAATTTTGCAAAAATCGTTGTTGGAATGTGTTGGAAAATCTGTGAAAATTACTGAAACAATCTAGTTAGAGTTTTCAGGTAAGTTTTCAGTGAAAAATTTTCACCAGGGAGTCTGAAGTTGACTCTACATCAGAGCTATCGACGACCAATCGGAATGTTTGGAAACTGACTTCAGTTTTCGACATTTCGACTCACGACGTGCCATGTCATCTTTAAGGGGACCGAGTCACCCGAAGAAGTCATAAGAAATAAAATTCTTTACATGATACCCTTCTTCAAAAAAATGTTTCATTTAAACCTTATTTAGTACACAACAAGTGTATAAATGGTGTAAAGTCAATAGTAATATTTTTCACTTGTCGTAGTTCTCAGAATGAAGTTAAGTGACCCAATTTTAGTGTTCGATATTTTATTTTACATGCGCGACTCGAACCAAAGTTGCATAGCAATGACATCGAGCGTGAAAGCGATTATAAGAAAGGAGTTCAACTCTAATTTCACAGCATTGAGTCACTTTGTTCCAGTAAAATTACAATGCAATAAAAGCGCCGTTTCATTCATTTTTAGCGACAACTTATGCAACAATTTTTCTTCAATACTTTTTTCGAAAGGATTGTTAGACGAATTAAAGACAAAAAATGATTAAAAAACCCTATTCTTCACCTAATTATTCGTAAATATAATATTTTTTATATCTAGACTTGCAGAATTAAAAACAACTTCGGAAGAGAATCAATCGATCAATCTAATTTGATCAACCTAATCAAAGCACTATAGTAATAAATGACAATAATTTATATAATAATAATTGTTTTATGCTCTGTGGAACAGTTAATGAACAATTACAAAATGGTGATATCTTTTTTTTATATTTTTATCTCTTCAATCAATGAAACAGATTTTTTCACAAAATCTTCGCAATCATAGTTTCCGAGTAATTCAATCCAAACCAATCGTTCATGTCGAACGTTTGTAGTACCCACATTTTTTAAGTGACTCGACAAAAAGTTGCACTGCAGTCTCGTCAGGCGCGAAATCGAGCGCCGAAAAAGCAGAGTTGAATATAATACTTATGAAGCTCGTGTAGGATAAATAAAGCGTCATATAGAAAAACTTTTCGAGAGTTGGGGTTAGGTTTGGGGGAAGGGGGTGTCGCCCCGCACTCCATAAAGCGTGCAGCGCGGAAACGCCCGATGAAGTAACATATATATATATATTTATATCTACAGATATACTGCGTATAAATATCTGTGAAGTATATAGGTATATATAGATATATGTATACGTAGATACGCAGCAACTATTATGTAAAAGTATCGCTATAGGGCGATAAGGTATATATGAGAGAGGGCAGGAGGGCAGTTTGCCATTTGTCACCCTAATATTCGAGGTTCGGTGAGCGCGTGGCAAAAGGGGTTGGGAGTAACGCGAGACCGAGCCTCGCGCGAGGCTATCAGGCCTCTAGCGTCGTATATATAAGCCATTCTATTTCAATCCCGCAATTTTTCATTCTGTCCCCTTTGGCCTTTTTTATAATAAGCCAGATTTAAATGATTGTCGAGCAAATATTGATCGTAATTTTTGTTTTCTCAATAAATTTAGGGGTATGTGTTTGTAAGCATTTATATTTTCCAAGAGAAAAATTGCAAACAATAATTAATGTTTTCTTATGACTTTTGATAATAGATGTGAATTCGTAACTATTTTTTAAAATTTATTTATTGGAAAATATATATTTTTTCAAAAATTTCCACTTTTAAAAGAAGTAAAAAAAAATCTGTGTGAATTAAAAAAAACTATTTTTACTTGATAGTAATTTGTTGAATTATGATTTTCAAGAGGCGAAAAAAGTGTTCGGATTGACATGGAATTCCTGATATATTAAAAAAAATTTCACTTTCTAGAAAAGTGAAACAAAATCTGGGGGAATCTCAAAAACTATTCTTACTTAGTAGTAATCTGTTGAATCATGATTTTCAAGGGGCGAAAAAAGGGTTCGGATTGACATGGAATTCCTGATATATGGTATAGTATATTCCTCTGTGTCGAGCCGCCGGGCTATATCCGGGTTTTGCGATATAGGTCTGTGGGTATTTGTGCCTGGCGAATATCCTCCGTCCTTTTCGCTTTGCTGCCAAACTCGCTTCTGAAAACCTTCAACTTGCGTCGCAATCTCTCTCTCTCTCTCTCTCTCTCTCTCTCTCTCTCTCTCTCTCTCTCTCTCTCTCTCTGTCCCTGTTGTCTAGTGTATGCTATATGCAATCGTTCCTCACCCCCATCGACCCTCGGCATATATACAACTCCATCTCTCCATCTCTCCTTTCTCATTCTCTCGCTGCACATTCGGTCTCGCATTTGTGATATCGTCCTGATAAATCTGTCCTCTCGCTCTCACTTGTATGTATGTATACATGTATGAGAAATTCCTTATCAATCCAGCCACCTTCAGACATCAATGTCTTGGATCTTTTGGCAATTCGAGCACTAGTATTATAATTTTTCTCTCATTTTTAATTTATTATTCAAAAATCATAATGTGCGATGCCAGCAAAACAATCCGCAAAAATATCTATGCATAGTTATAGATCACAAACACTGAACTTCAATTACCATTTACAACAGTGCAAACAGAAAATGTCATCGAGAGCAGCACACTTCAGGAAAATCACGTTGAATAATCAAAAATTCGGGTGGGGGTCAAAATAGCGAATAACCAAAATATTGAATGGCTAAAATAGCGAATTTAAAAATAAGAATCGTCCGAATGTAGAATGTCCATAATTATGGAATTCACTTTTTCAGCCATTCCCCATTTTTATCATTCGCTATTTTAATACATATATGAGAAATTCCTTATCAATCCAGCCACCTTCAGACACCAATGTCTTGGATCTTTTGGGAATTCGAGCACTAGTATTATAATTATTCTCTCATTTTTAATTTATTATCCAAAAATTATAATGTGCGATGCCAGCAAAACAATCCGCAAAAATATCTATGCATAATTATAGATCACAAACACTGAACTTCAATTACCATTTACAACAGTGCAAACAGAAAATGTCATCGAGAGCAGCACACTTCAGGAAAATCACGTTGAATAATCGAAAATTCGGGTGGGGGTCAAAATAGCGAATAACCAAAATATTGAATGGCTAAAATAGCGAATTTAAAAATAAGAAACGTCCGAATGTAGAATGTCCATAATTATGGAATTCGCTTTTTCAGCCATTCCCCATTTTTATCATTCGCTATTTTAAATGCATTTCAATAAGATGGAGGTGAAAAAAGCGGATGGTCAAAAAATGCCTGTTATAGCGAATTTGATAATGACGACCATTCTGGATTCGGACGTTTCTAATTTCGGAAGTCGCTATTTTAACCATTCACTGTTTTGGTCATTCGCTATTTTGACTCCCACCCGAAAATTCCACATAAAACATCAATCTAAAGTGTATCAGAGCCTATGCAGACCAATCATCGAGTACGGAGACCCTGCATTGCTGAACTGTAGAAAAACAGCAGTTACAAAAATAAAAACAGCGGGAACCTGTGCTATCCGGAGATTAAAAAGAATGAGACACCCAAAAAACCCGCTACACAATCCACCCAACGCACTACTCTACGAACTAACGAAAATCAACCCAGAACGACACGAATACAAAAACTTTCCAAACGGTTCGCCAGTTAACAAATTCAAAACATTGAACCGCTTTGCATTAAACTATCACAGAATGTAACTCGCAGACACAAATATCCTGTACACACGATATACGAACAGCTCGAATAAATACAAACGCAGTAGACACATAAATCTGGACACATTGTAAAGAACAGTCTTCCCCTTAATTATAACATAATCGATACGTAAAAATAAATGACCCAACGGCTGACGGACTACGGTCGATGGCCCATTGGTAGTAACCGTTCATTGTTGTTACTCTGCATAATTGTATTAATGTTTGTAAATATAAATAATAGCCCATAATAAACCAAATTTGTAACCACACGTTCTCACATTAATAGCCATTTTCACATCTAAAAATAAAGCCCAATTCTGTACAAAAAAAAACAGGCTGAAGGACTTCGGTCAATGGCTTTTTAACCAGTGAATCTCTCGAAAAAGGTGTATTAATTTATTCATAACTGTACGCACAACCTCTCTGTAATGGTTAATTATAATCTGGTATTACTACTATAATAAATTATATATACCGACAGCAGTGGGCGAGCATTCGGTGTGTGGCTTCCGCGTTAAGCAGTATTGTTTGCGGCCATAACTTGGATGGGTGACCGCTTAGCCGCGCAGTGGTTTGCGCGTAAATTATTGAGCGGGAGGCAGTTTTTTTGGATTACATGTCTAATTATCACGATGTCATAATATCACGTCAGAATATTACGAGCAAAAAAATCACGAACCAAAATCTCACACACCAAAAAACCACACGTCAAAATATTACGCGCAAAAAAATCACAAACCAAAATCTAACACACCAAAATACCACACGTCAACATATTACACGGAAAGAAATAGATACTAAGATTTTTAATATCCGATATACTAAATATTATATACTATCGGGTAGTATTTGGATAGTACCGTGTATTGTGTGTATTGTAAGGGTTTATTATACGGAATGTACTTGGTACAATCAGATATTAACCATTACTATAATTATACTAACTGTTGCACTCCAGAGAGTGATCCCTATTCGAAGCATCCAATATACTATTCGATAGTATATTTTTACTATCGGGTAGTATCTATTTCTCTCAGTGTACGCGCAAAAAAATCACCCACCAAAATAGCACAAAACAAAATACTACAGCACACAACATCACATATCAGAATATTACATCCTGAAATATCATACACGAAAATGTCACACGAACCTATATCGGAGACGCATTCGAGACACAATGTTCGACGGGAAAACCCAATCAACAAACGAAAAAATATCGCGATTACGATAAGCGATTGGAAAACATAGTTCGTGACTTCGATCGAAACGGCGATTTCCTGGAGTACTTGCGCGGTATTGCCCGCGGTATTTACCGAACAGTGTGCGGAGTCCGCACACTGGTCTGTAAATTGTTTACGGACGGCGAAGTATGATTTTGTTATTTAATGGCGATTTCTTTGAGTACTTGCACGGTACTGCCTACAATATTAAAAATATATAGAACGGTGCAAGGAATATACAAGAAAATGAATTCGTTATTCTACAAGAGCATCTTTTTTTCGTTGAAATGTTTGCCATGTAACAATTTGTTCCTATGTTTTTGTGTGTGCTTTGAGTTATGACATTTTTGAAATGTATTGTTATTACATATAGTTAAATTTACTTGAGTTATTTTGGTGTGTGGGATTTTTTTCTCATGTTGTTTTTCTCTATGTTATTATGACGCATGATATTATTAACAGTGGCATTTTCATAAGATGTTGTTGACATGTAATGTAATATACAGTCATTAGTATTGAGGAATAACTAATATCACCTCAGTTATATTAGTTATACCTCAAGTACGCCAATCGGCTTTTACTATCCCCTCCCCTTTTTTCTCCATTTCATTCCTCGAGACCCCTCTAGATTCTTCACAGCCGCACTTTCGAATGCACTACTGTATCGTATTTGCACGAGGGCTCAGGGAAACTGCAGAAAATTTTTCCGATACAGGCGGCTTTATTTTCACTGAGTTTTTACTGGATTAGAATACATGAGAAAACTCAGAAAAACTGCGTCCCTCTCAACAATTTACGCTCAAACGAGTGCGCGGCTAAGCGGTCACCCATCCAAGTTATGGCCGGAAGCAATGCTGCTTTACTCTGGGGACTGCCGGAGCCACACACGGACCGCGCGTCCACTGCTGTCGGTTACAGCTTAGTAATATTTAGACGTGTCGGCGTTTTTTTCCGAGCTTTTAATGTATTCTTATACGGTAAAAAATCAGTAAAAATAAAAAGTCCCCTGTGTCGGCCAGTTTTTCCGCAGTTTCTCTGAGTCCTCGGGGGTGGGGGTCAGAATAGCGAATGACCAAAATACTGAATGGCTAAAATAGCGAATTTAAAAATAAGGAACGTCTAAATGTAGAATGTCCATAATTATGGAATTCGCTTTTTCAGCTATTCGCCATTTTTATCATTCGCCATTTTGAAGGCATTTTAATAAGATAGAGGTGAAAATAGCGAATGGCTGAAATAGCGAATTTCATGATGGTGACCATTCTAGATTCAGACGTTCCTAATTTCGAAATCCGCTATTTTAACCATTCACTATTTTAATCATTCGCTGTTTTGAACCCCACCCGAGTCCTCGTATAAATGCGATACAGTAGTGTATTAGGATAAGTAATTGCGGACAAAACTCGACGAGGGTTCTCTATGTAGAATCCGACAAAGGGGAGAAAGGCTCTGTGCGGCGGAAAAAGCCTAAATCAAACGTAGAGGAGAGTGGGGTATAATGAGCCGTAGGCAACAGTGAGCAACCGCGTTTATCGGAGAACACAGACCGCCCAAAATTCAAGTTTAAAAAAATATAAAACTGTGAGTTCAATTGGCTGTTACTTGTCCAAGTCGATTTTAAGTTACCTTATCCCTGAACACACAAAAATTGCAAGTACATTTTGGCCGCTTGAAAAAAAACTTTTACCCTTCACAAAAGTTTTATATCTAAGCTAACTTTTGTTAATCGCTAATTCCGCTCGACTTACATGATTCTTTTCATCTTTCTGTATCGCTGTGTGCGCATATTATATTAGTTTTACTTGCTGATTCATGATTTTTTTATAATAAATGTTTGCGAGTGTTAGTGGGGAACAATGAGCCAACCTTGTAGATTTGGCCTAGATAATTCCAACATCCAAGTTCAAGTATGATGCATTTTATAATTTATCTTTATAAGATAAGATTGAGTAAGAATATATATGAAACAAAGCAGTAAGAGGACAACTGGCAGAGAAATGGTGGAAGAAACAGTGATGAAACGAGGGGGTTAGTCTAAATAGTGGACAGTTCGAAGTTGACAGTTTCATAATATACATAGATTAAGTGTCATGTCAACTAAAAATTGAATAATATACAAATAAAAGAAAATTATAGAATTTTGCCCGTTCGCATTATCTCCTCTATGTTTTTCGGGTATTGGCTCATTGTTCCTTCTTGTATGGCCCACAGTACCCTACTCGTGGGGCACAATGAGCAATTTTCCGATGTACTTTCAAACTAACTTTTCATGCATCCTTGATAGTTTTAAACGTGTTATCGCAACCTTAGAGTATGACTAAAGGTTGAATAAAACGGACCGAACATCTTTCCAGTCATATTGTGATTTTAATAAAACTACAAACGAATTTAAGAAAAAAGTGGCTCACTGTTGCGCACTCTCCCCTACTGAAGAAATATCCTAATAAACAGAAAAAAAGTTTGACCAGTCGCTAGTAACAGATAAATTTTTATTCAATAATTTTTTTGACATCAAAAAAGCTTCAAAACTATACGAAAAAAATATTACTCACTTTGGCTATAAGCTAGAAACTTTTGATATACAACAAAATATTTTTTTGAATCTTTCCAGATTTTTAACTATGGCATCCGATATGTCACTTTGAAAAAATGTTTGAAACAAAATTTGCATAGAGAAAATAAGAAAAATAAAGATCTAGTGCATTTGAAGGTCTAAACAATGCTACAAACAAATACAAGCCAAATCGGGGAGGTCAAGGGTCAGACTCAGGTCGAATCGGGATGGAAAGCATCGAGAGCTACACCACGACGCGCACTCTCCGTTCTACTCGCTTTCCCACCCCTTGGCTCTGATGCTGCTGCTCGACAACTCTGCGGGCTCTCGCCGCTATGCGACGTCGCTTGCTGTGCGCACGTTACTGGAAAATCGCCTATCGGGTGTAGAAAACGAAGGGAGAAAGGGCCACTAACCTCTTTACCCAGATATGCAACCTAATGCCAGAGGTTTTGTGCTACAAAGGTATCAATTGACGAGAAAAAGGCTTTGAAGGCAACTCAAACATTTGACTCTGGGATTCGGGAGGCATACATTTATACCCGTCGATCTATGTGTTCATTTATCGAAGTATTTACACCGTTAAAAAAGATTGGAAGTTTTTATTCATAAGCCCGTCATCGAAATTTAATAAACAATTGGGGTATAGAATTCATGTACTTTTTCAGTAAAATTAAAGCAAATTAGTGAAATCCAAATCTTTTTACTGTAAAATTGAAGTAAATTATTGAATATGCTGTACCATACATTAATTTCACATTACACTTGTATACTAAATTTCATATACTAGTTTATAAATCAAAACTTTAAGTAAAAGTACATTAAATTTCAAGTAGATTTTTTCACAGTGTAGCTACTACTGTAAAAACTGTATGATAGAGCCAAATCAACCCAAACATTAGGGCAAAGAGTTTGAACATGACTCAAGTTTTAATATTACATGTTCTGTAGATTTTATGGGGACTAAACATAGATCACAAAATAAGCTTCAATTACCATTTAGAACAAAATCGAACAGAAAATGTCGAAAAGAGCAGCACAATTCAGGAAAATTACATTCAATAATCGGAAATTCCACTTAAACATCAATCTGAAATGTAGCAGAGCCTATGCAGACCAATAATCGAGTACACGGAAAGAAAAGATTAATTACCATAACCAAAAAATAAGTTGACACAACCAATCGATTATTCTATTTGTTTTACAACTCAAATGATAGTGCCAACGGTTCGAATAGTAATAAAGACGTTTCGAATGGTAATCCCAATAATTCGAGTGGTAGTCGCAACGATTGGATTGGTTAACCTCACTTAATCTCGCGAGGACCAATCGTGAAAAAATGCGGTAACTATTCGACATGGTTGAGGCAACTAATTTTTGAGAGAGTGAACAGCAAATTGAAAACGTCGTTGTCACAACCAAACATTTATTCCTGTGTACGGACACACTATATATTACTGGATTGCAGGAAAACTGCAGTTGCAAAAATAAAAACAGCGGGGACCTCCGCTATTCGGAAATTAACAAGAATTGGACACCCAGAAAACCCACTATATAATCCACTTAAGGGTGTAGGAGCGCGATGGGGTGCCCAACTTCCTGAAACGTGAGAATTCAGAGAGAAATTCGAACACTTCCCGATGGAAGAAAAATCTTTATAAAATTGAGCATACAAAAGGTGCGGAGGAGATTAATTTTGCATATTAATAATTGCGAAATGTTATTAACAAATAGGTGGGAAAAAAATTGTTCATCAAATTATCCGTCAACTTAACTTTTTTTTCGAATGAAAATGATTCATCAATTTTTCTAAATACGCACGAATTTTTTCAGAATTTATTCCAATCATCGAAATTTCGTTTTTCGGAATTTCTTTTTCTTACAAAATGCATGTTAAGTCGCGAATTTTTTATATGTGTTTCCCACAAAACCACACATTACACCCAAGAAGTTTTTAAACGATTGATCAAATAGATTCGCAAATACAGCTCATACGATAAAAAAACCGCAATTTTCAAACATTGGACAAAATATTGAAAAAATTCATACGTATTCCGAAAATTTAACGAATCATTTTTATTCGAAAAAAAAGTTAAGTTGACAGATAATTTGTTGAACAATTTTTATTTTCACCCACTTGTTAATAACATTTTGCAATTATTAATATTCAAAATTGATCTTTTCCGCACCTTTTGCATGCTTGATTTTTTTCAGATTTTTATTCCATCGAGAAGTGTTCGAATTTGTCTCTGAATTCTCACTTTTTAGAAAGTTGAGCACCCCAACGCGCTCCTACATCCTTAACACACTACTGTACCAACTAACAAAAATCACCGACACGAATACAAAAAATTACCATACGATTGGCCAGTCAACAAATTCAGAATATTAACAACTTTGCATCAAACTACCACAGAATGTAACTTATATCGACACAAATACTCAGTACATACGACATACGAACAAATGCAAACGCAGTAGATACATAAATCTTAACGTATTGTGAAGAACAGTCTTAAGTTCGTAATAACGTCCCTTTTTTATATTTTCTACGGAATTGTGACACTAAGGAATCCATAGCACATTTGATGTTGTATAAAAGTCCAGGTTATACATGTTAATTTTCGTTCCGAAGTACGAAATCGGTTAGTTTCCCATAAGAGCCCGTGCATAAGAATTCTTTTTAAAATATTTATTTTGTTGGTAATTTAGTCTATAACCCAGTTTACAATTTGCAATCGCATTTCGAAGGGATTCAAGTGTTATATAAAAAAATGTTAAGTCTTTAAGTTCAGGAAGGTCAATGCGCAAGGACTACCTTAATGTTAGAATTTTGCGAAGTACATCTTAGTTCTGAGACAGTAATCGCCAGATTTAAAGCGCGCAAAAATGAGGTCCAATTAGAATTTACTAATCCGAATCTTTTTCCAAATATCCATTTTAAATCGACGAATTTTAAACTTAACAGATTGTAAAAAAAAATGCCGACGTAATTGGTAACGCGCCAGGCTAGAATTCTGGGTGTTCTCGGTTCGAATCCGGGCCGTGGCAGAATTTTTTTTCACAATTGTTTGAGTGTAAAATTCGTCGATTGTGGCTGCTTGATGGATGAATTAAATATATCAAGTAGATACAATCGATATTTGTAAGAAGATTCATATTAGTGGATTTGAATTAGGCCTCATTTTCGCGCGCTTCGTATCTAACGATCACTATATTGAATAGATGTTATGATGCTTCGACGATGCCAGCCTTTAATATTTTTATTTTGATGGAAGTTTGGCAAATCGTAACTCGGGTCTGAGTCAAACGATGCCGAAGATTCCGTTGTTATCGATCTTCCTGTATAGGAAAATCAAATATTCGGAATCTATTTATTTTTGTCCCTTCAAATTGCTTTATCAATTCGTAAATTGATGAAGCAATCTGAACGGATGATATTTTAAAAATTAATTTTTAATCGTGAAAAAATATTGCCACAGCCCGAGATCGAACCGGGAACTCTAGGTATCCAGCCTAGTGCGTTGCCGATTACACCACCGTATATTGAATAGATTAACATCTATTCGATATATACATACTCCGCCAAAGTCAAAGAAGAATAAATCTAACGATCACTGTCTCAAACCCGAGATTTACTACGCCAAATTCCATCATTGAAAAATTGACCGGAAATAGTCACATACCTTAAAACGGTGATATTCATTCATACAAAAATGTTATTCCTCCGTGAAAAGCAATTCGTGTTCACTGAACGAAAGTATATCTGCGTAGCAAAAAAAAAATAAAAAAATTTCTCAAAATTTGGCAACAATTCTGGGTTTTACTAAAATAGCTGTAACTCCAAGGCATAATAGAGAAGCGGCTCAGGCTTTTACTCCTTTTTGGTTATTGTTGAACCAAGCTTTCAAATGCCGGTGTTCAGCTATTTTTAAAAGCGCCCTCACGGATGAAGATTGTGATGTCAGTGCTTCTTCGGATGGGCGAGCATTCCCAAAAGAAAAAAAGAAAAGTGAAAAAAATCCATTAAGTGCAGTGCATATGGAAATTGTAAAAATATGAAGTTATTTTTTCGAATATGGCTTATATTAATTTTTCTACCCCAAATTGGGCTGAATTAAAAATGAAATATAGGTGATGCATGATTTCCTCACCGTACTTCCTTCATATAGATAAATAAATATAGATATGAATTTTCTGACGTAATAATTCTTCCCTGATTCTCAGTTCTGGTCGCCATCGTTGACATCCCAACATTTTTCATGTCTCGCGAAACTCACTTTGATTCATCCCTCACTTCCCGAGCAGAATTTTACGTCAGGCATTGTCTTGTCTATTATCAGGTCCTGATAAGGTTCCATATCAGGCTCTGATCAGTAATGTAACGCAGTGGCTCTGTAAAGTACTGAAGAGGTCGCCCGATAGGGTCCTGCTGTCCAGCCTGACGCGGCTTTGACATGATACTGGCAATCCTGCTGCTCCCTCATTCCAACCTGATAGGGCCTATAAAGGTTACTATTAAGAGCCTACTGATATAATGAAGAAATTATATAAAAAATATTTATTTGTTTGAATCCTTAATCGAGTAATCCTGTACGTTTAATTACATACTGCGTCTTTCTTATTCATGATCGTATATATCAATCGCTGAAAAAAAATTTTTTAAATATTTTTTGTCATCGACGTGAATTAAACCTGGGACCCTCGGGATGCCACTGATGCACTGCGCCTTAGCTCACTCGGCCATTCGGATCTAATAATTATGCAATTATACAATTTTTTTTTTATTCAAAAGACTATTATGAAATGTACAAAGAATGAATGTTACCCGGACCAACCGGACAATTTTTTAGAAAATTCAATGTTTTAATAAATCCCTACTGACTTTTTTGCACTAACATCAGTACTAACAATACTCAATGAAAGTTAAAAATACTAAAACCACGACTTTGTCGGTCTGTAACATTGTAAATATCAATGATACGAAAAACTCGCTTATCACTTTTTTGTAGTGCATCAGACGGACGCCGAATATTTAAAAAAAAAATTTTCCTAACTTCAATAGTTTACCAAAAAAATGTAAAAAAAAAACGGAAAACTTACAACATTAAAAATTTTAAGGCTCTGTAATAAATCAAATATTGGAGATAGAAATTCGACTCAGTAAGATTTTTTTGTAGTGCGTCAGACGGACGCTAAAATTTTCCCTTATTTTCTTGTCCTAACTTCAGTAGTTTAGCTAAAAAATGTAAAAAAAAACGAAAAATTTACAACATAAAAAATTTCAAAGCTCAGTAAATTATCAAATATGAAAAATAGAAATTCTCCTCAAGAAGATTTTTTGTTCAAAATTTAATTATTCATAAGACGTCAATGATTTTATGGAAAAAAAAATGTCTTCATAGGTTGCAGGGAGAACGAATGGAAAAAAATCACTTTTCGTGTTAATTAAATGGGAAACAATAAACGCGATGATGGACCTCTAAAAATTCAAATTATGAACTCCGCTTTTGACAGGATCTTTACGAAGACGTATTCTACGATATTTTGGGCGGAAAGCCAAGAAAAAAAAACGCTTTTTTTGGCACACCCTAATAAAATGTTTTAAAAAAATCGAATAAAAAGTACATTGAGAGAAAAGCATATCGTTTATCGAACGATTTCATATGGTAAAACCTATATAGGTAGGCTTGCAATGTTTTATGGTTGAAGCGATGATAATATGGTTCAATAAACGACTTGCAAGGTTATTGGAAACAAACGTTGAAATCGTATATGCAACAAAACGGCATATTCGAAACTATTCCCAAAGTTTTTGGAACTATTATCATTTTAATAATTGCTATTATAATTATATTTGCTATAACCATAAAATATAGACGTTCCTCCTGGGAATTGAAGTTTATAGTTAGATTATCGTCAGTTCAACTATATGATATTCAAAATTACCAGATTTTTCTCTCAGTGTAAGGTTGCTGCTTAGAGATGGACCAATAACACAATAGATCGAGGATAAAGTCCAAGAGGTCGAGGTTCAGACCCAGTTCGAGTTGGTATGGAATGTCGCAATACATTCTGGGTGTAACAACTCTACAACCGTGTAAAATAATACCCTTCGGAATTAGACGAGTGTCTGACAATGTCTTGCCGCAAACGGTACAAGTAGTGCAGACAAGCAAAATGGGCAGGCACTGTGTGGGACAGCTATGATCGTATATAACTTTATTACGGCGAGTTCTCGTATGTCAAACGTGAACATTGGGAATTCACATCGCGCACAACCCTCGACACGGAGTTTAATTGCTCAACCGTTTCTCCTTAATTTCTCACCGCTCGAGGAACACGAGCGGCGTGTTGCCTCAACCACTGGCCTCACGTATCCTGCATTCGTATTTACGGATTTAGCATTAATCGCGCGTGTATGCTGCCGCACGTATGCCATGGGGAGTCGTCGGACGTACGAGCGGTCGAAGGCCACAAGAGGCACCAAAGCCTCGCATGATGGCAAAAAACGCTTATGCTAGTCTCCGCACTAATATACTCCATATTATATGGGGTATTCCACACGGAGAAAACACGGAAAGAAATGAGTAGTTGGTAAAACTGAAAAAGTGGTTCTCACAACCACCCGGAATAGTTGATATAGCGCCAACTACTCAGTTAGTTAAAGCGTCTACTTAGTTGCTTAAAGGAACTGAAATGTCGTTGGTAAAATACCCGTAGTAACAGGAACCAACAGAAATAGTAACCTGAGCCATACACCCAGAGAAACGGGTCTGAAGGATTTATTTAAATCGATTATAGGGTGTATTTGAAATGAATACAATTTTATTCAGATCAAATAGAGTTTAGTTCGAACAGATGAAATTTTATTTACATAAAATGAAGTTTATTTCGATCAAATAAAATCCTATCAGGCTGGCCATTAAATAACTAATTTATTTAATGACCGTCCTAATAGTATTTTATTCAACCGAAACAGACTCTATTTGATTGAAATAAAATTTCATCTGATCGAAATAGACTTTATTTGATTAAAATGGGATTTCATTCATTCCAAATACACCACATAATTGATTCAAATAAAATCATCAGACACATTTCTCTGGGTGTACGCTTAGTTAGTACATGCAATCTGTTTTAGTGCAGCTCTAGGTTAGAAATTAGATTTCATAAATCATCGAATTTGCTTCGATGCAATTTAAAGGTGTCGAGTCATAAAACATCTGTATATGTTAATGGTTAATATCTCTACCTAACAAATACAATAATACGCATACCTAACAAACAATTATCAAAATAAGTAATTAGTAGATGGCGGCATACCGGCAAGTCGGGGTGGAACAAGCTCCGGTGCTTTTTGGCTCTTGCGGGTGGTCTAGTGGAAATTGAATGTTAAGAAGCGGCGGAAAAGGTGTGGAAGTGTTGGTGATGCGATGGAACTATTGGCAGAGTGTGGGGCATCGAACTTTATGAGTTTTCATCGTTTTTGACGGAACCGGCCCGTGTTGGAGGTTAGTAGAGGAAGAGCGGGACAAGATGGCCGCCGGAGAGAAAAAAGTTGGAAGAGAAGGAATAGCGGCGGCAAAGGCGCACGATTGAGTGAGAGCCGCGAGTGACAGATGGCGCGATGGTTGAAGGCCCGGTATTATTTTTCGGACTTCATATCGAGGCATTTATTCACTCAGTTCCTGTATGTATTTCACGTGAGAGGTGGAAAGATGGCGGTATGACGACAGGTTGGTTTGAGACGAGTTTTGGTGATTTTATATTTTGTGCGGTCGTTCGAGTGCAAATTGGAGCTGGAATTAAGGTGGAAAAATACTGACGGTAGAGAACTATTAGCGAGGTGGGAAGCATTGTGCATTTTTTAAACTCACATCGTAGGGCGAAATCGACTTGCAGTGGAAGTGACTGAAGTCGAGGCGGGACAAGACGGTCACGGCCGATGGAAAAGTAGCTGAAATAGTAAGATGAGCGAAGAAAGTGGATGTATGCCGTGAGCGGCAGATGGCGCTGTTGCTGGAAGATCGGTGTGTCATTGACGGATATGCTGTGTATCATGGATGGCCCTCACAGACAGCGAGGGGTGGTGGCAAACAATGAATGGATTATTGGAGAGCTTGTGACAACGAAGCTTGAAATCATAAAGCAAAGAGGAGAACTTCCAGGCACGGGGAGATGGACTGAAGACGACGTGACGGCGCGGGTACGAGTGGTCACGGAGTGACTGAAGAATAAACGGTGGAGGTGAAGGGACGTGCGGGGAAAGTGTCAATATGGGGCACCGCATCGTAGGCAGAGGGGCGGGTTAAGTCAAGCGAGAGGGGAGCTCTTTCGTGAGAATAAGAGAAAATTGTGTGGAAAATGTGGAATGGAAGAAAAATGCTTTCAATTGTTAAAATATTCGCGTGTTTGATGAGTTAGGAGCTGTGGTTTATATCGAAGTTGGTTTCTAATACTGAGCGAGGTGGCCAAAATTGTAGAGGGCGATGCAAATGTGGGAATGGGAGAGGAGCGGGAGAATATTGAAGGTTTAATTATTTGGAGTTACATATCGGGGGAGGAGTGATGGAGGAGGATTTGGAAGTAGTAATAGGCAAGAAATAGAAGGACGGTATGATGGTTGGAAAGTATGAGGTTGGTTGGTGGCGATGGTTGAAAATTAGTGACTGAGGAGGTGAGGGGGAATTGGGATGCGAGACATGGAGAGAGATGTTGCGGAAAGTTGGGAAAGTTGTGCAAAAAGGAAGGCATGTACTAAACCTATAAACCGCACGCGTCAGGATTGACTGCGAATTAGGCACGAGGTGTGTGTGAGGGTTAGGTTTGGTGTATAATGTAAAGGAAAATTGTGGCAATAATTGGAATGTTTATGAAGGAAGTAATTCTGGAATGGAAGCTGGGTTGTAATGTAATATGGAATGTATCCAAATTTATATGTACGAGAAGCAGAAGGGAGGATGTAAAAGGCGAGAAGTCATACATGTGGAAATAAACTACTACTACTACGTAATTAGTATTTGACGAACTATTGCCCGCTGCAAACTGCTTTTCTTTTCACTTTACACTCAAGTGCATCCACACGTTCGTCATATAACGCAATAGCGTTGTTAGCCTTTGTCATTCGCGAACTAAAAAATATTAGTTACCGGAACCAACCGATTAGTGTTGGGAGGAAAGTGATTGGTAATGAAAACCAACTCGTAATGTGCCGGAGACATTCGAATCGTGTTTACAACTATTGCCGCCGGTAGTGGCGCCACCGCATGGCTGTTGGAAATGACAGGATTGTGATTGGTCGTCGGAACCAAGTCGTCGGTCTTCCTTAGTATTTTTCGCTTACCAATCACATATAGTTGAGGATACTTTTTCAATTTAGTTTCCCTAACTAAAGTGCAGCACAGCATATGCTCGAAATGGTTATCATGACTACTTATTTTTTTCCGTGAAGGGTCTAGTGAAAGCTGCGATTCATTCGGTAAAACTCGATACGTTTCACTAGGCATACCGATAAATTTATGCTATGATAATTGTAGCTACACTGTTAGAAACTTTTAAATGAAAATTAATATAAAGTTTTGGAAGTTTTTTTGCAGATACGCGAAGATTAAATTTAATACACAAATTTCAATTACTATACAAAAAAATGGTCGTAGAATCATTATACAGTATACTAAATATTTTATAAAAATTGTGATAATAATATAATTATTGTAATATCACAACATATCCGTTTATTAAATAAAACGTAATATACTTCATCTGCAAAAGAACTTCCAATACATATATGAATTTTCAAAATATTTTCAACAGTGTAGATGGTTAAACTGTTTTGCTAGCATTATCACAAAAGACTGGTAGTTTTTATTTATAAAATGTCAATTAAATTTAATGTACAATTGGGATATAAAATTAAGGTCCTGTTTCCTTGAATTCAGAGTAAATTTTCAAAATTAAAGTACTTTTACAGTTTAGTTAAAGAAAATTATTTAAATACCTGTAACATAAATGAATTTAGAATCACACTTGTATAGTACATTTAGTATACCAGTTTATGCATAAAAAACTTCCAGTACATAAAAATCAAACCAAAATTCTTTCGCAGTGCGAAGGTAAAACATTTTTTTCTGGTAGATAGGTAATTTTTACCAGTAATCGTATTAATCGGTGTCGCTTTCGTGCATCAATTCGAAAGTGTTATGTGCTGATCATTATATTTTAACTGGCTGAATATTTTCATTAATTGATGTTATATGCTGATGTTTGGATGATTGGCCCGTGTCGTTTTTTCGACATAACTGCTTCGTGAGATAAATATGTCCATAAGCGTACACTGAGAAAAAATGTACTTGAAATTTAATGTACATGTACAATTATTATCGATACGGTAAATTTGAAAATTTGTTTCTAAAAGTACTTTAAATTTTTTAATTTACACTAATTCCATTGCAAAAGTACAGATACAAATTACCCGTTTTTTTTTCTGACAGTGTGAGTATCAATATCTATATTTTCTGTTATTGGAAAAAAAATAAAACTAATTATTACGAATGAGATTAAGAACTATAATGAGAATTTCCGAAGTTGACAAATCGTACCGTACAGAAACTAGGAGGTTATATCGTTATATTATGCCAGATAATAAGTGTTTCAGCTCTATGAATAATTCAAGAGAAAACGTTTTCATCGCTCGATATTTCGTCGTTAAACACGAATTTTCAACGCATTTCACTCTTGAACCAATATTCGATACCTAAACTCGTACTAATTTTTCAGATACTTCGAGAATTCACAATCCCATTAAATTTTGATGATCCAATCGATTTTTATAAAATTGAGTATCAATCGATTAGTCTATAATCGTCCACGAGTGGACCAAATTTGAGTCTAATATCTTAAAAAATGCGAAAGCTAGAGCGTGATAAGTGATTGCAAAAAAAAATTCAAGCTATCATAATTTTTTAAACACATGACGGATTGGCGCCAAATTTGAATTCATCCTTGAGCACTTTAATTTTGTACCAAATTTCAATTGTGTGTGTTTTTTTTTGAGACTTTACGTTGTTGACCTGAAACTGCCCATATTTATTTCTGCTAGTGGATGAGACACCGAGCCTTGACTTTTTTGTCCCTTTGCTCGTTGGAGAGCAGGGCACATGAGTCTAGGAGTTTCGAGGAAATGTTTTACGTTACCTCCTTCCCTCACCAGCAGCGTGCGTTACACACCGTTGGACTGCTAATTGCGCCACGAAAGTTTAGGACCGACCGCACTAATTATCCGACTGGTGCGGTCGCAGTTCTCACTCGTATATTTCATAGATCCTATACACACGTACATTTACTATACTGCTGCACGATTTTCTTTTTTGCTCATCGAGAAACTGGCAGATGAACCACATCCCACTGACCACCAACGATTTCGTCCGAGTTTTAGTATAGACTGCTCGTATTAGTTCAACGAGTGTTCAACCCTTTCCTCCCATTATTTACCGGAATGTGTGACGCTATTCAAGCCTCTTTATTTATGCACCTACGACTACTATTTGAGAGATAAATCAAATTGTTAGACGCAGGGAATTTTAAGCCGCTTAGGAATACTCTTTTATTTTTATTATTTAACTTCTCAAGAAGGGTAAAAAAACTCGGTACCAGTTAAATCAGTGGTCATCTTTTAACATATGTTCTCAATGCAGGTATGAAAACCATAATGGTTATAGAATTAAAATTAAAATAAGTGATTAACCCCGGTCTACGAAAATGTGTGTTTTGGCATTGTAAAAAAAAACAAACGACAAATGTTAGTTCGATTTCGATGAGTAATAGGTCGTTTAGTTTGTTCAAACATACTGTATTGATTGGCCGTCATTTTTTAGTTTAATTGTATTTAATAAACCAAATAATCTAGAAAAAAAGGCATTATCCACTGAAAATAGTATTCTTTAAAGAAAAAGCCAAATGAAAATCATACTCTCTAATTTCCCACGAAAAGTAAAAAGTTCATGGGGACAACGTTTATTTTATGAGTTAGTTACAAATGAATTGCGATAATCATTCACTTGCTGATAATACCTATAACAATTTTGTCGCGTTAAAACGACGAACGGTTTCAACTCAAAAATAAAAAGTTATATGGACTAACGGGAAGTGAGTCCGTGAAACAACTTTTTCACTGGTCCTAACTCATTTTTTTTCTTGAGTATAATGAAATACGTATGACTTCGAAACTGACACAATTTTCAAGGTAAAAAGAATGGAAGTGTCATAGAAACTTACAATTAACACAAAGGTGTTATCGAGTGAAAAAAATGAGTCGCATGTTACGTCATGGATTTGGACTTTCTGCATGAACGTAACGAGGCTTAATTTGCGTGTCTTCATTTTTTAGCGGGATGTGCGTCCTGAGAGATCGGATAAATTATCTGGTGATTCGGTACCTATTAAGATAAATGATTTTTAAACACTAGGCACAACCGGTGAGGGCCAGGGGCGAAGCTCCGGTGGGGGGTTCGGGGGGCGGAGCCCCCCGCCTGGAAAAAACAATTTTTTTAAAAGAATAAACATAATAACTTTTATTCGTAGGTTATTATTTTGATTTACGTCCATCGTCTCGGAACGTTTGTGGGACTCTAACGTTGGCAACACTGATTCTCGAAGCGCCTGCCCGGCATCACACTAGGTGGCGCGTCGAAAGTGTGCGTGAAGTAAATTATTGAGGGGGGAAAGTGTGCGTGAAGTAAATTATTGAGGGGGGAAAGTGTGCGTGAAGTAAAATCGAGTGCGTGAAGTGCGATCGGCATTTATATATCATGCCCTATTGTAATTCGCAATTTCTGCAACATTTTTGAGGCATGTAAAACGGCACATTTCATGCATACGTTACAAAAAAATATATATGGGGCAATCGATCTCGTTTCGACCAGGATTTTACCCCGACCTCTTCAATTTGGCTCGTATTTTTTTGTAGACTTAGTTGGACCTTCAAATACCCTATATTTTTCTTTTCTTTTCTATGGCAATTTAAAAAAACATATATCTTTAAAGTGAGATATTGAACGCCGTAATTTAAAATCTGAAAAAATTATAAAAAATACATTCGTCAATATCGAAATTTTCTAGCATACAGCAAAAGTGAGCAAAATTTTTCTTTCTATAGTTTTTAAGATTTTTTTAATTACATATTTTTAAAAAATAGAGGACAAATTAATCTACCCCAGGTGATTGATCGAATGTTTATGTATTAAAAATCGGATTTACAAAAATTCTGATTTTTAGGATTTTTAAAAGATTTTCCGAACCATGCACATTTTAAAAAATGTCTTTTTGAACTGACAAAACAAATCTCATAGTTATAAAATCTGCGAAAACTCTGGAGAATACTCCATTAAATATAAAAACTTTCTAGTTTATTGCCAAAGTGGGCAAGATTTGTCTTTTTATATTATTCAAGCTTTTTCCATTGAAAAAATTATTTTTTTCATCGTAAAATCTTAAGAATTACGAGAAGACAAATATTGCCTACTTACGCTATAAGCTACAAGATGTTTATATTCGACAAAGTACTTTTCAGAATTTTTGAAGATTTTTAAATAATAATTCGATATGTCCGTTTAAAAAAATATTCACCAAAAATTTGCATAGTTCGGAAAATCTTTTAAAACTCCTGAAAACCTGAAAAAATCCTCAAAAATCCAATTTTACATAAATAAACATTTATTCAATCGCCTGGAGTAGTTTAATTTTTTAAATATTTTGTAATACCAAGAAGCTTAAAAACTATAAGAATGAAAATTTTGTCCAGTTTGGCTATAAGCTAGAAAAGTTTGATATTATACGAAGTATTTTTCAAAATGTTTTCCGATTTTTTAATTATAACATTCGATTACTTACTTTAGAAATATATATTTTTTTGAATTTCCATAGAAAAAAAATAAGGTACATTCGAAGGTCCTAAGCTCACAAAAATTACGAGCCAAATCGAAGAGGTCGAGGGTCAAATCCTGGTAAAAACGGGATGGGCTGTCCCATATATTGACATATAATAGAGGAGTGCGGGGCAAAGTGGGTCACCTAAGAAAAAAATGACTTTATCACGAAACTCGAAGTGTATTGTTGCTGCTTTTGACGCAGAAACCCGATTCGAATATTCGATTTGGACGTCGGCAAAAAAAATTGAAAATTTGGGGCAAAATGGGCCACTTCCCCAAATTCGAAATGTATGATTTTACCAACTGGGTGCTACTAAACGTCATCACCATTGATTATATTTTAATGGCAATCGTGTTGTTGATCAATTTTGATATTCCGGAGAAAAAAATATCATCGGGAGCAAAAGTAGAACAGTCATCTAAAATATTTACTCACTTTATTTGTAGCGCAGCATTAACAAAGTGCAAGGCATGAACAAAAAATCGCTTTATCGCGATACCCAAAGTGTATTGTTACTGCTTTTCACCCGAGGAATCGATTCCAATAATAGATTTCGAAAATCGACTAAAAAAATGTATGCGGGGCAAAGTGGGCCACTTCCCCAAATTCGGCAATATATGATGTAATGTAATCAAAAGTCGCGGTAGCGTCGCGACGTCAAGTATTATAAAGAACGAAAAATTTTCAAGTTAATGTAATTGTACGTGCGATTTTTGTAAATAGGAAAGATACTATAGTACCTACTTACAATTTCAGATTGCTTCAAAAATGAAAAAATTTTCAAAGTTGTTTTTGTAAATGTAAATTCCAAATGTTAGGTAAGATTTGTTAAAGTTGATATCTTCTGAAGTTTCCCTTTTGTTTCCTCATTAAATTGAGTTGTAGAAGCGTATTTTTTAAAAAATATGGTAGTGACCCCCTTTGCCCCGTTTTCGATATTTTTATTTTTAGATTTTGTCGATTTAAACACTCGAAATAGATTTAAAAACGTCGTCTATTGGATAATTCGACTGGATTGTATTGTAAAAAAGCGGTTTTAATAAAAATTTGGGAGTCGCCCACTTTTGCCTGCATATTTTCTCCCAAATAGATGGCCCACTTTGCCCGCACTCCCCTACAGATTTGTCTGAAAAAAGGAAACAATGTAGAAATCTTTGACCATGTGATTACGAATAAAATTGAGGTTTCAGCATTCACAAAAAAATTTTCCACAATTCTCGGTTTTCTTATTCATAATTCAGAGGCAACCGCTAAATTTCACGCGTTTTAAAGTTTGTCAAGAATCGTACAAGAGTGGCTCGCTAATAGCAAAAGCACTCCAGTAGAGGGAGTGACAGTAATTAGACTGGAGAGTCTCCGCAAGAAGTGCGACACACAGCAGCATCGTGACGCCTCCACCTCTTATTTTCCACGCGATTACGACCTATCCGAAGCTTGTGTATCGCTCGGACACTTCGTGTACTTGAAAATTACATTCTAGCCATCGTCGCATCTCCAAAGCCTTGTAGACAACGCCGCGGTCAATTAGCCGAGTTATCACCATCGAGCTCCGATCTAATTGGCCCAACGACCTATGAATTCACAAGAGAACCGGCAAACTTTCCTCGTTAAACGAAAACATTTTTATTTGTTTATACGAAAAGTTTCTAACGGCCTATTCTTTTTTTCTTCGCGTCGAATATACTGGGTAAATATGCACTGGCCGGGCGGGAGAAGAAGAGGAGTTTGGTTGTAGTATACACAAATATCGATTTTTTTAAGTGGCTTAGAGTGAACATTGTTTACATTTATTATTCAAAGGACCTCCTTTGATTAATTAATGTAAAAAATGTCCATGGAAAAAAATTTGTTTACACAAGACAATTTTTGTAACATTTTCCTCAATAGAGAAAAAAGCTTGTAAATAAATAAAAAACTAGAATTTAGAAAAAAAAGAGAAATTCGGTAAAATACTGAAAAAATAAATAATACTGAAATAATGAAATACTGAAGTAATGAATCGTGATTCATTGACAATACAATTATTATACATATTAAATTTATTGACATTTTTTTTCTCGGCATTTTAAATTATATATGAGGCATTCCATACCGATTCGACCTGGGTCGGACCCTCGACCTCTCGGATTTGGTCGAAAATTTATTATATGATTGTACCAACTCCAAAAAGTACTGGAAAATTTTTTCAAACTTTTTTTATACGATTTTTTTTTAAATGCTAACATATCGTCAGCCCAAACTTAAAAATCTGAAAAAATTCTCAAAAATTCTTCATGAAATAACAAAAATTTTTAGCCTAATACCGAAGTGGGCCGGGTTTCGCTTCTATTTTTTTCTACAAAAAAACTGTTCAAAAATTTAGAAAGAGGAAAAGTTATCAAATTTTTCTGAATCATTGCTGTCTCCTGCGAGTGCTTTTAAATAATGATCATTATTACTATGCTGCATAATCATAATTGCCATTCGTTCAGTACTTGGTTCTATAGTTATGGCGTAATTAAAAAAGATATAGTTACCATTGGTATTTCCGCGAGCCTCGTTTTCTCCGGGTACGACAAAACTGTTCGAAGATAAAGCCATTCGAATGAAAAATACAAAAATTCTTACATCCCATCAGATTTCTATATTATCGTATTGAAAATTGGTACAATGCTTACCATAACGAAACCCGATTTATTGAGAATTTTCAAAGAAAAAAAAATGTTGGTCCCTGAATTTTGGTGGAGTCGCTTATGTGTTAAATCCTCTTTTTCTCAACTTATGGTTTTCTTTTCGTGTACTAACTATTAATCTTTGGTTAGGACTGGTAATCACTAAATATTTATCTCGACACAGAAAAAAAAAAGGTACCTGTTCTCCTTGGACTGCGGAGGGTCGAAGCCTCGAAGGGTGGCAAGTCTTGTATCCATGAAAATCGATTTCACCTAACGACCGTTAAGCTTTCACCCTCGACGCACCGACGATCGTCCCTTTGCTTCTCATCGCTTTCTTCCGGTTAGAAGAGAGAGTGCTGAGACCCTCCCCCCTTTCCCCCGACTAAGATGCTGTATAATTTACCGATTCGTCATTTCCCCCACTCCCTCTGACGTATACGCCTTTGGGCAGCAGCCTCGACCTCTCGCCACGTGGAAAATTGTCCGGCAAAGCTCCAGGACTTGCACTTTCTCACCCTTCGAGGCGGGATACTTTTTATCGATATATATTTACCCGGACAATGGAGGAGAAATTTGTGAAAGATGCGATAATGAATGCTTCAGAGCTCTGGAAATAAACGATCGATTCAACATTCCGCTTTTCTCTCCGATAAACTGCCCGAATTATTTCTACCTTATTGAAAGAAGATTTTCAACATTTTTTCCAAATATTTTTTCATCGAGGTATTCGCGCGAAAATTTAACTCTTCGTTTTGTTTTCGATTGAACCGGAATTGGCAAGATTGCTATAAATATAATAGATATAAATTGCCAAGAATTATATAAATTCCTTGCACAATATTTGGCCGACAAAAGTATCAACGTTTAATTTTTTTTTTTCGCAGTACGACAAAAATGGCTGTCAATTTTTCATAGGCTTCCCGATATTTGATACAAATTTTCTAAAAATCACTATTCATAAATTCTTTTAGCGCACTCCTCGCGTTAGTATTGAAGGACATTTCAAAAGAAAGTCTCTAATTAATTATGGAAAATGAAAAAAAAAAGTTTATTAGTCGAATTTATTTGAATAAAAAGAAATCATAAGCAGAATAAACTCAAATTATTCTTCCGTAAGACCTTAAGCATGACGGAATACATGGCAACCACTTAATTAGGCAAAAGAAAACGTTTCAGAATGTGGGAATGAAGTTTGATTGGAATATTCATGAAAATTCGGATTATTCATCACCGAAATATTCACAAAAGCGAGGGGATCGTCCATTTAAGTGACTTAAAAGTACCTCAAAGCGGTGGAAGAGGAAGGTACAGACCCGGGTTAGCCATAAAAATGGAGTTAAAAAAATTGAAAGCAAAAAATTCAAGTGGCGAAGAGAGCGAAAGGTGTAGAGAAGTAGATAAAGATGCTGGTGGGTCAGCCACAGTAGAAAAAGTGAGAGCAGCGGTCGACGAAGTGTCGGAGAGTAGATAAAGACGTCGGCGGTCCATCCGCGGTGTGTATCAATGGTGTATAGTGGACCGGGTGAATTTCTGGCTTTATACTACTGCTGCAGCATCTCGAGTAACTCTCGAGTGTGCCGGACCACAGCCGGGCGTATCTACTGCTGCTCGTTTGCGGGAAGTAGTCTCTGCGGGTGCTCGAGATTCGCGTTTTATCTCGCAGCAGATACGAATTACGTTCCAATCGGTCGTCCGAAATTCCACCAGTCAGTTCCTATATCGAAATTTAAACAAAATGTGCATTAATCTAAACAAACCCGATCTTCGGGAATATATATATATACTAGGGGGGCTTCGCCCCCATGCGCGCTTCGCTCGCCAACCCCCCACTTCAAATAAAAAATTGTAAACATACCAAATAAATTGTATTCAAAATAAATTTTATGCATGAAAAATCGATATATTGTTGAAGAGTTATTAAGTCCAAGTTTATAGAAAAGGCAATGTGTGAATGTGAATAGAAGTCTAAATTTATTTTTGATTGTTGAGTTTTCTGGTATCTTGTTAATTCCAATGATTTTTAGTTGTGAGTTTCAAAAAACTCACTCAAATAAAACTCACCCCCCCACTGTCTATCTCTATCTCTATCTCTAAAACGCTAGCCCTCAAATACCTCAGCCCCCGAAAAAGTCATCCCCCGAAAACGTCAGCCCCCCAAAACCTCAGCCCCCGAAAACGTCAGTATCTGGAAAACGTCAGCCGACACTTTTTTATAGTATAGAGATATATTTATTTCTCGTACAGTCGCAACATTTTAATATTTGTTCCACAATTTACTTGAATGTAGATCGATCTATGAATAAGATATATATATTAGGGTGGGTAAAAAAAATCGATCATTATTTTTTAAAAATCTGACACACGAAAACTAGTTGCTGAGTATCTCTTGAAAGTACTCACCAAGTATAAGCTCTTAATGTTAATAGGAAGATTGTGCTCATCATCGATTTGCATTTCAAATTTAGTCTCATATAAAAATGATCATATCTTATCACCAACAAACTATAAAACCGGTACCATCGTTAGTATTTATAGAAAATTAAACGCTCTACAAAAATGGTGTCTTATACTTTTTTGATAAATCTCACAGTTCAAAAGTTATTCAAGGTCAACGATTGAATTTAAAGAAAAATAACTTTTTGTTTTGAAGTTTGTAACTTACTGAAAAATAATTATTGACAATTGAGTTTCTATTATTTCCATAGGAAGTTAAACGCTCTGCAAAAAAGGTCTTCAGTGGCTATTCATAGTTTTTCAACGATTATTTTCAATTGATCCGTTTAATTTATAAATTTTGAGGTAATTTATAAATTTTGAGATAATTTATATATTTTGAGATAATTTATAAATTTTGAGATAATTTATATATTTTGAGATAATTTATAAATTTTGAGATAATTTATAAAAATTTAAGTTTATCTTGATGGAATGTCAGTTTCCAAGTTATGTCTCATCTTTTGTTTGAGAATATATTTCTTTGAATTAATTTTTTAACAATACTTTTTTTCTATTCTACTCTTATTACAGTTTGGGATCGTTATTCAATATTTTTCAACGGATTTATTAAGAATGCAACTCATATTTCTTTTTTCCACAAAATTTATAATTATCTATTTTCTGTCTGAGGATTTAGTTTTAAATATTAGTAGTTCTGTTATTCATTTTCTGTAAATTTCGAATAGTAATTCGACCAAACACAGCAACAATGAATGTTTTCATCACATCCCTGCAGAATTTGACGTATATCTGTAGCGTATTTCCGATGAATATAGTGTATACTACGAAATCGCCAATTTTTACCGACCAACAGTAAAAATAGGTCAGTAAAAAAATCTGCTCCACCATCCCCTTAAATGATGATTTTTGTTTAATTTTAATCGAATTAGTGAAAACCCCTATTACCTCAACTGTCTCGCATTTACCCTACAAAGCCTATATAAGCAGAATCTCAGTAATCGAGAGAGGAATGCGCGTTGAGCGCTGTCCTTATTCCTTCTAAAACACGTCGTCGTCGTCGAGTTAGTCGAAACGACGCCTGTCCGAGGATAATGAGTGCTAATTGACATGAACGCGACAGCGTCGCTGAAGCTTTACTAGGCATTGCGCTATCACCACACCAGTGGGTCGTAGATCGTGTGGCTCTTCGCGCTAATCTGATGCTACTACAGCTCGGGAATCCACCAGAACTCACACTATTATATACATTATTATATCTGCGTCTAGACTACACTAGAGTACTTCTCTATATTGACTGTAATCATACGTATAGTTCACCGCCGCTTGTAGATGTACCCTCCGGTGGGAGGCTCATTTATACAGACCAAAGTTTCCGAACTATTCGACGGGTTTGTTCAGTGAATTATCGGAAGCTTCTCGCTTTCATACATCACATATACATATAGAGGCTCCAGAGATTCAAGAGTTAGACGAATGTACTCGGAGCAGGAAATGCAAAATCTGTAACTCAGGAAAATTTGATCCAACTCGGGATTTTTTTTTCGTGCATTGATTAAATATTTATAATTTTTTTACATCAATTAGGAATAAATTCATTTTTGCTTCCCCATAGAGGAAGCTTTGTTTTCATGAAAATTTTCTTTTTAGATTTTTATGTCATATCACTCAGAATTGTCCAAAACATCGAGAAAAGTGGTTTAGACAAAAAGTGCGTGTGCGCGCGCACGCGTGTGTGTGTGTTTTGCATACAAGTGGAGCAGCAATCCGTCTTTGATTGTTAAAATTTATTACAAAAAAAAAAACATGCAAAGAACTTTATTGTATGGCTTTTTGAAATTTTCCAAAAAAAGACGTGCGTTCTCTAGCTTTCGTGAAATTGATGATATTTCCTTAAATAATTCCTCATAAGTGCAGGTACTTTGAATTTTGTTTGATATTGAATTGGACGGAAATCAGTGATTAAGGAGTTGGATTTGACGGAAATCACGTTTTTGCTCTAACTTCGGCAAAACAAGGACAACAATCCCAAATTTCATACATGAAAGTACATAGTTTTTTAATAATTTGCAATATGGCTCAAGTTTGTGAGAATTTTCAGTTTTTGAACAATGATGTTATTGCATTAACCTTAACAAGACATAAGATAGCGAAGTCAGAGCTTAGACTCGAAATCAGTACTATTTAGTAATAGTAGGTACACGGTTTCATCATAATAATAAATATGAAACAATATGTATGGTTTCAGTTTTTCAGAAATGTAACTTTGATAAAAAATACAGCTGCAAAGTTGGACTTTGTAAATTGCTTCCTCATTATTTTTGGTTTGTTTTTTATAAAGCTTTTTCTATGAGAAAGCCAAAATCGATTAACATGCTTCCTCTTGGAGCCAGCTTTGTAAAAAAAAACAAAAAATTATGATAAAGCAATTTACAAAGTTGAACTTTGCAGCTTTTATTTTATTCTAAATGAAGTATCTACTTTCAATGACTACTTCAAAGAGTTAAAAAGGTCCTTGAATCTGCTTGGTCTTTGATTCTTCAAGATAAATTACACAATCTTTAATTGATTGAAGATAAGTATGATCTAAATATCAGACCGTAAATGAATCAGCCATGATAACTTAACTCTGTTTTTTTTCGTATTCTTTTGTATTTTTATACACCCTTGTTCCAAATGAAATTGGACTTTGGACACACGCAATCCCAGACGATTGATCCAAACACCGACTTTGTACTTATTTATTATTAACGATGTAAGGCCGAAAATGTCCTAACAAATGTAGATCATACATAATTTTGTTGTTTTATCGAACTGACGATATATCGTCAGGAAATTGTGAATCGATAGTATCATTCCCCACTGATAAACGGTTCTTTTATCAATCGTGTCAATAACTACGCGTGAATAATATTCTCAAGAAGTACCAGACAAAAAAAAAACGAATCACGTTGACCACTATAACGTCTAAAGATATAAATCAATGTCCCTATTTCCGAGAGTCACATGTTGTCAATATTTAGTCAAGCCGATAGGGAAGTTTCGCGTAATCCCGTGATCCTCCATTAAGAATTTTTTTACCGATCGTTATTACAACAGGCGTAAGTCATGCGATCATGATCACGAGGTGCAGAAAATAAACTTCGGTGATGATGAAGGCAGGTCAGTTAGCATTGATGCTATATCCTCGGCCTTATTATACTTTTGCGGAGGATGAATATCGTACCAGCCAAAACTGAGCTGCTCAACTTACAATACTGGATATTTACCGAAAACCTCGCTAAAAGGCGCGTAGGTCAAGAGGTATTCACAGTCTAACAAAGAGGTTACATAATAGATTATCTGATCTGTACAGGATATAAAAATAAATTCATGCATATCGTCACAAAAATAAATGATTATTCAATTATCTTATTGCTGTTTAGAATAATGTTGATGAAGATACCCTGCATTTTACAGGGACCTTTTTTTGAGGTATGCCTTATCTTAGATTTTTTTTTGTTATTCAGCATTTATTGCAATGCTCAATTCTATGACGGCACAAGACAGCATCCATGTTTATTTATTTGTTTATTGTTTTATAATAAGCTGCTTTGGTTGTGTACGCATACACTTTTTACTTTTTTATCTCATGATAAGGTTCTATAGTTCTTCTAGTATATCCCAGCCAAGGTGAGGCCCAGATAAGTGTAAAATACTTGACAACGCAACTAAATTAAGGGGATTCCCCACTGTCAAATCCAGTAACATTATTTCTCAGGTGATCGAGACGAACCTTTTTTTCCATCGCTCAACTTTTCATCTCAAATAAGTGTATGAAATCAACATTTTTTTTTTTTCAAAATTCAAAAATCAAAATGAATTTTTTTTCAATCTATCGCAAATCCCAAATGTAATCTTTTTTCAAATGTTATTTTGAATGTGGAAAAAAATCTCGAAGAGAAAAGTCAAAATATGCGGTTGTGGATCCTTTTTTTTTAAATTAAAATTTAATTGTTTTCACTTCCTGACGTCTATATTTGTTGCAAAGTCGTCGCATTTTTTTTTTCGTTACTCATTTCATACTTGAAATATTATCTGACGCTAATTCTCCGTGAAGAATCGAATTTCTTTATTTTTTTTTAAACTCGAAGCGTTGGAATAATTCATGAAAAAAAATGCATTATTTATGGAAATTCAGTATGTAGTTGAAGAAACACTAATATAAATAATTAGTCCTCAAAAAATGCAGCACGAAAAAACGGTTATTTCGAAAATTTTAGATTTTATAAGGCTTTTCATTTTTCGAAAATGTCTGTATGTTCTCTAGCTTCCGCAATTTTTTATCTCATGAGCTAAATAATTCTTGACAAATCAAGCAATGAAAAATCACCGTCAATATCAAATTTGAGAAAAATCCGTGAAGCGCTTTTGGTTTTACGAAATCTGAAATTTTGCAAAAATGTTTGTTTTTGTTCTAATTAATGTTAACTTCTACCAAACCTGCTCAAATCTTCTGCAAGGTAATATTAATATCTAATTGTAGTTGATATCGGCTATAGTGACGATCGGTAATGTGGTTTAGATTTCATAAGACATCGACTTTTTCGAAAAATCACTGTAAGTCCTCTAGCTGCCGTGATATTTTAGCTATCAGGCTAAAACTTTGTATTAAAATTAACGAAAAGAATGCGAAATCAGTAGAGCGCGTCGATTTTTATGAGATTTAGAAATTTTCGAAAAATCGTCGTTTCGCTCTTTTAAGTTCTGCTACTTATTAAATTTTCTTTCCAAAAGCTTTCTCTACGATGAAGCCAAAAATGAAAAAAATAACCTTCATCATAAAGGCGGCTTCACGAAAGATGAAAATTAATAATAAGGTAATGTGCAAAGTTCTAGTCGCATTTTTTTTTAACAGTGTATTCATCACATGATGAAACAACTTTGCATCCTTTTTTTAACAGTGTATTCATCACACGATGAAACAACTTTGCATCCTTTTTTTAACAGTGTATTGATCACATGGTTAAACAAAGACGACGATTAAATAAACAGCCCTTAAAAATGAAGTACGAAAAGAATGGTTATTGGCATTTTTATAATATCATAATATTGGTTGGTAAAGTAGACTTAAATTCTACTAGCGTAGCCGTCACCGATTCTCCTTAAGAAAGGATCATTCTTCCAACAGCCGTAAATCGTACGAAGATAACCACGATGTATATATATATATATATTTTCTTTTATATATGAATATATGAAAGAAAAGGACTTTGATTTTGATGAAGGATTTTGATAGGTCAGTTAGCATTGATGGCACGCTCTCGGTCTTATTCCACTTTAGCGGAGGATTTATATCGTTCCTCCCGATCGTAAGCTGCCTCACTCACAATACTGTTTATTTATCAAAAACGACGCTAGAGGGCGCAAAGGGCAACAGTTTATATGCTTCGTGTGGATACATGGACGGGATATGCGAGCGAGAGAAGAGGCGCGTCTCGCTAACAATGAGGTTTCCAGCTGTGCCCATCCTGTGCCTAGCGATAACAATTATTTCCGTAAGCCGAGAGCAGCTATACTTTATATGCATATATAGGCACTACGATATCTATATACATGACTATAGTAGTTATACAGAGCGTAAATCTTTAGCATGAGAGTATAAACGATTGCCACTTCCACCGACCGTTGTATATATAATATATATTATATATATAACGTTACAGCGCGTACTTTCGAGAGCGAACCCCGCGCGTTCGACAAAGCGAAATGCGAGCCACACAAAACGTTTCTGCGGCTGCCACTCAATCATTGACCAGTGTTCCGAGCCGATTGTCACGCCACGCACCGTTTCATTTATTCAATCAAAACAAAGTTTCGAACACTATCAAATTTTGCGGTATATCGCGTTGCGAAAAAAAGTTTCGGCAAACGGTTTGGTTAACCCTTTAATAACCGAGCATGTTGCTTTGTGGAAAATGCTATTTTTAATTATATCTTTTTTTTTATTCCGATGCGAAAAGTCGGGGAAAATATTGTCAACATTCTATTATTGATTGAACGTTCATTCTATGTATTGATTTGACATTTTTTTTTACGATTCTTTATCAGTTCAATCAAATCAGTTCAATATTTTGCAACCTAATTTTTCCAGGCAGCTTGATAAACGAGGCTCACATTTTTTTGAAAACGACGAATCATGGCAGTAATGAGTGAAGCTTCTGGCTCGGCCATTATCAAAGCCTAAACTGAAACTAAACCTAATTAAAAGTTATTTCTAGACCTTTTAGAAATCGAAACTGAGATTATATGCGAGAGATGGAATTCTATTGGCTTTGCGCGTTAAGGTCACCAGCGCCACTTGCTCGAACCTTTGGATACGGGAAAGCATGTGCCTTATATCTATATATACGATTGTTTGTGTACATACAACATTTTTATTCGATAGATATAGATATAAAGCCCATATGCTTTTCGCTATACAAAAGTTACCCATTTCGCCGCTTCGTGCGCTGGCTGTTCAAAATAACCGCGAATAAATATCACGTGCTAAGTCAATAGACGTTTATTATTGGCGCATTTATTATCCCGCAATTAAATCACTGTCTCGTAAGAGAAGGTGTCACTTTTTCCCACTCATTTCAAAGTTTTTCTCTTAAGTATGCAACTACGTGCGAGAAGTGCTTACTTCTCGCACTAGTGAAATACAATTGTATACAGAACTCGTGCGAGAAACTTTTTCTCAACTCATGTGATTGCAACACTCGCCTACGGCTCGTGCTGCAAACTCACCCTCGTCAGAAAAAGTTTCATCGCACTCGTATCGTAATATATTATATTGCGTACGTACGTATAAAGTATCCTTAACAAGTAGTGAAACGTTATTTTTAATGTTTATGTTATTTTAGTTTATATCATATTCAACATTTTTGTAAGTCGTTCATAAATTTGATATTAAGGAAAAGCTCACGTAACTGAATGAAATATTAATTTTTTAATTAATTAGAAAATTCTCAGCCACATTGGTTTTTAGTATTTAGGACGCCGCTGTCACCTGAAATCAGGCATAAGAAAGAAATTTTAAGAACGATACCCTCTTTTGAAAAATCTTGTATTTAAGCCTCGTTGAAAACATCAAAAGCATTATCATTCAGTCATTTTGTGGACAAATACAGTGCATCACATTGGTGTGGGGTAAAAAGTAAAACTTTTCACTTGTTGTAACGATCAGACCAAACTGGTGATCAAATTTTAGTGTTTGATATTTTATTACACCTGTTAAATAGTGCGTTCTGGATTGAATGCACTGATAAAAAAACTGGAAGTTTTTATGCATGAAATCGTAAATTAAATTAACACACAATTGTGATATAAAATGTATGTAGATTGGTAGTAAAATATTAGTGGATTATGAAAAGTAATGTACTTCTACATTAAATTTAGTGTAAATTATTGAAATTACTGTTCCATACTTTAATTTTACATCCGACTTCAATAGAAAACTTATTATACCGGTTTATGCATAAAAACTGGTATAATTACCGATACATTAAATTTCGAGTAGATTTTTTTACAGTGTATAGGCATTTTTATTTCAAGTCTTTCTGACAAGGGTATAATTTTGAATGTATAAATAAATCTTTCCCTGTTGAGAAAACTACTAAGCAACTGTTTACAGTAAATCTAACTTTCACTGCATCCAGAATCGCCATATTTAGTTCAGAATGCACTCTTCGACAGATAAAATAATAAATCGAACACTGAAATTTCATCACGGTTTTGCTCTGAACATTACAACTGAAAAATTCTACTTTTGATCTGACACTTTTCTTGGGCACTGTACATATTTACAGAATTTGCAGAATTATAATGTTTGTTATATACTCGATAAGGTACAAGTGCAAAATTTTTTGAAAGAAAGATACAATATAAAAGATGTTCGTATGTCGTTTTGTAGGTGATTTGCTGCCCTTAAGTAGTTGCGTGTTTTACAAATAGATTTTTTTTAAATGCATTTTTCTTGACCATTTTTCTACGTGCCTAATAACTGTTATCTCAACTGTATGGATAAGACTTTGAACAATACGTATAACAGTGAAGGACTGAGGATAACGTCTCATCAGCGGTGCACAAGTCTGACATTATCACACGGAGGATCTCAGTGCGTCAGACACACACGAGTGCGATCCGCAGTTAAGCAATAATCAGGGCTACTCGACAGCAAGCAGAGCTCGGCACCGGCATCGCGTCCATAGTCGCTTTCAGTATCGTTCGTGCTCTTTTCCTCGCTCCATGTCGTCCGAGAGTTCAGGCAGAAATAAAAATCAACTGAAATAATAATTATAAGGTGGTCATCACTCAGTGTATTAAATGTCCACACGGAGAGAATTTCGTATTAAAAAAATAATCTTGGTAGTCCTGACGTGAAAATCATCAATTCTCAGACTATATTTTGATGAAATGTTCTCAATCATTCAAAGATAAAATCAGGCTTCTCAGCCCAAAATTTATGGTCATAAAAATATAATATACTTGGCGTCGCGACGCCACCGCGTCTCTTGATTACCGTTGAATAATTATCGTTTATTGGTGCTTTATACAGTCCGAATGTTTGATTTTATCCGAGAATTTTAGAACTTGCCGATAACGTAAAAACTGAGAAAAGTGGATGTCATTGACGATGTTCAGGAGATTGATTTTGTATAGAATAGCGCGAACAAATATGAATTAGTCTAAGAAAGACATTCGACCAAATTTTTTAAAAACTTTTTTTATAGTACATAAATTCTCTGATTTTGGAGAAAAAATCTCTGAAAAATGCTCTCTGCAATCTCTCTACAGAGAAATCTTTGAAACATGCACATAATATGACAAATTTTGGATATGCGTTTCATATCCAAAATTCGTTATTTCGCGCACATTTTTGAAAACAAAAAAAAATCAAAGTAAAGAAAAAAATCTGAAAAAATTCGTATGCATTCAAATAAATTAACATATCATTTTCATTAGAAAAAAAATTTAGGTTGATTGATTGTTTGATGAACAATTGTTTTTTTTTTCAGAAATTTGTTAATAACATTTTGGGATTATTATTATACGAAATCAATCTGTTCAGCACGTTTTATATGCATTATTTTTTCCGGTTTTTTATCCCATGGGGAAGTGATCGAAATTGTCTCTGAAACTCACTTTTAGCGGAACTCTACGTATCATGCATCCTTAAAGGGATACCGCGACCTACCAGATCAAGGATCATTCGTTGACCATTGTGGCACGGCCACCATGTGGTTCCTTTTTTTCGATTTTTTACTTCCCGTCTTGTGCAGTTCGAAAATTGTCGGATTATTCTTTCGTGATTTATTTGATATTTCGCTCATTATTCCGCATCATTTCTTCAGAAAAAATTGAAAAAAGAAATTTTTTTATTATAAAACTAGGTTAACGAAAACAAAAAAATGAAAAATCACCGCAAAATAATGAGCAGAATATAAAACACGTTACAGAAAAATAATCCTCCAATTATCGGAACATTGCAAAAGTCATAAAGCGAAGAAATTGAAAAAAAAAAAAATCTAAAAAAAGGAACAAAATTTGCAAATTTCAATTTTATCTTTGCTATTTTTTTCGCGTATTTGCAATAATATTTAGAAAATCGTCTAGGTTTTTCAATCCGTTCACAAACTACAATTTCTCAAAATTAACATTTTTGATTCTGGAAAAAAAAAATTCTTATTGTTTTTTTTAATATGAAGAGTTAAACGGCCATAAAAAATGACCGGACCTGAAAAAACGGCATCTTCTTAATGCCAGGGCTACCAAGATTGTTCCACAAGTAGATCTTATGCTCCAATCAAAGCCCGATCTGCTTCATACATTCCAACTGATTACAACCTTTACCTCAATATCTAAAAAGCAGCCCCAGCGACATCGATGGCCTCGCATGTAAAGCCCCGCGAGTGGTAGAAACGTGAGTTACGCATTATTAACCGAGCATAACAGCGCCAGTCGGGCAACTGACCGAAGGTGCGTGTCGATTTGTCGAACTACACGAGACTAACTCGCACTCTCACCGCGGCGAGTCAAACGTCGTACGGTCGCTGACTATTAGCGAGTAGAGAGCAACGCGTGCTGCCTGCCGATCATCCAAAGAAAGTGGGAGACGTGTGTTTACAATGTACACATTTTTTACGCCTGTGTGAGTGTGTGTGTGTGTATGTGTGCGTGTGTGCGCGGAATCACAGGAGGAAGGAAGAAAAATAGAAAGATACATAGAAGAAGATCAAATCAAAAGTCACGAGGTTCCAGTGACTCGAAGAGGGCATCGAAGACCACGAGGGAGTGAAGAGAACAGACAGAAGCGACTTGATACTCGTGATTGTCGCGAACTCGTCACCCGGAATCGTCACTAGTACAAGAGACACTCTCGTCGAGCATTCGTGACCATCGGGAGTTTAGTTGAGCGGCGATTCTTGGGTCGCTCGGATATATTCTCCGTTCCGAGCGTTTACAACGAAAGATCTTATCGATCATTTTTTAATTGGACCCTCGATAAGCCTATATTTCGGGCGCGAATTATTATCTCTAATAAGCCGGGCTTATTTTAACGGTTTCGACGCTGATGAAGAGATTTTTTAGGTCGATGAACAATTGAGGAAGAGAAAAGAAGTACTTTCGTTTTCAAAAGGGAAAAGTGGATTTTAGTTAGTCTGACGAGTTTTCATTTTTGGACATGGAATCGAACGTCAATTCTTTTTTGGATCCTCCAACGAGGAATAGAGTCTCCGAGGATATCGCGAAAAGGCGGGTTTCCATCAGCGATCAAGTTCTCGGTATCGATAATCCGGTCTTCGAACATCACAGACGCATCAGCGGCAGCTCCGAACACAACTCCGAACCCGGAAGACGAAAATCTATTCTACATTACGGGCACAGTAATTGCGGAAGTGTTGAAAACATACCGCAGCACAAATTCGATATGGAAAACGGGAGAGTCAATGGCAATCGAAAGAAATCGGCTATGAGCTTGTCCAGCTCGATACGCGACAAGATCGAATATTCTGAGGAATTGAAAAGGTACGATTTCGATTGCGTTGTTTGCATTTTAAATTGGAAGAACGAAATTATATTTTGGAAATCGATGACAGATTTCCGATACATTTTTTTCCTACTGGAAATGAATTCGACTGTAAAGGGTTCATTTTTGTACTATGTCTTTTTTTCTGAAAATTTATATTTCCTTTGAGAGTTAATCAAACAAAATGTTGATATTACATTTATTTACACTGTATCTCATTTTTAGAAGAACTCAATACTTCATGTATATAAACACTAGGGTGTGCCGAAAAAAGGCGATATTTTTTTTTCTTTGCTCTCCACCCAAAATATCGTAGAATACGTTTTAGTAAAGATCCTGTCAAAAGTGGAGCTCATGATTTTAATTTTTAGAGGTCCATAATTCGTTCGAAGGTTTCCCATTTAAATAACAAAGAAAAGTGATTTTTTTTTCATTATTTCTCCCTGCAATGTTCTAATAAATTCCTAGTGACTTTTTTGTACTAACATCGGTAGTTAACTTAATGACAGTTAAAAACACAAAAACCATAACTTTGTAAATATCAACGATACGAAAAACTCATTAAGGACTTTTTTGTAGTGCGTCAGAGGGACGACAAAATTTTCCTTTAACTTTTTGTCCTAACTTCAATAGATAAGCTAAAAAATGTTTAAAAAAACACGGAAAATTTACAACATTCAAAATTTCAAGGCTCTGTAACAAATCAAATATTGAAGATAGAAATTCGACTCAACAAGATTTTTTGTACGAAATTTCATGATTTATAAGATGTAGTCATTGCATTGTGGAAAAGTTGCAGAATTATTGATGGGCTTTAGGTGTTAATGCAGATTTGATATGATGATAATGAATTGTTTCCATCTGTATCCTGATCCGGAAGTTATCGCTTGCGGTATTTATCTTAAAAATTGCAATAAGTCACCTAATCTTCCATTTCTTCTGAACTAATAAACACAGAAGTATGAGCATCACCGAAGCTTAAATAAAATGACGTCGAAACTGATGCGACAGACAAGAGCTAGCAGACGTAACGTTACCGGCTTCTGCAAACTCTAACTTCCAGTTTCAACATCATTAAAAAAAACGAACGTCAAGCCCAAATTTGTTGTCGTACAAGATTTATCATTCCGAGCGTCAAGAATAATTCCGGAAGGCACACATTTTCTTCAAACATTTATATTTGTATCGCATAATTGATCTGATGTTCATTATTTCACATTAAATATCTGAATTAAAAAAAAAACAGAACTTTCATTTTATCGACAATACAACAACAACATAAAAACGATTCGAGATTCACTTCTTTAAAAAAAATGGTTCATGTAACGCTTAATTTCGTTGTCAAGATTTTTCGCAAAGTTAATTCTAAATAAATGTTTGTTTTTCTTATAAAAATGGATGCAGGATTTCGACTTCGTAGAGGAAGTATTGTGAAAAGCGAAAAACAATAATCAAGCAATATCCATGGATCTACTTTGCATCCTTATTTTAATTACATTTAAAAATCTGAATTTTAGCGAAATTTTAGACATTAAGAAATAATAAACATAATTATAAATTCCTGCAAGTGTCGAATCTTTCCACCGATCTTCAATAAATTAGATATGTAGCATTACAGAACATTATTTTACTTACGTGCAAATTTTGTGCTGTATTTGATAAAGTTTTCACAAGTTAATACAATAACGTGATTTTTTTTAAATTTCAATACTCCATAAGATCGAAGTGCCTTCCGGATTTTGTCCAATTCAATTCAAAACAAAAAATCGTCCGAACAATTTCTTTTACTTTTCAATAAATTTTTTTTTATCTTAATAAAAAAATCGCTCTGGAAAAATCTGAAAAACATGTCCGATCTCCTGAAATATATAGGAATGATCAAATGATAGCTTGTACTAAAGGATTCTTACGCATCTAACTGTTTGCAATTTTCGTTTTGAAAAAGAATCGTTAAAAAAAGCAAGGACCGGGCCACTTCAGATACGAGCTTAATAATGTTGATAACTGATACCGGATCGAATAAAAAAATGGTCAAATAAAAAAATGATAGCCTTTAAAAAAATTTTATGAATAATGATAGGTATAAAATAGTTTTAAAAAATCTAATGAAAATTATGATTGCTGCTTAGAGATAGAACAACATAATATTGGGGATAAAATCCAAGAGGTCGAGGGTCAGACGCAGGTTGAGAATAGGGATTTTTCTCGCTACCTCTTTCCCTTTATCACAAATTAGTAAAATGTGTATTTATGAACAATATGTGACTTAGGTTTTTTTTCTATTAACGTTAATTTTTTTTATAAGCCCTTCATAAATTATAGTCTTCATAAAAAATTCATCGTTGTTTATAACAGATTCTATTTTTTCAGTGATTTTTCATTCGAATGTAAAGAAAATTTGCTTAAACACAGAAAACCGCAATGAAAAATTCAAAATGTTAATATCTGATACAGGGTTCATGAAAATTTGGTCAGATTTAAAAGTTATGGTCTTCAATACGTTCGTTATGAATATTGATATGCATAATGAAAGTTTGAAAAAAATCTAATAAAAATTATGGATGCTGCTTAGGGATAGAACAATAAAATATAACATCACGGATGAAATCCAAGAGGTCAAGGGTGAGGCCGATTGATCGATTAGGTCGATTTGGAGTAGGGAATGACCCATTTATAAAACCGGGTAGAGGCTTTTCTCACTCGCTGCACAGAAAGAAATGTTTAGTTGTGACAACTACGTTTCCAATTCGCTGTACACAATCTCTCAAAAATTAGTTGCCTCAACCGTATCGAATAGTAACTTCAACTATTCACGAGATTAGTGAGTTTAACCAATCCAATCGTTACGTCTACCACTCAAATTATTGGAACTACCATTCGAACCGTTGGCACTATCATTTTGAGATGTAAGAGAAATAGAATAATCGATCACCTAAAGAAATAGATACTACCCGATAATAAAGATATACTATCGGATAGTATATTGGATGCTTCGTATAAGGATCACTTTTTGGAGTGCAACAGTTAGTATAATTATAGTTACGGTTAATATCTGATTGTACCAAGTACATTCCGTATAATAACCTTTACAATACACATAATACACGGTACTATCCAAATACTACCCGATAGTATATATTATTTAGTATATCGGATATTAAAAATCTTAGTATCTATCCCTTTCGGTGATTGGTTGTGTCAACACATTTTTTAGTCATGGTAGCTAATCTTTTCTTTCCGTGTGTCTTTAATTATTGTACCCATCAAAAATTCATCGTTTTGCTTCCTCATAGAGGAAGCTTTGTTTTCGTGGAAAATGTTTTTTTCGAGATTTTCATGTCAAGACACTCAAAATGTTCTAAAACATCGAGAAAAGTGGTTTTTACGAAAAATCTCTCTGTGTGTGTGTGTGTGTGTGTGTGTGTGTGTGTGTGTGTGTGTGTGTGTGTGTGTGTGTGTGTGTGTGTGTGTGTGTGTGTGTGTGTGTGTGTGTGTGTGTGTGTGTGTGTGTGTGTGTGTGTGTGTGTGTGTGTGTGTGTGTGTGTGTGTGTGTGTGTGTGTGTGTGTGTGTGTGTTAATAAAAATAAAATAATTAAAAAAAAAAATCGTTTTCACGCTATAACTTCCTCAATTAGAGAGGCACCGGGCTGAAATTTTTTACATAAATGGACTGCCCGTGAAAAATGATGTGTACACAATTTTGCGAGAATGTGTCAAGCCGTTCTGATTTTATTAATTAACTAATTAACTGTTGACATGTCGAAAATTTCGATTTTGGTGAATAAAAGGAAAAAAAAGCTTTTACAAAAAAAAATCGAAATTTTTTACAGATTACCTTCAATTTTCTTCACACTCAGACGACCATTTAAAACGATATTTAGTACAAATATGCCACCAATCGGTCGAATGGGTTCAATGTTATGGCATTTTGAATTATTTGGAAAATCTCGTTCGAGTGCTTGCCCATGCAAATTACTAGGTATCGGGTTTCAATTTAGTTTACATATGGACTATCATTACACAATTCTTGAGTAACTGTTTTACACAAATCGGTTGAGCGGTAAAAAATGTACGTTACTTTTTTTTAACAGATCATGGCTGTACATGTTTTGCGCTCGATGTCACGGCAGGGACGACACGACATCGTGGGAGCCACCGGGATGGCGAAGGGCTTGTCCGCAGCCCTTTTGTCCGACCTACAGAAAATTCGCAAGAGTCTTGTGCCTCTTTCTCCTGGGGCTTATGTTGTGGGGCATCGTTTACTCGATTATCGGAGAGGACGCTGCACCGGGCGGACCTTTATTCGGATTGGCTGCATTGGCGATAGCCGCGCACTTTGGTGGTTGGCTATTCTCGCTGACGACATTGCCGGCTCTAATCGGTATGCTCATCACCGGTATCGTCATGCAGAACGTGGGCCTCGTCAATATCGAGGGCAACTACACTACAGTCGTCTCCAATTTGCGGTGAGTGTGCATCAAGGGTCACAAAACGTTCACTCCATTATATATACAATATAGATATATATATTTATGTATGTATATGGATATGCATAAACGTGTAGGTCTCCAATAATTCTGAAATGGGGTTAGTAATAATAATAAAGGTAATTCACGGTATCAGCGTGATTTCGCGAGATTAGACCCTGATAGGATCACTGATATCAGTGGATCGATAAATTCGCAGCGATTTTCGCATGATATTGGTGTAAAGTGTGGTTTCAGATAGAGAGACTGTAATTGAATATTATAATGAAAACTGAAACGAGCTTTTACATGGAATGTGTTGTATTAGCATTCTCAATATTAATGGCTCTAATAATTTTGGACGACACCTGAGAGTGAGATTTTAATTTGCAGTAAAGTATTAGCGAGAAAAAAAGGGTGAGTCACTATTTCGAATGGCACGATTTTGTGGGGCTTTTTCAACTTTTTTTCTTTACTGATAACAAAATATTTTTTGATATAAAACCAAATTTTCAGAGTGATTTTGCAAAATTTGTGCTTATTTCTCGAACGTGTCATATCATTTTTTAAATTCATGTGGCATCACATTTTCTATGGGGTACGTGAAATTAAGGGATAAAAAGAAATGGCATGAATTAATCGGTTTTATGAAGTCGGAAAATGACAAGATCAAGGAAGAACGGAAAATTAGTAGCATTTAGTGTCTAAGATACCGGAGACATGATATCTCAACGAAAACGTTGAAAAAAACAATCAATCGATCGGAAAAGTTTAAAAAAAAATCAATCGATCGAAAACGTTGAAGCAAAATCAATCGATCCAAGACGTTAAAAAAAAATCAATCGTTCGAAAACGTTGAAGCAAAATAAATCGTTGAAAAAAAATCAATCGATCGAAAACCTTCAAGCAAAATCAATCGATGTAATACGTTAAAAAAAAATCAATCGATTGAAAACGTTGAAGCAAAATCAATCGATCCAAGGTGCCGGAAAAAAATCAATCGAGCAAAAACGTTGAAGCAAAATCAATCGATCCAAGGTGCCGGAAAAAAATCAATCGAGCAAAAACGTTGAAGCAAAATTAATCGATCCAAGACGTCGAATAAAAATCAATCGATCGAAAACGTTGGAACAAAATCCATCGATCGAAAACGTTGAAGCAAAATCAATCGATCCAAGGCGTTGAAAAAAAATCAATCGATCGAAAACGTTGAAGCAAAGTCAATCGATCCAAGCCGTTGGAAAAAAATCAATCGATTGAAGACATTGAAAAACAAATTGAACATTAAGTCATGTCCAAGTCGCGTCAGGTATTACGGCAATCTTTTAAGGTCGAGGCCCGAGTGGACTGATCAGTGCGGCATAACAAACGAGAATATAGGTGTCATACGCATAGAGAGCGCGTACGTGAAGCGCTATCGCAATTACCGGCGGGTATATGTACTTGAGGGAGAAGGGTAGGTGAAACGATCGAGCGAAACGGCCTTCGTTGAGGCCTACGATGATGCACGTACGGAATTTCTTCGGTAGTGGCGTGTTAAATGCCGGCAAGCGTCGCTGCGCATACAACTGACGAGAGGCGGGGTCGGTCATCGCTACCAACGAGTAATATCACCGTCGCAAGAAGCAACGAGCTCGGAGAATCCAAACGCACTGATCTAAATAGCGATCCAGAACAAGCTCGGTCGATCCATCGCTAAGTGACTGAATCCCGTTGCATTAAGCAGTGCAAGACATCCAAGTCCATAGGCACTTTAGAGCATACTTACTACTTTTCCTTTGCGGCCTTGAAGGTCACGGCTTTGGATATTTCTTATTCCATCCCAATCGCTTTTTGCTTCTGTTCGTTATGATTACAAGATTTCACTATCACTTGCTTTCGAATCTATTCTGTTCGTTCACTCCATGAATAATGGGATTGTTTTTCTGAATATTTCTTTATGAGGAAATAGAAAATTCTGTCGAATAAAAAAATTCTTTAGTATACATGACACATTGCAATTACTTCGGCGACCAGAAAGAAAAAATCTCTAAATTTTTCGAAAAATAGAATTTTATACTTTTAACGGATACAGCACATTTGAAATAAATTTAAAAAATGTTGGTTGTACTTTCTAATCATTTGTTATTTTGACTAAAGTATTAATATTTCGAAAATGCTTTATACTCTATCTACAATTTGAAAAAGTGAAACTATGCGTCTTTTAATGGCCTATGAAATGAACATTCATACCTACGCAATTTTGTTCGAATTCTATTAGACAAAAACAAACAAACGAAAAAACAAACAGAAACAGCATATTTTAAGTCACCGAAAATTTTTATTTATATTAGCTGAGGCAAAATAAAATTGTCCGTCTACACCATTTAACGCGTCATGGAATTGAACAAAAGTGATAGCCATTCTATTTTTTTTATAATAAAAATGACTGTCTATTTTAATCAATTTCGAATCCTTTGAAATAATTCGAGAAAAAAAATTGTTTTTGTCTAATAGAATTTAAAAAAAATTAAGTAGGTAATTTTTAAATGTAAATGTTCATCTTATAGGTCATTAAAAGACGCATATTTTCTTTTTTTTAATTGTACATACCATGAACCGTTTTCGAGATATTAATGTTTTACTCGAAATAATAAATATTTGAAAAGTACAACGAACAATTTTTGAAAAAATCAAATTCGGTGTGTCTGTTAGAATTATAGAATCTGATTTTTTGAAAAAAAATTTCTTATTATGACATAAATAATCGGATATTAATTCTTCTTTCCAGATTTTGAAAATTTTCGTAAGAAAATATATAACATTTTTACTAAACACAAAAATTTCTAAGTAAATTGAATCCAGTAAACAGTAAAAAAATATGTTAGCCCATTGACACTATGTAGCATGTTTTTTTCTGCCGCCTCGAAGGTCATCGCCTTGAATATATCACATTTTGTTCGAATCGCTTCTCTCAAGTCGTTGTCGTAATTATAAGATTATCAGCAACACTTTGATAAGGTTTATCGCACGTTATTTTTTTGCGCTGATAATCAGCTCATCTTCACTTGTTCCAGTGGGTTTTGAAACTAGATATATGAGCGGTTTGTTTACCGATAAAGATTTATTAACAATTTTTTTATTGACTTTATTGCACTGCAAACGAGAGTTGAGACCAAGAGCTTATAATTGTAGGTTACAAGCTTTAAGTCTTTGAAATTCATAAAAATAATAATTTAGATTCAATCAGTCTGACCACAAAATTACCCAACATAAGGAATCTTAAGAATTTTATGTACAATTCATATCTATACATATGCCGGGTATATTATTGTTATTTAATCACAGAAATTCTTATTATAAAAAAGTCTGCACTACCAAGGAGAGAAAGATTTTGTTATTAAGCGCATTTATTCATTTATTTAGATTGCGAATAATGATGCTTGGTTAACTAATATCAACTGACTATCGAAATATTCGATAATAACACAATGATCGTTGCACAGTGTTTATAAGAGGAAATTCCGATTCACTTATCGAGTCGATAATCGTTATTTGAAACGCGTTGTATAATTTAATTTGATTAATTGATTAGTCAATGAGGTTTAATTAATTGAAGTCATCTACACCAAACGTTGTTATTAACTTCTGCCACAGGTGTTTATGTTATTCATCAAAATGATCAATTGTACTGGTCGTTAAAATTATCTTCAGTAATTGAATAATTGCGAACTAATAAATGGTCCATTTGTCAAAGAAAAAAAGGCTTCATTTTCTGTCATTAGAGAAGAATGAAGAAATAACTGACACCAAAAACATCCAATTTATAAAGCCACAAAAAGTTTACAATTCTTCATAGTAGAAACTTAATTGAACTAATTTCTTAAAGACGTATTATTTAATTTTCAAAAAATTCCGTCTTATTTTTATGACAAAAATGGATCGTCTCCCTTTTTCGATTTGCCATTTCAACAAATTCCGACATTATTGTTCGCAATTTTCAATTATGCAAGAGAAAAACGCGGAATACAAAAACAAAATCGTAAATTTTCCTTACGGAAACTGACAGTTATTTTACAAAATCGTTTTTTTACGGCCTCATCGCCAAGTGCGTATATAATAATATTCTTTCGTCTTAGCTTCAAGGATACGAAGCTACTCCCCAGTCGTTAATTATAATAAAGGATGCCACTGATATTGCCGTGCAAACGACGACGGAGATTCGGTTTTACGATAAAGGCTCTTTAAATCCGAGATTCTGGCTCGAAGCTCGTTGGTTTTTTAACGTTTACCGAGAGAAGAGGACCTCGCAGACTCGTTGCTCACACTTTTGAGGGCGACGATGGCGAAAAGAGGGAGAGAAAGGTCGAGTCGAGCGAACGATTCTCCTCAGCCGCCTTCGCCCTTCTTATACACGCGCAGGGAGTCCAGCAGTGACTTGACGAGTTCTTGGCTGGTGTGGAAAGCCGAGAAAAGCGGATGACACGGTTCGAGTGAGATAGAAAACGTGGCATCCGGGAGCTGTCTATAAAATTCTCGTAGCCAGAAGACCCATGGGGACTATATATATATTTTACACTCGCTAGAGAGAGAGAGAGAGAGAGAGTGGCAGTGACAACGTCACGCTACTGACGACCAGGACGTGGGCGCACGATCTTTTCAACCCTAGCACCATTTCCACGGCTTTCCACCATCGTTTTATTGCACTCTTTCCATCGGTTTCGCACAAATTCGCAGATCTTCTCTTCTAGCGAGACGAGAACATACTGTGGTTTTTTCCTTTCGAGCCCGAAAAAAAGATCTTAAGGGGACATAACGCTTTTCAGTCAAATAAAAACGGGCTTTTCGTCGTTGAAAATGTCTCATTTGTTGTCATTGAAGAAAAGGGGGATTTATTATTCACTCAGGTATTCATGCATTGCACGGGACATGCCCTTGAAAAAATTATATAATACCGTGAAAAACGGCCAAAATACGGAAGAAATTAAATATAAAGTTGAATCAGTAATTATGATAGACCGAGAAAAAATCTACTTGAAATTTGATGTACATGCACTGGAAGTTCTTATGCATAAACTGGTATACTAAATTGACTATACAAGTGCGATGTAAAATTTATTTTCGGTACAGTAACTTTAGTGATTTGCTTTAATTTTACTGTAAAAGTATTTAGTCCTTTAATTTTAAATCGCAGTTGTACATCAAATTTAATTAACGAGCTTATGAATAAAAACCTCCAGTCTTTTCTGACAGTGAACCAAGATGTGGGTGCATGATCTTCTCGCCCTTCACTATCTCTCCACGGCATTCCACCATCGTTTTATTGCACTCCTTGCATCGGTTTCGCACAAATTCGCAGATCATCTCTTCTAGCGAGACGAGAACATACTGTGGTTTTTTCTGTTTGAACCTGAGCAATTGGTTTTGAAGGGATACCTCCATACCAAATCCAGTATCATTATTTCTCAAGTGATGACGACAAAATTGTTTTCCTCGCTCAACTTTTCATCTCAAATGAGCATACGAAGTAAATTTTAATTTTTGTCAAAATTCAAAAATCAACTATATTTTTTTTCAGTGTATCCCAAATCGCAAACGTAATCTTTCTTTCAATGTTATTTTGAATGTGGGAAAAAATTCTCGAAGAGAAAAGTCTAAATCTGCGATTGTGGTTCCTTTTTTTTTTAATTTTGATTTAATTTTTTTTACTTCCCGACGCCTATATTGATTGCAAAGTCATCGTATTCCTTTTTTTTTTTTCGTCACTCATTTCATACTCAAAATATTATCAGATGCTGAACATATTTTGTTTGCTTGATAATATTCACTTTCCTTCTAAAAATCCGTATAAACCATTTCCCTGCTCAAAATTCAAGTCGACCGCCATTTTGTCCATGTACCGACATTGTTCACCCCACAACAGTATTTTTGCTTGCCAAAAGATTCCCCAGTTACTATTTCTAAAGTACCTATGTACAATAGCATGCTATCAGTAAATAGAACGGTACAAGAGTGTCAATAGCGGAATCGCGCAAAGTATCGATAGTCCTGAACGGGTCAGTTGCCGCTGTAAAGGCAAGGAGAAGGCGCACATGCCAGGGAATATAGAGCTCTAGAAGCTCTTGGGAGGCTGGTTGCATTATTGAAACGGTGTCCATGAAACGAAGCTTGAAGCACCATAGCAAGTACGTAGAATGCTAGAGCGGAGTTCCCTCAGAAGAGGAACTTGGGAGAATAGCAGAGGAGGAGAATTGCCAAGGATATGTATACGAGGCCGAGCAACAGCGGCGAGTTTCTACACTCGACCGTATACATCGCTCGGTAGAAATAGTCAAGAGAGGAGGCAACTGCATTCGCATTACACTCGACTACTGCTGGGCGCTACTAGGTAGCGTGCTCGCCCCCCCCCCCCCCCCCCCCCCCCCCCCCCCCCCACCGCGCAACTCCTCTCAATACAGTCAGCAAAGATAGGTGACCGGGGAGGCTCTCTTTTTGCTTCTGATGCTGCAGCTACTGCTGCTCTTCTCTTCTCGTGACTGGCGGTCTGGCACGCCGAGCGGACAAAGTAAGAAGTGGTTACCGCACCTGAGCCAACCCCTCGTCTCTTTCCACAAGCCTTTTCGTCATATATACAGATATATTCCTGGACTATATTAGAGTGCTTCGAAATTTTTTTTTTTGCTCCCTCATAAAGCAAACTTTGTTCTCGTGAAATATTTTATTTTTATTTTTCCACGTCAGGACCCACATAGAAATGTATATATGGGTAATATACACTGAGAAAAATGAGTAGTTGTGATTACCAATAATTGCTTAAAGCAACCATAGTATTGGTAACGCTTACGAACATATTGGTAGCTCCAACCAATTATTGGTAATCACAACTACTCATTTTTCTCAGTGTATGATGTTATGTCCCAGCCATTTTTCCATCGGTTTCCTGCGTTCTAATAACTATTTTCTCCATTTCATGGAACTTTCTTTATTACATTTAAATTCTCAATATTAACTAAGAAATACTTATAAATAGAATAAATTGTCCGACGCTAACCTTCTGATCGCATCGAACGATTGTTTCAAATTTCAATCGAGTCATATGAATTCGCGAATGACCGTGAGTACTCGTATTCTGCGAACTAAGTAAGGTTCTAAAACAAAACGATGTTCTAAAACATCCAGAAAAGTGGTTTTTACGAAATGAATGAATGTGTGTGTGTGCGTGTAGGTGTGCAGATTTCTTTGTACGGACGATAACTGTCGTAATTTTCTACGGATTTTCTTCTCATTTCGTACGCAAGTAGGTTGTCATAAAACAACGTTTGGGATTGTATTCGACGCGAATCGGTTGAAATTTTCTGCAAAACTCTGCAAATACTATAACTCATGCAAATTCCGAGATATCTGGCTGGTATTGCCGATATGATTTCACGATTATTGATTCCCAATTAAAATTTGGTCTAATTAACTGTTGACATGCCAGAAAATTTCGCTTTTGGTGAACAAAATGTAGAAAAAAGCTTTTACAAAAAAAAACAATTTTTTTCAATTTTTCACAGATTTATCTAAATTTTTCTTCACTATTAGACGACCATTTAAAAAAATATTTGGTACAAATTTGACACCAATCGGTCGAGTGGTCCAAATTTGACGGCATCTTGAATTATTTGAAAAATCTCGTTCGAGCGCTTGCTCATGCAAATTACTAGGTATCGGGTTTCAATTTAGTTTATATATGGACTATCATTACACAATTTTTTAGTAACAATTTTACACAAATCGGTCGAGCGGTAAAAATTTTACGTCACTTTGAATTTTTATAAAAATGTCTTCGGATCATAAACGAGCCTGCAAAGTAGATCTTTGCCAATTGCTTCCTCATTTTTTTTTGCTTCCTACAAATCTTCCTTTAGGAGGAAGCCAAAATTAATTAACATACTTCGTCATAGAAGGAGCTTTGTAGAGAATTGCAAAACGTAAAAATGTGTCGTGGAACATGTTTTTTTTTGTGCACTGGTGAAACGGTACGGCTGAAAGATTAGAAAAACGGGCTAAAATTTTTCAAAATCATAAAAAATAAAAATAGGTGCCACTAGGGAATGTGAGACGTACAAAAGTGCCTTAGCGAAAAAATTCTCGGCCGCAGCGTTGCGCCGTAGCGGCGTAAAAACTTTTGTTTTTGCAGATGCATAATCTTCAGGGTCATAAAAATTTAAACCACATAACAAATTATGACGAAGCTGCGTACCTCTTATTGCTAAACAGTACCGATTCTATGTGTGAAGTTTAACTTCGCCATCTTATGTTTTGTTAAGGTTCATGCAATAACATAATTTTTCAAAAACTAAGAATTCTGCTAAACTTGAACCATATTGCATATTATGACGAAACTATGTACTAATCATTGCTAGACGGTGCCTATTTCATGTATGAAATTTGAGTTTGTTGTCTCATGTTTTGTCAAAGTTGGAGCAAAAACGTGATTTTTTTCAAATTTCAAAACTATAAAATTCGAACCGCTTTACCGATTACGGTCAAATTCAATACCAAATAACATTAAGAGTACCTGCACGTATGAAGAATTATTTAAGGAAATATCATCAATTTTACGATAGCTAGAGTGCGCACATCCTTTTTGGAGAAATTTCAAAAAGCCATAAAATAAAAATGTCTGCATAAATTTTGTACAAAATTGCAAAAATCAAAGACGAACTTCCACTTGTGTGCTAAATTTTAGCTCAATCGGTTGAACGGTTCTTGAGTTACAGGTGATTGAATTTTCGAAGCCCGACACACACACACACACACACACACACACACACACACGCGCGCGCGCGCACACATACATACTCTTTCTAAACCACGTTTCTCGACATTTTGGACAATTCTGAGTGTTTTGTTGAAAAATCTCGAAATAATTTTTTTCATGAAAACAAAACTTCGTCTATGAGGAAGTAAAATGGTGACATTCCACATGGATGTTGTTGACAACAAATGGCGCTGGATACTATTGAAGAGTTGAATGTCGTACGCAGTGACTTAACTTCAATTACAGTGTATCAATGAGAAAGAAAAAAAAAAGTTCCGTGTCACGAGTGAAGATCCTTATCGATCGCGGGCTTATAACGTTATTACGATATCGATTGGAATATGCGCCGTCCGACGAGACACCTTGAATTCCAAGTGATTGCGAAGCTACGATAATCACCGTCGGTGCATTGTGGCTACCGATCGCAGGACTAACATGCATCAGGTACTCGTCAGAGCGCCGTACCGACCTTGGACGAATTCTCCACTGATATTAGCCGAACAATAGAGACAACTGTGCTTGATCCACTTGATCGGCAATATACCTAGTAAACACTCGTTGTCTAAATATTTTTTTCATTCGAAGGTAACATTTTATTTACGACCAACGTACGAATTTATATTTTCTTTGATAAGACAAAAAATTCAAGACGGTGTAAACAAACACACTTAAGATTAAATTTGTATTGAATAATATGAAATTATTTATTAGGATTTGTTAATAATGTCATTGAGCGCTAGGAACGCAGGTGAAATCACTATTCAGAAACAATATTTTTCATCGATCATATAAGAGACTTAAAAATAAAAGTCTGTTTCATGATTGCGACGCACAAGTCCAACACTCTAAAATTCCAGTTTTGTGAAGCATCATGCACAAAAATTTACAGACGAGTAATTATTTTGAACAATTAGAAAAGTTTTTTTCTCTAATAGTATTTTTTAACGTTTCAGTTCTATCCCAATATTGAAAATGGTAATTTTTTGTCAATGTTTCAGAAAAAAAACGATATTAATAAATATGTATATTCTATGTTGTTTATTATGCATACGTTTGAATACAAAGAGTCATAACGCAGGGAGACCGTATATTATAATATGAAATAGTTATAAGTAAACTGACATGACTTAGTCGCCCAGGAGAAATACTCTAATTCTAAAACAGTTGATTATATATAGTAGAAAAATAGTTTCATCGATTCGGTATCGTTTTGGCCTAGTAGATGTACAATTTTTTCCTCGTCGCTCTAAATTTAAGACTTGGTGCTAAATAATAGGCTGAATTAACAAAAAGCTTTTTAAGGCTTCGTATTTTGGGCAGCCGAGTATAATGTGCATAAAGTTTTCTTTTACATTAAGATTGCACGTTAAACATATTTATTCTGGCTCAATCAAGTATAAGTGACTAGTTGATTATAAAAAACAAAATATCAATAACTATTGCTCTTGAACACTTTTTTTTGCAACGTCACAATAATTGTAAATTTATATAATGGGAGTAAAAACAATTGGTGAAAGGAAATCTGCAATGATGCTTGAAAATAATGATGATAACATTGCCAGTGTCTCTGTGGGATTTACCTCGATAGTCACGAACAATCAATCGCGTTGTTGGAAAGGGAGATTTACGTACGTCGACACGATGTTTTATTGTTAACCTCGTTTTTTACCTCACGTTCGATGGTCATAAGTGGTTCAGCTTACAGAGCCGCGTGACCATCACAGAGCGAGGGCTTGCGTGCACGGTTAGCTCACTTTTTAGCGGACCTCCGCGTGATTTCGTCGTACGGTCTTCTACGAATGTGATGCACGTGATGTGAGCTCTTGGTCACCGTGTTGCGACTAACGTACGCAGGACAGTATCAATGCTATGTGCTTGACAGATCCATAAATCTCGCGTCTCACGTGCAAATTTTTAACGCACATATTGTTATACTCAGTGAAATAATATATTGAGTATTTAGAGAGGCCGAATGACGGCCACGCTGCCAGTCAACGTTTATTACTCATGACATCGCTTTTGTTCACTTTAAGCAATTTTACGTCAATCACCATTTTAGCGTACTTAACATCTACGCAAATTGAACTTTTAGGTTGCTAGCTTCGTAAACTTTCATTGTTTCAACAAACATTTTATATGAAAGCGACCAATACTAATAATAATGAATTATGACATATTTGTGGGTTATTCCACCGAATATCGGCCGAAAATCTAGCCTTCAAAGTTTTAGTGCTCTTTTTTTTTCATGATTTGATTCACTATACTGAAATAACGAAAAAACCTAACTTTGACATTTTTTCTGCTCATTATTCCCAAAAGGAATTGCCCACTTTAGTTTTCAACTGATACTTTTTAATTTCAATTTGGAACCGAATCTGAGCAGGGAAATCAAAAAAACTTTTTCCAGACATTTATTATACACATGAAAAAAAAAACATAGCAAATTTGAATATCTCGAACAATTCATACGTATTCAGAAAAAGCGAATAATTTTGATCAAATAGAAAAATTGAGTTTTCACTAACATCTATTCAATATATTTGTCTAACGATAGTCGATATGTAAACGAAATTTCAACTCGATAGCTCGTAATTTGTAAAAGCAAACGCGCGCACGAGATTTGAAAGTTAAAAAAAAATTGATCATGACATAAAATGTGTACCGCTCAACAGATCTACGTCGTAGATCTCGTTATTTATACTCAAATCTTTTTTAATGATAGTCAAAATGTGTGCAAAATTTAAGGTACATCTATGGAAAATTAGAATTTTTTTAGGATGGCATTTTATTCACCAAGATCGAAATTTACCGATATATCGACAGTTCATTCGACTAAATTCATCATTGATAATTGGTAATCGTGATTTCATGTTTCATTCATCACGTTTCATTTTTATCGTATAATATTTTATCACGTTTCATCTTTATCGTATAATATTTTATCACGTTTTATCTTTATCGTATAATATTTCATCACGTTTCATCTTTATCGTATAATATTTTATCACGTTTCATCTGTATCGTATAAAAATTTGGTGAAGTTTTTACAATCACGATTACTTGTAATGAAAAAAAAAAAAAAATTGGTGGCTGAATTTTGGTAAAATGGCTCATGTTCGTCTTTTTACACTGCTTACTTAGGAGATAATAGTTCGCCATCATGTTATGTCTGTACAACAGGATAATCTGGACGATTGGTCCAGATAGGAATTAGCAGACGTGTGTAAGTACGAGCGTTTACGAATATCCGTGTACTTATGTATCGATATTATCTTGGTAGTGCTAGACGTTGGTAGGAAACTGAAGCAGGGAGGCCTTCCCTTCGATAGAAACGATGTGAGCTATATATGCGAGCACGCTCGTTACACAAGCCGAGCGTAATGCGTTTGTACAGCTTACATAACGAATTGTGTGTGTGGGACCGGCGCGTTAAACGCCGAGGGTCTCTCACGCACCTAACCATGGCTCGAGAATATAAAATGCTTTGTTATAGCACGTGATTACGTTACATTGAGGAAGTTTGATTGCTCAAACTTAATCTAAAGCACTATGATTGAATAATTAAATATCCACCATGGAAATAATTTCTGTTTGCCTTGTTGAACGACGTTTAGTAAATTTGACCGCTAAAGTTTGATCTAAGAAAGTTTTATTAATAAATGTCACGTCACATATAAGATTCCTGATTTTCGGTCTTAAATAATTTACATTATAGGAAATGACAATAATTCAGAAATTTGAGATTCTGTAAACATTTACTCGCGATTGAAGAAATATTTTTTTCATCATCACTCAATTTGGTTGGTAACCCTTTGAGTAACCCTGTTTTCGCTCAGATTTAACTATTTTTAACTGATTTCTGACAATTATCAACGAGTTTTATAATTTCGGAAATGACAAATGTATCACTCAACGAGTTTAGATGTAATGCATATTTTTACGCAAGACATTTTTTTATTGTATCGGTTAGTAAACACGTACAAATTAATTTTAAGGTATTTTGGGGTCAATGTATAGACAAAAATTGTTTTGGCCTCAGACTTTCAACAGAAATGATTACTTAGCAAGTTTGTAAAACCAGCTTTTGATAATCAATATGAGCCATTTGAAACTCGAACAAGGTTTATAGATTAAACTTCAGAGAAACGGTTTGAAGCATATATTTCGATATATTTCAGTGCAGCTAAAATAATTTTTTGTCCACACCCAGAATTAAAAAAAAATGTATGGATTTAATGGGACCAAACGGTCTTGAAAAATGTTCAAAATATACGAATACCACCAGAATATTGAAAACACGAACATATAAAGTCATAAATACTCATATAATTTTTACTATAAAAAATGAGAAAACTGACCACAGAATTTTTCCCTTTGACAATAAGTATTATATTGAAAGCATAAAAATAAAAAAAATAATAACGGGCGCCTCTCGAGACTCGTATCAGTCTCGCATTGTCGTGCCATTGCTGGTGCGAAATATAAAGTGAATCGAGCAAAAGCTCGAGGTGCTTCTCCCTCGTCTTGCACAAAGAAGCGAGTCCATATAAAAGTCAAGAGTCGTTCAAAGAGTGAAGAGAAAAAAAAACGCAGGCGGTAAAAGAAGAGGAGGATGGAGAAAAAGCTTGGAGCTCCTGGAGAAGTCGGCATTCGTCTTCTTGCACGCGTTCAAGGTATTTTCCGCGTTCTCCGCCTAGTCGACCCAGAAATGCCGAGATTCCTGGCATGCCCTCGCTCGCGTCCGCCTCACGAGGTCCCTCGATAATCTCGATTTGCTCTCGAGACTACTGCTCTGTCGTCCAGCAGCAGAAGCAGACCCACCACGTGTGGGACGCTCACAGCACGTCATAACCTCCTCGAGTCCAACGAATTTCTACCGAGCTGGATACAATTTTAACGCTAATATTGCGATGCCGTCGCATGTGGGCAACACAACGTTTCTATATTGCCTCAGTCCAACGACATAGACGGTTATCTTTATCCCGCGAAGAAATCTTATCAGTGTTTTACCAAGGCCCTGATTAATTTTCCCTAATAATATGGGTGGGGGTCGAAATAGCGAATGGCTGAAACAGCGAATTTAAAAATAAGGAACGTCTAAGTCTAGAATGTCCATAATTATGGAATTTGGTTTTTCAACCATTCGCCATTTTTATCATTCGCTATTGTGAATGCATTTTAATAAGATGAAGGTCAAAATAGCGAATGGTCCAAATAGTGAATGGCTGAAATAACGAATTTCATAATAATGACCATTCTGGATTCAGACGTTCCTAATTGCGAAATTCGCCACTTTAACGATTTTTTCCGTTTAGTCAAATCAGTACTGAACTTTGAAAAGCGTTTCTGCAAGTTTTTGAGGTTCACTTGACGGTTCTATGAACTCAATTAGGCATCAGCATATGTTCCTAATATATAATTAAATTACGAACCATGATCAATTACGATCGGCCAAAAATTCATGAATATCAGTTTGATTTGACTTCCCGACGTAATTACCTTAACTGCTGTAGTCCAATAAGAACTAAACCAGTAAAAGTAATAGAAAATTCCCTACACAATCCTCTAATCTGATATTTTGACCTTAAGACTGCGTTAGGGATGTGACGATGCGACAATTTCCCGAAGAGAATTTTTTATGCCGCATCAGGAACTGATCAGGCCCTGGTTTGGCTTCCGAGAAGGCTCTATTTAGTTAGTAAAAAAGCCCTTAAATAACAATTCCTACACTCATCCTAAAATTCACTCTTGAACAGATAAAATAAGACATTAAACACTAAAATTTGTCCACCGGTTTGGTCTGTAAGCTATGACAGGTTGAAAATTTTACTTTCCGCGAAAAAGTAACAAAAAATGTAGAGATTTTAATGTCAGAACGCTATTAGAATGGTCTCAAACATTGAGAAACATTGGAAAAGTCGTTCAGAACAATTGTCCGTATGTCTGTATGTTTGTATCCATAGTATGTTATAGGCAGCAACCGTATAGTATCAACATTACGGTTTTAAGTGCGACTATTCCCGGTCAATTGTTTTTAATGATGGAGCTTTTGCGAAATACATCTCGGGTCTGACACAGTGATCGCTAGATTCAAAGCGCGCGAAATCGAAGCCCAATTCAAATTTCATATATGCGAATCTTTACAAAAATCGACTGTAACTGCTTAACTAATTGAAATTAATTAATCAAGCAGTCACACTCGGCGAAATTTATCGTGAAAATGTTGTGAAAAAAATTAATTAATTTCAATTAGTTAAGCAGTTATAGTCGATATTTGTAAAGATTCGCATATATGAAATTTGAATTGGGCTTCGATTTCGCGCGCTTTGAATCTAGCGATCACTGTCTCAGACCCGAGATGTGTTTCGAAAAAACTCCATCATTGAAAACAGTTGACCGGGAATTGTCACATACCTTAAAACAGTAATGCGTATGTATGTACGTTTGTGTGTGTGCGTGTGTGATGAAGGATCACAAAATCATATAACTAACTTGTAAACTATTCGACCGAATCGGTTCAAATTTAAACAACATCTACAGTACCGGCCAATCTTCAATCGGTATGAGTGTTATAAGGATCACTTAATGCACTTTATTTGTATTAGAATTCTAAAATTTTTAAATAATATGTAAACTCTTCAGCTTGAACGAATTTTTATCTATCGGGTTGAAACTTCGTATCAAAATTGAGCAAAGTTATGTGACCTTCGTTATTAAACTGGGTCAGATCGGTAAAGTGGTTCGGTTTTTATGAGATTTTAAATCTTCGAAAAAATGTTGTTATTCTCTAATTCAGGTGAAATTTCAACAAATCAACTGAAATTTCGTACAACGAGGAAATAACATTCGTTCCTGTGACGTACCAAATGTGAAGATGACCGGTAAAGCAGTTCGGATTTTACGTGAATTAAATTTTTTTCAAAATAAATTCGTGTTGCTTTGGATTTTGTAACACATCATAAAATAAGAAAAAGAAACAAAAAGCATTGAAAGTGGAACTTTGCACATGGCTTCGTCAATAATTTTTATTTTTCGAAAATCTTACTCAATGACGAAACCAAAAATAATATAAATAAACTTCCTGCACACAGGCTGCTTTGCGAAAGATGAAACTTAATGAGGAAGCAATGTGCTAAGTTCTACTTTCCATCCTTATTTAGTGTCTATCAACCGAGTCTTTTTTTTCCGTGCACATATATATTTTCTTTTCATTTGGACAGAGTGACAGAATGCAAGCCTGACTGTTGCGCGTCGTCCGCAAACGTCTCCACGAGACACGACCGATAATTGATCGTTCGTTTGAATAAACACGAGTCGAGTCACGAGGATCCTCGTGCTTTCGCTTTATCAACGTGGTCCGGGTGTGAGAGCAACGGGCCCCGTTTCTTCGACACATCCGCATGCGCAGCTACAATTAATAAATTATGCGATGTGTATTTCCCGGATTCCTCGCCTCTTCAAACGAGTACAAATATTCCGACGAGTTTTTCCTTTCCCAACCGATAATCTCAACACGATTGATTGATCGAGATTCCTCGATATCGCTTTATCACCTTTTCTTCGCACCTTCAACGACAGTGACGATAACAAATATATATATCTCATCCATATATGTGTATATGGGGCATTCCACGTCAAATCATCAGGCCATGACCCTCATCGATTTTGTTTATTTTTTAATATGATGTTATTACCGACCCGTAAAGGCCTCGGATTTTTTTTCAAATTTTTTTTTACCACCAGTAACATTTTTAAATCCTCGAAAAAAACCAATTTCAAAAACGCCGTTTTTAAGAATCTGAAAACATTCACACTGATTCTATGATTTCAAATATGATTTTTGAGCGCCACGCGATAATGTGATCTCAATATTTACTATTATTTCCGAATTTTTTTCTTTTTTTTTTTCATGTCGCAATGTGATCTTGATAAGAAAGTTATCTTGATTTAAAAAAGAAAAAATGAAATTGCGATATGAAAAAAAGAAAAAATGTGGAAAAAATTGTAAATATTGAAATCACATTATGGCGCTCAAAAATCATATTTTAAATCATAGAATCAGTGTGAATTTTTTCAGATTTTTAAAAACGGCGTTTTTGAAATTGGGTCTTTTCGAGGATTTAAAAATATTACTGGTGGTAAAAAAATTTGAAAAAAAATCCGAGGCCTTTATGGGTCGGTAATAACATAATATTTAAAAAAAAAGAACAAAATCGATGAGGGTGAGGGTAATGGCCCGCTGATTTGACGTGGAATGCCCCATGTATATATATGTATGAACAACCTATATACGACATACGTACGTTGTTGTATTTCGTTAGTTGTATGTATGTAAGGGGTCTCCCCTTAAATAAATTTGTTTTTTTCCAATCGGTGCGAGCAACGCGGTTTTACGCACGCTTCGCGCGCATAAATAGCCATTTTCGCAGCTTGTGGAAAAAATGTACAATAATCGTGCGATAAACGTTTTATTAACGTGCATGTTTGCAACACTCGTCGGTGAAAGTTTTATCGCATTACTATCGCTATAGTATGTTTTTTCAAATGTGTAAAATTTCGAAATCGTAGTCAATCAATTGCGAGCTTAATCATTTTTATATAAAACAATGAATTATCAAGAATTGTCTAAGATATATTCTTCTTTGACTTTGGCGGAGTATGTATATATTGAATAGATGTTATGATGCTTCGACGATGCCAGCCTTTAATACTTTTATTTTGACGCCACGGTGGTGTAATCGGTAACGTACTAGGCTGGATACCTAGAGTTCCCGGTTCGATCCTGGGCTGTGGCAATATTTTTTCACGATTGAAAATTAATTGTTAAAATATCGTCCGTTCAGATTGCTTCATCAATTTACGAATTGATAAAGCGATTTGAAGGGACAAAAATAAATAGATTCCAAATGTTTGATTTTCCTATACAGGAAGATCGATAACAACGGAATCTTCGGCATCGTTCGACTCAGACCCGAGTTACGGTTTGCCAAACTTCCATCAAAATAAAAATATTAAAGGCTGGCATCGTCGAAGCATCATAACATCTATTCAATATTGTTTAAGATATTTTTTAACTCGTTTTCTTAATTAAAAGATCAATTGATAACAATCGACAGAAGCCATAAAAACAAACCATGCACTAAATGGTGTCATTTTACCGGTCGATTTGATAACAGAATTTTTATCAATTGTCGAACAATCAAACAGGTATCACCGCACGAGATACAAACGATATTATTTTTACGCGATTAACATCCTTCAAGATGATACAATTTTATATCTTCTCTATTTTTTCCCTTATATCTGTTTTTTAGTGACTCGGTCCCTTTCAGACACTTGACAATGTCGGAAAAACTAGGTGATAATTCCTTCTTATGTACTGAGTTTGAGGTGGACCCCTAAAAACCTTGCGAGAAGTAATCTGTTAACGTCCGTTTTTGACCCACATCAGACATTGTTTTTGAACAAGATTTTTTATGATGCAACGTTCTAAACGTTCACATAAAAATCTTTAAAAAAACTGTTCTTAACGAAATAAAGCTTTCTATATAGGACCGCAGAAAAAGTAACTTAGGATTTCCCTTCAATCATTAATGGGGCTTGATTTTTCAATATAATACAATAAGTGAAAAATCATGATAAATCATTTTTTCAATCACAGAAATTCTATATCCTATATAAAATGTGTTTAAACAACAGACCTCAGTGATAGGACTATTGCATTTAATAAAAAAAAAATCATCCTTGTTTTACTATTATGATATTATTATTCAAATAAAATAAGACCGAGCCACCGAATAATTTTAACAAATATCATTAACCGTATTTTTGGACAATGCGATAATGCTTTGCAATTTTTGCATTTCTATTTTCGAAAATGACAAAGTAGAAAAAAATGCGTTAATTTTTTTAAATATCTCACGCTAACTGATATTTTAAGGTATAAAAATAAATGCACCCAAAAGTTCATTTGAAAGAATAACTTTCAGCTATTACACATTTTTGAAATATTTGATATTCTCCAAGATACAGCGATTTGAAAAAAAAATTTAACCTTTTTTTAGTTGTTACCACTTAATCAGTTGTCACAACTATTTGTATAGTCACCGTAACTATAAAAGGACTAAAAATCAATAATTGTCACTTTATAGTTAACTGTGCTATGACGATTTCTCTCAGTGTCGCGAAATTCCAAATAGGTTAAGAAATTTCGAATTTGTGGGACCTTGATTTGGTATAGAATATCGCATATATATATTTATTATTAATGACAACAGACTACAGAGTTGGTTTATCGCCGATAAGATATACTTTTGTCACTAGATTGCTTTTCGTCAACCCACGATTTTTATTTTCAAAGTCCGAATACGATTATCCATGATAATAGTTCAATGTGTGTATTAACGGGCGTAACGTGTGCCGTAAATTCCGATAGTGAACTTACGTGAATGAGATTACAATGATCTACGAGGGAAGTAGTTTACCGGTGATGTAAAACACGTGTTAGCCGATTCCCGATGCCGGGCAGTTAATCAGACTGACGAGCGGACGTTAGATCGCTATAGCGTATGCATTTTTTCCATCTCTAACGATCGTTACGTCTTATTCTCTGATTATCCGGTGTGATAGCAATATAGTTGATTTTTACCCACGTTTTTGCTCTTATGAACCATATTACGCAATTTTTACATTAAACAGCCAAACTTATAGTTCGAATTGCGGAATTTAAGAACTTGCTTATACGTTTGATTAAAAATTCTCGTTCAAATACAAATTTAAAGTTCTTCCTCAAGTTCAAACTCAAAGATCAAGCTTAAACTCGATCAAATTTAAAATTTAAGTTTTTGCTTAAATTAACAATCAAAGATCTTGCTTAAGTTTAAACTTAAAGTTCTTGGTCAAGGTTAAACTTATAATTTTTTGCTTCAGGTTATGCTTCTGAAGTTCTTGACTTTTCTTGATCTTAACGTTATGCTTGTTTTTGAATTTGATTTTCAAGTTTTTGTAAAGTTTAGATTCAAGTTATCATTCAGTTTTTGACGTGCGTTCCAACATAAGCTTTGATTAGAGTTCATAATTAGGATTAACTCTGAAGTTTCGTTCGATTCTACAGTTGCTTAAACTTGTTTTTTTACTGAGGAATAAACAATTAATGATTAAGTTGTATTGATAGAAAATTTTGGAAAAACTTGCAATTCTTTAATTTTCATCGTATACTTTCAATCAATTTCCTCTTCAAATACTCTAAATTTGTATTTTTACATAATTTCATATTTCCAAGTTTTTGTTTAATTCAAGAAAATTTCATGGATTACATTTCTTGCTCAAAGATTGCTAATAAGTATACAAATTTACCGAACAATTACTTCATTCAATATTCAAGTTATTATTAATAATATCAACAGTTTATTCGTATTTCAAACTTTGCAGTTGAGAAATTTGAGAATGTGCCAGTAACAAAGTTTTGACGTAACCAGTGACCCGATCCGGGTGCTTTGACCATCTCTTACCCACCCACCGTTAATTGCATTTCCGGTTTCGTGTTGTAGTTTGTAAAACCGCTACCTCGAATCTCAGTAATATACCGACGAACTTATCCCATTACGAGTGTTCGCGAATATCATGTACACTGATTTAGTGGATTCCATTCGAAGCGAAGGCAACGCCAAGTGACCGAGCCAACTCGGTCGGAATACCCCCATGGATATGATCGATAGATCAAATATATTAAAAGGGTGGGGGTAAAAAAATCGAATGACCAAACTAGTGTTTCGTTAAACTAGCGACTTTCGAAATTAGGAACGTCTGAATCTAGAATGGTCACCATTATGGAATTCGCTATTTTTACCTGCATCTTATTAAAATGTATTCAAAATAGCGAATGATAAAAATGGCGAATGGCTGAAAAATCGAATTCCATAATTATAAACATTCTACATTCAGACGTTCCGTTTTTTTTTAAATTTCGCTATTTCAGCCATTTGCTATTTTAGTCATTCGCTTTTTCGACCCCCGCACTATTGAAAAATATATTCTTAATATAAAACTCATATTTTGGGCTAAAATTTGGTTATGACAAATTATTCTTATATTTGCGCATTTCATTCCGATTCGACCTGGATCGACCCTTTGACCTCCCCGATATAACTCGTGATATTTTTTAGGATTAGTTAGATCCTTAAATGCACCAGTTTCAAAAAATAAAAAAATTCAATCCACATTTTTTGTTAATGTTTTTTTAAGTGACATACAGAATGCCATTATTAAAAAATCTGAAAAAATTTTCAAAATTACTTTGTCAAATGTAAACATTTTCTAGCTTAAAGCCAATTAAAGCCAAAATGGGCAAGTTTTTTTTCACATACTTTTCAAGCTTATTCGATTTGGTGTATTTAAAAAAAAAAGACAAAAATTACTTTACTACAGGCGATTGGTCGAATGTTTATTTGTCTAAAACCGGATTTTCTAGCATTATATCAGATTTTTAGGTATTTTTCAGATTTTTTCAAATCTAGAATCAATTCCAGCATCGCACGAGCCACATTTTATCACAAATGCGCCATAATTTGAAAGTCGGAAAACATTCTGAAAAATTGTCCATTGAATATATATATATAGGACTCACGCTCGTTTCAATCTGGGTCTGATCCTCGGTCTCTCAGATCTCGTCCTTAATTTTTTTTGTATTATCCTAGCTTTTAAAAGATTTCGGAATTTTTCCAATCGGGGAAGTCAAGAGTGAGGCTCATGTCGAATCGGAATGGAATTTCCCACTTATGATTTAAATTAATGATTAAGTGCATGTAACGATTTTATTTCTCTCAATGTGGAATGTGGAAATGATGGAACTCATTGATAATCACACAATGTTTGTTTTTGCAGAAAGATCGCGTTAGTGATTATCCTGACGAGAGCGGGTCTCGATCTCGATCCCAATGCTCTCAAGAGGCAGAGGATTACCGTACCGAAATTGGGTCTCATACCGTGGTGCGTCGAGGCCACTGTCGTCGCTGTCATGACCACTTATCTCCTCGACTTACCCTGGATATGGAGCTTCCTAACCGGTAGCGTCATAGCAGCAGTTTCACCGGCCGTTGTCGTGCCCTGCCTCTTTAGGCTACGAGGAAAAGGTTACGGAGTAGCCAAGGTGAGAGAAAACATCATATTTCACTAATTATGGCGTTGCATAAAAATCTGATGACCCATTTTTTTTTCTAATTTCGTCATGAGATAGAAAAAAAAAAACTGAATGTATATAAAATCCTGCAATTTTTCTTCTGTAATTTCATAAATCGGTAAAAAAAGGTATTCAGCGTATCCTAACTTATTTTTTTCAAGTTTTCAAGCATTCTGAAAATTGTATTTTTGCTCAATATGTTTCTAGCATCAGGCGTAATAGCACGTTGACAATGTAAGATCCCGCATTGTGAGATGATTAGATAAAATCTCACGACTAAATTTTCAGGGGCGAATAATCTTATCATGCTATTATTTCTACATTTCATCATTTTATTTTTTAAAATCATTTTATTGACAATACACGGTGACATAGTTTTACATACATATCGATCTTATAGCTATTATTTTATATCATATTGTCAACGGCCATTGACCGTAGTCCTTCAGACTATCGTTTTTTTGCAATTAGGTCGGGTCTATTTTTCGTAAGGAAATGTTCTATATATATTCTAGAGTTAGTGCGTACGAACTAAATTTTTTCGCGTTTGAAACGTCATTTTATCATTCTCACAGTTTTACCATAGTATGTTATAGGCAGTGACCGTGTATTATTAACATTACTGTTTTACGGTATGCGACTATTCTCGGTCAATTGTTATTAATGATGGAGTTTTTGCGAAACACATCTCGGGTCTGAGACAGTGATCGCTAGATTCAAAGCGCGCGAAATCGAAGCCCAATTCAAATTTTATAAATGCGAATCTTTACAAATATCGACAATAACTGCTTAACTAATTAAAATTAATTAATCAAGAAGTCATACTCGACGAAATTTATCTTGAAAAATCGCATTCATAAAATTTGAATTGGGCTTCGATTTCGCGCGCTTTGAATCTACGATCACTGTCTTAGACGTGAGATGTGTTTCGCAAAAACCCTATCATTAATAACAATTGACCGGGGATAGTCGCATATCTTAAAATGGCCGGGGTTAAAAACAGTGAATTACCAAAATAGTGACTGGTTAAAATAGCGAATTTCGTAATTAGGAACGTTTGAATCTAGAATGGTCACCATCATGAAATTCGCTATTTCAGTCATTCGCTATTTTCACCTTCATCTTATTAAAATAAATTTAAAATAGCGAAAGATAAAAATGGCGAAAGGCTGAAGAAGCAAATTCCATAATTATGGAAATTCTACATTTGGACGTTTCTTATTTTTCAATTCGCTATTTTAGCCATTCGCTATTTTGGTCATTCGCTACTCTGACCCCGACCCCTTATAACAGTAATGCTCGCAGTTTGACATTTCATAAATTCATTCGTGCGTCAAATTTCATTAAAATAAATCAATTTGTGTTAACGCAGGGTATACCCACGTTGATAATCGCCATCGCTGGCATCGACGATGCTGCATCCGTCGCAATATATGGAATCATCAAAAGCGTCTTGTTTTCTCACGACGCCCTTTGGTACCAAATTCTGCAGGGTCCGATCTCAATTGTGGGCGGTATCGGCTTCGGAGTACTTTGGGGTTGCCTTGCTAAGTACGTGCCGGAAAAGGGCGATGTAAGTTAACTCTTAAAAATTTTATCTACATATACATACAAAATTATAACCAGATCTTACCTATGAAACAATTACATATATAATTATTCTACAATTTCCATCAAAAACATTCTGTACGAACTTGAAATTAGAAAAAAATATTGCACGCGTAAGATTGTCGTGCTGTTTTTTTTCACAATTTTTATTTAGTAAATTGACGAAAATTTAATGCCAATAATTTTCGCTCAACTTTGCTGCTCGAGTTTAGGAACACAATCGCAATATTAATAAATAGCAACAGCCTTCTTCAAGTGACATGCCCCTTTTGGGAAAAAAAAAAACTATTTCCTAATTATGAGTAGCAAATCTTGTTAATAATGACCGATGCGAAGGAGAAACTATCTAGTAAAGTCAGAGGGCGTCCCCCTCGTTTCGCGAAAGTCTTCGCAGTCTCTTGAGAGTCTCGTGATCGTCTCGATCTAATAAATGTCGCATCAACGACAACACCGAGAAGAGAGGGCGTGAGCTCATGACTCATGTTATATTAAATAAGACAAGTTTAAAAGGCGAGATGGTTAACCATCCGTCACGCTATTCATTGACAGGGGGGAACAACCGCTAGCGTTGCATTCTCATTGACGACGAACGAACGCATCGACAAATGCTCTTGCTTACGCGCACGCGTGATTCCCATTGCCGTTGATTTATTGACATCGCAAAGGAGCTAAATAAAGTCTCCGTGTCTTTGGCACGTTCCGCTCGAAAATTGGCCGTAACTCTTCGCAATGCTCCTTTAATAGCTCATGGAAAGTCTCTTAACGTTTCTTTATCAAATTATTGTGTCAATGTGCATAGAATAAAAATAATTTTTCTTCAACACTGTTTAATGTTGTCTAACGTCAACAATATTCTGCCATCAGTATTCTTCAATTGGTTCATTAATAATATATTGAGATTTTTTCATATCTCTTTTTTATTTCAATCAAACAAATGTGAAAGAATCTGACAAACAGGGGAATAGGAAATGTAATATATGGAGATTTCATTTTCCACTATTTCTTGAGGATCAAATTTTTTTAAGCAAAGGGACAAAAAGCTAGTTCAAAATTACCGATTTACTATTGTTGATTTTTTAGACTCTTGTTTTTGACCCGTTCCACATAGAAATGTATATGAGGCATTCCATACCGATTGTACCTGGGTCGGACCCTCATTCTCTTGGATTTGGTCAACATTTTTTCTATGATTGGACCAACTCCAAAAAGTACTGGAAAATTTTTTCAGATTTTTCTTTTGTAATTATTTTTTTTGCGATTTATCAAATTCAACATATTGTTAGCCCAAATTTAAAAATCTGAAAAAATTCTCCGAAATTCTGCATAAAATAACCAAATTTCTGAGCTTAAAACCAAAGTGGGCCGGGTTTTGCTTCTGTTTTTTTTTCTATAAAAAACTGTTCAAAATTTTTCGAAACGAAAGAGGAAAAGTTATCAAATTCTTCTAAAATATTGCTTTCGCATGCACGTGCTTTCTTTTCGTAGAAAAACATTCGATTCATAGAAAATATGTTCAGAATGTTACGTTAAAGAAGCTTATCTGGAAAAAATGTTCGGTGCATGTATATGTGCAAATGTGGGTATGTGTGTCTATGAGTGTGTATTACGTAAAAGGACGTAAACACGAAAACGGTCTCAAATTTTCAGCAATTCAGCTAACAGTTGGGACACATGTCGAATGATCACTAAAGTAGATTGCTATTGAAATCGGCCTCAATCGATTAACGGAAAAATAAGCTATCAAGATTTAAACTTTTTCGATTTTAGAGAGAAAAAGTTCAAGTCTTGATAGCTTTTCAGTTCTTTTTGGAGTTTGTCCAATCATATAACAAATTTTCGATCAAATCCGAGAGGTCGAGGGTCCGACCCAGGACGAATCGGTATGGAATGCATCATATATGGGTAGAAACGTATTTGATGTATGTGTCACATATATGCTGTACTCTTTGAATATATTATGAGAATATGATAGATGTATGTTTTATATATGTTACATATAGAGAACATTTCGTCGCTTTACTTTATAAATCACGTATATTTACCATATAATCTCAATATATGTCGTTTCTAAACGGTTTCTGTCGTGCATATATACAGAATATATATCTTGTATATACAATATGGAATATATACAGGGAAATGAAGGATGTGTGCGTATGAGTGGGTCTTGGCAGCGCGTCTTTGATTTTATACGAGATATATACGACACTTATATCCGGCGTATACGAACTCTGTACTCAAGTGTATACGGTCTATGTAAAAATATTATATCTTATTTCTACGAGAAGTATATAATACAGTATATATGCAACATAAATTTAGTGCATATATTCATGATATACATGGCATGTAGAACTTTTTGGCGCTTCACATGCTACCTATATAGCATATATGTGAAGTATATTTTTGCATATGTTTTATATATATATATATATTCCTATGTGGGCGTACCGCTTACATGTTTTAAAAACAGTCCTGTGAATGGAATGAACATTTCATTCGCTTTTATAAGCTATTTAATTGGTTTTGCTTATCCTCGGAAATGGTTCATCATCAGTAATCTTCAATTGATTTATTATACTTGTTAATAACTCACTCAATTAATTATAAATGATCGATAATGTATATTGGTTCCGCAAAGGAATATTTTAATAATTACTGTCAGTAGGTAGTGAGAAACCCATTTTTTCCCTCATGCTTAATACATTTATTCGACTTTGTAATTGATGTTCTCTAGAATAAACTCGTAATAGTCGCTACTTAACAGTTTCTATAATATTACGTTTCTGTGCCATTCAACAATGTTTGGTCGGACGGATAATGAGTTTCCATTATTTTCTACAATGTTTGACGACCAATTTTCTGCAATTCCTTTTCAATATACGTAATTTTATCACTCAATTAATTATGAATGATTACTCATTAACAGGGGGTATTTATTTATTCAATTTGCACTGAATTTACAATCACAGTTTATTTTTTATTCAATAGATCGAATATTAATTATTCATCAACATGTTTACCAAATTTGATTTCCGGTTCTCTCGGTACTTGTTTTTATTAAAGAACAAACTGATAGTTTTTAAAGCCGGTTGGAATGCATTCAGCAGGTTAGAGTAGATAAAAAACGGTTGCAATTATCTTACTAAGAATACTATAAGAAAATTTCTCCGGTCAATCAATGAAGCATCTTTTAATAAACAAAAGGAGCTTATCATTTATCAACGTCTGACTAAAATAATAATTTTTTTTTCTATTATAAAACTGGACGACTACAATCTTATCCGTGTCTGTAGATGGATTTATATATTGAGACCTAATACGGATGAGGTAGCAACTCTTAAAAACAGTCGGCAGGCCTACCAAAATGTTTAGAAACGTGATTAAAAAAACGTGTAACAAAAGTCCTTGTGTACAGAAGCATATAACACATTTAAAAAATAATAATGGTAGAATTTTTTATTTGAAAAACATAAAATTTATGATTCATGGTTATCCCCTTTATCCGTGCCTCCGAACTGAGTCCAAATTACCTCATCGCTAATACCCTACGCATATCCAACAAAATGATATTCATTTACCACATTGAGAGAAAAACATATCGTTTATTTAACGATTTTATATGGTAAAACGAATATAATAAGGCTTGCAATGTTTTATGGTTGAAACGATGATAATATGATTCAATAAACGATACTTGCAAGGTTATTGGAAACAAACGCTGAAATCGCATATGCAAAAAAAACGGCATAGTTGAAACTATTAGAATAGTTTTCGAAACTATTATCATTTTAATAATTGCTACTATAATTATATTTGCCATAACCATAAAATATAGAAGTTCCTCCTGGGAATTATAGTTTATAGTTAGATTATCGTCAATCCAACTATATTATTTTCAAAATTACCAGATTTTTCTCTCAGTGCGGTTGCACTTTCCAAAGGTGGGTCAAAATCCCCTTCGTATCTCGTTCACTAAACCCCCTAAAATTCTATACGAATGTTGAATGTGCACCGAGAATATTTTGTGTGCCGTTTATCGTCAAGTGTTGAAGCTGAGAGGACTCACAGAAGCTATAGGCGCAACTACTGTTCCTCACACCTCAGATACTAAATATAACTAATCGACATTTTGCTCGTTCTGCTTCTGTTCGTTTCTGGGTATCGGAGTTTCGGATATATATCGGGATCCTGTCGCTGAAAAAAATCGTCAAATTTCTCATAACAAAATTCTTTGAAATCAAATTTGTGAGTTACGCTTATCCCTTTTCAACATGCCTCCGAACTGAGTCTACATTGGTTTGCCGCTAAAACCTTACGCATCTCCAACAAAATTATATTCATTTACCGTTTGCACTTTCCAAGGCGCGTCACATCCCCTTCGTATCCCGTTCACTAAACCCCCTAAAATTCTATACGAATGTTGAATGCGCACCGAGAATATTTTGTGCGCCGTTTCTCGTCAAGTGTTGAAGCTGAGAGGACTCACAGAAGCAGCAGGCGCAACTACTGTTCCTATAGCCACAGATACTAAATATAGCTATACGTATTACTATATAACTATACATCTCGCTTGTTCTCCTCCTGTTGGTTTCGGGGTGTTGGAGTTTAGGGTTTATTTGGGGATCCTCTTGGCAGTGGAGTGTCTCGAAGCATCCCAGTACTCCAGTTTCACTCCCTTTCCTCTCCCTCTTCTTCTACCTCTCTCTCTCTGTCTTTACCTCATTTCTCCACAGCGGACGAAACCGTATGGCTAGGAGGTGGACGATGAGGACCACGAAGCTCGCGTCTCTCGAGTTCCTTGAGTCTCTCGGTGGCGTAAGACGACGACGAGAAGGAGGAGGACGATCGATCAAGCTCCCTTAACGTCGCCAGGACATCTCTCTCGCTCGTGTTCGTGGGAATGTCGCTTGAAGAGGATCTCTCCTCTCGAGCGGACCGGTAGAAGTAACGGGAATAGCTCCGACGTGTTCACCAGTTCCAAGTATAGCTCTCGACCGTCTCGAATCAGCTCCGGCAGTCCGCGACACGAAGATAACTCCACGTCATGCGAAGACTATACGTGTACCACCCGATCCTGCAGATCTTTCCAGGAGGAGGAAGGGCGATGTACATCCTTCTCACGTATAAAATCCTCCACTCCTCTACTCGATTCTTTTTTTTCGTTCGGATCTTGATTCTGGCTAGAAACCGCTTACGTGACAATGTACAACTGGACAGCAGATTTTTTTGTAGCTGTTTTAATGGAATAGCAGGGTAGCTTGCAGATATTGTAGGGAAACGAGGAATTTCTACTTTGCGCTGCAAAGAATTTAAATCAGTATGTTAACACTATTTACACCCAGAGAAATTATGTATTAGTTTCAACTGAAACGGCATATTAGAATTCGGATTATTTGTAGGAAAATATTTTTTTTAGGGTTTCAGCTATAACCGTTACTAATTTTCTCTTTGTTAACTTTTTCAAACTTTTTCCTTAGTTCTGATAGAAAAATACAATTTTTCGTGACTTCTTCATTGAATTATTCATTTATTAATTCACGAGTGTTCGTCATTATCAATGTTTCAAATAAATAGGTTTTTTTTAACGCAAAATAGTAACAGTATTTTTTTTCTCGACAATCTACACTGTCATTTTCTAACACTGTTTGGAATTTGAAAATCGGTTAGACGGTTGAAGAGATATAAAAAATGTATCACGAAATGATTTTTTTCCGTATCGTGGTTTTCAAATGGATTTTTCACTAACTAAATGTTAGGCAAATCGGACGAACCACCGACACACCGTTCGGTTGGCGTTACCAATCGATTGGTAATACCAACCAAATGATTAATAATGCCAATCAAATTTACGTCTAATATTTCAAGGATTTTCAACGAACCAGTTTTCGCTGTACATGCAGGGAAAAACGGTTTAGTTTAAGGTAGTCCTCCTGTACAGTCTGACGCCGTATAAGTTCGAAGGAGAATTAAATAAAATTTACGAACAGTTCTCGATGAGATATAAATCTGAAAAAAATCAAGCGTATAGAAAATGCTGGAAAGGTTATCTTGGCATAATAATAATTAACAAATGTTATTGACAAATTACTTTAATAGATAATAGTGCAACAAATTACCCGGCAACCTAACTTTTTTTGTTATGTAAAACATTTGTTTATTTTTCTGAATACGTATGTATTTTTTCAGATGTTTTTCTGATTTTCAATTTTACATTTGGAAAAAACGGCCATTTTCAAACATCAGAAAAAATTGTAAAAAAATCCACATACAGAAAAATTATCAAATTGAAACATAACAAATAAAACATTGTTACTTTCATAACAAAAAAAAGTTAAGTTGCCGGACAATTTTTTGCACAATTATTTATTTCAGTAATTTGTTAACAACATTTTAAAATTATTATTATGCCAAATTAATCTCTTCAGCGTCTTTCATATAGTTGATTTTTTTTCAGATTTTTATTTCATCGAGAACAGTTTGTAATTCTGTCACGATTTCGCTTGAACTTATGCGATGTCAGACAATACAGGAGGACTACCTTAAATAATCAAATGCTTGACTAAATATACTTTAACCGATAAATTGCTCAGACCAATCACGTTTTTAGTTACACCATCCAAGTTATTATATTACAATAAGCTTAATAATCAGCGAACGCGCTTGCTCATTCCAACCAACCATTTTATTCTGTGTTGGAATATGCTTTTAAAACAAGCACATGAAAACATCCATACAACGAATAAACAGAAAATGTGAGTTTGAAAGTAATGGGATGGTTACAGCTCGGTAACGATAAAACATGTTTTTGCATATGTGACAAAAAGAAAAGAAATCATCTCATGGAAATGGAGATCCGAGTTGCTCGGTGCTCCTCTGCTGCTGCTGTGTGTTGAACAAGCCCCAGCAGAGTCTTTTTCCTTGTAATGCAATAAAATACGGGTATACCGAGTGCGAGGACATTCCCTACGTAATAGAAAACAATGATAGAGCCGAGGAATTTTGCCCGAGGCTCAATGCCAGATAAGTGGACGACTGGTTTGTCGTACGGAACGAGGAGGGAGCGGAAGAAGACGGCGAAAAGGGCAGGCCAGGATAGAAATTGATATCTTGACGATAGCCTCAATTTGCTTTGGCTTTGGTGAAAGTAGCTCAAGCTCACGAAGGGACTCAAAGAGAGAGAACAGCTCTCTGTGTCTGTGGGGACGAAGAAACAGCAGGGGTGGTAAAAGTGCCGCTGGAAGTAAAATTTTCTATCTCCCTTTCGAGATAGAGATCGTGATCTCCTGGTCATGAGGATATTCCAGTAAAGCTACGCATCAACGATACCTTTTCCTTACTACTTCACTGCTTCCTGATAAGGAACCATCTACAAGGGATTCGATACCAGTTTGGTCAGCCAAAAAAAAATTCTCACAGTTTTTCTAACAACCGGCTTCCATAATTCCAACGTCTACACCAAATTTCAAATTATTAAAACAATGTTTGGTTATATTTTACAATCATTTTTTATTTCAACTGAAAGATTGATACCTTGAAAATGGCTCATGCCATCACTTTTTTCAAATTCGTGGCCCATAAAATGATTTCGATAGAAAATTTTGTTTCGTCTAACATAATATAAGTATATTTTTTAGGTGAAATGAAGAATACCACTTACCTCGAAACGCGATTAGTTTTTGTCTATTTTGACATTACCGACCACTGAAAGAGACTTTTTTCAGATTGTAGAGAAAGTAAACATATATCTTTTGGAATTATGTAATTTGGTTCCTAGAAAAATCTTGAAGAAATTTTTTTTTTTTGTGGTCGACTGATGTGGACTGCAGTCTATGTAGATATAGACATGGATAAAAAAAAGAGGAAAAAGAAAATGCAGGAGTCTGCAGAGTCAGACATGCTATGTAAGGGTTGCGACAAGATCTGCTGATCTTCACACAGCATATCATATATCTATACAACTTATTCACTTATTCCCAATTTTCACAATTCTGTTCGACAAAATTGACATACATTTGTTTTTTGTTTCTTAGATTATAACGCAAAGAGTTTACAATCCAATTTCCTCACTCATTGATAGTCACTCATAAATCTTGTCGATTGTGTAGAACAAAAGTTACATGAGTTTATTTCTGTATTTTTCTTGAATTAGACCACGAAGAGTTTGTTATTTATTCACTTACCCATTTTACTTATTTTTAATTCTCCAAGAGAAAACTGTCATAGTCGTTTTTCTCCCATTCTAACACAAGAGACTATAAAAGATTTTTTTTAAAGCAGCTTTCCCGTTCTGCCAATTTTCATAAAAATAACCTGGATTCAAAAAAGTGTATTATGTAGGAATGGAAAATGAATAGTACGGTGAAAAATTAAATTTCAAAGCCATGAAGGTATTCATGCAAACTTTTCGAGACCAAAAGATGATTGAAAAATAAGTTTTCAATGATTTTTTTGCTATATTTTAATATTTCTGTTTGAAAATTCTGTGGATCTGTATGTAGAAACGGATAAAAAGAAGAAAGGCTACGTAAAAGCCTGAATAAGGCATACGGAAAAAAATATCACAATAAACAAAACAAAAAATATGAAAGTTTTGTGCCATGATGTAAAATAAATATGATTAATTGAGAAATTTTAGAAAAATATGGAATTATAACAAATAAAAATTAATCACCATTTTTTATTAGACAAAATAGAATGGAATTTTCACATTCATTTTTTAATAACTTCAAAAACTTCAGTTTCCTGCACTTTAACAAATAAGTTTTACTTGAGACTTCATGTATAGAAATCCATCTTCTTCTACGTCAGGAGGTTCCATTCTCCTGTCATTGACACGTACATGTTCGACCCAGCTCTTGTTTGTTTGAAATGCCTCGATTTCAAGAGGTGAGACACGTTTCCGACTTCGAAAACCTGTGGGACGTCTTCCGGCAGCGGAAATTAGAAAAGGGGCAACATTTTCCAGGTCAGATCGAAGAGACCCGTACTTTTTCCTAAGTGGAATTAAATTTAAACCTCCTGGGGATCGAGGTGGTAAACACATTGGAAAATCTATTGGCCTGGACTAGTCAAACACTATAGGCCTACGTTACAAACTGAACCCTAATCTACTACTTTTATTCCATTTTACAACTGATCATTTGATTGATCTGATTTTACGATTTAACATTTTCTGAACATGCTTTACACAGAAATAAACGACCCCAATTACAACACAGGGTTCAAAAACTGTCTGGAGTAGAAAACCAAACTTTATTATTCACGGTACCAATTTTGATTTAGGCAAATTCGCGAGGTCAAAAATGTAAATTGACAATTTGGTAAAAGTTGATACACAAAAAAGCGTTATTAACCTTATAACCTTATTCGTAATCCACAAAATAAAGCGTAAGTATGATAGTTTATACTAGAACGCACTCTGCAACGGATAAAATAAGACATTGAGTACTAAAAAACGCACTGTACGTTTTTACAAAGTCGAAGAATTATAATGGTTGATATGTACTTAGGGAGCTTTAAGGGTGTATAATAGGTATAGTCCCGCCAATCGTGAGTTTCAGAGAAGATTTTGATTACTTCCCGATGGGATAAAAATCGGAAAAAAATAATCGATATTAAACGAGCTGAAAAAATACCTTTTGCTCAGTAATAATTCCAAAATGTTACTAACAAATTTCTGAAAAAAACAATTGTTGAACAAACAATCAGTCAACCTATCTTTTTTTCTAATAAAAATGATACGTTAATTTATTTGAATGCGTACGAATTTTTCCAGATTTTTTTCTTTATTTTGATTTTTATTTAAAAAAAATCAAAATTTTTATCAAAAAAAAAATCAAAATCAAAATAAATAAATAAATATGAAAAAATTCATATGCATGTAAAAAAAACATAGCATTTTCATAAAGAAAAAATTAGGTTGACTGTTTCTTTGTTGAACAATTGTTTTTTTTCATCAATTTGTTAATAACAATTTGGGATTATTATTATGCCAAATCAATCTTTTCGGCACGTTTTATATGCATTATTTTTTTCCGATTTTTATCCCATCGGGAAGTGATCGAAATTGTGTCTAAAACTCACTTCTGGCGGGAGTCCACCTATCATATATCCTTAAGTGAAAGATTTTTTAAAAGAAGGGTGTTATCTATAGAATTTTTTTTTCTTCTCACTTACGTTAGGTGACTCAGTCCGTTTAGGATAATTGTTGTATACAAAATTTTTCGTTTCGTAACCAAGATAATATTTCTCAATGCATCACAGACCGTTATTAAATGTTATTATCCAAATTATTATTCGATATAAGATGTCATAGGATGTCATCTTCCATATTGCAAAACGTCCGAAACTGGTTGACAAAAAAACTGGTTAATCTGACAGCTCCAAAAAATTCTTACCTTCACTCCTCGAATAACAGAGTTCAAATCACATTTAACAGTTGATTTTTTCCGAGCTGACATGATCCTCATCCACAAATACATAATTTTAAGAGGATACAATCATTTCTCAGCTTTCGTGCCGAGCATCTAATTTTCATTTATTCATTGGATTTTTTCCATCTCATTTAATCCCCAGCCTAACGAACGATGGACCTTTTGGACCGAAGGAAAAAAAAGGGGGAAAAAAAAAGGAAAAAAAGGAAAGCTGTACAATAACACCAACGACAAGCACATATAGGTATCAGCACTGTTGGGAGTATTTTTCGTTCGAAGGCCGGGCACGGAACAAGTTTCGCGTGATGCATCGGAAAACCCGTGAATGAACCAACGAATACTGGTTGATACAACCTCGTCGAATGCCCAACGTGTGGGGGATGGATAGGTTTTCCACAAGCATCTACGTATCGCGAGAAGGTTGCTTTTCGAAAGCCACCGGACTCTCTCATGAATTGCAAATCGTAGAGTGAAAATAGCGCGTGTTTTTTAGGGGATCGGACGCAGCAGAGAGTAAGAGAGCTGCTGATGGTGCTTCTGTTACAGTTTCAGCGGCCTCTGCTTGCTTTCGGATCCTCGGGAAGCTCTCGTCCGCCTCGCCGACTCGTAGAGTGCACTCGCCAGCCACAACTAATTTGTATAGACCATCCACCGTGTTTTCTATACACACACAAAGCAGCTTTTCCGACATAAGTTTCGATGCATGTGTCTGTGAATGTGTACAGTAAAACTCCGAATACAGAGTCAATCATATGCCGCTTTTACATTTCTACCAGTAAATGTGATAGCAACATTATAGATTCATAGCGAATTTACAAATATCCGTTTGTGAAATTGAAAACGGTGAAAATTCAACAATTTACGGGCTTGAGGGACTTGTGTGAACGGAGAAGAGGGTCTGGTAATAATAATTATACAAGTCCAGTACTCTATACATGGGCGGTAAAAAAGTATTCCGTGAAAGTTCGAAAAAGTCTGTTTGGAAGAAGAAAAATAACGCACTTTTTTTTTCTGTTTCTGAAAACATCAATCAAACTAATTTTCGTTTGTAAAATAAGAAGCGGCAAAAATTCAACAATTTATAGACCTCTTCAGAATGTTTATTTATATCGGTGATGAGTTGATGACCATATTTTAACATCAGTTCAAAATATTACTTCGAGACTCTTAGGTCTCATAAAATACAATAAATAAGAGTAAATAACATAACAAATAGCAATAAACAATATAAAAACAGAATCAACACAGACAGAACGTCAAAGTCTGGAGAGTCTGGTAATCAATATAGACAAAATAAAATAGATAAATTTATTTTGCCAATCAGCAACAATAAATAATTTTTTAAATATGGTCATCAACTCATCACCGATTTAAGTGAACATTCTGAATTAAAATCATTCTTGAATTGAATTTTTAAAAAAATCAATATTCAATATTCAAGACTCACTCAATATTCAACAACAGCAAAGCATCTCCCAAGAAAATTCTTCATCTGGTGAGAAGTAATTATTTAGGGGATTAAGGTGTCAATAAATTCATGATTTAAAAGGAAATTCACCTATCGACCTCTTGCAAGAATTCTACAGTACTGCATGCAACGATATAAGTGTGTCTGAAGAAATATTTTTTAAAAAAATGTTGTAATTTTTTTATCAACCATATAAGCGGCTTTTATTATTCGAATCCATTATCTTTGAAACAAAAGCCTTATTTGCTGTCACAGTACAGCAATTCAGAAGGCAGTGAGAATTGGATCAAACGTATCCCATTATCCTGTGAGTTTTGGGCAAACAAAATTTCCGGTTGCACATTTTTATTCATAGCTTTGTCATACAGCCCTTAAACGGTGATTTTCATATCCGTAGTGGAGAGTACTTGGTTTTGAATAAAATAAAACGTGCCAAGCTCAAATCCGTTCGCTGGAATGAAACTGCGCCAAGTATAAAATTTTATATTTTTTCCACTCACTGTCCTCTTGCACTGTATAAAATAACAGACGTATTCGCTCTTGCGTCACTTTCACAGTAGAATGTTCGACGAGATATTTTTATAATACAGGCAGATATGGCGCTGCTGAAATAAACGAGAGTGGATTGTATATAAATATTAATACAAATATAAGGGTCATTGCACCGAATATCGGACAAAAATCTGGCCCTCAAATTTTCAGTGCTCTTTTTTTTTTAACATTCGGTACTACAATAAAGGAAAAGCCCAAATTCGCGATTTTTTGCTTATGGTTCCGAAAGAAAATTGTCTAATTCAATTTTTTTATTAAAATTATAATTAAAATTGTACGTCTCACCGAATTTGATCATGAAAATCCAAAGTCTATACTTCGTCCAAAGTTTCCTGAATTGTCCGAAAAAAAATTGTTTTTTCGGACAGTTTGAAGTTTAAAACTGTTATTGTTTTGAAATTATTCAAATTATAATTTGAGTGAGTAAAGTAATTACCAGTCACATTTTTCATTTCCCGTAAACATATCTCAATGAATGTTAGAACATACGCAAAATAAAATTTGACTGAAACCCTGAGCACTCGAGTTTTAGCCAAATTTTATTTTGTGCATGTCCTAGCACTTACTAAGATAGAAGACGGAAAATAATTGAATTTTTTATAGGAACCATCACGAAAAGACAAATGTACAGATGAAGAAAATTATTTTATGCTTATTTTCGTTTCAATGCAGCGATCTCAAAATATATATTTAATGTGCTAATTTTCGGTTCTTCACAGAGGAAGTTTTATTTTCATTAAATAAAAAAAATTCGAGATTCTTAGGTCGGAATACTCAGAATTGCCCGAAATTCAATAATCTCTAACTCAAGAACCGTTCAACCGATTGAGCTAAATTTGGCACACAAGTGAAGCAGCAGTTCGTCTTTGATTGTTGCAATTTTTTTACGAAACGTATGCAGAAGTTTTTATGTTTTCTTCAAAGAAATAAAAAAAAAGACGTGCGTGCTCTATCTTTCGTTAAATTGATGATACTTCGCTAAATAATTTTTAATGAGTGCAAGTGCTCTTAATGTTGTTTGATATCAAATTTGACCAAAGTCGGTAGAGCAGTTCCGATTTTATACAGTTTTGAAATTTCCGGAAAAATCTCGCTTTTGTCTTAACTTTGACAAAACGTGAGACAACAAACTCAAATTTTATACATGAAATCGGCGCTATTTAGCGATAATTAGTACATAGTTCCATCATAATATGCAATATGGTTCACGTTTGTCAGAATTTTAAGTTTTAAGATAGCCAAGTCAAACTTCAGACATGAAATTAGTACTATATAAGCCATAATCGGTACACAGTTTCGTCATAGTTTTTTATGTGGTTCAAATTTTTCAGAGATGTAACTTTGATAAAAAAATAAAGCTGCAAAGTTGAACTTTATAAAGTGCGTCCTCATTATTAGTTTTTTTCTTCCAAAACTTCCTCTATGAGGAAGCCAAAATCAATTAACATGCTTTCTCGTAGAGGTAGCTTTATAAATTAAAAAAACCAAAAATAATGAGGGAGCAATTTGCAAAGTTTAACTTCGCAGCTTTATTCAGAAAAATGTTATGTTGACCATGTGTCACGGTTTTTCAGACGGTAGATAAACAAGAAATCAAATCAAACCTTCAGGAAGATTAAAAATTGAGTTTTTTTGTCATTGGAATGTTTTTTTTATACCTTATTTAAGCTTTTGCCCCTCTCCTCTCTGCCCCGTTTTCTACATAGAGACCCCCCTAAAGTGTTGTGCCCGGCCACTCATCTTAATGCACTACTACTGTATCGCATTTGCTCGAGGGCTCAGTGAAACTGCGGAAAACCTGGTCGATACAGGTTGCCTTATTTTAATTGAGTTTCTACTGTATGAGAATACATCAGAAACTCAGAAAAACAGCTTTCCGCTCAGTAATTTATGCGCAACTTAGTGCGTGGCTAAGCGGTTGCCCATCCATGTTATGGCACTCTGAAAAAAATTATTCTTGGTAGAAATAGAAACCGTTTCACTTGAGAAAAAATACGTCTTACCTCAGGCCTAAGAAAAATTCCCTTTATCTTTAGAATAATAGACTCTTGAAGTAGATCTGCTTGATCCAAAACAATTATTTTATTTGTTCCAAAGGCGAAAGGTACTTCGAACTTACTGGAAAAATTATTCTTGGAAGGAACAGAAACCGTTTCACATAGGAAGAAATACTTCGTATCTCAGTATAAAGTCACCTTGCGGTAACTATGAAGAGAAATTAGTTTGGAGATAGAGAATTTCCTTTTACTTATGATAGACATTATAATTTTGAACAAACGTTCTTTATGTAGTAAATTATGTAAATTATCTAGTTTGCAGTAAAGAGTCATTAATTTTCCGATAAATGGATTAACCATAAAATGAAACCGTTCTTGCTGTAATGCGATGTTTTCGGAGAGTGGGCCTTAAACAATGCTGCTTCATACACTGGGAACCGCCCAAGTCATGCACCTACCGCGTGTCCACAATTGTCAGTATGAAAAATTGAGTTTCGATTATTCAAAAAATTCAGTAGCGACCACAACATTTTATTTTGTACTCTCTCATTTAAAAACAAGTGTTTGGCACTGCTTTTCAAGTTGGGAAACTGAGATACAAATTAAAGTTAAAAATGCACAACCCTAATATATATATATGGGGCATTCCACGATACTCCAGCCAACTAAATTTTCAAATTTCTGCAATCACTCCAAAAATGAGCGAACTTAAAGTACTCACACGATGAAAAACATTCACAAATTTCGAAACCCTTCCAAGTTTCCGTTCCGATGAAATTTTTTTTTATTTTTCAATTTCTTTCGACAATGCAGAAATGCAAGGATTGATCGTAGAAAATTCGAAGAAAAAAAAGTATTTCATGTTTTTTTATTCTCTTTTTGAAAAAAAAATATATATATATATATATATTCATTGCGCGCGTTGGAATACTTTTTAAAAATTATTCAATGATTTTTAGTGAATAGAAGCAACGAAACCCAGTCGATATTTTTACTTTTCATTTTTTCATTTGTCAAATTGCGAGAGAATTTTCAGCCCTAGAACCCGATGACAAAGTCAATCCTTCTCAATATATGATTTTTTATTTATTTGAATTTCTTTTCAAACCATACCTTAAGAAAAATTGCGTCTACCATCAGTTTGTTTGACTGAAAATTTGTTCTCAACGTAACAAATAAAAAAATGTAATAAAAATGGAAAATATCTCATGGGTTTTGCTGTCTCCATGCAAAAAAATCTTTAAATAATTTCGAAAAGTATTTCAACGTCCTCAATAAATTCATGTCATTTTTTCGAAAACAGAACAAAAAATAACAAAATACTTTCTTTTTTAAATTTACTGCGATGAATCCTCGCAAAAATATTACCGAAAGAAGTAAAATAAGAATTCCTGTATTTTCTATAAACGGAAGCTTGAAAGGGCTTGAAAATGTCGAAATGTTTTACCCGTCTTAGTACTTGATACTTACTTATTTTTGGAGTGATTGCAGAAATTTGAAAACTTGGGTGGCTGAAGTAGGGTATACAAGCCAGTGGATGGACGGGGTCCAGTAAATGGACACTGTCCATAAGAGCACGTGCATAAAGAGCGTCCATTCACTGGGTTTTTTCGTCTGCTCAACTGTCTATTCACTGGTCGGTTCACCCTACCGTGGAGTTTCTCAGATAGGGTAAACCAACCAGTGAATAGACAGTTAAGCAGACGAAAAAACCCAGTGAATGGACGCTCTTTATGCACGTGCTCTTATAGAAGGTGTCCATTCACTGGTAACCGTCTATTCACAAGCTCTGTTACCCTACATATGTATCGATTGTGAGTAAAGATTTGAAATTCAATTCGGTCAGCGGCGTCAACACGTGCATCGATGCAGTCCCGCACATATACAGACGTAACCGGAACTGCACATTCTCTTCTCCTTCTATACATCGACTCCGATAAACATACAGACACGAGTTGACTATCGATTTTCCTGAATTAAATGTTTGCGAATAGAGCTCTCGCTCGAAACTCCGAAGGCTCCAGCGGCTGGAGAATCGCTTCAACAGCGTGGCATGACGATCACGGCGTGCTGCCGAATCCTGGGCCGGCTGGGCAAGTATTGGGAGAGTACCGTGCGCTTTTGCCGCATCGCCACCTGCATCGCCAGTCCGACCGATGCCTCCTGCTTTTCGCCCATTCGCTCGCTACTTCGCCTCCCTATCGCACTTCCATTCTCTCTCTCTCTCTTCCCCTCTCGGGGGTTATATGGAAGCTTCGCTCGTTCACAGATTACCACGCACCACCGCTTTTCGCGCTGCGAGAGTATTATCGGGGGAAATATGCTTCCTATGATGAGAGTAGGAAGCTGTCTGACCTGATTAAGTGTTATGAAGAAGTTTGCATGATTATTGGCCGTGGAAGATATTTTCTTGGATATAAGAAGTCACAATGTAAATGATATTCGACTTTATTGATAACTCATAATTGATATTCAATAAAAAATAACGATTTTTTGTAAATTCGGTACTCAATTAATTGCATTCTAAGGGTCGAATTTATAGTCCCAAGTTCGAACTCAATTTTCAGCTTAAGATCGAACTCAATTTTCAGCTTAAGTTCGAACTTAAGTTTGAACTTGGGACTATAAATTTGACTAAGTTAGAACTTTAGTTCAAGCTTAAGTTAGAACTCAACCTGATTTTTTTCTGTGAAATGCATATACAAGAAGGGGAGATCAATTGCGTTACACCTTGCGTTTCCACTATTTTCGGTCTGTAGGGTGTCACGATTAATCTTTCAAAAACAACATATTCATCAACTGTGATTCATTGTCTGCTGGATGGACTGTGATTTGCAAAAATATCCCGTAGCAACCTCGATAAATTAGGTGATTACATAGATAGAGAGTAAACAAGCAAACTATCCAAAGATTGGTTAAGGGTGTATGATACGTACAGTCCCGCCAAAAGTGAGTCTCAGAGACAATTTCGATCAGTTCACGATGGGATAAAAATCGGAAAAAGTAATGCATATGAAACATGCTGAAAAGATGGATTTCGCATAATAATAATCCGAAAATGTTATTAAAAAATTGGTAAAAAAAACAACTGTTTAACAAACAATCAGTCAACCTAACTTTTTTTCTAATGGAAATGATACGCTAATTTATTTGAATGCATACGAATTTTTTCAGATTTTTTCTTTATTTTGACTTTGATTTTTTTTATTTTGAAAAATGCGCAGAATATAACAAATTTTGGATATGTGTTTTGCGAAAAAATCTTGGGTGTAGTAGATGGTTTTATACCGAACACATATCCAAAATTCGTTATTTCGCGCACATTTTTACGGACTTATTCAAAAAACTTTAAAACCACGTAGAAATTTCAACAAAAATTGGTATGACCAATGGGGACCCTCTAACAAACCCCTCTATCTATGGTCTAAATTTCAGCTCAATATCTCAAGGGGTTCCCGAGTTATAAGGGTTTACATTTTTCGAGCGTGTAACACACACACACATTTTTTATAAATCACTTTTATCGATTTTTTGGACCATTCTGAGGGTTCTGACATGTAAATATGGAGATATAAGATATATAAAGAAAAATTTTTTACCAAAACAAAGCGTCCTCTATGAGGTAGCAAAAAGTGTGCAAAATGTCAGTTCTCTATATAATCTCATTGGACAGGGGTGCCGATGGACACAAACGTTTTCTACTTTGAAAAACATGGGTTTTCTGAAAAAGTTTTATATAGTAGTGATCGATTTGCATGAAGATTAACTGATTAACTCGGGGGATCGCCAGAGCCGCACAACCACCGGTGTCATTTATTAGATCAAGTATATTATTTCCTTGATTTCAAAGAAATGTTTCTTAGGTTGGGATTTCAGAGAAATTGCTTTGAATCAATGAAACTTTATCTCTCGGTATATCGTGGAAGCCCTGACAAAACCTAACAACAGGCCCTATATTTTTTCACGGCCTTCCGGTTTAATTTTCGCACGGGACGTAGCGCGAAGCGCTGCTGGGCGATCCGAAAATAAATTTATTAGTATATTCTCATTACTATACTATATTTTTACTTAATACAATAATAATAATAATTTTGTAGGATAATTCGTGATATTGAATTAACGTTTGTTACATTTGTAATAATCAAATATAAGCCCGTACGTAAAATCAAGAAAACTTTTTCTCTCCATGTGATTACGAAATACAATGCTTTCGATAATGGATATTCGAAAATGAATAGAGTGCGATGCTCCGATTGCGAAACAGTAATTCGAAGTGTCGCATACCCTGGAGGATACATAGTATATATGTATTACGTAGTCCTGTCGTGTCGTGTAGTGGTGTACTGCAAGGATCAAGTGTATCGGAGCGTTGCAGGGGTCGTGGCGACGATCCAGAGCTCAACTCTGTGTGTTTCGTACATCGGTCTCTATATCTCGTCGCGCGCGAAATGTAATATTCGACGGCTTACCGCAATATTGAGGGAGGCAAACGGTCGAGATACTCTCGCGAGTCACGTCTGTACCACAGAGCTTCTCACTCCACAGTAGCCAACCGACCAGCCACCATCTAAACACGTATAAGTATATCTATATCGATATACACCGCTGTGTGTCTTCCATACGTTCACGTCGTTCCTGTAGCTCCCCTACATATGTGCTGTGTGCAAGCAACGTACCTCAAGGAAAGTCTGGTTCAGCATGGCTGGGCATTCATTCGGGACAGAAGCTCATGATCCATGAATTCTGACACGATGGCTGTCCAGCCAACGGATTTATACGACTATATTCAATTTTCTCAACTGCATTCGCATTTTATTGGACCGCTGCGCATTGCTACTTTCAGCAAATCTCTCATTCGCTTCTACCTTTGAAAGCTACATTCAATTTCATGAATATTTACCGGCTGACGACAAATAAATATCGTCTGGTCTCACCAGAATGAAGATTTTAAGAAAATTATCATACATTTGTAGTAGGCAGACTATAGATAGGAAAATCCATTAATAATTTTTATTTTCCTGCTATTGAATCGACCTACGCGTGGAAAAAAAATTTAGCATTTCGCAAAATAAAAATAAAAATTACTTTCGTGACCTCTCAAATTTTAGTCACTCTAGAGTTTCAGTCTAATTTTATTTTTCACGTGTCCTAGAACTTGCTGAAATAGGAGAAGAATGAAAAATTTCATTTTTTATATAAACCATTATGAACAAGAAGATGATAAAAATTATTTTAATCTGTTTTTTATATAGTGATGCTTTATAAGAATTTCATGTTATGCACCACCGTTTTCCAGGTGGTACACAAACAAGAAATCTCAATCGTATCTTTAGAAAGATAGATGAGAAATTGAGTTTCGATTCTGCAAAAAAATTCGGTTGCAAAACCCAATGGTTCTTGCACGCTCTCATGATTTGGGAGGAAAGTTTTCAAGTATTCGGCACTACATTCTGAGTTGGGAAAAAGAATTTAAAAAATCAAAGTCTAAAATGAACCACTTGCATATACATAGAATGTGTTTGAAGACATCCACGTATGTTAATGTTTGCATGGATCTGCAGTAAATATTCATCGGATAAAATAGAGATCTCATCAAATTTTTTTCTAAGTGATATAAGAGAAACATCCTGACACGAATTTTTTTCTTTACAATATCCTCGTGAGCCGCAATAATTCAGAAAACACTTACAAATCGAAAGTAATACATTCTTATTGGAACTTTTTTTTTACACGATGATAAATCTCCAGATTTTTTTTTCCAGTTGGCTGAGAGTTCGGCTATTAGTGGTCGGTTTGGTGTACAGCGGGGTCAGCGAAAAATTTTCTGGCTCTCGTCTGATGATGCTGGTTGAAAAGACGCTGTAGCGAGCCCGAACGGCAAGGGAGCGAACGAGAGACGAAGAGAGAGAGAGAAAGACAGTGGCGGGGCGATTAGACGGTGCATTCTCGGCAGTCTCCACTATCGGGAGGATAATGTACGAGACAATGCGCGTCCCGACGCGAGAAATTGGGCCATGGACCGCGCGATCCGGCCAGTTCGCTTGCGATTACATTCACCTTGGCCTCTCCCCGTGTCTAGGTTGGCTATACATCGGCCGAGTAAAGCCAAAAGGACGTAACGTTCAGTGCTTATACCGGAGAAAATACGCCCTTATGCTTCCAGTGACACAATGCATGATACATTCTCACTCTTTTTCTCTTTGGGCTCTTTCCTCTCTTCTTTCCTGCACTTTCCGAGAGTATCTTCTATTCTGGTGTGTTGGGTTCGCCCACACGTAGGTACGTACGTCTCTCGAGAATTTCACTTCGAGCAGAACCGTTAAATCCTCGGTCGGCTTAACAAGAGTAGAGCTGGTATGTAGTCGGGGTAACTCTCGCCGGGGAACCTCCATCCGTTGAGAGAGGATGGAATTATTGTTGTACATAGTTACCTTTTTTTGTCTTGGCGCTGGGAATAATAAAAAAAAATTCAAATTACTGGCTAGTAATTAAGAGGACGCAGATTCCTAGGTGATAACAACCCCGAGATGCAAAAAATAAGGAATTTAATGCACTTTATTTAATCAGCTTTAGTCCATCTTACTTTTCAAGTGGATTATTATCATGTTTCTTTTTGTTGAACGACGAATATGGGTTAAGAGTCTTAAACGGTTGATGATTCTGAAGACTGTTATGAATGGTTCCATTGGCCCAGAGAGAAAAAAAATGTACGCAACATAAATATATTTAATGTTTCACATTCGGTTCTCGTTGAATAAGTTTACAACTTCTCAGTGTATGTATGTCGGAGAAATGTTGAGGGTTTTATCATTTTTCCGCATGAGGCAAAACACGTCAAGGGGGCTACTTTTTGTTCGAATGTCTTGAACCTGAGCCGTAATTCGTCACATCGAAGTAATGCTGAATGGCACCCCCCGTAAATTTTTCCAGTTTCCTTTTAATATGATATTTCAGAAACATGAATTTTTTATGTTCACATATTTCAGAAATTTGAAATGTGAACATGAAATAAGGACCGGATTTTCTGAAATATCTGATAGAAATAGACTATAAAAATTTACGGAGGGTGCTTTTTTATTTATTTTTCCTTATATTCGCGCGTTATTTCCTTATCCACTTTTCAGAGCATTCTCATTATCTCAACAATCGAGGGGGTTTATTGATATTAGTATCATTATGTTTTTTATTTTTTAATCATTTTTTTCCTGGAGCGTTCCAAAAAAATGTTATCTTCCTGATCGTTTTGTATTCTTACTAATCCTTTATTGAAATGTCCATGACAAGTTTTCGATATTTAAAAGCGCATTGAAGTCGAGAGCATTGATTTTATCCCAAGAACCGTTGAAAAACTGTATGATGTTGGTTTAGCGGCTAGTAAACTAAAAAGTCCACGAAGCAAAACTGCCACATCGTCCGAAAGGTATAAATCCGACCAAATGAAATTTCTCTTCGCAAAAACGGTCTCCTGGCTTCAACGTAGTGGCGCAGCGGTAATAAATCTCGGCAGACGATCACAGAACTTTATTACAATGGACTTGGGCGTAAATTTGTGAAGTAGTTGCGCACGAAGGTAAAAGGAAAAGCTCGGTATATATAGTGTATATACATGGTCAGGTCCGGGCTTCACGAGAGGTCATAGAACTGCCTCCAAAAGATATTTAATCTTGCCGGAGACTCGAGTTATATCGTCTCGAACATCTTGTAGTTACATACGTGCTTCTGGGAGTACAGCCGTGTACTTGTACGTACTATACACCTTGGTGCTTTTCTGTACATACGTGCAAGGATGAAAAGCACGCTGTGCCGCTATTACCGAGGTTGCTGAGCCGTGCCGCAAGAATGATTCGTTGAAAGGAGGTGAAAACTCTCTGGGCTCCTCTTTTCTTCCAAAACGACAGAGAAACGAAGCTTTATATATATGTCGGATAGTCGTCGGGATTCAAGATGTCTGTAAAGAAGATGAATAGTATATATGGGGCATTACACACCGTTTCGACCTGCGTCGGACCCTCGACCTCTCGGATTTGGTCGAAATTTTTTTATGTGATTGGACCAACTCCAACAAGTACTGGAAAATTTTTTCAGATTTTTTTATTCCCATTTTCTTTTTTGCAATTTTTCAAAGCTAACATATTTCAGCCCAAATTGAAAAATCTGAAGAAATTCTCGAAAATTCCGCATGAAATAACAAAATTTTTGAGCCTGAAACCAAAGTGGGTCGGGTTTCTTCTATTTTGTTTTCCTATAAAAAACTATTAAAAAATTTAGAAACGAAAGAGGGAAAGTTATTAAATTTTTGTAAAAATTGCTCCTAGGGTGTGCCAAAAAAGCGATATTTTTTTTCTTTTTTCCCGACTGCGCTGAAATGGCGTGTTTTTGCCCCTGAAAAGCGGGAGGTAAGTCGCCGTTTCTTGACCGCGAGCAGTGCGCATGCGCAGCGGGAGATAAAGTACGCCAAGACTCCCTAGGGCGTCTTGCCCTACTTTATGCCCCGCTTAGAGGTTCCCAGCGGGTCCGCCGTGCAGCGCTCGCAATGACTAAGCGAGACATCGTCGAGCGAAGATCGCGCGCGAGAATCTTTCGCTTCACGTGTATGGGTGCCTGTTGGAGAAATTGCTCCAATATGACGATAAATTTCTCAAATTGATTCTGGTCATGCTCTGGTTTTTTCGTTATACTATTCCAAAGACTTATCATACCTGTGATACATAATATACGAGTAAAATAAGTATCTTATCGTATCTTAATTACAAATAATAAGTATCTTAATTACAAAAATTGAACCACGAATAAACGCCTTTTCAGCTTTTTTCCGACTTTTTTTTCATTAAAAAATTTGTTTTGTTTGCAGTGGGGGGGCTCCGCCCCCCCAACCCCCCCGGCGGGGCTTCGCCCCTGCACCCCACCGGGGCTTCGCCCCTGGACCCCACCAGGGGCTTCGCCCTTGAACCCCCATCGAGATGTCTCAGTCAGGGCTCGTATACGACCGTCGTTTCAAATTTTGCCGCCTTACCATTTTTCGTCTCGTGCGCGTCGCGTGACGTCATTTCAGCTTAGTCGGAAAAAAAGTATCGTATGCCACACGGGAGGTAGCACGATTATTCCCTCGTGCTCGTGCTGCCCTCGCGGCGCTCGTACTGCCTCAAATCAAACCTCGCTTCGCTCGGGCAGCCTCGCACTCGGGAATAATCGCGCGCTTACCTCCCTTGTAGCATAATGTACTATTGCTCTCCGCCCAAAATATTGTAAAATACGTCTTCGTAATGATCCTGTCAAAAGCGGAGCTCATAATTTTAATTCTTAGAGGTCCATCATCGCGTTTCAAGTTTTCCCATTTAAATAACACAGGAAAGTAATTTTTTCCATTCTTTCTCCCTGCAACCTAAACAGAATTTTTTTTTTCATAAAATCAATGACTACATTTTATGAATCATTAAATTTCGAACAAAAAATCTTGTGTATTCGAGTTTCTATCTTTGATATTTGATTTATTACAGAGCCTTGAAATTTTTTATGTCCTACATTTTCCGTTATTTTACATTTTATAGCTAAACGATTAAAGTTAGGATAATAAGTTAAAGGTAAAAGACATAAGTTAAACCATCTTATTTCGATGGTTTTTTTATGTATATCAATTTTTTATCGGATATGCGTAGAAAAACCATCAAAACAAGATTCAATGAGTCTGTAACTTAAAACCGTTAGCAATACATAAAATTTCACCCGGACTATGTTTTGTAGTGCGTCAGACGGACGACAAAATTTTCCTTTAATTTTTGTCCTAACTTCAATAGATTAGCTAAAAAATGTGAAAGAACAAAAACGGAAAATGTTCATCATTAAAAATTTCGAGGCTCTGTAATAAATCGAATATTGAAGGTAGAAATTCGACTCGGTACATATCAACATACATTTTAGGAATTTTAGTGTTCGGTTCGAAAATTTAATCTACTTCGTCGCATTAAATGTAAATGTAAAGATAAAAGTTATAAAAATTCAGGTTATTAATATTGTGAAATACCCAATTAGGTAAATGTTTCGAAATAGGTCCACATGGGTGTATTTCTTTTTTTTTAATGTTTGCATTTTTATGGCACGAATGTGTAAGAAATTTAGAAAACTCTTCGTAAGAAAAAAAAAACATTAATGTAGTTGCATAGTAAGTTTAATGCGCATCTATGTATTTTACCAATGCGGTGACATTAATTTAATCATTACTAAACTAATGCATGAAAAACCACATGTATTTTTTACATTTTAGTGCACAATTTCAAAGCCAATACACATTTTCCATTAAGGAAAAAGTCCCGCACTATATCGTTGATACTAAATTGATTGTCAATAAAATGGATGTTAATATTATGTTTGGAAAAAAAAATATGCCGTAACATTACCAAGCAATACATCTTTTTTAATACCGAAGAACGAGAAACAATTGTGACGTAATATTATCAAACGCAACATGTTTTCCGTTCATATAAAAATTCGATATAAATGTTTATGAAATTCAATACACAGTTTGTGCATATGGTGCGTCCAATAGAAGTATATTAATTTTAAGAAAGCCTTTTTTTACAGTGAAGTGTTTCGCAATATTATTAGAAAGTCATCAGCCTATGCGTGAAGAAAATTGATTAACCAATAGATTTTTCTTTAAATTTCACTAAAAAATATCGGCCTATGAGTGGATGAAAAAATAAGTTTTCCGGAAAAATGTTCAAGTCACCGGTCTAGACGCGACATTTTTTTTAAATAGTGGATGGTTAAAATAGCGAATTTCGAAATTAGGAACGTCTAAATCTAGAACGATCATCATTATGAAATTAGCTATTTCAGCCATTCGCTATTTTGACCTTAATCTTATTTCAATGCAATCAAATTAGCGAATAATAAAAATGGCGAATGTCTGAAAAAGCCAATTCCATAATTATGGCCATTCTACTATAGAAGTTCCTAATTTTTTAATTCGCAGTGTCAGCCATTCGCAATTTTGGTCACTTGCTATTTTGATCCCCACCCTTTGAAATATTTAATTTCGTCAGGGATTCAAGTTATATCGGCTCAAACATCTTGTAGTTCTATCGCTCGTATGTACTCTACACCTCGGTGCTCTTCCGTATATACGCGAGAGGAAGAAAAGCACGCCCTGCCGCTAGTACAGGGACTGCAGAGCGGTACGTACCGCAAGAAACATTCGTCGGAAAAGGAGTAAGAAGCTCTCCCGTCTCTTCTTCTCTTCCAAAACGAACGAGAAGCTAAGCTATATATGTGCCGGATGTCCTAGAGATTCGGGATGCTTGCGAAAAAGAGAAATAGTATATACCTGGGCAAAGCTTGTATAAGATATAACTGTGCACAGTATCCAGTATAAGAAAATCCGTTTCCATTCACGAACCACGACACGCAATGTGGAAACGTGTTTACCTAGCCTATCTACGTGCCCCTTCAAGGATTCTCGGTTACATTTGTAACTCTTGAACGTATACAATTTTGTATATATGTATTTATATGTACATGTTCGAAGCCGTGTAGTAATACGACACTGTGTTAGTATATACATGGCGTACATGCTCGATGGCTTCTGCAATAGCGATATGTTTCAGCGGCAACGACGCGATCCTTCTGGAAAATCGTCCTAGGGATCCTCTTGGGTAGTTGAGCTCGTTCCCTCTCTGTCCCTCGATTTGCTGCTGCGATTCCGTATCCTATTCATTCGAAGATGTATTATCGTTGGCTTTATTTTTTATCCCACTCGAAAGCAAATTTCGAAGCTTATTTTTATGCTGGCTATCTACTGATACATCCTCATGTTTTTTACTTAAGAGACAGTGTTACTTCTTCCATGAGATCTCGAAATTTTGAAACCCATTTTTTCCTAAACTATTCGGCAGATAAAGCTCCAATTTAGAGAGAACGTGCGTAAGGACGGCAAAAATGAGCTGAGCTTTTGGCTCCTCGGAACTCAAAACCGTTTGTTCGGGAAAGCCAGAAAAAAATAAGGGAGTGAGGTGCGAGAAAGGCAGCCCTATAGGTGTTTAACATTGGGCGATGAAATTTCCAGTCGTGTATCATTGCCTCTTGAAACATAGCGGATTCAACAGGATAAAAGAGATTACGAGTATTTTAATATATGCACATTTACGGTTCGATCACTTATCATTTTGTCGAATTGGGGACTTTCGAAATATTTACATTGCTTTGCATCATTACATGGAGAAATATTTGGGAAATTGATTTTACAAAAGAACTCCTTAAATTATATATTTGGGAATGCAGAATTTTGTTTCGATGATGATGAAAAACAATTCTGGTTTTATTTTGACGGAATTTGAATGGAATTTTATAGTATGTTATCCTCTTCATCTTTCGGGACTCCGATCAATTTATACAAATTGAATCGTTATTAGATTTTGTTAGTTTTTGTTTTCTATAGGTCAAATAAGATAGTTACGTTATCGGTATGTTAGTGCCGAAACGGACGGATTTGTAATATTTTATAATGAATTCACGTTTCGTCACTTTGACATTTTCATCCGTTTGTGGTATATCGTGTCAAATCATAAATACATGATTCAACATTAATCGTTCGCAATCAAAGAGGCACCACACACTTAACACAGATTTGTAAAATTTACGTACCATGTAGGTAAAGGAAATAACGTGTTCTGCCAAAATAATATGTTTGTGTTGTATAGTTATGGTGGTATACATGTGCGTTGTTTTTCCTTATTATTCTTGTTATTAGTATTATTTTTAATATTATCAAGAAATGTTATTCCTTTTGTTACAGAAATAATATAAAACGTTTACTTATCATTGAAAAATTAATAATTTTGTGTCACAACAGTGACACAATAGAGTCATTCTATCATTTTCTATCGTCTTACAATTATAGAAAGTAGATCCGAATAAATGCTATGCGTTTAGACTGAAACGATGATCATACAAAAAGTATATTATGTATAACAATTTCGTAGGATATTAATTATGAAAAAAACATATACGATCTCGATCGTAAATTTATGAATGTCCTTCGTAAATTCTCGGACCGAAGTCCGTATTTAGAACGATCGGATTGAAAATAGTACATTGTGCGACAAGGATACTGCTATTTTTTTACATATGACCGTGCGAAGTTCGATCTCATTGTAAGGGTAGCAGCGTCTGCCCGGAAAGGGGGCGAGGGGCAGATGGGGTCGAGGGGCGCTCGGGAGACGGAGCCCCCCGAACGGAAATACACAAAAATGTTCAGCTGAAAAATCGACAACATTTTTGTTCATTTTCATCCGACAACAAATAATTTTTTTTTTGTCACTTCGATCGTCACGTCGATGTTAACTCCCTGTGGGCGATTTTTTGGTTGACAGCGATGAATCTCGTTAAACAACTGACTGCACAACCTGAATGAATGCATCGTTCAGCCGATTGCGAAACCTGGCTTGAATTTATTCGCGCAACTAGATCTTATTCGCATACGGCTAGATTTTATTCGCGCACGGTTCGGAGTGTGCGAATAAAATCTGCCATAACATGCGGAAATCGACTATTTCGCCCACGCTACGCAGGCACGAGAAGACGAACTTTGCACCTCCACATTTTTTTTAAATCATTGTATATAATTTATTTTTACAACGTTATAAAATTGTTACTGTCAGATAAAAAAATAATACTGTGTTTGATATTTACAGCCGTTTATGGTGCCAATGAGAGTTCTGATGTTGCTGGGAGGCGGTCTACTCGCAGTATTCGGCAGCGAAGCGGTGGAACTCGGTGGAGCTGGTCCTCTGGCAGTCGTCGCTGCTGCCTTCGTCAGCTGTTACTTCTGGCAAGAAGAGGGCTGGGAAGTCGATGACGTGAGGAACATATACTCTTTGCACGATATAGTAACCTACCTGAAGCGAATAGAATTCTCCCATTCCACTTAAGTTCACATCATTACCTATACATACCAGAACTGGTAGTAGTAGTTTTGACGTAACGCTCACTTTAGCCAGTCGGGAGCCCCAACGAGTGAGTATAAAGCCCGCGAGACGAGGATAGTAGTTTTGTGGTGCATAGAGGGCGCCAGAGGGAGGCAGTGTTCGACGGAAGTCTCCGTATCTGGTGGTTCTAAAGGCCGGAAGGCCGCTAGCGCGGAGAAACCACACCGAGCGCACCGCTCGGCGAGAAGAGAGAGGAAAGGGTGTGCAGCAGCATGTACGCGACCGGAAGCCCGTCGTCGACGCTGCCGCGCACAGAGGGCGCATTACACAGAAAACTCCCAGAGTTGTCTACATTCTCTCTATCTCTTTCTCTGCATTCCCGAAACTCCGGTTACATATTCTCGAGTCGCTTACCAAACGAAATTCAATTCGAAAAGCCAGCGCGTGGTGTGTGATGTGGCCTGTAGAGCGCCGTGCGGCTGTCGATGCGATTTCGCGAGACAGATAGATGCCAAAACTCCGGCCATAAACTATCAGAGCAGAAACGCAAACGGACCGCATATGTGGCTCATGTTTGTTCAGAACAAAAGATTTAATTGATTTTAATAAATGGAAAAACTGTATTTACAAAAATTGAATCGGTCATCTTCTTGTTCATGGTGATACAAATATTTATTTCGTTACTGTGATTTAATGCAGTGGAAATATTTTATTCTCGTTAAATGACGATTTCAATATTTATATTTTTTTTAAATGGCTCTTTGATACATGGAAATTGTTTGAGATGTCGGATAACGATAAACAGAATTTTGAGTAGTTCGGTGTAACTGTATTCAATTCGGATAAATATTCAAACCAGCAGAATTTGGAATTTACTAAAATGTTTTCCTTTCTACCAAAATATCTCAGCCAATAATGTAGGCAACTGGAATTTTCACAGATGTCGTTTGAACTCATTCGAATTTTTGTTCGATGTATTGAAACGACTACAGTTTTACAGCATTGTTTTTTAATGAGCCTTCTGGGAAAATAAACCAAGTAGTTTCAGAAAAAGTTGAACTCTCGTCGATCGGTGCAAATTATCGGTAGTTAATTGAGCGTTTCGCAGAGACCACACACGCGAGGCAGCGAATACAAACAGTGGTTGGTACGCAGAGAGAACGAGTCGAAGGGATGGGCGACAACAGAGATAAAAAAGTAAAAAAGAAAATAAAAGTGAGGACGACGAGTAAACTCTGCTGCTCTCTAGCTGTGTTTAATTATCTCCACCGTTGGAGGCTAAGTACATATACAGTACTATTACTGGTGGCCAAACACATTACACTCGTGGAACCTCTCCCACACGCCATAAAAAGCCCCAGATTCAACTTACGTTCGGTACGGGACTACCCTAAAAAAAAAAAAAAAATTAGCAAACTGTTCGCTGATAGAAAATAAAAAGTTGGAATCACATTCAGCGTTGAGTACACATACCACTGAGGTGTACGTATACACTGATTGTTTTGTTTCTTCCATTTGACCTACTAATAAAAGCTCTTTATTGTCTTCATTCTACCTTAAAAGGAATCTGACATTAACGAGAATAGAATTTTTATTCTTGCTCTTTAGAGCATTTCTTGCTCTGCTTGACTTAAAAATAGCTAGATTTTTCTTTTCTTGAGAACATTTATATATCGATAAAACAAAAGAAAATCACTAAACCAACTAAAGGTAGTTCTGTCTCTTTGTGTTAATTTCTCAGAGAAATGATTCACTCATTTTTCTGAATACGTGAGAATCTTTTCAGATTTTTCAATTTACTTTTTTTTCCAATATAGAATAAATGTGTGGGAAAACATAAAATTTAGAACGAATTTAAAAATCTAGAAATATTAATAAGTATTCAGCACAATAGAAGAATCAATTCGTATTAATTCGTAATAAATAAAATTGTGTTGCCGGGAAATTTCTCAATCAATCAATTTATAAAAATTGGTTATCGATAACATTACGGAATTATTATTATGTAAAATGATTCTTTTCAGTATCTCCAATATGCTCGAATTTTTTTAGATCTTCATATCATCAAAAAGTGCTTGCAGTTTACTCTCATTTTTCTCGAACTTATGCAGAATGAAGACCAAACGACAGAACTACTTTGCGAAGGGTTCGCCATTAAGGTTCTTTCGTTAAACAGGACGTCGGGTTTTTCAATGTAAGGATTCAAAAGATCGTATACAAAATCCCATTCTTTTGATTTTCGTAACATTATTCTGAATATGTAAACAAAAAAACCCAGAAGCGAATGTAAAAAATTATGGGACTTATATTTCTTCAATATATATTTTTTATAATCCCTGCTCTCAAAGTCCGCTCACAATCGTTTATAATCGAAGTTCGAAATTAGTTTTTAAATGATGAAGAAGTACAATACATCGACGGATTTTCCTTCGAATATTTTATACGATCAAAGTGATTGAAATCGTCTCAGTAACTTCAATCGATCAGGCACAAATTCTAGGATAGCACTCAACATAAATTTCATGATTTTCCGTTTTTTCCGTTTTGAATTCTATTGAATGTTCAGCAACTTTGATCCCGGCATTATCGAGAGTTGAAACGAGATCCGGTTACACAGAAGCACAAGAGTGATGCAAAATCGTCACTTATTCTGTCGTTTAAACATCCAGAGTAAAATGGGATGAAGACGGAAAAGGGTCGTGTGACATATGAGTTTCTCGCGTAAAGGAGCTTCACTGATAGAGGGGCTTATTTTTCACAGGGCAAAGGAAGAACGACGCCCTCAGTGCGCACAAAAATATATATATATATAAAAGATAGTATATACTAGGAGCGTCGAGGAGACGCTTCTCGTAACGACGCAGCCCTGCCTCCATCCACCACTAAGTCTATCTATTCGAAAGAAAATGTTCCTCCAAGAATTTCATTTCCTTTTTCGCTCGACCAGACGAGCTTATTGGGTTTGTCGAATACAGTATTACTATGTAGTAGAGCTAGTAAGGTAGGATGAGTTTGCGAAAACATGCACTACTAGCGCAGGTAAAATCCAGAATGTATAGGATCTTCGTAAGCACAGTAGAATCTCTCATAACCAAGAAACTTCAACGATCCTCAAGCACGTACAAAATTTTACTCGTGTTAGTCACATGTGCATAAATTTTACGTCAATTTGGGGTAAAGTTCAATTCTAGTGGAGATCTCACGTGTAACGAACGTGAGATTCCGTCAAATTTGTAAACGAGGAAATTTCGTAAATTGGCACGTTAACTCAATTGGTAATTGTGTTTCCTAACTTGGGAAAGTTAATTGGTTGATTTTGCTCAATTTAAATGGTCGGTCCAGTTAAATTCGTTATCCCCTGGTAGAAAGTTAATCCAATGCAGTTGTACTTAGACACACGGATTATATCAGTCAATTAGCGACAATCGGATTATCGCACTTCGATTCAGTAGATGTATCGGCCGATCAGTTAATTGTACTTGGCAAAGTAAATATCTTTATAAATAAGTTGATTGTTTAACGGCACCGAAATTAATCCAGTGATTTTGTTAATTTCAATTCGTCCAAGTAATTGATCAAGACAATCAGTTGGCTGTACCCCAATCAAGTAATTGCGTCAGCTAATCAATCGCTTGTATTCCATTCAAGTAATTGTTCGAGCCAATCGATTGGTTGTCCTCCATTCGAGTAATTGTTCGACCCAATCAATTGGTTGTCCTCCAGTCAAGTAATTGTTCCAGCCAATCAGCTGGTTGTACTCCCGTTAAGTAATTGGCTTAGCCAATCGATTGGTTGTCCTAAAAAGCTCGAATAATGACTTGAATTATTCGAGCCAATCACCAATGTAGGAATGGTGGTATACTGATAGAGTTACCAACAAGTCCAGTACTTAAACGAGCTTGGCTGCGAAATGTTGTTATGCAGTACTGTCGCAGTACTGTCAATCAACTGGTCCCATATTGCATCAATTCTGGCAGCCAGTACTCCCAAGGTAATATATACGGTATTGAGCGGAGCGGCGTTGAAATACTGTGCGTAACGGTACTGTGCCAATATTAAAAAACAAACCTTCGATCGGTGCAATCATCCCAGAGTTACATCAGCATTGTGTCAGAACTACGCCAATACATAGCCGGTTTGAAATTGGCACATAGGCAGTTGGTCGTATTCCTGTGAAGTACTTTCTTTAGCCAATCGACTGGTTGTTCTCCACTCAAGTAATTGTTCGAGTCAATCGTTGGTTATACCCCAGTAAAGTAATTGCTTTAGCTAATCGATCGGTTGTCCTCCAGTCAAGTAATTGTTCAAGCCGATCAGTTGGTTACCTCCAGTGTATTAATTACACCGGCCAATCGATTGGTTTATCTCCAGTCAAGTAATTGCTCTAATAAATCAGTTAGTTGTACTCCAGCAAAGTATTCGATTCAGAAAATTCGTTAGTTACATTCCAGCCAAGAAACTTCACTTAAGTAGTTGTCACGACCTATCAGCTAACTATACTCAATCCGAAAGTAGTAATTTTCGTGTATCAGTTGGCGATACTCCAACTAACCAAATGACTCAGCCAATCAGTTAGTTATATTCGACTTAACGAGAAATGGTAGTCAATTTTCAAAGTGGCGCGTCGGTTAACTGGTTGACTCAGCTGATTTATTTTCCTGGCACGAGAAATAAATTTTCCGATTCTGAAGTTTTACCAATTACATACTCCGTCCGGCCTTGAGAATCTTTCACTGAATAAGTCATTTTTATTTTTTTGTTTTTATTATGAAAACCTCGACTGTACACAACCAGAAAAGTCCAGGGTCTTACCGTGCACCGGGAGCAACTACTGGCTAGTTTTCGACGATAAAGGCGCCAGACTCAGCTGCGTTACAGTCTCTCACTCGTTCCAGTGAAAAAGAATTGAACATCTTCCGCTTCACCGATCACCCACTGGCTGCAACCGAGGCTCCCCATCGGCTGTACTGCCGAGGTTACTGGGTTACTTGGGTTTGTTGAAAGGAATCTGGCGAGCGCTTGGGAATAGCCCAAGGGACCGGCTACACCACACTCTCACCGCCTTCCTCTCTTTCCCTTTTCCTCTCTGTGTCTCTACCCAAACTAGAACGAAAAAAAAAGACAGAGCGATAACTCTCGCGAGAATCCGGCAGTCGCGAGAGTTTCAACCCCTTTCGTAGCGACGAATCCTCTCTCCACTCACCCCCCTCTATTTTCGATCGCCATCCTTTTTCCTGCTTCTTTTCATTTCTATCTCGCTTTCAGTCTTGCACTCCGCTGCTTCTCTGTCTCTCTTTTCCTTTTCCTTCCTCACCCCTTGTCTCATCTTCCATCCTCTTCCTCCGCCTCCCTTCCTCTTGCGCCCACTTTATTTCTATCATCGTTCATCGACTCGTGCCCTCCCAACGTTGAACCAGAGGGGAAAAGGATTTCACTCTTCTCCCACGAATGGTTCCTTCTTGTCGAGGAAATGGATCGCCAGCCAACATCGTTTGGCATCAGGGCCACTGAAGTACGGGTCGTGCGGTGAAGGAGGCTAGTTATCGCAGTTAACGGTGTTAGAAGAGTCGACGATGTTCTCCTCGTCTTCATTGTTTCCGCTCAAAACTTGCCATCCTCGCCGCGCGCTTCTTCTGCCCTCTATCGCCTCGGGAAGAGCTTGCAAGTTTGCCCCGGAGCTACAATGGACACCACTCCACAAAGGGAAGATGATTTCACTCTTTTCCCACGAATGGTTCCTTCTTGACGAGGAAATGGATGGCCAGCAAACATTGTTTCCCCCGCAACAATGATGAGTTGCAGAATGGAATTTGGACAGTCACATATGGAGTCTGACCGGTCTAGGATGGAAAACTCGATTTGATTCGATCCCATTGCTCATCTTGGACTTTATCCTGGGCTCCCCAAACTCAATCCTGGGTTGATTAAAATCCATCCTGGCCGCGGCATCTTTTTTACGCGTTTTGGCATTAGGGCTACGGGTCGTTCTGCGTAGAAAATGAGCAAAGTTCAGGATAGAATCCAGGACAAAATCGAGGATGGAGTCTAGGCTGTCTAGGATCGATTGTAGGCAATCCGGAATTGATTCTAGGTAGTCCAAAATAGAATTCAAGATGTACAATGGAATCAGGATGGATTTCAAGATGGGCGATGGAATCGGATCAAACGCAGTTTTTCTGAACCAGCCAGATTCCATCTGAAACCGCTTAAGCTCTAATCTGGACTCATCATTTTGTCGCAGGAAGCGATGTTGACTCGCGATCCATATCCGTGACAAGAATGAACCATCCGTGGGAGAAGCGTAAAATCCGTTTCTCTATTCCGATCGGCAATTTTGACGTAGGAAGCCATGTTAGCTCGCGATCCATATCCTTGACAAGAAAGAATCATTCGTGGAGAAAAGTGAAATCCTTTTCTCTTTTCCGATCGCGAAAGAGAAAAGGATTTCCCTCTTTTTCCCCGAATGGTTCCTTCTTGTCAAGGATATGGATCGCCAGCCAACATCACTTCCTGCGTCAAAATTATGAGTCCAGATTAGAGTTTGAGCAGTTTTGGATGCAATCTGGCTGGTCCAGGAAAACTGCGTTTGATCCGATCCCATCTTTAATCTCCCATCTTAAAATCCATCTTGGACCCTGCAGACTCCATCCTGGATTGACCAACATCCATCTAGGGCAGAATCCTAGCCCGGAAGAGGCTAGTTATCGTAGTTCACGGTGTTAGAAGAGTCGATGACGTTCTCGTCGTCTTCATCGTTCCCGCTTAAAACTATCTCTCCCCGCCGCCCGCTTCTTTCGGCCTCTATCGCCTCGGGAAGAGCGTGCAACTTTGCCTCGGGGCTACAACGGCTACCACTCGGCAAAAGGATTCCTACTCCATTCGATTCGTACTTCTACGCCAGTCTGCGAAGCTATGTTGCTATATATTTGTATATATTTATGCCTTTATATGGTATATGGACGTGTGTCGGTGTATATAAGGAGGTTGTAGTACGAACTGCGGTGAGAAGAAAGTCTCTCCAAGCCCTGGCCCACATCCGGGCTTACCGAGGTGCACCACCGCCGAGGGATAATTTGCCATTTGGATCCGGGTACACTATAACCCGGAGACTCAAACTTCCGGAATCTTTGCCGCGATAGCACTCAGTCCGGAGATTCCACATTCACATTTACATTGCGGCACGCTCTCACACCAAGCCATTTGCTGTCGCTTTGGCATCGGAATCGTAACCGCGAACGAAGCAATTAACTCGTCAGCGGCCAGAAATAAATTGCCTTTTACGTTAAACAGTGTACCGTTTTTTTTTCTTCCGAAGAAATTTAATTATTTCTCTTAAATTAATTGACATTTTTTACAATGGGCTACAGGAGCTTTTTTCTTTTTTATTGACTATAAATTAATGATAAAAGTGGTGGTCAGGGTTCATTACGCGGTTTATTATGAACATTGGAAAGAAAGGCAATTTCTTGGAACAGCAATAACGGTTGGTAATTAATGTACCTGCGGATGATCATTTTTTTCAACTCATTATTTTTAACGTTGTTACCAAGTTTGATCACCGCGGTTAAAATCGGCTTGTGTTGAAAAAAAATATTTATATTCGTTAAATGTACCAGTTGTGGTCATCCTCTAGTTTTGTTTAAAAAATTTTGAAGGCTTTTCGGTTCACGAGTAATTATCAACGAATCATAAATGTTCTTCGTGCTTACCGAGGCCGGGATTGAGTTTTATATTCTTTATCTTCATAATTGCGGATATCAAATTTTTTATTGGAATATTACTTACAAGGTGGCTTTATCTAGTATATCAATCCTGTAATTAATAAACGAATTTCGGGAACTTTTAAACAACCCTATTTTCAACCTACAGCTTCGAATTTTATAGAATTCAATACAAAATGAAATCATGCTTTTACGCATGTATAGGGTCGTTAAATATAATACACATAGAAGCATTTATTTTTGATTTTTTAATGAAACCTCCTTGAGTTTTGATAGAATTGAAGCAAATTTACTTTATCGACATCTTGTAAATATATTGTATTTTTACGTGACAACGTTGTAACCAAATAGCGTTTCTCTTCTGTTAAATGAAAAATTATAAAATGCAGTTGGGTTGAACGAGTCGAATCAGACGGATGAGTGTCAATTTACTCGGGAGAATGCGACAGAATTCAAAGAAAAACAAAGCTTCTTCATAGAGGAATTTTTTTTTTCGAGATTTTCATGTTAAATTACTCAGAATCACACCAAAAGTGGTCTAGAAAATATGAGTGCGTGCGTGCGTGCGTGCGTGCGTGCGTGCGTGCGTGCGTGCGTGCGTGCGTGCGTGCGTGCGTGCGTGCGTGTTCCAGACACCGAAAATTCAATTGTCCACAACTCACGAACGAAGCGATGGATCGAACTGAAATTTAGCACGCAGACTAGAGTATTGGCTCCTCTGTAATTTATGTCATTTTTAATTCAATATATCACTGTATACAGATTTTATGGAATTTTTAATTTTCCAAAAAAATGTCGTGATCGCTCTAACTTTCGTAAAAGTTTGCCAATTTAGCTAAATAGTTCTTTATAAATGAGGACACGTTAAATGATGTTTGATATTGAATTTCAGCGAAATCGGTAAAACGGTTCGGATTTTATAGAATCAAAACTCATCAAATGAATCGAAATGTTCTACAGTCGAAAAATACTATAGAGCCCTGCTACGTACCAAATTTGGTGATGATCCGTCAAGTCGTTCAGATTTTACGGCATTTTAAATTTTTTTATGAATGTACATTAGGGTGTCCCAAAAAAAAAAAAATTTTTTTTTTCGTCCGGCCAAAGTCGCAAAAGTTGGATTATATCTAAACGAAGATTATCTCAAAATTTGAGGCTCGTAAAAAAATATTAACCGGTCGCTCACGATTTAAATTCCATTAATATATTTAAAAAAATGATGTTGGCATGAAAAGTATTGGAAGATATTGATGAATCCGTTTCAAATTTAACAATAAAATTATCTGTTATATCCCAAAGACATCCACAAAATTTGGTAGTGATCCGTACAAATTTCCGGGAGATATGACGTTTGCAATAAGCACTAAATTGATTATTCATATATTTTGAATGATTTTAGCTAAAAAAATATTGGATAATATTGATCGATCAGCTTCAAATTTGATACTGTAACTATATTTTATATGACAAAGATATCCGCAAAATTTGGTTGCGATCCGAACACATTTTTCAGAGTTATTGTGTTTCCAGTGGAGGGGGAAGACAGACAAAAATTTACAAAACTTTTTCTCGGACTCTGGGTATAGATTAAAATTCAGGATGGGAAACAAAATTAATTATGAGCAGTGTAAGTCACTTGAGGAACATTTTTGTTCCGTTTTTTAATTTTTATTTGAAGTTAATTAATTACGTATAGTTAATTCATTATAGTTCACATTCATGATTTTCTTGTGACAACGTCGGCTCTACTTTCTAGAAACGTCAATTCGTATTCAGAAATATGAGAGTCGTCAATGATGTTGCCGAGCGAGATGTTGCTCTCATTTCGAAGTACAATAAGGCACTTACGAACGACGAGGAGCAAAACCAATTTCTTTTGCAGGTCGTGAAAAGCCACCACCAACAATATCCAAACGCTAATAAAAAGACCCTCAACATCGTTTCTAGAAAGTAGAGCCGACGTTGTCACGAGAAAATCATGAATGTGAACTATAATGAATTAACTATACGTAATTAATTAACTTCAAATAAAAATTGAAAAACGGAACAAAAATGGTCCTCAAGTGACTTACACCGCTCATAATTAATTTTGTTTCCCATCCTGAATTTTAATCTATACCCAGAGTCCGAGAAAAAGTTTTGTGAATTTTTGTCTGTCTGCCCCCTCCACTGGAAACACAATAACTCTGAAAAATGTGTTCGGATCGCAACCAAATTTTGCGGATATCTTTGTCTTATAAAATATAGTTACAGTATCAAATTTGAAGCTGATCGATCAATATTATCCAATATTTTTTTAGCTAAAATCATTCAAAATATATGAATAATCAATTTAGTGCTTATTGCAAACGTCATATCTCCCGGAAATTTGTACGGATCACTACCAAATTTTGTGGATGTCTTTGGGATATAACAGATAATTTTATTGTTAAATTTGAAACGGATTCATCAATATCTTCCAATACTTTTCATGCCAACATCATTTTTTTTATATAGTAATGGAATTTAAATCGTGAGCGACCGGTTAATATTTTTTTACGAGCCTCAAATTTTGAGATAATCTTCGTTTAGATATAATCCAACTTTTGCGACTTTGGCCGGACGAAAAAAAAAATATTTTTTTTTTTTGGGACACCCTAATGTACATTGACGCTCATAACTTCCGCAAAAAGTAAGAGAGTAAGATAAAAATTTGTACTTCATTAAAATGCGATGTGAGGGTGTTTTTTCAACTTAGTGGATTTCGTAAATCATCAGAGATTAAGTATAAAATTAAAGTAAAGTTGCAAAGTAGAACCTTGCACATTGCTTCCTCATTCATTTTCGATTTTTACAAAGCTTCCTCTATGAGGAAGCTAAAATCAATTAACATACTTCCTCATAGAGGTAACTTTGTAAAAATCGAAAAATAATGAGGAAGCAATGTGCAAGGTTCTACTTTGCATCTTTTTAAATGAATATTGGAACTCACATCGTTTACCAATCGTTTTTTCAATGAATAACTATACTTATATTCATCACCTTTTTTTTAGCACAATGGAAATATTTATTGACTATTGATGTTGCTAAAAATGGTAGAAGAACATTGCGTGATTATAATGAGTAACAGCACAAAAAAGACCGGATGTAGAGTTACTCGATTGGATTATCCGTAATTACTAAAGTAGGTCAAGATTCTTTGCAAAAGTAAGCCCTTCCTCCAGTCTTGCGATTTCCCATCGAGCCTTCGCACGCTCAGAGGCTCAACTTGCTTATACGATTCACCGAGGCAAGAAAAATAAATTAAAAGTTGATTCGGGGTCCCGGTATTAAAAGAACTCTCGGGCTACCTCTAATTAACGTATTTGATCCGCAAGGGCGTTAATGAATACACGACTCCTCTCACAATTTTTTCACTTCTCCCCTCTCATCGTCTCGTAGTAGGACTAGGATTTAATTAAAGGGCCTCCAGGAGAGCACCAACTAACTTCCGTTATCTCATCGAATATTTTCATGAATTTTCGCTGTGCTACATTTACCTCTTACATACCTTTTGTTGGAAACTCGCTGGAGCAGATAAAGTACGTAATTTTTACTTAAAATAATTGAAACTCTTTAATTTATTAGCGAGAAAAAATCTGTAGCATTCGTTGAAAATATTTCTAAGTAGTAGAAAAAGTTGTCTGATTAATGAGATTTATGAGAGAGAACTAATAATGAGAGTCAATTAACATACTTTTTAGTGATCTATGTACAGAAGTTTACGTGTCAATTGATATTCAACTCAACTCTACGCCATTGCATGACTTTTTTTCAACCTCCGCACTCATGACTGAGGTGTAACACATCCCACGCTTTTCTGCTGAAAAACCTGGTTCTTCATAGAGAAATAAACTTCAAAATATATCAATTTTTTTTTTTTTTCTTACAAGGTAGGACACGGTGCAACAATCATTTGATTCAACCAAAATTTAGTTAGCCAAAACCCATTTTAAATCTAAGAATCGGGAAAAATTAGAGAAATGTCATTTTTTATTGGTAAAATTGTATCTATACAAACGTTTAACCATTTTTTAAATTTCAAACGGAGTTTTTAAGAGGACGGTCCAGACTATCGGAAAAAATACTGTCGCTATGTTCTATTGAACAAAGTCTATCATGTAAGTCATTAAGAATTACGGAATCTGACGAATTGATGAATGCAAAAAGTCAATGCAAAAGAATTTTTTTTTGCGGTAAGACCAACTACATATTGTTTTTATGAACCTAAAATATTGTTTTAGCAAAAAACGATTTTTTCAAAATTCTAGTGTGGTTTTACCTCTTAAAATCTAATAGCTTTTTTCTTATTCAATTTCATAACTGATTCGAGATAACAATCAGAAGAAGCTGCGAAGTAGAACTTTGCAAGTTGCTTCCTCATTATTTTTGGTTTTTTTTTTCTATTACAAAACTGCCTCTATGAGGAAGTATGTTAACCACTTTTCGTTTCCTCATAGAGAAAGCTTTGTAAAACGCACGCACTCATATATTTATACGTACATCCAGACAACTTTTCCGAATCACTTTTCTCGACGATCTTGACTATTTTGAGTGTTCTGACATGAAAACCTCAAAATGAATGTTTTCATGAAAACAAAGCTTCCTCTATGACCTAGATTCACCGTAAAAACCACCTTCAGACAACCGGATGAGTTTTAAAAAAATATTAAAAATATTATTCGACTGTTTTTCCGGTTTTCCATTATCAATCGAAAAAGAACGACCGCATAACATTTTTTAGGGCAGTCGTTTTGACGGTCGTAACGACCCACTTTCGGTTTTTTTTTGCAAAAAACCACTTGCTTGTTTTTACGACAAAACGGCGGTTATTAAGATCGCTAGGAAAGGAAGTAAAAAAAAAAGGAGAAAGTACATGTTTTGAAAGTAACTATAGAAGTGCTCATCCCTCGTTTAGTAGATATGCGTGCATGAGGCACTCTCGGCTAGCGCACTCATCGCACACCGGAAGTTCTCGATTTCGTTCGCCGCCCGACGACTTGTTTCGAAGGACATACGAATAATTCGCGGACGCTCAGCGTTCACGAGCTCATATACTTGCACGACCGAGGCTGTATCTATTTACATCTTTGATAGCTCCCAGCAGCATCCAGCATTTGCTGCGTCTCTCCTCGTGGCTAGCAATATAGCCGAGCAGTGGCACTAACCCATCCACTGCTATACCTATGTGCACCAAATAACAATCCCGGGGGATCTACCGGCGGGAAATCCTCCAGGCTTTACGAAAAGCCCCACGAGCGTTCCCTCGGGGACTTTAACCGCCGGCCAACATTCTCCCAAAAATGCTTCTCACATGTCGTTTCATACACACTTTGTCTAACAAATATCCAACATTTCTCTCCCGTCGCACCACCGGAATAACTTTGCATACACAAAATTGGTCGTGGAAAGGATATACAATTGTAAAATTGGATTGACATTCCTTTAAATTCGTCTTGGGCTTTTGGCATTTAATAAATAGAGGAATAGTAGATATAAACATTAATATTGATGAACTCCATCGCATATTAATTCCAAATGTAAGTTCAATTCGATTATAACTTAAATAAATAAAAATTGATAGGAATTGACATAATTGAAAGTTAACTTTATTCTAATTATCTAGCAATTGGACGTATTAACTTTTTTCTCATGGAGCGAAGTCGCTGACTTTGAATATTTAATTTTTTGTAGATTTTTTCACTGTGATAAATCCTAAAAAAAAATTTCATCAACTTTCATAGCATTTTTCATCATGTTTATATTTTTCAATTTTTTAAAGCTTATTACCAGCTGCTAAAATTATCATAAAAAGCACTTTTGGATGGAAATTTATGTAAGCATACTTAAGCAGCATTTCATACTGCCAGTACCTGGATGGGATACTGCTTTACGTTAGATGGTTGAGCCATTTTTTAAGTAAAGGTTATTTTTCCGAACCTTTTTTGAAGAGCTGTGGTTGAAGACCGCAATTCTGACCTCAGTTTTCCTCTGCGGTTTTCCGAAGTTTTCTGCCTTTATTCAAATGTGATGCAGTAATGAGGCATAAGTCGCCTTGAAACGGATTGCATGAAAGAGTATTCGGAATATATGAGAGGAAAAAAAACAAGCAGTACATGAAAACGCGAAAAGGTTTGATAATAAATGGAAAGAAAAATAGAGAAACTTCCTAATATTGAATTATGAATAATATCTCAAGCCACCTATCGTTTATAAGCACACGACATGCTTTACAAATGTCATAAGAAACCAAATTTGGTATACAACTATGTGAACAAAAAAAATAACTGCTTCGAAGAAAGGACGAACAATAAACCCGCTCAGTAAAAAGTTAATGTTTCAATTGGTCTAAAGTGTTGTAGCGGTAACGTGCTAAAAAAAATTTCGCTAATACATTTGGCAATACAATATCGCTTGGATTACGAAACGCATTTGCGAAATTTTTTTAAAAGATATCAATTGTTTTCGGGAATTCTGGTAATTTTATAATCTTCAGAGAAATTGAGATCCACTGATATTTACGAAAGTTATCCTGATTTAAAAAATCAAAAATCAAATTGCGACATGAAAAAAAACGAAAAAAATAGTAAATATTGGGATCACATTATCGCATGGCGCTCAAAAATCATATTTTAAATCATAGAATCAGTGTGAACTTTTTGAGATTTAAAAAAAAAGGCGTTTTTGAAATTGGTTTTTTTCGAGGATTTAAAAATGTTACTGGCGGTAAAAAAATCTAAAAAAAAAATGCCGAAGCCTTTATGAGTAATAACATCATATTAAAAAATGAACAAAATCGATGAGGGTGAGGGTAATGGCCTGCTGATTTGACGTGGAACGCCCCCTATATAAAAAAATTCTTTAAAATCGCACAATAAACGAAAAACTCCATTTTTAATATTCATCATGAGGATGTTGTGAGGTCTGGGCTTGCGGGTTGAGGTGGCGGAGGTGCTGGTGTTGAGGGGGGGGGGGGGGGGGGGGGGGGGGTCATGCGCGTGGGACAGCTCGGTATTCAGTTCACAAGCAAAGGCGACTAAGAGTTTTCATAAATTAATAATTAAATATCGGTGCTGTCGATCGTCTTCAAAAAGAGCCAAACGTTAAGGCGACTATCATTCAAACTATACATAATTGTTTTATGTACGTGATAGCATTTTTTTGGCATCTATATCGTAAATATGGCGGAAACGCTAGAACTTCCTGTAACCGTAGTGCAATTAGGTTGCAAAGTTTGCGTTTTTTTTCTTCGACACGATGGCGTCCATGGTTGTGAAATTACACTAAACTATTTGTAAGGGGATGATGTACATTCGCGGAAACTTTTATGAAAGTGGTAGCATTTTAATGAATCCCAATCAAAAAGCGAAATTCTGGTGGTCGCAATTTTTTATCAAACCGTTAAATAACGTGAAGCCATAGCACGAGACATCGTCATCAAGTATAATCAACGACACCGCATAAATACCACAGCATACATTAACTTACATTTATAAACCCACCCACAATCGCATATGCAGTTATGTGTACATACTCAGTTGAGCGGGCGCTCGCCTCCGGTTTTATTAGTCCCTTCCCTTCCCCTCCCGCCGAGTCGTTCTATATATTTATTATAATAATAAGCTCTCGACGTCGCTTCCACCCTCGGCAAACATTAATATGCATGCCGCAAATATATAAATATTCATGTGAACAGGTCACTCGTTAATTAAATGCATTTTCCCTCTGTTTATGATTCGCAGAATCCGGTGGCGATATCCTTCGAGATCTTCTGGATGATCTTCGAGCCGATACTCTTTGGAGTAACAGGAACGCAAATTAAAATAAGCGAGTTGGAAGGAAGCACCGTTTACATTAGTCTCGCGTGTCTCGTCGCTGGCATTGTCATAAGAATATTCGTGACGGTGCTTGTTGGAATTGGCTCCAAGCTTAATCTCAAGGAGAAGATCTTCATAGCTTTCGCTTGCATGGCAAAAGCAACAGTTCAAGCAGCTTTGGGTCCAGTTACGCTCGACGAAATCGATCGCACGCAGCCAGATCAAGTTCGTTACGCCGAAACAACTCTCACACTCTGCGTCCTCTCTATTCTTCTCACAGCTCCTGCAGGAGGCATTATAATTTCGCTCTCCGGGCCAAAACTCCTGACGAAAACGACCGAACCTGTCGTGCCGCCTGAGGGATGGAGAACTCGAAAACCTTCCATAAGAGACATTTCGATTATCAACGAGGACCCCGACCTCGAGGAAACGGCCGGCGAGGGAAAAGCCTGATTATAGGGGAAAAAATTCTGGAGTCTAGGATCAAGACACTCCATTTTTCTACTATCTTACAGAATTGTGTATTCATATTGTTACTTTCAAAATCACTCTGTTCATTCCATAAATAGGTTTTTCAAATACCGTATTGGTAAGAAAATAGGTAATTTTTTTCTCATAAATATATTCCACAGAATTTCATAAAAAATGCGACGAAAATTCAGTTTAAAGTGCCATGAAAAATAAAATAACAGGGAAACGAGTTATTGTTCTTGTTCTCTTTTCATGGCATTTTAGCAACAAATATGTGTGGATTTTTTTATACGCTGAAAAAAAATGAGTATCAAATATTTATGGAGTAATTGAGTAACTGAGTGATTTTGCATCCAGTGGAATGGTTCCAACTTCGATATCTTACAAGGATTAGCAATATCCGAATAGAATTGTGTTCTAATAAGTCGAGGGAAAAGAGCTTAAAAAATTATGCGAGTATATCAAGACGCTCGATGTTTTTACTATCTTACATAGTTGTAAGACCATGACTTTTGGTAATCTTCTATCTGTTTACTATCAAATTCATGAATTTTCTCTGAATAAGGAATTAGGTAGCAAAAAACGTATATGTTTTATGGGAGAAAATTTTCATTCGTACAAAATTCATTTAAAAATGCCACGTAAATGAAAATAATGAAGAAAGTAACAAGTTATTATATTTCTTCTTCTCTTTTTTCGTCATTTTATGATGAAACTTCATGGGCATTTTTTCTAGTAACATGTTTATAAATTTTTTTTACGAATGCAGTTATTCTGAAAGAATCATAAATAAAAAATTGTTTACTGGAAAAAAATCAGGGAAAAGCGTGATTTTTAAGGTAATCAGATAGTTATCTCTGTATCACTTTACAGAGATGGCCAATGTCCAGTTGAAACTGTTCTCGCAATACTTTTGGATTCAAACAACTGAGAAATTTCAATAACGAGCAGTAATGAGCATTTTCTAAGAATAAATTATATAAAATACTTACTTTATAAAAGACAACATTGATCATACCATTGCTTTAAAAAATTACGCACTGTTATTCGAATCGAATAGATTTGTAATCAGAATTGAAACCAATTCTTTATTTATTCCTTAAACAATTCAATGTAAATATTTTGTTAGAGTACTAATATCAGTAGACGATATGTAAAAACTCAAACAACGCATTTTCCAGAAAAATTACTTTTGTAAAATGCTACAGGAATTAAAGTAAAGTAAATTAATTTTTTTTCATCAAAGTAATTGTACATGTTCTTAATAAAATATTCTAAGCTAATAGTCGATATATAACAATAGAATAAATAAACGAATGGCCCCTTCGAAAATTCGAAAATAATCGGATAAAGGAAAATGCATTTCAATGGAATTTGCGTTTGAAAAAATAATTGGCGTCTATCCGCGTTTCCTGATGATTATAATCCGTTTTCTTAAATCCAATTTTATTCGAATATTGCCTATCTCTACTACCTAACGAAATTGAATAAACGAGGGGATGCGGAAAAAATGGACGTCCACGAGAAATCGTTTCTCTGCGTGCCAGAGCCTCTGGCGTTCGATAATCCTTCGTTTTTGCCTCGTTTATTGTGAATAAGAATGAATGAATATATTCGAGCAACAGAGCTCCGCGATGCCAGCGGGAAAACAGCATCGACTCGCTAATCTGTACATAAATAACATGTAATTTAATGTAGATAATATTACACTCTAGTTATAGTGGTGGAAAGGCGGTTGTGCCTATAAAACGTCCGCCCTTCCTCGTACGAGCGGAAAAGAAAAAGAATGTCAGCGAGAGAGAGAGAGAGAGATAATAAACATTATTTTTACGACTATTTCGATTTCCTAACGCTCCAACTTACTTGGCAGAGTTTTCCTGCGCAGCGAATAAACTTTCCCCGCGTTACTACGTTCTACCGAAACGAGCGGTGCGAATGGAATCGAAGATTAAGAGTGCTGGGAAGTGGAACTGTACCAGTGAACGAACATTTTAAGAAATACCCGGGAAATCCGAGCAAATTCAGTGCAGATTTTATATTTATAAGGCTGAAACTTTCCAAGGATTAAGATGTTGGCAATTTTTAAGACTTTTAGACTTATGACGCGTTTTGAATGTAGACAGTTTATTGAAACTTGTTACCTGAGAGGAGGCAGTCAGATTAAACGATTACTGATATGCGCTTGAGGATATTTCGATTATTTTGCTGCTGGTATTGTATGAAATGACGAAACTTTATTAAAACTTATTAGCTAACAGGAGGAAGACAAATTTTTAAAATTGCTTATAGATATTTCGATCATTTTGCTGCCAGTACTGTAAGAAAATATATACACTATCAATACATACGATGAAGAATGTTCTTTTATTTTCCTGTGAAGAAAGTATCGCCATTTTTCATCTCTCTTCAATGATTTTGCAAATATTTCACTCGTATCATAATTCGCTAAATTCAAACTGAAATGAAACTTATCATGCCCAACTAAGCATTTTTTTTAGAATCCTTGGCAACTTGGTTTTTTAATATAGTTGCATTGTTGTTTATTCAATATGACGTTTTCGTAGGATATTAAAAAATGCTGCCATATGATATCAGTACTTTGCGATACTACTTTTTGTAACAAATGCACGAAAACAGCCAGTTTATGTTGTTGGCCGAGCGTAACGATAATGGAAAAAGCAGACCGATGTGCACATGCGCGCATCATTTACGATACGGTTTCAGTATTTTCGATACGCTTCCAATATTTCCGATACGATTTCAGTATTTTCGGTACGCTTCCGGTATTTATACGCCTTCTTAGAAAGCACTACTTTATGTCACGACCGGCCCGCACATAAACTGGCACTTTTCGTGCATGCGTTACAAAAAAAACTTTCTTACCAGCAGCTAAACAAGTAAATTATTCTTAACCGAATACACATTTTTTACCTGGCTTAAAAGAGCGAGTCCGCTTATCATCATTTTTTCTTATGAGAAATCATATTTTTACTAGTTTTCACCGTCTAAATGGTGGGAAATTTTATAAGCGAATATAGCAGTAACTCGGCATTTTAATATGATCACAAATATAGGATATATTCCTTAATAAATTCCTCAGTGTGTCTATTTTATTCTACAATTTTTTGAGTAAAATTGATCAGGAGATCTATACCGATTTAAATAAAACAGCTTATGTTCAATTAATTCCTATTGCGCATAAGGATAAAAATTAATAAAATTGGAATGAATTTATATTGAAATGTGCCTAAGTTGCAAAATAGGAAGCCATTTCTAACACTTAAAATCTCACATGTAGAAAGTCACGTACGATAATTGCTTGAAATTGTCCTTAATTTCGGTGAAAAGAATTCGCACATATTGCTAAAGCGTTCAGTCTCTGGTGCTCTGTATTCAGCAAAAAAAAAGGGGGCTTCAGAGTGGGTTCGTGTCGAGAAAAGCAAGGTAGGTCGAGAGAACAGGAAAATTAGTGGAAGCCCGATGATTTTTTCGAGCGACGGGAAATTGCCGCGGTGAGATATATTTTTCCGCCGTTGAGCGTTTTCTCGTAACCACGGGGAGCATATATATATATAAATATATAGGGTAATCCATACCTCCGTCAAGCCTCCGACCCTGACACTCGTGGATCAGATTTTTTCTCTCTATTAACAGTGCATGCTTAAAATATTTTCAATTAAAGGTCTCACGGATTTATTGCTGATGGCAGAATACAACAACATTATTTTCGAAATCTCATATTCTTTCGGATATGGAAAATATCGGAAAATATTGTATACGAATCTTCTGTGTTTTGTGACGTACTTTCATATAACAATACTGCAAAAGAATCTAATAATTTTAAATCATGTTTTTCACACAAATAAACTTAGAAATTGACTTTTTGACATGATGGACGATTGTTTTTACGTCAAAAAAATTATAGAAAATACTACACGTAAAAATAAAATTTTAAGCCTTCATTTTAAAATACGTTTTTTTAACGTTTTAAAGTTATATTTTTGTGCTGAATTACTCATAAAATGTCAGTTTTCTATATCTGAAAATGACTGAATGAGCGCACACTGATTTTCTTTTGTTTTCAGATCATTGCATCGCTTATTTAGTGCAACATTTACTCTATCTTGAAAAATACGACTGTTACGTCCTGGTTATTTTTCCTAATATAATTGAGAAGTATTTAATTTTTATTCTTCCTCATATTCAAACTCAATTATTGTCAATGTAAATCCGTTCCAAAATTCCGCGTTTCGTTCATTGCACTTGTATATTTCCGCTGACCGCACGTGTCGTGCGTTGTCGGCATCTTTGGGCCGACGTCCCTGAAAACCGCACGTAAATTCCGATTCACTATTTCATTATTTTCTTATTGCTTATACTTATCAACCCTTAATCAATCAACAGACATGGAATAAACACATTATTGAAGGCTCAAAACCCGATCTTTTAAACATAAACCCAAATTTATCGTATTTAGTACTTATCGTAAACAGCGATAAATAAGAAGTACTTTCCTGTCAAATCAGTTCATTAAAAGTAAATTTGGTTCTTCAAATAAATGTTATACGCGTGATATAATTCGAAATTTGGGTTTCAACGCTTAATCGATCAAAAACTCTCAAAAAATATATCCCCTTCGAGTTCGGGACATAACGATGACCATTCGAACACAATGTTTTTTTTCTTTTATTTGCTATCTTTATAATGATAAAGCCGTAAAAATTTAAATTCAAAATCTGAAATTACGAAAACTTCATGCACTCTGATGAAAAATGAAAAAATGAATACATCCAATTTCCGATGGTCAGGGTCGAATTGGTATGGATTGCCCTATATATATGGAAGGTACAAAAGCGCCCGGGGAATGCAACCACCCTCGAGATATCGACAAAGCCAGACAGTTCCGCTCCAAAAGCCTTGGCATATTATTCGACTACGCACATGTGCTGTAATATATTTTCCCTTCGTATCTTTTGTTTGTTTCTTCCTTTAAAAATGCAATAATCATAACCACCCATTCAACAGGTTTTATCACGGCAACTCAACATGAAACTTACATGTAATATAACAATGTTATCCTTATCATATGTAGCGATTATGAAACATGGTAGTGACATGTAATAATGTAACCCTTACGAACAAAAACTATTGGAGTCGCGAATATATTATTGAGACCAAATACTAACTATCAGTTGATGTTGGTGCTGTGGTCGCAAATATGATAGTAATTACTGTTACTATCCCATTTGCAAATGAGATACTAACTATCAGTTTTTCATGGTCCTCATTATTAAAAGTGAATAGTTCTTATCATTAAAAAATCAATAGTAACTATTTGGTCACAAAAATATTTTGGCGACGCTAATCGTTTTTCATGTAAGGAAACCGTTGCTATGTTGGGTAATATATATCTATTATTGTCGCAACTTTGAGCGAATTTCAGGTGACTTTGATGGAAGTCAAAACACGCCGTTTTAGAAATAAAAGAGGTATCGTATTAATGTTTAACTCATTTCACTTTTATTTTTATTTTTACCACTGTTTTTTCCAAACGTCAATTGTCGAATTGCATAACGATGGAAATGTTCAACAAAAGAGGTGCTCTACCGCTTTACCTTTTTTTTAACTCGACATTTACAGGGATACATTTTTCTCAGCGTTTTTTAGTGTTTTTTCGTAGCATCTCCATGAATATATAAATTGATTGTGTATTTGTTGACGAAAAAACCAATTATTTCATTATCGTGGCCATATGCGGGGCAATTGCTTATTTTATGTACCAGTTGTGGCTATCGTATTTTTGATAAATTCATAGCTTTATTTAAAACTTTCAGTACATCAATATTTGCGGTGACGCCTTTTAAGATTGATGCGTGCAAAGCTGCATGCAATCCGCTAACTATGTAACCTGAATACGTTTCTATTTATTTATTTATTTCATGATTTATTCATCTTATTTATTTAGTTTTTTCTTGTTTTCACGCTGCGGATATTGCTTAATGGGTGCATACGTAGTATCGTATACATTTATTATTAAATTTAATATAAAAAATCATATCATTTATCATAATACTCTAGAACATGAGAGAAACATATAGGATTTCGATCGTAAATTTATGATAGTACTTCGTAAACTCATGAACCAAAGTCCGTATTCGGAACGATAGAATTTTAAAAAATCGTTTTCTATCGATTATTTTCACCAGGGATTCTACGTTTAGACGTTCCATATTTTTAAATTCACTATCTTAGCCATTCAGTATTTTGGTAATTCGCTATTTTGACCCCCAACCCAAAGTAGGGTATTTATTTTCTTCGATTTCTGCACCTCGAATCTCGCCAATTTACAATTCTTGAAGACTGTAGCTACCCAAGTATAAAATTATATGAAGATTGTATAAAAATTATATATAATGATCTACATATAGAAGCTGTATACGAAAGTGGACAGATACATTTTCTTTTACATTTTCGATACAATACTTATGAAGATTCGATTAAAATTATATATAGTGTAATATAATTTTTGTGAATTTAATATAACGCTTCTACAAAAATCGTTTTATAAAATCTGCAGACTATATATAAATGAAATGCATTGTATAGTCCTTCTATATGTCCATTATCTGATACAGACTATAAATATTGACTTATATATGATTTTCCCAAGCGAGTAGGTCGGCAAAAGCCGCTTGATCTTGAATGGGTCCCATTTTTTTTCCGGCGCCAAATCACCAGACACCCTGATAAAATAAGAAAAGAACTCTTAGGGATGTTAGCTTTGTAGTGTTTTCGGAATTATGAGAGATTTACACTGCATCGTAAAGTCGGGTCGATGAGTGTGACATTAAAACAAGTCAATGTCTCGATAATAATGGTAGCTCGTCTGATCTGTTCTTACCTGACCAACATAACGTCAAGTATGTATTATTCATTCTCGCCAATCGAGCAACGGCACCTTCATTAGTCCTCGCAAAAGATTAGAATTGAATTGTCGTACAGTTACGTTTAGGTGCCGACCTAAGCAGGTAATTAAATAATGCATTGTGGAATTCGAGACGACTTATATTTTTAAGTACTTATACCTGCATCGACGGGCGCCGTTTTATGACCCATCGTTGTCACGACCCGTCCATGGGCCACGTCAACACCTGGAGCTTTAATTTCTGAAGACGTGTCGAAATAATCGTGTGCGAACTTTAAAAGCTGAGAAAAACCCAAAGCTACAAGGGTCATAACAACGGCAATTGTACGGGACAATGGTAACGATGACTGTCACGGTGGTTGCACGTCCAGTTATATATCACACTTAAAGACTTTTGAAATAATTGTTATAACTCCCGTCGATGTTTAGAGACAGTGAATACACTGCTGGAAATTTCATCGCCCAATGTTAAATCTCTATAGGTCTTTCTCTCTCTCACTTTCTAATATAGCTCTGTCTTTCTCGGGCTGTGTTTCTTTTGTTTCATAAAAAAAACGGCTATGTCGCATGAAGACCCAGAAGCTTAGACCAATTTTACGATATTTCCGCGTATTCTCTCAAAATACTGACCCTATTTGTCGTACTGTTCGGAAGAATATAGCTCCCGAAAAAGGGGGGCAGGGTGTATCACTGACTCTTAAGGGGATATCCCCCGCCACATGGAACCACAATCGCAGAATTTTTTCCCTCATTCAAAATAACATTTAAAAAAGATTACGTTCAAGATTTGCGATACACTGGGAAATTTTTTTAAATTTTGACTTTCGAATTTCGAAAGAAAAAAAAATGTTGACTTCATATTCTTATTTGAGACGAAAAGTTGAGCGATGAAAGAAATTTTCGCCGTGATCACCTGGGGAATAATGTTACTGTGTTTGGCAGGGGGGATTCCCTTGAGTAATTGAACTCAATTACAATATGTTGTACCGGTTAAAAAAAATAACCAACATGTTCGAATTCAGGGGAAAAAATTCTAAAGGACCTGTCTAGGTTTGCGAATGGATCTATCATTCCATACAGAAGGTACGTAGGCGTTAGGACTAGAAACACTCGTTGCTGGTATTGTTCCATTTCTGTTTGTACCCTATTCCAGAAATTCCGACGGAAGCCAACGTAAGCAAAGCATTATGTCGTTGGACTTATTGCAGGTAATTCGCAGGTGGCCGTTTGAGGTCCTTCAGAGTGACCGTGCGACGAACCCTTAGGTGGTCAGTGATTAGTACCTTCCCCTTCCGCTCTTGTTTCGGCAATGTGTCAAGGATCAATGCACCGAAAAATTGGCACAAAGTATAAATACCGGAGCATCCCTTGAAATTTCATCATTCGTCAGTGAACCAAAGTGCGAGTAGTTGCTAACGGAATCAACGTCTTGTGTCTCCAACTCTCCAAAGTCAAGTTTACAAGTGAAAAAAAAAATACACCATGAGTATCGCCGTGTGCTGCAACCCATTAAAACTGGAAAGAGGGTATCACCATTTCCAAGTTTTTCCCATCGATGAACGATTGAGGGATCTATTCTGGGAGTTCCTCGAGGACGGCGGGACGCACACTTGATTCCGGTGCCGATTAAAAATGCTGAGAGATTTGGTAGAATTGGACCCTTCAATCCTTGAGACGGATGTGGCAAGTTTCTCTTAAGTTTTTATTTAATATTACTAGATTATGCTAAGTAGTTCTTCATAAGAGAATTTGCATTTGATGTTGTTTGGTTTTGAGTTTAACGCTAATCGGTCAAGGGCTTCAGGATTTACGAAATTTTGAATTTTGCAAAAAATTTTTACGTAAGAAAAGCTTAATAACTGTAAGAAGATAAATCTTCCCCACTTTGGCTATACGCTAGATAATTTCGTTATTCAGCAAAGTATGTTTCAGAATTTTTTCAGATTTGTTAATTATGGCATTCAAGATGTCACAGTAAAAATATATTTAAAAAAAATTGCTTTGAAAAAAATTAAAAAAGTCTTTGTGTAGTTGTGGTCCAGTCAAATCCAGGTCCAAACTTCTGTAACAATTATTGCTGAAACTCGATATTATTCGTATCTCTGGGAGCCGTTTTCCGTCAATTCCTCTTTCAATTTTCTAATGAATCTGAATTCATACAGATTTGTGCCCAATCATCATCGCTACTTCAAACATTAATTTGTTGACTTCAGCGATTCGAGATCGGGGCCCTGCATGAACTTTGATTCATCAGAAATTGCAAGATCATTTTTTATTGTAGATAATATGTATATGTAATAATAATGATATCTAACGAAAAATTATAATTGATATTTGTCAACAGATGCCAATTGTCCTGCAAGACGCTAAATTCATCCTCGAAGACGATTCGGACTATTCGGACGATGAGGACGATGAAGTCGATGAAGATGATGAAGATGATGAAGATGATGAAGACGATGTAGACAATGGAGACAATGGAGTATATGAAGAAGATGAAGAAGATGAAGAAGATGAAGAAGATGAAGAAGATGAAGAAGATGAAGAAGATGAAGAAGATGAAGAAGATGAAGAAGATGAAGAAGATGAAGAAGATGAAGAAGATGAAGACAATGAAGTATATGAAGAAGATGAAGAAGATAAAGAAGATGAAGACAATGAAGTATATGAAGAAGATGAAGAAGATGAAGACCATGTACACTATGTACATCCTGTAGACGTGGTATACTATGAAGAAGATCCGATCCGATGAAAAAAATTTGAATCGAAACCTTCGATACATTTTTACATTTCGTAGCACCTAAGCACCATTATTGTATCTAGCTGTTTGGCGTAATTTTATCAATATTATTAATAAATTATTAATTATGTGTATATTAAATACACTGAAAACATAAATAATCTATAATCTATTTTTTCCCACCAAATTCACCATTTTTCATGTTTTATTTAACGGATAATATCTAGGTAACAATGTATGATACGTACAATCCCGCAAATCGTGAGTTTCAAAAAAAATTCAAATTACTTCCCGATGGGATAAAAATTGGAAAAAATAATCAATATTACACGTGCTGGAAAATAAAATTTAGCATCGTAATATCTCCAAAATTTTATTTACAAATTTTTGAAAAAAACAATTGTTCAACAAACAATCAGTCAACCTAACTTTTTTTAAAATTTATTTGAATACGTATGAATTTTTTCAGATTTTTTTCTTTGTTTTGATTATAATTTTTTTTATTTACAAAAATGTGCGCGAAATAACGAATTTTGGATATGTGTGTTCGGCATAAAACCATCTACTACACTCAAGATTTTTTTGCACAATGCATCTAAAATTTGTTATACTCTGCGCATTCAGAAAAAAAAATCAACATGAAGAAAAAAAGCTGAGAAAATTCATACGCATTAAAAAAATTTAACATATTATTTTTATGGAAAATAAGTTAAGTTAACTGTTTATTTGTTCAACAATTGTCCGTTTTACCAATTCGTTAATAACATTTTGGGACTATTATCATGCGAAATGAATATTTTCAGCACGTTTTATATGCATTTGTTTTTTTCGATTTTTATCCCACCGGTAAGTGATCAAAATTGTCTCTGAAACTCACTTTTGGGGGGACTGTACCTATGATACATCCTTAACGTCTCTAAAAAGAAAGAAAAAATGCATTTTCCATGGCCCATAGGAAAAAAATGAATTCAGAATTCATTGTATGATACTTACCAGGCATTATTTCACAGCAAAATCAATAAAAAAAATTTTGTGCGGAAAGGACTTTGGATATTGTTTGGGTAGAAGTACCGGTTGTGGCCACTTCAAGAATTTTTCTCATTTTCGAGTACTTGTCATTGAGACCAAATATAATAAAATTGTTTTGAACTCATACTTTTTATATCTAAGAAGAATACAATTCCAGATTTCTAGCATTAAAATCTTAATATGTGTTGCAAAATACTGGAAAATATAAAAAAGTAAAACCATAGCCGATTCACTAGTTCTGGCCACCTATCGACCGGTTTTGACCACGGTAATGTACCGGTTTTGGCCATGCTTAAGATGAGAAAAACTAAAAATTTATTGCACTTGAAATATTTTTTAAGGCGTGTTTAATCAATGAAAATCGTATTCTTGTGAAAGCATGCAATTGCTCTACACGAAAATGTCTTTAAAGCACAGATACCATCTGTGCTCCTAACTCACTAATTCTTTTTCACATTCGTCTCCTTCGTTTTGCACGAGTCACGTCATATTTTGCACCTAGTCGTACATCGTATTAATGTTTTTATCAGTACACTTTTATTTTTATTTTTACCACTGCTTTTCCAAACGTCGATTGTCGAATTGCATAATGATGGAAATGTTCAACAAAAGAGGTGTTCTACCGCTTTACCTTTTTTTTAACTCGACATTTTTAGGGATACATTTTTCTCAGCGTTTTTTAGTGTTTTTTCGTAGCATCTCCATGAATATATAAATTGATTGTGTATTTGTTGACGAAAAAACCAATTATTTCATTATCGTGGCCATATGCGGGGCAATTGCTTATTTTATGTACCAGTTGTGGCTATCGTATTTTTGATAAATTCATAGCTTTATTTAAAACTTTCAGTACATCAATATTTGCGGTGACGCCTTTTAAGATTGATGCGTGCAAAGCTGCATGCAATCCGCTAACTATGTAACCTGAATACGTTTCTATTTATTTATTTATTTCATGATTTATTCATCTTATTTATTTAGTTTTTTCTTGTTTTCACGCTGCGGATATTGCTTAATGGGTGCATACGTAGTATCGTATACATTTATTATTAAATTTAATATAAAAAATCATATCATTTATCATAATACTCTAGAACATGAGAGAAACATATAGGATTTCGATCGTAAATTTATGATAGTACTTCGTAAACTCATGAACCAAAGTCCGTATTCGGAACGATAGAATTTTAAAAAATCGTTTTCTATCAATTATTTTCACCAGGGATTCTACGTTTAGACGTTCCATATTTTTAAATTCACTATCTTAGCCATTCAGTATTTTGGTCATTCGCTATTTTGACCCCCAACCCAAAGTTGGGTATTTATTTTCTTCGATTTCTGCACCTCGAATCTCGCCACTTAACAATTCTTGAAGACTGTAGCTACCCAAGTAAAAAAATTATATGAAGATTGAATAAAAATTATATATAATGATCCACATCTAGAAGCTGTATACGAAAGTGGACACATACATTTTCTTTTACATGTTCGATACAATACTTATGAAGATTCTATAAAAATTATATATAGTGTAATATAATTTTGCGAATTTAATAAAACGCTTCTACAAAAATCGTTTTATAAAATCTGCAGACTATATATAAATGGAATCTAGGGAAAAAAGGTCGAGGAAAAAAAGGCCGGGGAAAAAATGGCCGGGAAAAAAAGGCCGATAGAATAAATGGCCGGGGAAAAATAGGCCGATGGAAAAACGCTGATTTAAATAAAGACCATGCAATCGATTTGTCAATAGTTTATTTATCAATATCAATTATCGAAAACATTTTTTTAAAAACATTAAACGGCTCCACTGTCGTTATTCGCGTGAAACGGGCTCGACCGCTTGCGAAAACGCAGAACATTGCTAACATTAGCAAGAAATTTTGGCAAATTCAAATTTCCGGTGTCGTACGCAAGACACAGGTTAATCAGCGTGATCTGACGTTCTTCGGCCGCACTGCGCTTCGTCGACTTCTTCTGCTGTACACCGAATTGTGCGAGCTTTGTACTATCCGCCGCGACCGCCAACCTCATTTTTTGGATTAATTTCCATATCGTTGAGTGGGAAATCCCTACGAGAATCTCAAAACGATTATTCCACCCTTCCGTACTATTATTTGTACGCGCCTCCCGGTTCAAGCCGTTAGTCATCGTCCAATCTTCTAAAAGCAAAACATTTCTAATTTTTTAACATTTCGTAGACGGATTTTTTTTTTTTAACGACCTTTTGAAATTCAGACACCTTCTGGTCGCACACGCACCCACACACTACAAAGAAATACACACAGTAAGCGGATTATATATAATATATACTTGCTATAATAATGTCGTATAGATTCGCAGGTTCGCGCGGAAGATTTTTAGAACGTTGATTGCGCAGTGTTCGCTTCACGGAGCTCTCAGCAGGAAGACGTTCTCGCGTACTGTTCGGCAATTCATGCACTTCTTCCGCGAATATCTGACTAGGCCTAGCTACACAATCCGACTTGGCCTTCGACTTCATCCGATTCAGGGACTTGTTTTTTTAAAATCAATTCAATGTCACAAACGTGATTGTGGCCGTGGACGAGAATGGGATTCGTTTTTTCCAAGGTCGTTTTGATTGCACCCGAACACTACACAAACAAGAATATAAAAATGTGTGTAAATCAACTTTTTTTTATCGGTAATCCTCCCGTCTTGTCTGACGCTGTATAAATTCGAGGGAGCATTTTACAGAAATCATGAACAGTTCTCGGTATAAAAATCTAAAAAAAATCAAGCATATGGAAGGAGCTGAAAAAAATGTTTTGACATAATAATAATTGTAAAATGTTATTAACAAATGACTTAAATAAATAATTTTGCAACAAATTACCGAGCAACGTATATATTCTTGTTATGAGAATTAAGTTAATTTTTTTAAATACGTATGAATTTCTTCAGAATTTTCTCTAATTTTCAATTTAAAAAAAAAACACCATTTTCAAACATTACATAATATTCCGAAAAAATTCATACGCATTTTATTTATTTATTTCAGTAATTTGTTGATAAACTTTTTTAATTATTAATATGCCAAAAGCATTCTGAATTTGTTTAGTTGCTCTGGGGGGGGCTCTGCCCCCCCCCCCCCCCCCTTGTGAGCGGACGTCCGCCCACGGGCACGGCGGCGCCACAGAATTACGGTTACCAGCGACTGTTCGTAAATTCTGTCTAATTCTCCCTGAAAAATACTCACTGAATCTAATACTATTCTTACCTTCCATTCCGAATTACGCTTCACACATCTCCAACGAAAACCACTTTTGTTTTTTCTGTGAACCGTGTACATGTTGCTCTTGTAGCAAAGCTTATCGCCACCTTTGGACGACGAAATTATCTCGACCGCTTCGGTGTTTGGATCATCCGGATCATCATCGTCTTCGTTATTGATCAACTCGTTATTACGACTTTCCTCTTCGTCCATTATGTCGTCTTCTTCGCGATCAATCATTTCGTCGTATTGTCCGTCGTTTGTATTCATGATTTCTTAGTTCATCTCAAACTCATTCAGAAGCACGTACGCGATTAACAGACAAATTTTATTTGGAAGCCTTCCGTGTCGAGCTTCGACATTGTACTGAGCCACCAAAATATTTCCGTTTTGGATAGATTATATATGGAATGTATCTGTGAATATACATATTTGAATGTTTTTTGGTCATCTAGGCATACAAAAAACGAATGTCATATTCAGAGTAGAGGTGAATGGCTAAAAACACACAGTACTATATCGCGTTTAGAAGTCTCTGCTCTGTGTTTTGATTCTTCAATGATAGTTTCAGCGTGCGTCAAAAACAAAGATATTATAACATGTAGTACGTTATTTTTTCATCGGCCTTTTTTTTCATCGGCCTTTTTTTTCATCGGCCTTTTTTCCATCGGCCTTTTTTTCCATCGGCCTTTTTATCCCCGGCCATTTATTCCATCGGCCTTTTTTTTCCGGCCATTTTTTCCTGATACCATATAAATGAAATACATTGTATAGTCCTTCTGTATGTCCATTATCTGATACAGACTATAAATATTGACTTATATATGATTTTCCTACGCGAGTAGGTCGGCAAAAGCCGCTTGCTCTTGAATGGGTCGCATTTTTTTTCCGGCGCCAAATCACCGGACAACCTAATAAAATAAGAAAAGAAATCTTGGCAATGTTAGCTTTGTAGTGTTTTCGGGATTTTGAGAGATTTACACTACATCGTAAAGTCGGGTCGATGAGTGTGACATTAAAACAAGTCAATGTCTCGATAATAATGGTAGCTCATCTGATCTGTTCGTACCTGATCAACATAAAGTCAAGTATGTATTATTCATTCACGCCAATCGAGCAACGGTACCGGTTATTAGTCCTCGCAAAAGATTAGAATTGAATTGTCGTACAGTTACGTTTAGGTGCCGACCTAAGCAGGTAATTGAATAATGTATTGTGGAATTCGAGACGACTTATATTTTTAAGCACTTATACCTGCATTAAGGGGCGCCGTTTTATGACCCATCGTTGTCACGACCCGTCCATGGGCCACGTCAACACCTGGAGCTTTAATTTCTGAGGACGTGTCGAAACAATCGTGTGCAAACTTTGATAGCTGAGAAAATCCAAAGCTACAAGGGTCATAACAACGGCAATTGTACGGGACAATGGTAACGATGACTGTCGCGGTGGTTGCACGTCCGGTGATATATAACGCTTAAAGACTTTTGAAATAATTGCTATAACTCCCGTCGATCTTTAGAGACAGTGGATACACTGCTGGAAATTCCATCGCTTAATGTTAAATGTCTATAGGTCTTTCTCTCTCTCTTTCTAATATAGCTCTGTCTCTCTCGGACTATTTTTCTTTTATTCCATGAAGAAAAAACGGTTAAGTCGCATGAAGAGCCAGAAGCTTAGACTAATTTTACGATATTTCCGCGTATTCTCTCAAAATACAGACCCTATTTATCGTACTGTTCGGAAGAATATAGCTCCCGAAAAAGGGGGGCGGGGCGGGGGGCAGGGTGTATCACTGACTCTTAAGGGGATATCCCCCTGCCACATGGAACCACAATCGCAGAATTTTTTCCCTCATTCAAAATAACATTTAAAAAAGATTACGTTCAAGATTTGCAATACACTGGGAAATTTTTTTTTATTTTGACTTTCGAATTTCGAAAGAAAAAAAATGTTGACTTCATATTCTTATTCGAGACAAAAAGTTGAGCGATGAAAACAATTTTTGCCGTGATCACCTGGGGAATAATGTTACTGTATTCGGCAGGGGGGATTCCCTTAAGTAATTGAACTCGTAATTATAATATGTTGTACCGGTTAAAAAAAAAACCAACATGTTCGAATTCAGGAGAAAGAAATTCTAGAGGACCTGTCTAGGTTTGCGAATGGATCTTTCATTCCATACAGAAGGTACGTAGGCGTTAGGACCAGAAACACTCGTTGCTGGTATTGTTCCATTTCTGTTTGTACCCATATTCCAGAAATTCCGACGGAAGCCAACGTAAGCAAAGCATTATGTCGTTGGACTTATTGCAGGTAATTCGCAGGTGGCCGTTTAAGGTCCTTCAGAGTGACCGTGCGACGAACCCTTAGCAGGTCAGTGATTAGTACCTTCCCCTTCCGCTCTTGTTTCGGCAATGTGTCAAGGGTCAATGCACCGAAAAATTGGCAAAAAGTATAAATACCGGAGCATCCCTTGAAATTCCATCATTCGTCAGTGAACCAAAGTGCGAGTAGTTGCTAACGAAATCATCGTCTTGTGTCTCCAACTCTCCAAAGTGAAGTTTACGAGTGAAAAAAAAAAAATACACCATGAATATCGCCGTGTGCTGAAACCCATTAAAACTGGAAAGAGGGTATCACCATTTCCAAGTTTTTCCCATCGATGAACGATTGAGGGATTTATTCTGGGAGTTCCTCGAGGACGGCGGGACGCACACGTGTTTCCGGTGCCGATTAAAAATGCTGAGAGATTCGGTAGAATTGGACCCTTCAATCCTTGAGACCGATGTGGTAAGTTTCTCTTAAGTTTTTATTTAATATCAGTAGATTATGCTAAGTAGTTCTACATGAGAGAATTTGCATTTGATGTTGTTCGGTTTTGAGTTTAACGCCAATCGGTCAAGTGCTTCAGGATTTACGAAATTTTGAATTTTGCAAAAAATTTCTACGTAAGAAAAGCTTAAAAACTGTAAGAAGAGAAATCTTCCCCACTTTGGCTATTCGCTAGATAATTTCGTTATTCAGCAAAGTATGTTTCAGAATTTTTTTAGATTTGTTAATTATGGCATTCAAGATGTCACAGTAAAAATTGTAACGAGAAATTTCGCTAAAGCGAAATCTCGATACAGGCACTGCCCGAACGCGCACAACACATTCCCGAAAACAATAACAACTAGCTTCTTCCCATGCTTTCCCTCCCCGCCCGCCTATATCTAATAGCAGTGTTGAGCATAGGAGAGGGACAGTGAGCGCTGCGGGGCGTGATTGAGGCGCGGATGACGTCATCGCGGGTCGACGAGTAACGAGGATCGCTAGCCGTCGTCTATCGATTAGGGATCCAACGGGACTCCTGCCGCCATCCATCTCCCACTTGTCGAACTACCATCACGCGTTACAATTACAACCCGCGGCGGCGTTAATGTCTCTCCCCTATGCAAATCAACCAATAGCAAAATTAGAAAATTAGGATAAAATTCGAGGAAGAAGACGGCGAGGATAATCGCCATAACGTTTTCTACTTCGAAAGAGATAACCGTTTCTACTTCGAAAGAGAGAACTGTTTTCTTCATCGTTAATATAAGAAGTGTTTAAATTGTGTCTGCGCCGAAGTAAATTCGTTCTGAGAGTATTTGGATTTTTTTTCAAAAGTATCGTAAGTTTTGAGCCCTAATTTTTTTACGACCCCGTGGAACCCCTTTCACCCCTATTTGCCCCCCCCCCCCCCCCCCGTAATACCCAATAAATAGATAACGAGTGTCCCCTCGTTATCAGCCATTTTGCCACCTGTCAATACTCGTGCGAAGAAGCATCGAGATCCTCAATATACCCCCCACAATTATTTATTAATACCAGTCACCCTATTCCAAATTGTCCTTCCGACAATTTGGGATTTTTTAAATTATTATTATTATTTGTTCCCTCGATTGATTATTTTTTTTTTAATTAAAAATTCAGCAATCGTCCTTCGGACTTTTTACGAATTTTCAATATAAATTCTTCCACCCCTTTTTTTTTTGTATTTCCCCTTTTACCAATTACCCGTATTATTTTTTGACCCCAAAACCCTATTTTTGTGCCACTCGGATTATTGCCATAGTTGAGATCACCGAGTTAATTTATAAGAGCCGACCGTTAGGCCATTTTGCACCTCGCCCTGACCGTTGTCTCAGCCCTACCCGACAGCTAATGCCCCTGTTTAAATTATTTCGCGTATTTGTATTATTTCGCGTATTTGTTCGCCCACTTCGTGGTTCGGGAGTTTGTAGTATTTACTAGTTTTTTAAAATATTAATTTCGGAAACGGTGTTGCACCGAATTTGCAACTGGCGCCCATATTTTGTTTATTATAATTATGTTTCTCGCCATTTTTTTTCTTTTTAATATTTTTTGTACTTGTTGATTTTTTTTTTTGAATAATTAAAGTAGTTTCTATTTTTTTAATAAGACCTACTGCATTGATTATTTATTTCACCCGTTTTCCCCTCCCACCATTTCAGGAGAGAACTTCGGGTCACAAAATATATTTTAAAAAATTGCTTTGAAATGAATTAAAAAAGTCTTTGTGTAGTTGTGGTCCAGTCAAATCCAGGCCCAAACTTCTGTAACAATTATTGCTGAAACTCGATATTATTCGTATCTCTGGGAGCCTTTTTTTCCGTCAATTTCTCTTTCAATTTTTTAATGAATCTGAATTCATACAGATTCGTGCCCAATCATCATCGCTACTTCAAACATTAATTTGTTGACTTCAGCGATTCGAGATCGGGGCCCTGCATGAACTTTGATTCATCAGAAATTGCAAGATCATTTTTTATTGTAGATAATATGTATATGTAATAATAATGATATCTAACGAAAAATTATAATTGATATTTGTCAACAGATGCCAATTGTCCTGCAAGACGCTAAATCCATCCTCGAAGACGATTCGGACTATTCGGATGATGAGGACGATGAAGACGATGAAGATGATGAAGATGATGAAGACGATGAAGACGATATAGACAATGAAGAAAATGAAGACGATAAAGACAATGAAGTATATGAAGAAGATAAAGACAATGAAGTATATGAAGAAGATGAAGAAGATGAAGACAATGAAGTATATGAAGAAGATGAAAAAGATGAAGAAGATGCAGAATATGAAGAAGATGAAAAAGATGAAGAAGATGCAGAATATGAAGAAGATGAAGACCATGTACACTATGTACATCCTGTAGACGTGGTATACTATGAAGAAGATCCGATCCGATGAAAAAAATTTGAGTCGAAACCTTCGATACATTTTTACATTTCGTAGCACCTAAGCACCATTATTGTATCTAGCTGCTTGGCGTAATTTTATCAATATTATTAATAAAGTACCTATTATGTGTATATTAAATACACTGAAAACATAAATAATCTATAATCTATTTTTTTCCACAAAATTCACAATTTTTCATGTTTTATTTAACCTATAATATCTGGGTAACAATGTATGATACGTACAATCCCGCCAATCGTGAGTTTCAAAGAAAATTCAAATTACTTCCCGATGGGATAAAAATTGGAACAAAATAATCGATATTACACGTGCTGGAAAATAAAATTTTGCATCGTAATATCTCCCAAATGTTATTAACAAATTTTTGAAAAAAACAATTGTTCAACAAACAATCAGTCGACCTAACGTTTTTTTAAATTTATTTGAATACGTATGAATTTTTTCAGATTTTATTCTTTGTTTTGATTATAATTTTTTTTATTTACAAAAATGTGCGCGAAATAACGAATTTTGGATATGTGTGTTCAGCATAAAACCATCTACTACACTCAAGATTTTTTTGCAAAATGCATCTAAAATTTGTTATACTCTGCGGATTTAGAAAAAAAAAATCAACATGAAGAAAAAAGCTGAGAAAATTCATACGCATTAAAAAAAATTAACAGATTATTTTCATAAAAAATAAGTTAAGTTAACTGTTTATTTGTTCAACAATTGTCCGTTTTACCAATTTGTTAATAACATTTTGGGACTATTATCATGCGAAATCAATATTTTCAGCACGTTTTATATGCATTTGTATTTTTCGATTTTTATCCCACCGGTAAGTGATCAAAATTGTCTCTGAAACTCACTTTTGGGGGGACTGTACCTAGTACCAAGGCAAAATCAGTCACAGCTGGAAGCGACTCACTAATCCGGAATTGGACACGAGATCCATATCCAGTATCTCCCAACGAGTGATTTCCAGGATAAGTGTTATGAAGTTGTTCTTCTGTCGGCGCTTCCGGCACGATGTTACCTCGTCTTCCATTTTCTCTCGATTCCCGGAACATATCCGAAGATGATGCTGGATCTCTAAACATTGTCTGGTCCACGTCAATGTGAGCTGGAATTCCTTGCAAAGCTCGACGCAAACGGTCGGTTAGGACGCTTCGAGGTCCTTCCGTCGATAAACCGTAATGCTCAAGCTCGGCCTGGAGCTGCTCGTATGACAAATCGGATACCGCGACGGACAAATGCGAAAACGGCATCATCGTAATAACTTGGAGTTCGTCAGGCCACCTAAGGATCTCAAAAACGCTCCACAAAAAAAACACAAGAGAATAAATTCAAAAAGTAGACGGTGTGCGCGGATCGCTGCACGTACCGTTCAAAAACAATCGCTGGTGTTGTCGCCGTTCGTACTCGCAAAAACGGTGTACCAGGCACAGCAAGGATAATAGATAAAAAATATAAAAAATGCATAAAATTTTCCGATACTATAGGGAGAAAAATAACGTAGCTCCTTAAAAATAATGGCTTAATGTTAAACACAATAAATACAATGTCTCTCTTTGTGAGTTTGTTCTCCGATTCGGTCCCGTAGGCCACTCTATAAAGTCCAGTCAAGAATTAAGAAATAAATTAATGAGAATTAATAAAAGCAACGTAACAACAAAAAAATTTCAAAATTTAAACTTTCCCGGGGATTCCGAAAATTACAAAAAAAAAGTTTACAGTCAGTTCAATAGAGGAGATTACAGTTGAGAACTGAAAAAAAAACCGATAACGTCACTCTCTTAATGGAAAAAAAATAGATCGAGTCAATAAATAGGTTGATGAATAAATAAGTAAATAAGGTAAAGTCAAAAATTTTAAAAAAAGTCAAAGTTAAAATTCGGAAGTGTCAAATGTAAAAATTTGCAACCAGTCGAAATTCGAATCTTCATGGAATTTCCAAAGGTGAAAGGTGATAGTCAATTTTTAAAAAATTTCAAAATCCAAATTCATAAAACGTAGCGTCGATAAATGATATAATAAATAAATAAAGCGTCAAATAGTTAAAATTCAGTCAAGAAGTTGAAAGTTTTTGAAATGTCAATCCAAGAATGAATTTTTTAAAAAAATCAATTAAAATTCCGAAATATCAAAGTTTAATCAAATAAATAAAATAATACTAATTAATTAAAAAGACAAATTTAGAAATTTCAAAAGGGACCACGTTACGAGGTGACAACAACGTTAAGGGAAGACCACGTCCAGCTGACGCGGCGTGACGTCACAAGCAGTCAATTTTACCGCGATATCCCAGGAACTATATTCCGGGGACCTGTCAGGAATTGGTGATGAAATAATATTTCACGGAGAAAGATTTCCCGTGCTAATTCCTAAGGGCTCTCAAAGTGAACCGAATCACGAACTCGCTCGACAACGAGGACAACACAATAACACAAAAAAAAAAGTAAACACGGTAGACTCGCTCGCTTGTCGTCTCGCTTCAACGGATACTTGCTATCTCCACCAACCGAACGCGATCAAAATAAGCGCGAGACAGTTACCGCAACAAATATGATTGTTTGATAATTTTAAATTTCCTTAATTTCCAGGTAATTATTTATAACTAATACGCACGTAGTGTACTGACTTCCAAAACACCGAAAATAATCATTTTCAATGATCGATAAAATGATCAACAGAATAAATAAATTTTCACCATAAACAAGAAAAAAAACGTTACTAAATTTAAAGTAAATAATTTGCAATAAATACGACGAAAAATACCCAGGGATAGATGACGAATTACCACGTTGGGCGCCCTTTTGTGACGTTAAAAAAAAATCCACAAACCCTACCATCCACTAAAACGCCACAAAACTTTACCCTCGATCGGTTTATTTTTAATAAGGGGCTCCGCTATTGCCGCGAAGCCCGATCGGTTTTTAAGCTGGTCACTTTTCTATTATAAATAATAATAAAAAAAAAGGAGGATAAAGGGTCTGGTTGCACGGCCAGCCTAGCAGCCTCGTCGTCGGGTAGAGGGGCGGTTCGGGAATCCGGGTACTTCTCTTATCGCAAATTTCTTTTGGTTGTCCCAAATAAAGTACGGACAGAGAATAGGGCCAATCCCGGAAATTCGTTCGACGATAACAAAAACAAACACAGAAAGGCCCAAGTCAAGTACACTAGTTTTCTTCCTTATATTTAGCGCTTTCCTTTACAAAAAAAAAAAACCCTACTAAAATCGCCGAAGGCTACTCGATTCACCCTCGTGATTTTCTACTCGCGACAAACAGAAATAGAAATAAAAAAAAATAAAAATAAAAATAAATTAACTTTTCGCACCGTCACCGCGACATTACCTGGAAGATCTAAATGCAACAAAAAAAAAACGCAAATATACAATAGAAATGACCGTCTCGCAAACGATCGTTCAAGGGAAGATAACACGCGAACAACAGAAACTAGCGTTCGAAAATCCTTAAACGGTTCCGACCCAAAAACCACAAAAAGGAACCAAAGGAAAAGAGACACTCGGTATTGAAGCACGCGCACTTCTTCAGCCCGGCAAAAAAAAACAGTTCTACGCCGCGAGGGTAGCAGTTACAGCCGCCTTACGCTCTCTACGCGCTTCCCGATGATTTCCCGGGCAATTAAATTTTTAAGCAAAAAAAAAAACAATACGCTACAAATTATCTCACGAACGCAAACTGTCTCGACACCGTCGCAACTCGATCACGATCGACACTTACACAACACTTCCCGGAATTATCTTTTTCGCGAACTCAACTGTCAAAAGGCGAAGCCGAAACCTTTCCTATAGCGCGGAGATGTCGACGCGAGTACGAGCCACGGTGCACTAGGAGCGAGTGTCAGTTTTAACAAAAAAAAATAATATTCTAATAATTGTCAGCGCAAAGACAAGGGCACGATACCTGCAGTCGCCGGTTCCATTTTTCCTTCCTTTCCTATCGCCCTTCCTATTGCCGAAAAACCCAACCTCCTCTAAACACAGTCCGGAGACAACTAACTTTCTGGTCGCGATCTTTTCGCTTCGTCGCTAGCCGATATTCTTCCCCTCTCCCTTCCTACGCAAATTTTCGGTGATGCCGCCTAGCGTGAGAAGCGAGTTCCCACGATCTATCGCACGCGACCAATAGAGCGCCAGGAATTCGAACGTTCCCGTACTCTCGTCGATCGAAATATCGATGGAGATGCCTCTGAACGTATTTTTCGAAAACCGAAACATCGTAAAAATTACGTTACTGATTTCCAGAGAATAAAAAAAAATACTACTTAAAGTCATATTCCAAAGCACGGCAAACAAGCAAATATATTCGCCGACGGCGCGCATGATGTTCGTTGTTGTCCGAGCGTAGCTATGCTCGACTCTGCTCTCGTTCCTCGATCAGCTTGTCCCGTGCTATGTTTCCTGGCAAGCGAAAGATTCCAGAAGCAGAAAAGCGACATGCAATATTGCTGGCTTCTTCCAGAAAGATGTCTCAGCGGTGAGGTTCCATAAAAAAAAACAAAAAAAAATCCTAGAATTAATAACCGATTTATGCGATCGCGAGTGCTCTAGAGAGTTGCCAGCGAAGTGTTTCCAGAGCGAGGTGGTGGCAAAAAAAAAAACAAAAGGCCGTGAATACGGGCCTAATTAAAACGCCTCAAAACAAAAAGAGCGTTACAATAAATATTTGAATGTTTTTTGGTCATCTAGGCTTACAAAAAACGAATGTCATATTCAGAGTAGAGGTGAATGGCTCAAAACACACAGTACTATATCGCGTATAGAAGTCTCTGCTCTGTGTTTTGATTCTTCAATGATAGTTTCAGCGTGCGTCAAAAACAAAGATATTATAACATGTAGTACGTTATTTTTTCATCGGCCTTTTTTTTTCATCGGCCTTTTTTTCCATCGGCCTTTTTTCCATCGGCCTTTTTTTCCATCGGCCTTTTTTTCCATCGGCCTTTTTTCCCCGGCCAATTATTCCATCGGCCTTTTTTCCCGGCCATTTTTTCCCCGGCCTTTTTTTCCTCGGCCATTTTTTCCTGATACCATATAAATGAAATACATTGTATAGTCCTTCTATATGTCCATTATCTGATACAGACTATAAATATTGACTTATATATGATTTTCCTACGCGAGTAGGTCGGCAAAAGCCGCTTGCTCTTGAATGGGTCGCATTTTTTTTCCGGCGCCAAATCACCAGACACCTTAATAAAATAAGAAAAGAAATCTTGGAAATGTTAGCTTTGTAGTGTTTTCGGGATTTTGAGAGATTTACACTACATCGTAAAGTCGGGTCGATGAGTGTGACATTAAAACAAGTCAATGTCTCGATAATAATGGTAGCTCATCTGATCTGTTCGTACCTGATCAACATAAAGTCAAGTATGTATTATTCATTCACGCCAATCGAGCAACGGTACCGGTTATTAGTCCTCGCAAAAGATTAGAATTGAATTGTCGTACAGTTACGTTTAGGTGCCGACCTAAGCAGGTAATTGAATAATGTATTGTGGAATTCGAGACGACTTATATTTTTAAGCACTTATACCTGCATTAAGGGGCGCCGTTTTATGACCCATCGTTGTCACGACCCGTCCATGGGCCACGTCAACACCTGCAGCTTCAATTTCTGAGGACGTGTCGAAACAATCGTGTGCAAACTTTGATAGCTGAGAAAATCCAAAGCTACAAGGGTCATAACAACGGCAATTGTACGGGACAATGGTAACGATGACTGTCGCGGTGGTTGCACGTCCGGTTATATATCACGCTTAAAGACTTTTGAAATAATTGTTATAACTCCCGTCGATCTTTAGAGACAGTGGATACACTGCTGGAAATTCCATCGCTCAATGTTAAATGTCTATAGGTCTTTCTCTCTCTCTTTCTAATATAGCTCTGTCTCTCTCGGACTATTTTTCTTTTATTCCATGAAGAAAAAACGGCTAAGTCGCATGAAGAGCCAGAAGCTTAGACTAATTTTACGATATTTCCGCGTATTCTCTCAAAATACAGACCCTATTTGTCGTACTGTTCGGAAGAATATAGCTCCCGGAAAAGGGGGGCGGGGCGGGGGGCAGGGTGTATCACTGACTCTTAAGGGGATATCCCCCTGCCACATGGAACCACAATCGCAGAATTTTTTCCCTCATTCAAAATAACATTTAAAAAAGATTACGTTCAAGATTTGCAATACACTGGGAAATTTTTTTTTATTTTGACTTTCGAATTTCGAAAAAAAAAAAAATGTTGACTTCATATTCTTATTCGAGACAAAAAGTTGAGCGATGAAAACAATTTTTGCCGTGATCACCTGGGGAATAATGTTACTGTATTTGGCAGGGGGGATTCCCTTAAGTAATTGAACTCTTAATTATAATATGTTGTACCGGTTAAAAAAAAAAACCAACATGTTCGAATTCAGGAGAAAGAAATTCTAGAGGACCTGTCTTGGTTTGCGAATGGATCTTTCATTCCATACAGAAGGTACGTAGGCGTTAGGACCAGAAACACTCGTTGCTGGTATTGTTCCATTTCTGTTTGTACCCGTATTCCAGAAATTCCGACGGAAGCCAACGTAAGCAAAGCATTATGTCGTTGGACTTATTGCAGGTAATTCGCAGGTGGCCGTTTGAGGTCCTTCAGAGTGACCGTGCGACGAACCCTTAGCAGGTCAGTGATTAGTACCTTCCCCTTCCGCTCTTGATTCGGCAATGTGTCAAGGGTCAATGCACCGAAAAATTGGCAAAAAGTATAAATACCGGAGCATCCCTTGAAATTTCATCATTCGTCAGTGAACCAAAGTGCGAGTAGTTGCTAACGAAATCATCGTCTTGTGTCTCCAACTCTCCAAAGTGAAGTTTACAAGTGAAAAAAAAAAATACACCATGAATATCGCCGTGTGCTGCAACCCATTAAAACTGGAAAGAGGGTATCACCATTTCCAAGTTTTTCCCATCGATGAACGATTGAAGGATTTATTCTGGGAGTTCCTCGAGGACGGCGGGACGCACACGTGTTTCAGGTGCCGATTAAAAATGCTGAGAGATTTGGTAGAATTGGACCCTTCAATCCTTGAGACCGATGTGGTAAGTTTCTCTTAAGTTTTTATTTAATATCAGTAGATTATGCTAAGTAGTTCTACATGAGAGAATTTGCATTTGATGTTGTTCGGTTTTGAGTTTAACGCCAATCGGTCAAGTGCTTCAGGATTTACGAAATTTTGAATTTTGCAAAAAATTTTTACGTAAGAAAAGCTTAAAAACTGTGAGAAGAGAAATCTTCCCAACTTTGGCTATTCGCTAGATAATTTCGTTATTCAGCAAAGTATGTTTCAGAATTTTTTCAGATTTGTTAATTATGGCATTCAAGATGTCACAGTAAAAATTGTAACGAGAAATTTCGCTAAAGCGAAATCTCGATACAGGCACTGCCCGAACGCGCACAACACATTCCCGAAAACAATAACAACTAGCTTCTTCCCATGCTTTCCCTCCCCGCCCGCCTATATCTAATAGCAGTTGTTGAGCATAGGAGAGGGACAGTGAGCGCTGCGGGGCGTGATTGAGGCGCGGATGACGTCATCGCGGGTCGACAAGTAACGAGGATCGCCAGCCGTCGTCTATCGATTAGGGATCCAACGGGACTCCTGCCGCCATCCATCTCCCACTTGTCGAACTACCATCACGCGTTACAATTACTACCCGCGGCGGCGTTAATGTCTCTCTCCTATGCAAATCAACCAATAGCAAAATTAGAAAATTAGGATAAAATTCGAGGAAGAAGACGGCGAGGATAATCGCCATAACGTTTTCTACTTCGAAAGAGATAACCGTTTCTACTTCGAAAGAGAGAACTGTTTTCTTCATCGTTAAGATAAGAAGTGTTTAAATTGTGTCTGCGCCGAAGTAAATTCGTGCTGAGAGTATTTGGATTTTTTTTCAAAAGTATCGTAAGTTTTGAGCCCGGATTTTTTTACGACCCCGTGGAACCCCTTTCACCCCTATTTGCCACCGACCCCCCCCCCCCCCCCCCCCCCCGTAATACCCAATAAATAGATAACGAGTGTCCCCTCGTTATCAGCCATTTTGCCACCTGTCAATACTCGTGCGAAGAAGCATCGAGATCCCCAATATACCCCCCACAATTATTTATTAATACCAGTCACCCTATTCCAAATTGTCCTTCCGACAATTTGGGATTTTTAAAATAATTATTATTATTTGTTCCCTCGATTTATTATTTTTTTTTAAATTAAAAATTCGGGAATCGTCCTTCGGACTTTTTACGAATTTTCAATATAAATTCTTCCCCCCCTTTTTTTTGTATTTCCCCTTTTACCAATTACCCGTATTATTTTTTGACTCCAAAACCCTATTTTTGTGCCACTCGGATTATTGCCATAGTTGCGATCACCGAGTTAATTTATAAGAGCCGGTCGTTAGGCCATTTTGCCCCTCGCCCTGACCGTTGTCTCAGCCCTACCCGACAGCTAATGCCCCTGTTTAAATTATTTCGCGTATTTGTTCTCACACTTCGTTGTTTGAGAGTTTGTAGTATTTACTAGTTTTTTTAAATATTAATTTCGGGAACGGTGTTGCACCGAATTTGCAACTGGCGCCCATATTTTGTTTATTATAATTATGTTTCTCGCCATTTTTTTTCTTTTCAATATTTTTTGTATTTGTTGATTTTTTTTTTGAATAATTAAAGTAGTTTCTATTTTTTTAATAAGACCTACTGCATTGATTATTTATTTTACCCGTTTTCCCCTCCCACCATTTCAGGAGAGAACTTCGGGTCACAAAATATATTTAAAAAAATTGCTTTGAAATGAATTAAAAAAGTCTTTGTGTAGTTGTGGTCCAGTCAAATCCAGGCCCAAACTTCTGTAACAATTATTGCTGAAACTCGATATTATTCGTATCTCTGGGAGCCTTTTTTTCCGTCAATTTCTCTTTCAATTTTTTAATGAATCTGAATTCATACAGATTCGTGCCCAATCATCATCGCTACTTCAAACATTAATTTGTTGACTTCAGCGATTCGAGATCGGGGCCCTGCATGAATTTTGATTCATCAGAAATTGCAAGATCATTTTTTATTGTAGATAATATGTATATGTAATAATAATGATATCTAACGAAAAATTATAATTGATATTTGTCAACAGATGCCAATTGTCCTGCAAGACGCTAAATCCATCCTCGAAGACGATTCGGACTATTCGGATGATGAGGACGATGAAGACGATGAAGATGATGAAGATGATGAAGACGATGAAGACGATGAAGACGATATAGACAATGAAGAGAATGAAGACGATGAAGACAATGAAGTATATGAAGAAGATAAAGACAATGAAGTATATAAAGAAGATGAAGAAGATGAAGACAATGAAGTATATGAAGAAGATGAAAAAGATGAAGAAGATGCAGAATATGAAGAAGATGAAGACCATGTACACTATGTTCATCCTGTAGACGTGGTATACTATGAAGAAGATCCGATACGATGAAAAAAATTTGAATCGAAACCTTCGATACATTTTTACATTTCGTAGCACCTAAGCACCATTATTGTATCTAGCTGCTTGGCGTAATTTTATCAATATTATTAATAAAGTACCTATTATGTGTATATTAAATACACTGAAAACATAAATAATCTATAATCTATTTTTTTCCACAAAATTCACAATTTTTCATGTTTTATTTAACCTATAATATCTGGGTAACAATGTATGATACGTACAATCCCGCCAATCGTGAGTTTCAAAGAAAATTCAAATTACTTCCCGATGGGATAAAAATTGGAACAAAATAATCGATATTACACGTGCTGGAAAATAAAATTTTGCATCGTAATATCTCCAAAATGTTATTAACAAATTTTTGAAAAAAACAATTTTTCAACAAACAATCAGTCAACCTAACGTTTTTTTTAATTTATTTGAATACGTATGAATTTTATCAGATTTTATTCTTTGTTTTGATTATAATTTTTTTTATTTACAAAAATGTGCGCGAAATAACGAATTTTGGATATGTGTGTTCAGCATAAAACCATCTACTACACTCAAGATTTTTTTGCACAATGCATCTAAAATTTGTTATACTCTGCGGATTTAGAAAAAAAAAGATCAACATGAAGAAAAAAGCTGAGAAAATTCATACGCATTAAAAAAAATTAACATATTATTTTCATGAAAAATAAGTTAAGTTAACTGTTTATTTGTTCAACAATTGTCCGTTTTACCAATTTGTTAATAACGTTTTGGGACTATTATCATGCGAAATCAATATTTTCAGCACGTTTTATATGCATTTGTTTTTTTTCGATTTTTATCCCACCGGTAAGTGATCAAAATTGTCTCTGAAACTCACTTTTGGGGGGACTGTACCTAGTACCAAGGCAAAATCAGTCACAGCTGGAAGCGACTCACTAATCCGGAATTGGACACGAGATCCATATCCAGTATCTCCCAACGAATGATTTCCAGGATTAGTGTTATGAAGTTGTTCTTCTGTCGGCGCTTCCGGCACGATGTTACCTCGTCTTCCATTTTCTCTCGATTCCCGGAACATATCCGAAGATGATGCTGGATCTCCAAACATTGTCTGGTCCACGTCAATGTGAGCTGGAATTCCTTGCAAAGCTCGACGCAAACGGTCGGTTAGGACGCTTCGAGGTCCTTCCGTCGATAAACCGTAATGCTCAAGCTCGGCCTGGAGCTGCTCGTATGACAAATCGGATACCGCGACGGACAAATGCGAAAACGGCATCATCGTAATAACTTGGAGTTCGTCAGGCCACCTAAGGATCTCAAAAACGCTCCACAAAAAAAACACAAGAGAATAAATTCAAAAAGTAGACGGTGTGCGCGGATCGCTGCACGTACCGTTCAAAAACAATCGCTGGTGTTGTCGCCGTTCGTACTCGCAAAAACGGTGTACCAGGCACAGCAAGGATAATAGATAAAAAATATAAAAAATGCATAAAATTTTCCGATACTATAGGGAGAAAAATAACGTAGCTCCTTAAAAATAATGGCTTAATGTTAAACACAATAAATACAATGTCTCTCTTTGTGAGTTTGTTCTCCGATTCGGTCCCGTAGGCCACTCTATAAAGTCCAGTCAAGAATTAAGAAATAAATTAATGAGAATTAATAAAAGCAACGTAACAACAAAAAAATTTCAAAATTTAAACTTTCCCGGGGATTCCGAAAATTACAAAAAAAAAGTTTACAGTCAGTTCAATAGAGGAGATTACAGTTGAGAACTGAAAAAAAAACCGATAACGTCACTCTCTTAATGGAAAAAAAATAGATCGAGTCAATAAATAGGTTGATGAATAAATAAGTAAATAAGGTAAAGTCAAAAATTTTAAAAAAAGTCAAAGTTAAAATTCGGAAGTGTCAAATGTAAAAATTTGCAACCAGTCGAAATTCGAATCTTCATGGAATTTCCAAAGGTGAAAGGTGATAGTCAATTTTTAAAAAATTTCAAAATCCAAATTCATAAAACGTAGCGTCGATAAATGATATAATAAATAAATAAAGCGTCAAATAGTTAAAATTCAGTCAAGAAGTTGAAAGTTTTTGAAATGTCAATCCAAGAATGAATTTTTAAAAAAAATCAATTAAAATTCCGAAATATCAAAGTTTAATCAAATAAATAAAATAATACTAATTAATTAAAAAGACAAATTTAGAAATTTCAAAAGGGACCACGTTACGAGGTGACAACAACGTTAAGGGAAGACCACGTCCAGCTGACGCGGCGTGACGTCACAAGCAGTCAATTTTACCGCGATATCCCAGGAACTATATTCCGGGGACCTGTCAGGAATTGGTGATGAAATAATATTTCACGGAGAAAGATTTCCCGTGCTAATTCCTAAGGGCTCTCAAAGTGAACCGAATCACGAACTCGCTCGACAACGAGGACAACACAATAACACAAAAAAAAAAGTAAACACGGTAGACTCGCTCGCTTGTCGTCTCGCTTCAACGGATACTTGCTATCTCCACCAACCGAACGCGATCAAAATAAGCGCGAGACAGTTACCGCAACAAATATGATTGTTTGATAATTTTAAATTTCCTTAATTTCCAGGTAATTATTTATAACTAATACGCACGTAGTGTACTGACTTCCAAAACACCGAAAATAATCATTTTCAATGATCGATAAAATGATCAACAGAATAAATAAATTTTCACCATAAACAAGAAAAAAAACGTTACTAAATTTAAAGTAAATAATTTGCAATAAATACGACGAAAAATACCCAGGGATAGATGACGAATTACCACGTTGGGCGCCCTTTTGTGACGTTAAAAAAAAATCCACAAACCCTACCATCCACTAAAACGCCACAAAACTTTACCCTCGATCGGTTTATTTTTAATAAGGGGCTCCGCTATTGCCGCGAAGCCCGATCGGTTTTTAAGCTGGTCACTTTTCTATTATAAATAATAATAAAAAAAAAGGAGGATAAAGGGTCTGGTTGCACGGCCAGCCTAGCAGCCTCGTCGTCGGGTAGAGGGGCGGTTCGGGAATCCGGGTACTTCTCTTATCGCAAATTTCTTTTGGTTGTCCTAAATAAAGTACGGACAGAGAATAGGGCCAATCCCGGAAATTCGTTCGACGATAACAAAAACAAACACAGAAAGGCCCAAGTCAAGTACACTAGTTTTCTTCCTTATATTTAGCGCTTTCCTTTACAAAAAAAAAAAACCCTACTAAAATCGCCGAAGGCTACTCGATTCACCCTCGTGATTTTCTACTCGCGACAAACAGAAATAGAAATAAAAAAAAATAAAAATAAAAATAAATTAACTTTTCGCACCGTCACCGCGAAATTACCTGGAAGATCTAAATGCAACAAAAAAAAAACGCAAATATACAATAGAAATGACCGTCTCGCAAACGATCGTTCAAGGGAAGATAACACGCGAACAACAGAAACTAGCGCTCGAAAATCCTTAAACGGTTCCGACCCAAAAACCACAAAAAGGAACCAAAGGAAAAGAGACACTCGGTATTGAAGCACGCGCACTTCTTCAGCCCGGCAAAAAAAAACAGTTCTACGCCGCGAGGGTAGCAGCCACAGCCGCCTTACGCTCTCTACGCGCTTCCCGATGATTTCCCGGGCAATTAAATTTTTAAGCAAAAAAAAAAACAATACGCTACAAATTATCTCACGAACGCAAACTGTCTCGACACCGTCGCAACTCGATCACGATCGACACTTACACAACACTTCCCGGAATTATCTTTTTCGCGAACTCAACTGTCAAAAGGCGAAGCCGAAACCTTTCCTATAGCGCGGAGATGTCGACGCGAGTACGAGCCACGGTGCACTAGGAGCGAGTGTCAGTTTTAACAAAAAAAAATAATATTCTAATAATTGTCAGCGCAAAGACAAGGGCACGATACCTGCAGTCGCCGGTTCCATTTTTCCTTCCTTTCCTATCGCCCTTCCTATTGCCGAAAAACCCAACCTCCTCTAAACACAGTCCGGAGACAACTAACTTTCTGGTCGCGATCTTTTCGCTTCGTCGCTAGCCGATATTCTTCCCCTCTCCCTTCCTACGCAAATTTTCGGTGATGCCGCCTAGCGTGAGAAGCGAGTTCCCACGATCTATCGCACGCGACCAATAGAGCGCCAGGAATTCGAACGTTCCCGTACTCTCGTCGATCGAAATATCGATGGAGATGCCTCTGAACGTATTTTTCGAAAACCGAAACATCGTAAAAATTACGTTACTGATTTCCAGAGAATAAAAAAAAATACTACTTAAAGTCATATTCCAAAGCACGGCAAACAAGCAAATATATTCGCCGACGGCGCGCATGATGTTCGTTGTTGTCCGAGCGTAGCTATGCTCGACTCTGCTCTCGTTCCTCGATCAGCTTGTCCCGTGCTATGTTTCCTGGCAAGCGAAAGATTCCAGAAGCAGAAAAGCGACATGCAATATTGCTGGCTTCTTCCAGAAAGATGTCTCAGCGGTGAGGTTCCATAAAAAAAAACAAAAAAAAATCCTAGAATTAATAACCGATTTATGCGATCGCGAGTGCTCTAGAGAGTTGCCAGCGAAGTGTTTCCAGAGCGAGGTGGTGGCAAAAAAAAAAACAAAAGGCCGTGAATACGGGCCTAATTAAAACGCCTCAAAACAAAAAGAGCGTTACAATAAATATTTGAATGTTTTTTGGTCATCTAGGCTTACAAAAAACGAATGTCATATTCAGAGTAGAGGTGAATGGCTCAAAACACACAGTACTATATCGCGTATAGAAGTCTCTGCTCTGTGTTTTGATTCTTCAATGATAGTTTCAGCGTGCGTCAAAAACAAAGATATTATAACATGTAGTACGTTATTTTTTCATCGGCCTTTTTTTTTCATCGGCCTTTTTTTCCATCGGCCTTTTTTCCATCGGCCTTTTTTTCCATCGGCCTTTTTTTCCATCGGCCTTTTTTCCCCGGCCAATTATTCCATCGGCCTTTTTTCCCGGCCATTTTTTCCCCGGCCTTTTTTTCCTCGGCCATTTTTTCCTGATACCATATAAATGAAATACATTGTATAGTCCTTCTATATGTCCATTATCTGATACAGACTATAAATATTGACTTATATATGATTTTCCTACGCGAGTAGGTCGGCAAAAGCCGCTTGCTCTTGAATGGGTCGCATTTTTTTTCCGGCGCCAAATCACCAGACACCTTAATAAAATAAGAAAAGAAATCTTGGAAATGTTAGCTTTGTAGTGTTTTCGGGATTTTGAGAGATTTACACTACATCGTAAAGTCGGGTCGATGAGTGTGACATTAAAACAAGTCAATGTCTCGATAATAATAGTAGCTCATCTGATCTGTTCGTACCTGATCAACATAAAGTCAAGTATGTATTATTCATTCACGCCAATCGAGCAACGGTACCGGTTATTAGTCCTCGCGAAAGATTAGAATTGAATTGTCGTACAGTTACGTTTAGGTGCCGACCTAAGCAGGTAATTAAATAATGTATTGTGGAATTCGAGACGACTTATATTTTTAAGTACTTATACCTGCATTAAGGGGCGCCGTTTTATGACCCATCGTTGTCACGACCCGTCCATGGGCCACGTCAACACCTGCAGCTTCAATTTCTGAGGACGTGTCGAAACAATCGTGTGCAAACTTTGATAGCTGAGAAAATCCAAAGCTACAAGGGTCATAACAACGGCAATTGTACGGGACAATGGTAACGATGACTGTCGCGGTGGTTGCACGTCCGGTTATATATCACGCTTAAAGACTTTTGAAATAATTGTTATAACTCCCGTCGATCTTTAGAGACAGTGGATACACTGCTGGAAATTCCATCGCTCAATGTTAAATGTCTATAGGTCTTTCTCTCTCTCTTTCTAATATAGCTCTGTCTCTCTCGGACTATTTTTCTTTTATTCCATGAAGAAAAAACGGCTAAGTCGCATGAAGAGCCAGAAGCTTAGACTAATTTTACGATATTTCCGCGTATTCTCTCAAAATACAGACCCTATTTGTCGTACTGTTCGGAAGAATATAGCTCCCGGAAAAGGGGGGCGGGGCGGGGGGCAGGGTGTATCACTGACTCTTAAGGGGATATCCCCCTGCCACATGGAACCACAATCGCAGAATTTTTTCCCTCATTCAAAATAACATTTAAAAAAGATTACGTTCAAGATTTGCAATACACTGGGAAATTTTTTTTTATTTTGACTTTCGAATTTCGAAAAAAAAAAAAATGTTGACTTCATATTCTTATTCGAGACAAAAAGTTGAGCGATGAAAACAATTTTTGCCGTGATCACCTGGGGAATAATGTTACTGTATTTGGCAGGGGGGATTCCCTTAAGTAATTGAACTCTTAATTATAATATGTTGTACCGGTTAAAAAAAAAAACCAACATGTTCGAATTCAGGAGAAAGAAATTCTAGAGGACCTGTCTTGGTTTGCGAATGGATCTTTCATTCCATACAGAAGGTACGTAGGCGTTAGGACCAGAAACACTCGTTGCTGGTATTGTTCCATTTCTGTTTGTACCCGTATTCCAGAAATTCCGACGGAAGCCAACGTAAGCAAAGCATTATGTCGTTGGACTTATTGCAGGTAATTCGCAGGTGGCCGTTTGAGGTCCTTCAGAGTGACCGTGCGACGAACCCTTAGCAGGTCAGTGATTAGTACCTTCCCCTTCCGCTCTTGATTCGGCAATGTGTCAAGGGTCAATGCACCGAAAAATTGGCAAAAAGTATAAATACCGGAGCATCCCTTGAAATTTCATCATTCGTCAGTGAACCAAAGTGCGAGTAGTTGCTAACGAAATCATCGTCTTGTGTTTCCAACTCTCCAAAGTGAAGTTTACAAGTGAAAAAAAAAAATACACCATGAATATCGCCGTGTGCTGCAACCCATTAAAACTGGAAAGAGGGTATCACCATTTCCAAGTTTTTCCCATCGATGAACGATTGAAGGATTTATTCTGGGAGTTCCTCGAGGACGGCGGGACGCACACGTGTTTCAGGTGCCGATTAAAAATGCTGAGAGATTTGGTAGAATTGGACCCTTCAATCCTTGAGACCGATGTGGTAAGTTTCTCTTAAGTTTTTATTTAATATCAGTAGATTATGCTAAGTAGTTCTACATGAGAGAATTTGCATTTGATGTTGTTTGGTTTTGAGTTTAACGCCAATCGGTCAAGTGCTTCAGGATTTACGAAATTTTGAATTTTGCAAAAAATTTTTACGTAAGAAAAGCTTAAAAACTGTGAGAAGAGAAATCTTCCCAACTTTGGCTATTCGCTAGATAATTTCGTTATTCAGCAAAGTATGTTTCAGAATTTTTTCAGATTTGTTAATTATGGCATTCAAGATGTCACAGTAAAAATTGTAACGAGAAATTTCGCTAAAGCGAAATCTCGATACAGGCACTGCCCGAACGCGCACAACACATTCCCGAAAACAATAACAACTAGCTTCTTCCCATGCTTTCCCTCCCCGCCCGCCTATATCTAATAGCAGTTGTTGAGCATAGGAGAGGGACAGTGAGCGCTGCGGGGCGTGATTGAGGCGCGGATGACGTCATCGCGGGTCGACAAGTAACGAGGATCGCCAGCCGTCGTCTATCGATTAGGGATCCAACGGGACTCCTGCCGCCATCCATCTCCCACTTGTCGAACTACCATCACGCGTTACAATTACTACCCGCGGCGGCGTTAATGTCTCTCTCCTATGCAAATCAACCAATAGCAAAATTAGAAAATTAGGATAAAATTCGAGGAAGAAGACGGCGAGGATAATCGCCATAACGTTTTCTACTTCGAAAGAGATAACCGTTTCTACTTCGAAAGAGAGAACTGTTTTCTTCATCGTTAAGATAAGAAGTGTTTAAATTGTGTCTGCGCCGAAGTAAATTCGTGCTGAGAGTATTTGGATTTTTTTTCAAAAGTATCGTAAGTTTTGAGCCCGGATTTTTTTACGACCCCGTGGAACCCCTTTCACCCCTATTTGCCACCGACCCCCCCCCCCCCCCCCCCCCGTAATACCCAATAAATAGATAACGAGTGTCCCCTCGTTATCAGCCATTTTGCCACCTGTCAATACTCGTGCGAAGAAGCATCGAGATCCCCAATATACCCCCCACAATTATTTATTAATACCAGTCACCCTATTCCAAATTGTCCTTCCGACAATTTGGGATTTTTAAAATTATTATTATTATTTGTTCCCTCGATTTATTATTTTTTTTTAAATTAAAAATTCGGGAATCGTCCTTCGGACTTTTTACGAATTTTCAATATAAATTCTTCCCCCCCTTTTTTTTGTATTTCCCCTTTTACCAATTACCCGTATTATTTTTTGACTCCAAAACCCTATTTTTGTGCCACTCGGATTATTGCCATAGTTGCGATCACCGAGTTAATTTATAAGAGCCGGTCGTTAGGCCATTTTGCCCCTCGCCCTGACCGTTGTCTCAGCCCTACCCGACAGCTAATGCCCCTGTTTAAATTATTTCGCGTATTTGTTCTCACACTTCGTGGTTTGAGAGTTTGTAGTATTTACTAGTTTTTTTAAATATTAATTTCGGGAACGGTGTTGCACCGAATTTGCAACTGGCGCCCATATTTTGTTTATTATAATTATGTTTCTCGCCATTTTTTTTCTTTTCAATATTTTTTGTATTTGTTGATTTTTTTTTTGAATAATTAAAGTAGTTTCTATTTTTTTAATAAGACCTACTGCATTGATTATTTATTTTACCCGTTTTCCCCTCCCACCATTTCAGGAGAGAACTTCGGGTCACAAAATATATTTAAAAAAATTGCTTTGAAATGAATTAAAAAAGTCTTTGTGTAGTTGTGGTCCAGTCAAATCCAGGCCCAAACTTCTGTAACAATTATTGCTGAAACTCGATATTATTCGTATCTCTGGGAGCCTTTTTTTCCGTCAATTTCTCTTTCAATTTTTTAATGAATCTGAATTCATACAGATTCGTGCCCAATCATCATCGCTACTTCAAACATTAATTTGTTGACTTCAGCGATTCGAGATCGGGGCCCTGCATGAATTTTGATTCATCAGAAATTGCAAGATCATTTTTTATTGTAGATAATATGTATATGTAATAATAATGATATCTAACGAAAAATTATAATTGATATTTGTCAACAGATGCCAATTGTCCTGCAAGACGCTAAATCCATCCTCGAAGACGATTCGGACTATTCGGATGATGAGGACGATGAAGACGATGAAGATGATGAAGATGATGAAGACGATGAAGACGATGAAGACGATATAGACAATGAAGAGAATGAAGACGATGAAGACAATGAAGTATATGAAGAAGATAAAGACAATGAAGTATATAAAGAAGATGAAGAAGATGAAGACAATGAAGTATATGAAGAAGATGAAAAAGATGAAGAAGATGCAGAATATGAAGAAGATGAAGACCATGTACACTATGTTCATCCTGTAGACGTGGTATACTATGAAGAAGATCCGATACGATGAAAAAAATTTGAATCGAAACCTTCGATACATTTTTACATTTCGTAGCACCTAAGCACCATTATTGTATCTAGCTGCTTGGCGTAATTTTATCAATATTATTAATAAAGTACCTATTATGTGTATATTAAATACACTGAAAACATAAATAATCTATAATCTATTTTTTTCCACAAAATTCACAATTTTTCATGTTTTATTTAACCTATAATATCTGGGTAACAATGTATGATACGTACAATCCCGCCAATCGTGAGTTTCAAAGAAAATTCAAATTACTTCCCGATGGGATAAAAATTGGAACAAAATAATCGATATTACACGTGCTGGAAAATAAAATTTTGCATCGTAATATCTCCAAAATGTTATTAACAAATTTTTGAAAAAAACAATTTTTCAACAAACAATCAGTCAACCTAACGTTTTTTTTAATTTATTTGAATACGTATGAATTTTATCAGATTTTATTCTTTGTTTTGATTATAATTTTTTTTATTTACAAAAATGTGCGCGAAATAACGAATTTTGGATATGTGTGTTCAGCATAAAACCATCTACTACACTCAAGATTTTTTTGCACAATGCATCTAAAATTTGTTATACTCTGCGGATTTAGAAAAAAAAAGATCAACATGAAGAAAAAAGCTGAGAAAATTCATACGCATTAAAAAAAATTAACATATTATTTTCATGAAAAATAAGTTAAGTTAACTGTTTATTTGTTCAACAATTGTCCGTTTTACCAATTTGTTAATAACGTTTTGGGACTATTATCATGCGAAATCAATATTTTCAGCACGTTTTATATGCATTTGTTTTTTTTCGATTTTTATCCCACCGGTAAGTGATCAAAATTGTCTCTGAAACTCACTTTTGGGGGGACTGTACCTAGTACCAAGGCAAAATCAGTCACAGCTGGAAGCGACTCACTAATCCGGAATTGGACACGAGATCCATATCCAGTATCTCCCAACGAATGATTTCCAGGATTAGTGTTATGAAGTTGTTCTTCTGTCGGCGCTTCCGGCACGATGTTACCTCGTCTTCCATTTTCTCTCGATTCCCGGAACATATCCGAAGATGATGCTGGATCTCCAAACATTGTCTGGTCCACGTCAATGTGAGCTGGAATTCCTTGCAAAGCTCGACGCAAACGGTCGGTTAGGACGCTTCGAGGTCCTTCCGTCGATAAACCGTAATGCTCAAGCTCGGCCTGGAGCTGCTCGTATGACAAATCGGATACCGCGACGGACAAATGCGAAAACGGCATCATCGTAATAACTTGGAGTTCGTCAGGCCACCTAAGGATCTCAAAAACGCTCCACAAAAAAAACACAAGAGAATAAATTCAAAAAGTAGACGGTGTGCGCGGATCGCTGCACGTACCGTTCAAAAACAATCGCTGGTGTTGTCGCCGTTCGTACTCGCAAAAACGGTGTACCAGGCACAGCAAGGATAATAGATAAAAAATATAAAAAATGCATAAAATTTTCCGATACTATAGGGAGAAAAATAACGTAGCTCCTTAAAAATAATGGCTTAATGTTAAACACAATAAATACAATGTCTCTCTTTGTGAGTTTGTTCTCCGATTCGGTCCCGTAGGCCACTCTATAAAGTCCAGTCAAGAATTAAGAAATAAATTAATGAGAATTAATAAAAGCAACGTAACAACAAAAAAATTTCAAAATTTAAACTTTCCCGGGGATTCCGAAAATTACAAAAAAAAAGTTTACAGTCAGTTCAATAGAGGAGATTACAGTTGAGAACTGAAAAAAAAACCGATAACGTCACTCTCTTAATGGAAAAAAAATAGATCGAGTCAATAAATAGGTTGATGAATAAATAAGTAAATAAGGTAAAGTCAAAAATTTTAAAAAAAGTCAAAGTTAAAATTCGGAAGTGTCAAATGTAAAAATTTGCAACCAGTCGAAATTCGAATCTTCATGGAATTTCCAAAGGTGAAAGGTGATAGTCAATTTTAAAAAAATTTCAAAATCCAAATTCATAAAACGTAGCTTCGATAAATGATATAATAAATAAATAAAGCGTCAAATAGTTAAAATTCAGTCAAGAAGTTGAAAGTTTTTGAAATGTCAATCCAAGAATGAATTTTTTAAAAAAATCAATTAAAATTCCGAAATATCAAAGTTTAATCAAATAAATAAAATAATACTAATTAATTAAAAAGACAAATTTAGAAATTTCAAAAGGGACCACGTTACGAGGTGACAACAACGTTAAGGGAAGACCACGTCCAGCTGACGCGGCGTGACGTCACAAGCAGTCAATTTTACCGCGATATCCCAGGAACTATATTCCGGGGACCTGTCAGGAATTGGTGATGAAATAATATTTCACGGAGAAAGATTTCCCGTGCTAATTCCTAAGGGCTCTCAAAGTGAACCGAATCACGAACTCGCTCGACAACGAGGACAACACAATAACACAAAAAAAAAAGTAAACACGGTAGACTCGCTCGCTTGTCGTCTCGCTTCAACGGATACTTGCTATCTCCACCAACCGAACGCGATCAAAATAAGCGCGAGACAGTTACCGCAACAAATATGATTGTTTGATAATTTTAAATTTCCTTAATTTCCAGGTAATTATTTATAACTAATACGCACGTAGTGTACTGACTTCCAAAACACCGAAAATAATCATTTTCAATGATCGATAAAATGATCAACAGAATAAATAAATTTTCACCATAAACAAGAAAAAAAACGTTACTAAATTTAAAGTAAATAATTTGCAATAAATACGACGAAAAATACCCAGGGATAGATGACGAATTACCACGTTGGGCGCCCTTTTGTGACGTTAAAAAAAAATCCACAAACCCTACCATCCACTAAAACGCCACAAAACTTTACCCTCGATCGGTTTATTTTTAATAAGGGGCTCCGCTATTGCCGCGAAGCCCGATCGGTTTTTAAGCTGGTCACTTTTCTATTATAAATAATAATAAAAAAAAAGGAGGATAAAGGGTCTGGTTGCACGGCCAGCCTAGCAGCCTCGTCGTCGGGTAGAGGGGCGGTTCGGGAATCCGGGTACTTCTCTTATCGCAAATTTCTTTTGGTTGTCCTAAATAAAGTACGGACAGAGAATAGGGCCAATCCCGGAAATTCGTTCGACGATAACAAAAACAAACACAGAAAGGCCCAAGTCAAGTACACTAGTTTTCTTCCTTATATTTAGCGCTTTCCTTTACAAAAAAAAAAAACCCTACTAAAATCGCCGAAGGCTACTCGATTCACCCTCGTGATTTTCTACTCGCGACAAACAGAAATAGAAATAAAAAAAAATAAAAATAAAAATAAATTAACTTTTCGCACCGTCACCGCGAAATTACCTGGAAGATCTAAATGCAACAAAAAAAAAAACGCAAATATACAATAGAAATGACCGTCTCGCAAACGATCGTTCAAGGGAAGATAACACGCGAACAACAGAAACTAGCGCTCGAAAATCCTTAAACGGTTCCGACCCAAAAACCACAAAAAGGAACCAAAGGAAAAGAGACACTCGGTATTGAAGCACGCGCACTTCTTCAGCCCGGCAAAAAAAAACAGTTCTACGCCGCGAGGGTAGCAGCCACAGCCGCCTTACGCTCTCTACGCGCTTCCCGATGATTTCCCGGGCAATTAAATTTTTAAGCAAAAAAAAAAACAATACGCTACAAATTATCTCACGAACGCAAACTGTCTCGACACCGTCGCAACTCGATCACGATCGACACTTACACAACACTTCCCGGAATTATCTTTTTCGCGAACTCAACTGTCAAAAGGCGAAGCCGAAACCTTTCCTATAGCGCGGAGATGTCGACGCGAGTACGAGCCACGGTGCACTAGGAGCGAGTGTCAGTTTTAACAAAAAAAAATAATATTCTAATAATTGTCAGCGCAAAGACAAGGGCACGATACCTGCAGTCGCCGGTTCCATTTTTCCTTCCTTTCCTATCGCCCTTCCTATTGCCGAAAAACCCAACCTCCTCTAAACACAGTCCGGAGACAACTAACTTTCTGGTCGCGATCTTTTCGCTTCGTCGCTAGCCGATATTCTTCCCCTCTCCCTTCCTACGCAAATTTTCGGTGATGCCGCCTAGCGTGAGAAGCGAGTTCCCACGATCTATTGCACGCGACCAATAGAGCGCCAGGAATTCGAACGTTCCCGTACTCTCGTCGATCGAAATATCGATGGAGATGCCTCTGAACGTATTTTTCGAAAACCGAAACATCGTAAAAATTACGTTACTGATTTCCAGAGAATAAAAAAAAATACTACTTAAAGTCATATTCCAAAGCACGGCAAACAAGCAAATATATTCGCCGACGGCGCGCATGATGTTCGTTGTTGTCCGAGCGTAGCTATGCTCGACTCTGCTCTCGTTCCTCGATCAGCTTGTCCCGTGCTATGTTTCCTGGCAAGCGAAAGATTCCAGAAGCAGAAAAGCGACATGCAATATTGCTGGCTTCTTCCAGAAAGATGTCTCAGCGGTGAGGTTCCATAAAAAAAAACAAAAAAAAATCCTAGAATTAATAACCGATTTATGCGATCGCGAGTGCTCTAGAGAGTTGCCAGCGAAGTGTTTCCAGAGCGAGGTGGTGGCAAAAAAAAAAACAAAAGGCCGTGAATACGGGCCTAATTAAAACGCCTCAAAACAAAAAGAGCGTTACAATAAATATTTGAATGTTTTTTGGTCATCTAGGCTTACAAAAAACGAATGTCATATTCAGAGTAGAGGTGAATGGCTCAAAACACACAGTACTATATCGCGTATAGAAGTCTCTGCTCTGTGTTTTGATTCTTCAATGATAGTTTCAGCGTGCGTCAAAAACAAAGATATTATAACATGTAGTACGTTATTTTTTCATCGGCCTTTTTTTTTCATCGGCCTTTTTTTCCATCGGCCTTTTTTCCATCGGCCTTTTTTTCCATCGGCCTTTTTTTCCATCGGCCTTTTTTCCCCGGCCAATTATTCCATCGGCCTTTTTTCCCGGCCATTTTTTCCCCGGCCTTTTTTTCCTCGGCCATTTTTTCCTGATACCATATAAATGAAATACATTGTATAGTCCTTCTATATGTCCATTATCTGATACAGACTATAAATATTGACTTATATATGATTTTCCTACGCGAGTAGGTCGGCAAAAGCCGCTTGCTCTTGAATGGGTCGCATTTTTTTTCCGGCGCCAAATCACCAGACACCTTAATAAAATAAGAAAAGAAATCTTGGAAATGTTAGCTTTGTAGTGTTTTCGGGATTTTGAGAGATTTACACTACATCGTAAAGTCGGGTCGATGAGTGTGACATTAAAACAAGTCAATGTCTCGATAATAATAGTAGCTCATCTGATCTGTTCGTACCTGATCAACATAAAGTCAAGTATGTATTATTCATTCACGCCAATCGAGCAACGGTACCGGTTATTAGTCCTCGCGAAAGATTAGAATTGAATTGTCGTACAGTTACGTTTAGGTGCCGACCTAAGCAGGTAATTAAATAATGTATTGTGGAATTCGAGACGACTTATATTTTTAAGTACTTATACCTGCATTAAGGGGCGCCGTTTTATGACCCATCGTTGTCACGACCCGTCCATGGGCCACGTCAACACCTGCAGCTTCAATTTCTGAGGACGTGTCGAAACAATCGTGTGCAAACTTTGATAGCTGAGAAAATCCAAAGCTACAAGGGTCATAACAACGGCAATTGTACGGGACAATGGTAACGATGACTGTCGCGGTGGTTGCACGTCCGGTTATATATCACGCTTAAAGACTTTTGAAATAATTGTTATAACTCCCGTCGATCTTTAGAGACAGTGGATACACTGCTGGAAATTCCATCGCTCAATGTTAAATGTCTATAGGTCTTTCTCTCTCTCTTTCTAATATAGCTCTGTCTCTCTCGGACTATTTTTCTTTTATTCCATGAAGAAAAAACGGCTAAGTCGCATGAAGAGCCAGAAGCTTAGACTAATTTTACGATATTTCCGCGTATTCTCTCAAAATACAGACCCTATTTGTCGTACTGTTCGGAAGAATATAGCTCCCGGAAAAGGGGGGCGGGGCGGGGGGCAGGGTGTATCACTGACTCTTAAGGGGATATCCCCCTGCCACATGGAACCACAATCGCAGAATTTTTTCCCTCATTCAAAATAACATTTAAAAAAGATTACGTTCAAGATTTGCAATACACTGGGAAATTTTTTTTTATTTTGACTTTCGAATTTCGAAAAAAAAAAAAATGTTGACTTCATATTCTTATTCGAGACAAAAAGTTGAGCGATGAAAACAATTTTTGCCGTGATCACCTGGGGAATAATGTTACTGTATTTGGCAGGGGGGATTCCCTTAAGTAATTGAACTCTTAATTATAATATGTTGTACCGGTTAAAAAAAAAAACCAACATGTTCGAATTCAGGAGAAAGAAATTCTAGAGGACCTGTCTTGGTTTGCGAATGGATCTTTCATTCCATACAGAAGGTACGTAGGCGTTAGGACCAGAAACACTCGTTGCTGGTATTGTTCCATTTCTGTTTGTACCCGTATTCCAGAAATTCCGACGGAAGCCAACGTAAGCAAAGCATTATGTCGTTGGACTTATTGCAGGTAATTCGCAGGTGGCCGTTTGAGGTCCTTCAGAGTGACCGTGCGACGAACCCTTAGCAGGTCAGTGATTAGTACCTTCCCCTTCCGCTCTTGATTCGGCAATGTGTCAAGGGTCAATGCACCGAAAAATTGGCAAAAAGTATAAATACCGGAGCATCCCTTGAAATTTCATCATTCGTCAGTGAACCAAAGTGCGAGTAGTTGCTAACGAAATCATCGTCTTGTGTTTCCAACTCTCCAAAGTGAAGTTTACAAGTGAAAAAAAAAAATACACCATGAATATCGCCGTGTGCTGCAACCCATTAAAACTGGAAAGAGGGTATCACCATTTCCAAGTTTTTCCCATCGATGAACGATTGAAGGATTTATTCTGGGAGTTCCTCGAGGACGGCGGGACGCACACGTGTTTCAGGTGCCGATTAAAAATGCTGAGAGATTTGGTAGAATTGGACCCTTCAATCCTTGAGACCGATGTGGTAAGTTTCTCTTAAGTTTTTATTTAATATCAGTAGATTATGCTAAGTAGTTCTACATGAGAGAATTTGCATTTGATGTTGTTCGGTTTTGAGTTTAACGCCAATCGGTCAAGTGCTTCAGGATTTACGAAATTTTGAATTTTGCAAAAAATTTTTACGTAAGAAAAGCTTAAAAACTGTGAGAAGAGAAATCTTCCCAACTTTGGCTATTCGCTAGATAATTTCGTTATTCAGCAAAGTATGTTTCAGAATTTTTTCAGATTTGTTAATTATGGCATTCAAGATGTCACAGTAAAAATTGTAACGAGAAATTTCGCTAAAGCGAAATCTCGATACAGGCACTGCCCGAACGCGCACAACACATTCCCGAAAACAATAACAACTAGCTTCTTCCCATGCTTTCCCTCCCCGCCCGCCTATATCTAATAGCAGTTGTTGAGCATAGGAGAGGGACAGTGAGCGCTGCGGGGCGTGATTGAGGCGCGGATGACGTCATCGCGGGTCGACAAGTAACGAGGATCGCCAGCCGTCGTCTATCGATTAGGGATCCAACGGGACTCCTGCCGCCATCCATCTCCCACTTGTCGAACTACCATCACGCGTTACAATTATTACCCGCGGCGGCGTTAATGTCTCTCTCCTATGCAAATCAACCAATAGCAAAATTAGAAAATTAGGATAAAATTCGAGGAAGAAGACGGCGAGGATAATCGCCATAACGTTTTCTACTTCGAAAGAGATAACCGTTTCTACTTCGAAAGAGAGAACTGTTTTCTTCATCGTTAAGATAAGAAGTGTTTAAATTGTGTCTGCGCCGAAGTAAATTCGTGCTGAGAGTATTTGGATTTTTTTTCAAAAGTATCGTAAGTTTTGAGCCCGGATTTTTTTACGACCCCGTGGAACCCCTTTCACCCCTATTTGCCACCGACCCCCCCCCCCCCCCCCCCCCCCCCGTAATACCCAATAAATAGATAACGAGTGTCCCCTCGTTATCAGCCATTTTGCCACCTGTCAATACTCGTGCGAAGAAGCATCGAGATCCCCAATATACCCCCCACAATTATTTATTAATACCAGTCACCCTATTCCAAATTGTCCTTCCGACAATTTGGGATTTTTAAAATTATTATTATTATTTGTTCCCTCGATTTATTATTTTTTTTTAAATTAAAAATTCGGGAATCGTCCTTCGGACTTTTTACGAATTTTCAATATAAATTCTTCCCCCCCTTTTTTTTGTATTTCCCCTTTTACCAATTACCCGTATTATTTTTTGACTCCAAAACCCTATTTTTGTGCCACTCGGATTATTGCCATAGTTGCGATCACCGAGTTAATTTATAAGAGCCGGTCGTTAGGCCATTTTGCCCCTCGCCCTGACCGTTGTCTCAGCCCTACCCGACAGCTAATGCCCCTGTTTAAATTATTTCGCGTATTTGTTCTCACACTTCGTGGTTTGAGAGTTTGTAGTATTTACTAGTTTTTTTAAATATTAATTTCGGGAACGGTGTTGCACCGAATTTGCAACTGGCGCCCATATTTTGTTTATTATAATTATGTTTCTCGCCATTTTTTTTCTTTTCAATATTTTTTGTATTTGTTGATTTTTTTTTTGAATAATTAAAGTAGTTTCTATTTTTTTAATAAGACCTACTGCATTGATTATTTATTTTACCCGTTTTCCCCTCCCACCATTTCAGGAGAGAACTTCGGGTCACAAAATATATTTAAAAAAATTGCTTTGAAATGAATTAAAAAAGTCTTTGTGTAGTTGTGGTCCAGTCAAATCCAGGCCCAAACTTCTGTAACAATTATTGCTGAAACTCGATATTATTCGTATCTCTGGGAGCCTTTTTTTCCGTCAATTTCTCTTTCAATTTTTTAATGAATCTGAATTCATACAGATTCGTGCCCAATCATCATCGCTACTTCAAACATTAATTTGTTGACTTCAGCGATTCGAGATCGGGGCCCTGCATGAATTTTGATTCATCAGAAATTGCAAGATCATTTTTTATTGTAGATAATATGTATATGTAATAATAATGATATCTAACGAAAAATTATAATTGATATTTGTCAACAGATGCCAATTGTCCTGCAAGACGCTAAATCCATCCTCGAAGACGATTCGGACTATTCGGATGATGAGGACGATGAAGACGATGAAGATGATGAAGATGATGAAGACGATGAAGACGATGAAGACGATATAGACAATGAAGAGAATGAAGACGATGAAGACAATGAAGTATATGAAGAAGATAAAGACAATGAAGTATATAAAGAAGATGAAGAAGATGAAGACAATGAAGTATATGAAGAAGATGAAAAAGATGAAGAAGATGCAGAATATGAAGAAGATGAAGACCATGTACACTATGTTCATCCTGTAGACGTGGTATACTATGAAGAAGATCCGATACGATGAAAAAAATTTGAATCGAAACCTTCGATACATTTTTACATTTCGTAGCACCTAAGCACCATTATTGTATCTAGCTGCTTGGCGTAATTTTATCAATATTATTAATAAAGTACCTATTATGTGTATATTAAATACACTGAAAACATAAATAATCTATAATCTATTTTTTTCCACAAAATTCACAATTTTTCATGTTTTATTTAACCTATAATATCTGGGTAACAATGTATGATACGTACAATCCCGCCAATCGTGAGTTTCAAAGAAAATTCAAATTACTTCCCGATGGGATAAAAATTGGAACAAAATAATCGATATTACACGTGCTGGAAAATAAAATTTTGCATCGTAATATCTCCAAAATGTTATTAACAAATTTTTGAAAAAAACAATTTTTCAACAAACAATCAGTCAACCTAACGTTTTTTTTAATTTATTTGAATACGTATGAATTTTATCAGATTTTATTCTTTGTTTTGATTATAATTTTTTTTATTTACAAAAATGTGCGCGAAATAACGAATTTTGGATATGTGTGTTCAGCATAAAACCATCTACTACACTCAAGATTTTTTTGCACAATGCATCTAAAATTTGTTATACTCTGCGGATTTAGAAAAAAAAAGATCAACATGAAGAAAAAAGCTGAGAAAATTCATACGCATTAAAAAAAATTAACATATTATTTTCATGAAAAATAAGTTAAGTTAACTGTTTATTTGTTCAACAATTGTCCGTTTTACCAATTTGTTAATAACGTTTTGGGACTATTATCATGCGAAATCAATATTTTCAGCACGTTTTATATGCATTTGTTTTTTTTCGATTTTTATCCCACCGGTAAGTGATCAAAATTGTCTCTGAAACTCACTTTTGGGGGGACTGTACCTAGTACCAAGGCAAAATCAGTCACAGCTGGAAGCGACTCACTAATCCGGAATTGGACACGAGATCCATATCCAGTATCTCCCAACGAATGATTTCCAGGATTAGTGTTATGAAGTTGTTCTTCTGTCGGCGCTTCCGGCACGATGTTACCTCGTCTTCCATTTTCTCTCGATTCCCGGAACATATCCGAAGATGATGCTGGATCTCCAAACATTGTCTGGTCCACGTCAATGTGAGCTGGAATTCCTTGCAAAGCTCGACGCAAACGGTCGGTTAGGACGCTTCGAGGTCCTTCCGTCGATAAACCGTAATGCTCAAGCTCGGCCTGGAGCTGCTCGTATGACAAATCGGATACCGCGACGGACAAATGCGAAAACGGCATCATCGTAATAACTTGGAGTTCGTCAGGCCACCTAAGGATCTCAAAAACGCTCCACAAAAAAAACACAAGAGAATAAATTCAAAAAGTAGACGGTGTGCGCGGATCGCTGCACGTACCGTTCAAAAACAATCGCTGGTGTTGTCGCCGTTCGTACTCGCAAAAACGGTGTACCAGGCACAGCAAGGATAATAGATAAAAAATATAAAAAATGCATAAAATTTTCCGATACTATAGGGAGAAAAATAACGTAGCTCCTTAAAAATAATGGCTTAATGTTAAACACAATAAATACAATGTCTCTCTTTGTGAGTTTGTTCTCCGATTCGGTCCCGTAGGCCACTCTATAAAGTCCAGTCAAGAATTAAGAAATAAATTAATGAGAATTAATAAAAGCAACGTAACAACAAAAAAATTTCAAAATTTAAACTTTCCCGGGGATTCCGAAAATTACAAAAAAAAAGTTTACAGTCAGTTCAATAGAGGAGATTACAGTTGAGAACTGAAAAAAAAACCGATAACGTCACTCTCTTAATGGAAAAAAAATAGATCGAGTCAATAAATAGGTTGATGAATAAATAAGTAAATAAGGTAAAGTCAAAAATTTTAAAAAAAGTCAAAGTTAAAATTCGGAAGTGTCAAATGTAAAAATTTGCAACCAGTCGAAATTCGAATCTTCATGGAATTTCCAAAGGTGAAAGGTGATAGTCAATTTTAAAAAAATTTCAAAATCCAAATTCATAAAACGTAGCTTCGATAAATGATATAATAAATAAATAAAGCGTCAAATAGTTAAAATTCAGTCAAGAAGTTGAAAGTTTTTGAAATGTCAATCCAAGAATGAATTTTTTAAAAAAATCAATTAAAATTCCGAAATATCAAAGTTTAATCAAATAAATAAAATAATACTAATTAATTAAAAAGACAAATTTAGAAATTTCAAAAGGGACCACGTTACGAGGTGACAACAACGTTAAGGGAAGACCACGTCCAGCTGACGCGGCGTGACGTCACAAGCAGTCAATTTTACCGCGATATCCCAGGAACTATATTCCGGGGACCTGTCAGGAATTGGTGATGAAATAATATTTCACGGAGAAAGATTTCCCGTGCTAATTCCTAAGGGCTCTCAAAGTGAACCGAATCACGAACTCGCTCGACAACGAGGACAACACAATAACACAAAAAAAAAAGTAAACACGGTAGACTCGCTCGCTTGTCGTCTCGCTTCAACGGATACTTGCTATCTCCACCAACCGAACGCGATCAAAATAAGCGCGAGACAGTTACCGCAACAAATATGATTGTTTGATAATTTTAAATTTCCTTAATTTCCAGGTAATTATTTATAACTAATACGCACGTAGTGTACTGACTTCCAAAACACCGAAAATAATCATTTTCAATGATCGATAAAATGATCAACAGAATAAATAAATTTTCACCATAAACAAGAAAAAAAACGTTACTAAATTTAAAGTAAATAATTTGCAATAAATACGACGAAAAATACCCAGGGATAGATGACGAATTACCACGTTGGGCGCCCTTTTGTGACGTTAAAAAAAAATCCACAAACCCTACCATCCACTAAAACGCCACAAAACTTTACCCTCGATCGGTTTATTTTTAATAAGGGGCTCCGCTATTGCCGCGAAGCCCGATCGGTTTTTAAGCTGGTCACTTTTCTATTATAAATAATAATAAAAAAAAAGGAGGATAAAGGGTCTGGTTGCACGGCCAGCCTAGCAGCCTCGTCGTCGGGTAGAGGGGCGGTTCGGGAATCCGGGTACTTCTCTTATCGCAAATTTCTTTTGGTTGTCCCAAATAAAGTACGGACAGAGAATAGGGCCAATCCCGGAAATTCGTTCGACGATAACAAAAACAAACACAGAAAGGCCCAAGTCAAGTACACTAGTTTTCTTCCTTATATTTAGCGCTTTCCTTTACAAAAAAAAAACCCTACTAAAATCGCCGAAGGCTACTCGATTCACCCTCGTGATTTTCTACTCGCGACAAACAGAAATAGAAATAAATAAAAATAAAAATAAAAATAAATTAACTTTTCGCACCGTCACCGCGAAATTACCTGGAAGATCTAAATGCAACAAAAAAAAAAACGCAAATATACAATAGAAATGACCGTCTCGCAAACGATCGTTCAAGGGAAGATAACACGCGAACAACAGAAACTAGCGCTCGAAAATCCTTAAACGGTTCCGACCCAAAAACCACAAAAAGGAACCAAAGGAAAAGAGACACTCGGTATTGAAGCACGCGCACTTCTTCAGCCCGGCAAAAAAAAACGGTTCTACGCCGCGAGGGTAGCAGCCACAGCCGCCTTACGCTCTCTACGCGCTTCCCGATGATTTCCCGGGCAATTAAATTTTTAAGCAAAAAAAAAAACAATACGCTACAAATTATCTCACGAACGCAAACTGTCTCGACACCGTCGCAACTCGATCACGATCGACACTTACACAACACTTCCCGGAATTATCTTTTTCGCGAACTCAACTGTCAAAAGGCGAAGCCGAAACCTTTCCTATAGCGCGGAGATGTCGACGCGAGTACGAGCCACGGTGCACTAGGAGCGAGTGTCAGTTTTAACAAAAAAAAATAATATTCTAATAATTGTCAGCGCAAAGACAAGGGCACGATACCTGCAGTCGCCGGTTCCATTTTTCCTTCCTTTCCTATCGCCCTTCCTATTGCCGAAAAACCCAACCTCCTCTAAACACAGTCCGGAGACAACTAACTTTCTGGTCGCGATCTTTTCGCTTCGTCGCTAGCCGATATTCTTCCCCTCTCCCTTCCTACGCAAATTTTCAGTGATGCCGCCTAGCGTGAGAAGCGAGTTCCCACGATCTATCGCACGCGACCAATAGAGCGCCAGGAATTCGAACGTTCCCGTACTCTCGTCGATCGAAATATCGATGAAGATGCCTCTGAACGTATTTTTCGAAAACCGAAACATCGTAAAAATTACGTTACTGATTTCCAGAGAATAAAAAAAAATACTACTTAAAGTCATATTCCAAAGCACGGCAAACAAGCAAATATATTCGCCGACGGCGCGCATGATGTTCGTTGTTGTCCGAGCGTAGCTATGCTCGACTCTGCTCTCGTTCCTCGATCAGCTTGTCCCGTGCTATGTTTCCTGGCAAGCGAAAGATTCCAGAAGCAGAAAAGCAACATGCAATATTGCTGGCTTCTTCCAGAAAGATGTCTCAGCGGTGAGGTTCCATAAAAAAAAACAAAAAAAAATCCTAGAATTAATAACCGATTAATGCGATCGCGAGTGCTCTAGAGAGTTGCCAGCGAAGTGTTTCCAGAGCGAGGTGGTGGCAAAAAAAAACAAAAGGCCGTGAATACGGGCCTAATTGAAACGCCTCAAAACAAAAAGAGCGTTACAATACATATTTGAATGTTTTTTGGTCATCTAGGCTTACAAAAAACGAATGTCATATTCAGAGTAGAGGTGAATGGCTCAAAACACACAGTACTATATCGCGTATACAAGTCTCTGCTCTGTGTTTTGATTCTTCAATGATAGTTTCAGCGTGCGTCAAAAACAAAGATATTATAACATGTAGTACGTTATTTTTTCATCGGCCTTTTTTTTCATCGGCCTTTTTTTCCATCGGCCTTTTTTTCCCGGCCATTTATTCCATCGGCCTTTTTTTCCCGGCCATTTTTTCCCCGGCCTTTTTTTCCTCGGCCATTTTTTCCTGATACCATATAAATGAAATACATTGTATAGTCCTTCTATATGTCCATTATCTGATACAGACTATAAATATTGACTTATATATGATTTTCCTACGCGAGTAGGTCGGCAAAAGCCGCTTGCTCTTGAATGGGTCGCATTTTTTTTTCCGGCGCTAAATCACCAGACACCTTAATAAAATAAGAAAAGAAATCTTGGCAATGTTAGCTTTGTAGTGTTTTCGGGATTTTGAGAGATTTACACTACATCGTAAAGTCGTGTCGATGAGTGTGACATTAAAACAAGTCAATGTCTCGATAATAATGGTAGCTCATCTGATCTGTTCGTACCTGATCAACATAAAGTCAAGTATGTATTATTCATTCACGCCAATCGAGCAACGGTACCGGTTATTAGTCCTCGCAAAAGATTAGAATTGAATTGTCGTACAGTTACGTTTAGGTGCCGACCTAAGCAGGTAATTGAATAATGTATTGTGGAATTCGAGACGACTTATATTTTTAAGTACTTATACCTGCATTAAGGGGCGCCGTTTTATGACCCATCGTTGTCACGACCCGTCCATGGGCCACGTCAACACCTGCAGCTTTAATTTCTGAGGACGTGTCGAAACAATCGTGTGCAAACTTTGATAGCTGAGAAAATCCAAAGCTACAAGGGTCATAACAACGGCAATTGTACGGGACAATGGTAACGATGACTGTCGCGGTGGTTGCACGTCCGGTTATATATCACGCTTAAAGACTTTTGAAATAATTGTTATAACTCCCGTCGATCTTTAGAGACAGTGGATACACTGCTGGAAATTCCATCGCTCAATGTTAAATGTCTATAGGTCTTTCTCTCTCTCTTTCTAATATAGCTCTGTCTCTCTCGGACTATTTTTCTTTTATTGCATGAAGAAAAAACGGCTATGTCGCATGAAGAGCCAGAAGCTTAGACCAATTTTACGATATTTCCGCGTATTCTCTCAAAATACAGACCCTATTTGTCGTACTGTTCGGAAGAATATAGCTCCCGGAAAAGGGGGGCGGGGCGGGGGGCAGGGTGTATCACTGACTCTTAAGGGGATATCCCCCTGCCACATGGAACCACAATCGCAGAATTTTTTCCCTCATTCAAAATAACATTTAAAAAAGATTACGTTCAAGATTTGCAATACACTGGGAAATTTTTTTTTATTTTGACTTTCGAATTTCGGAAGAAAAAAAATGTTGACTTCATATTCTTATTCGAGACAAAAAGTTGAGCGATGAAAACAATTTTTGCCGTGATCACCTGGGGAATAATGTTACTGTATTTGGCAGGGGGGATTCCCTTAAGTAATTGAACTCTTAATTATAATATGTTGTACCGGTTAAAAAAAAAAACCAACATGTTCGAATTCAGGAGAAAGAAATTCTAGAGGACCTGTCTAGGTTTGCGAATGGATCTTTCATTCCATACAGAAGGTACGTAGGCGTTAGGACCAGAAACACTCGTTGCTGGTATTGTTCCATTTCTGTTTGTACCCCTATTCCAGAAATTCCGACGGAAGCCAACGTAAGCAAAGCATTATGTCGTTGGACTTATTGCAGGTAATTCGCAGGTGGCCGTTTGAGGTCCTTCAGAGTGACCGTGCGACGAACCCTTAGCAGGTCAGTGATTAGTACCTTCCCCTTCCGCTCTTGTTTCGGCAATGTGTCAAGGGTCAATGCACCGAAAAATTAGCAAAAAGTATAAATACCGGAGCATCCCTTGAAATTTCATCATTCGTCAGTGAACCAAAGTGCGAGTAGTTGCTAACGAAATCATCGTCTTGTGTCTCCAACTCTCCAAAGTGAAGTTTACAAGTGAAAAAAAAAAATACACCATGAATATCGCCGTGTGCTGCAACCCATTAAAACTGGAAAGAGGGTATCACCATTTCCAAGTTTTTCCCATCGATGAACGATTGAAGGATTTATTCTGGGAGTTCCTCGAGGACGGCGGGACGCACACGTGTTTCCGGTGCCGATTAAAAATGCTGAGAGATTTGGTAGAATTGGACCCTTCAATCCTTGAGACCGATGTGGTAAGTTTCTCTTAAGTTTTTATTTAATATCAGTAGATTATGCTAAGTAGTTCTACATGAGAGAATTTGCATTTGATGTTGTTCGGTTTTGAGTTTAACGCCAATCGGTCAAGTGCTTCAGGATTTACGAAATTTTGAATTTTGCAAAAAATTTTTACGTAAGAAAAGCTTCAAAACTGTGAGAAGAGAAATCTTCCCAACTTTGGCTATTCGCTAGATAATTTCGTTATTCAGCAAAGTATGTTTCAGAATTTTTTCAGATTTGTTAATTATGGCATTCAAGATGTCACAGTAAAAATTGTAACGAGAAATTTCGCTAAAGCGAAATCTCGATACAGGCACTGCCCGAACGCGCACAACACATTCCCGAAAACAATAACAACTAGCTTCTTCCCATGCTTTCCCTCCCCGCCCGCCTATATCTAATAGCAGTGTTGAGCATAGGAGAGGGACAGTGAGCGCTGCGGGGCGTGATTGAGGCGCGGATGACGTCATCGCGGGTCGACGAGTAACGAGGATCGCCAGCCGTCGTCTATCGATTAGGGATCCAACGGGACTCCTGCCGCCATCCATCTCCCACTTGTCGAACTACCATCACGCGTTACAATTACAACCCGCGGCGGCGTTAATGTCTCTCCCCTATGCAAATCAACCAATAGCAAAATTAGAAAATTAGGATAAAATTCGAGGAAGAAGACGGCGAGGATAATCGCCATAACGTTTTCTACTTCGAAAGAGATAACCGTTTCTACTTCGAAAGAGAGAACTGTTTTCTTCATCGTTAAGATAAGAAGTGTTTAAATTGTGTCTGCGCCGAAGTAAATTCGTGCTGAGAGTATTTGGATTTTTTTTCAAAAGTATCGTAAGTTTTGAGCCCTGATTTTTTTACGACCCCGTGGAACCCCTATTACCCCTATTTGCCCCCCCCCCCCCCCCCGTAATACCCAATAAATAGATAACGAGTGTCCCCTCGTTATCAGCCATTTTGCCACCTGTCAATACTCGTGCGAAGAAGCATCGAGATCCCCAATATACCCCCCACAATTACTTATTAATACCAGTCACCCTATTCCAAATTGTCCTTCCGACAATTTGGGATTTTTAAATTATTATTATTATTTGTTCCCTCGATTTATTATTTTTTTTTTAAATTGAAAATTCGGGAATCGTCCTTCGGACTTTTTACGAATTTTCAATATAAATTCTTCCCCCCCCCCCTTTTTTTTTGTATTTCCCCTTATACCAATTACCCGTATTATTTTTTGACCCCAAAACCCTATTTTTGTGCCACTCGGATTATTGCCATAGTTGAGATCACCGAGTTAATTTATAAGAGCCGACCGTTAGGCCATTTTGCCCCTCGCCCTGACCGTTGTCGCAGCCCTACCCGACACCTAATGCCCATGTTTAAATTATTTCGCGTATTTGTTCTCCCACTTCGTGGTTTGAGAGTTTGTAGTATTTACTAGTTTTTTTAAATATTAATTTCGGAAACGGTGTTGCACCGAATTTGCAACTGGCGCCCATATTTTGTTTATTATAATTATATATTGAATCTAACGCGAGATCATACGTCGCGCGCGATGCGATTCAGTTCGATGTAGAATCGACCTAGAGGTCGTTAATGATCCAGCGAACAGCCAATAGCCGGGCGCCACCGCGACACTCGCAGCGCCCTCCTTTCACTTGCGGTCGCCGTACAAGGGACTCGCGAGTTTAGTATCCAACAGAGCTTGCTATCGGCTTCACGTCACTTATCTCCGCAAATATTAGAAGAAACGAACTGTGCTAATTATCTCTTTCTTTTGAATAAACTCGATTGTTTTGCATATCGCGTGTTGTTTTTGTCGATACACAGTACCTTCCCCAACAGGTTATGGGTCCAGGGCACACGATAAGACCCTTGGATCTCAGGTACTGGAAATAATTGTGAAAAGAAAAACTGGAAATGCGAGTGTGGTGATCGAACGTTCGAGAAAAGTGTGTTGCCGTGTCTCTCATTGTATCGTGAAAAAAAAAAAAATGGCGACGTCAAATACGGTGCGTATCGAGCTTCTTACGAAGGAAAATTTCGATACTTGGCAAATACAAATGCAGGCGGTCCTAATAAAGAACGATGCGTGGGGTTATGTGACCGGTGAAAATCCTAAGCCTGAAATTGCGCCAGGAAACGCCGCGAACGAGGAAGCAGTGAGAAGATGGAATGCCAACGATCAAAAGGCGAAAACCGATATAATTCTGTCGATCAAGCCGTCCGAGCTGAAACAAATTAAGGGGTGCAATTCGTCGAGAGAAGTGTGGCTGAAGCTTAAATCGATCTACCAATCGAGCGGGCCGGCACGAAAGGCGACATTGTTGAAGAAGCTCACATTACACAAGATGGACGAAAACGAAGACGTGTGCGAGCATTTGCGAAAATTTTTCGATACGGTCGACAAGCTGAGTGAGATGGAAGTGGAAATAAATCGCGATCTATTGACAGTGATGTTACTCTACAGTCTCCCGTCGACATTTGAAAATTTTCGGTGCGCGATCGAGTCTCGCGACGAATTACCGAATCTCGAACTTTTACGAATAAAAATTATCGAAGAATATGACGCGTGGAAAAATGAAACACGTGATAGCGGATCCAACGCCATGTTTGCAAAAAGACAATGGATGAAACGACAAAATATGAAACAGAAAAATAGTGACGAGGAAAAAGAGACAACGAAAAGTGAAGATAAAACAAATCGCAGGCCTTTTAAGTACAAGTGTCACCGTTGCAGAATAATCGGTCATAAAGCGGCTTAGTGTACGTCGTCGAAGGCGGTCGTGGACAGCGCCAACACGGTGGACGAAGCCGGTATGTGCGCAGACGCAGAATACGCGCTCGCTACAGAAGCCGTTGAAACAAAGACCGTGCGATGTAACGGAAAATGGTGTCTCGACAGCGGCTGCACATCACACATGGGAAATAAGGAAGCCGAATTCGAGAAAAATCTTGAACCTTGTGACGGAAATGTAAAACTTGCAAGTGAAGTTGCCTCTACGCCTATTGAAGGAAAAGGATCAGTGTCTATATCCACAAACATCGACGGTCAACCGCGAAAAGTAAAAGTCGAGGGTGTACTGCGGGTTCCGAAATTACGCACGAATTTATTGTCCGTCGGGCGAATTGCGGACAAAGAGAATATTGTGATTTTCGACAAACGAAGGGCGGAAGTCATTAACAGAGCTGGTAATACGATCTTAATTGCTGATCGGAAAAAAGGGTTGTACTACGTACGTGACACGGACGACGAATACTGTGCGGTAGCCGACTTTACCGACGTAGCCGACGAGGGAAATGTTACGAGTGATTGGCATCGAAATATGGGTCACCTCAACGTATGCGACCTCGTGAAGTGCTATCGAGAAGGAACGGTACGAGGAATGAAACTCGGAAAAACGGCACCGATATCTAATTGCGAAGTATGTCTCCGTGGGAAAATGGCCAAAACACCATTCCCAAAGAATCCAGTGAGAAATTCGAAGTTGCTGGAAATAATCCACAGTGACGTCATGGGACCAATGCGAGTTGAGTCGATCGGAAAATCTAAATATGTCGTGACGTTCATTGATGATTATTCCAGGTGGGGTGAGATACGATTGCTCAAACGAAAGGACGAGGTTTGAGAAGCTTTCAAGGAATACAAATCTTACGTTGAGTATCGACACGGATGTAGAATACAGAATCTCCAATCGGACAATGGAAGAGAGTACGTGAATGAGAATTTTGATAGGTTTCTCAAAGAAAATGGTATTCGCCGAAGGCTGACGGTCACGCACACGCCAGAGCAGAATGGCGTCGCGGAAAGACGAAACCGAACTTTGATGGACATGACGAGGTGTCTCTTGATACAGTCACAGCTCCCTCCATCCTTCTGGGGCGAAGCGGTAAACACCGCTAATTATATTCGAAATCGGTGTCCATCGAGGAGTTTGGAAGGCAAAAAAGCATACGAAAAGTGGACCGGAAAAGTACCGGATGTGGGTCATTTTCGGGAATTCGGATCTCAAGTATTCGTTATTGATCGAAAACCGTCAAAAGGGAAACTTGAATCCAGATCGAAGAAAGGGATATTTGTCGGATATTCCGATTTGTCCAAGGGATACCGCATCTGGCTGTCAGAAGAAAAACGCATAGATATTGCTCGAGATGTTAGATTCATCGGGATGCCGGAAGTCGCGACGAAGGACAAAGATTTGATCGGAAATTTGGATCACAACGGCGAAGATTCCACGGAAATCGAGTTAATAATTCCCGCAGCGAATCAACATGACGAAAAGGACAATCAGGGTCAAGCGGAAAACGAACGCAGTCAAGAAGACGGACACGGTCCTCAGGAACGAGTCATTCAGCACGACGCGGAAGAAGACGAAGGCGTTGTCGTCCCACGTCGAGGAAAAGGAAGACCCAGGATAGAAAGGTCAGGCTCCAGGGGGAGACCTAAGAAGATTTACCAAACGGCAAATTTGACCGAGGAAACCACGTTCTTGGCTGAAATCCCGATAGAACAAGCTGTTCGCGGACCGTATGCCGATGAATGGCGGGATGCTATTGCTTCAGAGATACGATCTATACTCAAGAATGATACGTGGATCATCACCGAGAGGCCGAAGGACCAGAAGGTAATCGGAAGTCGAATCGTGCTACGGAACAAGTACGGGCACGACGGAACGATAACACGCAGGAAAGCTAGACTCGTCGCAAGGGGGTTCGCACAACGCCCCGGCACTGACTTTTACGAAACATTCGCACCTGTGGCGCGAATCGGATCGGTGAGGGCGATGATGGCGCTGGCTGCGGAAAACGGAATGAAGGTAAATCAATTCGACATCACTACAGCATATCTGTATGGAATTCTTGAAGAAAAGGTATACATGGAAATACCGAAATATATAACTAAAGCTCTGGAAACAATCGTACTGAGCGAGCCACGTGGTAACGATATAGGAAGAAAAGCCGCGAAGATGCTCGAAGAAATCGAATCGGGGAACAAGGTCTGTCAGCTGAAGAAAGCCCTATACGGTTTACGCCAGGCGGGACGTTGTTGGTACTCAAGAATCGACAAGGAGTTGACTAAATACGGAGCAAGGAAATCTTCAGCGGATCCATGTCTTTACATTAAAGGCGAAGGAAGGAATCTACTGCTGATCTGTATTTACGTGGACGACATTCTCGTCGCATCACGGAATAACGAGGAAATCGTCGAGTTCGGGCGACAACTCTCGAAGGTGTTTGAAGTCACCGATCTCGGCATGGCGAAGTTTTGTCTTGGCATGGAATTTTCACACCGGAAAAACGAAATTACGATATGTCAGACATCGTACATCAAGGACATCCTGGAGAGATTCGGCATGCAAGATTCGGAGGCCGTCTCAACTCCATTAGAACCGGGAACGAAGCTTGGGACAAGTAAAGAAGAGCCAAACTCAGACGAAGAAAAACTTCCGTATCGTGAGCTAATCGGAGCACTCATGTATCTGGCCGTATGCACTCGACCGGACATTTCATACGCTGTCAGTTATCTCAGTCAGTTTAACAGTTGCTTTAGGAATGAGCACTGGGTAGCTGCGAAGAGGGTACTCAGGTATCTACGAAGTACTGAAAACATTGGATTGCGATTTCATCGCACAGGAAAGTCACTCGAAGGGTTCGTGGACGCGGACTGGGCGAATTGTCCAAACGACAGGAAATCGTACACTGGCTTTGTGTTCATCCTTGCGGGATGTCCGATCACCTGGGGAGCCAGAAAACAAAGATCAGTGGCACTATCATCAACGGAGGCTGAATACGTGGCACTGTCTGAAGCAGCGAAAGAGGCTACGTATTTGAGACGTCTCCTAGCTGAGCTCCATTTTGAGAGATTGGGAGAAGTGAAGATTTTTTGCGACAATAACGGCGCTCGTAAACTCGCCGAGAACCCAGTTTTTCACAACAGGAGCAAGCACATCGACATACGTCACCACTATGTCCGGGAAGTTCTTGAAAACGGAGGAATCAAGATTGATTACACGCCTACCGCGGAAATAGCAGCGGACATTTTGACCAAAGGAGTATCGAAACAGAAGCACACCAAGTGTTTGAATCTCCTCGGGATGATGAGGATCAAGTCTTCAAAATCGTCTCGTCCTGAATCGAGGGGGAGTATTGAATCTAACGCGAGATCATACGTCGCGCGCGATGCGATTCAGTTCGATGTAGAATCGACCTAGAGGTCGTTAATGATCCAGCGAACAGCCAATAGCCGGGCGCCACCGCGACACTCGCAGCGCCCTCCTTTCACTTGCGGTCGCCGTACAAGGGACTCGCGAGTTTAGTATCCAACAGAGCTTGCTATCGGCTTCACGTCACTTATCTCCGCAAATATTAGAAGAAACGAACTGTGCTAATTATCTCTTTCTTTTAAATAAACTCGATTGTTTTGCATATCGCGTGTTGTTTTTGTCGATACACAGTACCTTCCCCAACATTATGTTTCTCGCCATTTTTTTTCTTTTTTTTTTCTTTTTAATATTTTTTGTATTTGTTGATTTTTTTTTGAATAATTAAAGTAGGTTCTTATTTTTTAATAAAACCTACTGCATTGATTATTTATTTCACCCGTTTTCCCCTCCCACCATTTCAGGAGAGAACTTCGGGTCACAAAATATATTTAAAAAAATTGCTTTGAAATGAATTAAAAAAGTCTTTGTGTAGTTGTGGTCCAGTCAAATCCAGGCCCAAACTTCTGTAACAATTATTGCTGAAACTCGATATTATTCGTATCTCTGGGAGCCTTTTTTCCGTCAATTTCTCTTTCAATTTTTTAATGAATCTGAATTCATACAGATTCGTGCCCAATCATCATCGCTACTTTAAACATTAATTTGTTGACTTCAGCGATTCGAGATCGGGGCCCTGCATGAACTTTGATTCATCAGAAATTGCAAGATCATTTTTTATTGTAGATAATATGTATATGTAATAATAATGATATCTAACAAAAAATTATAATTGATATTTGTCAACAGATGCCAATTGTCCTGCAAGACGCTAAATTCATCCTCGAAGACGATTCGGACTATTCGGACGATGAAGATGATGAAGATGACGAAGATGATGAAGATGATGAAGATGATGAAGACGATATAGACAATGAAGAAAATGAAGACGATGAAGACAATGAAGTATATGAAGAAGATGAAGACAATGAAGTATATGAAGAAGATGAAGACAATGAAGACAATGAAGTATATGAAGAAGATGAAGAAGATGAAGACAATGAAGTATATGAAGAAGATGAAGAAGATGAAGACAATGAAGTATATAAAGAAGATGAAGAAGATGCAGAATATGAAGAAGATGAAGACCATGTACACTATGTACATCCTGTAGACGTGGTATACTATGAAGAAGATCCGATCCGATGAAAAAAATTTAAATCGAAACCTCCGATACATTTTTACATTTCGTAGCACCTAAGCACCATTATTGTATCTAGCTGTTTGGCGTAATTTTATCAATATTATTAATAAAGTATCTATTATGTGTATATTAAATACACTGAAAACATAAATAATCTATAATCTATTTTTTTCCACAAAATTCACCATTTTTCATGTTTTATTTAACGGATAATATCTAGGTAACAATGTATGATACGTACAATCCCGCAAATCGTGAGTTTAAAAAAAATTCAAATTACTTCCCGATGGGATAAAAATTGGAAAAAATAATCGATATTACACGTGCTGGAAAATAAAATTTAGCATCGTAATATCTCCAAAATTTTATTAACAAATTTTTGAAAAAAACAATTGTTCAACAAACAATCAGTCAACCTAACGTTTTTTTTAATTCATTTGAATACGTATGAATTTTCTCAGATTTTTTTCTTTGTCTTGATTTCAATGTAGGAGAAATAAGATAATCTTCGAGGATATTAAAACGAACGATATTTAAGTTGAATGAATACGTTTATTTGTTCTTGAGAGTACGTCCGTACGTATGCACAGATCTCTTCTTCTCTTTCTTCTCCTTATTTTTCATAACAGAAATACATAGTAACGTAGCAACGCGCTTTTCTTTTTTCTTAAGACCTAATCAAGTTATCAATGTAAATGCCAACATATAGGAAAGCCGAACACAACAGTACATATAACACACAGTTAGGCAAATACGAAGGATTGAATACAATAATACAGCTACAATAATTTTTTTTATTTACAAAAATGTGCGCGAAATAACGAATTTTAGATATGTGTGTTCGGCATAAAACCATCTACTACACTCAAGATTTTTTTGCAAAATGCATCTAAAATTTGTTATACTCTGCGGATTTAGAAAAAAAAAATCAACATGAAGAAAAAAAGCTGAGAAAATTCATACGCATTAAAAAAAATTAACATATTATTTTCATGAAAAATAAGTTAAGTTAACTGTTTATTTGTTCAACAATTGTCCGTTTTACCAATTTGTTAATAACATTTTGGGACTATTATCATGCGAAATCAATATTTTCAGCACGTTTTATATGCATTTGTTTTTTTCGATTTTTATCCCACCGGTAAGTGATCAAAATTGTCTCTGAAACTCACTTTTGGGGGGACTGTACCTATGATACATCCTTAACGTCTCTAAAAAGAAAGAAAAAATGCATTTTCCATGGCCCATAGGAAAAAAATGAATTCAGAATTCATTGTATGATACTTACCAGGCATTATTTCACAGCAAAATCAATAAAAAAAATTTTGTGCGAAAAGGACTTTGGATATTGTTTGGGTAGAAGTACCGGTTGTGGCCACTTCAAGAATTTTTCTCATTTTCGAGTACTTGTCATTGAGACCAAATATAATAAAATTGTTTTGAACTCATACTTTTTATATCTAAGAAGAATACAATTCCAGATTTCTAGCATTAAAATCTTAATATGTGTTGCAAAATACTGGAAAATATAAAAAAGTAAGACCATAGCCGATTCACTAGTTCTGGCCATCTATCGACCGGTTTTGACCACGGTAATGTACTGGTTTTGGCCATGCTTAAGATGAGAAAAACTTAAAATTTATTGCACTTGAAATATTTTTTAAGGCGTGTTTAATCAATGAAAATCGTATTCTTGTGAAAGCATGCAATTGCTCTACACGAAAATGTCTTTAAAGCACAGATACCATCTGTGAACCTAACTCACTAATTCTTTTTTACATTCGTCTCCTTCGTTTTGCACGAGTCACGTCATATTTTGCACCTAGTCGTACATCGTATTAATGTTTTTATCAGTACACTTTTATTTTTATTTTTACCACTGCTTTTCCAAACGTCGATTGTCGAATTGCATAATGATGGAAATGTTCAACAAAAGAGGTGTTCTACCGCTTTACCTTTTTTTTAACTCGACATTTTTAGGGATACATTTTTCTCAGCGTTTTTTAGTGTTTTTTCGTAGCATCTCCATGAATATATAAATTGATTGTGTATTTGTTGACGAAAAAACCAATTATTTCATTATCGTGGCCATATGCGGGGCAATTGCTTATTTTATGTACCAGTTGTGGCTATCGTATTTTTGATAAATTCATAGCTTTATTTAAAACTTTCAGTACATCAATATTTGCGGTGACGCCTTTTAAGATTGATGCGTGCAAAGCTGCATGCAATCCGCTAACTATGTACCCTGAATACGTATCTATTTATTCATTTTATTTATTTAGTTCTTTCTTGTTTTCACGCTTGGGATATTGCTTAATGGGTGCATACGTAGTATCGTATACATTTATTATTAAATTTAATATAAAAAATCATATCATTTATCATAATACTCTAGAACACGAGAGAAACATATAGGATTTCGATCGTAAATTTATGATAGTACTTTGTAAACTCATGAACCAAAGTCCGTATTCGGAACGATAGAATTTTAAAAAATCGTTTTCTACCAATTATTTTCACCAGGGATTCTACGTTTAGACGTTCCATATTTTTAAATTCACTATCTTAGCCATTCAGTATTTTGGTCATTCGCTATTTTGACCCCCAACCCAAAGTTGGGTATTTATTTTCTTCGATTTCTGCACCTCGAATCTCGCCACTTCACAATTCTTGAAGACTGTAGCTACCCAAGTAAAAAAATTATATGAAGATTGAATAAAAATTATATATAATGATCTACATCTAGAAGCTGTATACGAAAGTGGACGCATACATTTTCTTTTACATTTTCGATACAATACTTATAAAGATTCTATAAAAATTATATATAGTGTAATATAATTTTGCGAATTTAACATAACGCTTCTACAAAAATCGTTTTATAAAATCTGCAGACTATATATGAATGGAATCTAGGAAAAAAAGGTCGAGGAAAAAAAGGCCGATGGAATAAATGGCCGGGGAAAAAATGGCCGGGGAAAAATAGGCCGATGGAAAAAAAAGGCCGATGGAAAAACGCTGATTTAAATAAAGACCATGCAATCGATTTGTCAATAGTTTATTTATCAATATCAATTATCGAAAACATTTTTTAAAAAACATTAAACGGCTCCACTGTCGTTATTCGCGTGAAACGGGCTCGACAGCTTGCGAAAACGCAGAACATTGCTAACATTAGCAAGAAATTTTGGCAAATTCAAATTTCCGGTGTCGTACGCAAGACACAGGTTAATCAGCGTGATCTGACGTTCTTCGGCCGCACTGCGCTTCGTCGACTTCTTCTGCTGTACACCGAATTGTGCGAGCTTTGTACTATCCGCCGCGACCGCCAACCTCATTTTTTGGATTAATTTCCATATCGTTGAGTGGGAAATCCCTACGACAATCTCAAAACGATTATTCCACCCTTCCGTACTATTATTTGTACGCGCCTCCCGGTTCAAGCCGTTAGTCATCGTCCAATCTTCTAAAAGCAAAACATTTCTAATTTTTTAACATTTCGTGGACGGATTTTTTTTTCTTAACGACCTTTTGAAATTCAGACACCTTCTGGTCGCACACGCACCCACACACTACAAAGAAATACACACAGTGAGCGGATTATATATAAAATATACTTGCTATAATAATGTCGTCTAGATTCGCAGGTTCGCGCGGGAGATTTTTAGAACGTTGATTGCGCAGTGTTCGCTTTACGGAGCTCTCAGCAGGAAGACGTTCTCGCGTACTGTTCGGCAATTCATGCACTTCTTCCGCGAATATCTGACTAGGCCTAGCTACACAATCCGACTTGGCCTTCGACTTCATCCGATTCAGGGACTTGTTTTTTTAAAATCAATTCAATGTCACAAACGTGATGTGACAAACGCCGTGGACGAGAATGGGATTAATTTTTTCCAAGGTCGTTTTGATTGCACCCGAACACTACACAAACAAGAATATAAAAATGTGTGTAAATCAACTTTTTTTTATCGGTAGTCCTCCCGTCTTGTCTGACGCTGTATAAATTCGAGGGAGCATTTTACAGAATTCATGAACAGTTCTCGGTATAAAAATCTAAAAAAAATCAAGCATATGGAAGGAGCTGAAAAAAATGTTTTGACATAATAATAATTGTAAAATGTTATTAACAAATGACTTAAATAAATAATTTTGCAACAAATTACCCAGCAACGTATTTATTCTTGTTATGAGAATTAATTTAATTTTTTTAAATATGTATGAATTTTTTCAGAATTTTCTCTAATTTTCAATTTAAAAAAAAAACACCATTTTCAAACATTACATAATATTCCGAAAAAATTCATACGCATTTTATTTATTTATTTCAGTAATTTGTTGATAAACTTTTTCAATTATTAATATGCAAAAAGCATTCTGAATTTGTTTAGTTGCTTTGGGGGGGGCTCTGCCCCCCCCCCCCCCCCTTGTGAGCGGACGTCCGCCCACGGGCACGGCGGCGCCACAGAATTACGCTTGCCAGCGACTGTTCGTAAATTCTGTCTAATTCTCCCTGAAAAATACTCACTGCATCTAATACTATTCTTACCTTCCATTCCGAATCACGCTTCACACATCTCCAACGAAAACCACTTTTGTTTTTTCTGTAAACCGTGTACATGTTGCTCTTGTAGCAAAGCTTATCGCCACCTTTGGACGACGAAATTATCTCGACCGCTTCGGTGTTTGGATCATCCGGATCATCATCGTCTTCGTTATTGATCAACTCGTTATTACGACTTTCCTCTTCGTCCATTATGTCGTCTTCTTCGCGATCAATCATTTCGTCGTATTGTCCGTCGTTTATATTCATGATTTCTTAGTTCATCTCAAACTCATTCAGAAGCACGTACGCGATTAACAGACAAATTTTATTTGGAACACTTCCGTGTCGAGCTTCGACACTGTACTGAGCCACCAAAATATTTCCGTTTTGGATAGATTATATATACAATGTATCTGTGAATATACATATTTGAATGTTTTGTGGTCATCTAGGCTTACAAAGAACGAATGTCATATTCAGAGTAGAGGTGAATGGCTCAAAACACACAGCACTATATCGCGTATAGTCTCTGCTCTGTGTTTTGATTCTTCAATGATAGTTTCAGCGTGCGTCAAAAACAAAGATATTATAACATGTAGTACGTTATTTTTTCATCGGCCTTTTTTTTCATCGGCCTTTTTTTCCATCGGCCTTTTTTTCCCCGGCCATTTATTCCATCGGCCTTTTTTTCCCGGCCATTTTTTCCCCGGCCTTTTTTTCCTCGGCCATTTTTTCCTGATACCATATAAATGAAATACATTGTATAGTCCTTCTATATGTCCATTATCTGATACAGACTATAAATATTGACTTATATATGATTTTCCTACGCGAGTAGGTCGGCAAAAGCCGCTTGCTCTTGAATGGGTCGCATTTTTTTTTTCCGGCGCCTAATCACCAGACACCCTAATAAAATAAGAAAAGAAATCTTGGCAATGTTAGCTTTGTAGTGTTTCCGGGATTTTGAGAGATTTACACTACATCGTAAAGTCGGGTCGATGAGTGTGACATTAAAACAAGTCAATGTCTCGATAATAATGGTAGCTCATCTGATCTGTTCGTACCTGATCAACATAAAGTCAAGTATGTATTATTCATTCACGCCAATCGAGCAACGGTACCGGTTATTAGTCCTCGCGAAAGATTAGAATTGAATTGTCGTACAGTTACGTTTAGGTGCCGACCTAAGCAGGTAATTAAATAATGTATTGTGGAATTCGAGACGACTTATATTTTTAAGTACTTATACCTGCATTAAGGGGCGCCGTTTTATGACCCATCGATGTCACGACCCGTCCATGGGCCACGTCAACACCTGCAGCTTTAATTTCTGAGGACGTGTCGAAACAATCGTGTGCAAACTTTGATAGCTGAGAAAATCCAAAGCTACAAGGGTCATAACAACGGCAATTGTACGGGACAATGGTAACGATGACTGTCGCGGTGGTTGCACGTCCGGTTATATATCACGCTTAAAGACTTTTGAAATAATTGTTATAACTCCCGTCGATCTTTAGAGACAGTGGATACACTGCTGGAAATTCCATCGCTCAATGTTAAATGTCTATAGGTCTTTCTCTCTCTCTTTCTAATATAGCTCTGTCTCTCTCGGACTATTTTTCTTTTATTGCATGAAGAAAAAACGGCTATGTCGCATGAAGAGCCAGAAGCTTAGACCAGATTTACGATATTTCCGCGTATTCTCTCAAAATACAGACCCTATTTGTCGTACTGTTCGGAAGAATATAGCTCCCGAAAAAGGGGGGCAGGGCGGGGGGCAGGGTGTATCACTGACTCTTAAGGGGATATCCCCCTGCCACATGGAACCACAATCGCAGAATTTTTTCCCTCATTCAAAATAACATTTAAAAAAGATTACGTTCAAGATTTGCAATACACTGGGAAATTTTTTTTTATTTTGACTTTCGAATTTCGAAAGAAAAAAAATGTTGACTCCATATTCTTATTCGAGACAAAAAGTTGAGCGATGAAAACAATTTTTGCCGTGATCACCTGGAGAATAATGTTACTGTATTTGGCAGGGGGGATTCCCTTAAGTAATTGAACTCTTAATTATAATATGTTGTACCGCTTAAAAAAAAAAACCAACATGTTCGAATTCAGGAGAAAGAAATTCTAGAGGACCTGTCTTGGTTTGCGAATGGATCTTTCATTCCATACAGAAGGTACGTAGGCGTTAGGACCAGAAACACTCGTTGCTGGTATTGTTCCATTTCTGTTTGTACCCGTATTCCAGAAATTCCGACGGAAGCCAACGTAAGCAAAGCATTATGTCGTTGGACTTATTGCAGGTCATTCGCAGGTGGCCGTTTGAGGTCCTTCAGAGTGACCGTGCGACGAACCCTTAGGTGGTCAGTGATTAGTACCTTCCCCTTCCGCTCTTGTTTCGGCAATGTGTCAAGGGTCAATGCACTGAAAAATTGGCAAATAGTATAAATACCGGAGCATCCCTTGAAATTTCATCATTCGTCAGTGAACCAACGTGCGAGTAGTTGCTAACGAAATCATCGTCTTGTGTCTCCAACTCTCCAAAGTGAAGTTTACAAGTGAAAAAAAAAAATACACCATGAATATCGCCGTGTGCTGCAACCCATTAAAACTGGAAAGAGGGTATCACCATTTCCAAGTTTTTCCCATCGATGAACGATTGAGGGATTTATTCTGGGAGTTCCTCGAGGACGGCGGGACGCACACGTGTTTCCGGTGCCGATTAAAAATGCTGAGAGATTCGGTAGAATTGGACCCTTCAATCCTTGAGACCGATGTGGTAAGTTTCTCTTAAGTTTTTATTTAATATTAGTAGATTATGCTAAGTAGTTCTACATGAGAGAATTTGCATTTGATGTTGTTCGGTTTTGAGTTTAACGCCAATCGGTCAAGTGCTTCAGGATTTACGAAATTTTGAATTTCGCAAAAAATTTCTACGTAAGAAAAGCTTAAAAACTGTAAGAAGAGAAATCTTCCCCACTTTGGCTATACGCTAGATAATTTCGTTATTCAGCAAAGTATGTTTCAGAATTTTTTCAGATTTGTTAATTATGGCATTCAAGATGTCACAGTAAAAATTGTAACGAGAAATTTCGCTAAAGCGAAATCTCGATACAGGCACTGCCCGAACGCACACAACACATTCCCGAAAACAATAACAACTAGCTTCTTCCCATGCTTTCCCTCCCCGCCCGCCTATATCTAATAGCAGTGTTGAGCATAGGAGAGGGACAGTGAGCGCTGCGGGGCGTGATTGAGGCGCGGATGACGTCATCGCGGGTCGACGAGTAACGAGGATCGCCAGCCGTCGTCTATCGATTAGGGATCCAACGGGACTCCTGCCGTCATCCATCTCCCACTTGTCGAACTACCATCACGCGTTACAATTACTACCCGCGGCGGCGTTAATGTCTCTCCCCTATGCAAATCAACCAATAGCAAAATTAGAAAATTAGGATAAAATTCGAGGAAGAAGACGGCGAGAATAATCGCCATAACGTTTTCTACTTCGAAAGAGAGAACTGTTTTCTTTATCGTTAAGATAAGAAGTGTTTAAATTGTGTCTGCGCCGAAGTAAATTCGTGCTGAGAGTATTTGGATTTTTTTTCAAAAGTATCGTAAGTTTTGAGCCCTGATTTTTTTACGACCCCGTGAAACCCCTTTCACCCCTATTTGCCACCGAACCCCCCCCCCCCCCCCCCCCCGTAATACCCAATAAATAGATAACGAGTGTCCCCTCGTTATCAGCCATTTTGCCACCTGTCAATACTCGTGCGAAGAAGCATCGAGATCCCCAATATACCCCCCATAATTATTTATTAATACCAGTCACCCTATTCCAAATTGTCCTTGCGACAATTTGGGATTTTTTAAATTATTATTATTATTTGTTCCCTCGATTAATTATTTTTTTTTTAAATTAAAAATTCGGGAATCGTCCTTCGGACTTTTTACGAATTTTCAATATAAATTCTTCCCCCCCTTTTTTTTGTATTTCCCCTTTTACCAATTACCCGTATTATTTTTTGACTCCAAAACCCTATTTTTGTGCCACTCGGATTATTGCCATAGTTGCGATCACCGAGTTAATTTATAAGAGCCGACCGTTAGGCCATTTTGCCCCTCGCCCTGACCGTTGTCTCAGCCCTACCCGACAGCTAATGCCCCTGTTTAAATTATTTCGCGTATTTGTTCTCCCACTTCGTGGTTTGAGAGTTTGTAGTATTTACTAGTTTTTTTAAATATTAATTTCGGGAACGGTGTTGCACCGAATTTGCAACTGGCGCCCATATTTTGTTTATTATAATTATGTTTCTCGCCATTTTTTTTCTTTTTTTTCTTCTTTTTAATATTTTTTGTATTTGTTGATTTTTTTTTTTGAATAATTAAAGTAGTTTCTATTTTTTTAATAAAACCTACTGCATTGATTATTTATTTCACCCGTTTTCCCCTCCCACCATTTCAGGAGAGAACTTCGGGTCACAAAATATATTTTTGTGACCCGAAGGCCCAAACTTCTGTAACAATTATTGCTGAAACTCGATATTATTCGTATCTCTGGGAGCCTTTTTTTCCGTCAATTTCTCTTTCAATTTTTTAATGAATCTGAATTCATACAGATTCGTGCCCAATCATCATCGCTACTTCAAACATTAATTTGTTGACTTCAGCGATTCGAGATCGGGGCCCTGCATGAACTTTGATTCATCAGAAATTGCAAGATCATTTTTTATTGTAGATAATATGTATATGTAATAATAATGATATCTAACGAAAAATTATAATTGATATTTGTCAACAGATGCCAATTGTCCTGCAAGACGCTAAATTCATCCTCGAAGTCGATTCGGACGATGAGGACGATGAAGACGATGAAGATGATGAAGACGATATAGACAATGAAGAAAATGAAGACGATGAAGACAATGAAGTATATGAAGAAGATGAAGAAGATGAAGACAATGAAGTATATGAAGAAGATGAAGAAGATGAAGACAATGAAGTATATAAAGAAGATGAAGAAGATGCAGAATATGAAGAAGATGAAGACCATGTACACTATGTACATCCTGTAGACGTGGTATACTATGTAGAAGATCCGATCCGATGAAAAAAATTTGAATCGAAACCTTCGATACATTTTTACATTTCGTAGCACCTAAGCACCATTATTGTATCTAGCTGCTTGGCGTAATTTTATCAATATTATTAATAAAGTATCTATTATGTGTATATTAAATACACTGAAAACATAAATAATCTATAATCTATTTTTTTCCACAAAATTCACAATTTTTCATGTTTTATTTAACCTATAATATCTGGGTAACAATGTATGATACGTACAATCCCGCCAATCGTGAGTTTCAAAGAAAATTCAAATTACTTCCCGATGAGATAAAAATTGAAAAAAAATAATCGATATTACACGTGCTGGAAAATAAAATTTTGCATCGTAATATCTCCAAAATGTTATTAACAAATTTTTGAAAAAAACAATTGTTCAACAAACAATCAGTCAACCTAACGTTTTTTTTAAATTTATTTGAATACGTATGAATTTTTTCAGATTTTTTTCTTTGTTTTGATTATAATTTTTTTTATTTACAAAAATGTGCGCGAAATAACGAATTTTGGATATGTGTGTTCGGCATAAAACCATCTACTACACTCAAGATTTTTTTGCACAATGCATCTAAAATTTGTTATACTCTGCGGATTTAGAAAAAAAAAAATCAACATGAAGAGAAAAAGCTGAGAAAATTCATACGCATTAAAAAAAATTAACATATTATTTTTATGAAAAATAAGTTAAGTTAACTGTTTATTTGTTCATCAATTGTCCGTTTTACCAATTCGTTAATAACATTTTGGGACTATTATCATGCGAAATGAATATTTTCAGCACGTTTTATATGCATTTGTTTTTTTCGATTTTTATCCCACCGGTAAGTGATCAAAATTGTCTCTGAAACTCACTTTTGGGGGGACTGTACCTATGATACATCCTTAACGTCTCTAAAAAGAAAGAAAAAATGCATTTTCCATGGCCCATAGGAAAAAAATGAATTCAGAATTCATTGTATGATACTTACCAGGCATTATTTCACAGCAAAATCAATAAAAAAAATTTTGTGCGGAAAGGACTTTGGATATTGTTTGGGTAGAAGTACCGGTTGTGGCCACTTCAAGAATTTTTCTCATTTTCGAGTACTTGTCATTGAGACCAAATATAATAAAATTGTTTTGAACTCATACTTTTTATATCTAAGAAGAATACAATTCCAGATTTCTAGCATTAAAATCTTAATATGTGTTGCAAAATACTGGAAAATATAAAAAAGTAAGACCATAGCCGATTCACTAGTTCTGGCCATCTATCGACCGGTTTTGACCACGGTAATGTACCGGTTTTGGCCATGCTTAAGATGAGAAAAACTTAAAATTTATTGCACTTGAAATATTTTTTAAGGCGTGTTTAATCAATGAAAATCGTATTCTTGTGAAAGCATGCAATTGCTCTACACGAAAATGTCTTTAAAGCACAGATACCATCTGTGAACCTAACTCACTAATTCTTTTTTACATTCGTCTCCTTCGTTTTGCACGAGTCACGTCATATTTTGCACCTAGTCGTACATCGTATTAATGTTTTTATCAGTACACTTTTATTTTTATTTTTACCACTGCTTTTCCAAACGTCGATTGTCGAATTGCATAATGATGGAAATGTTCAACAAAAGAGGTGTTCTACCGCTTTACCTTTTTTTTAACTCGACATTTTTAGGGATACATTTTTCTCAGCGTTTTTTAGTGTTTTTTCGTAGCATCTCCATGAATATATAAATTGATTGTGTATTTGTTGACGAAAAAACCAATTATTTCATTATCGTGGCCATATGCGGGGCAATTGCTTATTTTATGTACCAGTTGTGGCTATCGTATTTTTGATAAATTCATAGCTTTATTTAAAACTTTCAGTACATCAATATTTGCGGTGACGCCTTTTAAGATTGATGCGTGCAAAGCTGCATGCAATCCGCTAACTATGTACCCTGAATACGTATCTATTTATTCATTTTATTTATTTAGTTCTTTCTTGTTTTCACGCTTGGGATATTGCTTAATGGGTGCATACGTAGTATCGTATACATTTATTATTAAATTTAATATAAAAAATCATATCATTTATCATAATACTCTAGAACACGAGAGAAACATATAGGATTTCGATCGTAAATTTATGATAGTACTTTGTAAACTCATGAACCAAAGTCCGTATTCGGAACGATAGAATTTTAAAAAATCGTTTTCTACCAATTATTTTCACCAGGGATTCTACGTTTAGACGTTCCATATTTTTAAATTCACTATCTTAGCCATTCAGTATTTTGGTCATTCGCTATTTTGACCCCCAACCCAAAGTTGGGTATTTATTTTCTTCGATTTCTGCACCTCGAATCTCGCCACTTCACAATTCTTGAAGACTGTAGCTACCCAAGTAAAAAAATTATATGAAGATTGAATAAAAATTATATATAATGATCTACATCTAGAAGCTGTATACGAAAGTGGACGCATACATTTTCTTTTACATTTTCGATACAATACTTATAAAGATTCTATAAAAATTATATATAGTGTAATATAATTTTGCGAATTTAACATAAGGCTTCTACAAAAATCGTTTTATAAAATCTGCAGACTATATATGAATGGAATCTAGGAAAAAAAGGTCGAGGAAAAAAAGGCCGATGGAATAAATGGCCGGGGAAAAAATGGCCGGGGAAAAATAGGCCGATGGAAAAAAAAGGCCGATGGAAAAACGCTGATTTAAATAAAGACCATGCAATCGATTTGTCAATAGTTTATTTATCAATATCAATTATCGAAAACATTTTTTAAAAAACATTAAACGGCTCCACTGTCGTTATTCGCGTGAAACGGGCTCGACAGCTTGCGAAAACGCAGAACATTGCTAACATTAGCAAGAAATTTTGGCAAATTCAAATTTCCGGTGTCGTACGCAAGACACAGGTTAATCAGCGTGATCTGACGTTCTTCGGCCGCACTGCGCTTCGTCGACTTCTTCTGCTGTACACCGAATTGTGCGAGCTTTGTACTATCCGCCGCGACCGCCAACCTCATTTTTTGGATTAATTTCCATATCGTTGAGTGGGAAATCCCTACGACAATCTCAAAACGATTATTCCACCCTTCCGTACTATTATTTGTACGCGCCTCCCTGTTCAAGCCGCTAGTCATCGTCCAATCTTCTAAAAGCAAAACATTTCTAATTTTTTAACATTTCGTGGACGGATTTTTTTTTCTTAACGACCTTTTGAAATTCAGACACCTTCTGGTCGCACACGCACCCACACACTACAAAGAAATACACACAGTGAGCGGATTATATATAAAATATACTTGCTATAATAATGTCGTCTAGATTCGCAGGTTCGCGCGGGAGATTTTTAGAACGTTGATTGCGCAGTGTTCGCTTTACGGAGCTCTCAGCAGGAAGACGTTCTCGCGTACTGTTCGGCAATTCATGCACTTCTTCCGCGAATATCTGACTAGGCCTAGCTACACAATCCGACTTGGCCTTCGACTTCATCCGATTCAGGGACTTGTTTTTTTAAAATCAATTCAATGTCACAAACGTGATGTGACAAACGCCGTGGACGAGAATGGGATTAATTTTTTCCAAGGTCGTTTTGATTGCACCCGAACACTACACAAACAAGAATATAAAAATGTGTGTAAATCAACTTTTTTTTATCGGTAGTCCTCCCGTCTTGTCTGACGCTGTATAAATTCGAGGGAGCATTTTACAGAATTCATGAACAGTTCTCGGTATAAAAATCTAAAAAAAATCAAGCATATGGAAGGAGCTGAAAAAAATGTTTTGACATAATAATAATTGTAAAATGTTATTAACAAATGACTTAAATAAATAATTTTGCAACAAATTACCCAGCAACGTATTTATTCTTGTTATGAGAATTAATTTAATTTTTTTAAATATGTATGAATTTTTTCAGAATTTTCTCTAATTTTCAATTTAAAAAAAAAACACCATTTTCAAACATTACATAATATTCCGAAAAAATTCATACGCATTTTATTTATTTATTTCAGTAATTTGTTGATAAACTTTTTCAATTATTAATATGCAAAAAGCATTCTGAATTTGTTTAGTTGCTTTGGGGGGGGCTCTGCCCCCCCCCCCCCCCTTGTGAGCGGACGTCCGCCCACGGGCACGGCGGCGCCACAGAATTACGCTTGCCAGCGACTGTTCGTAAATTCTGTCTAATTCTCCCTGAAAAATACTCACTGCATCTAATACTATTCTTACCTTCCATTCCGAATCACGCTTCACACATCTCCAACGAAAACCACTTTTGTTTTTTCTGTAAACCGTGTACATGTTGCTCTTGTAGCAAAGCTTATCGCCACCTTTGGACGACGAAATTATCTCGACCGCTTCGGTGTTTGGATCATCCGGATCATCATCGTCTTCGTTATTGATCAACTCGTTATTACGACTTTCCTCTTCGTCCATTATGTCGTCTTCTTCGCGATCAATCATTTCGTCGTATTGTCCGTCGTTTATATTCATGATTTCTTAGTTCATCTCAAACTCATTCAGAAGCACGTACGCGATTAACAGACAAATTTTATTTGGAACACTTCCGTGTCGAGCTTCGACACTGTACTGAGCCACCAAAATATTTCCGTTTTGGATAGATTATATATACAATGTATCTGTGAATATACATATTTGAATGTTTTGTGGTCATCTAGGCTTACAAAGAACGAATGTCATATTCAGAGTAGAGGTGAATGGCTCAAAACACACAGCACTATATCGCGTATAGTCTCTGCTCTGTGTTTTGATTCTTCAATGATAGTTTCAGCGTGCGTCAAAAACAAAGATATTATAACATGTAGTACGTTATTTTTTCATCGGCCTTTTTTTTCATCGGCCTTTTTTTCCATCGGCCTTTTTTTCCCCGGCCATTTATTCCATCGGCCTTTTTTTCCCGGCCATTTTTTCCCCGGCCTTTTTTTCCTCGGCCATTTTTTCCTGATACCATATAAATGAAATACATTGTATAGTCCTTCTATATGTCCATTATCTGATACAGACTATAAATATTGACTTATATATGATTTTCCTACGCGAGTAGGTCGGCAAAAGCCGCTTGCTCTTGAATGGGTCGCATTTTTTTTTTCCGGCGCCTAATCACCAGACACCCTAATAAAATAAGAAAAGAAATCTTGGCAATGTTAGCTTTGTAGTGTTTCCGGGATTTTGAGAGATTTACACTACATCGTAAAGTCGGGTCGATGAGTGTGACATTAAAACAAGTCAATGTCTCGATAATAATGGTAGCTCATCTGATCTGTTCGTACCTGATCAACATAAAGTCAAGTATGTATTATTCATTCACGCCAATCGAGCAACGGTACCGGTTATTAGTCCTCGCGAAAGATTAGAATTGAATTGTCGTACAGTTACGTTTAGGAGCCGACCTAAGCAGGTAATTAAATAATGTATTGTGGAATTCGAGACGACTTATATTTTTAAGTACTTATACCTGCATTAAGGGGCGCCGTTTTATGACCCATCGATGTCACGACCCGTCCATGGGCCACGTCAACACCTGCAGCTTTAATTTCTGAGGACGTGTCGAAACAATCGTGTGCAAACTTTGATAGCTGAGAAAATCCAAAGCTACAAGGGTCATAACAACGGCAATTGTACGGGACAATGGTAACGATGACTGTCGCGGTGGTTGCACGTCCGGTTATATATCACGCTTAAAGACTTTTGAAATAATTGTTATAACTCCCGTCGATCTTTAGAGACAGTGGATACACTGCTGGAAATTCCATCGCTCAATGTTAAATGTCTATAGGTCTTTCTCTCTCTCTTTCTAATATAGCTCTGTCTCTCTCGGACTATTTTTCTTTTATTGCATGAAGAAAAAACGGCTATGTCGCATGAAGAGCCAGAAGCTTAGACCAGATTTACGATATTTCCGCGTATTCTCTCAAAATACAGACCCTATTTGTCGTACTGTTCGGAAGAATATAGCTCCCGAAAAAGGGGGGCAGGGCGGGGGGCAGGGTGTATCACTGACTCTTAAGGGGATATCCCCCTGCCACATGGAACCACAATCGCAGAATTTTTTCCCTCATTCAAAATAACATTTAAAAAAGATTACGTTCAAGATTTGCAATACACTGGGAAATTTTTTTTTATTTTGACTTTCGAATTTCGAAAGAAAAAAAATGTTGACTCCATATTCTTATTCGAGACAAAAAGTTGAGCGATGAAAACAATTTTTGCCGTGATCACCTGGAGAATAATGTTACTGTATTTGGCAGGGGGGATTCCCTTAAGTAATTGAACTCTTAATTATAATATGTTGTACCGCTTAAAAAAAAAAACCAACATGTTCGAATTCAGGAGAAAGAAATTCTAGAGGACCTGTCTTGGTTTGCGAATGGATCTTTCATTCCATACAGAAGGTACGTAGGCGTTAGGACCAGAAACACTCGTTGCTGGTATTGTTCCATTTCTGTTTGTACCCGTATTCCAGAAATTCCGACGGAAGCCAACGTAAGCAAAGCATTATGTCGTTGGACTTATTGCAGGTCATTCGCAGGTGGCCGTTTGAGGTCCTTCAGAGTGACCGTGCGACGAACCCTTAGGTGGTCAGTGATTAGTACCTTCCCCTTCCGCTCTTGTTTCGGCAATGTGTCAAGGGTCAATGCACTGAAAAATTGGCAAATAGTATAAATACCGGAGCATCCCTTGAAATTTCATCATTCGTCAGTGAACCAACGTGCGAGTAGTTGCTAACGAAATCATCGTCTTGTGTCTCCAACTCTCCAAAGTGAAGTTTACAAGTGAAAAAAAAAAATACACCATGAATATCGCCGTGTGCTGCAACCCATTAAAACTGGAAAGAGGGTATCACCATTTCCAAGTTTTTCCCATCGATGAACGATTGAGGGATTTATTCTGGGAGTTCCTCGAGGACGGCGGGACGCACACGTGTTTCCGGTGCCGATTAAAAATGCTGAGAGATTCGGTAGAATTGGACCCTTCAATCCTTGAGACCGATGTGGTAAGTTTCTCTTAAGTTTTTATTTAATATTAGTAGATTATGCTAAGTAGTTCTACATGAGAGAATTTGCATTTGATGTTGTTCGGTTTTGAGTTTAACGCCAATCGGTCAAGTGCTTCAGGATTTACGAAATTTTGAATTTCGCAAAAAATTTCTACGTAAGAAAAGCTTAAAAACTGTAAGAAGAGAAATCTTCCCCACTTTGGCTATACGCTAGATAATTTCGTTATTCAGCAAAGTATGTTTCAGAATTTTTTCAGATTTGTTAATTATGGCATTCAAGATGTCACAGTAAAAATTGTAACGAGAAATTTCGCTAAAGCGAAATCTCGATACAGGCACTGCCCGAACGCACACAACACATTCCCGAAAACAATAACAACTAGCTTCTTCCCATGCTTTCCCTCCCCGCCCGCCTATATCTAATAGCAGTGTTGAGCATAGGAGAGGGACAGTGAGCGCTGCGGGGCGTGATTGAGGCGCGGATGACGTCATCGCGGGTCGACGAGTAACGAGGATCGCCAGCCGTCGTCTATCGATTAGGGATCCAACGGGACTCCTGCCGCCATCCATCTCCCACTTGTCGAACTACCATCACGCGTTACAATTACTACCCGCGGCGGCGTTAATGTCTCTCCCCTATGCAAATCAACCAATAGCAAAATTAGAAAATTAGGATAAAATTCGAGGAAGAAGACGGCGAGAATAATCGCCATAACGTTTTCTACTTCGAAAGAGAGAACTGTTTTCTTTATCGTTAAGATAAGAAGTGTTTAAATTGTGTCTGCGCCGAAGTAAATTCGTGCTGAGAGTATTTGGATTTTTTTTCAAAAGTATCGTAAGTTTTGAGCCCTGATTTTTTTACGACCCCGTGAAACCCCTTTCACCCCTATTTGCCACCGAACCCCCCCCCCCCCCCCCCCCCGTAATACCCAATAAATAGATAACGAGTGTCCCCTCGTTATCAGCCATTTTGCCACCTGTCAATACTCGTGCGAAGAAGCATCGAGATCCCCAATATACCCCCCATAATTATTTATTAATACCAGTCACCCTATTCCAAATTGTCCTTGCGACAATTTGGGATTTTTTAAATTATTATTATTATTTGTTCCCTCGATTAATTATTTTTTTTTTAAATTAAAAATTCGGGAATCGTCCTTCGGACTTTTTACGAATTTTCAATATAAATTCTTCCCCCCCTTTTTTTTGTATTTCCCCTTTTACCAATTACCCGTATTATTTTTTGACTCCAAAACCCTATTTTTGTGCCACTCGGATTATTGCCATAGTTGCGATCACCGAGTTAATTTATAAGAGCCGACCGTTAGGCCATTTTGCCCCTCGCCCTGACCGTTGTCTCAGCCCTACCCGACAGCTAATGCCCCTGTTTAAATTATTTCGCGTATTTGTTCTCCCACTTCGTGGTTTGAGAGTTTGTAGTATTTACTAGTTTTTTTAAATATTAATTTCGGGAACGGTGTTGCACCGAATTTGCAACTGGCGCCCATATTTTGTTTATTATAATTATGTTTCTCGCCATTTTTTTTCTTTTTTTTCTTCTTTTTAATATTTTTTGTATTTGTTGATTTTTTTTTTTGAATAATTAAAGTAGTTTCTATTTTTTTAATAAAACCTACTGCATTGATTATTTATTTCACCCGTTTTCCCCTCCCACCATTTCAGGAGAGAACTTCGGGTCACAAAATATATTTTTGTGACCCGAAGGCCCAAACTTCTGTAACAATTATTGCTGAAACTCGATATTATTCGTATCTCTGGGAGCCTTTTTTCCGTCAATTTCTCTTTCAATTTTTTAATGAATCTGAATTCATACAGATTCGTGCCCAATCATCATCGCTACTTCAAACATTAATTTGTTGACTTCAGCGATTCGAGATCGGGGCCCTGCATGAACTTTGATTCATCAGAAATTGCAAGATCATTTTTTATTGTAGATAATATGTATATGTAATAATAATGATATCTAACGAAAAATTATAATTGATATTTGTCAACAGATGCCAATTGTCCTGCAAGACGCTAAATTCATCCTCGAAGTCGATTCGGACGATGAGGACGATGAAGACGATGAAGATGATGAAGACGATATAGACAATGAAGAAAATGAAGACGATGAAGACAATGAAGTATATGAAGAAGATGAAGAAGATGAAGACAATGAAGTATATGAAGAAGATAAAGAAGATGAAGACAATGAAGTATATAAAGAAGATGAAGAAGATGCAGAATATGAAGAAGATGAAGACCATGTACACTATGTACATCCTGTAGACGTGGTATACTATGTAGAAGATCCGATCCGATGAAAAAAATTTGAATCGAAACCTTCGATACATTTTTACATTTCGTAGCACCTAAGCACCATTATTGTATCTAGCTGCTTGGCGTAATTTTATCAATATTATTAATAAAGTATCTATTATGTGTATATTAAATACACTGAAAACATAAATAATCTATAATCTATTTTTTTCCACAAAATTCACAATTTTTCATGTTTTATTTAACCTATAAAATCTGGGTAACAATGTATGATACGTACAATCCCGCCAATCGTGAGTTTCAAAGAAAATTCAAATTACTTCCCGATGAGATAAAAATTGAAAAAAAATAATCGATATTACACGTGCTGGAAAATAAAATTTTGCATCGTAATATCTCCAAAATGTTATTAACAAATTTTTGAAAAAAACAATTGTTCAACAAACAATCAGTCAACCTAACGTTTTTTTTAAATTTATTTGAATACGTATGGATTTTTTAAGATTTTTTTCTTTGTTTTGATTATAATTTTTTTTATTTACAAAAATGTGCGCGAAATAACGAATTTTGGATATGTGTGTTCGGCATAAAACCATCTACTACACTCAAGATTTTTTTGCACAATGCATCTAAAATTTGTTATACTCTGCGGATTTAGAAAAAAAAAAATCAACATGAAGAGAAAAAGCTGAGAAAATTCATACGCATTAAAAAAAATTAACATATTATTTTTATGAAAAATAAGTTAAGTTAACTGTTTATTTGTTCATCAATTGTCCGTTTTACCAATTCGTTAATAACATTTTGGGACTATTATCATGCGAAATGAATATTTTCAGCACGTTTTATATGCATTTGTTTTTTTCGATTTTTATCCCACCGGTAAGTGATCAAAATTGTCTCTGAAACTCACTTTTGGGGGGACTGTACCTATGATACATCCTTAACGTCTCTAAAAAGAAAGAAAAAATGCATTTTCCATGGCCCATAGGAAAAAAATGAATTCAGAATTCATTGTATGATACTTACCAGGCATTATTTCACAGCAAAATCAATAAAAAAAATTTTGTGCGGAAAGGACTTTGGATATTGTTTGGGTAGAAGTACCGGTTGTGGCCACTTCAAGAATTTTTCTCATTTTCGAGTACTTGTCATTGAGACCAAATATAATAAAATTGTTTTGAACTCATACTTTTTATATCTAAGAAGAATACAATTCCAGATTTCTAGCATTAAAATCTTAATATGTGTTGCAAAATACTGGAAAATATAAAAAAGTAAGACCATAGCCGATTCACTAGTTCTGGCCACCTATCGACCGGTTTTGACCACGGTAATGTACCGGTTTTGGCCATGCTTAAGATGAGAAAAACTTAAAATTTATTGCACTTGAAATATTTTTTAAGGCGTGTTTAATCAATGAAAATCGTATTCTTGTGAAAGCATGCAATTGCTCTACACGAAAATGTCTTTAAAGCACAGATACCATCTGTGAACCTAACTCACTAATTCTTTTTCACATTCGTCTCCTTCGTTTTGCACGAGTCACGTCATATTTTGCACCTAGTCGTACATCGTATTAATGTTTTTATCAGTACACTTTTATTTTTATTTTTACCACTGCTTTTTCAAACGTCGATTGTTGAATTGCATAATGATGGAAATGTTCAACAAAAGAGGTGTTCTACCGCTTTACCTTTTTCTTAACTCGACATTTTTAGGGATACATTTTTCTCAGCGTTTTTTAGTGTTTTTTCGTAGCATCTCCATGAATATATAAATTGATTGTGTAATCGTTGACGAAAAAACCAATTATTTCATTAACGTGGCCATATGCGGGGCAATTGCTTATTCTATGTACCAGTTGTGGCTATCGTATTTTTTATAAATTCATAGCTTTATTTAAAACTTTCAGTACATCAATATTTGCGGTGACGCCTTTTAAGATTGATGCGTGCAAAGCTGCATGCAATCCGCTAACTATGTACCCTGAATACGTATCCATTTATTCATTTATTTCATGATTTATTCATTTTATTTATTTAGTTCTTTCTTGTTTTCACGCTTGGGATATTGCTTAATGGGTGCATACGTAGTATCGTATACATTTATTATTAAATTTAATATAAAAAATCATATCATTTATCATAATACTCTAGAACACGAGAGAAACATATAGGATTTCGATCGTAAATTTATGATAGTACTTTGTAAACTCATGAACCAAAGTCCGTATTCGGAACGATAGAATTTTAAAAAATCGTTTTCTACCAATTATTTTCACCAGGGATTCTACGTTTAGACGTTCCATATTTTTAAATTCACTATCTTAGCCATTCAGTATTTTGGTCATTCGCTATTTTGACCCCCAACCCAAAGTTGGGTATTTATTTTCTTCGATTTCTGCACCTCGAATCTCGCCACTTTACAATTCTTGAAGACTGTAGCTACCCAAGTAAAAAAATTATATGAAGATTGAATAAAAATTATATATAATGATCTACATCTAGAAGCTGTATACGAAAGTGGACGCATACATTTTCTTTTACATTTTCGATACAATACTTATAAAGATTCTATAAAAATTATATATAGTGTAATATAATTTTGCGAATTTAACATAACGCTTCTACAAAAATCGTTTTATAAAATCTGCAGACTATATATGAATGGAATCTAGGAAAAAAAGGTCGAGGAAAAAAAGGCCGATGGAATAAATGGCCGGGGAAAAAATGGCCGGGGAAAAATAGGCCGATGGAAAAAAAAGGCCGATGGAAAAACGCTGATTTAAATAAAGACCATGCAATCGATTTGTCAATAGTTTATTTATCAATATCAATTATCGAAAACATTTTTTAAAAAACATTAAACGGCTCCACTGTCGTGATTCGCGTGAAACGGGCTCGACAGCTTGCGAAAACGCAGAACATTGCTAACATTAGCAAGAAATTTTGGCAAATTCAAATTTCCGGTGTCGTACGCAAGACACAGGTTAATCAGCGTGATCTGACGTTCTTCGGCCGCACTGCGCTTCGTCGACTTCTTCTGCTGTACACCGAATTGTGCGAGCTTTGTACTATCCGCCGCGACCGCCAACCTCATTTTTTGGATTAATTTCCATATCGTTGAGTGGGAAATCCCTACGACAATCTCAAAACGATTATTCCACCCTTCCGTACTATTATTTGTACGCGCCTCCCTGTTCAAGCCGCTAGTCATCGTCCAATCTTCTAAAAGCAAAACATTTCTAATTTTTTAACATTTCGTGGACGGATTTTTTTTTCTTAACGACCTTTTGAAATTCAGACACCTTCTGGTCGCACACGCACCCACACACTACAAAGAAATACACACAGTGAGCGGATTATATATAAAATATACTTGCTATAATAATGTCGTCTAGATTCGCAGGTTCGCGCGGGAGATTTTTAGAACGTTGATGGCGCAGTGTTCGCTTTACGGAGCTCTCAGCAGGAAGACGTTCTCGCGTACTGTTCGGCAATTCATGCACTTCTTCCGCGAATATCTGACTAGGCCTAGCTACACAATCCGACTTGGCCTTCGACTTCATCCGATTCAGGGACTTGTTTTTTTAAAATCAATTCAATGTCACAAACGTGATGTGACAAACGCCGTGGACGAGAATGGGATTAATTTTTTCCAAGGTCGTTTTGATTGCACCCGAACACTACACAAACAAGAATATAAAAATGTGTGTAAATCAACTTTTTTTTATCGGTAGTCCTCCCGTCTTGTCTGACGCTGTATAAATTCGAGGGAGCATTTTACAGAATTCATGAACAGTTCTCGGTATAAAAATCTAAAAAAAATCAAGCATATGGAAGGAGCTGAAAAAAATGTTTTGACATAATAATAATTGTAAAATGTTATTAACAAATGACTTAAATAAATAATTTTGCAACAAATTACCCAGCAACGTATTTATTCTTGTTATGAGAATTAATTTAATTTTTTTAAATATGTATGAATTTTTTCAGAATTTTCTCTAATTTTCAATTTAAAAAAAAAACACCATTTTCAAACATTACATAATATTCCGAAAAAATTCATACGCATTTTATTTATTTATTTCAGTAATTTGTTGATAAACTTTTTCAATTATTAATATGCAAAAAGCATTCTGAATTTGTTTAGTTGCTTTGGGGGGGCTCTGCCCCCCCCCCCCCCCCCCTTGTGAGCGGACGTCTGCCCACGGGCACGGCGGCGCCACAGAATTACGCTTGCCAGCGACTGTTCGTAAATTCTGTCTAATTCTCCCTGAAAAATACTCACTGCATCTAATACTATTCTTACCTTCCATTCCGAATCACGCTTCACACATCTCCAACGAAAACCACTTTTGTTTTTTCTGTAAACCGTGTACATGTTGCTCTTGTAGCAAAGCTTATCGCCACCTTTGGACGACGAAATTATCTCGACCGCTTCGGTGTTTGGATCATCCGGATCATCATCGTCTTCGTTATTGATCAACTCGTTATTACGACTTTCCTCTTCGTCCATTATGTCGTCTTCTTCGCGATCAATCATTTCGTCGTATTGTCCGTCGTTTATATTCATGATTTCTTAGTTCATCTCAAACTTATTCAGAAGCACGTACGCGATTAACAGACAAATTTTATTTGGAACACTTCCGTGTCGAGCTTCGACACTGTACTGAGCCACCAAAATATTTCCGTTTTGGATAGATTATATATACAATGTATCTGTGAATATACATATTTGAATGTTTTGTGGTCATCTAGGCTTACAAAGAACGAATGTCATATTCAGAGTAGAGGTGAATGGCTCAAAACACACAGCACTATATCGCGTATAGTCTCTGCTCTGTGTTTTGATTCTTCAATGATAGTTTCAGCGTGCGTCAAAAACAAAGATATTATAACATGTAGTACGTTATTTTTTCATCGGCCTTTTTTTCCCCGGCCATTTATTCCATCGGCCTTTTTTTCCCGGCCATTTTTTCCCCGGCCTTTTTTTCCTCGGCCATTTTTTCCTGATACCATATAAATGAAATACATTGTATAGTCCTTCTATATGTCCATTATCTGATACAGACTATAAATATTGACTTATATATGATTTTCCTACGCGAGTAGGTCGGCAAAAGCCGCTTGCTCTTGAATGGGTCGCATTTTTTTTTCCGGCGCCAAATCACCAGACACCCTAATAAAATAAGAAAAGAAATCTTGGCAATGTTAGCTTTGTAGTGTTTTCGGGATTTTGAGAGATTTACACTACATCGTAAAGTCGGGTCGATGAGTGTGACATTAAAACAAGTCAATGTCTCGATAATAATGGTAGCTCATCTGATCTGTTCTTACCTGATCAACATAAAGTCAAGTATGTATTATTCATTCACGCCAATCGAGCAACGGTACCGGTTATTAGTCCTCGCGAAAGATTAGAATTGAATTGTCGTACAGTTACGTTTAGGTGCCGACCTAAGCAGGTAATTAAATAATGTATTGTGGAATTCGAGACGACTTATATTTTTAAGTACTTATACCTGCATTAAGGGGCGCCGTTTTATGACCCATCGATGTCACGACCCGTCCATGGGCCACGTCAACACCTGCAGCTTTAATTTCTGAGGACGTGTCGAAACAATCGTGTGCAAACTTTGATAGCTGAGAAAATCCAAAGCTACAAGGGTCATAACAACGGCAATTGTACGGGACAATGGTAACGATGACTGTCGCGGTGGTTGCACGTCCGGTTATATATCACGCTTAAAGACTTTTGGAATAATTGTTATAACTCCCGTCGATCTTTAGAGACAGTAGATACACTGCTGGAAATTCCATCGCTCAATGTTAAATGTCTATAGGTCTTTCTCTCTCTCTTTCTAATATAGCTCTGTCTCTCTCGGACTATTTTTCTTTTAGTTCATGAAGAGGTTATTGCAGATCGATTCCAAACGTGTCCGGCTTCTTCAACTCGATCAGCCGAACTCCTTTTTGTTTATTATTAACAAAGGAATAACGCTGTTTAGCAACAACGTTACTATACAGAAGTTTCAAATATATATATAGTACACTGAGAGAAAAGCATATCGTCGATCCAATTATTTCGTATGTTTAAAAAAGTATTGGAAGGCGTACGATATTTTATGGTAGAAGTGACCACAATATGGTTTAATATACGATAATGGAATAGTTATTTGTATTATGGCATCTCGAATGTGTATACAACAACATAGAAAATGTAAGGTACAACAATTATTGTTGATATGAATTTGTTGCTTGGTATATTGCTTGACAATACATTTATTGTAAATGCAATATACCGAATAAATTAATCGGTAACATCAATTGTGATCAGCCTTACTATAAAATTTCATCCATCTTACTATGTGTTACATACTTGTGGTGTTTAACCATGTACACATTAGTAGCGAAGACACAAGCAATTATACTGACCATAAACTTTGACAATATATAACTAGAAATATAGTAGCATCGTAGAATGCAATTCGATTCTATCGTTTGATTGATTATACGATCTTAGTAAAATCGATGGCACGATATTGTGAGACAGAACTAACAAAAATTTATCTAAAGTCAATATTTAATACTGAGGTATTATCTATGGAGATAGATAGCATAAAAATATAAAGTTGTAAGAATTACTATAAATTATAGTTCCCAGTGGACCTGTCAATATTACATTATTGTTCTAATTGTAGTAATAGTACATGTCACGATCTTTCGTATGTCGCTGAAACTATAGCGTATAGACGTGCCCTCAGGGGAACTTACCGCATCGTTACCAGGATTATTCATTACAGTGACATTAGTTACTTCTGTGGAGAATAAGCCCAACATTCCGCCGATTTCGGGGACTGATAGCATATCTGGTTGCCAACTACGCCAATGGTTATTTATCCCATACTTTTGATATGGTATGAATAACCATATAGTATATACTATATTCATACCATACTTTTCGTATGGTATGAATAACCATATAGTATATATTCATCCCATACATTGGGAGAGTATATTTTTTTCTCGTATTGTGCGCGCGCTACATGTGCGGTGGAGTGGGGCAGCTCCCCACCAGGGCATGCCTGTGGAGGAAGTGCCTCTCCCTTCATTCTCCGCTAGACGTTGCAGCGTTCGCGCTTAGTGCAACAGTGTCTTTTATTCTTTGTTTCCGAAGTGCTGCGTAAAAAATGGACGGGTTACAAAAAGAAAGCGAAAGACCTTCATTTGTGGAAGAAAAGTTGACAGCCTGGAATTTGGCCAACTACGTAGATGTGTTCAAAGGTAAGTCTACACGAATAAAGCAATATATGTAACAGTTTTTTATAACTTTCATTATGCGAATGATGTAATTTCATAACCTTTCTGAAAAAGCGTTTTCGTTCACTACAAAGGTTTGTTATTCTTCTTAACGCGAAACTAATATATAATGTAAAAGTTAAAAAAATAATATTGCCATACTCGGCGTTATGGTCTTGTAATGTATCTTTTCCGTATAAAAGCATAGACACTGTGTGAATGACTATATTGTAGTAGTTTCAACTCAGCAAATAGTTTCTGTAATGAGAATATAGTAGTGGGAACTATTTAATTGTTGTGCAAACTATAGTATCGTTACCCAAACCAAGTTCCTTTCTTTGATACATTGTTATTTATGTTCACCTTCAGATAGGTTTCGGTAGAAAGACACTATGAGTTTGAATTTCTCCGTTGAAAAAATACTTGCATCGTAGAAGTAATGTTTGCGAACCACGCTGCATAGTACAATTGACTTTATACATAGTAAGCTCTACCATACAAGATTGTTCGTTCACGTATAGTTTATATTTGATTTTTTTTTTCATAATATTTTATTTCTTGCCGTCCCGACGCCGCAATACATCTTCCTCATGCTGAGACAAAGACGCGTTGCGAATTGCTATACTGTAGTAGCTATAACCCAGCAAATAGTTTCCGTAGTGACAATATAGTTATGGCAACTATAAAGTCGTTGCAGGAACCAAAGTATAGTTATTTCAGCTAATTTTTTTGTACATTTTTATTCGCGTTAACCTCTAGACAGAAAAGTGCATCGATTTGAATTTGTCTGTTGAAAAAATATCGACATTTTAGAAGTAATGGCTACGAAATATAGTACATTGTACGAAAACCGATTTACATTGTGATATTTATCAAACAATATAGTTTTCTCAAGGAAAGTTTGCATTATATGATTCTCGTGAATATACAAGTATAATGTATTCTATAATTATACTTTAACACTAGAACTATGAAATGCAGACGTATTACCAGGTGAATATACTATAAAGGTCAATTTACAATTCTGTTTATCAGTCAATTGTACAAATCGTGTATGATGTTCTATATGAATTTTTATACATTATTCTGACTGTACGGAAAAGAATTTTTTATTTAGATGGTGCCATAAAATAATGTCGATTATAACTGAATTTTAATTAATGCATGGAATAAGGGCGCGGACCATTCCGTAAATGTAGCATACATTTGATTATTGGAAAGTGCAATATCTACTTTACAAATGCATTTAGTGAACACACTGTGCTACATATCATACACTGATTATTGCAGTATCTATGTGGTAGATAATGAAGTTGATGCGGACGCTTTCCTCAAAATCGGACCTGAGCAAGTAGCAGAACTGATCCCTTTAGTTGGGCCGCGTTCAAAGTTTCTGACCAAAAGATCGGAATACTTGGATCAGAACAACTTGAACTTTCCGGTAAGTTCACCTAGCATATTTTATAGATCATGTGAGGCATTTCATTAAAAATAATATGAAGTGAATGTGATGAGTATTTTATGACATTTCATTATATAGAAAGAACTCTTTGACAATCTTAACGAGACGTTTAATCCGACATCACTTGGACAAACACCAATTACTACACATCGCAATCTATATTTCGATTCAGCAAACGAACGTAGTGGCGAGGTAATTCATTCACCTTATAGTATTAGTTACTGTTAAAAGTATACTCTTTACTTCAAGAAAAACACATAAATATAGATAATGTTTGGAAAAATACCTTCAAAGTTCTTTATTCGAAAAATTTTCTTGAAGCAATCGCCTCATATAACGTGCTAAATTAATATTATCACAATTTCGAAGAGTAAGATTAAGTGATAACGGTACAATGGAAATCAGTTTTGTTGGTCCCAGTCCAAACGGAAAAATATACTCTCCCGACAGTATATATATTCTTTTCGTTTTCGGTGAATAGTGGTGCATTTCGCGATTATATGATGTTTCATGTATTGAAATTCATGAAATTAAAGAATGTGTGGGTGATTTCGATAGCAACTGAAGCGTCTCTTGAAAACCAGAGTACGCAGTAAAGAATTACTAAAAAAAGAAAGCCTAAAGCCACGTGATAGAGGAGTTCTTTGCGGTGCCATCGTCGACCATTTGCTATCAATGGAAAAAACGTAAAAAAAATTCTGTAAAATTATTATCACATAAACGCCACATCCTTTTTTTTGTTTGATTGAAAATTTCATTTTATTGAAGCCCTGCAGCAGCAGATTTTATGTTCTGGGCACAACAAGTGACAAAAGTTTTTCCGTATGAACTACTCGGTTCATGGTACGAACCGTATAAGGGTGGCCCTAATAAACGTCTTGCTAGTGGAAAACTGTGGGACAAATACAATAACGAGAAAAAATACATCGGATCTAAGGAATCCGCCAATGCAAGTGGTCAAAATTCAACTCCTGACGAATCTCTCATGACAGAAGAAGTTACAGCTGCTCTTGTAAAACTTCGAGTAATATCGCCAGATGACGCCGAGCTTAAAAATCTATGGCGTCTAACTGTAGGAGTCCGTGACAAAACTATACCTATTGCGGAGTATTATAAACAATATCCAGTTCTTTCCACAAAGATCGGACACTCTTTGGTACAAAATACCTCATTGCTTATGACTGACATTTGGCCATGCTCGGTTCTTGGACATAAGCTGCAAAACAACTATATGAGATTATGTTTTTTAGATTGAAATCGACTTCGACGCAGCTTCTTTGGTAACAGATCCAAGTATTTTAATTAGAACATGGGCTGACATTGCTAAAAAGATTATTGTATTGGCTAAGCAGAGAAGAATCTGCAAAGATATTTTGCTTCGTAGAGGTACATTGCTTAAATAAAAATTATTTTCACTTTTATGTCACTAAGTATTCATTTTATATACATTAATAACTATGATTTTAGAGCAAGCATCGGTCGAAACATTAGGATTTATCATTTTACCCTACCTGTTCAGGACCAGTCGAGTCAAAACGAATAATACTAAAATTTGGAGACCGAATCAGTTCGAGGTTTCTGAAGCCTTTATCCTGCAAATAACGGTATGTTTTCTCGAAAGAAAATAATAAAACTTTTATCTGTAATGTACGCGTGCCTCATATGCACGTACGAGGAACCTGGCAATACAATCATTTTTTGTCATCTTCTTAGATATTTCTTACAATTAAGGTTTTCTGCGACTGTGGAAAAATGATTTATAATTTTGAAGTATTTTTCTCCAAATATTCCCCGAGTTAAAAAAAGACTTTAGTTTAAACGACTCCACGATTAATTTTCGAGAGGTAACTCAAGTATATGTCAAATCAAGCTAATTACAAGAAATATCTGGAATATCCGGACAAAATGTGATTGTGCTGACAGACAGTGCCTCTGATATGTGTTTCATATTATACCATAAATGTAACCATTTTTCAGAGTATGGGAGATTACTTCACCAAAATCGCTGAACGTCGGAATAAGCTGTTCAAGTATGGTCTTAACATCCAACCTTTTGTATTGACGGTGGGAACCCTGACAAGTTACGAGGCTGTATATGTCGTCATAGAAGACACCAAATATGAATTCAGCAACTTGATGGGAGCTGTTGACTTCTGTTTCAAAGCCACGTGGGCCCTCAACGCTAAGTACCAGACGGAATGTGAGATGGTTTGGAATTTCATTCAAAGGTTCATTTACAAAATCGACGCTGACATTATCTGCGACAAAACTTATCAATCTGCGCTAACCGTATGGTCAGACATACAAAGCCTGCCGAGTTCAGACCAGTGAAATTTTGTAGGGTCCCAGCCTAAAATCGGTTAACAGGAAAGAGTACGCCAAAATGTTGGTCCAGTGCCATTTATGCTCTCTACTGGTGAAAATAAACCACCTTAATGCTCATTTGATATATGTTCACAAGTACAGAGATCTTCTTAGATACAAATGCGCGGTAGCGACGTGTGGTCGTTTTTACTCGAATAGAAAATCATTTGGAAAACATGTTTCGAGTCATCCTGATTATCCTACTGTTTCATCAGCAGCGCAATTTCACACACAAAGCTTGTCAACTTGCATTGACTTCATAAACATCTCTCCTGACGCAACTGAAACTTCTCGCAGTCTTGAAGAAAACTTTAATTCTGGGGGTCACACCGAAACTTCTAATCGTAATCCGGGCTCAGAAATAAGCGCAGAAATTCCCAATAGCCATTCGGACTTGAAGTTAACTTCAGGCTTACATTGTAATGCGATAGATGAAATTTCGTCCGCAGAACACCGTCTGATTGATAATTTTGTTCAACGTTTTGATCTAGAGAGTCACATAGAACCTCTCAATCATCAGTCGGACTTGGAATTAGGTTTAGATTTAGATACCATAAACAAAATATCATCTGCAGAAAATAGTTTGTCTGATAATCACGTTAAAATTTGCGATTTAGGAAGTCACACAGAACATTTGAATCCTCATTCGGACTTACTTGTTAATGTTAATACAACTGTCACTATTCCGTCTGTGAAAGCCAGTACGTCTCAGAATCCCGTTTCAAATTCACATTTAGCTTATCACCCAGACCCTTGCTATTATAATTCTGAATGTGCTAATCCAGAGTTCAATTACCTCAAATCATTACAGCGAAAAGCACTAGCTTTGACGTTAAATTTTTCGGCTGATCCCGGTTTATCAAGAATTCAGGTTCAGCGGATAGTTCACGCGTTCCACAACTTTATCAATAATGACGAAGTAAATGATCTTAAAAGCCGAGTGCTCAGTCTAATTGATCCAGATAATAGACAAACTGCAGTAGACCACTTTGAAAAGTTCCAAAATCTATTTCGCGATCTAGATTCAGAACACAAAAGATTAGTCCAACTTGAAGCAGATGGTTACTACATTCCACCGATCTCAAATTTTATAGGAACAATGGAGACAAGCCGTCCAGATGGAACAATGGTAACAAAAGAGATATACTGCCAATATATTCCGATTAAAGCGATTCTAAAAGCGTATTTGGGAAAAATTAAAACCTTCAACAAGATTTATGTGCATTGGTGTAACTTACAGCAAAACGACGACAAGGTTACAAACATAGTACAATCCAAGTTTTGGAAAAAAAAAATCCTCGATAATAATAACATAGTACTCCCACTCTTTCTTTATCTGGATGACTTCGAGACCGGCAATCCCCTTGGGTCTAGAGCAGGTATGCACAAAATATGCGGAGTATACATGACCATTGGATGTTTGCCGCCGGAATATCGCTCTAAATTAGTGAATATATTTCTTGTACTGCTTTGTCACGCCGCTGACGTGAAGAATTACGATAGTAACATGATTTACGGACCATTGATTGAAGATTTAAACGATTTGGAATCGAACGGTATCGAATTGAAATGGAATGATACAAAAAAAGTTGTTCATTTTAAACTGGCTGTAATCATCGGAGATAATTTGGGGTTGAATTCGACTCTTGGTTTCACGGAGAGCTTTTCGGCTAAATTTTCGTGCAGGTTTTGTAAAACGCCTAAAAACCTGTCGAGAGAGTTGTGTTCTGAACAAAGATGCGTGATGAGAAACAAAAACAATTACAATACAGATTTATCTCGAAACTGTTTATCCGAAACAGGAATTCGACAGCCTTGTGTGTGGAACCGTGTGGTCGACTTTCATGCTATTGAGAATCCTTGCGTGGACATTATGCACGACTTATTAGAAGGTGTCTGCAAACTTGAAATGGCTCTGCTTTTAAATTATGCGATTGTCAAAAAGAAATATTTTACTTTAGCTATGCTTAATGATCGTATTAAGTTTTTCAATCGTACCGTCACGAGTAATGCACCTCCTCTAATAAGTAACGATGACTTGACGCAATTGCGGATTAAAATGACTGCATCTGAAATGAAAACCTTCATGCTAAATGCTGGTATTATTTTTGGTGACCTAATGCCGAATGAAAATGATGTTCACTGGAAATTGTACAGATTGTTAAGGAAAATTTTGTGCACTTGTCTGAAACAATGTATATCCGATAGCATTGCAAGCAGGTTGGAAAACTTAATAGAAGAGCACCATTATCTATACGTTACATTATATGGAAATACGCTCAAACCGAAACACCATCTCCTCCTTCATTATGCACATATTATGCGACAAATCGGTCCACTACGGGATGTCTGGGCGATGAGGTTTGAAGCAAAACACCGAACGTCGAAGAAAAATTCAGCTATTTCGTTCAGTCGTGTAAATATTTGTAAGACACTAGCTATACAACATCAGTTGTATTTCGGCAATGCATTGATGGAGGAACAGTTTTTAAAAGATAGAATCACTTATGAGACCCTTGACGATACGGTGATAGAATACTACAAGAAAATGAGTTCATTGCCTAGCGATTTTCACCGATATAAAGTTCTAAAAAAACTCACTATAGAACATATAAGGTTCAAAGTTAACGATGTAATTGTAGTTAGCATTGAAGAAAATCCTACATTTGGTCTGGTACAAAAAGTTTTAATAAAAAGTAACGACATCACATCCCCCGAAGTGTCCGACTTTGTGTTCATAGTAAAACTATTAAAAACTGTGAGCTACAATGAACATTATCAGGCACACAAGGTGGTTTATACAGATTCTCTGCACCTTTTGACGCTCAAACCCACAGACCATGTACAAAAAGTTACAGTCGTTCTCATGTCCGATGGCAATAACTATGTTATGTGTGATTGATTAAATCGTAAATAAATTTTAAGTATTAGGATGACATCGATATTTTTCTATATTTATATCATTATTATATATGTATTTCCTACCGCACATTGGAATTCATTACTTTTTGTCGTTTAATTTATCTCCCAAAGGCTCTAGCCGGTAAAACAATATCTGGAAGTCACTTCAAGATATTGATATATAAGTCACCGTACAAGTTTCCAGTATTAATTAAACACTTTTTTTTTATTCTCTTACCTTATATTCTTTTATTTAAGCCAGGTTGCGGTAATCGCTCGATAGCTTTAAGTATTTTAATGGCGGTGATCTTGTATATTCTTGTGTGTTAGCATATTCTGCGTTGAAAGTTCTTGAATAAAATTAATATATTTTATTATACAAACCGATTTCTTTCTTTGAGATAATAAATCCTATCCGTGATAAACTCGGCGGAATATGAAATGTGGTATCACCTGTTATAAACCGTATTTTCATAAGCAAAAAATATCGTCAAAACAACCATTCTCATTTCTAAAGTGACGGCATCTCGTGGTCAAGTCTCTCCATGAGCATGGTCATAATGACAATATGTCTATGTACAGTTAAAATGAATCACATTTTAAATTAGTCAGCATAGTGAACACTACTATACTAGAATATTCTTGTAATCAAATTACAGTTCTTTTGAATATCCAAAAGAATAGGATCAAATGCTATTATAGTAGCTTCAACGATAATAGTAAGCGGGTACTATTATTTGTAGATATCGCAAAGAGAAATATTCCATATAGTTACATTTACCATTTATTTTTTCAAAGTATAGTTTTGAGTACGATACAATAAGGAATAATAGTGATACTCTTTGGTTAAAATAAAAATAGCAGTCCGTCAACAATCAAATGCCATAGTACTCGCAAATGTATGCTTCTTTAGGTAAATATAAAATCGGATTGTCCGATCTATGTCTTGTCGTAGAAATATTCAGCTGCGGTAATGTGTTGAATATGTGATAAAGTTGCATTAACTTTAGAGATTTTTTGGGTTACGCAACGTCTGATGGTTACGAATACTATATTTTTGTTATGAGTTACATAACGTTATAGTTAGGGCACAATGAAATTATAGTTTAATCTACTACGATAAATGTAGAAAGCATTACAATTTCAATTGATGAATGAACAATAAAACCTGATTTAATAAACTATATTGAATAGCGACTCTTTACTTATACTGTCGTCATAGCACCTAAAACTAAGTAGTCTTCAACGATGCGCATAGTCCTGAATTCTACTTGTAATGTCATATAAACGATGGAAAATATATAAGCCGTATATGCGGTGTAGTCCATGCGATCATATTCTAATCGTTCCTCATACTTTATATCTTGTAGACAGACTGAGCAGTTCCCATTACCATACAAATATTGTTCGCGATAGCTCGAATTTATGGTTGACGCACCTATTTTTTAATTTTTTCAAATAACCATAAAATATTGACGGCTCCACTGGGAACTATACTTTATAGTAGAATTATCGTTAGTCTTACTATATTTTTATTGGATTTACCATATTTTTTTCTCAGTGTAAATGAGTTCAATCTAAATATGCTTCAATCCAATAGTATGTTAATAATAAACAAGAAGGAGTTCGTCCGATCGGGTTGAAGGAGACGGACGTGTTTAAAATCGATCTGCAATAAACATCTTTCACTTCTGAAACGGCGTGTGTTTCGACTTTCATTAAAGTCACCTGACTTTCACTAAAAGTTGCGACATTGTATGTAGTTTTATTGTCACTGTTGTATAACGAAAATTATGCAGTCGGTACGTAACATGCTTGCACCAATCTTGATATAATTTATTGATACTCAGGTAATACTACGGTGTAACGTAGTAACATTACAATAACGGAACACAGATATATAACATCCCTATATCGATGTTATGTCCGCTAGATGGCCGTCGGCTCGAACGTCTCTCGCAAGCGATTCGTAACTCCAGTATCTATAACTGACGTTCCGTCAGTTGGTTCTACGTATAAACGTAGCGGTTCATTTATGTAATAACCAGCCTTTCGCAGTAGTGATTTCGGAAACGTTGGATACTATGAAAACTACCAGGCAATCCACCGTTATCTCCTGATAACATGGAACTCATAGAGCTGAACAAGAACAAGAAAAAATGATAATAAATATGAGTAAGTTATTATTAATAAGCGATAATGTCAATACGTGATGCCGGTAATGTAACCGTTATACAATTAGTGACATTGCCATTACATTATGCGCAAACGCCTGCAATGTTAAATAATAATACTAAATGGATAAATAAATATGGATAAAATGTAACGTTATAGATAACAGTGTAACAGAACAATATTATATTGCTAAGGCGGTCATGGCAACTTACATGTTTCTTGCACGTAATGTCCTGGAAATATTATCCGCTATATACAGTTACAATTCCACAAAATAACTGTGCTTACTGAGTAAGCACTTAGATCACGCTCACCATCTCTCTGCTCTCCTTTCGCTTATGATTTCTCGTCATATGACTCGTTAATTTGCCTCGATTTGCATGCGATAATCGAGACGGGACATCTGGGATCGATGAATTCTCCCAGGAGTCCGAAGTAACAGAAACTGGGTCGTACATCTAAAAATCAACGAGTTGGTTAATCAACGAAATACGTTAAAGGGATTAAAAAATCTTTTCACATCTCTTTTTTTTTTGGTATTATTTTTACCGTTTATTGAACAACTATATTTAAAAAATCCATGTAAATACCAATATTTATGTGTATGGATATATCGGAATATCGAGAAAAATGCATTTGTCTTTATGATACATTACATTTGGAGGAGGTTTGTCTATTTCAGTCGAAATTTATCTTAGGTTTCTATTCCTTTATTTCTTATTATTTAAATCACCATAAGAACCATGTGGCAAGCTTCTATTACTATATACGATCGAGATTTACGGTATTGTTTATTTCGTAATTAATATTTCTCAATAAGAATCGACAGTGCTTATCAAGAAATGTTCAATCCTCAAAGTGAATTATTCATATTGTAAAATTCAATTATTCACAAGGAATATGGCACGTGTTGTTGGAAAAAGACCGTAAGTCCTTCAGTCAATAATATATTTCGAATAAATGATTTTCCGTAGCCAGTTTTTTAACCTCTCAGTGTATGTACTCAAAAAGGTTTAAGGTTGTTGATCACGGTCTCCGCGGGGGTAGAGGCGAGAGGGGAGGCTCCTATGATTTTACATGGGGTGACGTCATCACTACCAACTTCGTAATGTTGTATGTTAGTGATACGAATCACGGCACTACGTGATTATTATAGTAATTCGAACGATTAATTTTCATTATTTATGCAAAATAATAATTTAGGATTGAATTGCCTTTAATAAATTATAAATATAATCCTGTTTGAACTCGAGTATATTAGCGTGCGAGACCTGGCAACGCCGCGTCGTAGTTTCGAGTTTTAACGTTTCGAGGTTGGCGGTCGTGACGCCTGAAGTCTCTATGCGTGTTTTGTTTGAATTTCGCGCGCTTGGTTCTCGCGGCTCACAGCTGATGCGGCGTTGCCATGTTGTGAGGGAGCTATTTGATTTTGCATAATTTTCTCAACGTTTTACTTTATATTCTTGATGATTTCTCTCTTATTTCCATTATAATGATATATCAAACGTATATGAGTGTGATCGGCATATTCTGGGCTACGTCTGGTGTGTTTTTTATAGGGCTGACATCAATTTGACCACACATATGGGTCAATGAATACGACCGGTATCGCCTCACGCCATATAACCGTTGCATCGTTGTGCTAATTCGAGTCAACTTTAGAATTTAATATCTCGGAAATAAAGATTATTAGCAGCCTCGATCTTTTACCAGTCGATGCAGAAACTATTCATCTACGTACTGTATAAATTTCAAAGAGCTGGCATTAAATTGAATTTTGTGATCAACAACCTTAAATGTGAGATTTTTTAAAAGTAAGGTATCGCCTACAGAATATTTTTCCTTATGACTTTTTCTTAGGTGAATCCATCTCTTCAATTGTTATTTTTTGTTTTACTTAAATTTTCAATCGCTGCATCCATCAAATTAATTTTCTTACACTTGAGTTTCTTGATATTATCGTCATTATTTATACCGATGAAACTATAAGATTATATATACTAAATATACAAAGTAATTTTGTAAGAGTATAGAAACATCTACATATTTATATTTATTATTTTGATGGCAACAACATTTTATGAAATAGCTTGTGAAATTGTAAAGTACGATTCACGATTTTCTCCTTTACAGAGGAACCTCTGTTTTCGCTAAGAAAGTTTTTAACCTACTATTAGTTTACACAAAATGATCTAAAACATCGAGAAAAATTGATTGTAAGAAAAATTCCGAATATATGATGGTAACAAAATTTAAACCGTTGCGTCTCAAGAACGGCCTTAACAATAAAATCGATATCTGATACGCGGCTGAGGAGAAATGCTACTTTCTTTATTAAATTTATACAAAAATACATTAAACAATAGTGACAGATTTTATAGGACATTGAAGTTTTCGCAAAAAGTTCATACTCTTCACCTGCCGTAATTATTTAGCTAATGACTTAAATAATTCTTATAAAATGAAATAATGTAAACATTTAGTCGGTATTGAAGTTTAGATCAATCTATGAAGTACTAAAAAGTTTCCTCTATCCGGAAGCCCAATTTGGTTTTTCTTTTCTTTTAGATTCTCATGAATCGAACTATCTTCGCTCGGAAATCTCTATTTTTTGTCCCTATTATTTGTACCAGCGAACGACTTCAAAAACAATGTATTGTCGATGTAAGTACGTGTCATAAGCATATTTAAACATTAAGAAAGCTATATTTGTTCTTGCTTAATCATGGAATACAATTTTTTAAATACATCTCATAAGAAAATATTTTGTCAGATCATGATTAAGTTTAGGTGTAAACATCGAGAGAGCTATTTGAGGCATTTTCGTTCAGTTCAGCAGCTATCGTTTGATAAAATTTTTTCCACCTATCGAAATAATTTTCGTTGCAAATTGTTCTATGGATTCTGTACATGCCACAGCAAACCGACATTGGTGGTTGCACGGTCAGTGTGCAGATCGCTGAAGAGCGAATCCTCGAGTTAAGCAGCATTGTTTGCCGCCATAAATTGGATGGGTGACCGTGCATGTGCTGTCTTATCTACCATTAAGCGGCAGATCATTAGAGAAAGTCTGAGTTATTCTCTGAAAAACTCTGCTTCTCTCGGATGACGTGAGTTCCGCGAATTTCAGAAAACTTACGAGTTTTCACGTTCGTTAAAAGAATCCCTGTTTTTTTTGCTGTTTAGTTTATTTATATTAATGAGAAAGAAATATCGGCAAAAAATATCAACGAAGTTAGTAGTTTTTCAGAGAATTTGGCACGGAAATCAGAGATCTTCAGACAAGAATACTTAGTTTTTAAAAAAATGCCTTTTTCTGAACAGTAAGAAAACTCACACAATATCAGAGATACTTCCAGATATTATCGGAGCGATTTTCAGTTATTGTCAGAGAATTTTTCAGACATTTTCGGAGACATAATTTCACCAGTGTAGGGAGTGATAAGGGTGAGGGTGGAAAAGGCGGTAAAAGGCGATTGAAACCATATCGTGAAACGAAAATGTAAAATCTAAAGAAAAATCGACACTGTAAACGATATAAAATTCAGGGCGCAATACAATAAATCGGGATCGGTGGAACAAATATAATTCAAAACAGAGTGGCTGAACTGACACACCATATTATCATCAATATTATTCTTATTTACTTATAAACAAATGACTTTAAAGTTAGTCTTTTACAAAAATAATCTGAAAAAAAGGATTAAGGATTCGGTTCAATGATTTTGCAGTCATTGCTAGATTTTTGTCATGGGGACGTGCTGACTGCGAAAGTCGACATGATTGTACTGCTGCTCGCGCTCTTTTTCACCCGGTACGGATCCTGCAATCCCGTTCCGCCGTTACTCGCCGGCGCCTTACCTTTCTGACCGGCTAGGCGCCGTCGCAAAGCGTAGTAGACTTTCCTCTTCAGCACGAAAAGCATGAAAATCAAGACACCCTGGAGGCAGTTGAAGATGTCACCCGCGTAGAAAAGTTCGTAACGCCACGGAAATTCCGTTGCGTAGGTATTCACCACAGCCGAAATTAGCTCCAGGGTCCACGAAACGCCCATCACAATAAAGAGCTTCACGTTCATGATTAGCCTGTGATTTAGAAACGTTTTTATAACGCACAAACAAAAACTCAGTTTCTACAAAAACAGAGAAACTTGATTTTTAAGAAATGATTTCCGCATTGGGAAATCTCCAGAAGAGTCAGGGATTGCAAGGTAACTTGTCTTGAAGGTGCTTTAGCCATTTTGTGGTAAATTCAATTTCATTGGTTGCTTTGGCGAATGACGGCTTGACCGTTTATTTTTTCTGTTGTAGTTTACTTTACTTTACTTCACTTTATTAAGATCCTGGGATGAAACCCCTTAAGGACCTAAGCCAAGACAAATAACAATATACAGAACATGAAACCGGACCGAGAAAATGAACGTTTACGTTTTACGTTTCGCGCTGATCAGGGCCCCTTCAGAATGTATTTTTATGTCTGTGCTGCATGGTTTTTCCTGATTTTTTGTGATATTCACTGCATTCATATTTTATTATTAACTTTTTTCAAAACCGGAGAGTCCGGTGAGTATGGAATCACATGTTTGACTGTCCGAACTCTCTGACGTTGATAAAAGTTTATAATAAAATATTAATGCAGTGAATATCAGGAAAAAACATCAAGAAAATCCATGCAGCGCAGACATCATCAAAACACATTCTGAAGAGGCCCTGATCAGGGCGAAACGTAAACACAAAAAAAAAACAAAAATAATCAGGCCATCATTCGCCGAAGCAACCAAAGAAATTTAACTTGCAAGGTAACCCTGGCAATTTTTGACAAGTAAAATAATGTGAATAGTTAGTCGGTATTGAAGTTAAAATAAATCTGTAAATTACTGCAAAATTTCTTTTATGAACAGATAAGCAAAATTTAGTTTGCATACTTTCTTTTTTCTTACATTCTCACAAATCAAACTATCTTTGCTCGAAAATTCAATTTTTTTTCTTTATTATTTATACCAACGATCGACTATAAGAACAAAGTATTATCGATATAAATGCGTTTTTATTTACACACACAGAAACACAAATGAAAACTCAAACTTCTATAAAAACAAAGAAACTGATTTTTTTTAAATAAAAAATTTCCGCATTGGAAGTCCCCAAAAAAGCAAGGAAACCGAGAACAGATGAAGCATTCGGTTAAAATGTCTAATCGGTTCGACCAACACGATTGACCTGTTGAAATAACAAATTAATGAAATCATCATATTTATAATTCTTCAGACTGTACTTAGAACAAATCGTATTTTATCGATGCTTCTCGGGTTGCGATTGCGAGTGTTAAAATATGGTTTCAATTTTGTCCTTTAGTTATTCGCGTTGATGCGGTTGAGTAAAGTGAAATGAATTTTTGAAGTCTGGACCGATTTCACGGACAAAAGCCTGTTTTATTTTCTTGTTTCGTAAACAAAAAAGCTCGTGGGATTGCGAGTCACGATATTTTGGTCATGTAAAAAAGTCCGTAGGCATGAATATAGCACTATCGTTACCGCGGTTCAATATTTGGTAAATAAAGAGAAAAAAAATTAAACTCCACCGAGGATTTTTCTATTCTCGGTTCTTTTTAACAAATGAAAAAATAAAACACGATTGTGTAACTGAAATTGGTGGAGTCGGTTCTCAATATGAAAAGTTTGAGCTCACCGAGAGAATTTTCATAGTTAGGGAGTAAAATTTCAAGAAAAAGTAACATTTTTCAAAAATCCTTTAACCGTATAAAAATTTTATTCATATAAGTCGAAAATCTTGATTAGAATAACTCACTTTGATCGATCAGCGCGAAATCGTCGATTCCTTGGATCACCAGGAGTAGACATAACCCTAGCAATTTCAGCCTTGACTCTACTGCAATGCAAAGCAGTAAGTACGAAGAAGATAACGTTGGCAATAAGCTGCAGCGATACCGGAATGATGAAGTAAATAATTGCTCCGTATAAACGAGCCCCAGCTGCAAAAGGAGAAAACAACAGAATAAAGCATTAATTCAAACATAATTACGATTCGGTAGCAAAGTGGCGCAAAAGTGCGCGGGTCTTTGATTTTACAAAGCGAAAAAGAAGGCGAATTTAGAGCCCAGAGGAGAGTTCGCCGTTGTAATTTGTACAATTGTTACGTTCGTAAGCCGTGAAAGCTTGGCAATAAACGAGCTTTTTGATCAAATAGTAAGATGGTTAACGAGAACACCTGAAACGTTTTATGGCGTAATTCGTCGACTAACATTCAGAGAGAAAACGATTAAAAATAATATTCTTTTATTAATTGATTCGTGTGTAGGTGTTGAGAACTCACAAAGACTATCAGAGAGTTCCTGACTCCTGCAAGACCATCCTACTAAATGAAAGCACTAATTCGAACGTAATTGCAATTCTGCCGTTTCTCGAAGCGATGCAGTGCGAATATATGCGGGTCTTTCATTCTACAAAGCACTGGAGAAAGCGAAATGCTCAACCCGGAGAGTGCAGTGCCGAAAGGGTTCACACAGGATTTGCGGTTACACTTCATAGAATTGTTACATCCTCCGGTAGAGTAAAACCCTTTCCAAGAAGCGTGCTATCTTATTAATGACAGACTTCCACACTGGGAACAATTTATGTTACTGTACAGCATAAGAATACTTCCCAGAAGCGTATTTCATATTTCATATAGGGATTGGACTAATGATGGGAAAGGTACGTTTGCAGTATTTTATATAGATATAATTTTTCTGAAAAATTCTAACTACTTTTTTTTAGTGATCTTCAGAGATTTTCAAACAAATTTTTTCAAAATTTGTCTGATATTTGATGGAAATATCTGCACCCTTCTTCGCCAAATTCCAGCAGTTGTAATTTATCAGAAAAAGTCAGAGTGATTTCTGAAAATTTGTAGAAAACTCTGATTTTTAAAAATAAAGTATATTCAGATAAAATCTAAGTAGACTTCATTAGAGAAAGTATGAGTTATTTTCTGAAAAACTCTGCTTTTCCCAGATAACATGAGTTCAGCGAATTTAAGAAAACTTACGAGTTTTCTCTATCATCTGCTCTGAATTTTTGTAACTTTTCGTACTCTTCAGAAAAAGTCGGAGTTATCTCTGAAATTAATATTGTTGATTATTCTGAAAATTTCTGTTTTTTTGCAGTTTTTTAAATATTAATATAAAAACGAAACCGGCAGAAAATATCAACAGAGTTAATAGTTTTTCAGAGAATCTGGCACCGGAATCAGAGATTTTCATTACAAGCAAGAATATTTATCATTTCAGAGAAAACTCTAACTTCTTTTTAACAGTACGAAAAGTCATACAATTCAGAGGTACTTTCAGATATTATCAGATGTCCAGAGATTGTCAGAGATTTTTTCAGATATTTTTAGGGAAATATTTTCACCAGAGAGATGTTAATAATCCCAACAATCTCTCTTAACTCACGTCAGTATATCCGTGTTGTCTGGTACAAGTTTCGAAACTGGAACGTCATCTACGTAACGTGTCCACGTCGAATTAACAATGAGTAATTGTAAAAATAGTATATTGTGCAACACGGGCTGAAAGTTTTCACACGATCCGCAATCACACGAGCCGCAATAGCTAAATTCGGCCCACGTTGCACCCTCTACTTTTTGTAACAAGTGCATGAATAGTGGTGCTTTGAATGGTAGTTTTGAGGGACGAACAGTGAAGAGTGAGGTTACCAACTTTCATCCCTAGCTCACTTTCATCCCCTTCTCTGGGGATGAAAGTTAAAAAAATGCGAACAGCGCCGCGCTAATCTTTTGTTTTAACACTGCCATGAAACTAGCCACTTTCGTCCCGCAAAACTGCCATGAAAAGCGCCGCTGTTCATGCACGTGTTACAAAAAGGATTTAGCGCAAACAATATATGACGATATGAGAGATTCATTAACTATATTTATTCCAAAGGTGTCTGCGCTCGGATGGAACGTGAATGCTTACTTTAAGGATGTTATACAGAAAAAATAATATAATATAGTATTGAAAGTTTTTTAAGGTTACACGTATATTAAATTTAATAAATAAATATTAATTGACATACAAACAAATTTTTATCAAATTAACCTACATTATACTTTATAAAAATTGTGTGTTGTAGTATCATTGGTTTGTGTATAATATAATCATTGGAATTTTGAAATATATCTGGATATAATGTAAAAGTAAGTAGACCGTAGTTGCAGAAGAACTATACATGCATGAATTTTCAAAATATTTTTAACAGTACGGATTAGCGCAGATGTGACGCGAAGTTACGCAGTTCTTTGACTCAAGGCGGTAGAGACACTGTAGATCCAAATGGTAGCGCACAGAATCACGGTTAACATTGGTGAATTTGTTACGTAAAGTATTGAAAGTTTCTTTGAGGATACACGTATATTAAATTTAATCTACAAATATTGATTAATATACAACAAAAATTTTGTAAAATTAATGTACAGTATACTTTATAAAAGTTGTGTTTGTAATATAATTAGTTTGTTTATACACTGAGAGAAAAATCTGGTAATTAAAAAAATAATATAGTTGGACTTACGATAATCTAAACATAAACCATAATTTCCAGGAGGAACGTTTATATTTTATGGTTATTGCAAATATAAGAAAATACCGGGCTGAAGGACCTCGGTCGATGGCCCATTAGCTTCTGCACTCTGTGTAACACCAATCTCATACACTTAGTCACAAACAAAACAAATATATATATTTATAGATTTGTATTACACGTGTAGTCAACAAAAAAACGTTTACTACTACTACGAAAATAGTTGGATCAACCACTAATATAATTTCCAGGAGGAACGTCTACATTTTATGGTTATAACAAATATAATTATAGTAGCAATTATCAAAATGATAATAGTTTAAAAAACTATTCGAATAGTTTCAAATATGCCGTTTTGTTGCATATACATATTTCAACGTTTGTTTCCAAAAAACCTTGCAGGTATCGTTTATTGAACCATATTATTATCGCTTCAACCATAAAACATTGCCAGCCTTCCTATATTCGTTTTACCACGTAAAATCGTTAAATAAACAATATGCTTTTCTCTCAGTATAATATAATTATTGGAATTTTACAATATGTCTGTATATAATGTAAAACTAAATAGACCGCATTAACAAAAGAACTTCCTATACATGCATGAATTTTCAAAATATTTTTAACAGTATGGATTATCGCAGATGTAACGTGAAGTTACGGAGTTCTTTGACTCAAGGCGGTAGAGAAACCGTAGATCCACATGGTAGCGCACAGAATCACGGTTATCGTTGGTGAATTTGTTAGGTTCTTCGGCAGTTAAATCCTGGCAAACGAGCGTGCCAACCTGTATGATCAGGAAGCGTTGCGAGTCCATATGCATACGAGTAGCGCGGAGAACAGGTGGACAAACGTGCGACATTGGCCAGTGAATGAGCTGCTCTGCGTGGAAAAGGATTTGAACCCGACGAACTCAATTTCTCTTCAGAGCAACCATCGTGAGCTATCTCGAGCCACGAGCACAGTGCTCAAGCTTTCCTCTCCCTCTTCTCTCGCTCGAGGAATTTAATTAATTTTCCTGGCTTCGTTTTCCGTCGCTATCTCCTCCCTCTCCTCCCTTCGCCCTCACCGCTTTTCCTACCCCTTTCTGCCCGTCGGTTTCCTATGTCCGCTCTCTCTATACCGTTCGGATCCTCTCGTTTGCTCCACAGTTCTCTCGTCATTCGTGGGCTCGTAGTCGAGGCACCAATTGAAATACTAATGACTCGGTTCGTACCGCGTACTATTCCTCTCTTTAATGCCGGCCTAATGAGTCGTAATGACGCTGAGATCGCGTCTTTCCTCATCGATCTTATTCTCCGGCCCGATCGAACGACCCCAGGTGCACACTAAACTTTTCAATCTTTGCGCTCTATCCCCGAGGATTCGATTGTTCAGCCAACGCGAACGGTAGTCGAAATCAAGCTTTGCTGAACGGAATTCGTGCGCTCGATTAATACACCACCCCAAACTCGACTCATTGCCTTGCGACTAGTTGTTCAATGAATTATTCGAATCGAAGACCATCGTTACCTGACGAGCCTCCGATTTCACGCACAAAAATACTTTTTTTTTTCTTCCACTCATATTATTCTTTCCGAAAATCGAATATTTTGATGAAAACTCAGTTTTCCAAGATTGGAAATGTTCCGACTTTTTTTTAGAAGTCCATGAAGATTGGATATCTTACTAAAGGTATTGATATAACAATTTTTCTGATTCAAAATTACACATTTTCTTTAAGGTAGTAGCGCTAAGGTATTTAGTAGATAAATGCATGATTTTTTAATATGTCGTTACAGGAGCCCTATTTATAGCATCTGTAAAGTCTCAACGTATGTTAACGACCTTTTTTTCGGGAAATAGAAAGTTAAAAAATCGCATTTTAATATAGCTGGTATTGGGAATTACGGGTCCATGTCAGTATTTTTCGATAATACATTACGAAAATAGTGCTTCAATACACAATTAAACGGTCATTATCTTCACCAGATTGCAGATTTTCAGATGATAAGTGAAAAATATAGGGTAAACGAATGTCAGAAAAAGATTTCTTGGATTATTGCAAGCAAAATTATATGAAATCATCTGGTTGCCTTAATATGGCCGAAGCAACTGCGACTTGGCAACACCGCGCTCGGGAGACACGTGACTGCTTCATTCAGTAGATAGGCCGAAGAACGTTGCGATTTTGTGTATGCACATCATAAACGTGAGAACACTTGTGGCACTTTACACGCAGAATACTCGCCAAACCTCTTATTATTTCGCTCTCCGTATATTGTAACGAAAGTGGAATCTTGCACGATGTACACCGCAAATCTTTCGCGACTGTTTCAAATTCTACGATGCGTCGCCCGTCATGCGCCAGGGGTTCAGCCGCCCTAACCGCCTTTTTCAAAATTTCTCGCTTACCGATCGAATCTAGCAAATTCTGCCGAGCTTTTTCAATCTTTGCCGACACGAACTTCCCTTTTCGTTTTCCATGAGTGGCATGAATATTATGCCTTGCCATTATTAAAAAACATGGGTCGGAAAAAACTCTACCGGTTATGTCGGTTAGGATCCGTCAAACTATTGTATTTCCGGACCCCACGATGCGACGTTGCCAAGTTTACAACGGTGATCTTCACGTAGTGAGTCGAATTCGAGACCAAAAATAAAAAGACAATGTATAAAAAGGAAATACGTACTACAATGGGAACCTAAATTCATTACCGGATAATATACGAATATTTTTCATATTAATGTATATTAATGCAATTCCTTTCAATAGTGACATCAGAATAGAGATTCACATGACTAGTTCGATGCTAGAACTACCTCAAGAAACCCCGAATTTTTGTGATTGTCTCCCTTATTTTATACTTTCTAGATAAAGTCAATATTTTCGATCAATGGAACCTTTAAGGGAACTTTAAGTTTGTTTACGTTATAATTTCTTTGCCACGGACAATCTTCTACTGAAATGTCTTCTACTAATCTTCTTGAAAAATGTTAGCGGTTCCAGATATCTCTTTTTTTACTAAAATTTTGATGGATGAGATGTCTCGAAAGTCTCGCAGTCATCGTCATCGTTTTATCCGTGCTGTGATTGGTCGACGACCATGCATTGGAATTTTTCATTTATGTGAAATATCAAAACTTACATAAGGAACGCACATAAATATCATGTGCGCTGCAGCGCCCATGTCGGCGTAGTCCTAATCAATCGCATAGAATTCATTTATAGGATTGATATACGAAGCGCTCTCTGTCGATTCTGTTACTCTTTTTTTCGACCCGCTCTGATCAGCACCATAATTGGTTATACGAAAGTACCTTTGAACGGCTCTATTCGCATTTATTCAGATTTTTTAAAACAATATTTTAGAGAATAGCGTTTTTGTTTAAACCTTGCAGATCTCGAAAATTTGAAGTTATTGAAAAAAATGTCATCGGAAAAATTGTCGTTTGTTTGTAACCTTTCAAATACCTTTGGGATGATTATGACGTTCCAGTGCGTACAATTAACCGAAAAATGGAATAATTAATTTTCAAATTAAGAAACAGATATTCTTTGAAATTGAAATAATTACAGCAGATTTTACTATTGGATGTTGTCAAATTGAATTACAGAGTATTCCGGCATGACTGTCGATATCACAAAAAAATCTGCAAAAATGGTACAGACCGAAGTTCTGGTATTTAAAAAAATGTATTCGGGTAGAAGTTTCTAAACCTCGACACGTGCCACTCCAATGATTTTTTTTTGGGATATCGACAAACATACGGAAATATTCTGTAATTTTATTAGCCAAAAAAAATTACCGTTTTGGAACTTAAAAAGTAATGATTTCCCCGCTTTTCAAAACTTCCACACGAATACATTTTTTGATGTAAGATATCAATAGTCATGCAGAAATACTTTGTAATTTTTCCAATAAAAGAAATCTCCATTTTTTAATACAAAAATTATCTCTCCGTTTTTTGTTTAAAAAAACCATACTCCCCGAAATATCACAATTACTTCGAACATTCCGCTCGGGAGCTTCAAACAAAAAACGACAATTTTCGTGTGAAATTTTTTTTTCGCAGCAACTTCAACTTTCAGGGATATTTAAATTTATTTTAATTGGCATTTTCTAAAATGTTGTTTTCAAAAATCTAGAAAAATTCATATAGAGTTGGAGTTTAGTGGTACTTTGATATATCCAATTATGGAGCACATCAGATTGGGTCGAAAAAAAGAGGCTGCATCGACAGAGAATGTTTCATTTGTATACGATTATTTTCATCGATGAATTGCGTTTTTGTTTGCTTCGATGCGCTCATATTAATTATCCATACTTTAGTGACTATTTTTCAGTATGTTTAAAAACTTACGTTCGAACCAGCAAATGTCGGTGCCCATATTAGGACGAAAAGCTAGTGGTGCTATCTCTGTAACGTCGACCGCCACGCCGATGCTAATAATTATCAAAGGCACTCCCCATGCGTACAGCGAGTACATGATGAATCTCTTTTTGTAAGCACGCGAGCGTCCTCCCGAGGCTGCTGCACCTCCTAGACCGCTATAAGTACAAAAGAATATATATAAAGACATATGGAGTAAGTGCATGCATTGTTAACCCTACAAAATGTTTCCCAGTTATATTTCGCTTTTCTAAAGATACTTGTAAGTACATTAAATTATTTTGACATCCTGATAAAGAAAACATTGTAAAAAATTGAAGATCTTCAGCAATCAGTATGCGAGTTTTTAGTTTCTATCCTCGTTTAAAAAAAAAATAGAAAAACTGAAGAATACAAGATTTTAGTCAACAAAGAATAATAACGAAAAAAAATTATTTCTATTCAATCCAAACCCTTCTACCGATTCCCAGTGAATTATATCCTTGGCATCACTGAATCGTAGTCCGTTTGCATAAGAAATTTGGGTTCGCTAGTTCACGTCTCGCAAAAATGGGTCCAACTAAACATTAAAGTCAATATCGCAAAAATTCGGGGGTATATTCATCTATTAGATATCGACCAAGTCATAAAATTAACATTTGTTAATTAGAACTTGCTTAATACTTCATACTAGAATATTCAAGAGAATATTTCATAACAGCGAACATTACATTAAATATTTGGCAATTGACGCTTTGTTAATTCTCAATGCTTCAATATTTTCTCGATATGACGGATATATATTTAGTGTATTGACATGAAAAAATCGAGAAAAAAATCATGAAAACATGGTATAGAGGAAGCGAACAGAAATTATCAATGACGTTTTTAAATAATTAAAAGACAGATTATAATTCTTCTTGGAGATGCTTTGCAGTTAAAATTGGATACTGAGAATAATTTAGATTCGGAAGCGAGATTCTACCAAAATTCCGGAGCAAAAAAATGACTTCACGGAAGCGTTAGAATTCTGCATGTTTATGGCTATTGTGATGTAAGTTTTTGCATAAAAAATTGAGAGATTTTTTCTCGAATATCTGGTAAACTGAGCGACCAGCAGATGCTGAAGGGAGTCAAAAAGGTGTGAATTTTATGAACTTACGAGCGACGGAGAAAATCTGAAACCTGTATTTCCGGTTTAGTGTCAAAACACCGTAAAATTTATCGCATTTAATTTATGTTGTAGTCTCATGGAATGTCTTTTTTACTAACTCGGTGTTAAGTTTCACACTTTCTTTCCCACGAACATTTTACTGGACATAAATTTGAGTTATTCATGGAAAGACAAAAAATCTGCAAACAAAAATGACACTGATGATACTGTCAATTTTGCTTTCCCATCATATGATGCTTTCAAACTTATTACATTCTTTGAAAGGATGCATGTCTCTGTAAAAATCATGAACCTTGTTTAATTAATTAAAAAATCTGTTTTTTTTAGGTTGGACATTCTTTTTTTATACTTCCGTCTGTCACCACTCGTAGCAAAAAGACAGTCGTTGTACGTTTCACGGTGATGTGCCAATTTATTCGTCCGGTATGTTTTCGAAAACAGTGGAAAATTACTTAACCAAATTCTGTACCTCGACGCTATAAATAGCGCCCAATATCTTTTCCCATAAATTGAGGTGATAACTTGTTAACGCGCATAGATGAATGAATTTTGCAAATAGTCTACTCTACTATCGCAATACCACAAAATGGTCGACATTAATGCATAGTCTCTAGCTCACTTCAAGGTCGAGTATTTGAATTTCTTTAAAAAGGATCAAATAAAGATAATTCTGCAATAATTAAAAAACTCCCGACTGCAGAAACAGTTTAATTCATTTTGAAATTTGGCTATTTTTATGTGTCCAAACAAATAGACTTTTTGAACAGACTGCCATGGGATTATTTTTTTCTAACAGCGGGGCGTGCGATGTGTGAAGCGACGCTCGAAATTAGAAAATTTCGAGATTTACATGTCAGGATACTTTAAATGGTCTAAGACATCGAGAAAAATGGTTTTTACGATGTGTGTGTGTGTGTGTGTGTGTGTGTGTGTGTGTGTGTGTGTGTGTGTGTGTGTGTGTGTGTGTGTGTGTGTGTGTGTGTGTGTGTGTGTGTGTGTGTGTGTGTGTGTGTGCGTGCGTGCGTGCGTGCGTGCGTGCGTGCGTGCGTGCGTGCGTGCGTGCGTGCGTGCGTGCGTGCGTGCGTGCGTGCGTGCGTGCGTGCGTGCGTGCGTGCGTGCGTGCGTGCGTGCGTGCGTGCGTGCGTGCGTGCGTGCGTGTGTGTGTGTGTGTGTGTGTGTGTGTGTGTGTGTGTGTGTGTGTGTGTGTGTGTGTGACATTTTTTTTCTACACAATTTTTTAAATTTTGAAATAGTACATTGTGATACAAGGGCGTGATGGCGAATTTTATACGAAGAGTGTGAAGTCGGCCGCACGCCGGACGAGTACCACAGTCACACGAGCCGAAGGCGAGTGCCTTCTGTGGTACGAGGGTGGTCCGTGCGGCCGACTTCGCACCCTTCGTATAAATTTCGTCCTCATGCCCGAGTATCACATACTATTTTTTGTAACAAATGCATAAAATGCGCCTAAGAGTGTTTATTCACAGAAATAGTAATAGGCAAATGAAAGGGGGTCCAGGGGCGCAGCCCCGGTGGGGGGTTTGGGGGGCGGAGCCCCCCGCATGGAAAAAACAATTTTTTAAAAAGAATAAACATAATGACTTTCATTCGTAGGTTATTATTTTGCTTACCTTCATCGTCTCGGAACGTTTGTGGGACTCTAACGTTGGCAACACTGATTCTCGAAGCGCCTGCCCGGCATCACACTAGGTGGCGCGTCGAAAGTGTGCGTGAAGTAAATTATTGAGAGGGGAAAGTGTGCGTGAAGTAAAATCGAGTGCGTGAAGTGCGATCGGCATTTATATATCATGCCCTACTGTAATTCGCAATTTCTGTAACATTTTTGAGGCATGTAAAACGGCACATTTCATGCATATGTTACAAAAATATTGTTTTCACACTATAACTTTCGCAATTAAAGAGACACCGGGCTGAAATTTTCTACATATATGAACTAATTGTAAAACATAATGTGTATCAAATTTTGCGAGAATATGTCGAGCCGTTCTGATTTCATTACAATTTTAATTTTTTCAAAAATATCAGTTTGCAATTGCCGATATGATTTTACGATTATTGATTTTTAATTATTTTATTATGTTTTCGGCATCAGATGTAACTTCCACCCCGTAAACTTTAATGAAATCGCATTTGCCGAAAGTCATTCTCTTCCTTAGTAAATAATGAAGAGATTCATGTGCGTAAAACCCCGGTATGTATTGCTGATGGGACCTTTATACGTAGAAGAAAAGCGCGGGATCGCTAGTGACCTCATGCGTTGAAAGGTAGAGCAAAAAATACACGAAGTCAAAGAATATGATGTTGTAGTGTTGCGGCTTCAAGCGACCTTGATGATAGTATTGAACTTTCTTTACGTTTCAACTCTGATCGGAGTCATCTTCAGAATATTTATTAAACATGTGTGGTTTACACTGTGAATTTTGTACAAAAATAAATATAAATAAACGGATCAAAACATGAGAGCATGAATTAACCCCTCTTCATTATTCGTTACTCACCAAATACAAAATAAACCATTACTTTTTTTTCCCCTTTGGACGTGCTCCGGCAATGCATCTATTCGGATGCCTTGATCCGGTGAATGTTTATTTTGTTTTGTCTTATTGTCCTAAATGTGATGCCCATATGGGGGATATAGTTCTATTTTAGAAGTCAGGTCTTCCGGCCAAAGCATGTATCTATAGTGAATGTGAGTATATTAATGTTTGTCGGTTATGTTCCCTTCGTACCGGTTGCAATGTTTAACAATTTTGTTATGTAATGATTTTGGTAATTTACTCTGAACCGCATTTCAGTTATCGACTGATATTCACTTGTTATGTTGATTTATGTGTGTCAAAGCATATGGATGTACAGGGGCCGGGTTGAAGTTCCGAATGGCAAATACGGGAAGGGTAAAAGTTCAAAATTTGAAATCTCACGTACATTTTTAACGAAATGTTTCCTAGCGAATTTTGTCAAAAAAGTAGGTGAAATATTAAGTTTCGAAATTTTAGACTTTCGTGCACTTACCATTCGGAACTTTAACCCCGATCCCCTTGCCTCTAGGAGACAAAGTTCCGGATGGTAAATACTCGAAGGACTAAAATTTCGAAATTTAAAGTCTCACCTACATTTTTTACGAAACTCGCTAATAAAGCTTCTCGTCAAAAATGTAGGTGAGATATCAAATTTCGGAACTTCAGACCTTCGTATATTTACCATTCGTAACTTTAACCCGGCCCCGATGTAAATAGGCGTGCAGTTAGCATGCTCCGTTCGAAAATGTGCAAAAACTGGAATACGCGCCGAAAACGCCGAAAATACGTGATACTCCAGTTTCTGCGCATTTTCAAGAGGAGCATGTGATCACCACTTCTATGTACATCCATATACTTTGACGACGTCGCTTCTATTTCACTAACGATTTTTTACTTCGTGTAACTCAAAACAAATTAAGCAAAGCCTTTTCATTATTATCATTATCTAAACGAAATATTCTCAGTATTTGCAATACATTTTTTTCTATTATTCCCCCTGTCCCGAATTACTAAAATAGTACAATTTTTTATTGTAATTTTAATATATAATAAATGTCTGATATGTTAATTACAATAATTGATAAAACTACGCTGTTCTTTGGCCTAGAAAAGTGGCAGCATAATAAACTGCATCAACAATTTCATTCCCGAAAGGGCCAATAACCGATCCTCAACATATCCCTCGACATATTGCTGCTTTCTCGTTATATTATGACGATCCTCGGGTGCCGATCTATTTTCGAAGTCCCGACGGCGCCCAGTTGGGTTTTCAATGTATTGCCGCGAGGGCGGTCGACTGAAAACACAAACAGAGAGCCCAACCGCCGGAGAAAGACAGTGAACGAAAGAGAAATACATAGAGGAAGAAGCGTGAGGCGTGCGCGTCTGTACGTAGAGCGAGTAGGAGAAGCAACAGCAACGTATAACGTCGACTACGACGAAACACATTGTTGAAACGTCGGCTGGTGGAGGCCACGTTCGCGCGCGGGTTATACCGCTCGCGGCTGTTAAAGGGGTGGCTCTGCACGCGGGAATGACGACAACGACTACGACGGCCAGCCAGCCAGCCAAGGTGCAGCATACCGGTCCCGTTTACGCCACCGTTGAAACAATGCTGCTTTATTCTCGCGCGTTTACCCGCTCTACTGTTACCGCCGTACGGTGTACAAGCAGTAGCAGTAGCAGCAGCGCCTCTCTCTTCATCTTCCTCTGCTATACACGTTATAATTTCTCCCTTTTCTCGAGGCGTTTCTGTGCAGGACGCCAGACACGCGCTCGCGATAACAAAGACGCTACCAACAGCCCGAAACAAAACCCTTTTCGCCTTTCCTCACTCTCCTCTTTCCGAATCTCGACTTACCCGAAGGTCCACCAAATGTCGAAGCACATAACGTTCAGCCAGGAAAACGCTGACATCCAGGACAAGAGAATTGTGTAACCTGAAACAGACGGATTCCTTAATGTTTTTTCGTTTCCTATTGCAGTCTTGTTTTCCGGGATTTGATCGAGGAATTGGGTTATTTGGTGGGAGTGGTGAAATGTTGTTTGAATATTGTGGATATCCTGACGGATCCGAGAACACTGATAAATGACTAATAGATACGGGTGGGGATCAAAATAGCGAATGACGAGAATAGCAAAAGGCTAAAATAGCGAATTTGAAAATGAGGAACGTCTAAATGTAGAATGTCCATAATTATGGAATTCGGTTTTTCAGTCATTCGACATTTTTATCGTTCGCTATTTTAAATGCATTTTAATAAAATGGAGGTAAAAATAGCGAATGGTCAAAATAGCGAATGGCTGAAATAATGAATTTCATAATGATTACCATTCTAGATTCAGACGTTCCTAATTTCGAAATTCGCTATTTGAACCATTCAGTATTTTGGTTGTTCGGTTTTTTTACCCCCACCCATAAATATACCCTGGCAAACTGTATCACCGTCATCTTGACTAAATATCATGCAATTTATCCGAGACAAAAATTAGTCTTGATTAGCCCCTGTTTCACCTGACCTTTTAACCGATTTTGAAGAAAAAATTTCGTGGTGTATTCAGGCGACTTTGACCAACTTTTTAACTGACCATATTTTTGGTTAAAATACTTATTTACCGTCAATCCTGTTACGTCACAACTCGAAGCGAAAAAAAAACTTTGGCGTTTAATTTTACGAGTTATTTGATCTATTGAAAAGCCGACAGTTGGGACCTATTTGATCGCGATTGAAAAATAAATATTTTCATTATCGGTTGGATTTGAACCTAGAAACCGGTGATTGTTTATCTGTACCTTAGACCGCTTAGCTACATGCTTACCTTTGGAAAAACATGTTTTGATTGTATATTTGAAGTAAAAGAAATCTTTGACAATGTTACGAGATTTGACATTTGAATAATTGTGTTTAAAATTATATTCAAAACATCACGACTAACAAATTGTTAATGTGAAAAAACGTAATAAAATAATTTTGCAAACAATAGAAAAGTATCAACTGCAGTAGGGAGAACGGTCATTTCATTTGTACTTATTTGCATTCTTCAACTGTAGCGGGTAGTTTTCCCCAACGGCAGAATTATTGAATCATTGACATGGATTAGTAGTTCTATAAATCGGAGTATTTTCAAATAAGTTTGGGGACAATTGGACAAATATAAAAACTTATAACATGCTTAGACTTCTAGTATAGTTCAAATGAACAATCAAAGCATATTCTTCGGATACCACCAATGATAAAAAAAAATTTATTGTATAATAGTGATAATACATTTATTTTTTAATTACATCGGTTAAGATCGGTTAACGTCACTAGCATAAATTAATTTGATCAACAAATTCTCGAAGTATAAATATTCGAGGTCTAATTGATCGAGGTAATAATATTCTTTTTCGAGAAACTAAACTCCAAAGTTGACAGAAATCCCCTTGAGAATGCATACAATATATACATGCGACGTATTTCCGATCACATGTACTAAATGCTATTTTCCGTACATGTCATGCCAGCCTTGTAGAAAACGCGTTCTACATGGATATGAAAAATGGAGATTGAAATTCTGTAAAAAGAATTAGAGGGTTAACCCTTTCAACGGAGAATTCGCGTAAAAACTAGGCCACCACAACGGAAATAATACGAGGCGAAATTACTGCCAGTGAAATTTGTCGCGTCCGTCGCGGGCGTCACAAGTGGTAACGAGTAGTAGTAGTAGTAAAAGAGTTTTGTCAACAATACGCCTTACAGTTTTTTTTTCCTTCCTTGGGATACATTTTTTTTTCAACCAATTAATGCCAATTACTCACAAACGCATTGCCAATAGGCCATCGATCGGAGTCCTTCAGCCTTGTCTTTCTAAAAATATGGTTGTTAAAAAATTTCCTTTATAAATAACGCGTAATTTTTTTTTCCGTTTCGGGTTCTGTAGCCATAAGTGTAAGGCGTTGTTGTAGAGTTATAGCAGGGTGTTTCGGTCTTCGATTTACATTTGGTGTTAGGGTGATACAGAATTCTCGAATATTATCGATTTGCTTTTTAGCGAATTTTTTTGAAAGTTTTTCGGCTCAGGTTATTAATGGCGTAATGCCCGTGAGCTCGTAGAGTGGCGTGTTGGGCGGGTTATGGAGTGGATTCGCCGGGTGTCGTATTCGCATTAGACTTTGAATTGCACAGGTTTGCGCGGTTTTTAGTTTCTTAAGTGCATTTTCTTTGCGGTTTAGAATAATCGGATGGGCATATTCTAAGATCGGACGATAGATGCTTTTATAATTTTTCGTAAGTTGTTCCATATGTAAGTTCCGGTTTTTAATGGTAATACGTGTAAAATGTTCTCTTGATTTTGGTTTAACTTTACAGTTCTCATAGTGGAGATTGAAATTTAATTTTTGATCGATGGATTGTTTTCAATAAATAGCGATAAACTGATTTCTGACACGCAATTATTATTACGTAGGACGATTTTTCAATACGTTAACATGGAGTATCAGTAAGTTGGTAGTGATTAGGTGACGCAATACTGAAGAATAAGAGTCTCCCTACTCCCATTTACTCCCACGAGGAAGATGATCAACCTTAAGTGATCCTCGAGTCACTCTTCAGTCAATTGCCCGGGCAATAACGGGATTTTCACTCCCAAATAACCGCGACTGGTCAGTGACTTGCAAATAACTTAAAAATGACTAAGTACAAGTGATAGGCATCCGTCAGACTATAATGACAGCATTTGGTAGGTCAGGATAGGATTGGAGACTTTGGGCATCTTCGGGATAATACTTTTCTCAGAAATTATGGACTGTGTGATTGCGGGATCTTATGAATATATTGTGAAACATTTTTGTGTGAATTTCCAGAATATTCCTAGGATCTTTAAGAAAATGTTAATCAGTTAATTGAAAAAAGTTGAACATTCGTAAAACAACGATCTCTTGGCTATTTAATGAATTACCTGAGGAGGTCTTCGTTTTATTGAATATCTCCTGAATACATAATATATCAAAGAATTTTGTCATATTCTAGACATTGATTTAGAAAACATCCGGCAACCGGTTGAATATTTTTTGAGTTTTGAAGGGAAATTTAAAAAATAAGTTCACAAATTTTTAATTTCGTCAGGCAGGTTTTAGACATTCTCAGACGAATTTCAGAGATTATTAGGCAGATTTCGTGCATTATCAGTTTATTATGCCCGTGAATGAACAGAGAATGATGGCATTCGAAATATTGCTAGGCTAAACTCACCAATAAATTTACAAACGAAATTTGATTCGCTCTGGGTCGTGTCTTCACTGGCGTTCAGAGCCACACTCGCGAGGCTACCGTACGCGAGGATAAGACTCGCAACGTGACACATAAGAGTTTTACCATGAAGATTCTGAAGAACTGGAAGACAAAGGTAAACGAGTAGGGTAACGATGAGAAAGGTACAGCTTATTATCTCCAGAGCTGCACTAACGTTAAATCTGCATGAATCATCAACACAAAAATAGGTTTCGATCATTAGTTTATAATATTCCATATGCTTTTTCTATGAAATAAAATAGTCCAACGCACCTTATCGCCGAGTCTTTCGACTCTGGGGGGCCTTCGAAGCAAACGAAAGGATGAAAAGTTCCTTTCGAATCCAAGTAAAACATTTCGAGGCAAAACTCTTTATGGTCGTAAAACCTGTAGCCCTCTACATATAAAAGACCCCGAGGATTGAGGTACCAACCTTCGTCAGAGCTTATCACATACATGTTATTTTTGCATGGCACTCCGGTCATCAAACCATAATCTGTAATCGAAACAACATAGATCATATGAATGGCTGTTTATTTGATAGTAACTGACTACTTGTTTAATAATCGATTAGCGATAACTAAACAATCAATAGCTGCTAATGTGATATTTACTGGCTGTGTATTTAATAATTAATTGATATTGCTGTAATAATAATCAGGTGTATTTTTATAATTGATGTCATTAAGTGTAGAGCTAAAACTGTTTTGAATTCGAAACATAGTTATCAGGAAAACACCATAAACGATTTTAATTTCATAATCAAGACGAGAAATTATAGACATGCTCGAAAATATTGTTAACAAACCGGTATCATTGAAGTATTCTACGGATTCAGCCATTCCTCTTTCCAATGACGCATTTAATAAAATGTTGTGAAAATTCGTTTCCTGGTTCTGTGAAATTTTTCTGCAACCCATATCGGTGTAGACGTCGCCCTCTGGACAGCATTTGGCCAAGCACGTGTTACCCTGGCAATACGTAGGTTCTTTGCACATTTTAAGGGTCAAATAATCCGGCGTTTTCTCTCCAGGGTCGAGACAACTGTTTTTGTTATTTGCCACAAGAGTAATTGACCCATTCATCGACGATACGACGAACTGTGGAGGAAAAAACAACAACAAATATTATAAGATATTCAGATACGTCATGTTTCTTAATTATCAAAATTTATTTCGCAATACAAAAAGACAAATTTTGAAATTTATCGTATAGTTGCTCCAGCATTCGATTAAGGGGGCCAAATTATCTTATACAAGTAATGACATTTTTTTTTCAATGTTGTACCTACACCGATCAAAAGAATTGGTAATACCAACCGAATCTGCGGTTACGGGTGGTGGCACAAATATTTGGTTGATTTGGAAGAAATATTTGTTCCAATCAACCAAATATTTCTTTTGAAAGCGTAGCGAAAGGATCTTTGGTTGATTGGAACGAATACACTGAGAGAAAAGCATATCGATTATTTAACGATTTCACATGGTAAATCGAATATAGGTAGGCTTGCAATGTTTTATGGTTGAAGCGATGATAACATGGTTCAATAAACGATATTTGCAAAGTTATTGGAAACAAACGTTAAAATCGTATATGCAACAAAACGGCATATTTAAAACTATTAGGATAGTTTTTGAAACTATTATCATTTTGATAATTGGTACTATAATTATATTTGCTATAACCATAAAATATAGACGTTCCTCCTAGGAATTATATTAGTGGTTGGTCCAACCATTTTCTTATATTTGCTATAACCATAAAATATAGACGTTCCTCCTGGGAATTATAGTTTATAGTTAGATTATCGTCAGTCCAACTATATTATTTTCGGAATTACCAGATTTTTCTCTCAGTGTATTCCTTCCAATCAACCTAATATTTGTGCCGCCACCCGTAACCGCAGATTCGGTTGGTATTAACAATTCTTTTTATCGGTGTATACATCGTTAAGTACATAACAAACATTATAATTCTGCAATTTCGTAAAGACGCACAATGCACAAGAGAGGTTTAAGGTCAAATTTAAAAATGTTCTCTTGTTGTATCTTATACAGGAAACGCCATCAGTAACAATAAGTTGGTCGCGTAATGGCTACCAACGGTTGCTTGCCAGTACTGGATATACTCCGAACCAATGCTATCTCCCAGCATTGAGCGAGTAATGGCTACGAACCGTTGGCTGCCAGTATTGGTTAAACTCCTAACCAGACCTGGCTACCAAAATTGGTCTGTGTTCACTGACCGAGTAATGGCTTCCAAGATTGGTCGAGTAGTGAGGAACCGTTGGCCGCAACTACTGGTTGTACTCCGAACCAGAACTGGCGCCCAACATTGGCCAATGTTTAGCGGCTGAGTAAAGGCTATCAGCAGTGTGCCAATGTTGGGGACTGTTGCCTTAGTTCCAATACGATTTTCCCGAGGTACGAATAATTAACATAACCTCAATATCGTGGACTGTCGGCATTACTAGCGACGACCAGCAAAAAAAAATTTTCCTTACTGAAGGTTTAAACAAGATTTTGCACTCAAATATTTTTGGATCGGCGTTTATTTTTGAGTCCACATTGGTAAGCAGTTGTCTTGAGAAATCTGAGTACTTAATTTTATGCAAGTGAAATCACTTTTTGTATATTAGTCGCCATATTGGATTAGCCTCCATTTTTTTATTTCTGAATTGAGGCTTGAGTTCGTTAATGAGTGGCTTCAAAAACATCCATGTACCAAATTTTATCCAAATCCATGTGATGTCACTGTGATTGTTATCCTAGATGCAACTATTATGAACTTAAAGTATAAGCAATCCATGTAGTCGGTTTGGTCTTGTGGATAGCGTAGATAGACTAGAGTTTCAGAAGCCATTAATAATTTGTACATCATAACGAAAACTGTATTCAGAACTGACTAGTTCAATTTTTTTCGTGTACTTGGCTCGCTTTTCTATGAATAAACTGGCATTGAATTTATCTGCACAACGATCTTTCCTACCCAAATTCATTATTTCTCTCCAAGATATTTTGATGTCGAGTTTAGAAGAATAAATAGTATTGCATTTCCTATATCTTTATGATAATAATTATATTGGTAAATAATGTTAATGAATATAGGGAGAATCCCCATATATATCTCCGTATAGAAAAAGTCACTGATGAGGCGGCCGATATCTCACAAAATGTGTGTCTCGACACGACGATTTTGCCAAGAATTATTAGGCAAAGTTACGACACCTGAAATATTCCACTTTTTACCTCACACCATTTTGGTTCACACCGTATGTCTTAACAAAATTGCAACATTATAATGCTCATCATGAATTTAATGAGTTTTAATTAAGATTTTCTTAAAAAGGTGTATCAATTATTATAGAATCTTTTTGCTGACGACTTTTTGTAGGTGATTTAATGAAAACGCATAATATTTCACAAGATAAAAAATAGACTGGAGTTTCAGAAGTCATTAATAATTTGTAGAAAAATAACAAAAATTGTATTTGGAACTGACAAGTAAAATGCTAGTTTAATATTTCTCGTGTACTTGGCTCGCTTTTCTATGAATAAACTAGCATTGAATTTATCTGCACAACGATCTTTCCTACCCCAATTCATTACTCCTCTCCAACATATTTTTTACGTCGGGCCAACGTCCCGCAGATATCCTGTAGACTTGCTCTTGCTCCAGTGGTATTCCCCGCGAGTAAAGCCAGCCAGAGATAAGAAATTGCTTTACGCGTACACCGAGTCTCGTTACTTACGAGATGTAAGAGATGAGTAGCGTTGTCGCGCACGGGCAAAATATTCTCGAGCGAAAAATATTCATGGGAACGTTAGACCACCGCCAGAGTCGTACACCAAAGACGCTGAAAGTGGACTGCAAGAATTGTAAGAGCGAGCGAAAAAGAGCGAGACATGTAGACCCAAGTATAAAGGTCGAACAGAGGACAGCGTGTGAGGAGTCGAGTGTACGTACGCTCGACGTCGCGGGAGCGAAGTAATCCCAGCCGTTCTACGAGAAATGGAACTCTACAGGTGTTCGCGAGTCTCGCAGGGGATTCCCCAGAAAAGCTTTACGAAAAGACGCCCGCCAGCCTTTACTGGTGCTTCTCTCTCATGCTGGTCGTCAATTTTACGAGTTTTCCGAGGTGTTTCCAATACAGGTGAAAAACAACGCTCTTAGCAATGAACATAAGATATTTGTCGGCGGAACAATCACTCTTGTTTCCGAATTCCTGCCGGAAAAATCTAAATTCATAAAATACAAACAATTATTATTCTGCAATTTTGTAAAGACGTACAATGCACAAGGAAGGTTTAAGGCCAAATGTAAAAATGTTCCCAGTAAACCAAAAAATCGTTTCACAGTTTCGTTGCTACTCTATTACAATTTCCCGATTTCCGATTTCCGATCCGATATTCAGATATTCGAAGAAAAATGAATAAATTTGTTTTCGCTTAAATGATCAAATTTTTTATGTTCAAAGTATAGATAAAAATACAACTATTATAGCATTTAAATCTTCATAAAAAACAAAGAGTTTTGCGTTTTTTATTTATTTATGTCCATTTTTTTATTCCTAAAATACAAGTACTTTTTTCGCATTTGAATTAGTGTGAAAAAAGAAATCTGAACGTATGTACCAAAAGTAGTTTCAAGTAGTACTCAAATGTGCCTAATTACAATAAATTACTGAAAATGCCGGGAAAAATGGCTTAAGAGACGGAATCTCACAAAATGAGTCTCGACACGGCAATTTTGCCGAGAATCAGCAGACAGTGTTACTATATGAGTGTGCAAAATATTCCGCACCGTCTCCGGAATTTATTTGCCTAGAGCAAATATGGGCTCTGGCAACGACCTCGTGAAAACCTGAAGCTCGCCGAAATTCATCGATTCGTCTACATGTTCGTCGATGCCGCCGAATAAGCTTTATGACTACCACTGGGTAATCTTCGGCAATCTATTTGATGACCCAAGAGCCAGCAGATGCTCACAAATTGCTAGATATGATGATTTGTTATTACACAGCTTCGTGGAACCTTCAATCAACCACTTAATAGACTCGTTTTAATTCATTAATATATTGGATATCATAAATTAATTAAAGCTGACGTCGAGAATTCGAGACAGACAGTAAACGGGGCTTCAAGAATGGCTGTATTTTAAGAGGGTCGACTGAGCCGAAGCTGACAGAATGATGAAAGAGAAGCTTTTGTATAAATGAGAGCCTTTCTAACTGACACGAAAGCTTTGTTGATATCCAAAGTGAGATGTACAACTCCTAAATAACATGAACACAAATATATTTATGTAGCTAGAAGTCGTATCTTGCGAAGGTCAAATATTTTCCTCATTCCTCTTTCCGCATTATTTTTGAATACTTTTTACTATGTGAGAAAATATGATAATCGATTTTGATTACCTCATAGAAGCAATTTACACAAATGAAGTGCTAACATTCTGAAGATTCGATTCAACTATTTTTTAGGCACATAAGCGAGATGGAAAATATATTTTATGAATAGTCGGGACCCATGTTATGCTATGATGTGTTAGAATAGGACAGCGTAGCATCGTACACTGTTGGAGAAGTTTGAAAGTTTTTATGCATAAGCTCGTCATCGAAATTTAGTTAACAATTTAGGTATTGAATTCATGTACTTTTCCAGTAAAATTGATGCAAACTATTTAAATTCAAGTACTTTTACTGTAAAAGTCAAGTAAATTATTGAAAATGCTGTAGCATACATTAATTTGACATTACATTTGTATACCGAATACCTCTCTTTGGTTTTCAATTACGCAACTGCGGGTTTTCCTCATTTCACCGTTACAGCCTGCTTAGATTACTACACAGCTCTTATCGCTTACGGTATTGCATTTGCATGAAGCCACAGTAAAACATGAGGAAACCTGATTGACAACAGCGATTTTTTTTAACCGATCCTGTAATTCCTGAGAAAAAAGATCTCTCTCTCGTTAATTCCATCTACAAATCAAGTGTACGGCTAAGCTGGTATAACTGTAATGCCTAAGGGTGTATGATAGGTACAGTCCTGCCAATCGTAAATTTTAGAGAAAATTTCGATTACTTCTCGATGGGATAAAAATTGGAAAAGAATAATCGATATTAAACGTGCTGAAAAGATATTTGTTGCATGGTAACAATTCCAAAATGTTATTAACAACTTTCTGAAAAGAACAATTGTTCAACAAACTATCAGTCAACATAACTTTTTTTCTAATGAAAATGATATGTTAATTTATATGAATGCGTATGAATTTTTTAGATTTTATTCGTTATTTTAATTTTAATTTTTTTTATTTTCAGAAATGTGTGCGAAACAACAAATTTTAGATATGTGTTCGGCATAAAACCATCTATTACACTCAAGATTTTTTTGCAGTACGCAGATCCAAAAATTTTTATATCCTGTGCATTTTTCAAAATTAAAAAAATCAAAATCAAAATAAAGAAAAAATCTGAAAAAATTCATACGCATTCAAAAGAATTTACATATCATTTTAATTTAAAAAAAAGTTAGGTTGACTGTTTATCTGTTGAATAATTGTTTTTTTCACCAATTTGTTAATAACATTTTGGTATTATAATTATTATGCAAAATCAATCTTTCTAGCACGTTTTATATGAATTATCTTTTTCCGATTTTTATTGCATCGGAAAGTGGTCGAAATTGTCTCTAAAACTTAATTTTGGCGGGACTGTACGCATCATACATACTTAATACCGTGGCACTAGTCACGTGTTAAATACTCCTGATTATTATTATTTCCTATACAAACTTTTTATAAATTATTTATTGCGGCAGATTTTTTTTTTTTTCATTCGAAATTATGAAACCAACTTAGGCTATTGGTATCTAATTGTTATTCGTACTAATGTTTCACTGCTATTAATAATTTTTTAGAATGTCCAACGCCTGACTTTGATACGATATTTAATTTTAGGATGTAAAACTCGTTGGCCAGAAATTGTTATCATTTCACCTAGAAAGTCTTCGTAACAATAATAATAACAAGTAGAAGTTTGCCTATCGCTTTAACATTCATTCTTATATTTCGCAAAGCCGTATCTAAAATGAAGAAGTTTATTTATTTTATTCTTGGCTTCATAGAAGAATATTTTTGAAAGACGATAATTATTGACGAAGCAATGCGCAAAGTTTAACCCTGTATTCTCATTTTAAATACATTTAAGAATGTTTCATTTCTGGAAATTTGACTCATCAATATATATTTTATATTTATATTTATTTTATTATATTTATATATCAAAATCACGTTGAATTCTAACCACAGTCATCACCAAATTTGGTACATAACTGAGCTGAATGTCATTTTTACTGTGTAGGAAATTTCGTTCGATCTGTTGAAATTTTTATCTGGATTGGAGCGAAACAAAAATTATTTCGAGAAATTTTAAATCACGTAAAATCCGAACCACTTCACCGATCATCACCAAATTTCGTACACAGCAGGACTGAATATTATTTATACTGTGTAGAAAATTTGTGTCGATTGCTTCAAATTTTACCGGAATTATGACAAAATGAAAATTTTCCGAAAATTTCTAAATCTCATAGAAAACAACTGGTTTACCGATTCTGCTCATATTCAATACCGAGGGTCGCACCATTTTGTTGAATGTTATCAATATAAACATTCAGCGCGATAGGTGAAAGTATGTTTGAGCTATAATGTTCACGTGCTTTTTGTTTTTAATTTCAATTGAAGATTAGCCAGTACTGTACATATTGCTTAAATCTGAGCTGATGCGGTCAAATAGTTTATCTTGTTGTTGTGGTGCTGCCGCCGAATTATAATAAGATAGTCGAGTTACCGACTGTATTGGCGGCCACGAAAAAGAAAACTAAGTAGTTTTTTTATACGTTTCGACCCTGATCTGGGTCTTCTTCGGTGTATATTAACTACAAAGGTAAAGATAAAGTATTTTAGGTCTTCATGTCTAAGCATATTACATAGATTTAGTTATTGATGATAAATGTTAATTAATATTATTATTACTGATTGAAAGTACTTACAAATTTAGAATTCATGTCATTATGTTATCGGTAAATTGAATGTTATCTTCGAATAGTTTTTTTTTCTCTCTCACACACACACGCACATCTACATAGACATAGACATACTTACATCCGGACAATTTTCCTAAACCACATTTCTCAACGTTTCAGACTAATCTTGTGACATTAGAATTTAAAAAAAAATAGTTTTCGATGAAAAAAAAATTGCTCTAAGAGGAAGCAATAAAGCACCTTGCTTCCATTGTTAAAAAGAAGAACACGTTAGAAGAAGTTGCTTGATCAGCAAAAGTGGATACCGAGACTCAGCAAGCAAAAAACAAGAGAGGCAACCCTTCCCTACGTTGTCTGTTTAAAATCCGTCAACGCGGCTAGTGGAGTCAGATGCGTTTATAGTGTAGAGAAAAAAAAAAAGAATAGCCAAGCAGCAGAGTGTTTAGGATGGGTGAGAGCGAGTTCTTTTGCCGTCTTTGGTCCCCGGATGGCGCTGCCAATATTAGCTCATCGTCATAGTAACTTATATTTGTTTATACACCGTTACAGCGCTCACTCTCTACGAAACATGGCTATGACTAGCAAAATCCACTCCTATTACCGGATATGTGTACTGACAAAAATATTCCTCTGAAAGTATATGAAATTTTTCCTGAAAAATATGTGAAACTTATCTAAAAATCGGGAAAAAAATTACCAAAATCGCTACAAACGTTTCTTTTAATATCAGAAATTTTTCTTGAATATTAACTGTTTTTTCTGGCAATCATTCCTAAAAATTTCGAATTTTTTTGAAAGTTAATTTCAATGAAAACCTCATTTTTATACATAAATTAATCTGTTATTTAATACATGCACGTAGAATTAATCAGAAAATACGAACATTTTTTTAATATCAGAAATTTTTCTTGAATATTAACTGTTTTTTTCTGGCAACCATTTCTTAAAATTGCGATTTTTTCGGAAAGTTAATTTAGATGAAAACCTAATTTCTATACATAAATTCAACTGGTATTTAAAGGATGCACGTAGAATTGATGAGAAAATATAAAAATTTGAGTCAGCTTATATGACGACTTTTTCGTTACATTTTCATATATTTATTTGCATACTTTTTGTTCACGCCAGATAAAAAAAATATTCCATCACGATGAATAACAATAATAGAAAAGTAAAATAGTAAATGAAAAGCGTAACTTATTCTAAAAAAAAAATGGTGGTATACATCGTTTCCAGAAAAACATTCCAAACATATTATCACCAGGATGCGAATTCCGGAAATAAACTGCCAGCTGGTGTTTCGTACGCTACATTGAGAAAATCGTGTTACCGCAGCGAGACACTAAAGCGAAAAGCGTGCTAGCATCGTCTCGTGAAGATACGAAAGGAAACCAGTATTCCATTAATTATTATAATTATCGCGCGAGCGGAACAAGATAAGCGCATCTAGTCCTTGCAGCGAACGTTAACAGCCGTGTAAGACTCTGTTGCGCTTCGGTGAATATCGATACAGTAGAACCTCGATTATCCGAACCTTCAATTATCCGAACGATGAATTAGTTTTTTTTTTATTAGTTTTTCCTCAATTACACCGATTGGCCTCTACTATCCCCTCCCCTTTGGTCCCCATTCCATTCATCGAGACCCCTCTAGAGTGTTGTCCGCAGCCACTCTTTCTAATGCACCACTGTATCGCATTTGTTTCAGGGAAACTGCGGAAAACCTGGCCGATACACTCGGCCTTATTTTTACTGAGTTTCTACTGTATTAGAATACATTAGAAACTCAGAAAAACTGCCTCCCGCTCAGCAATTTACGCTCAAACTAGTACGTGGCTAAGCGGTCACCCATCCAAGTTATGGCCGCAAACAATACTGCTTAACACTGGGGTCCGCCGAAGCCACATACCGACCGCGCGTCCACTGCTGCCAGCCGATGACTTAGTTTATTCAAACGCTCAATTATCCGAACGTCAGCGCGTAACATACCACCGTAAGCGGTAGCAGCGAGAAACAATGTATCCAACGACGCATATCGAGCGTGTTAAACACGTTCCATTATAATTTCCATTATAATTTCGTTTGCTATTTAATTTGCGCACAGCTTCTACGTCGAGTGCTTCGACCTCCAAGTGAGAAAGCGTGGATCGTGGATGCACCGAAGAAAACTTCACATTCTCCTTCTCTGCGCGAGTTGGCCGCTCAAAAGCGCGTTTGTCAATTGAAAATTGACAATTTTATAAAAAAGATATAAATAAACGCATTCGACTTTTTTCAGATGTTTAAAATGGTTACATATTTGAACATCAATATATATGTCGAATCTTAATATATATCAACTGTTTTTATGCAAAAAAGTGTTGCTTATGATCCCGTCCCTAAAAGCTTCACGTTTCGATTTTCCGAACTAGTCGTGGCCCCAATTAGTTGGCATAATCGAGGTTCTACTGTATATACAATATATATATATATATATAATACCTTCCTGTCTGTCTACCTTAACATTCCGGCGAAATGCGCTGACGAATATATATCCTACTAGTGAATTAAACAGGCGTAAGTACGTGAGATGAGGAATGACGCGAACCCGGAAATGAAAAGACAAACTGTCTTGATTGAATAGCAAAAAAAAACGACTCGAAAAAGCGAGAAGGAAGGTACGAGTGACTGTGAAGGTCACGCGGAGGAAAATCAAACAAGTTTCGCTCTCTCAGGCTTAACCGAGGTTATAGACGATTGTGGCAGTGCTTGTTACTGAGGATATTAAGTTGTATGGCACGAGATGTAATATTAGTCATAGATCATGTTGCACTACTCGAAACATATTAATTCTTCAATAGGATTTCCCCGACGAAACGTATTCCAAACGATCGTGTTTAGAATGCATTGTCATTTCAATGTTACTGCAGTTTTTTTTCCGCACAGAGGAAGCTTTGTTTACAAGAAAAACATTTTTTTCGACATTTTAATGACAAAGATACTCAGAATGGTCTAAAACGTCCGAAAAAAGTTTTCTAGATAAAATGTCCGTATGTGTGTGGCTGGGTGATCCGACTTTTGATCCCGCGATGTAATATTCCACAAAAATGGAATATGGATCATGTATATGTATTCCCTCACCGAATTATCCCTGACTAAAAATATCCCGTATCGAAACATCCCAAATGCAAAATTGCCGCAGAAATATGCCATAACGATAATAATATCCCGAAATAAGAAATGGATACGAGTTAATCTTGTTAAGAAAAAAAATCGACATCTTAGATTTCATAGTTGTTCAAATTTTTTGAAATAAAGAGCGTGGTCTCTCTAACTTTTGTGAACATGAGTCTATAATGCTAAATAGTTTTTCGTGAAGGCATTAGAGTTGATGTTACTTGGTATTGAATTTGGCTCGAATCGGTAAAGTCTCTCAGGTTCATGGAACGTTGAATTTTTTTAAAAATGTACATTGTGGCATTAATTTTACCAAAATTCATGTGACTTATCGACCTCAAATTTAGTATGTGAAAAAATTAATATTCAATCATAATAAATATATGATTTAGTGGCAAACGATGTAAGATATTCAGTTTCATGGATTTGTTAATAATTGAAAAAATTTGCGGTGCTACATTACTTGCGGCAAAACGTCAGATATCAATCGGACATCCAACATATGAACAAAATAATGTGCAGCTATGAAAGATATACATCATGTGGTGATGAAAGATTAATAATTTTGATTATATACAATTTTGCATTAACAAAAATCAAACTGTATCGGATTCGTTTTTGCAAAAGTTGAGATATCAAACCCAAATACTCGCCCAAATTCAATATGTGAATCAAATCACATTCAGTCACTATAGATATATAACTTAATGACGATACGTGAATAAATTTTATTTTATGGAATTTCGAATCATTAAAAAAATTTACTTTATCGCATTATCTTTTGCAAGACTTGAGTTATCGAGCCTAAATTTAGTATGTAGAAAAAATAGAACTCAGCCATGTTTATTAATTTATTTAAAACAAGGATGCAAAATAGAACCTTACACATTGCTTCCTCATCATTCGCTGCCTTATAAAAAACTTCCTCTATGAGGAAGCCAACGTCGATTAACAAACTTCCTCATACAGATAACTTTTGTAAAGCAACAAATAATGAGGAAGTGATGTGGAAGCTTCAACTTTGCATACCTACTCAATTGTGTAACAGAAGTTTTTATTTTTCTTCTTCATAGAGGAAGCTTTGTTTTCATGAAAACGAAAAAATCCGAGACCTTCATGTCAGAACACTTAGAAAAATAGTCCGAAACGGGAAAAAAAAACTGGTTGAGAAAAATTGTCTAGAGGCGCGCGCGCGTGTGCGCGTGTGTGTGTGTGTATGTGTGTGTGTGTCATGAAATTCCAAAAATTTATACAACGACCTAGCAATCGTAACGACTGTCGTTTCCAGCTGATTCATCGTAAAACCCACCTTTAAACAATCGGGTGGTTTTTTGCAAAAAAAAAACCGGAAATCAGACGTAACGACCGCGAAAACGACCACTTTAAATATGTTATTCACTTGTTTTTTCGGTTCTCCATGGTAAATCGAAAAAAACAACGGCATAGCATTTTGTGGGGCATTCGTTTTTACAGTCATTGAATACAACTTTTGGTTTTTTTTTTCTGCAAAAAACCACCCGGTCGTTTTTACGGTAAAACGGTGGTTGTTAAGATTGCTGAAGCGATAACTTGCGAACTATTTTATTGGTTCACCTCAAATGTAACCGACATGTACAGTATTGACTAATCTTGAATTGGGCTAAATTTGATAAAAATAAATAATTTTCATCTATCACAATAAACATGTTTCATTACGGCAACATAACATATAAGTTACATGTAATCTAGCAATGTTATTCTCGTTATAGGTTGCGATCATAGAACATGGTAGTATCGTATAATTTCACAATTGTTGTATACGAATAATCTATCGGTTATGTTAACATTTTTGTTGTAATATTAATCCAGTGTACCGGTTATATAACAATGTTATATTCCTGAGCCGGAACTTGCAACTTACATTTAACCACCAGGCAATATTACCTGCTATAATTATTACGTTGCTATTACCGCAGCATAACTGTGCTTACTTCGAATGTGCAAAGTTATACTGCGCGTCCTTTTTTTCTACTAGGCGTTGGATTGAGACAAGCCATCCGTGCACGAATCAATTTATCATTTACATCGTCTAAACTCGTAATAGTCTAATTCGAGAAATTGCTGCCCAAGAAATTGCCGTGAAGTACTCGAGGAAAAAAGACAACTAACGAATAATACCGTGGGCTAAGTAATTATTATTCCTGTTAATATTTTCGGTGTAGCGGGAGGCACTTTATACTTATACGCAAAACTGCTGATATCAAGTATACAAAGGCGAGGAATAATCGAATAATAATGATCATAATGAGAAATATGGGAGTTGCTAGAACATTATGTTGTCCCGGTCGAACGACATTATGGGTTCTTCCAGTGGATTTCCCCGCGGAACGTTTTAGAATAACAAATTCGTATTTTGATTACGTGGTTTTTATTGTAATGACTTTTTTGTTATTGCGAACTGTTGAAACAGTAAGTTTCACGTATGAATTCTATGTATTCACAAAATTATCAATGTAATGTTATGATGATGGTTGTACGCATCAGAGAAGAAGTAATTATCTTAATTGAATTCTAAAGGTCACCGGGTCATCAAGTATTTTAATAAAAGACGCATTATGTTTTCTCTCGAAAATATACATATAAAATTACTAACACTAATTTTTATCAGGCTTTAGCGGTCTCCCGAGCTAAGCAGCATTGTTTGCGGCCATAACTTGAATGTTAGGTTAGCCAGCAATACTTTTCTTTCAAATAAAGGAAATTAAATGGATAAATAGATGTCCATGGACTGAAGGGCTCCGGTCGATGGCCTGTTGGCAGTATGTATGTGAAGAATATGTATATATCGGAAAAAAAATTGTGAAATGTAGGAGCGTTGTAGAATTTATGTTAATTATGACGATCTAATATTAGCAGTTATTCAGTTAAAGAGCAATATTGACGTAGTCAAAAATGCCGTTGCCATTCTCGTTTCCAAGCATTATTTTAACCCTCTGTGGTCACAATCTCTTGCTGTAATACGTGTCGTGGGGTCATTCTGACCTCATTGAACAACCATGTTCAGCAATGGTGCTTCAAACATGCACTCAGAGAAACATCTAGTAATTTAAAAAAAATAGTTAGACCGACGATGATCTGTACTTATTATTAAAGGAAGTGACCGAAAACGTTTGTATGTCTGGATGTTCTAAATTTGAAATTTTTTAGAATTTCCAAGATTTCTAAGATTTCTAAGATTTCTGAAATTTCTGAAATTTCCGAAATTTTCAAGTTGGCTATGGAATTTTGAGTGAGTTGTTTCAAGTTGGCCATGAAATTTTGAGCGAGTCGTTTCAAGTTGACCATGGAATTTTGAGCAAGGCGTTTTAAGAATACTCAAGATATTCAAGATATTCAACCGAGGTTATGCGAACCTGCGAAGCGCGTGAGCCACAGTAACACCCTAGTTTAACTATAAACTATAGTTCCCAAGAGGAACGTCTGTATTTTATGGTCATACCAAACATAAGAAAATAGTTGGATGAACCATTAATAAAATTCCCAGGAGGACCATCTATATTTTATGGTCATACCAAACATAAGAAAATAGTTGGATGAACCATTAATATAATTCCCATGAGGACCGTCTATATTTTACGGTTATAGCAAATATAAATATTGTAGCAATCTCAAAAATGATAATACATTTAAAAACAATTCGGATAGTTTCAAAAATGCCGTTTCGTTGCACATACGACTTAAACGTTTGTTTTCAATAATCTCGCAAGTATCGTTGATTAAACCATATTATCATAGCTTCAACCATAAAACATTGCAAGCCTTCCTATATTCGTTATATCATGTGACATCGTTATCAACGATATGCTTTTCTCTCAGTGCGATCAGTTAAAAACTAAAGTAGACGATTCCTTTTGGAGATAATGAGCAATAAATTTCAAATTTGGACTTTTTCTTCATTTTAGTATAGCGAATCAAATAATGACGAAAAAGAACACCACAAATTTAAAGGCCAGACTTTCGTCCGATATTTGATGGAAAAACCCAGACAAACGATTATACAAACTCAAAAACTTTGATTTCTTACATGTCCGAACTTTGCGATAATTTCAAACTCGATGAATACCCATCTTACCCAAAATTACTCACCTCGAGACTTCCGTCGTTGCGTACGCGTTTGAAATCCTTAGTGACATTGACCAAATGATCGACGACGGCATGTTCGCAACGGGGAAATCCTCTGTCGACGGTAACAAAGTCGAGAAAGTCATCCAAGAAGCTAAACGATTTTGCCAAATTAGCTTCGTGATTCCTGTCAACGCAATTTTTGCTTTCCCAATCGTAAACTTGATTCGCACCGCAGCAAATTCTTAAATTCGCAAGCTTCGGCACAGGCAAAGTTGCATTTTCGGCCGCATCGTTACTCTGATCGTAGTTCGGCTTGCACTGAAATATCACGGGAATATTTTCGCCATCGAACAAAAAATCGAGGCAAGCGGCGGGCGCATGAATCACTTCATCGTTTATATCGTCCAGACTCGTGATAGTCAAATTTGCAGAATCGCTGCACAAAAAGTTCTCGTGGAGTGCTCGAGACAAAGGATAGAGTTCGCGACTCGATTCCGATGCGTAGGCACACGTAAAATTGTGAGAAACCGAAAACACTTGGCCAGGAAGGCAACATTTTGATACTACAGCCTCTGAAGTAACGGCCGTTATCGCGTAGCAGGTTATTATTAATCCTATTAAAGTTTTTGGCGATTTGAGAAGCCGTAATTGGCCACGCGATTTCTTGGTCATTGCGACCTTTTCACTCTTCGACGACATCTCTCACTCGGATGGCATCGCCTAGCGTAATATCAACGGTTCAGCGAATTTCCCAATAAGCTTGAGGTCAAGGGTGCATCGCTATCTCCGTACGTATAAATCAACACATTTTTTTCCTTCTACCGAAATTCAGAAATATTTTCCTTCAGCTGTCTTCGGAATCCGCTTCGTCTTCATCAGAGCCCTCGTACTTCTCCTCGCCTCTTTCGTCCATCGATCGACGTTTGACGATGAAATTAAACGGCTTTTCACTCCACTTTGTTAATTACATATAGACCCACCCGTTATTTTGAAATCGAAGTGGTGATAATAAAAACGCTTATGTATTTTGAATCTAAAAAAAAAGATCCTCTTTTTGGTATTTTATTTTCGCTGAATTAACAACCTAGTGTAAACAATTTTCATCTCTATTATTCAACTAGCTACATCAGAATGTAATAATAGAAATTTCGATTATATTTTTTGTAATTCTATGATTTTTTTCCACTCGTGGTATTTTCGGCACTCTTGCGGTGTTTCATTTTTTATTCTGGCTCATTTCTTCAGGTTCAGTTTTCACGCTCAAGTTATAACGAGATTTAGTGAAATTAATATTTGCTGGCAAGAGTAATCGACATAACGAGCCGATGATTTCACGCACTGAATACGATCATTGTTATTACAATATTCTTCGATAAGTCATGGTTTTATTTATAATTGCTCTCATCTTGTAAAAAATTGTCGTTCATTGCACTATGATGAGTTTTTCTTGCTCTCGATCACTTTTTTTTCAAATAACTGAGGAGTGGCGTACACAGGAAAAAGATTGTTACCGTTGAGTGAATTGTAATTAATGGGGAGATAGCAAAACTGCGGCGACTGAGAAACGATGCGGCGCGTGAGACTCGGCGATTCCCGCTCGAACGCACTAATTCGACTGGCGATAGAGAGGATCGAAGTGTGAAACGGCTAGAGTTCGTGGCACTGACGAGGGGAAGCCTTCGCCGTGACGCCTCCACACACGCGTGTCCAGTCAGATCCCCGGCATTTCCCGCGCTCTGTCTTCTCCTCCGCCTTCTCCTCCTCCAGAGTGAAGCAGCGACACTGTCAGGCTCCGCGAGCCGCAACTAAGTCGTAATTGGCATATTATTCGTGGCTTTCCTTGCAATCCTGACAACCGTGGTTTTCGGCTGATTTAGGGGAGAGTAGGGTATAATGGGCCGTAGGCAACACCCTGTCGTTCCCGACGACCCTTTGTTTGATAACTGTCGAATGACGGCTTCAGCGACGTAGTTTTGGGCCTTTCGATTATTTGGTCAAGTTGCGTTATCCATCTACGTTAGGCTGACTCAGAGAAACCTTTTTATTTTATTCTTTCCGAGCCCTTCATTATGCAGTGTCCTTCTCTGGTTTAGGTACATGTACTCTCTTTTTTTTAAATTAAAAGAAAAATATTTACAGCTCACACAACTCACTTATCTACAAAAATAAGCATTTTTTCGCAAAATTATTATTTATTTACCTAAATTCTTTAGGCTTTATAATTTTTCTTCTTCGTGCATGATACCCAATAGAACCGTTTGTATTGTGAATTATTTTCAGAATTTTTTGATGACATATCAGAAATTCTGGTCGTGTATAACGTGTGTCTATTATTTTCCGTTTTTGACAACTCGACAATATAACCATTTTTACGACGCGGTGACTGTTCCAAGACGTTTTTTTAGGTTTAAACATTTCTTTCGTCGTAATATTTGAATTTTCCTATTATTTCCGGGAATTACTGTTTTGTAACTTTTTCTCAATTTTTCTATTATTGTGTCGTGGTAACCGTTTTGCAACAGTTTTCCAATTTTTCTTATATTTTATCGTGGGGACTGTTTCAAAACGGATTTTTCGGCTTGTGATTAATTCTTCGAGATTCCAAAATTTCGAGGTAAAAAAACAAGAAAATCTGCTGGCTGTTATTCTCCTTTCACCGAAGAAATACATAGACCAACACAAAGAAACATTACCTCTGGATGGCAGTTTTTCTCTGCACGGAAAGCGCGGCTGAAATGTCTTCGCAGTTTTATAAATACTTTGGCTTCAATTCGCTTGCGAGAAATGCTTCACCCATTTGCCATCTACCGGCATTATGCTAAACACTGGTGCACATTTCATCCGTGTTCCGCATAATGCCGCTAGATAGCGAATGGCTAGAGCGTTTCTCGCAAGCTGATTGAAGTCAGAGTGGTTATAAAACTGTGAAGACATTTTAGACTAGAGTGCTCAAGAGCTGTCATTGAGCGATGATGCTTCTTCGTGATTATCTATGAATTTATTTGGTGAAAAAAAAAGATTGATTTTTTCTCTTAACCCAAAATTTTGGCATATCGAAAAATTTACGAAACTCGAACATTCGTTCCAAAAGAGTCCTACAACGAAATAGTAGAGGAATTGCAAAAAAACGTTGGAAAACCGTTCCAACGACGAATAAGAGGAATATTTAAAACTGGTTGCGAAACGGTCACCACTATGAAATAATTGGAAGATTGAGGAAAAATGCAAAACAGTTACCTCCATGAAATAATAGGAAAGTTCACAAACAGTTACTAGGACACAAAGATGGAATGTTTTTTTTTTAAACGTCTTGGAACAGTGACCTCATCGTAATAATGGATATATCGAGTAAACGTCGCAAATCGTTAAAACAACGATCGCCATTTGTCCAAAACGTCGTAACACAGTTTTAGGACGTAGATAAATAACGTCGCTTGACCAAATAATCGGATGGCCCAAAAGGACGTCGTTGAAAGAGTTGTCCGACCGTCTTCAGGAACGATGATGTTGATAGGTTTGTGGCCGGAGATGATTCAAGAATGTTACAGTGTTGCGGCTTCAAGCGACCTTGAAGGTCGTATACCTCCAAGATATCTTCAAAACCGTTTGAAGCCGCAACACTACAACATCATTAAAACGTCTTCAGGGACGACGGGGCAGTCAGCAACGGCGTCTCTCGGAGAACACAGATCGCCAAAAATTCTAGTTTAAGAAAAAATAAAACTGTGAGTTCAATTGGCTGTTACTCGTCCAAGTTAATTTTAAGTTATCTTATTCCTTAACTCACAAAAATTGCGAGTACACACTCAGAGAAAAATATCGTAATTTAATAATAAAAGTAGTTAGTCCGACGATAATCTAACTATAATGTATAGTAGCCAGAAGAAACGACTATATTTTATGGTAATAGCAAATATAAGAAAATAGTTGGATCAACCATTGATATAATTCCCAGGAAAAAGGTCTATATTTCATAATTATAGCAAATATAACTATAGTAGCGATTATTAAAATGATAGTAGTTTTAAAAAATAATCTTATAGTTTCAAATATGCCGTTTTGTTGCATGTTTTGTTACATATGGGTCTGTATGGGAATGCATAGGGAAGTAAGGAAATATACATGTGAACCCGTATAAGTTCTCAGTGCAAAAATCACATGGGAACCCATACAGGTTACACATGAAGAATTCCACATAGGAAGTTTATACGAGAATCCATGAGAGAAATTTTAACAGCTCGATAAGCTTTGGGTTCAATAATTTGTGTCCAATACGGGTCCAATTGAGCTTGTGGGCAAATGGGCTCCTCCAGTTTTGACAGTGATTGTTCCTATTATTACGGAAAAACGACCGAATATAAATTGTATGAAGAGTTTTTGCAGTCGTTCAGATGGTTCGACTACCGAAAAAACGACTGATTTTTTGTCAACAGTCGTTTTTACAGTGGTTACAACCGATTACCAGGTTTTTTGTTCCAAGAAACCACCTGGTGGTTCCTGCGGTGAATTGACGGTGGTTGATATTGCTAGGGTCCGGTAATTTTATTATCTCCCACTAGGAATCCTCCGGCCATTGCCGTGTCATCTAATGAATGAGCAATTTAACCAACTAGAAACCTTCCTTGTATCATATTAAGGTTCATTAAGCTAATTGCGTTAGTTAACTTTTCCTAGAACGTGGAGCACCATATTCGTTTAATTACTTTTAAAAAAGAATAAAGTATTGATTGATCATTACTTTTTGGAATATAACGCTAGCAATCTTAATAACCGCCGATTTGCCGTAAAAACAATCGGATGGTTGAAAAAAAAAATCTGGAAATCGGTCGTAATGTCTGTAAAAAAGAACGCTAAAAAAAGTAGTTTCTTCGGTAGTCAACTGCATCTAAGCAATTGCTCATTTAATTCATATCCTGCCGTTTTTCGGTAAGCGGTTCTTTTTACAGTCGTCATGTCGAATTTTAGGTTCTGCCAAAAACGAAGATTGTCGAAATTGCTAGGGAATCTGCGCGGCTCTTGAAAGATTACCATCACCGTCCACGAATCCTTAGATACTACGTGCAGGCGTTTGTTTCAAGACCGGCAGTTGATGAGTGATCACTGTATAAGCAGCGGAAGCAGGTGTAGTACATCTGTATTATGTGAACATTTAGCTAGAGTAGAGATATAATATGTTGACATTGTGCAAAGATGGCATTCGTTTGAAATTCATTTTTGCGAAGAGTTAAAACATCACAAAAGATACTACGAAATTTTTTTATCTCGATTCTCTATAGCCGGTAAAAAAAACCCTTCGTTTTTGGTACCGCTAAGCATAGAAATTTCTCGTGACATGAAAAAAAAATTCTTTGAGCAATCAGTGTTAAAAAAAATGACGACTTGTTTTTGTGAGAAAAAAGTTCACTAACGAATTTATTAAATGATTAATCTTTTAGTAATTAGTGCATTGTTTGGAATTGCTATTATTCGAATCTAATGTTTTTAGTAGCCGCAAATTCTTCGGAATTAAATTCTAATCGAATTAAACTTAACGTTGAAGATGTATCCATTATGCAGCTTTATTACCGATATGAAAATGTTTGCAAAATGATAAAGAACGATAACACGAGTAGGTAATAAAATTGTCTTCCGTAAATTGCTTCTTAATTAGTAATTACGTCACTCAATGAATGCGCTGCCGTAGAAGTTTGTTGGGCACGTGATTCATGACACCTGTTCGTTAAACTATATAATAGGATCGGCAAACTTCTTGTCAAGGAACAGTTTTATCAATTACTCAAAGTTTCGCCCAAATATTTCGCAACCTCCCTGAAACTTCTCTTACAACGTTCGCTTACAAGAGAATTTATGATAACAGGGTGGAGAGAAGAGGACGAGAGAAGAGGCAAAGGACGATGAGAGATCAGAGAAGAGCTGGCTGATTACTCGGAACACCCGCCACATAAGCGAATATAATAAAGCGTCCCTTTTCCACTTGCTAGAACGCTCGACACCAGCGACCTCTACCGCCGAATGAGTTGACGCCGGTTATGCTGCTCCTGGCTTTCCCAACTTTTTCATATCCGTCGAAACGAGTATAAAGTTCTGCTCGTGAAATTCGTTAACGACTCGGGTATGACCTTTTGTCATGCAAATAGTACGCTCCTCCCAAGCTATATTGTGGTATTTCGGTGTTTGTTAATTTACACAGTTGCCGGACCGACACCCCGGCACATGTGTATCAAATACAACTGCAATGAAATCGCCATTGCTTTTATGAGTAACAAAATGACCAACGAACATGCAATTATTACCCTTTCGACCTTATCCGGGTTCTACAAAAATGTACGCCTTTTATAATAACCATGAATGATTCATATAAACATACTAGGATGTTTTTGGGCCTCGTTGGCAACGCGCGTTCGCTTGAGAAAAATTTGTATTGGGTTTTCGAGCTTCGGGATGCATTGAAAGACTTGGAATATTCTGGACCTGAGGTCTCATAGAATTTCCTGCCCCTCCCTCCTCGAGGGTCTGACGGACCCCCTGAATTTTTTTAAGTCCCTCGATTCTCGATACGCCGTCAGTGGCCAGATTCTCAAGTAGGGTTTGCCGATCGGCGGAGCGCTGGGCATGTCTAGTCCTGGTACTGGTCCTAATCTAGTACTGGTCCAATGCTCTCTCCCAGAGTTGGCCTAGCGCTCCGCCGCGTTGGCATGTAAACCTCGGGCCAGAGTCCGGTGCAGGGGCTGTGCCATTACTGGTTGAGAATCGCGGGCCAGTACCGCGTTTTCTTGCCAAACTTGTGCCAGTGCGGGCTCGCGACTGGCGCCAACCTTGTGCCAGTACTGGCTCACGACTGACGCCAACCCTGCATCAATGCGACCTAACCTCCAAATATATTAATATTTGGAGGTTAGGTCCAGATAACGTTCAAATATATTAATATTTGGAGGTTGGGTCCAGATAACGTTCAAATATATTATAATAACAGGCACTAAAGCTCAGGGTGAATAGAAAATGCGGCTTAGCATATAGTTTACAATAAATAAACAATTTAAACGGATAAAAGAAATAAATACTTTCTATTTATCATCTGGTTTAATAACTTTCTTCTTTATGGTCCAGACAAAACATCTTCTGAATCACTGATATTCGCAGAGCTGACAGACAGTGGCGACGAAATTAATATCTCATCCGTGTCGGAAATGTGGAGGTTAACCTCGTCGAGAGTAACACTGCTGAAGCATAACCCACTCGGAATATCACCGTCACTTTTCTCTTTCTTCGCGGGCGGTTCGTCGGGCGACTCGCAATCGTTTTCTGCGCTGTAATTTCTCTTTAAATAGCTACGCTTCTGCACTCGGTATTTACTCGATCGCAGAGTCAACATTTCGAATGGTCGTGTCACCATATTTTAAAAAATCAATGAAGACATAAAAACGCTAAAAATAACTTGTCCGCTTTGAAAATCATTGTTCCGTGAATTTTTTATATTTTTACCTAACATGTAGACGCGATATTCTTTAGATATGTTACTTTTGAGAGAAAAAAAAGTATCGTAGTGGGACCGACATTGGTGGTCGTGCGGTCGATGTGCGGCTTCGGCGGTCCCCCGAGTTAAGCAGCACAGTTTGCGGCCATGACTTGGTGGGTGACCGCTTAGCTGTGTACCGGCTGACTCTACAACAGTGAACGGTCGGTCGGTTCTTCTGAAGCCTCGATGTATATACTTAATCTCGGTCGTGAGGAGTCTCGTAAAGCATTATAAATATTTCTTTTAATACTTGGCGTCGAGACGCTATCGCGTCTCTTGATTTAGTATACTTTCGTGTATACACCGGGGAATCAGAAGAACATACGACCGTCTGTTCCGGTATGGGTTTTCCGCAGTTTCTCCCTACCCGTGGCGAATGCGGTTGCGACGGCCTACATTGCATATAAGAAGACGATTCAAATGATAGAAACGTGCATATAAGTAACATTATCGCAGTGGGTAGCGCCCTTACCCAGTACCTGAAGAATCCGGGTTCGATTCCCTTTCATCACCATATATCTTCTCCCTTCGATACTTTGTCAGTCCATCCGCAATGCCAATATCTACACTCCCCCAAATTCTACGCTCAGTTATTACATGGTGTCAAAAGTAACGGGCCAAAAAGAGTCCTCAATTCGCATTGTACCGATGGAGCACACACACAGCCTTCCGCAAACACGGGCCTGGCTTTGAGTTATTATTTAAGAGCTACACCGCGGGACTCAACAAGGCGTTGTATACAGTCGTCGCGTAGCATCTATGATAACTCCACTGCAATCGCGTAACGGGAAACCTAACTCTGCACTGTCGACGGGAACGTCGAGTACAGGTGGGGGGGGGGGGGGGGGGGGGGGGTGGCCCTACATTGCATATAAGAAGACGATTCGAATGATAAAAATATATAGGTGACATTAGCGCAGTGGTTAACACTCTTACCCTGTACCTGAAGAATCCGGGTTCGATACCCGGTCATCACCATATATTTTCTCTCTTCGATACTTCGTCAGTCCATCCGCAATGCCAATATCTACACTCTCCCAAACTCTACGCTCAGTCATTACACGGTACAGTGTAGCTAAGTCGGCTGCCGACGCAACGGATGTTAGGTTAACTTAACGAAGTGCGGCAGTGATAGGAAGGAGGGAGGAAAAATCGTAGCAACCCCACCGGGTATACCAAAGAACACCAAGAATATATAGTGACGTAGTGGGTGTTCCAAAAATGGAATATATTCTGGCAATATGTGAAGAGGGTCGATTTTGGGGTTTAAATAAAATCCCGAATTATGCACAAGTATGATTCTGTTCCATAAAAAAATTCACTATTGCTGTAGATGTAATCTTTGACCGTTATTGTTATTATTGTTACAATAATTGTATGATTTATCATTATTATTATTATCATCAATATAACGTATCGCTGCCTTTCAACATTATACTTAAGTGGTCTTCATCTTCAGATGATTCGCCGCCGAAATTTCTGCAATCTTCGTCGAGCATTTGCGATTGGAACGCGCGATTCTATAAATTATATCGGACAGCAGTCAAACTTGTTATTTATACATAAATTAGTGATAAAAAATTACTCGCGTGCCACAGGTATGCTATCGATGACAACACTCGTTCCGATCACGAATAATCTTTTTTTTTTTTCAAATACGATTATTTCACTAAAATATCGTCTATGTTAATACTTGGATCGATTCTACCAGGGCACCGCGCACTTTGTTTGTCCGGCTGTAGCATCAATAATCACGCTTGATTCATATGACAAACGATCGCTACGTACAGAAGATGCTTCAATCTCTAAGTAGATGGTGAATCAAGTCCCATTCGATGGCGGGAAATATGAGATATTTGCGCCGAAAGTTAACCAAACATTATTTCTCAATTCGCTCTGCTTTTTGATTCCCTTCGTAAATACTTTTATATTCCTATTGTTTTTTGATATTCAACATCAATAGTGAAGACATGTATGAAATTGTTACCAATAAGAGAAAATTATTACAAAGATGCACTAAAATATTCCACACGTAAAAAAATCGACAACGGATGCGAAATTTAATTGATAGTCGTTAATTCAATTTTTCAAACATTTTATTGTATAATTCCATGTTAAATGCACTGTAGGAAAAATCTAATTATAATTTAGAATACTTTTACTGGAAGTTTTTATCCATAAACCAGTATATGAAATTTAGTATACAAGTGTAGTGTAAAATTAATGTATTGCACAGCATATTTAATAATTTACTTCAATTTTACTGGAAAAGTACATAAATTCTATACCACAATTGTTTATTAAATTTTCATGACGAGTTTATGAAAAAAGACTTTCAATCTTTTCTAACAGCGTGAGTCGATAATATAAACAAAAATGTATGCCGGCAAGAATAAGGTAATTGTTTCCTCTACAACGGATCGGAAGCAGAATGACAATAAAGAGCCTTCCGAGAGTCTTGACTGTGTCTGAAGGTGACACAAGCTGCAACAAGAAGATTTTACTGTAGTAACTTTCATATAGGCACACAAAGAATTAGAATAAGCACCAGAAAAGGTAATATGTAGTGAGAGTTGAAAACTGGAGCTTCTGGAGCATCGACACTCTCGTTAATGGAAACCGGCGAGTGTCGTGGCGCTCTCGTGGGCAATGTACGGCCGGTTGAATAAATTGGAAATTTATTCCGTCCCCGGAACCATAAATTTCGCGGGTTCTTCCGGCTACGGCAGAGCTTACTCCGCCATTGTTTATTGTCTCGTACATTTTTATTTACCACGAGCGTTCGTTTGTTCGTTCTTCACAATCGACAAGAGATGATTTTCACCAGTGAAAAACTGCAGAAAAAAAGACAAGAGTGAGATACTGGATAGAAAGATGGCGGGAGGGAGCGAAAGCTCTCGATTAAGGAAAGGGAAATTGGAAGCTCGCCAGGCCGCACTTTACTGTTTACGAATTTCCAGCCGGTGTCGCAATTTGTTTCACTGCTTCTCCACCCCTTCTTCATCCTCTATCTGCGCCACTTTTCGGAAAGGAAGTGGGTCATCCTCATGAATCCCTGCGCCTTTTCCCAGCTGTCCGACGTTTACCTAGAAACACATTGACTCGCTATTCACCACTGCTTGATACCAGGAAAATACGATCTTGGGATAGACCGTAAGTATAGCAAACGTTAAAGGAACGCGAAAATTATGATTTGTCTGCTGCAAATATACTTCAAGGTTACGTAGTTTCAAGTGAATGAGCCTTTATTCAATCCTCTCCGAGCTTTTCTGGTGAAAAGATTTTCGGTCGGGATGAATCGTTGGATTTAAGTTTAAATGACTCAGTCGTAACACTGATGAAATTCACTTCCATGATTTCGATTACGAAATCCTCCATTTACTAACAAAGGGTTTCTGTGAAAGTTTGTAATTAAGAACTTTTGGCATAAAGCACTAAAATTATAATTCACTACGAACGGTCACTAATATTATTTTTCCTTTCCATTTCTAAGCCTCACAACTAGTTTTCACCTGGACAATATTGATCAATAAGAAGAAACTATTAACGGAAAAAAAAAAATCATTCATATCACTTCACCATTCTTTTAAGGCTGCATCATTTCCTTTTGATTTGCCGTTTAGTAAATTACGATATGTTCATTTTCCTTCAGCTTACGATGTTTTTAGTAAATCGCTGCATTATGCATTTACATTTTTCAAGAATATTTGGTCATACATTTTTTTTCCGAGTGTACAATCACTATATGAAAATTGTGATGGCCCACTTGGCATGGAATGCCCCACGCACTATCGAAAAAAATTGAATCTGTCTGCATTTTCCCGACCGGATAAATCTACTTACTATTGGGCATCATTTCTGCGGCTTAGTCTAGGTATTCGATATATTTTAGGCAGCTGAAAAAGTATATATGGGGCATTCCACGTCAAATCAGCGGGCTATGACCCTCACCCTCATCGATTTTGTTCATTTTTTAATATGATGTTATTACCGACCGATGAAGGCCTCGGAATTTTTTTCAGATTTTTTAACCACCAGTAACATTTTTAAATCCTCGGAAAATCCAATTTCAAAAACACCGTTTTTAAAAATCTGAAAAAATTCACATTGATTCTATGATTCAAAATGTGATTTTTGAGCGCCATGCGATAATGTGATCTTAATATTTACTATTTTTTCCACATTTTTCTTTTGTTTTCATGTTGCAATTTGATTTTTAATTTTTATTAATCAGGATAACTTTTCCAAATATCAATGTATTTGAATTTCTCAGTAGATCGTAGAATTACCAGAATGCCGCAAAACAATTGGTATCGTTAAAAAAAAATTCGCAAATGCATTTCGCAATATAATATCGCTTGGATTACGTCCGAGTACGGTGGAAGTTGAAGAAACGTGACAATTATGATTTGTCTGCTGAAAACATACTTTAACGTTACGTAGTTTCGAGTGAATGAGCCTTTATTCAATCCTCGCTGAGCTTTTCTGGTAAAGAGATTTCCGGCCGGAATGGATCGGTAAATTAAAGTTCGAATGATTCAGTCGTAACACCAATGAAATTCAGTTTCATGATTTCGATTATAAATTCTTCGATTTGCTAATGAAAAGTTTCCGTAAGGGTTTGTTATTATTTGATTTATTTATATTGTCGTTTGAAAATTTTCCGCACTTGTATTGTAATGCTCTGTTCTATATTCTGATGAATTGTATGCCACATGTAGACGTTCTGCTGTCAGTACTACACTGTTAAACATTTTTGTATAACAATTAATATACAGTATTGAAAGTTTTTTTGCGGATACGCAAATTAAATTAAATTCGATATACAAACATTAAGTCATATACAAAAAATTGTTATAGAATCAATATATTGTATACTAAAAACTTCATCAAAGTTGTGAGTATAATATAATTATTGTGTTCATGATATAATTCTTGGATTAAAAAATTAAATAAATAAAATTAAATATACAGGTATATTTAATTTAACTTTGATAAAAAATATAGCTGCAAAGCTGAACTTTGCAAATTGCTCCCATATTATTTTCGGCTTTTTTTACAAAACTTCCTCCACGAAGAAGTCAAAATCCATTAACATGCTTCCTCATACAGTTTTGTAATAAAAAGCGAAAATAATGAGAAAGCAATTTGCAAAGTTCAACTTTGCAGCTTTTTTTTTACTTCTCGTAGCATTTAGACCAAATCAGTGAACAAATTTCCGTGTTCGATGTCTTATTTTTTCCGTCCCAAAATGCATTTTTAATTAAAATTGTCAATTTTCCGTGTAACACTAAATCTACTTTTCACTGCATCTAGAATCACTATATCCAATCCAGAATGCACTCACAAAAAGTGCTTTGCAAAGATAATCTCGGACAGATTCGTTGAAAATATCAACCATAATCTTGGAAAGAAGTCCGATTCCGTTATATATCACTGCCAGAATATTATTTGTAAGGTATCCTATTTGTAAGGTATTACAGTAAACTTTTAAAAGTTCGGGTTTGGATTCTGTGCTCGACTCTTGCCCGCAATTTATCGAGTCTCCTCCCCAGATTCTTTTCAAGGCTGACTTCTGAAACTTTTATTTTCTGCGCTAATTGTTTTACTTATTTTTTGAAAAGTGTGGCATTCGGTCAACGTAGCCACTTCAGTTTATACGATCATAAGATTTTCTTTTGAAAAAAATGTAGTACTTCCTGATGGGATTATTTTCAGAATAGTTTTACATAAATTGAGAAGTTGCATTTTCGTTGTTTCGCACGTTTCACGTTTACAGATAGGAAATGAAAAATATGATAAAAGAAGTGCTAAATACATTTTTCGATCTACGAATGCTTCTATTTTTAAGTAAACGAAGCTGGCGAACCATAATAAATAAAGGAATTTGTCTTTCTCGTTTCCAGTTGATGGCGAATCCCTAATGGACGATCAGATTTTTTCCTCTTGTCTCGCCCACCTTAAAGCCCACGACATTTGATTCCTTGAACCACATCCAAACATTTTTTTCAATGTCTACATGTATATAAAGCCCAAGGATAATTCCTTTATTCCCGACCTGGTCCAATAAAACTCGCGTTTATCTCCCAAACGACTGAATTTCATTTCGTGAATTTACAGTAAAAATTCTCTGCGACTACAGTAAAAATTCTCGAAACGTGTCCGGCGGGTTTTTGTTTCCCGCAGAACAACTTTTTTAAATTTAAATTTAGACACTCATGTGCAACTGCGTAGTACGAGTTACGTACGAGAGACGTAAAAAAAGGATGCAAAGTAGAAGCTTGCACATTCCTTCCTCATAATTTTTCGCATTTTACAGAGCTATCTTTATAAGGAAGTATGTTAATTGATTTTGGCTTCCTTATGAAGAAGCTTTGTAAAACGCAACAAATAATGTATGAGCAATTTGAAACGTTTTACTTTGCCATCTTGTCTCATGTTATTTTACGTGAATTATAGAAATATGTAAAAATAAGTAAATATACGAAATGCCACAAAATCCGAACCGCTTTACCGATTATTACGAAATTTGGTACGTAAGAGCACTGAGTACTCTTGTTAGTCTGTAGAACATACCAATTGATTGGGTAATATTCTACGTGAGATGCTGGAAAAAAAATTCAAAACTGAATAAAAAATAATCTTTTGTTCAAGGTTTAAAAAAAACAATCACATACAAAAAATACATACATACATTTCCGGGTGCTGAAAATTTTACCTAGATCGATAAAGCCGTATTTAGGTATCTAAGTTTGAATTTTACACGCACATACATTTCTTTTTAACCACTTTTCCCGCTATTTTAGCACCCAGAGAAATCGGTTTAAAGAGTTTATTTGAATCAATTATAGAGTGTATTTGGGATGAATAAAATTTTATTCCAAACTAATGGAGTCTATTTCGATTAATTAAAATTCCATTAGGCCGAGCATTGAATAAATAATTTATTCAATGGCCAGCCTAATAGAATTTTATTTAACGGAAATAGATTTTATTTGATCTAAATAAAATGTCATCTCATCGGGTTAGACTCCATTTGATAACAATAAAATTTTATTCCAAACTAATGGAGTTTATTTCGGTTAATTAAAATTCCATTAGGCCGAGCATTGAATAAATAATTTATTCAATGGCCAGCCTAATAGAATTTTATTTAACGGAAATAGACTTTATTTGATCTAATTAAGATGTCATCTGATCGGATTAGACTCTATTTGATAAAAATAATATTTTATTCATTTCAAATATGCCCCATAATTGATTCAAAGAACCTCATCGGAGCCATTTCTCTGGGTGAGGTGATTTCGAGTATTCTGGCATCAAAATCTCATAAATGAATTCTTTCATAAAAACAAAGCTTCCTCTATGAGTAAGCAAAACAAAGAGGTCAAAAGCTAACGAAGAGGAACAGAGCGAGAGGACTTCGTTACGCTTATAGAACTGTAGATTTAGCTTCTCATCGACTCACTTGGTGTTTCCTTCATTCTCGGTTTCTCAGTGGAAAAAAAAATCTCAAGTAATATTACCGGTGGTCATCCATAGACGCGGTTTAGTTGTCCCGTTATTATCGATTCCTCTCACTCTCTACCATCCCTGTGCAATACGTGAGCGGCACCTCGAGCCAACTGGCACAGTTGGCAAACTGGTCTCGCTATTTTTCTCATTCTCTGTATCGCTTGGAGGGCGCTGTGTACGTTTCTAGCCGCCGAAGCAAGATCGACAAATTGGGAGAGGAAAAAACGACCGCGTTGTCACGAGCGGATGAGAAAGGGGCGGGGGAAGCAAGGTCGTTAATCTCTCGCTCTTTCTCTCTTTCCCTATTTTTCTTTCTGCTTCCTTGCGCTCTTCCCCGAGACAATCAGTGACTTCTTTCATAATTGGGAAAGAAGCTACGACTACGCGACGGAGCTTCTGCTCTTTCGTTCTGAATCGAGTGCGCAGGAAGGGTTACGATAACCTCTGCGCCACTAGGAATAGGGACTTCTTCTTCTTCTTCTTCTTCAACAATAATTAGTACTAGCCCGGAATACCACTCCTTAGGCAACCATCCTGGCCATTGGGAAAACCGTGCCGGCTAACGATGAATAGAAATAGGGTCGAATCGTGCCCAATGAGCCACTGTCATTAGAACCTTAAGGTAGTCCTTGCGACTCATACTAGTCAATTGCTTCTAATTTGGCACGCAAGTGGAGTGTCATAGAATACCGTTTGGGATTGTAGTTGACGCGAATCCGTTTGAAAATTTATATTTCACAGCATTTTTTAAATTTTGAAAAAATCGTTTTCACGCTATAACTTCCGCAATTAAAGGGGCACCGAGCTGAAATTTTGTACATAAATGGACTACCCATGTACCATTATGTGTACCAAATTTTGCGAGAATCTGTCGAGCCGTTCTGATTTTATTACAATTTTAATTTTTTCAAAAATGTCTGCAAATACTATGACTCATGCAAGTTCTGAGATATCCGGCTGCAATTGCCGATATGATTTAACGATTATTGATTTTCAATTCAGATTTTGGTCTAGTTGATTGTTAACATGTCAGAAAATTTCGATTTTGGTGAACAAAAAAAAAAAAGCTTTTACGAAAGAAAGAATTTTCGAAAATTTTCACAGATTTCATATATTTACACATTCAATTAATCACAGTGAGAATAAAAAGGTATTTGCAGATACTTCGTAAACTTAAAAAACATAAATTGTATTAACTAAAATATCTCATCAGAGTCGCTTGAATGTTTGCCTACTTCTCACACGCTCCGCTTCGTTTCGCGTGCGAAAAATCGCACTTCTCACACCCGTGAAATAAAATTGCATACGAAACTCGTGCGAGAAACTTTTTCTTAACTCGTTTGATTGCACTACTTGCCTTTGGCCCGCGCTGCAAGCTCACCCTCGTCAGAAAAAGTTTCATCGCACTCGTATCGTAATATACTATTCTAACGCGTGTGAGTTTGCAGCACAAGCCAAAAGCGCGTGTCGTAAGACGCCCGTTGAGAAAACGTTTATCTTACGATTATCGTACGAAATTTTATTTCATACCTTTTAACAAGGTGTAAGAATAGGGAGTCATGCACGCGAAGCGTCACGAGTGCGAAAAGTGCGATTTCTCGCACGGCGTTGCATTACAGTTTTTGTTAGTGAGCGCAGGGTAGTCGGGTGAAGGGATGCTTCACATCACCTTAAGCTAGTACACTGAGAAAAAAATTGTTAGAACCAACAAAACGTGCGCTTGCGGACGGCGAAGGAAATATTCGTTTAATCGAAAGAAATATTCAATTGATCGAAGCGGTTGGTGATAGTATTAATAGATGTTTTGATCAACATTGCCAAATATTTTGTCCAATCGACAGAATATGCTATTCGCTGCCCGCAAATGCACGTTTTGTTGATTTTAACGATTTTTTTTCTCAGTGTAGAGTTCGCTTAAGCGGCAACGTCCCCTTTGATGCGACCGTATTGCGCATCCGGAATCGTCTGATTAATACAACAGCATCGTCTGTGGAGCTTACGTTCTTGTCGTGTAGGACGCTAATCGATATGGCGCTGAGGGCCACTGGAAGAAGAATTGTCTAAGCGAATAGAACGGGTCGCGCGAGGCGTCAGCTCTGAGCACTCGAATCGACAACCCGTCGTGCCCATTCTTGTAGAGAAACGCTGTCAACGACGAAGACGACGACGACGTTGAACCGTCGCATCCACCAGTGGTCATTAATTATGGCTCTCATCAGAGGCGTCTGTTAACAACGCCATCGCAGCTCCCTTCTCTCCGACTCGTCTGTAAGTCTACGTTTAACACAGGCGTTAATTCTTTGGTCGAGGCACGCCCTCTTGCCTTACCTTTTGAAGCGGGTAGTGTCTGGAGTGGTTGCGCAACTTCTACAATGTGCTTCCTTAGTCGATCTCTTATCACCTTTGTGGATAGTTTGACACGTAGTTGTGTTGTGTTTATCGCGGGGTTTTTATAAGAAGTTTTAACCTTGTCTATGTACTTTTGTCTTTAGTATTGTGAAGAACAGAATGGTTTTAAAGGTTTAAACCATTTATAAAAGCGTTTCAAGTTGTAGAAAAATCATATGTTTTGACCATGATTCAATGTAAATTTTATTTAAAAATGTATAGAAATGAAGTAATAATCAATTATATTAGGAGAATAATCAGAATGTAACATTGTATATTTAATGCAGGTAGTATATTACGATACGAGTGCGATGTGCGATGAAACTTATTCCGACGAGGGTGAGTTTGCAGCACGAGCCGAAGGCACCCAAAATATCGTAGAATACGTTTTAGTAATGATCCTGTCAAAAGCGGAGCTCACATCATCGCGTTTCATGTTTTCCCATTTAAATAACACGGGAAAGTGATTTTTTCCATTCTTTCTATCTGCAACGTAAGATGAATTTTTTTTTCATAAAATCAATGAATACACATTATGAATCATTAAATTTCGAACGAAAAATCTTGTTGAGTCGAATCTCTATCCTCAATATTTGATTTATTTTCAATGATTCATAAGATGTAGTCATTGATTTTATTTTAAAAAAATTCTTAGGTTGCAGGGAGAAAGAATGGAAAAAAAATCACTTTCCTGTGTTATTTAAATGGAAAAATTTAAGCGCGATGATGGACCTCTAAGGATTAAAATTATGAGCTCCGCTTTTGACAAGATTGTTACTAAAATGTATTCTACGATATTTTGGGCGGAGAGCAAGGAAAAAAAATATCGCTTATTTTTGGCCCACCTTTATATACAGGGAGGACACGGTGAAACTAGACAGTCCAATGCGGCTCCGTGAGAATTTAGGAAGCCTGATTGGCTACTGCCTACGGCCGCCAGTGCGTCTCATCCGAGCGGCGACTGTGTCCTCACGCGCCATCGGAATGGGCCAGTAAGGGTAGTGGTAGGGGCAAGGGACATTACCTGAGCTGGTAGGGCAGACGCCAGAAACCAAGATTTATTTACTACTCGGTCTGCACGCATAGAGTGGGAACCGTCGGTTTGACGCGCAAGCGCATTCGCGCTGTCTAGTTTCACCGTGTCCTCCCTGTATATATATACAGGGAGGACACGGTGAAACTAGACAGTCCAATGCGGCTGCGTGAGAATTTAGGAAGCCTGATTGGCTACTGCCTACGGCCGCCAGTGCGTCTCATCCGAGCGGCGACTGTGTCCCCACGCGCCATCAGAATGGGCCAGTAAGGGTAGTGGTAGGGGCAAGGGACGTTACCTGAGCTGGTAGGGCAGACGCCAGAAACCAAGATTTATTTACTACTCGGTCTGCACGCATAGAGTGAGAACCGTCGGTTTGACGCGCAAGCGCATTTGCGCTGTCTAGTTTCACCGTGTCCTCCCTGTATATATATGTACAAGAGTGTTATTGCGGCTCGCGCGCTCTCTTGAGGAATACAGAAAAATATGGTCTTCGAGGTTTCATAAGCCCTCCTGCACCGAAAGAAATAGATACTAAGATTTTTAATATCCGATATACTAAATGATATATACTGTCGGGTAGTATTTGGATAGTACCGTGTATTATGTTTATTGTAAAGGTTATTATATGGAATGTACTTGGTACAATCAGATATTAATGATTACTATAATTATACTAACTGTTGCACTCCCGAGAGTGATCCCTATACGAAGCATCCAACATACCATCCGATAGTATATTTTTACTATCGGGTAGTATCTATATCTTTCGGTGTGAGCTTCCGAGCTTTGGGGAGAATTGAGAGATTTAGAATAATTCAAGATGTGACGGACCCCCCCCCCCCCCCCCTAAATTTGTTTAAGTCCCACAATTCTTGACACACCGTCGGCGGCCAGATATATTCATAAAAAAAAGAGAGAAAGAGAGAGTCAGAATAATCAATGGGACCCTTCGGGGTCCATTAGGTGATTCAGAAAAATTCGGGCTTAGAGGCCCATTAAGGGACTTAAAATTATTTAGACTCGGGGTCTCACGGACACCTTCCCCTTCAGGATGTCACCGGGTCCCTGAATTTGTTAATTCCCTCGATTCCTGACACGCTATATAGAGCTATATATATGAGTTTATAAATGCTCAATACATGTAAGTATTATATGCTATACGGGGAGGACACGGTGAAACTAGATAGCGCAAATGCGCTTGCGCGTCAAACCGACGGTTCTCACTCTATGCGTGCAGACCGAGTAGTCGGGCCAGCAAGAGAGAACGGAGAGGGGGAATGTTTTGTTCTAAATAAATCTTGGTTTTTGGCGTCTGCCCTACCAGCTCAGGTAGCGTCCCTTGCCCCTACCACTACCCTTACTGGCCCATTCTGATGGCGCGTAGGGACACAACCGCCGCTCGGATGAGACGCACTGGTGGCCGTAGGCAGTAGCCAATCAGGCTTCCTAAATTCTCACGCAGCCGCATTGGACTGTCTAGTTTCACCGTGTCCTCCCTGTATATATATATATATATATATATATAGGTATGAATAGGTATATATATACCTGTATACATGGTCAGGGAGCTATGCTGGACTTAGAATAATCCGGGTCAGGGGGCTCGTCTGATATGGAATGCCCTCTATATCCTACAAGGCGGCGGCGAGATCCTTTTATATTGTAGAGAGATATGTAGCGCCAGGCGCAACGTGTGACACCTTCGTGAGCATGGTTCGGACAGGATGTAAACGTTGTTATACGTCAGCGACAAACACACGTCCACTCGCGATGATCCGTCACTTGCGGCGACCCTCGGTATTGCCTATTAACGGAAATTACACGAATCCCAAAATTGTCTGGTAATAACTTAACGAGGGCGACGAAGGCCGAGCCTCACGGCGCCTCTTCATCGCTTCTCACTTTTCACGTATACTCATCAACGATCCGATATGACTCCTCATAAAACAAATAAAAAAACCATAACCTATAGATTAATAAATGAAATTGCGTTCAATTCCACTCGATCAATGGAGCTGTTAGCTGATCAATGTTTTTTCAGGAAAGTTAAGACAAAAGTCGCTAAGCCACATATCATGTAAATTTATCAATTATGGGCTCAGCTAAAAAATTGTGCTCAGTCAGGTGAAAAAAAAAAAAAAATAGAAGATTTCGCCACGTAAAATAATAGTTCAATCGATAAACAAATAGGATGAATGGAATATTGGTAAATAATAATAATTCGTATATTATAGACTGGAGATTTTTGAATCTTAGTAGTGCTTCGCGATAAGAAATTTGCTAGATTTTCCTACTTCATTTTTTACTTATTCATCAATCATTTTTTTACATTATTATTATTCGAATGGTTATACGGTTTTTTCGAATTTCTGCCTGTGCGTATTTCGCAGATTCTAATATAATATAAAGTCTGGAAGAAAATCTTAAATATTTGATTATTCTTTTCTTTGTGGCGTGATTCCTGTTATAACCCAAAAGAAATTAACTAAGTTAAATAGGCAATTATTTTTATGCCAGAACTACAGCTTCTGAAAAGTTAATTAATATCAAATAATTCATGGAACAAATAAATAGGCACCTCGTCTGGTGCAGTCGTTGATTTTCCTCTTTTCAACTATACTTTAGATTCTTAATGAGATAACAAAACATTACAGTTCATCACAACTTCAATACGAACTACAGGTGCATCTTCTATTCGCAAAGGATGCTGCAATATATGTATATAAAAAAAGAGGAAAAAGCGATTGGAACGAATCTTTCATTTCGCCTGCTCTGTTTTATTGTCGATACGCTTTGAAGCCTTTAGCCATTGAACTCTATGACATAACGAGTCAATATCTCTCTGAGGAACAATAAAATATATGATATCTCGCAAGATCCTCCCAGATCTATATTGTCGGAGGAAATTATTGATTTAGGAGGTTCGGTACGAATCTCAAGGTCGCATCAGTGCTAAATTTTCATAAACGGTTTTTTGAGGTTTAATGCATCGAATAACCATAATGATTTGTATCGAAGCATATATATAGCGTGGCCCAAAAAAAAAAAATTCTCGGCTGTTAATGGAAAAGTTGAAATATATGCAGAAATACGTTTTGGTGGAATGGGAGATCTGTAGTTAATTTTTTAGAGCTCGCTCATGTGAAATTCATTTCAATTTGAAAAAAAGTTAGGTTGACGGATAAGTTATTGAACCATATTTTTTTTCATAAATTCGTTAATAACATCTCGGAATGATTATTATACCAAATTAATTTTTTCAGCAACTTCCATATGCTTGATTTTTCTGAAATTTTTAACGCATAGAGAAGTGTTCTAAATTCGCTCTGAATCTCACGTTTAGGCGGACTGCACCGCTCGTACATCTTTAAATTATCGTTAGCAACCCACTATGACCGATGGTAAGGTTTATTTAATAAATTTTCCAAAAATGAATACTATTCTGTAAATTTAATACATTCTTTACGTTTCAATAGAAATTAAAATACAAACCTCGCGTGAGCGACCTCTAAAAAATTAGCTGCAGAGCCTCCCTTCCAGAGAAATTTATTTTCGCATGCATGTCAACTTTTCAATCAACAGCCGAGAGATTGAAAGAACATTTTTTGGGACAACCTAATGTATACTGGGGTTGTCCATTTTGGAACAACATATTTTTTCTTGCGAGACACCTTCCAAGCTGAGCATAATCATGAAAATAAAATCCCTGCAAATTATCAATGAAATAAAAAAGTATTCAGAGGTTGCGACTGCATTTTTAGTATATCATTTTTTATTTTCTTGTGTTTCTATCCTTTTCGTGGAAATACTCAAGTATATCTTCACATTTCTTGCATTACATGAGTTACATTGCATTACATTCTGCATAGCACAACATAAACCGTTGTTGGTTTCCGGTAGTTTTAAAGCCCTAGCTATTGAAAATAATTGTATAAAGAATCTACCTAGATGCCTTTTCTTACTCTTTACAACATATTTTGAACCGGGAAAAGAACATCGATTTTTCAACACTGTGGATTTGTTAGAATAGCCACAATCAAATATATGTAAAAAATCTGCCACGCTTGATTGTTGAGAAAGGTATAGAAAGCACGAAAAAAACTGGCCGGTCAGAATATTGAAAATTGTAGCGTTTTTCACTAACTTTGGCAAAACATGAGGGAACAAACTCAAATTTGATACATGAAATCGGCACTATCTAGCGACGATTAATACATAGTTTTGTCATAATATACATTATGGTTCAAGTTTGTCAGAATTTCAAGTTTTTGAAAAATGATGTTATTGTTTCAACCGTAACAAAACCTAACGTAGCAAAGTCAAACTTTGGATATGAAATCAGTACTATTTAGCAATAATAGGTACACAGTTTCGCCATAATTTGTTTTGTGATTGAAATTTTTCAGAAATTTAACTTTGATGAAAAATAAAGCTGCAAAGTTGAACTTTGCAGATTGCTTTCTCATTATTTTTGGTTTTTTTTTTTTACAAAACTTCCTCTATCAGAAAGCCAAAATCGATTAACATACTTCATCATAGAAGTAGCTTTTTACGACAACAACAAAAAAGTAAAATAATGAGTAAGCAATTTAAAAGTTCAACTTTGCAGCTTTTTTATTTCTTATGTTTCCCTTATAGGGCAAACTTCTGGACGGTGCTCCGTAAAAAAATGAAATATTGTTGCAAAATGGACAACCCTAATGTATACTTAATCCATAAAAAGACCAATAGTAAAGGATTTGCATGAAGATCAACTGATGAATATTTCTTTTTAATGAGTCACATATTCGTTCATTTTTCTCAAGAAAAATCTTCAATTATTAATCCCTTTCAATGGATGACAGCTCATTGTCTTTCTTACAAGACACTCCACGAATTGACCATTGATCCTTTAATAATTGCTTAACAAAAATTAAAATACTTTCTTAAAAAAGCAGGCTATAATTATGAAAAGATCAACACTATAAAATATCTAGGCGGTAATTTCGAATGAGTATTAAAAAAAAAAAGAATAAGTTGTCACGCATTCAAATCGGCAAAGAATTACAGATTATACTCGGAAAAAACCGAATGAAAGCGTATCTCATTGAAAATAAACGTCAATCAGTTAATTTCTACGCGAATCCGTCGCTAATGGTTTTTCTATGGGTTCAGTATACATGCTTTAATAGAAATCACCCTTCACTGCGGTTTAATGCATTAAACGTTAAAAAATCGATTACGAAAATGGTGAAGTAATTTGTCTTTGAGAGTCGTACCGGAACTCTTTAAAAGCTTACGGTTCTCTCTCAAAGCGAACAGCAATATGTATAGCGACTCTCGCATATCATTGAATTAAAAGCAAGCTTACGCTCCACGAAGTGCGTATATCGTGTACACTTGGATTGAAGTGATTCGTCGTCAAATAATGAATGAAGCTGCTATAAATTTATATACACATATATACTTCCTACAAATCCTACAAATGTATATAGTACATTTAGCTGCAATTTCATAAGCGGGAAATGCAGACTGGAAGATTTACGAGAAGCAGGGCGTAGCGCTAAAGGGCCATTTATCGATATACTACCGTGGCGAATGTAACTCACGAATGAAATCCATTGCAAAAGCGGCACATACAACCGTTTGATGCTATAAAATCGTGTTCCTTGATGAGGCCAATTGCTATATCGTTCAATACTCGCGTTTAATGATATTTTTCGCTACACTCGTTAACAAATTATCCCTTTAATAACTCGTCGACTATTTTCATCGGAGTGCGCTAGTTTAATGTTAATGTGCGGAGTTCAGGTCTTTTATGCGGCCGGACAAGTTAACGATATTAAAGCCTCGGAAAACAGAAGTTTTGAGGTTTCTACGCGGATGTTCCGCTTCCCTATTATCGAGATTTCGAAAATAGATGTTCAGGATTTCCTAACATATATTTCAGTTCTCCCACATGAATTCGGCAGTTTACTTAATGCATTTCGACATGTCCTAACATGGATTCTCTGGTATACTAACAGAGACGGATTCGGTAGTGTCTGCTCAATGAATTTCAAAGTATTAGATGGATTTTGCAGATTTCTACATAAATACATAGAATTTCGAAACGTTTCGAGAATTCCTACATGAAATCCGAAAATCCCTGCAGGGCTTCCGAGAATTTCTACATGGATTTCCAGGAATTGTAGCATTCCTACATATATTTCCAATATTCTTAGCACCCATACATGGATTTCAAGGAATGCTAGCATTCATACATGTATTTCCAGTAGTCTTAGAAATCCTATATGTATTACCAGTATTCTTAGAAATTCTACATGGATTTTCAGAAATAGTAGCATTTATACATGGATTTCTAGGATTCTTAGCATTCCTACATAAATTTTCAAGATTCTTAGCATTCCTACATGAATTTTAAGGATTCTCGACATTTCTACATGAATTGCCAGGATCCCTATTATTCCTACATAGATTTCCAGGATTTCTAGCATTCCTACATGGATTGCCAATATTTCTAGCACCATTGTCATGAAATTTGTTCGTAAAAAAATATTACCGGTAAATAAATAGTTGTCGGAATATTTAAAAAAACTGGAAGTAACTTACCGTTTGAGCGAAAGAAATTTTTTTTTAACGTCAGTCGTATCTTATTTTCGCGCAAACAAACTTGAACAACATGATAATACTGTACACCGTAGCGCATTAGGGACAGAGCAAGAAAGAGAGAGAAATAGAGATTCCGGGCTCGTAATGTTATCGCAAATGAATCATGTACCTTCTAATATTATTTTATTATTCAAGGATAATTTTTCAAAACAATTCTTTTAATCTGTTAATCTGACTCAATTCATACTTTAGTCGCACGTAACGTCAAATCTTATATTGGTCGCTTCGGGCCAACAGACTACCATAGATTCCCAATTCGCGAACCACCTTCAAACCTCTATTAATATCCAACTGTAATCTCGACTGATAGGAACTTCCCACTACTTTTAGACAAAAAAAAATATCATGTTACTTAGAGCCTCGATTAATCTTAGGGATCAACGCCGATATCGCAGATAGTTTCGCACCGCAAATGGAAATTTCATTTACTGCAAAAATGAAAACAAAAAAAATACCGGCTGGTCGATAAAGCTCGCGAGAGCTTCTGCCGGAATTTATCTGACAACGCCAGACTCTTCGGCCCATGGGACACATTTATCAGAGGCAGATTAACTCCATTCACCGAAACAGATTACCCACTAAGAGACACAGAAATCGTGAGAAAGCTTCAGAGCGAAACAGGAGCGCGTTGGCGAAATATTGGCCACTAGACGGGCAAGCAACGCCGCATACTGCACACATTTATTCTACGATTGATATAGAATGAATGGAATAATACGCCTGAAACGGGCACACAACAGATACTCACATCAACGAAGGAGGTAATTCAACATAAAAGGCAAATAAATCAACCGAAAAGCACCACCAAATGCTGATGAATAAAAGTAAAATAGGATAGATGGAAAAAAAAATAGGACTCAGTGGAAGCTTGTTAGGATCTATCGCGCGTGTAATGAAAATATCCTTCTGTCAAATTGTGGAAGTGGAAATAAAATATCGCGAGACTATTTTTATCAAGGGAAATAAATGGCGAAACATTCTTTTAAATTATAAACATAAATTTGAGAAAACTCGTTGTCTCGAATGAACTCAGAAAATGAGAGTTGTAAAAATTGTAATATTAAAATATTGCATTTGATATGAAGTTGCTGTGGCCGTAGTATGTAGATGAAATTGGTTAAGCCGCTTAATCAACTTTATTAAAAATATTGCATTATTTATTAGAAGAAAAATGGATAATAGAATTCCAATTCATTACCCATTACTTTATCAATGAGTATGGAGCGAAGATCCATTAGCCATTACCCTTTACCGAGTAATGCACCGGAAATCCACCATTCATCACTTTTTTAATGAGTACCGTAGCAATCTCAATCACCGTCGGTTTACCGTAAAAACCACCGGGAGGTTTTATTGCAAAAAAAAAAAAGAAAACCTGGAAAACGTTCGTAACGACTGTAAAAACGACTGCCCGAATAGAAATAAAACGAAATCGTCTAATTCCGGTGAACGGTTATTTTTACAGCGGTTGGGATCAATTTCTCATATTGAAAACGCCAGCAGTAACAATAGGCCCAATGGTTGACCGCATAATGGCTGCCAACCGTTGGCTGCCAGTACTGGTTATACTCCGAACCAGTGCTGGCTCCCAGCATTGGCCAAGTAATGGCTACGAACTGTTGGCTCCCAGCATTGGCCAAGTAATGGCTACGAACTGTTGGCTCCCAGCATTGGCCAAGTAATGGCTCCGAACTGTTGGCTCCCAGCATTGGCCAAGTAATGGCTCCGAACTGATGGCTCCCAGCATTGGCCAAGTAATCGCTACAAACCGTTGGTTGCCAGTATTGGTTAAACTCCGAACCAGACCTGACTACCAGCATTGGTCTGTGTTAACTGGCCGAGTAAAGGCTTTCAATATTGGTTAAGTAATGACTAGGAACCGTTGGCTGCAACTACTGGTTGTACTCCGAACCAGAACTAGCGCCCAACATGGGCCAATATTCACAGGTCAAGTAAAGGCTATTAGCAATGTGCCAATGTTGGCGACCATTGCCTTAGTTCCAATACGTTTTTCACGCATGTCAGCCAGTCGCGGGCAGACATGAGCTATTACGCTGATACCAATAATTAACATAACCTCAATATCGTGTGCCGTCGGCATCAATAGCGATAACCAGCAAAAGAAAAATTTCCTTACCGAAGTTTTAAACAAGATTTTGCACGCGAACTTTTTTGGATCAGCCATTTGTTTATGCTCTATTTTCGAGTTAAGATCGGTAATGAGTTGTCTTAAAAAACCTGAGTACTCAATTTTCCGAAAATGAAGTCACTTTTTGTATATTAGCTGTCATATTGGATTCGAAAAGTCACTTTCTTTCGTGTTTTATACAAATTATAAAACTTATTGCCGTTTAAACCACGATATTAGATCCTTTATTTTTAATATCTGATTTCAGACTTAAGTTCCTTAAGAATGTATGATACGTACAGTCCCACCAAAAGTGAGTTTCAGAGACAATTTCGATCACTTACCGATGAGATAAAAATCGAAAAAAAAAATGCATATAAAACGTGCTGAAAAGATTAATTTCGCATAATAATAATCCCAAAATTTTATTAAAAATTTGGTGAAAAAAAAAACAATTGTTCAACAAACAATTAGTCAACCTAACTTTTTTTCTGATGAAAATCATATATGTTAATTTGATCAAATGCATACGATTTTTTTCTTTATTTTGATTTTGCTTTTTTTATTTTGAAAAATGCGCAGAATATAACGAATTTTGCATATGCGTTTCGCAAAATTATCTTGAGTGTAGTAGATGGTTTTATGCCAAACACATATCCAAAATTCGTTATTTCACGCACGTTTTTAAAAATGAAAAAAATCAACATCAAAATAAAGAAAAAAATCTGAAAAAATTCCTATGCATTCAAATAAATTAACATATTATTTTCATTAGAAAAAAACTTAGGTTGACTGATTGTTTGTTGAACAATTGTTTTTTTTCACAAATTTGTTAATAACATTTTGGGATCATTATTATGCGAAATCACTCTTTTCAGCACGTTTATATGCATTATTTTCTTCCGATTTTTATCCCATCGGGAAGTGATCGAAATTGTCCCTGAAACTCACTTTTGGCGAGACTATACGTATCATACATCCTTAATCGGTGGCTTCAAAAACATCTATGTACCAAATTTTATCCAAATCCATGTGATGTCACCGTGATTGTTATTTTAGATGTAACTATTACTGTAAGCATTAAGTCTGTATAATTTATCCCATATACAAAATATAAAAATCCCGCAACAACACTTCGAGAAACCGTATCGAATCGTTAAATGCAGAAAGAGACTGTATCCACAAGCGTGTATTATTCGAGCTCCCGGAACTTATATTTTCTCTGGAAAGCGTGTGCATAACTATAGAGCGCCACCTACCGGATCAGTAGTGGTACTAATTTTAACACTTGGCGTCACGTCGCTACCGGGACGTTTGATACATACAGTGAGAACGGAAAATCAAGGTTCGCAGCGAGGATGCTCGTTTCTGTCGTCCACGTGAAACGGCCGAACCGTAAAGCTCAGACATCAACAGATCCACCATTCCTCACTCCACTCTTTCGTGCTTACGACTCGAACTGACGCGCTTACTTTACTCACTAGCAGACGATTCATCGATCGCCGCATCACACCTCTCCCGTTTTCTCTCCTCTACACTCACACTGATATGCTTTTTCCGTCTTTCCACCCCGAATAAAGTGCGGTCGTACATCAGAAACACGGTGAGTCCCCTCTTTCCACAATATATTACCTCTCTGAGCTTTACGAGGCTTGTTCCTCTGTATCTAATATCACCAAAGCCTCGCTTGGACAACGGTCTTGTCTTGTCTCGTCTCTATGAGATATCTCGTTACCGTACAGCGACATCGGATCTTCCACGAAGCCGAGGATCTTCTCTATAAGGCATTTCCTGTCAAGATGTATGGAAATTTATTGTACAAATAAAGGATGTTAAGTAGAATCTTGTATATTAACGCTTCTCCAATTTTTTAGGTTCTCAGTTGATTCAACGATTTCACATGATAAAAAGCATATAGAAAGGCTTGCAATGTTCTATAGTTGAAGTGATGATAATATGGTTCAATAAACGATACTTGCAAGTTTATTGAAAACAAACGTTCAAATCGTTTATGCGACAATATGGCATAATTGAAAGTATTAGAATAGTTTTTGAAACTATTATCATTTTGATAATTGCTACTATAATTATATGTGCTATAACCATAAAATATAGTCGTTCCTCCTGGCAAGAATACATTATAGTTAGATTATCGTCAGACTAACTATTTTTATTATTAAATTACGATATTTTTCTCTGAGTGCATTTATGTAAAATACATCGCTTATGTTTCTAGGTGATAATTGTTTGTCAACTGCCGTTATTGTGTTACGTGATATATCTATCCAAGTATAAAGGGGCGTCCATTAATCACGTGATGCGGTTTTATCAAATTTTTTACCCCCTCCCCCCCGTTCGTGATCAACCGTGATATTTCGGCGGACCCCTCCCCCCCCTAGCTTGTTATAACGTACTTTTTTCGTTATTGCACAGATAAAAAAAGGATTAAATAAAAAATAAATATAATACAATTTAGGCTGTTTTAAGTATATTTTAGTTGCATACAATTCACAATTCGCTTATACATATAACATCGGTTTTTTACTAACTTTGGAATCGTCAGGCATATCACGTATCGAAAGTAAATAAAGTGACTAGTATTTGAAGCAATCACTAGTTAGCCACTAGTCATCGGCTACCCACGGATTCTCGATACTCCTTTCCACGCTTACAAAAGCTTCATCTTGCAACCGATTGCTTTCACCCTGCACATCCGTCAATGCGTCATCGTCGTTCTCTTCGCCACTAAACCGTCCAATGCTTTTATTTTTCTTGTGAAGAGTTTTGTGGGCAGCAACAGCTTTTTTTGTGCAAAACTATTGCCCAAATTTTTTTCTCGCAACTGCGAAACTTCTCGAATCATATAATAGAATGTACACGGTAATATTAAAAAATAATGTATCGAGAAATGTACGTAACTTTGGCCAAAGATCCCTCCCCTCCCCCATGTGATCATTCATGATGATTTTCAGGACCCCCCCCCCCTCCAGATCCTCACGTGATTAATGGATGCCCCCTAAGGGGATCCCGGTTTCCGGTTCACCTGACAGTCCTGAATGAAAATTTATCGGCGCTATATTTCGCAGCTTATTCTTCACCGGAATCCATCCCTTCGATTTCAGTGACGAGAATTCAAGCCGGCAACGCCCCGCAAACGTATCTTCTACCTCTCGGATCTCCTGAAATCATCTGGCAATATATTTCGACGTTTGAGAACAAGTTTTAACATTCTGACGTTCGCAAGCCACATAGTACGGTGGATGATATACATGGATATATATATATATATATATATATATATATGTATGTATATATATACACATAAACGTATCCCACGCTCATCTAACGTGAGCTCTGGGGCCCGACACAGAACGAACGATTATCGTTTACTTCACGAGAATAGTACACACAAGGGAAGCCGGCTGTCTGATGTAAACGTCGAACGTGCCTGCCGGCGAAGAGGGTTTCGCTCATGCATACCAGGCGCAGTTCATGCTTACAGTGAAGCTGCTTGAGAGCCAAATCACAATGCTACGACTATTATCGTCAAACAGATCGGCGTTAGTAGAAACTTTTATCCAACATCCATGCCTACGTGCATATCATGATATCACTCTCGAATTTGAGCTTCGTCGAAAGAAAATCATTTGAAAATCTTGTGAAAAATCTCTCGATATCGGTAGCTTACGAAAATCCAGAATTTACCGAGAGTATCGCCCAACTGAGATTTGCGAGAACGCGTCCAGTAAAAGGTCCGTACGAAATTCAAGAACATTTTCTGGAAGTTTTAAGAACATTTTGAGAAAATTTCAATAACAATTTAAAGAACATTTGCAGAAGATTTCAAAGAATATTTTCGGTAAATATCAAGAATATTTTCGGTAAATGTCGAGAACATTTTCAGAAAATGTCGAGATATATTTTCAGAAAATGTCGAGATATATTTTCAGAAAATGTCGAGAAATGTTTTCAGAAAATGTTAAGGCAATTTCAAAAAATTTCCAGAACATTTTCAAAAAAATTCCAGAACATTACCAGAAAAGTTCCAAAACACTTTCAAAAAATTTCCAGAAAACTTCAAGAAGAACGTTTTCGGAAATGTCAATAACATCTTCGGAAAATTTCCAAGTTTAGTCTTGATGATATTTTTAAATAAGATTAAATTCGAGGGAATATATATGACAAATTTAAGGATATCATAAGAATAGTACTAGTGTGTCGTATGTAGTTTCTGAAATGGTATACATTACATAATAGCGTAAAACAGCAAATTAATAGCAATGGCTTGTGAAAATTGTAAATATCTTCAAGCCAATAACTACTTCGTAAAAGTTCGAATTATTATTTTCGAATTAAACATAATCATGAAGAAAAATATTTTTTTGTTGTTAAGACAACCACCTTGAATTATCCGAATTTCTTCTAATTACTAACATTACTTTGACCAATCACCGACAGCAGTGGGCGCGCGGTCGGTGTGTGACTCCGGAATAAAAGACAGGCTACGTTACCCCTCAAGCTTCTACATATCGCCATCATAAAGGTATGATTTAAAACTCTGATAATATACCAATCATCCACCATTGCAAGCGAAATAAAGCTAATAAACGAATAGCATTGAATCACATTGACTTCGTCAATAACAGAGATAAATTTAAGTTTTCCACTATAATACCTGAAAGAGACGCCCTTAACTTTTATAGATTGAACTTTGACAAATATTGGTGGCTTACCGCAGACAGCAACCATATGTAAGAGCTTAGAGGGCGTAAATTACGTCACATATTTAACAAAAATAGAATAAGAAACAACGGTAACCGTCACTAAACATAAGTATCTGTACTTATTGCAAATGTAAGGTTTATTGGCTTCCTTATTTCTGTACATATTTTTTATTTATTTTTAGTTTAAGTTTAGGCTAGTTATAGTGGTCTTGACTAAACAGATTTTCACCAAGGGTTTTTTTTCTGACATCAAATTTTTCCCACATCAAAATGGCGATTGTCAAGCGCCGAAATCCGTACTGAGCAACTTGTAGCTCAACAAATACTGTTTTATAGATTCATTCGTTGAACGTTAATTTTTAGTATAGCAAAGCATTAAGGGTGTGCGAATAGTGATCGAATCGAATCGAATATTCGATGATTCGAATATTCGGAAAAAACCTTTCGAGTATTCGAAATTTCCGAATATTCGAATCAAATATTCGACTATTCGAATAGTCGAAAATTTCGAATATCCAAGAATGTAAAAACCGGAAAATCGTAGAATTTTTCAACCATTTTCAATTATCCCGGAAAACAAATGACTCTGGCAGCGTCGCTACGTGCCGAAGCACGGATGCGCGTACGAGATTGCTTCCCGAAAACGTTGAGTACTTAATTGTTCTGTACAAAAACCTGACTTAACTCAATTGAATAAAAGCTCAAGTACTCCATAATACTTCTGGAAATTTCATTTTTCTCTGTTTATCATAATTAATTATTTAATTTCTAGCTTTATTCGGATTTCAATATTCGAAGTTCGAATATTCGATGTGATGTTCGAATATTCGATTTTATCGAATATTCGATGTGATGTTCGAATATTCGATTTTATCGAATATTCGATTTAGAGTTCGAATATTCGAGGTCATCGAATATTCGATTCAAACTTCGAATCGAATGATTCGATTCGATGCCGAATATTCGATGTTTTCGAATATTCGCACACCCCTACAAAGCATATATTACCACTAAGATCCAAGCGTATGCAAGCGGACAATCTGGTACTTAATTAGATTTAATGGTTATTTTTATGTGTTTATTGTAACCAAAAGTTTTTTAAATGTACTCTCGAACTCAATAAACATTTTTAAAAAAAAGGGAAGTGTGTGGCTTCAGCGGTTCCCAGAGTTATGCAGCATTGTTTGCGGCCAAAACTTGGATGGGTGACCGCTGAACCGCGCATTGGTTTGCGCGTAAATTGTTGAGCGGGAGGCAGTTTTTCTGCGTTTCTAATGTATTCTAATACGGTAGAAACTCAATAAAAATAAAGCCGCCTGTATCGGCCAGGTTTTCCGCAGTTTCCCTGAGTCCTTGTGCAAATGCGATCCAGTAGTGCATTAGAATGAGTGGCTGCGGACAACACTCTCGGGGAAAACTCTATGTAGAAACGATAAAAGGGGAAACGGGTTACGTAAAAGCCTGGATGAAGGCATACGAAAAAAATACCACCATAAAAAAAATACTTTGACTAATCGTAATTTAATATCAATTATATTCAGTAATTTGTAAAAAGTTATCTTTCATTACAATTTGCCCAACCCTGTCTGATAGTACCTAGCATAAATAAATATATATATATACGTTAGCAGTAGGTCGCTAGAGAGGTGGCCTCGGTATCTGACGTTAGAGCGTAATGTAATTTTATTAATTATAACCGAGTATGTTTGATCGGCGTCTGGGATTATGTGTTTCGATTAAATTACTCGGTGGAGCGACGGGTGGGGGTCGGGAGGTGTGCATGTGACTCGCTCAAGGGCATAGGTGCAGCCCTATATTCATCAGTTGAGCCCGGGGCTCTCTGCATACTCGCCATCAACCAGAATATATTCTCTCTCTTGCTTTCTGCTGCATCTCAACACTCTCCACTCTCCTCGTAGTACAATCGGCCGGTTCACCACGCATGCGCAACCCTCGACGACCCAATTATCATGCAGATAATTATTACTCTCTTTCACCCGCGCAACACTTTTCCCGCACCCTCGAATACACCCCTTCGCACAGCCCCTTTGACGCACCCACGTAACTAAACTCTCCACTTCCGTAAATCATTCTTCGCTATCTTCTCGGATTTTGTCAGCCTCGGGAGGGCCACCCGTATGTTTTGAGTCAAAGATCTTTGGCCCGAATTAAAACAAAATAAAAGAGCTTCTTCCGTTATCCGAAGCTTTATATCGTGCTAAGCGCACACTCAGAGAAAAATGACGTAATTTAATTATAAAAATAGTTAGTCCGACGATAATCGAACTGTAATGTATTTTTGGCAGGAGGAACGACTATATTTCATGGTTATAGCAAATATAAGGACATAGTCGGATCAACCATTAATATAATTCCCAGGAGGAATGTCTATATTTCATGGTTACAGCAAATATAAGAACATAGTCGGATCAGCCATTAATATAATTCCCAGGAGGAATGTCTATATTTCATGGTTATAGCAAATATAATTATGGTAGCAACTATTAAAATGATAATAGTTTTAAAAACTATTCCAATATAGTTTCAAATATACCGTTGTGTTGCATACACGATTTCAACGTTTGTTTCCAATAAGTTTGCAAGTATCGTTTATTGAACCATATTATCATCACTTCAACTATCAAAAATTGCAAGCCTTCCTATATATGCCTTTTATCGTGTGAAATCGTTGAATCAACGATATGCTTTTCTCTCAGTGCAACCTGCTTACCTCAACTTTATGGCTACGCTGTATCCACCGAATTCTGGCGATTCTCTAACGCTTTATTGTATAGATTATTAGAGCCGTGTAACTAAAGGAATTTGTACCGTCGAGGGATACGAAATTTGTATCGAACGATGTGCTGGCCAGTTGCCGTAGCCGATCCGCATTATAATGATCTTCCAGGATAGATTGTGGGTATTCCAGTATCCCTGTCATTCCTAAAGACGGTCGAACTCTTAATGACGTCATTTTGGCCCATCCTATTATTATTCCGTCCAGCAAAATTTTTATCTACGTCCCAAAACCGTGGCACGACGATTTTTAATTTTCCTATTGTTTCGTCGACGTGACTGTTTTGCAACTTTTTCTCGGTCTTTTTATTATTGTATCGTGGTGACTTTTTTGCAACGATTTTCAAATTTTCCTAGTATTTTATCGTAGGGATTGTTTTAGATCGATTTTTCAATATTGTAATTAATCCTTCGAGATCTCTAAATTTCGAGATAAGAGAATAAGAAAGTTTGGTGGCTTTGCTCTTTTGACTAAAGGAATACGTAGCCTAATTATTTCGTCGACGTGACTGTTTTGCAACTTTTTCGCAGTCTTCCTATTATTGTGTCGTGGTGACTTTTTTGCAACCATTTACAAATTTTCCTAGTATTTCTTCCTAGGGTTTTTTGTAGATCGAATTTTCAAATTTGTGATTGATCCTTCGAGATCTCTAAATTTCGAGATAAGAGAATAAGAAAGTTTGCTGGCTTTGCCCTTTTGACCAAAGAAATACGTAGGCTAAATAGTAAACACCAAGGAGCATCACCTCCGCATTGTAGCTCCTTAAAGTGCCAACAAAGTCAGAGAACTAATTAGTGAGTATCTTATAATTCTATCTATTAATAATTCATTGGGATATTTCTTCCGTATGCCTTATTCAGACTTTTACGTGACCCGTCTCCCTTTTCCCTGTTTCTACATAGAGTTCCTCCCCTCCCTGGAGTGTTGTCCGCAGCCACTCATTATATGCACTTACTGTATCGCATTTGCCCGAGAACTCAGGGAAACTGCGGAAAAACTGGCCGATACAGGCTGCTTTATCTTTACTGAGTCTCTACCGTATCAGATTACATTAGAAATTCAGAAAAACTGCCTCCCGCTCAACAATTTACGCGCAAATCAAGCGGTCACCCATCCAAGTTTTGGCCGCAAGTAATGCTGCTCAACTCCGAAAACCGCCGAAGCCACACACCGACGGTGCGTCCACTGCTGTCGGTTTTAGTGAATACCTTATATATCGTATCTGAAGTGTTGCTCTCCGCGTAAAAAAGATGCGAAGCTTTGGATGCATTTCAGGATATCCAGCATCAAGTCTGGGTCGTTTACGATGGAGTCCATCATGGACAATGAGATGGGATTAAACCCCATTCTCCAGGCCCCTGTCGTTTTGAGCTATATGATTATTTAGTCAAGCGACGTAATCTATCTACGTCCTAAAACTGTGTCACGACGTGTTTGACAAACCGACAGTATATTCCGCATGTTTATCTAGCTTTGTATTTCTTTATTATAAAAATATATTGTCGCTGTGGAGAATACACCAGGAGCTGGTATAAGAAACTGGGACATCCCAAAAGCTTGGGGTACCCGCAGAATACAGAGTGATTGAAGGGATAGTCCTGAGAATTGGTGGCAGGGAGTTTCCGTCGTATACAAATGAGATCTTGAGAATCTGTGGGCAGTGAGTCCGGGAGATAAGAAGGATGACGTTAGTGATTTGGGGCCCGAAAGATTTTTGAGATTGACGCCCCCCACATCGTTTAAGACTAAATAAATGAAAAAATCTAGAAATATAAAAAAAATTATTTTAATGTTTAACTCTCCCGCTAGAATTCTTAATTCTGCCATCGAAAATACTGTAGAATTTGCCAAATCCATCGAATATTCGAATTTACCGAATATTCGATGTCATCGAATGATCGAATCTATTTTTTTTCAAATCGAGAATTTATCGAACATTTGCATATGTATATTAATGATGACTTTGGCAGCGCACGGCGTTATGATGCGCTTAGCGTGTCACCTAGCTGAATAGTCAAACTTCATGTTAAACGTGCAGAGTGCCACCCATACTAAAAGGTTTAAGAGAAACTTGCAGAATCTCGCACGTTCGAAGAAGGTGATGCTGGTAATCTTTTACGTACCCATAATTTATATATATTAATACGTGTCAGGAATATTCGTTGAGTCCTTTGTCGACGTTATACCTGTGAACCTAGAGCTACGCAGTAATACTTAACCATTGACGGAGAAATACAGCATTTCACGGATTCGAAAAGTGGGAAGTTTCATCTTTCGAATCGAGCGATTGGAACGTGCAAGCTGATATAACTAAAATTTGGTAGTTTAAGAGTTTAAAATGTCATTATTATTTGTCCTTAACGATTTTATTATAAAAACGATAGAAGTCCAAAAGATTGAATGAAATGCGCTTTATTGTCGTTTCTGAAGCTTAATTCGTTCTTGAACAACGCAACGCGAAGCCTTTGTAGTATTTTTACTGTAGAGTTGTATTTTACAAATTCAAAGATTGGGACCTAAATTTTCAAGATACAGCGGATAAAAGTGGGTGGAAGAATTTGCGAATTCGAGATTATCAGTTGTGAATCATCCCCGAAAGTGTATCCTCGTCGAGCAGGTAAATTTATTACGCTGTTAAAGATAAACGTATTTAAATACGTGCCGACGTGACTGTTTTTTTTTTACAACGTTAAATGCAATTACGGGGAAGGGAGTCGGGGGAAGAGCCGACGTTTTTTAGGGTCGAATCTTTTATAGTAATTCCGATCTTAAAATTAAACTTAAAATGGTTATTTATCGTAATTTCGATCTTAAGATTAAGCTTGAAAGGAATTATTTATCGCTAATTCGATCTCAAGATTAAACTCAACATCGGCTCCGTTTATTATTTCAATCTTAAGATTAAACTTGCGACGGAAATATCGGCGCTCAGACGGAAACGTAGTCGGAGCGACCGGAAGCAGAGGAATGCCTCCGTAAATACCCGGCAAATAGTTGTCGCGCTTGATTAAGTACTCGAGCGACATTGTGCCGTCTGACCATTTTGTCGAAGTGCATCGCCATCTCGTTGTAGTCCATTTGGTTGCGCATCACAAAATCACGATGCTGGAGAAGTAGCGTTATGCAAAGAAACATGAGAAATGGATTTCCGCCACCGAATTCATTTGGCGGAGGCAAAGAACTTTCCCCTAGTTGATCTTCGCTTGTTCCTGCAGGGATGAGAGCTGTAAGCTCTGTCGCTTCCTCGCACTGCTCCTGCACTGGCTGCGAAGGACTTTCTAAGGGCGTTGGATTATGACGCCAACTCGGATCTGTACCCTCGCTGTCCGAGGCTGACGCATTTCTGTAAAGAGAGATTTTAGGAGATGTTGTTAATGCTGCGGCAGCAAATGTGAAAAGTGGTGGAAGTTATTCGGCTATTAGCGACCAAAGATTTCGGATTATGTTCTTTCCTTTATATGTTTCGACCCTGATCACGCTCCTCTTCAATAATTTATTATGATATTTATCATCAATTATCTTGGTTCTATTTGGTTACCGGATTTCCTGGCCATGTGGTGTCAATTTTTTTATAGGTTCGTTGTTGATTAGACAATGTACTTTTATTAATTTTCAATTTTTGTTGGAACTACATTTTTATGTATTAGCCAGGAAACCCGACAAGCTGTATACTGAGATTTTAGAAGTTTTACTTTCTTTAACTGTGCTACAAATTTTGATGACATTTTTTTTTTTTTTGCATTTACTACAAAGTAAATTTTTATACCAATAGCAGAGCTTGAAACAGAACGGAAAACAAATGAAATGTTCGGTTAAAATACGTGATCGGTTTGGACTGAGCTTGGAATTAATTATCTTCTATCGATGGATTTCGGGTGGCGGTTGCAAAGCGTTAGGATACGGTTTCAATACAGTTTTGGTTTTTTAAATTTGCGGCAGCATTATTCACGTTGATGCGGTTCATAGAATTATCAGATGAATAGGTAAAATGCCACCAGTGAAAAAAAATCCTTTGCACGAATATTTCGTGCAATTCAAGAAATGTCAGGTGCCTAATAGGTTACGGTTCGATTATGAAATTACGCCGAACATTATTCGTAATGTTTATTATTCCTTTTGCGTAATGTACAAATTGGTCGTATCCCGCGTGAAACTCGCTTGATCGAAAATAACGCGTATAATTTGAATTATGATTGCGATTCAAGAAACTATTTTCAAAGCACAATTGTAAATTCTTTTGCAGTATTTTTTTTCCCACGACGTAAAAGTAGTTGGGTTTCTACGTAAAAATTTTTACGTTATTACTTGGACGACGATCTATCAGCTCTGATCTACCATGTTTAGTCTTATTATTTCAACATTCAAGCACTTAGCTTTCTATTAATTTTTTTTTGAAAAATTTGTTATACCTATAATTCTTTTGATCAGTTTGAACAGTTTTCATAAGTATAATGAAATCAAAAGTGACATAGCATAACTTTAAAAGCAGTAATATAATATTAATCAATTGAGTTTCGTTTTTATCGAATAGTGTTACTCATGAGACTTCATAAAATATCGTACGATTCTGCTAGTTTCAACTGACTTTTCATTTTTTAGTCGGTTTCTGATCGCTCCGCAACCGAAATACTGAAGTGGGGTGATATGGTCAGTCTTAATAGAAACCGATATGAACATAGCGCGGATGCATTTGTTCGAGAAAAAAAAAACAAAACAAGAACTACGTATTTCCATTCAGGCCCTAATAAATGCTGCAACTTATTAATAATACTAATCACGAATACCAACAATTTTAGTATATTCTAAAGTCGATAAAAATAGCTTAAGGAGGGACTTCTGTTATGTCAAAGTGACGTCCGTTCAAATTTTCATAGGATATTCTTGAGTGCCAGCGAAACATCTATACAGATGATGGTAAAGATCGTTGGCAACGTTTTCGTGAAACAAAAATGTTTAAATAATTCCGTTTCATACACGTAATCTTATGGGCGCAGGCCAAATGCACATGAATTATCACTTAGAATTCCGTGTTGCGGTAATGCCAGCTGATTACAAAAAATATCATTAATTAGTTCATACTATCGTTAAGGTAGCTCTAGCGCTAAGATATTCAGTAGATAAATGCATGCTTTTTCAATATGTCGTTCCAGAAGCCCTACTAATGGCATCTGTAAAGTTTTAACGTATGTTAACGACCTTTTTTTTCGAGAAATAGGAAGTTAAAAAATCGCATTTTAATATAGCTGGTATAGGGAATTACGTGTCCATATCAGTATTTTTCGATAATACATTACGAAAATAGTACCTCAATAAACAATCAAATGGTCATTTTTTCCCCATATTGCAGGCTTTCAGATGATAAGTGAAAAATATAGGGTAAACGAATGTCAGAAAAAGATTTCTTGGATTATTGCAAGCGAAATTATATGAAATCATCTGGTTTCCTTAATATGGCTGAAGCAACTCCGACTTGGCGACACCGCGCTCGGCAAACACGTGACCGCTTCATTCAGTAGATAGGCTGAAGAACGTTGCGTTTTTGTGTATGCACATCATAAACGTGAGAATACTTGTGGCACCTTACACGCAGAACACTCGCCAAACCTCTTATTATATCGCTCTCCGTATATTGTAACGAAAGTGGAATCTTGCACGATGTACACCGCAAATCTTTCGCGACTGTTTCAAATTCTACGATGCGTCGCCCGTCATGCGCCGGCGGTTCAGCCGCCCTAACCGCCGTTTTCAAACTTTCTCGCTTAGCGATCGAATCTAGCAAATTCTGCCGAGCTTCTTCAATCTTTGCCGACACGAACTTCCCTTTTCGTTTCCCATGAGTGGCATGAATATTATGCCTCGCCATTATTAAAAAACATGGGTCGGAAAAAACTCTTTACCGGTTATGTCCGTTAGGATGCATCAAACTATTGTATTTCCGGTCCCCACCATACGACGTTGCCAAGATTACAACGGTGATCTTCACGTAGTGAGTCAAATTCGAGACCGAAAATAAAAAGAAAATGTTTGAAAAGAAAATACGTACTACAATGGGACCCTAAATTCATTACCGAATAATATCCGAATATTTTCAATATGAATGCATATTAATGCAATTCCTTTCAATAGTGACATCAGAATAGAGCTTTGCATGACTAGTCTGATGCTAGAACTACCTTAATCCGTGTGCACAAGGCCACACAAGTACGCAGCACCGTTTAGGAGTAATCAAATCGGAAGTATTTAAAAATCCGAGAAAAAGGCATATAGAGCAGATGGTTGCTATTACAACGCGACGACACCGCCAAAATTTTGAAGATTTGGGGTTGGCTACTGAACCCAGCCCATGTATAAGCATAAGGATTCTCTTCGCACGTCTCGTCCAGCCATGTAACAGAAGACCCTTCTTAATATTTCAAGAACATTGACAAGAAAACTTTAATATCCGAACCTGGCAGTGCGTTTGAGCAATCTGATCGGCGTAACGGATTTCACGCCATTCTGATCCTCCAAAATTTCTCCATCGTATTCCAGATCAGCCTGTTCGTCGGGCGTCGTCGCATTCGTTCTTTGTTGAAGTGAATGCAGTGGATTTTCCCACACGAAAACATCAGCAGCAGGGCTACATCTCGCGACTTCGGTTTCCGTCTCGCTCTCAATTATTTCGCCCTCTTTTTTCGAGACAACGCAGTCGCAAGGCTGATCGGCTGTCGGCGAAGGCCCGAACACCTGACGATCCAAAGATTCGAGCTCTAGTCTCAATTCTCTGGTCATCGAAGTAGTCATGGGAAAAAACTCGGTGGGATCGTCCGGTGAACCGGAGCCATCATCGCGGACCACGCGAACGACGCCACTTTCGCTGGAAACACGCCGTAATTCCCGGTCATCGCTCGGACCAACTTTACTGCGATTCAGACTAGTAAAATTGAGAAATTCGTTCAAATTTTTAACAACACGAGCACACTTTTTGTCCCCTTCGCTGCTGGATTCTCCGGCTTTAACATCTTTGCCGTTATTAACTGACAACCGGTCTCTCATTGGCGCCGGCGTTGCTTCAACCCGCTTCGTTTTACCGAGAGGAGAATCTGCACTTGTACATCGATCCGTCGAAACGTTTTTTCTATTTTTTGCCGATGTCAGCTCGTCTGTTTCGGGCTCAACGGACGCTTCATAAGTCGAAACGAAACTGCAAAAAGGGTTTTGGGGATAAAGTTATCGACACTTTGTAATTTTATTCATTCGGTCAAAGCTCTGTTCAACTTGAATAAAAAAAATGTTGATAAACTTTTCTTAAAAGTGCAGCAATTGGATTTAAGAATATCATAAACTTGAAGTTGGGCAAAAAAACACAGTGGGTCAAGAATAGTGAATTGAATGTGAATTTTAAAAGAGTGATTTTCTTACAAGCTTGAAACACATTCTTTTTGCAGGTTTCTATCTTCATTTAGCATTGAGCTACTTCCAAAACGCAAATCAATTATTTTTTACTATCGCTAATATTTTCTTACCTTCTTGTCGTTTCGCCATTTTCACTTGTACTTTCTAAAGGCGGTTCCTCGGTACTGGGATGTCTTTTCTTTCCACTCGCTATACTAGCTGAGGAGCTTTGCCGGCGAATAGCGCAGACTTTGGTATAAGCATTTTCTCTGATGTGCTTAACATTAGGACTCGGTGGGGGCGAAGGTGGCGGAAAAGGTACTTCGGCAAGACCGATCTCGAGTTTCGGCGGTGCAGCTGGTAAAGCTGCCCAAAGAACCTCAAGCATTCTTAGCGCATCTTCAAGGGCAAATTCTCTCTTCATCTCCAGCAGAAGCCAGCGATAGCAGAAAAGGAGATCATCCGCTTGATGAGATTTTAGATACGCGTAGAAGTCGGGATCGTAATGCTGCAAACCTTTGATTTAAATACATCGATTACACAATATTAAAATGAATAAAGTTTGAGACACGAATTCAATTAATCGTTAATATATTGAAAACTAAATGATCAACAATCGTAACACGTCAAAGGTATTTTAATGATACTCATTGCCAGAAATCAAATGTACACAAGGCTTCAAGAGATTCCACTAAATTTCAAGAATTCTCCAGATTTCACAAAATTTCTTCAAATTGCAAGGGATGTCAAGAATTATCAAGATTTCACAAAATTTCTTCAGATGTCACTGGGTTTCAAGAATTCTTCAGATTCCGCAAAATTTCTTGAAATTGCAAGGGATTCTCCATGAATTGCTTGAAATTCCATATGATTTAAAAAATTAGAAGCGGTTATAGACACTCTGATGGTTCCTTTACAATTCTGTTCTTACATTTATTTCTTGAAATTTATTTTGAGATTCCTTGCATTGCTCAGGTTTTACATGGAATATCTCATCATTTCTGGTAATAATATAAGATTTCGAAGATTACTCAACATTTCTTGCAATTTCAAAGATTTAAAAAATTTCTGAAGATGTCAATAGATTTCTATAAATATGCTCAAATTTCAAGGATTTCATAAGGTTTATAGGATTTTAAAGATGTCTCAGATTTCTTGAGACCATGTACCAGATTTCTACGGTGGATTTCCTTTCGACTTACTGGGAAAGTCTACCGTTTGGTGTTCATTTCACATAAAATAGAGAATAATCAGATAAAATTGCAAATACTTCTCAATGGTATAAAAATCTTTAAAAAATGCATGCTCATTGAAGGTTTATAAAAAGATTAATGTCGCATGATAATAGTTCCAAAATGTTATTAACAAATTGATGAAAGAAAAAAACGATTAGTCAACCAAATTCCCAGAAACCCAATTTTTCTTCCTTATGAAACTGATTTATTCATTTTTTTGAAATACCTATGAATTCTTTTAGATTTTTTTATTTGCTTTCAATTTTTGTTTGAATATAGCATAAATGTATGTAAAAAACACAAAATCCGAGGCAAACTGAAAAATCTGGAAAAGTTCATAAGTATCCAGAAAAATAAATGAGTCATTTTCATAATAAACAAAAAAATGTTAATCAATCAATTTTCCGATTAATTTATCAAGAATATATCGCAATTATGATTATGCAAAATGATTCTTTACGGTACGTCTAATATGCATGATTTCTTAATAGATATTTATACTATTGAGAAGTATTTGCAATTTTCTCTCATTTGTCTCGAAATCATGCGAAATTTACATCAAGCGACAGAACTACCTAAGGAATGTAAAGGCAAAAACCAGTTATTTCTAGAGACATACCTTCAGCAAGATGTGTAAATTTCGTAGTCATAGCGATGCCATCGAGCATAAAATTATCCTTGAGTCTTCGCATAAGCGCGCAGAGGCAAATATAAGCCTGAGCTTCGTCCCTCATCGTAACGAGCAGCGGTGATGCGAGATCGCTCATCCCCTGGCAGTAACTCACGCTCGGATGATTAAGAGCGTAAGTCGTGAGTATATTGAAGAGACTTGCGGTATTTTGATTGTCATCGGAGCCCCCGTAAAATTTATGGTGTCTGTCGGTTCTAAGGACGTCTTTTCTTACCATGCTTGTTACGTAGCTCAGATCGCCGACGTTCTGTCCTTTCTGTATGAGGGATCGCCACCGTTCGCGAAGATTCTGATATTCTTGTGCTTTTCGCTTCATATAATCCATTCGCTCTCGGCCCGACATACCATCGGGATAAACATTAAGAATGTGCTTCCAAACGACTTTTCGAAGACTCGGCTCGATTCCACCAAAGTATATCACCGCCCTGAGCTCCTTGGAATGTATTACTTGTCCGATAGGATCGAGAAAACGGCGAAATTCCGCGTCCGTTAACGGCGGTCTCGGAGGCTGAACATTCTGACGAGAAGACTCGTCACCCAAATTTCCTAAAGCTCTTTGCACCAAATTTAACGTTCTTTCCATCTAAAATTAATTATAAAAATTGTGATTTTGTATTAGTTGAAATTCGATTTTTTTTTTTTTGGGAAATGTTGTGTTCTCTCATGTTAAGCAGTTCGGCGCGCGGTCTGTATTTGCTTGCAACGTTTCCACATGAACTACCCTAGGAATATTAAAATTCATCGCTTATTTTCAATCTGCCATAAAAATGAATGTTAAGTTGTGCAAATAAGAAAAAAATATTTCTCGCAAATGGTGAAGACGAACGCATTTGATCTTTGCAGTTACACTTACACCATTCGTATCAATGCGTAAAAAAAAATCAGCGTGTTTTTCTTGATGAAATTGTAAAGCTCGATCCTCCTTAATATGTTGAACAATGCTGTGTAACATTTTTGACAAAATAAAGTAGACCCTAATTGTAAAATAAAATGAAAACGTTTCTTTTTTAGGCTGTAGATATTTTTTTACAAGTCTGATTACTATTCTGTGTTCTTTTACGATAAGAGCGCTTTCTTCCGGTTAGAAAGTGACGGGCAAGTTTTGATTTTGCTTTATTAACACCCAAGTCATACACAATTAAAGGTACTGACAATATATTTTTCCGATATAAACCGAATATAGCATTTACTTAATAGCGAACGAATAAAAGAAGGCTGCCTGAAAATTGTATTGAATATTTATGACCTGAAACTGTATTCAGTAAAATCGTTGGCAAAAAAAAACGATTATTTCTCCTGTTTTTTAGCTGTAGCCTTCCATATTCCTATTCTACATATATGACGACAAAAAACGCTTTTTTCAGGGTAAAAAGCACTGGCCTAATTTTATTTGTTGCTCTATCGATAGCGGAGATATATATAATTAATGATACGAGTATTATTTTGAGTTTAATGAAACGTTAAATTTTTGTAGCTTTTTGAATCTACTTTGAATTCTATACTTGCCTTATTCATTATGAGACCAGGCAACTTTGGAGTCTTATACGGAAACCCGGTCTCCGTTTGCCTGGTAACTACCTCTTGAGCATTCTGTTCCCAATCACAGTCACAATCGCCGCTTTCGCCAAAGGGCTTCAAGTTCACTTGAAGATATAAATATGGCTCTGAAGCACTGCAAAACATTGATAAAATATTGTAAATCAGAACAACAATACATTTTTTTTCTACAAAATTGCTTTTACCTTATAAAAGCTGCATCCAAATCCCAATCGGACAGCAAAAATAAGTAAGTTTCAGAGCCATAATCGTCTATTGCTCTGTATGATACTGTAAAATCTCTGTAAGCCCAAAATCATCATGAAGTCAAATCCCAACAGTTTGAATATAAAGTTTGAACTAAGAAGTTTGACTTTGAGGTACAGTTATTTAAACCTTATTTCGACATTTTATATACTAATGTGGAAACTAAGAAAGAATTAAAAAATTTCCATCCACTTTGTCTTTAATTGTGTTTCAAATTGTGTAAAATATTATGATTAGTTGATTTTCTTTGCTATTATTGAGCAATTTAATCGTTTGAAAATCAAATTTGTAGACAAATATTGATAAAAAAATAATAATAATTACATCAATAGTGTAATGAATGTTTGAGAACAAAATTTCTAACTAAATGTTCAAATAAAATTGTGAGTCCAACTTACCCCTTTATGTCAAAAGCTTTTATTAATATACTTTGCAGTACTTCAATGGAAGTTATTTGAGGATCGACACTAAATTTGCGATACTCCGGTTGATGCCTTGTTTCGCACTTCTGAAAGTGTTAATTGTGACCCAATTGAGAATAATGAGTAACAAATACTCCATATCTCTAAAGCAAACAGAAAAACCATTTACCTTCACTTTGACCCTCACGGCCTCTCTCTGTGAGCCAAACATTTCTGTCATCTTGATGACTAAATAACTTCAAAAACTTCAATTGCAGTTCAAGATTTCGAGAGAAAATTCCAGTCCTTCGACATGCTCAGCTGCTTTGCAGCGTTCTTCTTAAGCACAATCTCCGCAAAAGCCAGTTTATCGTCATTGCACTAAAATCACTGTGTTGCAATAAACCATGGGAGAAAATTTTGCACCCAAAGATTCATTGCTCTACTTCCTGCAGTAAAGAAATTCACTCCATTTTAGTACAAGTTAATGCGCATGATAATCTGTGAAACAATAATCTTTGAAACGACAATCTGTGAAACGATAATCTGTGAAGATAAGAAAACTGATAAAACTGAGTGATTAACTTAAAGAAAGGGAATAAAGTAAAGATCAATTGCATTGAAAAGATATTTATTTTGAAAGAACCAATAATTGGCAATAGTCGTGACGAAGTGATACGAAATTTGTGATAACAGAGAGACAACGAGAAAGTGACAGATCACGAAACGACCGGCCAGCAAAGAACAAAAAAAATGTTTATTGGTAAACCCCCCAAAATTGTGCGAGTTTATCACAGCTGCTATCGATTTTCACTCACAGGTCCCTCGCTCCTGCAGCGCTGACAGTTAGTTTTCCTTTACAAGGTTATCACTGTGTAGTCTCTGCATTCTCACGTGTGACAGCACTCGCTTACTATAGTGACACGTGTTTGTTGAATAATCCTGGTGATAACGATTATCATGCGTGTTTTATGTCATTTTGAGGAGATGGAAGGCGTTTGTTCAAACACCTGAATTTTCTTTGATCATAGAAATCAGAATGTGGCTCCAACTTCCGGGCGATCGAAGACGAAGTTCCAAGAGCTTCGAGTTTTTAGTAAGAGATGGCGGAACTAGGCAGTTAAAGGTAAAAACTTTATTAGAAAATAAATTCTGTAAATGATACATTTCTTCCAAATATCTTACATTGATAGACTTCCTCAACGTTTCGACTCCGGTTGACGTCATCTTCAGAATATTTATTAAACACATGTGGTTTACACAGATACAAAATAAAACTTTTTTTTTTCGGAGTATGTCCGAAAGAGGGAAAGAAATATTTTATTTTTTATTGTGGTACTTTCGGTGAAAAAAAAATCCTACTGATCATTTTTTCGAAAAATTTAAGTTCACTTGAACTCAAATATCCGATATAAATCCGTATTAATTTTTTAATTGCAGGTCTTAAAATTCCGCACATTTTTTTTTGCAAATGTATTACAAAAAAATGTTTTTTCCAAAAAGAATTTTTGTGCAGAAAATGTTTTTTCCAAAAAAAAATTTTTAACAGATAATGTTTTTTCCAAAAATTTTTTTTGCAACAAATCAAAAACAAAAAAATCTACAAATTCTAATATCTTATTGACCATCCGGAATTTTGACCACCCGGTTTTATTTATTTCACAATTTAGTGAAATGACTCATAAAGAGTACAAGTAAAAAATCGATATTTATTTGAAATTCAACGATTCGTCCGCCATCTAGGGATTCGTAAATAAAATCAAAAACTTTGTAAAAAATGTTAATGTTTTCCAATGCATTTTTCTGACCCCGAAATCGCGGTTTTAATGACAGTAAAACGTGTCGAATTACATACTAGAATAGACGAGATTGAGCCCACTTTCTGAAATATCTGATACGCATTCATACAATTCCATCAGAGATATCGAATCGGATCCTGTAACTATTCAAAAACAAAACCAAACCAATGCGCATAGATCGTGTAAGGTAGATAAAATAGTTTGAGAATATATTCAAGAATAGAAAACGACCCAACAATGATCATGCATGCACATCCTTCTTTTTCTCTTTCCCTTTATTTGTCTGGGTCTTCAATGTGTAGAAGTTAACCGGACTGGCCACTGGATAAAAAACAATGCGTCGGCCAACGCTCCGTGTGGAAAATGCAAATCCTATGAATCTGGAGCATCCGCTGGGTCCGTTTACCTGCTTGGTGAGATAAAGCCGAGCTTCTTTCCTTTTGCTACTTACCAATAGAATAATTCTTGCAATTCGTGCGATAGGAGAGCATTTGCAACCGACAGCAGTGGATGCGTGGTCGGTGTGTGGTTTCGGCGGTCCCCAGAGTAAAGCAGCATTGTTTGCGGTCATAACTTGGATGGGTGACCGCTTAGCCGCGCACTGGTTTGCACGTATATTGTTGGGCGGGAGGCAGTTTTTCTGAGTTTCTAATGTATTTCGATCCGGAAGAAACTCAGTACAAATAAAAAGCCGCCTGTATTGGCCAGTTGTTCTGCAGTTTCCCTGAGTCCTCGTGTAAATTGCGATACAGTAGTGCATAACATGGGGATGAGAGGAGAATGAGTGGCTGCGTACAAACACTCTAGGGGGGAACTTAATGTAGAAACGGGGAAAGGGAAGACGGGTTACGTAATAGCCTGAATAAAGCATACGGAAGAAATGTCCCGATTTAAAATAAAATAAAAAAAAACTAAGGTAGCTGTGGTTAATACTTTAACATTTTTGGGTGTCGTTGATAGTCTTTTTTTCTCTACGTGCAGTTATAAACGCAACGTTACAAATGCAACGTTATAAACCAGAGAAGCCTACACAGCGTATTGACACGGTGCAGGCACGGTTTGGAATCCACACGGCGTGCTGTCACAATCCCAGTAAGAAAAACGTGAAGTGCCGGCCGGTACTGCATGCCGTCAGAAATGACTAATGGGTGACGGCACGGTGGCGGTACCACTTGCTGGCAAAGTGCTGGTTTTAGGACGTTGTATCATGGCCGTATCGTTACATTCGGTCACACATAATTGCACATTACCAACACGACGGGCTGTGTGCCGTGTCGCCACCGTGCCGTATTTGTGTCACCATATTTCTATCTGGGATGCCATCAAATTCGGTTGCACATGACTGAACGGTACCAACACGCCGTGCGGCACGGGTTGAGGTCGAAATAGTGGATGACCAAAATAGCGAATGGTTAGAATAGCGAATTTGAAAATAAGGAACGTTTAAATGTAAAATGGCCAGGGCGAGGATCAAAATAGCGCATGACCAAAATAGGGAATGGTTAAAATAGCGAATTTCGAAATAAGGAACGTCTGAATTTAGAATAGTCATCGTTATGAAATTCTTTATTTTAGCCATTCGCTATTTTGTCCATTCGCTATTTTTACCTCCATCTTATTGAAATGCATTCGAAATAGCGAATGATAAAAAAGGCGAATGGCTGAAAAACCGAATTCCATGATTATGGACATTCCACATTTAGACACTCCTTATTTTCAAATTCGCTATTTCAGCCTTTCGCTATTTTGGTCATTTGCTATTTTGACCCCCACCCGAATGGCCATAATTATGGAATTCGCTATTTATATCATTCGCTATTTTGATTGCATTTCAATAAGATGGAGGTCAAAGTAGCGAATGGTCAAAATAAGAAATAGCTGAAATAGCGAATTTCATAATGATGACCGTTCTAAGTTCAGACGTTCCTCATTTTGAAATTCGCTATTTAAACCATTCACTATTTTGGTCACTCACTATTTTGACCTCCACCCCACATGCCGCACGTGTATCTGTCTGGGATCACAAAATCGTGAAAAAATACGAAGAAATTACTATTCCATTCGGAAAGTATTTTTTATACATGTTCACCGAAATATTATTAATTCCCTGCACGAATGAGATGCGAGAGAAGGGTCAAACGATTGTCGAAAATAAAGTGGATGCTTCGGCAACTGTTGACTTGCGGTGGGGAGTGGGAGAAATGGAGGTACATACTACCACGGTCTTGAATTTCCGGGCCTTCGGCTGGAGCCGTGGAAAGAGTGAGGGCACGATTCTTGAGACACAAGCAACCGAGTCAGTCCAGACAGCGGGCTGGTCAACGCTTTAGTACAATTTGGTGCTAGTCGGAGTAATGCTATTGGGCAGTTGCATGTCTTCGTGGTGTAAAAAATTTGAAAAGAAGTCGATTCATTGACAACGTATTTTCGATACTAAATTTTAAATTTGTCCATTGATTACACTGTCCATTAATTATTTTGATGCTGTTTGGAGTAATGCTATTGAGCAGTTGCATTTATTCGCATTGTAAAAAATTTGAAAAGAAGTCGATTCATTGACAAAGTATTTTCCATAGTAAATCTTGACGTTGTCTATTAATTACAAATTGAGTTAGCGATAAATAATTGTTGTGAAGAGACGATGGAGTGTAGTTCGCGTTCGGTTTGCCTGGAGCCGCGAACATCGAGCAAAGGGAAGCTAAGAACAACGTGTTTTGCTCTTACCTGCGTAGCCGGTCTCGTCGGCCTATGGAGTTTGGAATGCAACTGCACGATTCTCGCCGCTTTATTTTCCACTTTCGCCCTCGGTGAGTAAAGCGCGGCAGGAGATTATTTCTGCTTATTGTAAAATTACCCGGGTAAAAAAAATTATTTATATATATATATATTAGAGTGTGCAAAAAATAAGCGATATTTATATTTCCTTGCTCTCCGCCCAAAATATCGGAGAATACATCTTAGTAATGATCCTGTCAAAAGCGGAGCTCATAATCTTAATCCATAGAGATCCACCATCGCGTTTGAAGTTTTCCCATTTAAATAACACAGGAAAGTGATTTTTTTTCCATTCTTTCTCCTTGCAACCTAAGATGAAATAAGACTACATCTTATGAATCATTAAATTTCGAACAAAAAATCTTATTGAGTCGAATTTCTATCTTCAATATTTAATTACTTACAGAGCCTAGAAATTTTTAATGTTGTAAATTTTCCGTGTTTTTTCTTTGACATTTTTTAGCTAATCTATTGAAGTTAGGACAAAAAGTTGAAGGAAAATTTTGTCGTCCGTCTGACGCACTACAAAAAAGTTACAAGTTTTTCGTATCGATGATATTTACAGAGTTACGGACCAAAAAAGTTATGGTTTTTGTAATTTTAACTGTTATTAAGTGAACTACTGATGTCAGTACAAAAAAGTCAATAGAAATTCATTGAAACATTGAATTTCTTTTTACATCGGGGTCAAATTTTATGTATTGCTATCGGTTTTACGTTACAGACTTATTGAATCTTAAATTGATGGTTTTTTACGCATATCCGAAACAAAAAATTACAGGCTCTGTAATAAATCAAATATTAAAGATACAAATTCGACTCAACAAGATTTTTTGTTCAAAATTTAATAATTCATAATTTGTAGTGACTGATTTTATTTTTTTAAATGTTCTTCTTAGGTTGCAGGAAGAAAGAATCGAAAAAATCACTTTCCTTTGTTATTTAAATGGGGAAACTTGAAACGTGATGATGGACCTCTAAGAATCAAAATTATGAGCTCCGCTTTTGACAAGATCATTACTAAGACGTATTCTACGATATTTTGGGCGGAGAGCAAAGAAAAAAAAATATTGCCTTTTTTGGTACACCCTAATATATATATACATATATGATTACATATAATTTGTATATAACTATATATAATTACATATAGTTATATATAATTATATCTAATTTTTTTTTACGCGGTAGTAATATCAAATAGGGATATAAAAAATTTGAGATGATACAAAATATCTGCTGGGTTTATTAAAAACGTATTAACTTGTCAATGTAAAAGGAAAAACAAATGAAAAAATTAAGTTTTTCATATGAGAATGAAACTTGTCTCATGGAGAATCTGCTTGACGTGTGAGAATTTGGATAATTTTACTTAGTTCGATATACGCGGTTTTACGTACGCTCCGCGTCCTCAAATCCCTATTTTCACGCCTTGAGAAACAAATTTTTGTAAGATACTCGTGCGATAAACGTTCTTTCAACTCGCGTGATGACAACACTTACCTTTGGCTCGTGCTGCAGATTCGGATCCGTCAGGAAAAATTTTATTGCCCTAGTATCGTAAAGTAATATTCCATCAAATGCGGTGGATTTTTAAGTTTCGTCATCTTTATATAATAAAAAGTCTTTCAATACGCGTTGGAACTAATTTTCTGATATAACGTTATTTTATAAATAAATCCAAATGAACATTTTTAAAGAAATTATTTACGAACTTGATTACTTATTTTCTTGCATTGTGGTGCAGACTGAAAATAAACGCGACACCGTGACGCGATGCCTGTGGACCTCGTCATTCAACTCCCTGCACATTGCAACGTCAGCGGAAAAAATCGAGTCAATAACTAACCATATTCATCTATATTTTATTCCGACGCTGAACACATTGACTGTAGGAAATTATTTGCACTGTATGACATAATTGTAAAGTCAGAAAAGACCCAGCTTTGCCATTTCATAAATATAAATATAACAACACACGGACACAAAAAACTGGCAGTGGCACAGAAAAATGTTTGCGAATTACCTACCTACAGACAGTTTAGTAATAATAGACGAGTTGGACCCTAGCAATCGTGACGACCGTCGTTTTCAGCTGATTCACGGTAAAAACCACCTTTCAACCACCGGACGTTTTTTTAAAAATTAACCGGGAATCGGTCGTAACGACCGCGAAAACAACCACCCTAAAAACAACTGCATAACTTTTCTGTAGGCAGTCTTTTTATTGTTTTGTTGTCGTCGGTTGTGTTTTTTTTTTTTTCAGTAAAACGATGGTTGTCGAGATCTCTCTTTTAAAAAGTTCATAGGTAACGGAAAGCATTGTTGACACTTATTCGAGTCGTGATTGCTTGCTGGGAAAGTCCGCGAGAAACAAGTTCAGTTTAGTGTCAAATTTGACATAAGAATAGGGCGTGCGCTGCAACGTCCGTGACATTTTAAAAGGTTATAAAAGCGCAGCAGCGCAAAAGAATTTTTAGGCACGCGCGCCAGCGCGTGTGATTAGCCTAGTAGTGTACATTTTTCGTATTTTTTATTATTTGAATTTATCCAAATAGTACATTTAACCATCCACTCGTTCATTCATTGGTCTTAAGTCATATACGTCCATGCAATAATACAATAAGAGGGCTCTTCTCGCAAATCTGATAATAATTTTGAAGGAGGTCAAGAAGAATCCGATGTCATAACCCACACTCGGCATACAATAAGTGCGAATATAATATTAATATGATGATTCCTTATCTCTAAATATCGCCGATTGGATGGCGATCGGTGGTTCCTTTCTCCCCGCACAAATATTGTTATGGTTAACTGCGTAGATCCATGAGCCAAGATATTCCCAAATAATTTTTTCATTCAAGATTCGTTTACCCCTCCAATATTTCAGAAACGAGAGAAGATGTAGTTGGAGACTGAAGACCAGCGTAGGAGGTGTTTATCCCTCGACGGTCCGGAGAAAGAGAGCGTTCGTCATGCGTCGTCTCCGGTCTTCGCCGTATTCGATCGATTTGTTTTGATATTAATTCAGTTTGAATTTTTCGTTTTTTTACATGAAGAAAACCACGAATTTCGGAGTGAATTGAAAAATTTGAAAAAATTCTTGCGTATTCAGAAAAATAAAGGAATCATTTATACCGAAAAAAAGAAAATTAGGTCGACGAAAGATTTGATGAACAATTTTATTCTTCATCAATTTGTTAATAACATTTTGGAATTATTATGATGCAAAATTAATCTCTTCCATACCTTTAATATGCATGATTTTTTTCTGATTTTTGTATGATCGAGAAGTGTTCGCAATTCCCTCTCATTTTCCGAAAACTTATGCGAACTCGACACTATTCGACAGGACCTCCTTAAAGTGGGCTACACATAAGTTTTACGTCGTACGTATTTATCAAAACACCCATTGGCGCATGGCTAATAAATCGTAAAAATCCCGGAGCAATTGTATAGTTATGCAACATAAGAGTGTATAATGGTAAGCTGAACAATATATAGAATCTCAGACTATTGAAATGTGAGATCCTTAGACCAGACTTTAAACGCTTGTACGCGTCGAAGAAACATTCGCTTATCTATTTAGTTAATATTACCACTACACTTTTATCGCGTATCTCGCAAGCTAAATGAAATAATGAGCCTTCCCGGTTTGAAATACATATAAGCCGTTTCTAACAAATTTATGTTCTCAATATTTGATCGATTTTACTGCGTCACGATTTCCGTCCAATGGAAAGTTTGCTCGTAGTTTATCAAGCCAAGGTTCAAAGAATGTTATCGGGGTTGAGAAGTCTACTAAGAATGTTACGGCAGGGTGACGACACGGATGTTGTCAAAAATTGACCATGTACCGCCGACAATGTGCCTGCAAAGCAGAGTTGGAGGCAATGCATTATTTTCTTAATGCATCACCGTTTTTTAAATCCATTATTTTCAAAATGGATAATGGAATTCGGATCCACTACACATTACTTTTTAAATGAGTAATGGAGCAGCGATCCATCACCCATTATTTTCTCAATGTTTACCGGAACATAGATCCAGCATCCATCTTCAGAACGATTTTTAATGGAGCAGCGATTCATCACCCATTATTTTTTTAATGTTTACCGGAACATAGATCAAGCATCCATTTTAAAAACAATTTTTAATGGAGCAGCGATCTATCACCCATTATTTTTTTAATGTTTACTGAAACATGGATCCAGCACCCATTTTTAAAAAATATTTTATGGAGCAGCGTTACGGCTTTCATTGCTTTTTCAATGAATGGAGCAGGAATCCAGCACCCATTACTTCTTTAATATGTTTACAATGTTACTTGAGAAAAATATTTTGAATACAAAATATTTTTCATTATTTCGTCATTCTTGTTTTTTTATTTATTCATTATCACTTTTCAGAAACGGCTTTTAGAGTTTTTTTGTCTGCGTTCGGATATTCTTGCCGATGGCTTTTAAAAACTTGCGAAAGATTGACTTTTGTTCTTCATTGTTCGTGAAGAAGGTGCTGAAGTGATTTATTTTGCATAATAATAATTCCAAAATCTTAATAAAAAATGAATGAAAAAAAAACATTGTTCAACAATTTACCGGTCAACCTATCTTTTTTTTCGAATGAAAATGGTCTCTTAATTTTGTGTAATGTTTGAAAATTGAATTTATTTTTATGTTTAACCTCTTCACTGTCAAAAAAACGTATTTCTCCATACGTTGCGCCCCTCAGGGGCCCTTGAAAGTGAAGGGGTTAAGCTGTTTAAGAAATTCAAAAAACATAATTCTCAAACATTATAAAAATTTTTTTTTAAATTTATTTTCATTCGAAAAAAAAGTTAGGTTGACGGATAAATTGTTGAACAATATTTTTTTAAATCAATTTGTTGATAACATCTTGAAATATTATTATGCCAAATTAATTTTTTCAGCACCTTTCATATGCTGGATTTTTCTGAAATTTTTAACGCATGGAGAAGTGCTCCAAATTCGCTCTGAATCTGACGTTTAAGCGGACTGTACCGCTCGTACATCTTCAAATTATTGGTAGCAACCTACTATAACCGATAGTAAGGTTTATTGAATAAACTTTTAAAAAATGGATACTATTCTGTAAATTGAATACATTCTTTACGTTTTAATAGAAATAAAAATACTAATCTTGCGTGAGCGACCTCTAAAAATTAGCTACAGAGCCTCCCTTCCAAAGTAATGTAATTCTGCATACATGTCAACTTTTCAATCAACAGCCGAGAGATTTTAAAAAAAATTTTTTGGAACACCCTAATATATAAATCTTAAACTTAAGGTTAATGAAGCGTTTTTTTTTTTTAAATTATTATAGTGTACACGAGCAACATTTCTTGGTTTGGGGAAACAAAAAAGGATGGCCCAAAAGATAGGGACGTAGTTCTGGTGACCGGATGCGACACTGGACTGGGATACAGTCTCGCTCTTCACTTGCACTCAATTGGACTCGGAGTGATTGCCGCGGTACACAGAAAGGACAGTTGCGGAGCACTAGAATTAACGGCGAAAAATGGCATTTTTGTTCATCCATTGGACATAACGAGTTGTGAGAGCGTGAAAACTTTCCGCAGCGCTGTACAGGACCATATTGAAAAATGTGATCTCGGTGAGCAAACGAATTCAAAAATTGAAAAAAAAAAAAAACACGGGAAAAAATCCGCTTGCGGCCTGTCAAAAATAAGTGTTCAAACTATTTTCGTTCTGATTCTCACAATCCCATTTAACATTGAGAATACATTATTATTCACAACAACAATCAGGTTTACTTAGCTCCGAGTTTTACATACAATTATAATGTCAATGGGCCATCGACCTAAGTCTTTCAGCCCCGGTTTTATAAATATTTTTGGAGCCTTTTATTATTAATGTTTGCTGCCGGTTATGCGCGATTACGGTTACTCATGGTGCGTGTAATGTTAAAAAAGTTAGTACCTTATTGATTATTGATCTATTACAGTTGTTCCCATTTAACATTTAAAAAATAAGATATTAATTTGCTTATTCGAGAGTTATTGTTACAATCTCATACAAAATTGTAGGAATAAAAGTAAAATCAAGTTGGCTACGCGAAGTTTCTGAATCAATGACATTTTTTTTCTGTAAACAATGATGCAAAGTAGAACATTGTAGGTATATTCCTTTCGCATTATGTAATTATTTTTAACTTTTTACAAATCTACATAAAATAATTAGAAATCAATATGGAAAGTTCTAGCTCTCTATGGATTCAATCCTTACTGAACTTCAGCTTGGTGGACGATTCCGACTTTGCATAGTTGAGATACAGATCTTGATATCCCAAAATTTGCGACATGACGTTTGCGCTCACAGAAACTTTTCAAATATACAAAACGTCTTATTTATCCGAACCTCTAGATGAATTTTTATAAATTGACATTGAACAAAAAGGTTCAACCGCTTTACTTTACTGCTCGAGTTATACGAGATCGAATTTTCCAATCTATCGCACATTCACCCATATACATGGAAGAATGAACAATTTATTCTAAGTGTTTTTTCCCAAATATATTTGTCATATATTGCAACCTATTGGCACGGAAAAGATCACTATACTTAACAAACCAACAGTAATAAACTATTTTTACATTCCATTTATTTTCACATAGTGTTGCGTGGATTCGTCAACAATGCGGGGAAAATGATCTTCGGTGAATTCGAGTGGCAAACGGAAGAACAAACGAGGCATCAAATAGAAGTGAATCTTCTTGGGACGATGAGAGTAACCCGTGAGTTTATGTCGATGTTTAGAGCTCATTATACGAGACTAATTGTCGTAACCAGTCATTGTGCGAGTGAACCTCTTCCCGGCGTTGCAACCTACGGAGCTACCAAGGCAGCCCTGAGTGCATGGGCAACTTCGCTCAGAGTCGAACTCAAGAAGTACGGCATCAACGTTGTGAGCTTTGTACCTGGTACCGAAATTATAAGTCAATAATTAAATTTAACTGAATTTTTGCATAGTTTACAAAAAAAGAACCATTGGATACACTTGTATTCATTTTTATTATAAAAATTAATCTAGTTTTGGGGGGAAGTTTTGTGTGTTGGATCGATATATGGGCAATTCTACTGGAATTCAGCCACCAAGATTTTTTTTTCTTTAAAAAATTGATGAAATCGGGTTTCATTATTGTAAAAACTTCACCCAATTACGTTACGATAATATAGAAATCTAATAAGGTAGTCAATTTTTTTAATTTTTCATACAAACGGCTCTATCTTTTGGGACAGTTTCATCGTACATACATTTCTAAAAAAAGGGAATCTGTCGAATTTTACGGCGTACAAAATACGTAATACATATTTATATGGGACATTGTAGCTTGAATTCACTCAAGTTTTCCAGCAAAAAAAAATTAATAATTTGTTTTTTTTACCGAAGGTATCATTACTTGTCATCCGAATGAATTTTCTTAAGTTCTGTGTATGAATAACGAATTTTTTAGATTTGTTTGGATTGGGATTAATTTTTTGTTGATTCATATTTGTGAAAATCGCACTATATTCGAGTCGAACTGATTCCCTCGAATTATGTGAATAATTAACGGATGCTTAAAACGATTTTTGTAATGGGATTACAAATCGTCGGAAAGATATAGCCATTTTTCACAGCAAAATTATTGAAAATCCACCGAGTCATCATGATCTAATTATCACACTTTGGTTATCACAAAAATTGTTCTAAACTTTCATCATTCATATACATAATTCGAGAAAATCTATTTGGCTCAAGTTAGCGAGAGTTTCGCAAAAATACAAATAAAGAAAATGATGTGCCCTTAAAAATGATTTATTGAGATTCTTAAAGATTTGTTAAAGAAAAAAAATGTTGGTGACGACATTTCAGTGGAATCGCTCATATATTAAATTCAGTATACAAGTATGATGGAAGATTATCGCACCGTGTATTTAACAGGTTAAAAAAACTAATGTTTAAGAAAAAGCACGGTAATACTACAATACAATTATTTATTAAATTAAATATACCGGCTTATGCATACAAAATTATGACATTAGAAAAAATATCCTATTGAAAATATAGCTCACTGAGAGCGTACACTACTTAAGGATGTATGATACGTACAGTCCCGCCAAAAGTGAGTTTCAGAGACAATTTCGATAACTTCCCGATGGGATAAAAATCGGGAAAAAATAATGCATATAAAACGTGCTGAAAAGATTGATTTCGTATAATAATAATCCCAAAATGTTATTAACGAATTGGTGAAAAAAAGCAATTGCTTAACAAACTATCCGTCAACTTAACTTTTTTTCTAATGAAAATGATATGTTAATTTATTTAAATGCATACGAATTTTTTCAGATTTTTTTCTTTATTTTGATTTTTGTTTATTTTGAAAAATGCAAACATACCATTTTGATAAGAAAGAAAGTTAGGTTGACTGATTGTTTCTGGAACAATTGTTTTTTTTACCAATTTCTTGATAACATTTTGGGATTATTATAATGCAAAATCAATCTATTCAGCACGTTTTATATGGATAATTTTTTTCCGACTTTTATCCCATCGAGAAGTGATCGAAATTGTCTCTGAATCTCACTTTTGGCAGGACTGTACGTGTCATATCCTTAATACGTGCTAATACGAAGTTCGCGGTCAGGGTAACCAAGTTATGACGTCATTGGTATAGCGTTGCATTTGTTGTTGACTGAACATTTTTTTATTCGTTTGAATTTTTAATTTTTATTTTGTAACATTTTGGAGTAAAAAAATTCATAAACAGTACTAAGTGCAATTTTTTTTTGTTAATTTCGAGCAACACTTAATCTGACAATTTTTTTTTAATTTATGCAAAAACTCAATGGTTAATAGTAAAAATACCCATTTTTCAATTTATTATTCTCCTGAAAATCCTACCTAAAAATCTCTAGCTCCCTAAGAAATGGTGTATATGAAATGTTAAATACAGGTTCGTTCATTGGCGAGAGCAACTTGCTTTCCCAACAACGGAGTCACTTCAAGGTGATGGAGTCTGCAATGAGTCCGGAAACGAGATCCTTTTACGGTGATTATTTCACTAGGTATGCCGACTACCTATCAAATTTGGCTCCGACGGATTTACCCAAGAAGCTTATGGATCCAACGGTGTATCAGGCCTTCGAGGGCGCACTTTTTGATCGGCAACCGCGAGCTGTTTATAAGTGAGTTTTGCTACAAATGTATATGGGAAATTTTATGTTAGTTCGGACTAAAAATCAAGCTGAAATTTCTTATCCCGGGTCAAACGATTGATGACTCGGAATTAGAAAATAAAATTTTATTTCCTATAAGACGTCATTCTCGACAGACTTTTTATATTTTTATTTCGCTCTTACGGTTTAATCAATGCTAAAATTGAATACGTCCGAAAACTGCCTGCTGCTATATACATTAATCTTATTTGCCCAAACGGAGATTGCTTCTCTTAAAAGTGATGAGATGTATAAGAATTTGTATTCTTGTCGCATTGCTTTCAGATGTGAGCCCTGGCGATACATGGTCTATCACAACCTGTTCAAGATCGTGCCTACGTCGTTGCGGGATCGCCTGATCGAGTGTTTTGTACAACTACCTGCCTGGAAAGACTGTGCTTAATAAGAGGAAAACAATGTGTGTTCGTGCCCTGGTGAAATTTTTTCTGAAAAACTCTAACTAGATTGTTTCAATGATTTTCAGAGATTTTCAAACGATTTTTTCAAAATTTCTCTGATGTTTGAATGAAAATAACTGCAACTTTCTCCTTTAAATTCGAGCAGTCGCAATTTATCAGAAAAAGTCGGAGTCAGAAAACTCTGATTTAAAAAATAATAAAATATGTTCAGAGAAAATCCAAATAGACTTTATCAAAGAAAGTATGAGTTATTTTCTAGAAAACTCTGCTTCTCTCGGATGACGTGAGTGCAATAAATTGCAGAAAACTTACGGGTTTTCTCTATCATTTGATGTTTCTCTTACTTCTACAAGGAGCAGACTTTAACAGAAAAAGTTTGAGTTATTTTCTGGAAAACTCCGCTTCTCTCGGATGACGTAAGTTCACCAAATTTCAGAAAACTTACGAGTTTTCTCTATCATTTGCTTCTTCTCTTACTTGTACAAAGAACAGACTTTATCAGAAAAATTATATGTGTTATTTTCTGGAAAACGTTGCTTCTCTCGGAAAAAGTCAGAGTTTTCTCGGAAATTAATATTGTTGATTTTTCTGAAAATCTCTGATTTTTCGCCGTTTTATATTTTTATATTAATATAAAAGAGAAAGCACCAAAAAATATCAACAAAACTAAGAGGCGGTGATACTCCCCTCCCCCCGCAGAAATTATTTCCTTCTTAACTTCTCGACAGGTAGAGCTCAAATTCTGACAGTATGTGCGAAAATACTTCAGAATTAGGGTAAGTTCTTAGCTTTCCGATACGCAAGTCGTTTAGTCAGGAGAAACGAAAAACCCGAAAGGGGGATGATGTGGGGGGCATGATTCGGGACGGGAGTGTATTACTGCCTCTTAATAGTTTTTTCAGAGAATTTGGTACGGAAATCAGAGATTTTCAAAACAATCAAGAATATTTAGTTTCCGACAAAAATCTGACTTTTTATGAAAAGTACAAAAAGTCATCCAAATGCAGAGTTACTTTCAGATATTATCAGAGCGATTTCCAGAGATTTTCAGAGAATTTTTTAGACATTTTCAGAGAAATATTTTCACCAGGGTGGAAGCTTAATGCGGTGCAATAAATATCTTAGTGATATGTATACATTGTACACTGTAAAAAAAAAATTTAACCTAATACACCAGTTACGAAACTTGTATGCATACACCGTACATTAATTTTTGAATGCTTTTGTCATTGACCAATACAATTTTGGCAAATTAAAAGAAAGATTACAATACTTACGAACTGTAATTTCTAAATACCAGTATCGTACAATTCTTTTAATGTTTTTAAATTTACAATAAAAATATATTAATATGGAACTTATATACATTTTAAAACTGCACTGTGAAAACGAAAGAGGGTTTTTCATGTACCAAAAAATCTGGAATCTCGAAACCCGGTATATGAAAAAAAGTAACATACATTGAGTAGTAATCATACCATGTATATACGGAATTTAGTAGAAGTAAATGAGTCTTTAAGTAATCGGCATTTAAAATTACAATACTTGTCTATTACAAAGGCTACTACTTAGAGCACTGTATTTAAATTAATGTACAAGTTTGCAAATTTAATGCTGATTGAATATTTGTTAGCAACTCCGAAATCTTGTTTGCAAGCATCTTTTGAAATAAACATACGTTGCAGATATCTACCGATCTATCTCAACATTATTATACGGTTATTAGAATTATCAGAATCATTAGAATTAATATTAGAATGATTAGAAGCAAAATTACCTACGGATGGTAATTGCATCGGTTGGTAATCTATATGTGAAGGCAACTATTAAAACAAACCATCCATTAGCTATTTCGGTATTCTTGTACGTTCGTAATCATATCGATTACGGTGAGTATCAAGGCATCTTTGACTAGCTTGCAAGCTATATTGTATAAATTTAGTGAAAAGCGCGAATATCTGTAATGCTTTTACAGAACAATCGCGTGTTTTTTCGTTGTCCTTTTCCGATTGAAAATCCCTCGTCGAATATGATATTTGAATAAACCGCGTGAAGACAATGGTGACCGTGCAACTCAACCCAGTAGCCTAATTTGCCGTTGTTGGCATATTTGACCAAACGCGTGACCACTAAACGTTTAAAATATGTTATTTGCGAACCCCAAATGATTCCTGATCGATTAAGAGGATGCGGGAGTAGACTTTTATATTACCGACTTTGGCCGATAAGAAAGTACGGTTGCGTAGTTTACAAACTACACTATTATTGTCTCAAATTGCACAGGGTTATAATATCAGGATAAGCACATTTGCATCCACTCGAATTTTGTGTGAAAACGCTGGAGAATGAAGAAAATCGTAACATTGTCAACCTACCAAAAAGCAATATGGCCGCTCAAACTGTCAACACCAACTCTTTCGTACTATATAAACGTTTATAGTAATCACATTTGTTAAACTCGATTGTACGACCATTCATTGGCGTTTTCTGCATAATCTACGAACGGCAAAACATCAATTACACAATAAAAGTTACGCTTACGGGGTTCAATCGGACAAAAAACGTAGTTACGGGGTTCAATCTGACAAAAAACCCCTCCAAGCTGGCGGACTGCGTAAACGTAGTTACAAGTTTGTATGGATTCCTTTTGTGTAATTGTTGTTTCGACGCTCATGAATTATGCAAAAAAAACGCTAAAGAATGGACGTACATTCGAGTTTAACGTATGTAAGTTCCAGAATCTTTTATCTGTCAAACCCTGGCGGACATTTTGATTTCGGGATGTTAAGAAAATATACGTTTTTTTCCATTTATTGTCGGTTATCATCCAATATCCATTCGTATACACTGATATTGACTACGAAAAGGCGCGTTTTTACCGACCATATCGGTAATAAAATCCACTCCCGCATCCCCTTAATACGCTACACACATGCATCACAATGTACATAATGGTGCATCAGTGCATGCATCAGTGTGTACGAATGGACGTATATTCGAATATTGGATGGTAACCGACAATAAATGGAAAAAAACGTATATTTTCTAAACATCCGGAAATCAAAATGGCCGCCAGGGTTTGACAGCATCACCTGTTTAGTAAGATATAAAAGATTCTGGAACTTACATACGTTAAACTCGAATTAACGTCCATTCTTTAGTGTTTTTTGCATAATTCATGAGCGTCGAAGCAACAATTGCACGAATGGAATCCACACAAACTTGTAACTACGTTTGCGCAGTCTGCCCGGTTGAAAGGACTTTTTGTCCGATTGAACCGGGTAAACGTAATTACAGTTTTGTGTGGATGGCTTTTATCGTGTAATTGTTGTTTCGACGTTGGTAGATTATGCCGAAAACGCCAAAGAATGGACGTACAATCGAGTTCAACGAATTTGATTCCTATAAATGTTTATATGGTACGAAAGAGTTAGTGTTGACAGTTCGAGCAGCCATATTCCTTTTTTGTAGTTTTACAATGTTACGATTTTCTTTATTTTCCAAGCGTTTTCACCCAAAATTCGGGTGGTGCCTATCTTGATATTATAACCCTGTGCAATTCAAGACAATAATAACCTAGTTTGTAAACTACGAAAAAACTACTTTTTTGTAAACTACTGTGGTCGATAAAAAACTACTTACTTATCGACCACAGTCGGTAATAAAATCTATTCCCGCATCCCCTTAACGGGTAATTTACCCTGCTACTTAACCGGTCATGAAACCACATATGACTACTCCAATGAGTTTTCGAATGCTTAGGGAGTAACAGCGCCGGAAGTTGCGTAAATCAGCACTAGATACTGATTCGGTGCATCTATTCGCCGCCGTATCTCTCGACCGTACAGTTTGAGGCACAAAAATTTTTCCGGAGCGAGAGAGAAAGAGAGAGAGAGAGAGTGCAAGCTTACCTCATTATTCGTGTCGTGCGTACATACGACACCGTTCACTTTTTGATGGCACGATCATAAGTGAAGTTATTTATTAATTATTGTGATGTTTTGCGAAGGCAATACCAAGGCAAGTGAGTTTTATCAGTAGTTCTTATCGCTCTCATAGTCCGTACTATTTTCTAAACGAACCTCGTACCTCACGTTCGTATCATCGAATTCCAAACGAGACGTCAGCGAAAGAGATTTGCGTATTGGGGAGAAAATGATTGTTTTTACGTCTCCATACCGGACATTCACATAGGCGATTTTTTTTTCAGACGCTCCTCTGTTTTTTTTAAATAACAATGATCGATAATTAAAACTTAGGAAAATTATTCCTAGAAATATAACGAAAATCTGACAGTACTGAAATCAAGGGTGCTGATCAAAAAAGATCATAACACGTCACGTTGGAACGTCAATGACGGTACACAGATCGAACATTTTTCGAGCGGAATGTCATTCCCGAAAAATGGCGCTATGTTTGTCGAATTTTCAGATGTCTTTGATTGTTGTTAAGTCATTGGAACAGAGGCTTTCACTTGATCTCTCTGAATTAGGTCATTATTCACTAAGTTCATTGGCCCATCTAACGCAGAATCCTAAAGACAAGCTCAATGTTTGATTCTTTTCCTTTATTTTGATATTACAGAATGCCAATACAGGCACCTCAGTGGACTGAATTCCTTTCCTGTCCCGTTTGCTGTCACGACTTTGATGTGGCAGTACGTGGGCCAATTTCTTTAGGATGCGGTCACACGATATGTCGAACTTGTCTTGCGAACTTACATCGCAAACAATGTCCCTTCGATCAGGTGAGGAAAAGTTTTGAACAATTGCATTTATCGTTCAGACATTTTTGAGGGGACCCAGTCGCCTAAAAAAATCATAAGGAAAAAAAAGTATTACTGATGGCCTTTTTTCACAAAATCTTACATTTAAACCTTGATGAGGTTTGAATGTAAGATCTGAAAATTATCAAATTGCCAAATTGTAGTATGTAATAAATTAGGTTTAAATGTAAGATTTCCAAACAGAAGTGTATCATTGACAGAATTTTTTTTCCTTATAACTTTTCAAGACGACAAAAAATGTAAAGCGTTACAATGCATAAAATACAAATTGATATATTGAAAAACATGAATTAAATAACATTTATGAAAATGTCTTAATCTTGAAAAAAGAAATGTGGAAAATGTTTATTAGTGTTAAATTGTATACTATTAAGTCTTTCATTATTTAAATTTTTTTCTCACACTCATAGCCATTATTTAATGTATATTTGTAAGAGGACAATTCTTATGGGAATTGATTTGACTAAGATAAGGATTAGAAAAAAAATTCTGTCAATGATATGCTTCATTCAACAAATCTTAAATTAAAACCTCGTTGAATGCATAACAAACATTATAATTGTGCAATTTTGTAAAGATATACAATGCACAAAAAAAGTTTGGGTTGAAAGGAAAAATTTATGTGTGTCATAACTTTCAGATCAAACTAGTAAACAAAATTTAGTCCCTGATGTCTTATTTTATCTTTCGGAGATTGCATACCAAATTGAAAATAGGAATTTTTATTCCAAGTCTTTATGAACAAGCTATGATTCTAACTGTGTAAATAAATCTCTCTCTATTACAAAATCATTAAACAATTGGTTACAGTAATTGTAATTTTCTCTATAATCAGTATCGCTACATTTAATCCAGAATGCACTCTTCAACAGATAAAATAAGACGTCGAACACTAAAATTGGTTGACCGTTTTGGTCTGATAGCTGCACAAGTGAAAAATTTCACTTCTGACCTCACACCTTTCTTGTATACTCTATAGATCTATAAAATTGCAGAATAATGACGTTTGTTATGTACATAATGAGATATAAATGCAACATTTTTTAAAAGAAGAATATCACTTTTTTACAAATTCCTATGTCGTTTTAAATTTTTTGACTCTAATCCACTTAAGCGGACCCAGTCACTTAAAACAAAATCATAAGAAAAAAAAAGTATTGATGATAACCTCCTTTTACAAAACCTTACACTCAAACTTTGATAAGGTTTAAATGTAAGATTTTGAAAATCATGCAATTGCAAAATTATAATGGTAAATACTTGGATAACATTTGAATGTAAAAGTTCTTAATAGAAGGGTATGTACAGAATTTTTTTTTACAGCATTTTAAAATGAAAAAGATGTTGAAATTTTGAATACTTAAAAAATAAAACTTAATATATTATAAATCTGAATGAAATGGATTTTGAACAAAAGGTCCTCATCCTCAAAGAAATGTTGAAAATGTTTATTAGTGTTAAATCGTATAATGTTAAGACTTGTTTTGTTTTCTTCGCATTTTTTCCCGTCTGCAGGCATTACGCCTATTACAAACTCTCCGTCCAGCAAATTTCTTACCCATTTTTTTTACTGTTCTCCGGTTTTTCAATCAAATTGAATTCTTTCAGAGTGCGATCAACATTGAGATAGAAAGTTTGCCGCTAAATGAGGCTTTGCTTCAACTAGTCGGCAGTCCAGTGTCCAATAATGCTGGAACGAGTTATCAAAAACTTTTACCGGACGAAAATCACGCGGACTATCTTGCGGCGAAGAGATGCATCGAAGAGCTGGCTCTCTATCTCAAACCATGTCAGGCCATTCCCGCAACTGGCACAGGTTAGACATCGGCTTTCAAATTAAGAGGGGCGGACCTAAAAACAGTAATACGAAAAAAAATCTTCAAAATTGAAAGAAATCTAACGTTTGCACCTCATGTGCATACCAAGCGTTATAATTCTGGAATTTTGTAACGAAATATAGTACATCAAATTGGTGTAAGGCAAAGTGCAAAATTTTTAACTTGTCACAGTTTCCAGATAAACCTTATAAATTCAAAGATGATTGTAGGAATTTTGATTTAAGGTCTTTTTTACTAACATATGATTTTAATCGTGTGAATGAATCTTTCTTTGTTAAAAACTCACTAAATGATTGTTTAAAGTTGGATAAATTTCCTTGGCATCCTGGATTGCTATACCCATTTTAGAATGTACTCTTTTACGGATAAAATAAGACATTGAACACTTATATTTGTTCTGAAAGCTCTGACAAGTCAAAAATTTTACTTTAGGCCTAACACCGTTTCGGTGAACTAGATCTGAACTGTATCTATATCTGTCCCTGAATAAATACAAAATTATAACGCTCGAAATGTAGTTAATGAGGTTTAAATGTGAGAATCTTGTAAAAAAGGGTTTCGTCTACATAATTTTTTTTTCTTATCACTTTTTTTTACTGCTCCTTATTAACAGAATAAAGAAATGTTTATCGAATTATACGATTGAATTATAAATTAGGGATGGGGCTGGTATCTCGACCGATGCAACGAAAGCTCGTCACCCTCGTAGGATGTCAGCTAGTGGAACCAGAAGGTCGGGCGCGAGCTGTGAGAGCCGCGAGAAGTTTAGGCGAACGTTCGGTCACAGAATTGATACTGCAGCACCAAAATCCTCAGCAATTGAGCGCAAACTTGTGGGCGGCGGTTCGGGCTCGCGGATGCCAATTTTTGGGACCAGGTGAGAATTAAATTAAAACGATAAACGCGATTAAATGATGATTACTCGAAATTTCAGATACCAATGTTTTTATTTTTTTCAAACTTGAAATTTCAGAAGTCAATGTTTTCCTTTAACTTGAAAACTCAAATGCCAATGTTTTTTCAAACGTAAAAATGTAGATATTGAGGTAGATGATCGGTTATTGGCGGCCAATTTGGAAGATTTTATTCCATTTTGTTGTTAATGATGTCTATTCGTTGTATTAAATACGTTTGGACCTTGGTGTGGGTCCTTTTCAATTTATATATGAATATATTCTGGTTCGTTTACATTAGAATATCTGATCTCCGGTATCTCTGGCTCATGTGTATCTTGTTTTATCTATCTGGTCACTGTACCTTGCCCCAACCACATGTCAAGAATAATGTGCTTACCGGTTTAACAGGCATGAAAAATGTAGTGCCTAATAATAGGAAAAATAAACAACTAAAACAAGATAACGTCAAACATAAACAAACAGCCACAAGATACACATGATCCAAAGATAAAAATGAAAACGAGAGATACCAAAAACAAAGTGGAATAAAATCTTCCAAATTAGCCGCCAATAGCCGATCATCTACCTCAATATCTACACAATTCGGCCACATCATCAATAACAAATAGTAAAAATTTAGATGTCAATGTTTCGTTAAACTGAAAAATTCAGATTATATTTTTTAGCCTTCAAAGTACCGTCGACAATTTCGGTATCAAACAAAAATGAGAGATGGGTTAAAAGATTTAAGCTATAACTAAAAGTTAGAACAGATTTTTTGGAGGGAAAACAAGTCTTTTCTGTCCACTGAAAAATCATTTTCCTCGCAGCGATGCAAGAAGAAGTGCTGAAGCTCGTTCTTTTGGCCCTCGAGGACGGCTCAGCATTGTCGCGAAAAGTTCTCGTGATGTTCGTTGTTCAGCGTTTGGAGCCGCACTTTACTCAGGCGTCGAAGACGAGCATAGGTCACGTTGTGCAACTTCTGTACAGAGCCAGTTGCTTCAAGGTATCGAAACGCGAAGGTGATTCCTCGCTGATGCAACTGAAAGAAGAGTTTCGGACGTACGAGGCTCTGCGGCGAGAGCACGACGCTCAGATTGTGCAAATTGCGACTGAAGCTGGTTTGAGGATCGCTCCCGATCAGTGGTCGGCTCTTCTTTACGGGGATACGGGTCACAAGTCGCATATGCAGAGCATTATCGATAAACTCCAGACGCCGCAGTCCTTTGCACAAAGCGTTCAGGAACTCGTGATCGCGCTCCAACGGACACCCGATCCAGGTCAGCTCAGCAGCTTACGGCCACAACTCGAGTTGCTCGCTGCTATCGATCCCAGTCCAGGTAATTGGGTTTTGAACTTAATTTTTTTGTTGTTTTTCAAGTTTATATGCATGTCTTAAATGAAAATGTAAAAAAAATATTTTCTATTTAATATTAAGGATGTATGATACGTACATTCTCGCTCAAAGTGAGTTTCAGAGAGAATTTCGATCACTTCCCGATGGGATAAATATTGGAAAAAAATAATGCATATAAAACGTGCTGAAAAGATTGATTTCGCATAATCCCAAAAATGTTATTAACAAATTGGTAAAAAAAAACAATCAGTCAACCTAACCTTTTCTAATGACAATGTTAATTTATTTAAATGCGTACGAATTTTTTCAGATTTTTTTCTTGATTTTGATATTGATTTTTTTTATTTGAAAAAATGTGCGGGAAATAACGAATTTTGAATATGTGTTCGGCATAAAATCATCTACTACACTCAAGATTTTTTTGCACAACGCATATCCAAAATTTGTTGTATTCTGCGCATTTTTCAAAAACATCAAAATCGAAATGAAGAAAAAAATCTGGAAAAATTCGTATGCATTCAAATAAATTAACATATCATTTTCATTAGAAAAAAAGTGAAATTGACTGATTGTTTGTTGAACAATCGTTTTTTTCACCAACTTGTTAATAACATTTTGTAATTATTATTATGCGGAATCAATCTTTTCAGCACGTTTTATATACATTATTTTTCCCCGATTTTTATCTCATCGGTAAGTCATCGAAATTGTCTCTGAAATTCACTTCTGGCGGGACTGTACGTATCATACATCTTTAAGGGGATGCAGGACTGGATTTTCTTACCGACTGTGGTCGATAAAAAGTACGGTTTCGTAGTTTACAAACTACGCTATTATTGTCTCAAATTGCACAGGGTTATAATATCAGGATAAGCACAATTGTATCCCCTCGAATTTTGAGTTGAAACGCTTAGAAAATGAAGAAAATCGTAACATTGTAAATCTACTAAAAAGCAATATGGCCGCTCGAACTGTCAACACCAACTCTTTCGTACTATATTAACATTTATAGGAATCATATTCATTAAACTCGATTGTATACGTCCATTCTCTGGCGTTTTCTGCATAATCTACGAACGTCGAAACATCAATTACACAATAAAAGCCATCCACAGAAAACTGTGACTACGTTTACGCCTTTCAATCGGACAAAAAACCCTTTCAAGCGGGCAGACTGCGTAAACGTAGTTACAAGTTTGTGTGAATTCCTTTTGTGTAATTGTTGTTCGACGCTCATGAATGATGCAAAAAACGCTTGAAAATGGACGTCCATTCGAGTTTAACGTATGTAAGTTCCAGAATCTTTTATATCTTACCAAACAGGCGATGCTGTCAAACCCTTGCGGCCATTTTGATTTCGGGTTGTTTAGAAGATATACGTTTTTTTTAAATTTATTGTCGGTTATCATCCAATATTCGAATATACGTCCATTTGTATACACTGATATTACCATCGTGTACAATTTGAAACATGTGTGTAGCGTATTAACTGAGAATAATGGTAACTACGAAAACGCGTGTTTTTACCGACCAAAGTCGGTAATAAAATCTACTCCCGTATCCCCTGAACGAAGATGTAAACATTACAAAAATCATGATTTAAATTAGGTCGATGACGCGCCGGAAACACCCGAAGTTGCCCGAGCCGATTGTGACGTCACGATGTTACATGATATATAGAATTAACTTGACGTTTTATTATTTATAGCCGAAATAGAAAAAAAATAACGACGTAGAGGACGTGTTTTGTCCCTCTGTGTACTAACGCAACAAAAAGTGGACCGAATAAAGTTTTCGCGACAGTGCCACAACATGTGTTTTGTGGAAAATACCAAAAACAATAAAGAAGCAATTCGCAAAGTTTTATTTTTGAGCATTTTTCTATAAAAGTTGATGTTTTGAAAAATCCGAACCACATAACAAATTATGACAAAACTGTCATTGCTGAATAGTTTTTCTACAGTACAAAATGAAAATGTTTAAATTAATTTCGTGTAAAATTGCAACAGTTGAAGCCTGACTACTGTTTCACTTGTGTGTCACATTTTAACTCAATCGGTCGAACGTTTCATGAGTTGCAGGTGCAAACACACACCCACACACACACCCACCCACACACACACACACACACACACACACACACACACACACGGACTTTTTTTCTAATAAATCACTTTCCTCAAAGTTTCATGAAAATTTCAATAAAAAAATGTTCATCAAAACAAGGCTTTCTCTATAAGGAAACAAAATAACGAGATCAAATGATTTGACAAAGGGGAGGAGAAAAAACCCCGTCTACTTATTTAACTTGAGATATATTTCAGATATTTTGAGTTCATGACCCTCTGAATATTGCAAGCATCCTGATCGTTTGAAGTAGTTTAATGTGTATAAAACATCAATTTTGTAGTAATATCTTGCGAAAAAGCTTTGTTCCCTGGTTCAAAAGAATAATTTTTTTCAAATGACGTCAGTTGTAATGATTGAAAATTTGAATTCTTAAAATATTGCGCGTTATTTGATTAGAGAGCGTCAGATTCCTGGGAACTCTTCAAATCATTACCACGTAATCACGTAAACGATACAGTACCTATATCTCAAGTCCGTGTGTCAGAAAATCTTTTACAAACCATATTCTCTCTTCTCTTTCGACCAGCGTTCCGAGCACACGTGCTCGCCATACCCATATCTTATACTTATCTGTTTTTCTCACCATGTGAATATATTTGTGCCGGCCGGTAATTTCTTCTATTATATCGAAAGATAAGTATCATTAAAATTTGGGAGAAAAAGAAAGAGAGAGAACATTTTTTGTCACATTTCAATGTTAAAACGGTTTTTCTCCGTATGTCCGTATGTGGAATTGAACTATTAATTGTGTGCTGTAAATGTGATTTTTAACGAATACCTTTATGTCAATGAAGAGAAATGGTCCAAATCCAAAAAAAAATTTCAAATACCAAAATTTCTAACCCTATATGCTTCATTTTTATCATTTTATCCATCATATGTTTTCGTGAATTCCTTTTTTGCAAGGCTATAATTATCATAAAATTAAATGCTTATAACGAATAACAATTTGTATTTATTTTTTTTTGCTTGATCAATTGTTTGATGTGCAAAGATTCTTTGGAGCTATTTCAAATCAATGTCTAAAAATTAAATATATATATCACACAGCAAAGAAACAAGCAAGATGTCAATGGATAGCAGCAAGTTAAGGTATTCCTTGCGATCCATACTAATCAAATGTCAAACTGGTCGAGAATATTTGTAAGTCGTGACCTCAAAACAACAAGTTCTATTCAATTAATCACTGTGAGAATAAATACGTATTTCTGAATATGTTGCGTTACTGCGGGAAATTATATTTATCGGCAATAGTTACTTACAATTACGGATTTGACTCAATATTGTCTGCTAAATTTAAATTTCTAGGCCATTGGACGGTGATAATTTCTCTTCATGGACAATTACTCTCGAATTTTTCGGATCCCCATATTTTTGGCATTGTATCTGATCGCAAATATTTAAGGAATCTCTTCCACATTCAATGTGGCACATAAGTTCAGATTATGACGGTTAATTTCTGTTCCAAAATTCAAGATCGGTTATTTTTCCATAAGCGCCGACTTATAACCGTACTTTTTTTTGCCGTATTTGTGGTAATTTTCTGGACTAGTTAGCCCGATAACCAATCTTCAAACTTCGTAGTCGCAAAACGTCAATCTTTAACTATAATATAACGAACAGTTAACACTCAAAGTTCACAAACATCGATGCGCAAGGACTACCTTAAGTCTAACCCTCTTCCGTTAATCAAAAACAACTAATGTCTATCTGAAATGTTATATTTTTTGGCGTTTTTGTTGCTAGATACATTATATCCTTCATGGTTGGAGTGCCGCGCAGCTCTCGAGTCAGTGCGTACGGTAGTTACGGCCCTCGTTGAGTATATTCAGCAGCATGGCAACAGAAAATCGCAGGAGGGTGTGCATACAGCCGGTCCGGGTCAGCCGAAGTACAAAGTCAGCATGTGTCGAGATCTTGCCCTCCGTGGATCTTGTCCGCGCGCGACAAACTGTACCTTCGCTCACAGCGATCTCGAGCTCGACAAGTACAGATCAAAAAACCGTAAATTGAGCATAAGATCAAGTCTCTCGTTGACCGGTAGTCCCGATCCGAAAACCGAAAAAACCGTCGCTGTTTCAACGAGCGCTAAAGGCTTCAAGCAGTGCGATGAAATTCGTTATCACGGCGGTAAAACGCATGACAATAATCACAGAGAAAGTAAGAATATCTCCTCTTTTCTAACTCACAGGGTTCTAAATCCCCATTAATTCGAAAGTATCGTTTAAACTTTGTTTTCTAACGATAATTTCATACTAATAATATGTAGTGATTATAAAATGGTGTGTTAACATTTCGATAGCTGCAAAATAATACTAATGCTCACATATTTAACGAAATAATGGAATAATGCGTAAATTATAGTTTTTTTGTTTTTTCATCAAGATTATCATGGAATTTTATACAAAATGAGTAGGTTTTCAGTTATTGAAAAATGTGTACATTGTATTATGTTCGCTGCATGTTATTAATGTCAAATCATAATTATAAAGAAAATCGTATTATTATTTTTATTTCTATGAGTATTAAGCATTTAAAACTTCGGTCACTTATCGAGCCATCACGATCGTCTTTAAAATCTGACGTCTAACGATATTTCTCTAGATTTCAATCCTACGGGCAAAGCAAACGCCTTTCAACATTCATCGGTAAACAGCGAGAGCAACTTTGTTGGATCCTTGGCGAATTACGTGCTACCACCGCCTCAAAGTTTGTCGCACGTCGTGCCAGCTAAAAACGTGGACGTTCAGTGCTCGCATTATATTATGCACGGAACGCCTTTGGATTTCGCTAATCCAAATTTGCATGTTTGGGATCCTTCGCAAATGCCACCGGCTAGTCAAAACGGTTTACCTAATAATGGCAAAAAGGTACAATTTATTGATTGACCGAACTTACCTGGAGTTCTATCGTAATTTTATAAAGTTATGGTAAATATTGGAAAGATAATTTTATATTTTGCAGCAGAGATCTGTCGCAAAGACATTGGCGATATTGCTTCAGCGAAGAATGGAGATAATAAGCCAACTGGAGAACATTGTTGGAAAACCGGCGCCTCAGCATCTGAAAATGGTACATCACCGTATTTTAAATAAATCTACCTTAACATTTCCATATTTCAATGATATTTTCTCTTATCGTGAAATATAAAATGATCCAAACGTATTTTAAGGATGTATGATAGGTACAGTCCCGCCAAAAGTAAGTTTCAGAAACAATTTCGATCACTTCCCGATGGGATAAAAATCGGAAAACAAATAATGCACATAAAACGTGCTGAAAAGATTGATTTCGCATAATAATAATCTCAAAATGTTATTAACAAATTAGTGAAAAAAACAATTGTTCAATAAATCAACAGTCAACCTAACTTTTATTTATCGAAATGATATGTTAATTTTTTTGAATGCATATGAGTTTTTTTCAGAATTTTTTTCTTTATTTTGATTTCGATTTTTTCGATTTAAAAAAATGCGCAGAATATAACAAATTTTGTATATTCGTTTTGCAAAAAAATCTTGATTTTCGTAGATGGTTTTATGCCGAACACATCCAAAATTCCTTATTTTGCGGACATTTTTGAAAATAAAAAAAATAAAAATAAAAATAAAGAACAACATCTGAAAAAATTCATACGCATTCAAATAAATTAACATATCATTTTCAGTAAAAAAAAAGTTAGGTTGACTGATTATTTGTTGAACAATTGTTTTTTTTTTTTTTTTTTCAGAAATTTGTTAATAACATTTTGGCATTATTACTATGCTAAATTTATCTTTCCAGCACGTTTAATATCGATTTTTTTTTTCCGATTGTTATCCCATCGGGAAGTAATCAAAATTTTCTCTGAAACTCACGATTGGCGGGATTGTACCTATCATACATCCTTTAATACGTTTTTATATTTTATTTTGAAGAAATACACGCTAATATCGCTAGATTTCGATAAGATTTTCATTTTTCATAAAATATAAAAAGATCCAAGTAGTTCGCAGTTGAAAAAATTCGTAACATTTTAGAACTACGACGTCCAGGGCAATCCACTGTCGTCGAACTATTCAATCTGGACGAACGGCCCGGGTTCGCAAATAGCGCCGGGAACGCACATGAATTATGGAAACAATTATCGGCGATCGGATTCTATGCTCTTCGACGACGAGTTTGTTCCCTTTGATGCACCTCCAGCCAGCAAATACGGTCCCATATCGAGAGTCTCCAAATCTCTTATTAGGTAAGATTTTCGCGGAAATTTATATTACTCTATATTACTCAACCAAGAGATGCATAAGTGAAAAGCGTATGTCCTTTTTTCATGAGCGAAAGGATCATCTTTATTGCTTTAACATTATTTCGTTAATGCGAATGAATCCCCGAATTGCGAACATAAACAAACTATCTGAAGATGTTTAGATTTTTTTAAATGTCAATGTTTTGGGATTCTGTAGTTAAAAATGACACATATAGAAAGCATTATATCGTTCTCCATTGGTTAATTAATTAACTAGATACAGTCGGTACTTGTAAAGATTTGCATTAGTGAAATTTGAATTGAGCTTCGGTTTCGTGCACTTCGAATCTAGCGATCATGAGAAATTAACTGTTAATCTTTATCGGAAAATAAATCTTAACGTAATTACGTTTGATGTTCAGGCCAAACAGTGGAGTTCAGCAGTCTGGTATGTATGCGGACAATATGGCTCCTTCGCTTCAAACGCTCAGGCCGATTCCTGCATCTAGTCCTGTAGCATCTTGGTACTACGGACATCAACGTGAGTAATCAAATAGTTGGATTCGATGGATGCTAAGGACGCTGCCTATCGGATCGATCCTTCTAGGCATCGATACTTCCGTTAGAAAATGACGATATTTCGTATCGATACTTCCGTTAGAAAATGACGATATTTTGAGCGATACTTCCGTTACAAAATGGCGATATTTTGAGCGATACTTCCGTTACAAAATATTAATATTTTGTATCGATACTTCCGTTACAAAATATTGATATTTTGCATCGACACTTCCGTTACAAAATATTGATATTTTGTATCGATACTTCCATTACAAAATATTGATATTTTGTATCGATACTTCCGTTACAAAACGACGATATTTTGTATCGATACTTCCGTTACAAAACGACGATATTTTGTATCGATACTTCCGTTACAAAATATTGATATTTTGTATCGATACTTCCGTTACAAAATATTGATATTTTGTATCGATACTTTCGTTACAAAATATTGATATTTTGTATCGATACTTCCGTTACAAAATATTGATATTTTGTATTGATACTTCCGTTACAAAATATTGATATTTTGTATCGATACTTCCGTTACAAAATATTGATATTTTGGATCGATACTTCCCTTACGAAATCTTAATATTTTGCACCATTACTCTCCGGCAAAAAAATAATACCGTATATCGATATTTCAATTGAAGGATCGACTCAGAAGATTAATTATTTTTAGTTCTTCGCATTAAACGTCAAAAACATAGACATAGTTGTCGACCGATGCGCACCACCTTGCAGCAATTAAACATAATTGTCTGAATAACTAATTGCCAACGATGACAGATTGTTTTAAGAATTGACCGTTTCAAGAAAATGCACGCAGATTCGGGAATTCTAAATGTGGCACGCTTTAACTTTATTCCTTTTACAGCGCACAAGTCAACATCTTTCTGAAATCTCTCACGTTAGAAGGATTTAATTGGTGCATGTTGAAGTCACAACGACACTTTCGGTCCAATTATCGTATTTCTCGCCGACAGCAGTGGACGCGCGGTCGGTGTGTGGCTTCGGCGGTCCCCAGAGTTAACCAGCATTGTTTGCGGCCATAACTTGGATGGGTGACCTCTTAGCCGGGCACTGGTTTGCGCGCCAACTGCTGAGCGGGAGGCAGTTTTTCTGAGTTTCTAATGTATCTTCATACAGTAGAAACTCAGTAAAAATAAAGCCGTCTGTATCGGCCAGGTTTTCCGCAGTTTCCCTGTGCCCTCGTGCAAATGCGATACAGTAGTGCATCAGGATGAGTGGCTGAATAGGATGAATGGGGAATAAAGGGGAGGAGAGAGTGAAAGTTGATTGGCGTACTTGAGGAACAACCAATAAAAAAAATAACAATATCGTATTTCTCTTTTTCATTTTTTGGACAAAATCTAGGAGCGGTGTTAAAGTTCCGAATGGTAAATACCCGAAGGTCTAAAATTCCGAAACTTAATACCTCATCTTCATTTTTGACGAATCTTTTTCTAGCGAACTTTATCAAAAATGTAGGTGAGATATTACATTTCGAAATTTTAGACCTTCGAGTATTTACCATTCGGAACTTTGTCTCTGAGATGCGACGGAATCGGGGTTAAAGTTCCGAATAGTAAATGCACGGAAGTCCAAAATTTTACAATTTTGACAAAATGTTTTCTGGCGAATTTCGTTAAAAATATAGATGAGATATTAAATTTCGGAATTTCAGATCTTCATGTATTTTTCATTCGGAACTTTAACCCGGCCCTACAGTGAGCTTTTTGGGAAAACTTGTACATTCAAAGAATCGAATAAAATAGGTTCACGTAACTTTTCGTGAGTGTCTATGAAAAAGTCTATTCTACGGAAAAAGCAAGGAGTTTGATTGTTTCTTAACTTCAATGCTATCTATCCACCCGAGCCATTATAGTCCGCGAATTGAGTATAAAAGATGAAATATTGTTATATTTCAGCCTACGCAACGATAAGTGCGAACGGCGGTGTTCAGACTGTCTCGAATTCTGGAATGGGAGATGCGTACATTACGTTGGGTCATTGCAATATTTCTGAGCCATCGTCGCACGTGCAGCTCGCGCGTCAAGAGTGCATGCCGAAGGAGTGAGTATTTATTTTACTTATTTACTCTTCAAAGATTTTATTATCGTAATGTCGGAATGGGAATAACGTTCCTCCGTAACAGAAAAATAAGAATGTCGTGGAAATCACTCGTTCCCCAAGCCCTTATCATCTCAGTAACAAATAAGACATTTAAAAAATAGAAAAGTATAAATAACGCTTCTCTTTCAGTTTAATGCTGGAGTCGCAGAAGGTTAAGCAACAACTGAAGCACCTTGAAAAAAAAATTAACGATCTGAAGGTGTGTTTTTATTTTTTCTTCATTACCCTCGAGTTGCCATTGTCACTAAACCGATTTGTTTGGGTTTTTAGCTAGCGACTCAGGGCGCAGCATTCACCGAAGGCGAGAGGCTCGCCCAAGAGCTACAAATGATCGAGGCGGGCATTAGAGAAAAGGAAAAGGATGTTCGCAACTGGAGTCCATACGGCAGCGTGCCATGGATTCAACCTGCTAATAATCTAATGTCTAATCATAGTATGAATAAAGACTACAAAAGCGAAGAGGTTGGTAATAATTTGCAATCAGTATTGCACATAATTGCGACAAAATTGTCATACATTGCACAATGCCAATAACAAGTTGAACTATCAAACGAAATTGTGTCTGAAACATAATATCATTTTTATTTCAAAAACACTGCATGTCTAAGCATTTTAATGAATAATATAACAATACCTGCGAAAATAAAAGTTATTTCGCAACTTCCAACAAAATAAAAATAACAATATATTTCCAGTGCGCTCAAATTCTTCGAATGCGCTTAACATTTAAATAACAATTTTCCTCGTATTTTCAAATCTTTCGAACCCTCAAGTGATTCCGTATAAATAACAAGTTCAATGAAAATTTATGTTAAAGATTCTTTGAATGATATTTTTCTTTTTTCTCTACATAAATGATTTTTTCCCATGATTTAAAAAAAATTCAAGCTCATCAACGATTTGTAACATAACTTACGTTTGTACTTCAGGAAGATACCTACGAAGCTGGAATAGCGAACGACATGCGAGAATTGGAACTGCGATGGGACTTTGAGCTTCAGGAGCAAGAAAAGCGTTGGTCTAGCGAAGAGGAAAGCACGAAGCAATGATAACGTCTCGGCAAGCGACAGCAAAGCTCAAGACTCAGCGAAACCCTATTCAGTCGTGGAATAGCGTTTATTAGCGCCTCTAATACAGCGCAAATAATCGAGGTAACGTTTAGCTTTGCCCGCGGAAAAAATTCCTTTTCCAATGAGAGTCGTCTGCGCCTAATTCGTATCTGGCGCAAAAAAAAATCTCTCCAAGTGTCTGAGGTTTTACGTTGAAGAAGCGAGGAAAACCTTCGAAAATTCACACACAACACACACAATGAAACTCAGGTGTCCGGAGGCCAGGAAATTAAATGGACTGTGTTGCTTTTAACCCCAGATCAATAGTACTTAGATGTCAGAAGCGTTACGCAGATTTTTCTCTAACGATTACGAACAATGTGATATAAACTACTATTTTTATCTACTCCCCAATCTTCAACAATTGCTGTATCGGTGCAATGTCTTTTTTAAATCGATGGTCGTCTGCCGTTCGTTTTGTCGTCGCGAGAAATTCTTTGCTACTAACAATCCTTATTCAGAGACTGACAACTTTCTTTTTTTTCAAATACACATTTTTTCGTCTAATTCGACTAATTTATTTGCTATAAAATATTTAATGAAACTCACCTGCACTGAATATATTCGTAACTTTATATTAATTTCTTGAAGTGAAAATCATAAAACATAAAAGTAACATCACAAAAAAATGAAATTCATAGCTGAAGAACGTGTTTTGCTGGATTTACATAAAGACCAAACATGCATTTATGTATTGGCACAAATCACTTTTATTACATATTAAATATTCAGTAATCAACGAATAATTCGTTGATTAAGCGAAATGTAAGCGTCTAAAAGTAGTAAAAGTTGTTGATCTCTGATTTGATCAAGCGGGAATTGTTGAGCGAAGAAATTCGCGACGATTGGAAAATAGGCTGCGTGTACATCGACGCATGGTCTTTTCTATCGTTTTTGTTTTTTTTTTTTAACGAAAAGCCGATTGAGCAGGAAGAGCAGATTTGTTAAAATTTAACAGAGAAGTCAGTGTTTTATAAACATGACGAGTGTAGTATATTTATTTATATATTTGCACAGCAGGGTGCGCGCATCTCACGCCGCTGTAATATTCCGCAAGGAATATTCTTCGGAGCCGGATTAATAAATTAGCGCCGCATCCTGCGCTGTACGAATATACTATACGAAATATTATAATAGAGGGAATTAACACGTTTTTAATTGTGGAAGGTTTACTTAGTTAATTGTAATTGAGACCCCGACGCGTTGAGCGACATTTTGCGCAATCACTAAAAAAAATTAACTGCAGAAACGTGAGCGACGTTATCCCCTCACGATTTATTTATCGCAATCTAAAGACTAAGACTGCTAATCACAAAATTGTGAAGCGAGAAACTATTGACTGAAACGAGCACTTTGGCTTTTGTTTCGTTTATGATTTTGCCCGTATCAGTTTCGTGTATATTTTCTTTCAAAATTACAATCCGAACGAGACTTTCTTGCTGAAAAGCAACGATAGCACTTTTGTGGATGGTGTTGTAAATCCCTGTCACTCAAAAATATCTCGGTAGAATTCACTTTCCAATTATGAATTCATAATAATATGCATAGATTTATAATACGATATGTGAACTTTTGAATAGTTGCAAAGAATATTAATTTTTAATCAAATGGCGCGATAATTTTTGTGATAAAAATGTAAAAATATACTTCGCTCGTCAAGAAAGTTTTTTTTTTTGCCACACTTTCTAGTAATATTTAATCGAAAATGGGTTTTTCCTGACGCTATTCAAAAGTTGACACATCATTTTATAATTGCTGTCGGTTATTCTTATGAAATCACGATGACAAAACAAACTGTAATATATTTCTTGAATGAACGGGGACTTATGACTCCTTTTGCAAGGGATAACTGCAACATTTCGCGAGAACGTAACGTAACGATTTAGTCAGTTTGCTGTGGATCTGCAGCGTGGAGTAACAAGTGCACTGCAATAGCCTCTGGGTTGATTCTATTTTTATGAAAATAATATATAGCTTAAGTCTGATGAAAAATATTCCAGTTTTATTGGAAGGTATCGATGTAGACTTTTATGAAGAGAACGACGACGGTTTGACGAAGTTTCTTCAGGGTGTGAAATTTTATTTTTTATACATCTGTAAAAGAACCGGCGAGTTCGGGCATTAGATTTTTCGGTCGAGGTTTAAAAAAAAAGGAATGAACAATTATTGTTGACAGTTATTCTTGGATGAATTTGCGCATTGGCATTCGATTTTTTGTCGAGATAGTAATAATGGTCTTACCAATACCGAATTCAATGAATTCACAGTAATACCGAACGAAGCTTTGCAAATTAGTGCGAATGAGACTTAACGAGCCGCGAAAAAGATGAAAATTAAAAAGAAATTCGATGCCCGAATGTCAAGCCTCATTCTTGTGTTGAAGACCACGGTGCAATTAAATCTCCGATCTTTCGACTGTCGAGTCAACTCTCTCCCGCAGAAGGAAAAGATTAAAAATGAGAAAAAAAAAAACAAAAAGCAAACACACAAATATATTATCAATTAATACACGGTTAAGAAAAGGATTTATATTGCATCACAAAATTTGTTATGTTTTAATGCTACGTTAAATACTTTATGTTTTTTTAAAATATTATCCGTTGCGTTATAGATATAACGGATTGAGATTATACGTGAATCATGTGAAGATAGATTTCTTTTTTTTCTCTCCGTTCTTTGGACTCTTTATCTTATTACTAATCATTGTATCAGCCACAGAGAAGATTTTAGGGCTTCTCGTAATAAACGAGGGAGAGGGGGTTGGTAAAAAAAATGAATAAAGAAAAAGAATAATCTGTACCATGAAGGGATGAAGGGCTGTGTAAAATGGGGAAGTTAAAAGCGCAACATTAACACTGTTCGTGCTAGCTTCAGATTAATTGCATGTTAAACATGTCATTATGTGTATAACGATATATACACGCGTACCTATGTTTACGGTATGAGAAGAAATCACATACGATCTACGAGTAAAAGTTCTTTGTTTGAACGTACGATAAAAAGGTAACAAAAAAAACACAACAAACTTTAAAAAGTAATTATATACATATCCGTATATAATGCGTATATAGCCAGTACACTTGGACGATAGCAGTATTGTTCATAAATCTGTTTGTAAGCTCGATAGTACTTCAGGAGATAAGAGGTACCAGATTCGTGAGAATTAACGCGGAACGAGTGGAACTTTGTTTCGGTGCAAAATCTGCAGTGTTGCAAAAACCTAATACTTGAAGAAATATATATGGTAATTGAATTCGCTTCATAATTATGATTTTTAAATAATAACATACCGAGATTATACAAAATAAACTTTTGAATAGTCGCAAAGATAATAAATTTTCAATAAATTTGCACGATAATTATTGTGCTAAAAATCAACAAGATGTTGTAAACCATTATGAAAGTGATGAAGTACTCATTTTTCCACAATTTCGCTCAATATTTAATCGGGAATAATCTTTTTGCAGCAAAGTTTTACAGGTAATTTTCTAACCGCTGTAGGTTATTATTTATAAAATCATAGTTGCAAAACAAACTGTACTATTACATATTACTTGAATTGGTGGGGTTTTACAACTTCGGTGCAGACTGCGAAATTGTATCGCTTTAATTCTCGAGTATCATATAGCTTTTTGTATAACTGTTTCTATTGATGTGCCTACTTCGTGAAATCACCGAAGCCTCGAATAAATAAATGAAAACAACAACAACAAAGACATGAGAAAATCATAGCATTCGATCCTGTTATAGAATACATGGTTTTAGACGATTACACTTTAGCTTAGCGGTCGCTCTGAAACGCTTTGTCGGACTGAGAGATAAAGCAATCTTGCGGAGCGTGTAAACACGTAATGACGAAAAATTCGCAAGATTCGAAGAATTAATTGGCTGGGCGCAGATCGCTTTATCTTCGCAAAATTCTTGAGAGAAATTTGATGTATTTTGCAACAAGTGTACTGTAAAACAAGGTGTAATATATTTATATACTCAATATAATAATTCTGAATAATTATCACTTTTTTACGAAACCGGCTCCAATATTTCCCAACTTATATCTGTATATCGATGGAAAAACTCCAAAATAATTCTTTTGGTAATGCGTATTCCAAAATTCGTGACCTCGTACCCATTAGAAAAAAAATTACAAAATAAAAATGATATTAAAAAGTTACACAGAAGTCTGAAAAAATCAATACGCACTTGGAAAGAACTAACAAGTCATTCTTAATAAAAAAAATAAAAAAAACCGAAAAATAAGTTGACGGCTTATTTTTCAGACAATTTTCGTTTATGAATCTGTTAATATCAATAAAAAATTATTATTCCGCGAAAACAATCTATTCAGCACCTTCACATGCTTGTTTTTTTCCCACATCCTAAAACTACTTTTCCGTCCGTGAGCATCTGCAAAAAATAAATAAATAAAAATGGTTGTAAAGTAGAACATGCACATTACTGAGAAACTTTATTCAGCAACAATATGACAATTTGTTACTAAATGTTATTCCCTGATGACCGAAATTACTGTAAAGTTACATTTAGTAACAAATTGATTAAAAAATCCCTGATATCTCGAATCTCCATAATGTTCCCATCCGCAAATGGCACTCCTCTCCAGGCAAAATCGTTTTCCCTTAAATTTCCGAACTCCCATGAAAGATGTCGCTTTGCGTAATTTCCCGTCGACGTAGCGAATCTCCCGGAAGTCCGAATGGAGAAGCGGTACAAAATTCGCCGTTCCAACATCATCAGTGCACGTGCAATGAGAAGCAGCGAACTTTGATGCGCGCAGAGAGTTTCCAGACACAATATACATATCGATATCTGTAGATTACGAAGTCGAGGACGCGACGCTTCGACACGAGAGCGTCAAGCGCATGTGGAACACACATATATCCACACAGTCTCGGACATTGAGCTGCGAAATCGTGTGTCTGTGCGTATGTGAGCGTGAGGTCGCTTCAACTTTCATATAACAGCATAGCTATAGAGAATCGGCGTTATACCCCATACCACGGGAGGCACTGGAGTCGCATTACCACCGACGGTCGTTCCGCGCGCTCTTCAGCAACGAGCACAGACAGACAGAGAGACATAGAGAAAGAAGAAAAACGAGAGAGAAGGAGAGATACGTCATTCGGGCCCTCGTAACATAGATGCGTTGTTAGGTAGTCGCGGCATGAAACACACAGGATCACCAAGTCCTTGTCCGTCGACTAGCTGACTGTCGCCGGTTTGTGCGCTTAGTTGTCTCGTCGCCGGAAAGAAATCTCCAAAAAGCTTCGTGCATATTCGTCGGTCATGTTACGAGATTCAGGAACAAAATCGGTGCGTAACCAGTGAAAGAACCTGAGTGTGAGGCGCGTTTCCTTCAATCGCGAAAGTCAATAGGAGATTAATCTCTGGAATCGAATGAACGAACCAACGAGGTGTGCGACGTTCTAGTGGAACAGTAACGCGCTGTGTGCGCCGCGCGGCACGAGAAATCGAACGTCAGACAGGAACCGCGTGTGTCTCTGGTTAAGTGGTTTTTCGAATCTTTTTTTTGTTATTTTTGTTGTTGTTTAAAGCGGTTTGCTTAGCCTTTTTTTTCGCGAGCCTTTTGAGGTGAAATTTTTCGAGCTCCGCTTGTCCGGGGAAACAATGCCTGCAAGTCGTGGAGGCATGGTCGGCGGGGTTGTGCCCGCCCACTACCTCCACGAGTTACCGGCCCAGGACGAGGAACGGCTCTCGAAGATATTTCAACAATTGGATCTCGACGGAAACGGCAGAATCGATGTCCACGATCTGTCGAAAGCTCTCCACGAGGTCGGCGTACACCAAAGATATGCGGAGGTAATTATATACATATGGATATCTGTATCCTTATGTGATGTCTATACTACACCGCTTGGAAAAAAAATTATTCTCATTTTTTTCTTCTTCATAGAGGAAGATTTGCTTACGTGAAAATTTTTTTTTTTTCGAGATGTTCATGTCAGGATACTTAAAATAGTCTAAGATATCAAGGAAAATGGTTTTTACGAAATGTCTGAATGTGTGTGTGTGTGCGTGTGTGTATGTGCAGATTTGCTTGTCCGCAAGATACTGTCGTAATTTTCTACGGATTTTCTTCTAATTTGGTACTCAAGTAGGTTATCATATAACAAAGTTTGGGATTGTATTTGACACGAATCAGTTGAACATTTTTTTTCTTACAGCATTTATATAATTTTGGAAAAATCGTTCACACGCTATAACTTACGCAATTAAAGAGGCACCGGGCTGAAATTTTGTATATAAATGGATTACCTGTAAAACACTATGTGTACCAAATTTCGCGAGAATCTGTCGAATTGTTCTGATTTTATTACAATTTTAATTTTTTCAAAAATGTGTGCAAATACTATACATGCAAATTCTGAGATATCCGGCTGCAATTGCTTATATGATTTCACGATTTTTGATTTCTAATAAAGATTTTAGTCTAATGAACTGTTGAAATGTAAAAAAATTTCGATTTTGGTTAACAAAAAGAAAAAAAGCTATCACGAAAAAAAAAATGCGAAATATTGCACAGATCTATCTTAAATTTTCTTCATACTTAACCGACCGTTTAGAAAGATATTTGGTACAAATTTGACACCAATCGGTCGAGTGGTTCAAATTTTATGAAATTTTGAATTATTTGAAAAATCTCGTTCGAGCACTTGCTCATGCAAATGACTAGGTATTGGGTTCCAATTTATTTTACATATGGACTATCATTAACCAATTTTTGAATAACAATTTTACACAAATTGGTCAAGCGGTAAAAATTTTACGTCACTTTCAATTTTTATAAAAATGTCTTCCGCGTATAAACAAGCCTGCAAATTAGAACCTTGCAAATTACTTCCTCATTATTTTTCGCTTTCTATGAAGCTTCCTCTATGAGGAAGCCAAAATTGATCAATATACTTCCTATATAGCAATATACTTCCTATATAGCTTCGTAGAAAGCGAAAAATAATGAGGAAGCAATGTGCAAAGTTCCACTTTCCATCTTTATTTCATGATTTCATATACTATACTGAAATAAAGAAGAAGCCTAAACTTGAAATTTTTGCTCATCACTCTTGAAGGGAATCGCCTACTTTAGTTTTCAACTGAAAAGTTTTACATTTGAAATTTTAACGTCTTACCGAATCTGATCAGGAAAATCTAAGTTACTATTTTTTTCCGAATTTTCCGAACGAAATATGTATGTTCACATTCGGAGACATTTTCAAGGTCAAAAAGTTGAAAAAGATTTTTAAAAAACTCCTTCCGATGCTTGACCCATTTTTTTTTCAATTTTTTAATTTTTTTTATTATTTCGTCAATTTTATTAATTCATCAGTTTTCGAACTTCAAATAATTAAAATACTGAGAGAACTTCATTTGTAATCGAATAACTCAAAACCTCTGGTAACAAATCAACTATATTTGCAACTTATACTTCATTTTATTATGAATTTTTCATCACTTTATTGTCGGAGATATAATTTTGGAGAGCATGAGATAAAAATTGGATGTTCGTAGACAAATTTTATGAAATTATTATTAAAAATGCAATAAAAAAAACGTGGGGTAACCACCGAAAAGGACTTTCGAATCTTTTTTCTACTTTTTGACCTTGAAAATCTCGTCGAGTGTAAACATAAATATTTATTCCGCAAATTCGGAAAATTTTCGACAAAAAATAATACTTTGGATTTTCTTGATCGAATTAGGTAAGACGGCAAAGATCAAAGTTAAAATTTTCTGTTGAAAACTAAAGTAGTCGATTCCTTTTGGGAATGATGAGCAAAAAATCTCAACTTTGGCGTTCCTCTGTATTTCAGTATAGCGAATCGAACCATGAAAAAAAGAAGAGCACAAACAATCAAGGCCACATTTTTGTCCAATAATTAATGGAATAACCCCTATCATCGTAAAATTTACTTTGCAAAAATCGGCAGAAGATTGATTATTAATATAATGTTTTATATATATGGAACGGACACTTGGGTACAGTTTTCGCGGAATTTTTGTGCCATGTAGGAGAAAGCAGTAGCACGCGGCTCTTCGTGCTGACTTTTATAGATTTTGTGTCTGTATGTGTGTATTTTTAAAATTCATTCAGGTGATAAAAATAGAACACGAGAAATTTTAACGCGTTGTTATCGATATTGCCCGAGCGACTACTTTACACGCTTGTGCAAATGGATCGTACTTCTCTCTGGGGATAATTGAAACAGTATGAATAGTAAGGAATGTATTAACATTTACATGTTTTTTTAGAGCTTATGGTTAATTTCGTAATGAGCATCTCGTAATGAGATTGGGAATATAATTTCAATCATTTAATTTGATGAATTTCTATTGTATAGTTCTGTTATTAGTATTTTGCAGCTTTTGTTTATTCAATTAAATTTTTCAAGTGATTGTTCAAAAAAATTACTTACAATTTTGTGGTGATTTTTTGTCCACTTAACATCTCCATTTGTCCCACTATTTTTCAAACACTTTTTTTAAAATTGATTTTTTATTGAATTATTTCCCAAAATGAATGTATGAATTTTCATTTCCCAAAAAAACAGTTATTACTGAAGTTTTGTTCATCTCTTATTCAAAGAAGGTTTTAGTGGCTTTCTGGGTAGTAAAAGCAATATTGTGACTAAAACATTTCTATTACAATTTTTAAGAAACAGTTATTTTCATTCTGGTACATGAATAACGAATTATTATGTCACAATTATTGAAATTAAGCTTTATAGAAATCAGGGATGGCATTAAAATAAATTAAACGCTGAATAAATGTAAACAAAAAATATTTTTACACCAGAAAAATGATAATGCATGGACTATCTTTTTATATAAAACGAACTATACAGTTTGCTAGGTATAAAATATTGATAATACAGTGTTTCAGAAAATTATTGAGGACGCATTTTTTCTTCAATCAAATCGTTACTTCCACTTTGTAAATAGTTGAATATTCATTGTATATTGTCCTGTATAGAGTATATTATGTATTCATGTGGCAAAATAACCTTTGGTCTTCAATTTTTTTTGCTGAACTTTGGGTCTGAGGATTATGAAAATCCAATCATTTTATGTAATCTGATCTGCAGTCACTGCTTCAAGGATGCTTTTTTTTTAAATTGACAATCCACATTGTATCACTGGTATCAGAGTAAATACGTTCCAGCTGTTTACATAATGTTTTGTATGGTTTCACCAAGGTTGATCCCTGTCTGCTGCAGTGATAGCATAGCGGTTCCAACACCTAGCAGGAAAAGAGAATCTGGGTCAATAGTAGCGACGGGCTCCAATCTAATCTGTGTAATGCAGGCTGCAGTACATAGTAGTATATAGATTAAAACAAATCAAGAATTTGCCATTGAATCAAAGATCTTGGCCAGGGTTTTGTGAGAACCTGCGCAATGTTTGATGGCTAAACTCCAAAAATGCTTTCGAGCTCTGAATTTATGGTAAACTCCTCAAGTTTTCACACAGAAAGTCCTCTCTTTTAAGGGAGGACTTTAATTAGAGCGTTACAGAAAAAGCATTTTTCAGGAATCTACCTAACGTAATGGAGGACGCAAATTGTTTGAAATTTTTACAGATTATAGTATTATGTTTTTACTCTTCAAAAATGTGTTTGTTTTTTTTTTTTTTTTCAATAAAAAATTTTATGGATAAATTTCTAAACGCGTTTTTCTCGAAACAACTTTTGTATAGTATGCGGAAACTGTAAAAAAGAATCTAATCGACCAATCGATTTCTACTTTCTGCTACTTCGTTTGTAATTAAAAAATTGCCCATGCGAGCTAAAAAAGTTTTGAAAAAATTAATAATGTACTGTCGTTTTTGCATAATTTTGGATTTTGAACTTTTTCTTTCTTTTTATTGGGATATTTACTTTCGAATGGCTTATTTCCCCTGTTTTCCCGTTTCTACATGTAGACCACCTCAAAGTGTTGTCCGCAGCTACTCGTCCTTATAAACTACTGTAGCGCATTTTCACGAGGGCTCGGGAAAACTGCGGAAAACCTGGCAGATACAGGTGGCTTTATTTTTTACTGAGTTTCTACTGTATGAGAATACATTAGAAACTCAGAAAAATCATGTCCCGTTCAGCAGTTGACCCGCAAACCAGTGTACAGCTAAGCGGGCATCCATCCAAGTTATGGTCACAAACAATGCTGCTTAATTCTGAGAACCGCCGAAATCATACACCGACCACGCGTCCACTGCCGTCGGTTTAAACTCGTTTTTCAGGTACTCTTGATATGACGATAATGATAGTTTTTCCATAATTTCGTTGGTTCAAAAGCTCCAGAAAATAAAAATACATTTAAAAACAAACTTCCCAAATCCAAAGACGGCAACTTTTCCGCCAATTAGTAGCCGATGCGCGGGGCGTTGGCCTTCGACGACGTAATCAATTGTTTACAATGAATTTTTTCAACAGATACAATATTTTCGAAGAGTAAAAATATAACACACTGAACGGTCAATTTTTTTTAATTTTGCGTCATTCCTTACTTCAAGAAAAAAATCCTGAACAATAATATTATTAAAAAAACTTTTACAAAAATAAAAATTTTTTGCAACAAAAAAAAACTTTTGCAAAAAAAAACTTACAAAAAAAATATTCTACCAAAAAAAACTTATGGACAAAAAAATTTACAAAACTGTCTTGGTGTTAGAACAATCGCAACAAAGCAGTTTGAACTACCATTTCAACGAATCAAAAAATGAATTAAAAAAATATTTGCAATTCAAAAATATAAAACCAAACTTTAACACTTGGCGTCGCGACGCTACCGCGTCTCTTGATTATTTTAATGCTCCATCAGAGTTCCTCCCCAATATTAATTTAGGACAGTGTAGTAATGTTCTCTAAAAATTGTCTCTTTACAGAAATTCTTGGCTCAGTCTGATAGCACCAAAAGTGGTGATATCAGCTTGGCTGAGTTCATACACTATGTTCGAGAACACGAGAAGAATCTACGGCTTCAATTTTCCGACCTTGACAAGAATAGAGATGGTGAGTTTCAGGAAATTTTTTACTAAAAATTTGAATCTCAAATTTTGTGCGTTTGTCTGTCAACTATTTGAGTTTGGACCAGAATAAATTTTAAGTTTGTGATTATTCCACAGACGAGATAAAAAAACGAGGATATACGTGCCTCCAATTTTTTTATAGCCGTCGTTTTCGAAACATTTCCGTCCAAGATCGAGCTCAGGTGGCTTTTTAATATGTTTTTATCTATGTATTTAAGCCTATGTTGTATATTTTGTTTTTGGGAACAAAGAAGGCTTAATTTTATACTAAAACTTCATACAACATAAAAATTTAATCGGCTCATTTTTCACTTCAAGTTTCTGTTTTGGATTTTTTATTGCAAAATCTTACTTTCTACACCGTGTAGAAAAATTATGTCTTAAATTTCAAAATTCCTGGCGACTTTTAGGTAAAATCGACTTGGAAGAGTTGATAAGGGCATTTAAGGACCTAGGAGTCGAAATGGGTAGAGGCGAGGCCAAAAAGCTCTTACAAAGGTTCGTAAAAAGCAATTGCAAACTAAAAGCTCGTGTTATTCCAAACTAACAAATCATCTCTAAAAAAAATTGCAGAATGGATCAAGATGGAAGTCTGAACATTAGTTTCAACGAGTGGCGAGACTTTCTGTTGTACGCCCCGAGTACGAACATCCATGAGCTGATCCTCTACTGGCGTCACTCGACGGTGAGTTAATAGCAAAGAAAAAAAAATCTCAATAAATCGATCGAATTGCTAGCGAAAAGGCACGAAAAGTCCTTGAGCACGACGAGCACAATTGCTTCAAGTCCAGAAGATCTAGCGGCAATAGAGGACAATTAATCTTGCCCTCGCGATGCAATCTGACAAGGCGTTGACCTAGAAGATCCGTGGACAACTTTTCAAACATCACGTACCTTCGAATAGATTTATAAGAGCTGAGGAATCGCTCGTGTGTGCATAAATTGGAGACAACTCCTAACCACGGCGCTTAAGAAGTCGGTACAGTCAGGTCAATAAAGTACCAAGATTGCATGAATATTTTTAACGCATTTTTGAAGAGAAACTAGTAAAACGAAAGGAGAATCTCAAAAGATCCTACTAGATGTAGAAAAAAATGTAGAGCAATTCATTGAAACAAAAGTAACCCAGCTTACTTTACTCACCAATGAATCGCGTTCGTACTTTTTTGCAAGTCAAATTGTAATTATAATTGGATCTTGACTGGCACATTTAGTTTATCAGAGAACGGTTTAAAAATTCAGAGTTACTACCACCGTTTTACTTCCCTAATTAGAACAAAGACTTTTAAAAGCTATAGACTAACAGTAAACAAAGTTCAAGTTCAAATTGCCTACGAATCAGTCAAGCAGTCCAATTTTCGACACTTTAAATTTGTAGGAAACGTATTTTTAACTAAAACAAGTGAAGAACCCTGCAAATTGCTTTTTTTATATTTTTGGTTTTCAGAAAACTTTTTCTATAAGGAAAACCAATGAACGTACTTTCTCACAGAGAAAGCTCCTATGATACAAAAAATGATGAGACAATTTGCAAATTTCCTTTGAGGTTTTTTAAAATTTTCGTACGATTGACTGTACCGCCGAGGACTTCTTAATAAGTCGCACGCGCGCGTGGCTCGTGCGTTTTAAGCGACGATGACAGATGTGCGTGTTCAGTGAAAAGGCGCTAACGGATTCGATCTTCCATTTTTCGAGTTACAACAAGTAAAGAACCTTGCAAATTGCTACTTTCATGTTTTTGGTTTCCACAAACTTTTTTCTGTGTTTGTTTTTTCCGAGATTTTTATGTCAGGATGGTCATGATGGTCGAAAACATGGAGAAATCGTGGTGTGTGTGCGCGCGCACGCGCAGGGCTATTTTGCTCCGTAATATTTCATAAATGCAGGTTCTCTCAACGTTGTTTGTTATTAAATTTCACCGAAATCGGAAATTCGTATCGCATTTGTCGAACTCCGAAAATTTTGAAAAATCTACGTTGTTGCCCTAACTGTAACAAAACACGAGACCACAAACTTTAATTTTATGCATAAAATCGGCACTTTACAGCGATGATTAGCATATACTTTCGTTATAATCTGCAATATCGTTAAAATTTTTCAGAATTTAAGATTTTATAAAAGATTATGTGATTGAATTAACTTTAGCAGAATATACGATAGCAAATTCAAATTACATCCATAAAATCACTACTATTCAGCAATGACAGGTAAAGACTTTCGGCATAATTTGTTATGTGGTTCAGATTTTCCATAATTTTAACTTTTATTTTAAAAAAGCTGCAAATCGAAACATTGCAAATTGGTGCCTCATTATTGTTGGTTTTTTTTTCACAAAGCTTCCTCTATACGGAAGCCGAAATGATAAGCCAACAATAATGAGGAAGTACACTAATTGTAACAAAACACGAGCTCACGAACCTCAAATTTTATGCATAAAATCGGCACTTCATAGCGAAAATTAGTATATAGTTTCGTTATAATCTGCAATGTGGTTAGAATTTTTATAATTCAAAATTTTATAAAAGATTATGTCACTGCATTAACTTTAGTAAAACACTAGGCTAGTCGCACGCGCTGGCGCGCGTGCCTAAAAATTCTTTTGCGCTGCTGCGCTTTTATAACCTTTTAAAAAGTCATGGAAGTTGCAGCGCACGTACTATTCTTATGTCAAATTTGACACCAAACTGAACTTGTTTCTCGTGGACTTTTCCAGCAACCAATCACAGCGCGAATAGTTTGCTAACAATGCTTTCCGTTATCCATGAACTTTTTAAAAGAGAGATATGATAGCAAACTCAAATTACATACATAAAATCGTTACTATTCAGCAATGACAGGTAACAACTTTCGTCATAATTTATTATATGGTTCCGATTTTCCATAATTTTAACTTTCATTTTAAAAAAACTGCAAATTAGAACATTGCAAATTGATTCCTCATTATTGTTGTTTTTTTTTTACAAAGCTTCTTATATACAGAAGCCGAAATGAAAAGCCAACAATAATGAAGAAGCAATTTGCAAAAATGTACTTTGCAGCTTTTCAAAAATCTTGTTTTGAGCTGACGGTACCGTCGATGACTTCTTAATACGCTTTACGCACGAGCCACGCGCGTGTGTTGGTTTGTGCGTCTTAAGCGACGTCGACAGATGTGCGTGTCCAATGGAAAGCTGCTAACGCATTCGATCTTTCGTCCGGATTCGCCGATCCGGTGGGCTCGTCGCTCGGTTGCCGGTCTCTCGGCCTCCGGACGATGACGTAGAGCTCTCGCTCGCGTGTCACGCCTCGCTGACCTTGGAGGGGCCCCCACAGCTGTTGAGCTGCTGCCCGAGCAGCTGTCTCGTTGAGCAGCAGCCGCAGTGGCAGAGTCATGCGCAATGTCGTCGCCGTTACGCGTCGCGCTCGATCGTGTCTTTGTTTCTGAAACGGAGCGAGAGAATCGCTGACTGTACGTTCGCCCGCCCCGATTTCCCCGCTTCGTAACATATCGAGAGCCTCGCGTCATCGCGCGACGATGACCGCACTGCTGTTACACGAGACTCGACCTCTTCTTCGTCAACGGCTTCCGGATGTCGCGCCAGGAAGAAGATCCGAAGGCGAGGAGGACTCTGGTCTCGAGGATTTCGGCGGAGAAAGTCCGGGAGCGGACTTCCCCTCAGGACGTCACGCGCGGGGCAAGTAAGCGACTTGGAGAGGTCGTTTATGTCTAGTTTGTTGTGTATCGAACGCACCACATCGTCATTATTACACTGCATGATAATGGTGGGTTTTGTAGAAGTGAAAAAACCGACGGAGGGAATAATTGGAGGATGAGGAAGTAAAAAATGGACAGTCGAAGGCGTGGAGCGAAACTGGGTTACCTCTATTGACCGGAATCTTCAAGGACGTCGCTTCGCTAACCCGTGACCGAAATTATCCACACTGTGACATAAGCAAATCGGTTTACGAGTTCCTTTATGTATTATCGCATGATTGCTTATCGTTTCCGGCACTGACTTTTAGCGGCCAAGTTCCACTTAGATTGCGACGGAATTGTTTAGAGTGGAGAACAAAACCTGCGCTGTACCACGCCCGACAGGTCATACGTCGTCTACTATGCGCGAGAAAATTGCGATTTTAATTTACAGGTGCAAAATATCGAATGAATCTCACACTAACAAAAAATGGGTGATTATTTGTTTATGTAGACTTTTTTTTCAATATCGGAATACAGTTTATCGATACACATTAAGAAACAATTCTAAAGATAGAAAATAAAGTTTTTTTTTTCGCAAAGAAGACTGTAAATCTGAAAATGTATACGTTTTGTCGTATTTTATCGACTAAGAAATAATTATAGTCACAGGAAATGAACTTTTCTCAAAAAGAAAACTATGTTTGCCATTATTGAGTGAAATCGGGAAATCCTAAAAATGTCGGCGAATTAAAAAATGATCAGAGAAATCGGGGATCGTCGGAAATTTGTGTAATCCGATCGGAAAAAACAGATTCTTCAACACGAAAGCAAAATCATTGAATAACATGTTTTCCTCATATGCTAGGAATTTAGCCAATCGAATGTGTGACAGATTCATCGATATTTACGTTGAAAAATTTCGCAATATATACAGATACTTTATATGATGCTGAATTGTTGTGGAAGGAAAAATAATCATCCAGATTATATGCATAATTTTAAAAAAAATTCTACCATGCGAAATCAACTTAAAGCAGTTTACTCCTTTCGATTAACTAAGTTCAGTAGTCAATCGATTTTCCATTTATCCTTCAACTCTGGAAATTGCCGAGCGGTAAAAACTCATTGTCGGAAAGTGGATAGTCAGGTTTTGTCCATTTTCAAGCTGGGAATGCAGTCCTATAAAAGGTTTAAGAATTTACGCGAAGGAGGTCAGGTAGAAAGTACTGAATTTACCGGTCGCACTGCTGTAGCAAGACCGAAATCGCGATGGAAACTTTTTCTTACAATGTTCGCACAGCATCGAAAGCTATTGTTGGAGTAGAACACCCGTTGCATCGTGTTCCACTTAGCTTACACCGTTACACGAGGAGGTTTTCGAACGTGGGTGTTCTCTAGTCACGTCGTTCGCGTCATCGGTTCTCCACATAGTCTCACAGCGAAAGAGACTTTTTCGACGTGCCTAGCATTTCATTAAATTCGCTAATCCATCGAGAAGGCAACAGGTTATTCATTATTTAATGAAACTGGTTTGAAAACGACAATCTCCGGTATCTATAAGGTTCCGACGTCTAGACAGTCGGTCAATATCCTGCCTATTGATAACTTTGACAAATTTCCTTAATGGAAATGGAGTGCAAGCCGATAAAGTCGATACGGCGCAGCGTCATGTTAGTTATCGACGTTTTCTTATCAAAAGGTATTCGCATTATGCACGTAACTGTTTAAACTCACTGGACAAAACAGAGCTCACAAGAGAAGGGATTTCCCGACTTCATAATGCGATCATTCTATCGTGTGATTTGTCTATTATCTTTCAGTCAACTAAAGTGATCAGGAGGTTTCAACTCATTATGAAATCATTTCAAAAAGGATAAAAGATATAACGACGATCACTCGCACCGGTTACGGTTGCTTTTTGCAATGTTGGATACTTTCATTGAAAATAAAATTTACCGGTTTGTTATGGTCTTCAATGTTTTTAAAATTATGGGGCCATTTTAATTGTAAAATGCTAGAACATAATTTTTGTTTTTCGTTTGTGAAGAAATACTGATTTATATAGCATCTAACTTATTGGTACTTCGCTTTATCAAGCGCTTTTTTCAATTACATAAAATCTATTTCTCGATCATGTGTCGAAAATCAGGGACATGAAAATTACAATTTCATATCGACTTAATATTTAAAAGAAACTCTACAACAATTACATATGAAGGATCTCATATAAAATGAAAATTAAGACTTTTGAATGTTTTAAGCATACGTATTGAACACAGAATATTCCAGGACATGTTTTAAATGTAAGAATATCAAAGCTCAAAATCTGTAGCCACAATTCGATTATTTTCATACAGAAATTGCGTTTTACGATTTTAAAAAATAGGCATCGCGTTTCAGAGATAGTTGTGAAGGCTTTTTTTAAGTAGACAGTAATTTGGATATGACACAAAAAACCATGAGTGAAAGAACCGACGGTGAGTCAGCATTATTGCGTTCTTAGCTATATTTCAATGAATTAAATGGCCCAAGACCTGTAAACAAATGCAGTGTTGAAAAAATTACAGGAAAACCCCTTAACGCTGCTATGTCACATGGGGACCCCAACGAGCAGTTAGGAGGAACCCACGTGACAATCACTGAGCTCGTAGGCTTAATAGTGGTTTTTTCCCGACCGTTGCACCATCCTTGTATTTATTCACTTGTGTTTACGATCAATTGAGCAAAATTACGTTTATCGCACGTCTGACTATTGAGTCTTGTTTTTCATTGGTAACGGCTGTCAACGCCTGTCGCGTTGATGACGTCGGTGTCGACTGCTCGCTATCAACCGGACGGCGCGTGTTTCTAATTGTTGGCTTATAAAACGATGTATCACTGAAATTTTTCGAGGAAATTGTGGCAACATAGGTTACTGAGACATTAAATAATTATCCAACGTTTGGTAACAGGTTTACCGGTATTTGCAACAGATAATTCTACGTTATCCAACGTTCGACGTCGCCTGATTATCTTCCCTGATCCAGTTGTAATCCGAAAGCTGCAAGATGCCGAATCTGTAGAATATTCTGACCAATGTTCACTGAATATCAACGGACGAATTCGAACTGGTCCTGCGACCAAATAGGAGCTGTTGAATCTCAGCGAGTCAACGTGGACGAGAATTGCTGCTTACGAGTGACAATGAACCGAAAAGCTTCTTTAATCATCACCGACGTGAACCAGTTATCATCAGTAATGAATGACTCAGCAGTGCGGTGCTCACTCCAGGATTGTTTATTCTGTCAAGAACCTGTTCAACAAATTTAAGTTCATCTAAAGATTAATTTTCCGATGACAACGTTCGAAGATGGAGAATTATTCAAATTTAAATATTATTCCAAAATAGATAACGATTGGAATTAAACAAAAATGTCTTTCTAATTCTTTTTGCTGATTATTGCATATAATACTATCGTGGTATCATTTTTTTTCCAGAATAGTAATTTCAATTACTCTTTTTGCCACTTTACGAATGTTTGTTAACGACATCATGTTATTATCAGTAATGAATCAACGGTGCGGCGTGCACTTCGAGATTTGTCCGGACCGACAAGAACCTAAAGAATGTAGATGAGATTTGGAACGCGGGGTATATTCCAACATTTACTTGAGTGTTGCAAATGATTTTACATCATTGTGTGCAAATAATACGCAATATAGATTATTCCTATCTTGGTAAAAAAAATGATAGACCATTTATATCACTCGGGAAAAAAAATCCTTACATATGATCGTATATGCTCGTATATGATTCTATACGGTTATATGTAGTTGTATGTAATCATAGATAATCATAAATAATACATTTTTCGAAGATAGAATAGTAATTCCAATGATTCTTTATTCTGTTTAGCCAATTACTGTTTCAAATATAAAACCCATCAATTTTTGAAACTCTATTGGATATAGAGCGTACAATTAATTAATCCATCTGCAAACTAAATCGTATCGCAAAAAAATAAAAAGTCTTACAGCAGCGATTGCCTATTTTCTTGTGGTCATCGTAACCGCTGTTAGTAATCGCTTGTCGCCTGTAATCCACGCTGGGGGCAATCGGTTAGCCGCTGTTATCAAAAGGGGGAAACAACTCCAGTGGCAAATACCGAAAACATGATAAAGTGCGCAAGTCGCCTGTGAATTTCTCGACCACAATGTAAAATGGTCAACAGTTCGGAATATGTTTCATCTACAAAACGCCGAATAGATCGCGCTGCATCTGCATGAAATTGGCGCATTTCTATAATGTTGAAATACGCGGAGTACGTTTCATCAGCCGGACGCGAAAGGCTGACGTCATTCGTTCTCGGAATACCCTTCTCGTCGCGTAGGCTACGCACTGTGTGCTCCAAACGCTCTGTGTCTACTTCAGCTTGCTGGTAAAATGTCGATTGTCGCAAAGAGCGCGCAAAGGTTAACAGGCATGGCGATGAAAGACTCCGCGTGTGTCAAGATAGCGAAAAGTGAAAGCTTTACCGAAAAACGGCCTTGTAAAATATCCAAATGTCGTTGGCGAAATGTTTCACCTTTCTCCCATAAGACCGACTGAATATCTTTGTAACCGTTGGCACTTGTCCCAAGCATCCGAAAATACTTTGCTCTGTATTTTATCTAATCAGCGAAGGATCGCGTTCGACGGATTCTTCGATTTTTTTGTCGCAGGTTATCGCCTCTTGGAATTCGGCGTTATCATCGACCGGATGTTCGAATTATGAGCAACGAAGACTGGAAGATTTCCGTATGCAAATCGTTTCCTGTTGCTCTGGAGGTGGAAAAACTTCTGCCAGAAGAAAGGGACACGATGCGTTAATTTAGCAAACTCAGTGCCGACGCAAAGATTCCTCGTGACAATATTTATCAAATACACGACGGGAAAATGTTATTCTTCGCAACGTCATGAGTGGACTTTGATTCTTCTGAGGATTTTATCAAGTTGTTAACCTAAAGCGCTTTTATTTCTGGTAAAATTGGAATTGACGCTTAAAACTGGTGGCAACCGGTTATCCGAGAGAACTTTTATTCTTAGCAGCTTTGAACGCGTCCCTACAACCAACAAGCGCCTTTTCTTCACTGTAATTTATTCGGCAAGCGATACTTAAATGGCTGACAAATCGAATCGATGTAACCTCGATTACGGTTACTGCCTCGGGAATTCAAGAACTGCAGCTTCGTTTTCCTTGTTGTTGGCCTCACTCTTACAACCGGAGGGTTAATAAGAATGTGAGGAGGAAGTCTGGAGCCCGTTGAAAACGTTTCAAGGCTCTTCCTGCATGACAGAGTTGCAAAAAAAATATAATTGACTTGATTATAATTGAACTGTATGTTGAAGTTATTTTGATTGATCGAAAATATCTAGAGTTGAAAAACTTTCAGGTGCTTTCGATATAAAAATATAATTTTTATTCTCATAAATATGTTCTTCAACAGCGGAACTCGAACTTTTTCGAATTGATGCTCTAAAGCAAAAACAAATAAGGTTTTTCAGAAATTTTTTCTGAAGTGATTAATTACATAAATCGTTGAAAAAATTACAGTTAATTTTGTTATATTTCTACTCTTGAAAAATATATTTTTTTTTGTTATGTTTCTACTCTTGAAAAATATATTTTTTTTATTGTAAAAGTTCGATCGTAAGCAAGTCGGATTGGCGCAAAAGATGCCTGAAAATTATTTTCAAAAGTATGCATTTCTTCATATTGAAAGTATCTGAAAGGAGAAGTTCAGAATTTAATGTACGTGTTGAGTATTTTTTGTGCGAAAAAATGTTCTATTATTCATTTTTTAATACGGTTATTAGAGTTCTCCCTTTAAAGTGTTGAACTGATCGAAGCTCTTTCATTTGTCAAAAAAAAATCTCAATGTTTGACGCAAAATGAAAATTCTATTGGCGAACTAAGCAAGAGTTATGTAATTACTATAAACTACATATGAAATACGAAAAAAAACACAATTTAACGTTTAGTTGAATCGGAAAGGTGATTATTCGTTAATTGCGCTCAACCTTGCACGGCAGAGTAGAATAACCGCCAGCTCCCACTTCTAGAATATCAGCCGCGCGGAGCGTTTCACTTTACTTTCAAAGTGAAACCTGCAAGAGAAGTACTTCGATTCTGCCGTTGCGATTGCCATTCACAACTAAATAGATATTCGGGGGCCCGTCGAAAAAGCTGTAGGCCTACGAGCTGGGATAAAAAGCGACTGGAATTATGTCAAGTGACGTCATTGCTTCTCAGTTATTACCTCAGCGTCGCCGTGTTCAGTCGTAATCGTTCCAACAAAACACGACAGATTTAAGCGTACACTTATGTTACGAATGATATTTGTAATATTGGGAGCCTTGAGAAAATGCCACGAATTTCTATTTTATGTGAAGTTATTGTGTTAACGAGTTATTGTGATCAACAATGATCGAATCAGCGTCAATATTGATATGCTGAGACTTACGTTTATCTTATAATTTACGTTAATCTTGAAAATATTAGGAGCCTTGAGGATGCTCGTTGAGCTCCTAAGTGTCTTTGACCGGATTGACAGTCTGAGAAATCGTACTTGCAATACTGTTCGACGAAAAGCACTGGTTTGCGGAGTATGTCGAATACACCAAGTGTTATAAACTCTCCAGTCGTTAAAGAGACGCTTCGTTAGGAAGAGGTTTCATTGCCTTGTATGTAACATGTGCTGTTGATTGTAGGAGTTTCTCTGGAGGCTCGTCGGCTGCACGTCTACGAACTGTGATAAAACGCCAGACGGATTCTCTACAGTGACGTCAATGACCCCAGATTATTACCTCAGTCTTCCGGAGTTGTCGTGACCGACAATAACGTTGCAGCAACAGAATTGATGAGTTTAGGTGTACACTATTGTCACGAGTAAACTTGATAGTATCGGAGGCCTTGGAAAAGCTCGAGGAACTCGTCAGGTGTCTCTGACCGACAGAAGCTCCACAATATTGCACTTGAACTACTATCAAACGGAAAAAACCATCCTGCAGAGTTTGACAAATAAAACAAACGATGAAATCGCTTCAGTGGTTAATGAAACCACCGATTCGCTTGTAGCATGTCTTATGATTTCATTATTTCTGGAGGCTCGTTGGAAAAGCAGTACGTCTACAAACTGCGATAAAACGCTAGACGGATTCTCTACAGTGACGTCAATGACCTTAGATTATTACCTCAGTCTTCGGGAGTTGCCGTGACGGGCAATAAGAATAAGAATAAGACAATAAGAATTGACAAATTCAAGCGGAAACTAATGCCATGAGTGAACTTGAAAAAACTTGAGCCCTTGACGAAGCTCGATAAACCGAAAAATTGAATTTCATTCCAGCTGCCAATAAAGCGCGTAATCGCGTTTAAACGTGAAGTAATCATTCTGATGGTTGTTTTGGAGGTCTGTCAAAATAACTGCGATAAAATGCGATTCGCATTGCTTACATTGACGTCAATGGCATTATATTGGTAACACGTTAATACGGAGTCGCCGTGACCATCACTAATCGACCCAGCAAACAAAAATGATGCATTTAGACGTACACGAATGTCACACGTGATCTTGACAATATTGGAAGCCTCGAGGAAGCTTTACGAATTTTAAAAGTGTCCTTAAGCGGAAATAAATCATTTTATTTCCCAATTAAGAAAACTAAACTCTGCAAGCCTTAGAGTTGTGAATGGAATTAATTTTGTTAGTTTTAAGGGCTCATGAAAAAGATATCAGAAAAAAGCGAGCCGCATTCTTGACAATGATGCTAATGTGCTTAAATTGTTACTTAAACAATAATCCTGTTAGCGTTGCTAAACTTGGGATTTTTTAAATTTAGGTACACACAAAAATGCCAAGTGATCTAGACCATATTCCGAGCTTCGAAAACGCTCGGCTGTGGAACTTTGTTTATAATTTTGCTGGTGTTAAAAAACGCAGCATTCTTTGCAATCAACAGCATGCTCTTCACAATAAGAGTTCCAGCAACAGAATTGATAAAAAAATTCATGCAAAGGTGTATAAAAATCTTCAGCGATCGTAACTTGTTGCTGAAAAAAAAAACCAAAGTATAACCGCTCTTTTCCGTTGAAACCTTAGTCTTTGTCTGGTCCCCAAAACCGAAAAAGAACTGAGTAATTTTTTTAATAATAATTATTGACTGTGCTGCATCTACTTAACTTGAACGGCTCTATTTTTATCTTTAGATATTATGTTCAGATTGATTTGGTAGTTTCGTTTATATTTGATCGCGGATAACAATTAAATGTTATGCCACGTGGAACGCGGACCCAAAATCTTGGGGAGATGAATCTGAGCTTCAGATCATTCGACTATTCACATCTTTATAAAATCTATTTTGTTTGTTTATTCGAAGTATGAGGAAATTTCAATATGTTACCTTCACTCGTATAATTATAATTACGTTCAATTTTATTTAATCACTACCTCGGAAGTTCAGTCGTTGTAACAGTGTGATGTAGATACTTAAACATGTGTCATGATGAGAGCTTGCAGAATATATGGCAAGTGAATATACAACAATTAAAATAATCGATTTCGGTGAAAATTTATTGAATCTGTTTTTATTCACTTAAATAGACAATATAAATATATATGCACAAATATGCGAGTACTATTGTGGTCTAAGACTCAATTCATACCCACTTATGTCCAACCAATGCCATAAAAAATGTTAATTTTTATCCGCGATCACATGATACTTAACTGACTAATAATTGGAAATATGTGAAAACAAAACTGAAGTCGTTCAGTTAAACGCAATAAAGTCAATAATTTTGTTTCTTAGAAAAAAGTTCGGTTCTCCTTTGGTTGTTGCAACCAAAAACTGACCCCAAGCATTAACAGATAAAAGTAATCCGTTTCACTGCTTATTGCGGTCTGTTTTCTTTCTCAACGTAGGTGTATGTTCACCAGTCAGGTGAACATATTTTTGGTTCTTTTTCCTAGAAAGCAGCAGGTCGCATAATTTTCCATGGTCGCTGATCGAAGGTTCGTCCAATTGACCTACTATCTAAGTAATAAAAACTCCACAGACTGAGTCAACAGAAGCTAACTCAAAAATGCTTCCAGTTGATAATGGACCGCGCGATTGTGGTGGCTGAGATGTTAATTTTTGCTGGTTGTTCTAGAGTCAACGGCGGAGTCTAAGCGAACAGCATGAGTCGTTAGGCAAGAGCCTGGGCAACGTAATCTAGCCGGCAGGCGGATAACTACACAACGGAGGCGGGTCGTGTCTACAGTGACGTAGAGAAGCGCTTGTGGTGGGGTTCCCATCGTGTCGAAGAGCCGCTCACCGCTATCTCTCCATTCCAATTCACTGCCGGTTAGTCGAGGAGTCCCCGTGGCTGCGAAAGCGAGCCTCAGTGTCTCGAGTTCGGTGTTACTCCGATGAGCTCTCTCGCCACCGGTGCGAATAAGACCGAAGCGAAATCACGCGCTTGTGACCGACAAAAAAAACACCATAGCGTGGACCAATAAGGATTTATACTTGGATCTAGTGACTGTGAATGTTATTTAAAACCTCAAGATCAATCATGCTGGAGCAGGAGCGTGTCGACAACGGCTGCCAAGTCTGCGCCGAGTTCCTACAGAATTATCATGAGCTTCTGCAGAGGGTAAGCCAAGAATTGGACTTAAGACTACAGAGGACGTTGGATCATCGATTTGCCACGTGCGGAATATTATTCCTATTCTTGTTAACATGATAGTTACTCATCGAAGCAGATTCTGCACTCGCTCCAGTGAAACGGAAACCCTCGGGCTTCCAAACTGCTTTATGACCTTCTTGACCTGAATTAGATTAAGCCAAATGTGCCAAAGCAAGTTAGAAGTTGTTATAATTGATCTTCCGCGGGTGGATAAAACGTGGATCGTTTTTTAAGGCTGTGAAAGAAGATTTTTAAATACAGTTTTCGTGAAAGTCTTCGCTCCCGCCAAGAATTCTCTGGGGTACGGTCGAAACGGTCCTAATATAGTGGAGTAGCGACAGTGCTGTACTACAGCGACTCAGGCACCCGAACCACAAGCTTTCGCAAAGTATTTTAAGTCCTAGACGATGAGTCACTGTGATTCATGAACTTGTGGAGTAGATTTTCCAGAGTTCAGGACATCAGTCGTTTCTTTTTCGTCTAGACCGAGACAAACAGGTGGTCTTACCCGTCGTGATGGCTTATAACGTCTTTTACAGAGTAATGCCATGCGTTTCGATTGTCATCTCGCTTATCGTCACAGAATTATAAAGTCTGAGAATGGAAGTTATTATCTATTGTCGTCACAATTAATTCTGTCGATGTCTTCATTGGTTTCTCCTGGGTGATAATAATTATCGGGCAGAAAAATTTTCTCGAAGTAGATTCTGCGATTCGCCTTGGGTTTTATTCCTTTATCTTTATTAAGAAAGGTTTTATGGCGAAATGGCAGCTACTTAAATGAAGACGTTATCTCGTAAAAATTAGCACAGCTTAATACTTTAGAGGACGATGAGTATGTTCCTTTTTTTCCTCCAAATTATTTCTGCATCAGTAAATACGTGGAAATTTTTTCTTTTGAAGCTGTTAATGTATTTTCTATGAATTTCAAAATTATTTGCAATGCAGTAAAGGAAGAAACGAATCTTCCTGTATAAGAAAGCATTATTATGATTTCTTGTATATGTGATATGTAAAAATTACTTAGCAAACAGTAATAAAAAACTTGGTAATAGAAACAGTGATAGAAAACACTTGGCAAAAAAAATGTTTACTAATCAATAACTCGTGGAATTTTAAAAATGAATCTTCAGGGTAACGTTGAATTATCGTTTTTTATTTCCATTGAATTAGTTTTTAAATAACCATTCAAAAACCTGGCAGAAAATTATTTGTTTAATAAAAAGTTTGCTTAACGCCGGAATAACTTTAACTACTGGGAAATTAAGTGTGGGATAAATGTATAACTGTTGCATATGTTAAGGAAGTTGTGCTAAGTCTCGTAAGGAGCGAATCGTGATATCTAGGCGCGAGATTCATTGGCGTGTTATCTGAGGTGATATCGATTCAGATTCACGACACTCGAGACGTCAAGTTACATATGGCGATGAGAAGTCGCGGTTGCTTGACACGTTGGCAGAATTCGTAGATTAAAGCATGCGAAAAAATGCGGTTAGTTGGACCGTCCTAACCCGGGGAACCGGCGCGGATAGCTATTCTAGAAAGTTTGTCAAGGCCGAGATTCGAGTGGTTGACTGCAGCGCTAAAAAATGTACCAGAAAATTATAATATCAGACTGGAAGGTTTTATTCACAATCTCTGCCATACATTTCTTGTCCACTTATATTACTGCTTGTCCAATTTTTGATAATAAGCATATTAATATTAGAAAGCGTTTTTGAATGAACCACTGTAATTTTCACTTGTGATCAGAGTTGTAAATCCCCATAAATTCAAGAAATATATATTTCATCCTACAATTTGTTATGCAATTATGATTTCAGAATAATAACCTACGGCGATTATTAAATTATGTGTGAACATTTGTATAGCTACAATAAAATGGCATTTCCGGTTGAATACAAAATGGTCATCCGGTTAAATAAAAAATGGTCACAGTTCTCTATCACTTTCGTACAGCACTAACTTTATTTAGACATCACAAAAACTGTCTTGGAATTTTATCGAAAATAGATATAAATTTTTTTTTCAAAAGTTAACATATCGTATTATAATCTCGGCAAATTATAATTCGAAAATCGTATTTTTAAAGTGAATTTAACCATCATTTATACTCCCGAAAGTATTAGGTATTTACAACGGGCATGTCACAGTGAACTGGGAATATTTTTTAACTGTGAATTCGAGAAAGTTTGTCAAGGAGTAGATTTGAATGGCTGATTGTTACGTGGCGGCGAGAGTGAGTCCCCGAAGAAGGCGAACCGGCGTGGACACCCCGGATACCAACGAAGTAGATGTGCCGAAGTAGGAGAGAGAGAGAGAGCAAAAAGCGAGCGATTAAAATATTTAGAACTGACATTGGGCAAAGTACCAAGCGATGCTCTGGCAAAATGCCGTAGACCGGATAGAAGAAGCGCAGCGGAGGCGCTCGAAATTATCGGCAGCCTGTTTCTGCTTCGCTACTACTTCTCTCGTCTTGTGACTTCCAATCATCGTCAGTCCCACTTCGTCTCAACCCTCGTTTTAATTGCTCCTGCTGAGGAGTTTCTGAGCTGAAACATAAACTAATACCCGCACCAGTCATCGTGAAGAACCTAATAATATTCGCGAAAAGAGTATCAACTAAACTCTGGTGCAAAATGGATAGTCTTGACAATATCGACAGCGATTTTTTCCTCGAGATTTACGTTAAGTTAAGTACTGAAACACGTAGGACATCTTCCGTAATCTTCTGTCATGGAGACTTCCTTCATTTGTCCCTGTATGCAACATTTCCGTTATTTTGCTTTTTTTCGTTACAGTTTCTTTAGATTTTTCTTTTGACGTTTATTTGATGGTCATTTTATTTACCGATTTTTCTTTATTGTAGGTGTATAAAATAAATATAAGTAAAAGAAACTCTATAATTTATTGTCATCGATCAATTCGGTAGAACAAAGAATTTTGTTGCAATTAAGGGACGAATAAAACAAAAAATGGTGTTTGCAAAGTAGCGAGAAGGAAGTTGCTCCCGAATCATCTTTAGAGACGATTGTGTCGTTTAGCAATCGTCCGGAGATCGTATGGTTTCACATGATTGTCTGTCCTCGACTTGCGAACTCCGTCTTAATTAAAAGCGACACACGTTGCTTGTATTTCATTGTCGTATTCTGTGTTTGAACAATCAACTCTCACCTCGTCGACGTCTGATAAAACGCGTTTGGTGCTGATACTTTGTTGAGATTACCTTGAGAATATTATTATGATTATTTCATTGACTGTGACAGTCAATTGCGCGTTGGATTTTACACTCCAGAAATGTAGGCTTTACACTTTCAAAGTTCACTTACACGAGCCGATTGTCTAATGCACCTGATTCTCACGTGAAGCGAAGCTTACACTCGTGAATAAGTCGCGAATCGGAAAGCACAAGTTCACAAAAAGATATAAATCCGATTGACGACGTTTCGTAGCGAAATGATCTTCGGGCACGTGGCTTGTCGTGAGTTGTGCAATACCGCACGGGGACGTAGTACGGTCTCGGTGAATCCGGTTATAAGCGGTTTCGTGAAAGCCGGCACAGATAGTCTCTTCTGGCAAGCTTTTGGAATACGTACGGATATTTCCTCTGCCATTGCAGAATCAGCAAGATGCTCCAAAATCCCTACACTGTTAGAAATTATTGGTAGTTTTTATTCATAAACTCGTCAGCAAAATTTAATGAACAATTGTGGTACAGAATTCATGTACTTTTTCAGTAAAATTAAAGCAAATTATTAAAATTCAAGTACTTTTACTGTGCAATTTAAGTAAATTATTGAATATGCTGTAACATACATTAATTATACATTACACTTGTATACTAAATTTCATATACTAGTTTGTGAATAAAAACTTCTAATAAAAGTACACTAAATTTCAAGCAGATTTTTTTTACAGTGTAGTCCATTTCAAATTGATAGGAATATTAATGAAATAAAAATTAAGGAAATGCATAAATAAAATAATACGTGAATTATTTTGAAATATTGATGAAATATTTTCCACTGAAAGTGGAAATTCTCATTACAAATACAAATAAAGAGATACAAAGTAGAACTTTGCACATTGCTTCCTCATTAATTGTTATCATTGGCAAAGCCGCCTCTATGAGGAAGTTTATTCAATTTAATCTTGGCTTACTCATAGCGGAAGGTTTCAGAAAGACAATTTAGTACGTAGCAAAGCCGAAGATTTTTTTCTCTGTGGCGACAATTTCAGTCGATTTGTTGAAATTTCACCTGAATTAGAGCAAAAAGAAAATTTGTTGAAAATTTCAAAATGCCATATAAAGCTAATCACTCGAAACGAATTCCAAAGTCACATTCCTTCGTTTAATCTGAATACCAAGTTTCAGCTCGATAGCTAAAAAATTGCCGCAGCCAGAGAGCATACAGTGAATTTATAAAAAAATTCAATATCTTATAAAATTTGAACCACTTTATCGACTTTCAGCAAATTCAAGATCTACTACAACTGAATATTAATTCTACCTTGCAGGAAATTTGAGCATCGTTGGTAGAAGATAACTCTAATTATTAGAAAAACAAAAAGTTTTTAAAAGTCTACTATGTAACCACAACTGCTTTATGGATTTTGCTCAAATTCGATATTGATCGTCATTTTTTTAATTCTTTATTTGTTGATAACTATTCAGCTCATTAGCTAAAAAATTGCGGAAGCTAGAGAACATACAGATATACTCGAAAAATTTCAAGTCTTATAAATTGTGAAACAATTTAAAAAATGTATACATAGGAAGGGGCATTGTTCCAAATTTAAGCTTGATTGTTAAAGTCGTTTTCGACACACACTCACACACACACACACAAACAAAAACACACACATCTAGACGTTTGGGCTAATCCACTTTTCTAGACATTTTAGACGATTTTTGATGTCCTGACATGAAACTTTCCAAAACAAAATTTTTAACAAAAACAAAGCTCCCTCTATGAGGAAGCAATAATATAACCTCAACCTTGACCACCACAGAATCGGCAGGATGTTCAAAATACTTTGGCCAATTAGTATTAAAGTTCGTATTAATTCTAAATTTAGAATGAATACGAATATGAATAAAGTCAACGTCGAATAAATTAATGATGACTATGAAATAAACTATAAACAAAAAGAAGGATTTCGCAATATTTAACAGTTCTCCACGCAACGGAAAATTGTATATGCTTGAACTCGTATACAATACAAGTACAAATAATAAAAAGATTGATTATTGCCGAATAAAAATGTTACCAAAAATGTGTTGTAACGAATTTTGGAAATCATCTAAAACAAATGAAACTCGGCATGATGTCAAACCTTCAGTCTGACTGGCACTTATGAAAAATATGCAGCATTATTCAAAGAATTATTTTATGAATCACGTACTAAGTCACGATTTTCCCGTACAAAATGCCGCTCCGAATTTTCCGCGGGTACGTTTTCCCGAATAATGTCCTAACGCGAGAATTCGCGAGTATACGCGCTAATTTTTTATAATGGATTCTCGTTAATATCTGGTATTTATTATTATGATTTTAGTATATGGACATTGGGGAGGATATGGGAGTACCGGATGACTTCACAAACAGTGAAATGGTCTCTGGAATGTGGTGGAGGCACTTGTTGGCAGGTGGAATCGCAGGTGCTGTCTCTCGGACCTGTACAGCTCCCCTGGATCGCATCAAAGTCTATCTGCAGGTAAAAATTCATTAATCTTAAGAACACTGTAAAAAGTATTTGCAATCTTCATATACTGTATACAAAATTTCATATACCGTATATTTACTGAACCCGTGTAGAAAATTCAATTTAATATACGAAAAACAAAATGAAAATTCAATGTACATATTCTAAAATTAAAGTTATATTACAAATACGGTTTGTATTTGGTGCATCAATTAATACGAATTTTGTAACGAATGTAGCAGAACTGTATGTGAATTCGACGATATACAATTATACTCTTAATTTTTTTTTTCAGTAAATCGGATGATGATGAACGCTATATTTGATACAATAATTTTTTTTTCAATTGTTTTATCAGGTTCACGGTACTCGACAATGCAACATAATGAGTTGCTTTAGGTATATGCTCCGAGAAGGTGGCATACTCAGTCTGTGGCGTGGAAACGGTATAAACGTACTTAAAATTGGTCCTGAGACGGCGTTGAAGTTCGCAGCTTACGAACAGGTGAAACGTGCGATCAAGGGAACCGACACAAGGGAACTCGGCATTGACGAGCGGTTTATGGCGGGTTCTCTCGCCGGTGGAATCAGTCAGTCGGCTATTTATCCTTTAGAGGTAATAAATTGCATTCTATGAAATTGAGAGGAACCTATAAGGCGAAAAGATTGGACACAAGTTATTTTAGTAATAGTTATGATTTACTGCAAAAGAAAAAATTCAATTTCGAATTCATTGAAACTATACTTTTGCCTGGAGAGTTAATTATCTCACAGAGAAACTTATAAGAAAACTGGCGCTGCACTTAAAAAAGACAATAGTTGCTAATAATTTTGCAAACTGATAAAGAATTTTGGAACTTTTTAAGTTCTCGGAATAGTAGTAATTTTCAAATTTTCGTTGGTATTCTGATTGACTGAATAGTCAATTACAAATACAACTTTCGCAAATATTTTAATAATTGTTCGGTAAAAAGTTTATTATTGGCATTTTGTATAAGCTAAAAAAGTTTTGTTTGAAATGCAAGCTCAAAATAATAGATAGCTTCGGTAATACACATAATTGCAGTTTGTACATTGGCCAATATTTAAACGATTTTTAGCATGTTTTTCTTAGTTTTCATTGAAATTACTATGGTTAAGGATGTAGGAGCGCGATGGGGTGCCTATCTTCCTGAAAAGTGTGAATTCAGAGAGAAGTTCGAACATTTCTCGATGGAATAAAAATCTGAAAACAATCAAGCATACAAAAAGTCCGGAAAAGATTAATTTTGAATATTAATAATTGCAAAATGTTATTAACAAATCGGTGGAAAAAAAAATGGTTCAACAAATTATCCGTTACCCTAACTTTTTTTCGAATGAAAATGAATCGTTAAATTTTCTGAATACGTATGAATTTTTTCAGAATTGCGTCTGTTTTTTTTTCTTGTATGAGCTGTATTTGCGAAACTATTCGATCAATCGTTTGAAAACTTTTTGGGAGTAATAGGTGGTTTTGTGACAGCATCATATGAAAAATTCGTAACATAACATGCATTTTTTAAGAAAAAGAAATTCCAAAAACAAAATTTCGTCCTTTAGAACAAATTCTGAAAAAATTCGTACGTATTCAGAAAAATTAATGAATCATTTACATTCGAAAAAAAAGTCAGGCTGACGGATAATCTGTAGAACAATTTTTTTTTCACGTATTTGTGAATAACATTGTCCAATTATTGATATGCAAAAGTAAAATTTTCCGCACCTGTTGTATGCTTGATTTTTTGCAGATCTTTCTTCCATCGGAAAGTGTTCGAATTTCTCTCTGAATTCCGACTTTTGATCGCGCTTGACCCCATCGCGCTCCTACATCCTTAATATAAACTGTTTCTACCGACACTGGTGGTTGTACGGTTAGTGTACGGCCCTGGCGATCCTCCGAGTTAAGCAGCATTGTTTGCGGCCATAACTTCGATGGGTTGATCGCTTAGCCGAGCCCAGCTGGCGCATCAACCAGTGAACGGGAGGTCAGTTTTTCCGAGGCCTCGGTGGATATACTTAAGCAAGTTACTTTCGTATATACACCGGGAAATCAGCACAGTATACGGCCATCGGTACCGGTACGGGTTTTCCGGATTTGCCCGGTGCATGCCCGTTGAAAATGCGGGAGAGTGTACCTAAGTCAGCTGCGGACGCATTGGAAGTTAGTTCAGCCTAGGGAAGTTTAGGTATCGAGTAATAGGAGGAAAATTTAGGGGGAAGCCAGGTGAAAACCTTGCCGGGTGTACCTCGGAATCGGAACTGACGCAGAATATCTCTAAACTATTCCCATTCATGCATAAAATTGACATCTGTCCGTTTCTTTGTAGTCATAAAATTGCGATTATCCGAAAATTCTTTACCTTGCTAGTTTTCCGAGTTGTTAGTTTTCCTATATTTCAAATCTGCATTTTTATTAATATTTGAATAAGTTGGAAGTAAAATGGTCATTATTGATGTTGAATATTATTTATTTCCGTTAATTAGGTGCTGAAAACAAGACTAGCACTGCGCAAGACCGGAGAGTTTCGGGGGATCTTGGACGCAGCGATAAAAATCTACAGTCAGGGAGGTTTGAAAAGTTTTTACCGAGGCTACATTCCCAATCTCATTGGAATACTCCCATACGCTGGCATCGATTTGGCTGTGTACGAGGTACGCGTCTAGTTTAAACTTGACATCTCAAATAATTTACATCGACTATTTCAATACCCATTGTCCAAATATTAATATCCACACCGTTGTTGTATATTTCAGACGCTGAAGAATAGATATTTACGTTCGCATAAGAAAGAGGAGCAACCAGCATTCTGGGTGCTTCTATTGTGCGGCACCGCTTCGAGTACAGCAGGACAAGTGTGCTCGTACCCGTTAGCTCTAGTCAGAACCCGGTTACAAGCGCAAATATCCCCGGGTAAAGCGCCCAATACGATGGTCGGAGTTTTCCAAGACATCATTCACAGAGAAGGCGTTCGTGGCTTGTACCGCGGCTTGACGCCTAATTTCCTGAAGGTACGCACCAATTCTTATCAGCATTACTTAGCGACGGACTAAATACTATTTTTTATTCCAATCGATATTCAATTCAGAGTTGTAAATGCCTAATACTCATAGCAATAATAATTATTATACGATCTGCTTTATAATTATAATCTTATAATATAATAACATGTAGCGATCATAATACGATTACTAAACTCTTGAATGGCTGCAAAAATGATTATTTTTCAATAAAAGTTCACGGTAATCCTTTTAACAAAATGGAAGAACATAATTAATGCATTAAGAAAGTAATACATTAATTATTTCTTCTATTATTTCCACTATTTTTTTCCAATATTAAAGCAAAAATTACTACTTTTCTTGCTACTGAAATGTTAACCACCTATTTTATATTCGATACATATTATTATTATGAAGTCATAATTAAAAAACAAATTGTACTATAAACTGTATCTCATGAATTAATGGGGACTTACAAGTTTGATTCAATTGTCGAGAAATTCGGTTAAAAACAGAATGTCAATTGTATTCACTCATTATAATTTTGTATCCTAGTAAAAATTGCCAGCCAAACTGTCATTTTTCGAACAAAGATCCTTTTTTGCTAAAATCATGACAGTTTTTTTCATCTTTGGGAGTTTCAATCGAGAAATTACAGAAAATTTTACCAACAGTGGAATCTCATTAAGAATTCTATTAAAATTCTTATTTTATATGTGAGATAACATTTCCTCGTAGAATTGACAGACAATGGATTTCTCGAGAGTTCCATTTTTGCACTTTTTTGATTAAGAAAAAAGGTTTTACCATTTGAGAAAACACCGTGAAAGATCGTTAATATTTAGGGTACAATTGGAATATCATGACGAATTAAAAATTCGTGACGAAATGAATTCAGACGTTTTTTCAAAATTCTCTCGGATTATTCTTCTTTGAGCGAAAAAATATTGATAATTAGAGCTTACCTTTAATAATGCGCTTAGTTGTTACACTAGACTTGTTCTAAATATTTTGATTCAAATTTCCACGGTCTTTATTCAAAGAAACGCTTGAAAAAAAAACAACATTTAACGTGTTTTTTATCCTGTTTTCAGGTTGCTCCAGCCGTATCGATAAGTTACGTGGTATACGAGCACTTCAGACAAGCGTTAGGCGTAAACATGACGTGATGAACATGTTTATTAGGGAATATTAATTTAATTAAATTATTATTGTAAATGTATGATAAGAAGTATGTGGTAAATTTTGCGAGCCTAAAAAGAATAATAACAGAAGCAAAAAAGCGTGGATCCGTCGCCGTGACGCAAAGGAGACTCCGTCCGTCTCCGTTAGTTTGTCGCGCGACTACTGTAAATGCAATTTATTTATTGCTGAGCTTTTACGCTCGATTACTTAAAAAAAAGCATCGCTAATTATCCGCTAAAGAGAAAAAAAAAATCAACAAAACAATTTTAAAAAAAGGATCGAAATCTAGCTTCTCGATTAAAGCTCAGGTCGTAGATCGACGAAGCTTCAAGAAAACACAGAAGTTACTGTCTCTCTGTAAACTAGATGAGATAAATGAGGACTTTGAGGCCCCGACTGAGAATCGGGCTTCGCAGTGCGTCCGAAAAATGACGCTGAACTAAAAGCGACGCTATTAAAATAACGACTGATGGTAGAATGAAAGTAAAAAATTTCGGAGAGGAAAAATGAAAAAAACAAACGAAACAAAGCAAAAATAGGAAAACAGCTGTTTAGCTAAGTAGTTAAAGGAATAAAATCAAAGATTCTGACGCGTAGATAAAACCGATCGAGGTATATTATACTTACACCTGTGATAAGTATGATTGTAAGGGAATTTGTTCTATACCGCGCTCGCGACCAGTTTTACGAATTTTGTAACGAATTTTCTTATTCCGTAGCGAATTTTACTGAGGTGGAAAAACGTAGAATTGTTTATCTCCCTCTCTCTCTGTCTCTCTCTCCCCCTCTATGTTCAGTGGTTGTGCCGACAAGACGAATAAATAGTTAAACAAAGACATACGTCGCTTAAAATAAGTAAGCACGGCAGTGCTAATGGGTTTTTCGAAAGATCCCTCGTTCCTCTGAGAAAAGTAATAAACGCGATAACGATTATCCTGTGTTTCTCGAGCTTCGTCGTAACTCAAGCATTGTTCCGATAGTGAAATCACGCGGGGTCGCGAATTAAACCGTGCGTGATAGATTATCACAAAAGCGCGTCTAAACATCATTCCCTAGTAAAGAAAAGCTCGTTTCTAACGAATTTTTGCGTGTTATTACGAAAAAAGTTTATAATATTTACACAAATAGGGTTCGGCCATTGTTGTGACGAGTGCAGGATCGTAACGAAGCGTCGATTGTACTAGTTACGCGGAAAAAATCACCGACGAGCTAATAAAAAATATGACAGGACTACAGTTATTTTGAAGACAAAGATTTGCCGTATAAATGGTTTTTACACTTCTACAGATCTTTTCGTTTTTTTTTTTTTTTTTTTTTACTATATGCGATTGATACATGACTTTACTGAGCAATTTCGTCGACCAGTAAAAGCCTTTTTCTTTACTTTCTTTAGTTTGTATCGCCCCTCCGTGTGTGAATGTGTAGTAACATTATTGCTATGAATGAATTTAATTTATTGTTTATTATTAGTGGGAGAGAATCGGGCGTTCCTGCAGCGAATGGCAATGGGAACCGTTTGCTTCGTGCAGTCCTAATTAGACGAGAATTTATTGCTGAATATTTGCTATGGACTTCATTGAGATACCTATTATACTAAAGAGAAGGAAAAAAGACGTTTATCTGCTACGCAGAATGTACTTCAGTGTTTTGATGATAATATACTAAAGGATATTGTACGAATAACGAGAAGAGTGCGAGACTAATGCGAAAAATCGCACTCTGTTTTTAAATATCACAATGTTATCTCAGTTTTTTCTTCACCTTATATGTGTCAGACAGACTCGCTGTTGTTTAACTGCCCGAAATTGCGCCGGGCGTAATTCCGATAAAATGCACCACCAAAGATCGAATTTTTCTCGGCGAAAAGTATCGTCTTTTGTACGATGCCGATATAACTCATAATTACTATTGCATTCTGTATCGAAATGGTATCTGTGATGTTTATAGACGATAAGAATAAGGAAAAATGGACAGAGCAAAATAATTGTTTGAAATAACGGTGCATACTATCCGGATACTTGAATACAGGATTTGACAGATCTTCTCATACTTCTTCTTCTCTCCATTTGTCTTTAAATGAGCGCAAAGAAAGAACGATGCTACGTTTGTTCTCTAAAATAGTGTCGAGCAGTTCAAGTTAAATTCGCAAAAATTCTATACACTTCGAAATTATTACCTAAAGTGATTACTGTACTTCGAGACACCTCTTATTATAATGTTTGTAAATGTAAATACATTCCGACATCATCCAAATATGTATTTCTCAATTTGATCAGTGAATCCAATAAAAAAAAAACAGAATAATTGATTCCTACGAGTATTTTTGTTACGTCTGTTTTTAAGATATTTAAGTTTTCCCAGTAAATATGTGCACAACTTAGCCTATATTTATGCATGACCGATTGAAATAGTAGATTCTTCCATTTCAGTTTTGTTTTAATTCCGTGCAATTAGCTGTTGATTACTGTAAGTGGATTGGATGAAAAAAATTCCACGTCCGAATACGAAGGATTTTGGAAGTTGACTTTAAAAAAAAATAGGAAACATAGATATATAGAAAATGTGGAAATAATGATACGGAAAAAAAATTAAACCCTTCTAACTTGATTGAAAACAATAGCAGCACAGTTATTTTTCGAAAGAAGGATTGTTTGTTATAAAATGAATCATGAAAATCTACAGATTATTTTAGCAGTATCAGTCAAGCATGTATTTTCCACTATCAATGAAAAAGATGGAACAGAATTATAGGTATTCTACGAATATATCGATTAAAATAAGCAAATCTTGACGTTCTTAAGTGCACGCTCTTTATATAACAATATATTCATAGTAGGCGATTTTTTTCGTTAGGGTAACAACACCGAAACGAGTGGAATGTCGCCGGAATTCTCTTTGTAATGCTGATACAAAATATAGCGATTACGATAATTCCTTCGATGCATCTTTATCTAATATCAAAAATAATTGGCCGTCCGTAGGCTTTACTTGTCCAGCCGGTAAATTCTCCCTCGATTTCCAGATACGCTGCAATAAAATATGAATTTTTAAGACTATACCACAGTTTTGAAAAGGGTGAAAAATTGTATGTATCACCTTGACCATTTCTGCCTTTCCAGCTCCAGCAATAGCAAAAATACAGACCCTGGCGTTGTTTATAACTGGAAATGTAAGAGTAATTCTAGACGGAGGAGGTTTTGGAGAATCTGTTATTGGGCAGACCCACAAACTAGTTTCTTCCAGCAGTCTGTGCCCTGGAAAAAGGGAACACGTGTGCCCGTCTGGTCCCATTCCCAACAGCAATACGTCGAATCTCGGCAAGCTGTGCGGAGGAAAATACACCGACATTTTCTTGATGTAATCTTTGGCTGCTGCTTCCGCTAGAAATTAATCGTTATTTATAGAATCAAAGGAACCGAATTAAATAAAGCAACATCAAGTATTAATTCGACATTTTTTGACAAAACATTTACATTCCTTTACACAATCTAAAAAAAAACATGAAACATCAGAGCAATTGTTATTGAAAATTCCGGAAGAAAACGAGAACATTTCGGGATTTCAAGAAAAATTTCGAGACGTTAAAAAGAATGCCGAGATTTTGAGTGAAAATTCCGAGACTTTTACCGCAATTTCCGAGACTTGCAAGAAAATTCCGCGACTCTCAGAGCAATTTTTGCGAGTTCAAAGCCTCGAAACGCCCGAGACTTTTATAGAAATTTTGAGATTTTCACAGGAAATTCCGGGATTTAAGGCAATTCTGTTGTTTGGTGTTTATTTCGCATAAGTTCGAGAAAAATCTGCGATAATTGTAAATACTTCTCATGGTATAAAATTCTTCAAAAATCCATGCATATCGAAGGTACTGAAGAGAATCATTTTGCATCACAACTTTTCCAAAATGTTATTGACAAATCAATCAAAAGTTGATTAATTAACAAATTTACCGGCAACCTTTTTTTTTATGACGGAAATGATTCTTTTTTTGAATACGTACAAATATTTTCAGAATTTTGCATTTAAAAAAAAAATTTGTGTTTTTTCACACACTTATCCATATACACAGCAAAGAATTCAGGGCAAAAAAGATCTGATATCGTTCATCCTTATTCAGTAAAATTAGCAAATCAATTTTATAAAAAATAAAAGTTGAGCTTTCAGGGAATTTGTCGACTTTTTTTCACCAATTTAATAATAACATTTCGGAATTATCATTATGTTTAATGAACTTTAAAACTTATTGCATTTTCTTAGAATTTTCATACCCTCGAGAAGTATATTAGTCATTTTCCCTTATTTTTCTCGAATTTATGCGAAATGAACACCAAGCGACAAAACTACATAAAAAAAATTGTTCGAGATTGTCAGATGAATATTCCCGCCAGAATCGAGAGGCTACTGTAGATTAGAATCTCTGACAAGTACCAGAAAGTTCAGGATCCACAGTTACAAACTGACTCTCAGAAATAGGAAGTTTGCCAATCAAGTTGCTTTTATAAACTCCATAAGTAGATTCCTCATTGTCGAACGGCACTATCCGTTCGTCGCAAAAGAAGAAACGCCACTTGCTCCAATCCGTATCGATTGCAGGTAAACCTTCGGTAAGAAATTTAACCAGCGAACCACCTGCGAAAAAATACGATTTTTTTTGTCCAGATAACAGAGAATGTATATGACGCGAGCCATATAAATATGTGATGGAAGAAAAATCAGGCATTTTCACAACCTGACAAGCCAATTTTGAAGATTCCGTCCCGCGCTATCGTTTTATTCGCATTTTCCTCGATTATGCTCGCCAGCTTTTTCACCACACCGGGTACATCGTCTTCAATCAGAATCTCTTCAGTCATTTTTAAGGTGCTAGAGCACTGAGCAGAGTGCTGGACGAAAGACAACGATGACAAGCCGATGCCAACGAGCAACTGTTTTGATGAAATGGAGTAGCCAACAGAAGATGCTGTTGAATCATCACCAGAGGCCAGGGATTACTAAATAAACGGGAGAAGGAAAACCGCGAGCTCACCGGCAGTTCGACACGAAGCGCTTCGGAAGTGGGTTTGCATTCTGAAAGCAAATTCGTCGAGCGGCAGAATTGAATGCTTGTAAAAGTGCGTCAAACGCGCCGCTCTAATCTTGGTACTGATAACAACTGCAAAGCGGTTAAAATTCTCGAAAAGAAAATATTCCCATTCTGCATACGGACTGGAAACAATTATAATTTAAAATAGAATTTTTTTGTTAAGAATTATTCAAATTGAAATTACGCTATCCTGCAAAAAAATATTTTGGAGTTTACCGTTATATGGAGCAGTATCAACCAACCAAAAGGAAAGTTCGGAAAAAATATTGCCACTTGGGATCGAGAAAAAATGTTACTTAAAATAGTGTTTATGTATGAAAATTAAAAAAAAATTAATGGGACTTTTTTTTTTACAAAGCAATATTTTGGAGTTTAATGTTATAACGGTAAACTGAGGCATTCTCCACCAACTCAGTCACTTTTTTCTTGACCGTTTCGGCTCTGTTTAATAATTAGCCATATATTTGTATTACTCAAAAGTATTCTATGTAAATTTTTACAGATTTTTTTACTCCACTCGTTCCGGAAATGAGTATTTTTTCCGACGTAACAAATAAGCTATGTCTTTCCATGGATTACTATATTCTATTATTATATTATTATATTCCATGGCCTATGATAAGAAATATGTTTTTTTTTGTGGCACCAAAAAAGTCATTTTATCCAAGACAAGTGGAAAATATTCATTTCGCTCAATGCGACCCGTTTCGTTTCGGTTCAGATTTTACAGAGTATTCAAAGCGTATCAAGAAATTAACATCATAGAACTCGAATATCTTGAGTTAAATGAATATTTTGCAGAGAATTGGCTTAATCAATACATCTATTATACATGTATCAATTACTCCAATTCTCTGAATTGGCTTAATTAATACATCTATTATACATGTATCAATTACTCCAATTCTCTGGATTGGCTTAATTAATACATCTATTATACATGTATCATTTATTCCAATTCTCTGTAAGATATTTCGTATATACTGATTAATTAATTAATAATTTATACATTACGTATTAATGAAATAATACATGTATATTTTATGACCATGTATTAATTGATCCAATGCTCTGTAAAATATTTTTTTAGCTGTCAGGATTTCCGAGATCCACGAGGCCAATTTTTTTATTCGCCCTGAATATCGTGTCAAATACGCTGTAGAATTTACAGCGAAATGAAAAGTATCGCTTTTGAAATATATATATATTTTTTTTTCATTTTTTTTTTGTGATGAAAACAGTTTTGTTGGTTTGGTGAAAAATATGATATGTATTGAATTGAATATCTCACAGAGAAACATGACTATTTTGTTCCGACATTTTCTTGTCGAACTTTCATCTTCCATGGTATACTAAAAAAAAAAAATTAATTTCCGATGCGAATAGATCGAGAAATCTGAAAAAAAAAGTTGAATACTCCTAATATATGGCCAATTATTAAACAATTCTGAAAGGGCGGAGAAAACAGTGGCCGTGTTGGCGGAGTAACAATTTTTGAGGAAAACGAAAGAAACAAAATTTTTTTCGTAGCAGTACAGCTTCTCCACAATTTTCATCGTGGACATTCTTCGACATGACTGTTCATTTCCAATATATGACCGTTTGGAAAAAAAGAAGACACCGAAAAGTCCAAATTTTCACAAAACTTTTCATGTTGAAACTATTGATCGTACTGTGAACCAAAAAAAAGTGCCTGTTCATTTTCGTGATAATATTTCATAGAACATCGTTTGAAAAATTGGAGGATTTCAGGTTCAGAGCATGTAATTTTTGGCGGATATGCCTCAAATGTTATGTCATGTTTTGAATAAACGAAAATCCAACAAAAATAAAAGTAACGTTAATTATGGTAAGCAGCTGCAAGCATCGTTTATCGTATAGTTTGTACGCAAAATCATTTATTTACATTAGGATAAGAGAAAAGGTAAGAAAGAAAGATTCATTTGCTAGTCGTCATCGAATCTTTGTCGATTTCGTCTCGACGGGGAATAATTCGCACCCATAATCCTCCTTTGGCTCTCACAGTGAGCCTGAATTTCGGACGTACTTCCTCTTTACCAGAGACTGGACATAGGACGCATTTCCTGAGAATTGCACTAATCAACGACTTGATTTCTAGCATCGCAAATTTGTGGCCTGTAATTGAATCACGATTCGTTAAGGAAAGACTTTTATGTATCTATATAAAGAGCTTTTATAAAAATTATCCATATTTTTATTACCTATACAATTCCTCGGGCCAGCGCTGAAGGGAATGTACGAGTAAGGATGTCGATTGGCTGAATTTTCCGGACTAAAACGCTCTGGCTTGAAGCTGTGCGGATCAGGAAAGTGATGCGGCAAACGATGCGTACTATAAGGCACTATCATGATCCCGCAACCGGACGGAATCACGTGTTTACCTGTTAAACAAAAAATAATAATTTTCATAATATCAAAAGCGTTTCTTCATTATTTATTCTAGTACCTTAACGCGATGTTCTATAAATCGAGCGGCAGATGTTATTAGTAATTCAATATTCTCATCTTCTGAGGATTTTGCTTCTTCATAGATAAATATTGGTTTTTCATGAAAAAATTTTTTTTAGATATTTTCGTGTCAGGACACTCACAGTTGTCCAAAGTATCGCGAAAAGTAGTCTAGAAATTAAGGATGTATGATACATACAGTCCTGCTAAAAGTGAGTTTCAGAGACAATTTCGATCACTTCCCGATGGGATAAAAATCGGAAAAAAAATAATGCATATAAAACGTGCTGAAAAGATTGATTTTGCATAATAATAACACCAAAATGTTATTAACAAATTGGTAAAAAAAAACAATTGTTCAACAAACAATCAGTCAACCTAACTTTTTTTCTAATGAAAATGATATGTTAATTCATTTGAATATATTAGTTCAAATAACATGGTAGTTCAATTTTCTCAGAATTTCAACTATTAGAAAAAAACCAATATCATTGCATCAACATTAGCATAACGAACTCTCTCGTTACTTCCTCGTAGGAGTAGCTTTGTGAAAAAAAACCAAACATAATGAGGAAGCAATATTTAAAATTCTCCTTTGCAGCTTTTCTTTAGTTGCTCTTGCTCACGACCTTCACGTTTGGTGGACAATTATGTATCCCTTAATAAAATTACCGACGTAATAAAAATAGAAGACAAAGAAATGAATAATAACCATCAATTGAAAAAAGTTTTTAGTACGCGTACCGATGGTAACGTCTTCCCCAAGCGTCCTGGCAAAAAGCGGTACGCTCGGATAAAGTCTCAGGGCCTCTTTGATGCACATATCGAGGCATTTCATAGCCCTAAAATCCTCCATAGTGGGCACGGCCTTTTCCCCTCTATTCTCAAAAATGTCATCAATTTCCCCAACACATTTATTCATCCATTCGGGATTATTAGCCAAGAGAAAGAGCGTCATAGCAGTGGCAGTTCCAACAGAGTCCTGTCCAGCGAGCATGAAAGTGCAGCATTCGTTGACGATTTCCTCGTCAGTGAAGCTCGGATTCTTCTCGCTCAATGTCATCATAAAATCCAGCAGAGACTTACGATGAGCTGCGTCCTCACCACGAGCTCGACGTTCTCTTTTTTCTGCTATCATCCGATAGCAAGCGTTTGCGAGATCGTCGCGATGCTTTTGCTCATTTCTTCCGGTGCTTGTCATTCTGTAGATCCAGTCTATGAGCAACCATGGCCGAATCAGACGATAAGGAACGAGCACTTTGCCCCTGAAACGAAATGATTGACCCGATGCTCAATAAATCTTCTTCTCTGGTTATTTGAATAATGAGGCACGTCGAGGAAACCGCTATTTACATACTTTCTAAATGGCAGCTCGTCTGTTGTCGAACTCTCGCCCATGTGGAGCTTCACACCCAAGACCGTCTCTGAAACGTGACAAAGGCCCGATTAGCGTCAAGGATATGTCGTGTTTTTCTTGTCTCAACAATATGCGACTTACCATTGAGAATTTCGTACACGGAATCGTTGACGAACGACGTGATGTCCACTTCTTGACCACCCAAACTCACGAGTTTCTTGACTAAACGATCGGAACAACTTACGAATGATTCTGTAAATTTCTCGAGGAATTGTAGATGAAATCCTGGCAGGAGCATCCGTCGATGTGTCATCCAGGTGGCGACGCTCCGGGTTATCAAACCTTTGCCCAGGAAATTGTCAAGCATCTTGTAGAATACTATTTTTCCGGTGTGCTTACTGCTTCCCAATACTTGCTGTATGTCCTTCGGTTCCAAAAGGACGACGCAGGGCAAAAGCGTTATCCACACTCGGAATATCGGTCCGTAATCTTCGTACGCTGTATGCGAAGCCATGTGCAGTACTGAAATAATCAATTTTCTTTTTAAAATTCAGTTTAGTATGTAGAAATTCAATTTAATTTGGAGTGAATTTTTAAAAATATTTTCTGGTATATTTTTTAAAAAAACATGAAATTACGTTATTCATTATCTAGTGCTATTAGTTTTCTGGTCAACCTCGGGCATAAGACGTTTGTCGACTTATTTTATGTGTTTTCTAGCTTTTACGTCATAAACGGGTTTCGATTGGATTTTATTAACAATGTTGCTCAAGATTAGGCGTTGCCTCGGAGGCCGCTCAGGTAAATGAGAAAAACGCCTGCTCATCAAGGTCGGATCCTTTGTTATATACTCTTTACTTCCTGATAGAGGAAGCTTTGTTGTTATGCAAACATTTTTTTCGAGTTTTTCATGTGTGGACACTGAAAATGGTCTAAAATGTGGAGAAAAGTAGTATAGACAAAATGTCCCGATAGATGTATATTAGGGTGTCCCAAAAACAAAAAAATTCTCGGGTGTCGATGGAAAAGTTGAAATATATGCAGAAATATGTTTTGGTGGAAAGGGAGCTCTATAGCTAATTTTTTAGGGGTCGCTCATGCGAGATTCATTTTAATTTGAAATAAAGTTAGGCTGACCGATAAATTATTGAACAATATTTTCTTTCATCAATTTGTTAATAACATCTTGGAATTATTATTATACCAAATTAATTTTTTCAGCACCTTCCATATGCTTGATTTTTCTGAAATTTTTAACGCATGGAGAAGTGTTCAAATTTGCTCTGAATCTCACGTTTAGGTGGACTGTACCGCTCGTACATCTTTAAATTATTGGTAGCAACCTACTATGACCGATGGTAAGGTTTATTAAATAAATTTTTCAAAAATGAATACTATTCTGTAAATTTAATACATTCTTTACTTTTTAAAAGGAATTAGAATACAAATCTCGCGTGGGCGACCTCTAAAAAATTAGTTACAGAGCCTCCCTTCCAGAGAAATGCATTTCTGTATGCATGTCAACTTTTCAATCAACAGCCGAGAGATTAAAAAAAAAAAAAAATTTTTGGACACCCTAATGTATATGTTGGTGTGTTGGTGTCAGGCTTGCATAATTCAACCCGTTGTATCTAAAAAACGGCGTTAACAATCAAACTAAAATTCGATACAGTGTTAAAGGACCAACGCCCGTTCATATGTATATATTTTTGAAAAAACTTGAACATTTTTGCAGATTTTTATGAGACTTTGAATTCTTTCAAGAAAGTCTGGGTTCCCTAGCCGCGGGAATTCTTAAGCTAATGAGCTTGAGCTCATTAGCTTAAGCTCAAAATAGCAAGAATTGTGCTTATCAAATAACGCCGGTCGATATTGAATTTGAGCTAAATCCATAAAGCGGTTCAGATTTATAGAATTTTGAATCTTGGAAAAATAAATGTCTCCCTTTTAATTCAAGTTAACTTCGACTAATTCAGGTCAAATTTTATACGAAATACCGGGTTAAAATTTGGTTCACGTACAGTTGATGTGGAATAAGGTTTAGGTACAAATTTGACACGAATCGGTCGAGCGATTCAAATTATATGACACTTTGAATTTTTAGATAAAACTCTCTCAAGTTAAAGTAAGCGTGCAAGGTCGAACCTTACAAATTGCTTAATCAATATATTTACTTTTCACAAAACTTCCTTTATGAAAAGCCAAAATCGATCAACATACGCCCTCAGAGAGCTTTTTAAAAATTTGAACAATGAAAGAGCAATTTGCAAGGCTCTACTTTGTTTATCACACTTGGAGTCTCGAAGCCAAGTTAATAAGAAAAAATTTATAATGCATTCACATGACCATTCTTCTTCTTGTTCTGTTTGTCTGATCTCGAGTAGGCTTTACTCCTGACTCGACGAGTGCCACCGCTACTCTATGTATATACTCTGAAGGCGGCTTTTCATTTCGTTATTTATTCGTATGACTTATTCGTATATTCGTATGTTCAATTATGGTTTCTCACAGAGGAAGCTTTGTTTTCATGACAAAATTTTTTTCGAGATGTTTACGTCTGTGCACTCAGAATTGTCCAAAACATCGAAAAAAGTGGTTTGGAAAAAGTGTCCGCATATATGTGCGTGTACGTGCGTGTGCGTGTGTGTGCGTGTGCGTGTGTGTGCGCGTGTGCGTGCGCGCGTGCGTGTGCGTGCGCGTCTGTTCAGGGCTCCGAAATTTCAATTACCTGTAACTGAAGAACCGTTTAACCAATTGAACTAAAATTTGGCAAACAAGTGATGCAGCAATTCGTATTTGATTGTTGCAATTTCTCACAGAATGTATGCGAAAATTTTTATTTTATGGCTTCTTTCAATTTTTTAAAAAAGAACGTGCTCGCTCTAGGTTTCGTAAAATTGATGATATTTCCCTAAACAATTCTTCATAAGTGCTTGTACTCTTAATGTTGTTTGGTATTGAATTTGACCGACATCGATAAAGCGGTTCGAATTTTATAGAGTTTTGAAACTTTTGAAAAATTAACGTGTTTGCCTTAACTTTGGCAAAACATGAGACAACAAACTCAAATTTCATACATGAAATCGGTACTACCTAGCGATAATTAGTACATAGTCTCGTCATAATATGCAATGTGGTTCAAGTTTGTCAGAACTGTAAGTTTTTGAAAAATGATGCTATTGTATTAAACTTAACAAAACATAAGATAGCGAAGTCAAACCTAAGACATAAAATCAGTACCATTTAGGAATAATAGGTACATAGTTTTGTCATAATTTGTTTTGTGGTTAACATTTTTCAGAAATGTAACTTTGATAAAAAATAAAGCTGCAAAGTCGAACTTTCGAATAGCTTTCTCATTATTTTCGGATTTTTTTGCAAAGCTTCCTCTATAATGACGCTAACATCGTAAAAAAAATCCAAAAAAAGGAAGCAAATTGCAAAGTTCAACTTTCCAGCTTTTTTTCGTAATGTATTACTAAAGAAAATGGAAATACATACAATTTCCACTTGCCCAAAACTAGGAAAGTCCAGATAAGATCATGAATTTCAAAAAGTAGGAAAAATACGCAAAAATTAGATTTTTGAGAAATTTCAATTCGACTAGACGTCTGGCCGAATTGTGGGAAAAAATATTGTTTGATTTTGGAAAAAAAAACAGTTTCAACTTATTGTACACTCACTATTTTCATCGTAAACGTAGCACGCATTTCCAAGAAGAGGAATGGCAGGAGGTCCACCGAGGGATACGATAAATCTGAGAATCCTCAGATGATCCTTAAGGTAGTAGAGCACATAAAGAGCAAAAATGGCTAATAGCAGAACGTAGAGCCATTCTTCGGTCGGTGCTCTTTCCCACTGCAAAACACACGAAAATGTAGCTACCACGAGATCCATAAATTCCGAGTCTTCCGCGAATTGGCATTGTCGCAGTCGACACTCCAATTAGATAGTAATATTAGCGCACTCGCGTTAAGTGAACGCGAAGACGTATCTTTAGAGAGTCGCAGTGCTTCGATAGGAAAGTGCATTTATAAGCTACGACGAATATCCCTTTTTCAAGGTCGTCTTGTTTTGTCACTCGACCGCAAAATATTTACTATGAATTTCCAAACAATGTATCGTAAATTAGCAAAAACCATAAAAGCTTCTCGCGTTCTAATTGCTAATTAATGAACTAGTTTCTTAAAATCATTATCATTACCCGAAGTCCTTTAAATTTAATTGAATTAAAATAAGGAAAGCATTCCTAATGAAATCCCACCGTTTTTCTAATTATTCCATAAGTATTTCACTAAGATTGAAAATTGTGTTTTGAAAAAAAGCCGCGACATTAATGACTAAACCGTTTTGATGGCTATTAATTTCGAAAAGATCATCTGATTTTCTAAAATTATTATTTTTTCTCTATTAGTTTAACGCTCAGCTTGATCTCTAGTTAGAAATGTCTTAAATGTTTGTCATTATTTGGAATCAAAATAGTACAAAAATTACGGATCAAAGAAAATTACTTTTTTTTTTTCTATAATAAAAATACATAAAATACTGCTTGACTCTGAATGTTACAGGCGAAGATAAGAAAATGACGGGAATATTTTGGCACTAAGTATAATCGTTAATATATTCATCATTATTCGTATGCCGTCACAATGAACAGATTCATTATTATTCGTATTGTCAAAATTTTAATTCTTTGAACTTCACCTTTAAAATTGAGAAAACGCACCCGTGCATTGATTAAGCGTAACCGCATCGAATAGTTGATCGAGAGATTTTATTAATTAGAAGAAACGTAGAACCGCCGAACGATATATATATATATACGGTGAAATAGAGATAAGTTTTTCAAATTGATTTCGTTATTTGAAAAATGTATATCTCTCGAACATTAAGAGATCCTACGATCAGACGTAGCTTAAAAAGTTCTCAATTTTTCAAAGGATCTTGGTAATACATTTTTTTTAAAGATTCCAGACCAAAATCTTATTTTTAATTTTTTTACTTCGAATTTTTTTCAATTGACTTTTGTTTTTTTTAGACTGGTAAAAAAGAGACGAAACAAAACTCCGTTCTACATTGTTTTTACATTTACGTATTCTTAAAAATTTATTAAAAAATCGTGTCTAAAAAATTACCAATTAAGGTTATTTTCGTTTGAAGGAATCTTGAAAAATAAAAAATAATTTCCATTCATTCTGGGTTTAGACAAAAATATTTACAAAGTATAAACAAAATTCGAAATCGTGAGGCGATATGATCTACGAATTGAGCTGGATTGCCTCGCAAGTATTTCATAAAATTCCGGGAAGGCACGTGCACGTTATTTAGAATTGCAGGTCTTTGTCTCTTGGTTAGCGGATGAAAAATTTACATAACATAAAAGCGCGAACCTTCCAAAGAAAAATAGCAGCATATTTTAAGCATCGTATTTTATAAGCCCAGACGCGCGAGTTTATTTAAATACTCATTCAATATTTTTTCAATAGTATATTTGTACTTCCTTTTTTGCGTGGGCAAAATAACGAGACACCGAGTAATTGTTGTTTAAGACTATCAATTCGTTTTGTAATCTGACCGCAGATAACAATAAACACTCGAACCTAATATGAAATAAATTAAAAACCGCAAATGCCTTTTTTTATCGCGAGCGCTAATTGAAAAACTACTTTAAATGTTAAACACATGTTTTATGTAGAACATTGCAAATAATTTCACCGATTCTAAATGTCTCTGTTTATTTTCACACTTCATTTCAACAAATAGTGCAGAAAAAGATCATGAACTAGCTCATCATTACCATGTTCGGAATAATAAAAAAGTGAAGCAGTTCTTTTTTCGAAAATCGGAAGTAACAAAAAAACTATACTATGAAAAAAAAAGTGAATTAGAATGTTCGTTATTTTCAGTACTCGTAACTTTTTCTCATGACCACACAAAGTTATGAACATTCTACATTTGAACGTTTTCAGCCCATTATAAAATAAGGTAAGCGATAAAATCTTCGTTTCGTCAACTTTTTCGTTCGAATTCTGATTAAACAGAAACATTCTATAAATCAGCAATAATAAAATTCGCTCTTCGCTCACGGTTTCCCATAAAGTAATTAGTTCATAAAACTAATAGGCTATCGACGACTATTCAATAGTTCTGATAACTCACAATTTGTCGAACACTTGTCACCATCGCAGTAAAATAATGTAAACGTTATAGGCGTGTCCGTCTTCCTTAAAGAAAGCACATCGAGTGTATCGATCAGAGCGACGAAACAAAGGCAATCGGCGATCCGCAAGCGAATTTCGCTGGGACGTTGTTCCCTTTTATACGTTTGAAACATCCGGGGACGAGTTGTCGAGGTATCAGCCTCCCGCCAATGGTACGAGCGTCTCGTGGACCATCATTATCGGGTTTGTCGAGGATTCGATTGTTGCGCGACGTCCCACTCGACGGTCAAGTGTTGGAAAAGCACTCAGAGATTCATGCACTTCTTGCAGATGCTCTCTCTGTGTACTTTACCGATTCGGCGTGGATTCCTCGTTGATTACCACATAGTTTTATGTGAAAACACACATGACCAAGATTTTCAACAACTACAACACTGTAAAAAAAAAATCTACTTGAAATTTAATGAATTTTTACTGGAAGTTTTCATTCATAAACTAGTATAAGTGTAATGTAAAATTAATGTATTGTACATCATATTCAATAATTTACCTCAATTTTCCAGTAAGAGTACTTGAATTTTAATAATTTGCTTGAATTTTACTGGAAAAATACATGAACTCTATATCACAATTGTTTATTAAATTTCGATGACGAGTTTATGCATAAAAACTTCCAATCTTTTTCAATAGTGAATCTATAATTCGTCGAGTTTCTGCGCTGACATTGTTTTGTCAATTAATTATCAGGAGAATAGGATGACTGCGAGTTAGCCAACGAACTAAAATCTTCGTTCGCCTTCGGAGTCGCTTTATATACGATCCCTGGCACGCTATACGCATCCGATAGATCCATTTGGATCATCGAGCTACGATTAAACGGCAGTTCATAAACGAATCACGTTCAAGCGTAGAAGTGACGGCTTGTTTCACAAGCAATCGGCACCACACGCGTTTCTTCGCGGGCGGTACGATCATCATGATGATGATCATCATCATCTTTGCATCATCATTATCTCGATTATTGTTATAATCTTTATTTTCCATTAGCGCCCTTGTTATCATCTGGAAAATGGATTTTTCTCTCAGTGCGATGAAATAGTTGATAAGTTGCGAATTATTGCACCTGCAGATTGACGACCAGCTTTGCTGATTTGCAGAGCTCTGAACTTTCTCTTCGCCAGTTATCGACGTTTCAAACGTTGCCGCTGATTATCGCCCTCTTTCGTCCGATTAACGCGACTTGGACCGAGATACTCTTGGCCTTATGATGATAAATAAGGAATCTTGTAGCTGGAATTTTTTAAAAATCATGTATATGTGGTCGCTCAAGCTTTTTTAAGGTTCAAATGATTTTTTTTTGTAATTGCATATAATTGATAGATAAATTTCAACCGATTTGAGAAAACTGCTCTCTTGTTATTCTCCGCGTCTGTTCTCAAAGACTATGTAAAAGTATGTTGAATAATTTTTCCATTGTCATAACGGAAGCTTTGTGAATGCAATATGATAATTAGGTAATTCACAAGAGTTTTCCTTGAAGGTTTGTTTGAAAACTGTATAGAGACGTTTCTCTCCTATAAATTATACAAATTAGTGAATCAATAATTAATTGATAATTGTAAAAGAGTTCATTGACTTTATTAGCTTCCTTCGAATTTTATAATCATTATTATTAAGTTTAGCTTATTTGAATAGAAGATTTCAGACAAACATCACAATTTTTTTTCTTCTTCTTCTACGTCTACTCAATTTGATCGCGTCTGGCCTATGATTTATTTCTTTTCGAATTCGTAGTCGAATATTCAATCTAATATTCTCACATTCAATCTATGAAATCTATTTCAGGAAGAAGAATGGACTAAAAAAAAATCTGCAACTCAAATATTGTCAGAAAATTTATCAGATTCATCGTATATATTAAATTTATAATATCTACGGTGACGTAACCAAAATTTTATTCGAGTTATAAAGATATCAAGATCAATCCTACGCGAATAAACGATGAAATGAGTATCGACATTTCAATAATTATTCGTGAAATGAAAAATCGTCGTTGATGAATCGATAATAGATCAACCAACTGAAATCGACGAATTCTTTTACCGTTACTGCACATTTTCTCCGTTTATTTTACGGCATAAAAGCTCATACTTTCCGTAGCTGATTGATTAATTTATTTGTTTTATCAACCAGGTCCATTGTAAAGAATCGCATTAGTGTAATGGAAAAAGTTAGAAGTTAGTTTTATGTATGCTTTCGGCCAAGTCTCAGAGCATTTTCTACGCGAAAGTAGTATATATACATCACCTAGAGAAATGGATCTAAAGGGTTTATTTGAATCGATTATAGGGTGCGTTTGAGATTAATAAAATTTTATTCAAGTCAGATAGAATTTATTTCAATCAGAAAAAATTGTATTTAGATCAAATAGAGTCTATTTCGATTAAATAAAATCCTAATAGTATTAATAGTATTTTATTCAACCAAAACAGACTCTATTTGATTGAAATAAAATTTCATCTGATCGGAATTGACTCTATTTGATTGAAATGAGATTTAATTTATTCCAAATACACCACATAATTGATTCAAATAAACACATCAGCCCCACTTCTCTGGGTTCACTATTCGTGAATTTGTGTAATCGACATTCCGACGGTTTTGAAAGGTTCAGGAGTAATCAAAGAATTCTTGTCTGATGTGATTTAACAGATTTACGGTCCAGAAACGTTTATATCCTGCCTCAAAGGACCTGTTGACATTTCGAGTGACCATTATTGATTTTTGAGAAGTTCAGTGATGTACAATTTTTTTCAATTTGTTCGCATGTTTTGAGCAGTAATCCCACCGGACAATCAGGGTGGGAGTAAAAATAGCGAATTATCAAAATAGCAAAATAGTGAATAGTTAAAATAGCGAGTTTCGAAATTAGGAACGTCCGAATCTAGAATTGTCATCATTATGGAATTCGCTATTTCAATCATTCGCTATTTTCACTTCCATCTTATTAAAATGCATTCAAAATAGCGAATGATAAAAATGGCGAATGGCTGAAAAAGCGAATTTCATAATTATGGATATTCTACATGTGGACGTTCCTTATTTTTGATATCGCTATTTTAACTATTCGCTATTTTGGTCGTTCGCTATTTTGACCCCCAACCGACAATCAACCACAAATGTTTTTATCATAACCCTGCAGAATTTAGCGTATATTTGTAGGGTATTTTCTTACTCTAAAATTGCCTATTTTTACCGGCCAGAGTCGGTAAAAATAGGCATTCTTATAGCCAAATTATGGACATTCCACATGTAGACGTTCTTTATTTTGAAATTCGCTATTTCGGTCATTCGCTATTTTTACCCCCATTCGACTATCAACCACAAATTTTTTTATTACAACCCTGCAGAATTTAGCGTATGTTTGTAGGGTATTTTAATACTACGAAAATGCTTTATCGACTTTAGTCGTTAAAAAGAGGCATTCTTATAGGCAAATCATGGACATTCCACATTTAGACGTTCCTTATTTTTAAATTCGTTATTTTAGGAATTCGCTATTTTTACCCCCACCCGACCATCAACCACAAATGTTTTTATTACAACCCTGCAGAATTTAGTGTATGTTTGTAGGGTATTTTCATACTCCGAAATTGCTCATTCTTACCGACCAAAGTCGGTAAAAATTAGGCAAAAAAGCTCCAGCATCCCCTTAAACGAGAAAACCCTGCAGAATGTCCTAGGCACTGATAAATCTACAGTACTGGAAAAACTTAAAGGTGCCGACTTGATGCATCTCGCTGAAAGAGCTACAAGAATCCACAGGCTTTGCACACAAGCATATGGCGCAGCCGCAGGCTTTTCGTCCCTTGTTTTTCCTTGTCCAGCCGGGACAGAATTCTCAATCCATTAAAAACAAATCAAACCCTTCCTGTTCATTCTTTTCCCAGGTCTGATGATTCTTTGCAGCATGATCACATCATCTTGTGAACAAAAAATTTACCGTCGCCCCTCCCGTTTATTATTCAGTTGTGTACGAGATTATTACGACGAATTGCGGGATCCTGGGAGTATCGATTGACGCCGGTCCAGTTCCTTCAGTCTCCATCCGTCCTCGGCAGTCGACAGTCTCTCGCGCTCGTTCGCAGCTCCTTTTCCTTCGATTACCGCCGGCTTGGAAAATCCTTTTCCAGCCTATCGTCTCGGATTTTTGTCTTTTATTCTCTCTGAAAAAAAAAAAGAAACTAATCAGTAACAGAAATTGTCGAGATAAAACGCAGCGAATATCATAATCGAGGGGCGCGCGAGAGGAGATTGTCAAGAGCGTCGCGAGCGGACGACGTTGCGCGGCGAATAGTGGGAGTCGAAGAGACCGCGACGTCGCGTTCACCGCGTACACGTGATTCCCTAGACTTTCAGTACAGAGATAGCTCGCGCGGTGTACGGACATTGGCTCCGAAAATTACAAGACATTTGGAATGATACGTATCGTCTGCTGTGAATGACAACTAAATATAATGTTCAGTGAAACGTGACGCGTGTTCTTTTTTTTCTTTCTCTCTTTCTATATGACTACGAATTGACCAAAATAAATAAACAGAGCAGGCTTCGACTATAGGCTCGCGTTTGACTTCAATACGAAGCGCGGGTTTTTCTCGCTGCTAAGGTTTTTCATTGACAGTATTTTTTATTAGTTTATATTTACTTTTGGAAAAATAAGAAAAAAAAGGCGAAGAGAAAAAAAAGGTGCTGAGATGGAGTTCCAGTTCAACGTTAATCGACTATTGCCCAGGAAAATTAATAAAATCAGCCACACTCTTTTGCCCGAGGATTTCAGAGGTGATCGCAGAGAATTCAAGTGAGTATATGACTCGCTGTGTGACAATTCCTTGCGTATATCCCAACTCGTCATCGCGCTGGCATTATTCAACGACTTTACTGTTGCAATGTATCTACAGGCCTATTGAATGCTTTAGGAACCGCACACAGTAGCGGATTCTTGTAATCTTCTTATTTAGACTTTCACCGAAGCTACGATGACGCGGAAGCCGAGCTAGACTTTGCGATTTGCGTAAAATACTTTCGCTTCGAATTCATCGAGCACTATAGTTGTTGTTGTCTCAAATTCGCTCGGTTGCTTAGTCTTCATTTCACATAAGTTCGTGAAAAATGGTATAACTTTTTTTTTAAATTCAAGCATGTTAAACGTACTGACAGGAATCATTTCGTAATTTTTTATTACAAAATGTTATTAACAAATTAATCTAAAAATTAATTAATCAAGTATTTTTCCGGTAGCCTAATTTCTTTTTATTATGAAAATGACAGAAAACGCTTATTTTTCTAAATTGTATTATTTCTAATTTTTAATTTTGCTTTAAATTTTGTGTTGTTTCACACATTTATTCTAGAAGGAAAAATCAAAACGAATTTAAAAATTTGAAAAAATGTATGGGTATTTAGAAACATGAGCAAAAAATTTTCATAAAACAGCAAAATTGGATTCTCCTGGAATTTATCAATCAATTCATTTGTTGATCAATTTGTCAATAAGATTCTCGAAAAATTATTATGCAAAATGATTCTTTTCGATACTTTTAATATGCATACATTTTTTTGAATTTTTATACCGTCGAGAAGTATTGACAATTTTTAAATATTTTTATCGAACTTATGCGAAATGAACAACAAATTACCTTAAGGATGTGAAAGCGTCGCACGTAAATTTAGGAGAAAATATTGGATCCTTCTCAATGATATTAATATCTGAAAAAATGGAGCACGTTGAAGAAATAGATTTCGTATAAGCATAATACCAAGATGTTATCAACAAGGTCATGGCAAAGAAATTGTTTAACAAATCATCCGTCAACCAAACTTTATTTTCAAGGGAAGATGATTCGTTAATTTTTCTAAATATATATAAATTTATTCAAAATTTTATCTAATTCCTGGAAAATGCGTGTTTTTTTCAAGGTTTGAGCTAAATTTGCAAATTTTCTGACTGTCCGAAAACTTTTTGCGTGTTATGGGTGGAAAATCGTATGTATCCAGAAAAAATAACAAATAATTTTTATGTAGGATAAAAGTTAGGTTGATGGCTAACCTTAAAAAAAACGTTACCGCGTTATAATAACAAAATTGAACTTGTCACCTTGTAAGTTAAAACTATTTACGTATTGGATATTTCAATGAAATGTCGTCCAGTAAACGTCAAAGTGACGAATTAAATACTTATACTCTTGGCTCAAGGTGAGATTTTAAATCCTGTTAAACTGCGTATAGAAAATAGACTTAATTACAGAATGAATAAAATAAAATTGGAATCAAAGTTCTCAGACTTTACAATATCGATTTCATTTTCTTAAAGCGGCAAAAAATACGTTTAAGTCAGAAATGATGTATTGAATTGAGGCGTCAAGAAATGTAAAGGCAGCAATAAAACATCATTGACAATAAGAATTTTTATTTACCGTCGCGTCATGGAAATGCTATCACGATTTTCATTACATTCGTCATCTTGAAGAAGTGTCGTAATTTATATTTTGATGGAAAAACCTCATCGAGCAAACACAAATCGAGAAATTTATTTTCTTGTTCAAGGTGACAGGTGAAAAAATGAACACATAAAATGCTTAAATCGGTTGAATGTCCTGAAATTGAACAAATTCATTCTATTTGCTCTGAACGTTAAAAAAATCTGGTAAAATTGCATATAAATAGTAGAATTTCTGGAACGTAAACGCATACTATATATAGTGTATAGATTATTCGAAATTTGCTTGAATGAGCCCCTGTTAAAGAAAACAGATTCCCATTAGGGAATAAAATCTCCACCGGAACTCGAAAAAATAAATATAAAAATTACAAATAATAACTGATAACATTTGTTTTTCAAGATGTAGATATAAGGCAATAAGTAAAACTATTTTTTGAAAATCCTTGCTGATGGATCCTTGATGATACTTATTTTCTCTGTGAGGCATTATCTAAAAATTTGTTATTGTTGTTGTTCTCTTATTTAGAAACGTAAAAACCTGATCTAGGCGAAAAATTTTGAATTTTTTTTTCATAGAAATGACAGCCGTTTGAAATAAAAACTCTGAGTTGTATCGAAATCTTAAGTTTGAAAAATGTATATAGATTATGAACATGTACCTAATCAAAAAAATCCTACGTCGGGTCTTCGATAATATTATAAACAGTACTTGTCAATTTTGACGAAATCGGTCAAGTAAATCTTAAGATGTCTTGTACACCTTAAAAAAAAAAGTAGTTCTGAGCAAACCACACAAAAAAAGTACAGTAGCCGTGAGCGAGTCTTCGACGTGCTCACTTCTAATTGCTATAAATTTGGAAATCGTTTGAATTTTCAGATGGTCAATCGTTTGAAATATTCTTCAAAGTTTTGGGTGGGGGTCAAAAAAGCGAATGACCAAAATAGTGAATGGTTAAAACAGCGAATTTCGAAAGTGGGAACGTCTGAATCCAAAATGGTCATCATTATAAAACTCGCTATTTTTACCTCCATCTTATTAAAATGCATTAAAAATAGAGAATGATAAAAAAATAGCGAATTGCTGAAAAATCGAATTCCATTATTATCGACATTCTACACTGTTGAAAAAAACTGAAAGTTTTCATGCATAAAATCCTATATTAAATTTAATCACAATTATGATATAAAATTTATGTAAATTTGTGGTATAGTTACAGCGAATTATGAAAAGTATTGTACTTTTACATTAAATTCAATGTAGGTTATTAAAATTACTGTATCATACTATAATTTTACATCCAACTTGTACAGAAAATTTATAATACCAGTTTATGCATAAAAACTTCCTGTACCGATACATTAAATATCAAGTACATTTTTTGACAGTGTACATTTAGGCGTTCCTCACTTTTTAAATTCGCTATTTTAGCCATTCGCTATTTTGGTCATTCGCTATTTTGACACCCACCCAAAGTTTTAACAATTTAGATAGCCAAAAAAAAGATTTTCAAAAAATCTCAAGGTTGATATAATAAAGTGTAAAAAAACTGTCAAACTCGGTGTAAGTCGTGTATGTATCTACTAGAATTTGTGGAACGTAAATGCTTATCGTCTTAAGCGGTCGTACAAGAACGTATTGAGAAGTAGGTGGGCGGACGAGAGAGACGGGTCTCCGTCTCTCGGTGGGCAGTTGAAAAATTTACATGGCCAAGTGGCTTTCCGCGCGGCTGCGGGCCCTTCGTCGCGCAACGCTCGAGAGTATTGTCAGAGAGTGCGAGGTCATCGAGTAATAATTCAATAGCTTCGTCTCGTCGCGATCATCGGTTAACGCGAGTCTCAATGTGCTAGTGGAGTATTAAAAAAGTGACAATTCGAATGGTCAAATGGTCAATAGCTTCCCCGTTAATTTCTAGCTGTCATGAAAATTCTGTTTTCCTTTTTCTAAAATTATTATGTTTGGCTTCCCCGTAAGGGAAGCTTTGTTGTGTGATCAATTACGTTTATCACCGATTTCTAACCAACTTCAACTCTATACTAAGCTTCTTCAATGTTACTTTATTATGAATTTGGTTAGTCAGTTTTTCATTGGATGTTTTATACCATTTGCCACTGCACATAACTCCAATTATTTTAATAATTCGTTGATCCTTCAACATTTATTATTAATATCGTGGTTAATTGTATTATTTGACATTTATAGCGTAGTAGAACGGGACCACAAATTTTTCCGGAAATTCAAAAAAGAAAAATCCCATAAAACTTGAATGGCTTAATCCAGAGTTGTAAGTCCCTCATTAATTCGTGATTTTATAATAATAATATGTCGTCAATATGAAATGGAGGGTAACCATTTGATTAGCTGAAAAAAATACTAATTTTCACTTTAATTTCGGGAGAAATAATTAATGCATTACTTTCTAAATGCATTAATTATGTTTTCCCATTTTTCAAATGGATTACCCTGAACTTTTATTGTGAAATGATCATCTTTGCAGCCATTCAAAAATTTAGTCATCGTGATATAATCCTTACATGTTATCATTATGAAATCATAATTATAGAGTTGATCGTATAATAATTATCATTGCTATAAGTATTAAGCATTTACAACTCTGGTTTAATCGATGTTCAAAAAATTTGGCACTCATTATTAATCAACAATAGTCCATTCGCGGACCAAATTTTAGCCCAATATCTTGAAAAATAAATCCAATATTGAAGATAGAAATCCGACTCAACAAGATTTTTTGTTCGAAATTTAATGATTCATAATGTGCAGTCATTGATTTTATAAAGAAAAAAAATTTCTTCTTAGGTTGCAGGGAGAAAGAATGGAAAAAATCACTTTCCTGTGTTATTTAAATGGAAAAACTTCATGATGATGGACCTCTCAGAATTAAAATTATGGTCTTCGCTTTTGACATGATCATTACTAAGACGTATTCTACGATATTTTGGGCGGAGAGCAAAGAAAAAAGAATATCGCCTTTTTTGGCACACCCTAGTGTACACACGTACAGACATTTTGTAAAAATCATTGTTTCCGACGTTTTAAACCATTTTGAGCATCCTGAGTGTGAAATGAATGCCTGGAAAAAAACTTTTTCAACAAAAACAAAGCTTCCCTTACGACGAAGCAACAATAACTCGAATGTGCAAACCGACAACGCTTCGCTCGATCGCGGTAAAACATTGCCGGCTATGAGCCAAGGTCGGTCATCGCGTTTCCGGAAGTTGACGATCCGCGTCTACAGCAAGAAGCGCTCGATTAAAATACCCGCGGAATTCCTGACAAAGTCTGGCGTCGTCAAAAATAGAATGTTCCATGCGCGCATTTTGCAACGGCGATGTGCTCCGACACCTGTGAGCCTCGGGATGAGTGGCCGGAGTGTCTTCCGGCGTACAGCAGGTTGTTACGTTTGCCACGCGCCAGCTAGCGAGATAAAGAGCGACAATACTCGTCGTTTCTCGACCGAGCGTTATTGCAATCGACTTTACAGCCGCCGCCAGAGTTGGAAAAAAAAACGTAAATTTTTCAACCGGTACAGTTACGGTTAAACATTTTTTTTTCGTTAAATTTTCGATATTAGAGATTAAATTAAGTTTTTCATAAATTCATTGTAAAAAATGGAAAAGTCCACTTATTACATTGAAATATTACCGGTTATTAAGTGTTCTCTTCGTCTACAGAATTTAGGTTAAATAAGACAGTACAAATGGACAAAATCGTATAGATTGAAAGCTCATGGTTCGCATACTATATTTTTACGTGATAAGTTTTCTCAAACAATTCACCGCTATCAACACTTTGTTAAAATGTGCAGATGCCGAAATACCGTAATGTAATTACAGTATTTTGTTAGCTGTGTATATACATTGCGGTATTGCTGCTAGTTAGCTAGTGGAAGAGTCGCGTTTTTACGGAATTAATTTTCTCACTTTATTTTAGAAAATCGGTAGCATAATCTGTTGATCCGTTAACCGCGAAAATGATAGCTTTTTTCAAACCCATAAATCTCAGACTAGTAGAAACATGACAATTAGTTATTTGAATGTACCGTAAAATTCGTATGAATAATAATATGATTAATGTACTATGAAGATGCTGTAAAGAATTTTTGAGAAAATCAGTTAAGAAATACTGCGAAAATCGGTTCAAAATACTGTAAAAATTGGTTAGGAACATGATCACCATAGCAACAAATAAAAAGGTATTTGCCGGTTATAATACTGGGTGCTAGTTAACTTTACGGTCAAAGAATCACATTTTTACGGAATTAATTGTCTCATTTTATTTTAGAAAATCGGTAGCAAAATCTGTTGATCCGTTTACCGCGAAAATGATAGCTTTTATTCAAACCCATAAATCTCCGACTAGTAAGAACATGGCAATTAGTTATTTTAATGTACCGTAAAATCGGTAAGAATAATAGTATGTTTGATGTACTATGAAGACGCTTTAAAGAATTTTTGAGAAAATCAATTAAGAAATACTGCGAAAATTGGTTTAAAATACTGTAAAAATCGGTTAGAAACATGATCGCCGTGCATGAAATAAAAAGGTATTTGCCGGTTAAAATACTGACTGCTAGTTCACTTCACGGTCGAAGAATCGCATTTTTACGGAATTTATTTTCTGACGTTATTTTAGAAAATCAGGAACAGAATCCGTTAATCCATTTACCACGGAAATAGTAGATTTTATTCCAAAACAATAATTATCTGACTGCTAAAGACAAAGCAACAAGTTATTTGAATGTACCGTAACACGGAGAGAAATTTCTGTGTTGTGACAATATAAAACTGTGACAACTAAAATCGTTACGTTAGGCTGATCAATCTATTGTTCGGCTCACAGATCCGATTTGCTATGTCGACAAATTTTTTGTACTATTGGCAATGTTTTCGTTAACTTAAGAAGGTCCTGTCGAATAGTGTCGAGTTCGCATAAGTTTTCGAAAAATGAGAGGGCATTGCGAACACTTCTCGACAATACAAAAATCTGAAAAAAATCATGCATATTAAATGTGTGGAAGAGATTAACTTTGCATAATAATAATTCCGAAATGTTATAAACAAATTGATGAAGAATAAAATTGTTCATCAAATCTTTCGTCAACCTAATTTTTTTTTGTATAAATGATTCCTTTATTTTTCTGAATATGCATGAATTTTTTTAAATTCTTCAATTCAGTTTGAATATTTCGTTTTTTTACATGAAGAAAATCACAAATTTCGAAGTGAATTGAAAAATTTGAAAAAAGTCATGCGTATTCAGAAAAATGAAGGAATCATTTATACCGAAAAAAAATGAGGTTGACAAAAGATTTGGTGAACAATTTTATTGTTCATCAATTTGTTACTAACATTTTACAGTTATGATTATGCAAAATTAATCTCTTTCACACCGTTAATATGCATGTTTTTTTTTCACATTTTCGTATCATCGACAAGTGTTCGCAATTCCCTCTCATTTCTCGAAAATTAATGCGAACTCAACACTATTAAACAGGACCTCCTTAACAAAACGATTTTTGTTGTTACCGTTTCATGTTATCTCATCATAGAAATTTTTCTCAGTGAAGAATCGGTGAGGATAATAATATGATTAATGTATTATAAACACGCCCTAAATAATTTCTGCGAAAATCGGTTTCAAGTACTGTCTAAATCGATCAGATATATGATCAAAACAGCAACAAGAAAAAAAAGGTGTTTTTGCCGATTAAAATGCCGGTCGTATTGGCTGCTCGCAACTCGACTCGTTGTGGCTCGAGTTGGCGTCCTTCTCGTCTCGTCTTACGCTCTCGACAGCAGCAGCGAGTCACAACAACGCAACTGCCGGTCACAAACGGGCGGCAAAGACCCGCAGGTGTCTCGGTACACCGCGTGCACAGAGTGTACGTCCTGCGAGCGAGATTTACGTCTCGGTAGTGAATCCCATCTGAACCGTGAAGAAAGAAGCGGTCTCGCTTCCTCTACCAAGCAATTTCAGTTTGTGGAATCGAATGAGAGAGCCAAATTCCACTTGTGACGTTCATCATCGGAATTGGAGTGAATTTATTGGAGCGAGTAGCTTTTTTTTCATGAGGCTTAGAATGAAGAAGGTAATTCGTGACAACCTTATTGTGTATTACACAGATACATTTGTATGTTCAAAGAGAATTCTGACAACGGAGAATGAACCTTTGTTTGTTCCTTCTCGCCGTTCCACGTGACTCGCGATGATTCACCCAACAGCGTTCCCACACAAAGTTGGAAGGTATCGCAGCCGGCCTGAGAACATCGACGCGTAAATAACGTTGACGTAACGCCACAAAATCAAGCGCTGTAATGCCAAGTCACCTGCACACAGATTAAACACAAATTCTGTATATAGATAATGAGAGACAAGAGCTGCTTTGTTTACGTACTATTATCGGAAAGGTTTATCTGAGATTAAAGGCAAAAATTTAGTGAAACTACGTGATTGGAGTAGAAAATTCTAATAAAGGTTTTTATTTTCTTCAATTAAGTTAACTTAATTGGAGATTAATAATGATTATAATAACTCTTCTGTTGATAAAAATGATCTTTATGAAACAACGGTGATGGAAATTCTCTATAATTGTACACAATGATTGTCAAATCAATTTAATTTCATAATAGTTTTGAATTTCCGAGAAAATATTCAAATGTAATTGCAAGATTCTAAGATCATGATTATGACAATTTTACATTAAAGAAATTGTGGTAGGCCTAGCAATTTTCAAGTGACTGTTATTAAAATTCGGTATTACGAATATTTTGATATTCACATTAAATTCACCAAAACGCTGATTGATAGACTATATTGATAACTGAATCAACTTATTCTGAACTTGGACACTTCAAAGGTGATTAACCCATATATGAAGCATTTTTCACTCACTCAGCCACTTTTTTACTACTACTGCTCAAAAGTGCTCTATGTGAATTTTTTGAGATTTTTTAATCCACTCGTTTCAGAAATGGGTTTCTTTTTCAAGTTTATATATCATAGAATATTAAAATCCGGCAAAAAATATGTAGAGACAAAAATTTATTTTTTATAGTACTAAAAAAGCCATTTGTACTTAAAAAGAAAATGGAAAATCTTTATTTCCTGAATGCGACACTTTTTATTTCGGTGTAGATTTTACGGAATATTGAACAGAATATTCAGAGTGTATAAACAAATTAGCATTGTGGAACCTTGGAAACCTTGACAGCTAAAAAAAGATATCGCAGAGAATTCGTTTATAATATACAAATATTTTAAATAATCGATTAATCATTAATTAATACACGTTTGTACTAACAAAATTATACATGTATACATTTTATGAACATGTATTAATTAATACAATTTTCTGTAAAATATTTTTTTTAGCTGTCAAGATTTCGGAGTTCTACACTGACAATTTTTTTTATACGCTCTCAATACCGTGCCAAATATTTTGTAAAATCTACAGCGAAACAAATCGCGTCGCATTGGGAGAAATTTTTCTTTTTATTTTATTGGGCTGAAAACGGCTTTTTTGGTATCATCAAATATATGACATATATTTAATTAGTTAGTTCATGGAGAAACATAACATTTTCGGTTCTACATTTTATTTTGCCAGACTTGAAGTAGTAGTAATCGTGCATTATTGACAATATAATACATCTTTTTTTGTATCCTATAAATTATAAATTTTTAGTACATACATTGCCAATTGGCTATCGACCAAGGTTCTTCAGCCTGGATCTTCTATTTTCATACATTATTACGTTATATTTGTGTTATATCAGACTTCAATTTACCGTAATATACCGACTTGAGAAAAAAACTTATTTCAGAAACGAGTGAATAAAAAAATCTGAAAAAATTCACACAGAATACTTTTAAGTACTTCTAACATATGACCATTTATCGAACAGACCCGAGAGGATCGAGAAAAAGCGTGGCCAAGTTGGTGCACGGAGAGAAGAATATGGCGATAATCCCTCGACTCAACATAGCAATCGAGTTATATTCCGGTTTTCTGGCGATTTACGCTATACGCAGCTATCTTGTTACCATGATCATGGTAACGCGGAATATAACTCGATTGCTATGTTGAGTCGAGGGATTATCGCCATATTCTTCTCTCCGTGTGAAGAATGCCTCATATTTCATTCAGATTGCCATTGACCCCACGAATGCTCAAGGAATTATTGAAGTAGGAAGGTACTTTGGCCTAGCACGTTGTAGTGTTGATTACCAGAGAATCGATTAGACGAAGCGAAGCGAAACAGTGAGAGGCTGTACACCGAACGTCGCGTGACCGTCGATATTCCAGTAGCAATACATTTCTCCCCCTATTCTTGGTAACCGAGTGGAATATCGCGTTTTCTACCTCGTCCATTCAGGGCATCCGCGTAATCTACCCCAACATTCTCTTAATGGTACAATATCGTATATTGCATTTCATGTTGGAGTCCAAACCGATTGCCATCATCGCCGTTTGAATATATTAGAATAACTCGGACAAAAGAAAAAGAATGATCTGGGTCACGTCTTATTATCATTAATGTGCCTTTGACTTTTTCAGCGAATGCCAGAGACTGCTGAGCCGCGTGCTGGACGATATGGGTGAGGCGTCGGCCAAAGCTCAAGGACTGAGCAAACCCATAACCAGCGCTCTCAAATTAAGGGACACGGACCATTTCGTTTACCTCCTGGTGGACAGCGAAGGAAACAAGTAATTACAGTGAAAAGTACAATCGATTGGTCGTTATCGTCGTCGTTGCCATTGGAAAATATCTCGAGGGTGTTAAAAGGGTGCAGCTGGTGTTTTGAGAACAGTATGGGTGAAAAAGTGCGAGTTGCAAGCCGTTGGATCGATGGAGAAGCGCGCGACGCGTCTCTACCTATACTCATGTCTAGACTCTGTATCCACTGCGTACTTTTGCCGCTTGACTTTCCTTTTGAGCTTCGATCCACGCTTCATTTCTCCGCCGGTTGTTTCGATTGCTATAGCATACATGGAATTTACAGCGGGTAATTTCTATGTTATGTATGTAGAGCGGCGTACATGCTACTTGCTGCTAGGTTTATTGAAGCGATTCGTAACTGCGGAGTCTCTCCGGAACTGGGAATCCGGCCAAAAACCGACTTCCGGTCTGAGGCCGTACTGTATCATTCTTCTTCAGTGTTCGCACGTAGAAAAACTAACGTATCCCCGTTTTCGTTCACCCAGTGACCGAAGCCGGTTTTTTGCTAATACTCTTGAGGCTTCCAATCGCATACTAGCGAGTTGACCAACCGCTACTTTTCAGGGAAAACAAAAAGGGACCAACAAACGGACACCTACGCAGTGGCGGATTTAACCCTTTTGCCGCCCTAGGCCTCAGAAAGATTGGCGCCTTTTTTGTCGGAATAGCGAATAATGACCGGTATTTTTGGATACGTGTAAAAAGTTTTTCAAAATATAAAAAGAGTACAAACGCTGAAGAGAAGAAACAAAGCCCAAAATATCAACGATTTATCAAACGATTAATTATTTTAATTACAAATTTCAAATTACATTTTGTGAAAGAAGTATTTGTACCAAGTCGTACCCGAGATAATTTTTGACGACTGTGAGTTCAACTCGATTAGGTTCAATTCTTTACGATATGTTATAAATTGAGGCTATAGACTGTTAAAAAGATTGGAAGTTTTTATGCATAAACTCGTCATCGAAATTTAATAAACAATTGTGGTATGAAATTCATATACGTTTCCATTCAAATTAAAGAAAATTATTAAAATTCAAATATTTTTACTGTAAAATTGAAATGAATTATTGAATATGATGTAACATACATAAATTTTATATTACACTTGTATTCTAAATTTCATATACTAGTTCATGAATAAAAAGTTCCAATAAAAGTACACTGAATTTTAAGCAGATTTTTTTACAGTGTACCCGTTGAACAAAAGAGGTGAAAAATATGGAGATAGTCGAATGTAGCTGGCGAACAACTTACCATAATAGTAAATGAAGTAATACTCAACTAAACTACAATTTTGAATTTGAACAGCTTCGCGTCGCAATGTTGCAAAAACCAACATTCAGCTGCCGTTGTGCGAGTCCAGGCACGTCCAAAAATGCTTTACTATTTCCTTCGTGATAGTATAACAAATAGATTTTTTTATTATCATTTTAATACAAAATAGAGACGCCACAAGTCATATTGAGATGCGCAGTTGTTTGCAACACCGTAATGGGAGAAAGGTTTTCTCGTGAAGTATGAAACCTGGGACAAAGAACCAAACAATTTCATATTATGTGTACGATCAGCTGTAGAAGTACTCAGGATTTTTTAAAATCAAATTTCGTAGAAATGTTGTACTTTTGAGAAAATATCGATTTGTTGAAAAAAAAATAACTAAATTGTCAATAAAAAAAAACAGTTTGCAGTACATCGATGAACGACTTCGTACTTCTATAGAGTATGTTGTTGCGAAGCTACCTTCGAATTTTCAACCGATCCAGTAATCCGTCCTACCAGTAAAAAAAAAGAGTGCTTTCAATAAAAACGTGATTAAAGTTTTCCGATAATGCTAAGCATGTGTTCTGACATGTGGAGCAAAATCGATAATTGAACGTTTGGAATTTTTTATTCACTATAGGTCTAACTGCATATTGTTTTTATGAACCTAATGTAGTGTTTAAACCAAAAGTAAATCGGGTTTTCCGAAATTCTAGAGCGCTGTTACCCGTTAAGAGCATGTGAAACACCTCCCTCCCCGTATCCAGTCGGTATCAAAAACTGTAATGAACTTTTCACGCAGACGCTGTTCCGCACCGGCAAGCGCGAAGTGTCATCGAGACGGATTATATTTCGCTAATCGATAACACTTTGCGATTGCCAGTACGAGACAGCGTCTGCGAGAAATGTTCAGTGCTGTTTTTGATACCGCCCTAACAGTTCGGTCCAACCAAAATTCAACCCAAGACGAACCGGGTCGGTTTCGAACGCGGAAATAACCAGCATTTTGGAGAAACCAACCACCGACCAACAGACAGAAAAGTTGGAAGATGGTTGGTTTCTCCAAAACAACGGTTGTTTCTGTATTCGAAACCGACCTGATTGGTCTTGGGTTGGATTTCGGTTAGTTTCGTGGTTGGTTCGTCTGCTAGGGCGATTGCGATATTTCACATGATCTTAACATGGGTTTCACAGGAAATTCCGAACACTCCTCGTTGAGATAAACACCTGCAATAAAATCAAGCATGTAGGAAGTGCTGAATCTATACCTATTATAAAAGGAAGTGGCCCTAAACGCTTGTGTGTATGTATGATCGAAATTAAATTTTTTTACCATTCTTAAAATGTTCCAAATTTCGAAAATGTTCCAAATTTCGAAAATGTTCCAAATTTCCAAAATGTTCCAAATTTCCAAAATGTTCAAAATTTCCAAAATGTTCCAAATTTCCAATAATGTTGAAAATTTCCAAAATGTTCAAAATTTCCAATAATATTCAAAATTTCCAAAATGTTCAAAATTCCCAAAATGTTCAAAATTCCCAAAATGTTCAAAATTCCCAAAATGTTCAAAATTTCCAAAATGTTCAAAATTTCCAAAATGTTCCAAATTCCCAAAAATATTAAAATTTCCCAAAAATATTAAAATTTCCAAAATGTTCAAAATTGCCGAAATTTTTCAAATTTTCAAGTTGGCCACGGAATTTTGAGCGAGTCGTTTCAAGTTCGCCATGGAATTTTACGCGAGTCGTTTCAAGTTGGCCATGGAATTTTACGCGAGTCGTTTCAAGTTGGTTATGGAATGTTTCGAGAGGCGTTTCAAGTATACTCAAGATATTCAAGATTCTTCACCGAGGTTTTGCGAACGCGCGAAGCGCGTTAACCACAATGCACCCAGAGAAATGGGTCCGATGAGTTTATGTGAATCAGTTATATGGTGTATTTGGAATGATTGAAATCTCACTTCAATCAAATAGAGTCTATTTCGATCAGATAAAATTTTATTTCAATCAAGTAGAGTCTGTTTCGGTTGAATAAAATACTATTAGGCCGGTCATTAAATAAATTATTCATTTAATGGCCAGCCTAATAAGATTTTATTCAATCGAAATAGACTTTATTTTATCTAAATAAAAATTCACCTGATTGAAATAAATTCTATCTGATCTGAATAAAATTTTATTTATTTCAAATACACCCTACACTCGATTCAAATAAACCCTTCAGATCCATTTCTCTAGGTGTAACATCCTAGTAATGTATAAAGATTGATTTTGCATAATAATGATGTCAACATTTTTTCAACAAATTCACGAAATGAAAATTGTTTAACCAATTAGCTTTCACCTTAACTTTTTTTCAAATTGAAATTAACTCGGTATTTTTTACTGAATCGAAAGTTATAGAAAATAGATGATCAAAATATTTTTGAAAAACGAGGATTTTTTTATTATTTCTTCGTGCAGATCATTGTAAAAATTCTAATTTCGTAAATGGCAGATAGATTGTGGACCAATGGCTTTAAGCAACGAAAAATGGAAAATGGAATTTTGATAAAATTTGTGGCACTTTAATTTCTTTGAGAGAAATTGTTATTTAATTTACTTTCCTACATTTTAATTTCTATAACAATAAAAATGATCCGCTCGAGGGTACGTTTTCCTGAAATTAGATTACGTTAGATTCCACCGGTCATTGCGAGGCCCCAATCCGGTCCAACGTAGCATACGACCCACTTTCGCACCCTCGATAGCGAAGCGCGCGCGCCTTCCTGAATTATACAGTTTCTCGAGGGGTTGAACTGTTATAAAGTATATACCTCGACAGCGACGTCGACGACGATTGACACCGTGTGTCAGTACATTTGCGTAACATACTTACGCTACGTCCTTCGCGACAAATGTTTTGCTTATTTTTTCAGCGGTTACGGCTGCGTTGTTGGACTACTCAAGACCGGATCGAAGAATCTATTCATGTTCGACGAGAACGGCATCCACTATCAGCTCCAGCCAAGGTGCATCCTTGATTTCTACGTGCACGAGTCTAGGCAACGCATGGGACTTGGAAACGTCCTTTATCGGCACATGCTCGCTGTAAGAATCTGAAATAATAATAGTAATGATGATGATAATAAAAACATTATGCAGATTGCTTCCTTATTATTTTTGTTTTTTTTTTTTGCAAAGCTACCTCTATGAGGAAGTATGTTCATAGATTTTGGCTTCCTCATAGAGCAAACTTTGTGAAACAAAAGAACAAAAATAATGAGGAAGCAATTCGCAAACTTCGACTCTGCATTTTTTTAAAAATATACGCTATAATTCTGATAAATCTGCACTACATAACAAATTATGACGAAACTGTTCTTATTATTGCAGAATACTACTGATTTCATGTATAAAATTTAAGTTCACTATCTTATGTCTTGCTACAGATAGAATACAATAACACCATTTTTTCTGAGTTATAATTCTGAGAAATTTAAACCACATTGCCGATTATTTCGAAACCGTGTATTAATGATCGTTAAATAGTACCGATTTCATGTATCAGCTTTCAGATCGTTATCTCATGCTTTGTCAAAATAAGGGTAAAAACGTGAATTTTTGAACATTCCAAAACTCTATAGAACCCAAACCTCTTCCCAGATTCCAAATTATTTAGCAAAATATCGTCCGTTTTATGAAATCTGGAGCGCGCTCGGCCTTTTTTTAAATCGAAAAGCTATAAAATAAAAATGTCTGCATACATTTAGAAAAAATGCATCAATTAAATATGGACTGCCGTCCACTTGTGTGCTAAATTTTAGAACGATCGGTTAAATGGTTCTTGAATTACAGGTGATGGAAATTTCAAAGCCCGGCGCAATCCATTTATAGGTACATTTTCTTTACACCACTTTTGTCGATGTTTTCAACCATTCTGACAAGAAAATCTCAACAACAAAAAATTTCATGAAAACAAACCTTTCCATATGAGGAGACAATAAATAATAATTTATTGATAAGAGTTTATGTAAACATGAATATGGAGCAATGTACCGTAATTCGCCCTGGGTCTAACCCTTGACCTCTCGGATATGGTCGGTAATCTTTAATGGTTGTTGTTACAACTTTAATAAGAAAGCAGACTCTGTTTCAGATTTTTTTGACTCATTACTCTTTTCGAAAGAAAAAAAAGCAGTGTTGCAGATAAGGTAGCAATTCTTAAAAATTCTTACAAATCATTTGCCACATTTTAACCTTTTTAAACACACACCTACACTGAGAGAAAATTATGGTATTAGTAACCATAAAATGACAACTATTCATTTGTAGATGGTACAAACTTAGTTGTTATTACTTAATTAATTGTCACAACTATTTTTATAGTCACCGTAACTATAAAAGGACTAAAAATCAATAGAAAAAATAATTAATTTGGAAAAAAAATAATAATGAGAAATGTGAAATGAAAAGTGCGTGGGTAGAGGGATTGTAATCGCCCTCTTTTTCTCTCTTTCTCGTTTCCGTCACGGCATTGAGATGCGCTGCTGTGCAATTTCTCGCTCGTAACGCTTGCACACGCGGTGAACGGAATAGAAAAGAGCGCTGGCGGTTATCGTCGACGTTAACGGTGAATTCCGTTGCTCCGAAGCCACTGAGTAAGATTAATGACTCTCGATAGTCCGCGGATACACTTAGCGCGGCGTAAACTCGGAAAGGCGGATGAAACTCCGGGAGTAAGCAGCGAGGGAATCTCCGTCTTCTTCACTCGCATCATATGGGATTTAAAAAATATACGCGGCTAATTAGCTCGTCGCAGTAACACAAAGATGACTTTATTTAATCGTCGGATGCTTGTAGACTCCGTTCCGCTTGTTAATTTCCCAGTCCCTTGTGCTCTGCAAACCTGAAACAGCTCAGTCGCGGCGCCGAGCCTTTTATCGCTGAAAAAAAAAAATAAAAAACAAAAAAAACAAATTTAATGAGTGTACTTCGTGTACTAATTATATTACGTAAAAAACATCTTTCAAAGTAATCTTGAATTAGTACGCTGAGAGAAATTTCATTAATTCCGCTTCTGAAAACACTTGCTCTATTTTATGAATATTGCAAAAGGGCTTCTACGTTTTTTTCTTTTTAGTTTACTTGCTCCAGTTTACAATTATTACAGAGAGTTGCTAGGTTTTCTTTAGCACACACGCTCCAGTGTACAATTTTTACAGAGAGTTTTCACATTTTTTGATGATTATTTCTTTATTTTGTTCCGTTCGCTGAAGGGCCGTTATTTTTTTCAGCACTTGTTCCAGTTCACAAATTTTGCAGAGGGTCCGTTACACGTTTTTTGGATTCTCGCTCCATTTCGAAAATCCTGCACATGAAAAAATATGCATGTGAGATATATGTAGAACAGAAAATGTTGTATTTCGCATCTATTTCTCATATATTTTTACAACACTATATGAAAAATATATGCCGAACATATGCAAAATTGACGAAACGATATATACGACAAAATCATATTTATATACGTCACATATATTTATTCTCATGGGGATTGGTGCACGGGCTCCAATTTACAAATTGTGCAGAAGACTTTGGTGCCTTTTAAGGATGTATGATACGTAACAGTCCCGCTAAAAGTGAGTTTCAAAGCCAATTTCGATCGCTTCCCGATGGGATAAAAATCGGAAAAAAATAATGCATATAAAACGTGCTGAAAAGATTGATTTCACATAATAATAATCCCAAAATGTTATTAACAAATTGGTGAAAAAAACAATTGTTCAACAAACAATCAGTCAACCTAACTTTTTTTCTAATGAAAATGATATGTTAATTGATTTGAATGCATACGAATTTTTTCAGATTTTTTTCTTTATTTTCATTTTGATTTTTTTTTCTTTTGAAAAATGCCCAGAATATAACAAATCTTGGATATGCGTTTTGCAAAAAAATCTTGAGTGTAGTAGATGGTTTTATGCCGAACACATATCCAAAATTCGTTATTTCACAGACATTTTTGAAAATAAAAAAAATAGAGAAAAAAATCTGAAAAAAATCGGATGCACTCAAATAAATTAACATATCATTTTCATTAGAAAAAAAAAGTTAGTATGACTGATTGTTTGTTGAACAATAATTTTTTTTACAAATTTGTTAATAACATTGTGGGATTATTCTTTTGCGAAATCAATATTTTCAGCACGTTTTATATGCATTATTTTTTTCCGATTTTTGTCCCATCGGAAAGTGTCGAAATTTCGTCCCATCGAAATTGTCTCTGAAACTCACTTTTGGCGGGACTGTACGTATCATACATCTTTAAGGCCACTTATTTTATGTCACAAATTTTCTAGAAGCTCCGTTAAGTTTTGCGAGGACGCTACTGGCAGAAAAACTGTCGTTAAAGATCTTTTCATGCATGAATCTTATGAAGCAAGAAAAGAAAAAAATAGAGAACCTGAATTGTCGACGAGCCTCGAGAAAAGGTCGAGAACCCAAGATTTTCGTAATTAGGAAAAAGTAACTCTCTCGAATATGGGTGATTGAACTCAGCGAAGACCTCATCACGCGAGCTCTCGTCTCTCGTGATACTTTGTTTGCTCGTAGAGCATTTACCTTAACGGCACGCAACTTTTACTGTAACGGATAAGCGCTGTGTATTGCGTGTTTGTTAAAAGTGTTCTGCTCTTGACTTTCGCAGGAGGAAAACACGAGACCAGTGAAACTGGCGATAGACCGACCGTCCGAAAAATTCCTGCAGTTCCTCCGCAAACATTATGGCCTCGACAGGATAATTCCGCAGAATAACAAATTCGTGGTCTTTCAAGGATTTTTCGACGACGGTGAGTTTCTCTTCGTTTCTCTTCGTATCTGTAATTTAAAAAACGAAGTGTTGAAGGAGTTTCGAGCCTTTACATTGTTGATATCAGAGGTGTATATTTTTCAATCGTTTTCTTAGTCTACGGATTATTTTACTACTGTGGAAGGTAGTTTGTATTAGACTATTTTTCCATGAGCTAGAGAAATCTTCATGAGAATAGATTTACATAAATACTGTCTGATGAATGCAAATTTATGGAAAGATCCATATTTTTTAATTTTAAATATTGATAAACAATAAAGTTATTATTATTTGAACAATATCCGAATCGTTTCATATTTTGAGAGATCGCAGGTTATAAAATTTTATATCCTATGATCGGATACTATATAAAAATATTATGGATATTATGGAAATTATGGATATGTCAATCCTTCAAATGAAAAATTCGAATCCGGACCAAAAAAACGAATTGAATCTATTGTTATTGACAAATGTATAGCTATATTGAAAAATTACTCGGTCATACGAGATAAAATATTGCACACTATGCTCTTTCTGAATCCAAAATAAAAAAGTCAGGCTGCTTGAAAGCACTTTAATTAAATAATCATTACGTTGTTTACTAGACAGTTATTGTGGCTCACGTTCGCAAAACCTCGGTTCAAAATCTTGAATATCTTGAGTATACTTGAAAAAACTCGCTCAAAATTCCATGATCAACTTAAAAATTTTCGGAATTTTCGAAATTCTGAAAATTTTTTTTAGGTTCCTTAGGTTTGAGATTCATGACGCGGCGGCGGCGATGGCGGCGAGATTTTTTTATGATATAGAGAGATAAATATTTTGCGGTGAAAAAAAAATTCCATCTTGACCAAATTGTGTATAATTTGACCACAGAATCCTGACTTCGTCAACCCAAACACTCATCAGAAAAAAAGCTGCAAAGTTGAACTTTACAAATGGCTTTCTCATTTTGTTTTTATTATTTACAAAGCTACCTCAATGAGGGAATATGTTAATCGATTTTGGCTTTCTCGTAGAGGAAGCGTTGCAAAAAAAAAACAAAAACAATGAGGAAGCAATTTGCAAAGTTCAACTATATAGTTCTATTTTTTTTATCAAAATTCTATTTCTGAAAAATTTAAACCACATAAAAAATTATGGCAAAGCTGTGTACCTATTATTGCTAAACAGTACTGATTTCATGTCCAAAGTTTGACTCCACTATCTTATGTTTTGTTAAGATTGATGCAATAACATAATTTCCAAAAACTTACAGTTCTGACAAACTTGAACCATACATGATTCGTTCGAAAAATTTAAAAACTCTATAAAATTTGAACCATTCTAACGATTTCGAAGAACACTAAAAGTACCTGCACTTTCAAAGATACACATACACAACAGATTGTTGTTGTTTTGGACAATTCTGAGTTTTCTGACATAAAAATCTCGAACATTTTTTTTTCATGGAAACAAAACTTCGTTTATGAAGAACCAAAATATTGAAAATCCATATTTTGGATCTCTTACTTTTGTAATCCCCTTAAACACTAATGCCCTAATATGTACCACCCTTTACTACTATCATTCAATTCGTTCCCATTTATAAAAACGATCACAAAACTATATATCTGGCGTAGAGTGCTTTAATCACCTTAATTAAATCGATCGTGAACCATCGTGGAATTAATGCGACCCCAAGACGAGGGCCCTAGAAGTCGATCGAAGGTCGTCGCGCCCGAGACTTCGAGTGGCCTGTATGGCTATTCGAGTTCGCCGGGTTTATATCTCGGTCAATGCCATCCATGACTGATTTACGTGTCGTTGCGCGCTTGTCGATTGGTCAGGGACGCAAGGGTTTCACGACGATGTTGCCAGGATAGTATGTAATTGCATGGCTTGTTTCGAAGCCCTTGCGCTCATATCCCTTTCCCTTTTCGGTTCGACGACAAGATACACTGTCAGAAATGACTGGAAGATTTAATGCATAAACTCGTCAGATAAATTTAACAATTGTAATATAAAATTGAGATACGATTTCAGTGGAATTAAAAGAGCTCACAAAAATTCGATTACGTGTACACTGTACAAAAAATGTACTTGAAATTTAATGTACTTTTATTGGAAGTTTTTATTCATAAACTTGTATATGAAATTTAGTATACAAGTGTAATATAAAATTGATGTATGGTAAAGCATATTCAATAATTTACTTTAATTTTACAGTAAAAGTACGTGAATGTTAATAATTTGCTTTAGTTTCACTGGAAAAGTATATGAATTCTATACCACAATTCTTTATTAAATTTCGATGGCGAGTTTATGAATAAAAACTTCCAATCTTTTCTAACAGTGTAGAGTAAGTTATGCAAAATTATAAAAATTACTGTAGCATAGATAAATTTCAGATCGCACTTGTATAGTAAATTTAGAATATCAGTACACGCGCAATAACTAGAAAATCGGAATGAGGTCTAGTCAAATTCGCATATGAAAAACTAACATTTCGTAAATAACGCAGAAAAAAGTACGATTTTAAAACTTTGAGGAATTCATAAAAGAATAATGAACATTTATTCCACTCCTTAAATAATCATATTACTTTCGATATTCACATTAACGTATAGTGTTGTTGGGAATTTTCTGAAATTAAGAAAGATGAGTCAACATTTCGAAAAGTCGATTCTTAGGTTTCTGTACAAAAACAGGATTTAGTGTAAGACAATTTTTGCAATATTCTGATATATTATAATATTGCCATTATGGTATTTTGGTGTATCAATTTAATTTCGTGGTGTTTTCTCGTATAATATTTATAATTGTAGGTGTATGTATTCAATCCTTCTCATTTGACTAATTATGTGTTGTACGTTGTGTTCGGCCCTTTTATATGTTGGCATTTACATTGAGAACTCGATGAGGTCTTGAAAAAAAATGGAGCGCGTTGCTACACTGTTAAAAATATTTTGAAAATTAATATATGTATTGGAAGTTTTTTTGCAGATACCGTATATTACATTTCATTTAATATATGGATATGTTGTAAAATTCCAATAATTATATTATTATCACAACTTTTATAAAGTTTTTAGTATTCTGTATACTGATTTTACGACAATTTTTTTGTATATTAATTAAAATTTGTATATTACATCTAATAAACACGTTTCTCCAAAAAAAACTTTCAAAACTTTATATTAATTTTCATACAAAAATTTCTAACAGTGTATGTATTTTTGTTACGGCGAATCAGTCGAAAGAAACTTGTGTATCCGAACGGACGTACTTTAAAAAAAAAATAGAGGTGTTCATTTGACTAAAGTATCGTTCATTTTATCTTCGGATTATTATATGGTCTTTACATAATACATATTATACTGACTGTTGACCCGCTTTTTTTACTTGAATATTTTAGAGAGTCAGGACGTCAGAGGCAGCAGATACACTCTACCACCAAAAACCGCAAGCGATGGAGATCCACACGGGAACAACAATCACTACAGCAGTAGCAATAATAATAGCAAGAATTCCTCGAGCAGCAATGGTGCTCCCTTTTCGGCAATTTCTCGCAGTGCTTATGGAAGATACGCTGCAGCGCGACCACCTTGCTCTATGGCTAACGTGAGTTTTCGCTAACTTTTTGCACATAGGCGAGCAATTTGGCCATTAATTCAATCGTACTATAATTAATACTTTAGGCATTTGATTGTAGTTTATTGATCGTGGATTATCAAACCTTTTAACAAATAACGAAAAATGACAAGAAGTCTTTTAAATATATTTTTATCTCCTGTGAACTGAAAAATTATGAATTTCGACTTATTACGAGAATCTGTAAAAAAAAGTTAAAAATTTCATGTAAAAATCAATCATTTTTTTATGCGCAAGCAATTGTTTATTATTATGTTTATTATAAACCAGAGGCCGGCTGCTTGTTTAGAAACATCTCTATTCTTTCCATCAAAAAGTTGTTTCAAGACAAACGCGTTTTAAGATTTTTCGATAAAATCCTTTTATACAAAAAAAAAAATTCGAACATCAAAAACAAGTCATGGAACTATAAAATTGTTGAACGTATCGCGTTATACTTTTTAAAAAATCGTGAAAAATACTATTTGTTTATGTTAATTGATGTTATGATGCTTCGACGTGATACTGCCTGTAATATTTTTATTTCTTACATTGAAGTTTGGCAGATATTTTTTTTCACGATTAAAAATTAATTGTTTAAATATCGTCCGTTCAAATTGCTTCATCAATTCGTAAATTGAGGCAAAAATACGAAGATTTCAAATATTTGATTCTCCCGGATAGGAAAATTAATAACAACGGAATCTTCGGCATCGGTCGACTCAGACCCCGAGTTACGATCTGCCAAACTTCCATCTAAGGAATGAAAATATTACAGGCTGCATCCCGTCGAAGCATCATAACATCAATTAATGAAAACATTTAGCCAAGGTCAAAATAATATGCAATTTTTTTATGTCCTAATCAGAGTTCTCCTCTTTATAAACTAATAAAGTTCCCTCAGTACACCGTCAAAAGCCAAAATCTTGATAATCCACGAGCCATAAACGAGGCCTAAAAAATTGCGCGTAGCCATTGAACGCTACACTGATTTTCATCGTTTGGGGCCAAATCGCTCGCCTCATAGTTCAATGTAACAAGCCTGCACCCTTTACCCTCCGCTGTGCTCCAATCAGGCTCGTTTACCGAGTCACGCTCATCAATCTCCTCGTGTCTGCTCACAAAGAAGCTGTATCGATAACACGAACCACGATCTCTAATGCAAGTGCCGTTAACTAATCGTCAATTAACGCAATTCATTCTAGATAATCCATAACGCCGCGGTACTTGGTCAGGCGGCCGAGCGTACAGGGTGAGTAAGAACGACGAAAGATTCGCGCTTTCGTGAACTCGAAGCTCTAATGGGCTCAAAACTACACAGACTTCTCTCGTATATTATATTATCACGATAGAAGCTCTCTGCACCCGGAATAGCTTTTGCTATTTTTGTAAACTTATACGTTGTGTACATGGATGTCACTTTATACATGAGCCGCTGTTCCTTGCCAGCTCACGCACGAGCCCTCACCTTTAATAGTGTTAGTAAATTTAGTTATTTATTTTATGGTCGGTAATAGCCTTTTTATTTGTACGTTTATATATATATATATTTATTATTAAATTTACGTTTATAATTTGTCTCTTTCGTTCTTCTCTCATATCCCTTTACCTGCAGCGCTTCAGAACGCTTCTAACGCTGTGAAAACTGCGAGCGCAGCACAATATCACACACGTCTATTTTTTTAACGCCATTATTCCTCAGAATCGGACTTTCTTCCATGGAAAATCTCCCAAACGTTCCTAAGACCTGTCCCAACGATCCTAAATTCAAGCGCAAAGTGAGTGTTCGTTTTTTTTTTCTTATTGTATTTCGTTCTGTCTACCGAGTGATCGGTTCTGTTGCTTAACGAAGAAACGCTAATAGGTCGATGAAAATACTATCGAGAGCTAATATTAGACCGGTGAGTTTGAGTCCTGATAGAATCCCAATCCACTCGGTATTACACAGCGGTTTCGAAGAATACTCTACGCTGTTGATTCGGTTTTCAATTCAAGTGTTCGGTTTGTTTAATCTCAAGAACGTAATTGCAAATTATTGGTATAATTATTTTGAGAGCTCGTTTTGTTCATCCAAAGATGTTCTCTTCGATTCTGAAATTGCTTCACGACTTTGCAATTGATTTTACAACGACTTTATTCGAATAGATATAATTTTTATTTTAAAAAATTATTTCTATTAGAATGAAATCGTTGTAAAATCAATTGCAAAGTCGTGAAATTCGATGAAAATACTATCGAGAGCTAATAATAGATCGGTGAGTTTGAGTCCTCGTAGAATCCCAATCGACTTGGTATTACACAGCGGTTTCAGAGAATACTCTATGCTGTTGGTTCAGTTTTCATTTCAAGAGTTCGTTTTGTTTAATCTCAAGAACGTATTTCGAGAATGATTGGTATATTCATTTTGAGAGCTTGCTTTGGTTATCCAAAAATGTTCTCTTCGAACTGAAATTGCTTCTCGACTTTGCAATTGATTTTACAACGATTTTATTCTAATAGACATATTTTTTATGAAAGAAAATTGAATTATTCAAGACAAAAATAGATATATATTCGAGGAAACAAGATAACTACAATCTTGCATTGGTTGAAAATAAGTGAAGAGCTACTGTGCAATATCCGGATGGAATTTCCGATGAAACTTTTAACAAATGAACTCAATTACCGAGAATACCGCTCTGGGATTGGTTGAAAGTCAGGCCCGAAAAATGATCGGTGAAATTCTTAACAAATGAACTCGATTACCGAAAAAACGACCGATCAATTTTATATTAACACAGATCGTTGAGTCGTGTTTATACCTCTAGAAAATTTGTATTCCTTCTTCTAACATAAACTCTTATTTTTATCCTCAAGAAAAATTCTCAGTTTCTGTGATTTCCCCAAAATTAGTTAATGTCAAAATTAGGAATTTACCGGCAAACCGTGGAAAAATCCTCGATAAGTAATCTATTTGAGCTCTACAATTTTATCTCGAAACATTAAGAGGAGGTTCTCATGAAACAACCAGAAAATAGTGTGAATTTCATGAATTTATTTTCCATAGACCAAAGTAAATGAACAACTCCAGTTTTTTGTCACTTATTAATTGAGTTTTAAGATTATGAAAAAAAATGTATTCCGGGAAAAGAAGTCATATAAATTGTTTATACATGGCTGTCTGAAAAAAAAAGCGGTCGCCATCGTAGCACTTAAAAAAATTATCGGTCATCAAAAAAACTAAATTTTGTAAATAATTTTATAATATCTGGTGGAACCTAAACCCATAATACCAATAGAGTACAATTTTTTTTAAATGGCGGACTTTTGTATTGTCGGTAGCGTTTTTTCTCTTTTTTCCGCACTTGGAATTACTACTAAAAAATAAACAACAACAAACACTTCCATTTAGGTTCAGGCTTTTGACTGAAGATTTGAAGATTTTGTGGCGACCGAATTGAAAACCATGATTTTTCAGGTAACGCGCAGACGCTTCACGCTACAATTGTACATATTATAGCATACAAAGGCCCACCGCCCAATATTTCTCAGTTAGAGCATTTTTCCCAACATCTGGAGAACCTCCCCTTAAAAACAAAAATGATTCGTTAAAAACGATAACAAACCCAGTAAACCAAAAAATCGGTTTCCTTGCTGCTCGATTACAATTTCCTACTCAACAATGTAACTGTTACATAACACTGTTGTTACATAACAGTGACATTGCTGAGTGGGAAATTGTAATAGAGCAGCAACGAAGTCGATTATTGTGTTTACTGGGAAGCTACCTAAAGCAATGATATTTTTATCGGCCTGTTAACCGTTATCGCGACGAAAAGTGCGTTGTTCAGTCGTCAAGAGATTTCGTCTTTTGAAACGGCTGATTTTCTAGTGAAATACCAGCGTCAGCGCCTAAACTGGAACGTCCGCGTTCGCTGAGTCTTTACTCGGAGGAGGAGCAGAAACAGCGAACGAACGAGCTATCGACGGTGCCGACACCGGCCGCGATACCGGATCATCAGCCTACACCGTTTGTACCGGCGGAACCGATGCCAGTTAGTCGTCAGCGTCGTCAATCAGTGTCGTCAGCAGCGTCGCAAGATTCCCGCGCAGTTTCCGCCGCGAAGGCCGCAGAGTCACGAGCAGTTTCCGCCGCGAAGGCCGCAGATTCCCGAGCAGTTTCTGCAGCGAATACCGCAGAATCCCGAGCGGCTTGTGTCGCTAATGCCGCAGAATCTCGAGCGGCTTCTGCCGCAAACGCCGCAGAGTCCCGCGCATCCTCCGCCGCTTTTGGACCATTGGTAGATCATCAGACGACGAGTGCATTCGCCTCGATGCATCTGGATTCCGCGTCTGATAATAAGCCGATAACCGCAGCCGGAAGTAGCGTCAAGGCGTCGCCTTCCTGCGCCCAAGAAGTCGGCGGCAATCAGTCCGGTCATCTCGATCTCAAGTTTTATCACTCGCCTCTTTGGTAGACGAACGAGTAGCGGGCAGCGGGCCTTCCGTTAAGGATGTATGATAGGTACAGTCCCGCCAAAAGTGAGTTTCAGAGGCAATTTCGATCACTTCCCGATGAGATAAAAATCGGAAAAAAATAATGCATATAAAACGTGCTGAAAAGATTGATTCCGCATAATAATAATCCCATGATCCCTCTTTCAAAAAGTTTATGAGTAACTGAAAGCATTGTTAGCAAACTATTCGCGCTGTGATTGGTTGTTGGGAAGTCCGCGAAAAACAAGCACATCAGTTTGGTGTCAAATTTGACATAAGAAGAGGACGACAGCTGTAGCGCCCGTCCTCTGACTTTTTAAAGGGTATAAAAGCACAGAAGCGCAAAAGAATTTTAGGTTATTAACAAATTGGTGAAATAAACAATTGTTCAACAAACAATCAGTCAACCTAACTTTTTTCCTAATGAAAATTATATATCCATTTTTTTGAATGCGCATGAATTTTTTCAGATTTTTTTCTTTATTTTGATCTTGATTTTTTTTAATTTTCAAAAATGTGCGCGAAATAACGAATTTCGGATATTTGTTCGGCATAAAACCATCTATTATACTCAAGATTGTTTTGCAAAACGGATATTCAAAATTTGTTATTTGCTGCCCATTTTTCAAAATAACAAAAAATCAAAATCAAAATAAAGAGAAAAATCTGAAAAAATTCATACGCATTCAAAAAAAATAACATCATTTTCATTAGAAATAAAGTTAGGTTGACTGATTGTTTGGTAAACAATTGTTTTTTTTTTCAGAAATTAGTTAAAAACCTTTTGGAATTATTACTATGCAAAATTGATCTTTTCAGCACGTTTCATATCAACTATTTTTTTCCGATTTGTATCTTATCGGGAAGTAATCGGAATTTTCTCTGAAACTCACAATTGGCGGGACTGTATCTATCATACACCCTTAGTTCCCTGAAAATACAAAGAAAATAAAACAATTGACCCGCGATACCCGCGACATTTTGGGTCTCAATTAATTCGGTGATTAAGAATGGGCTTAATAACAATTATTTTAGTGAATTGTCTCTATAATCATAATCTCGTGCTTAGAGCAAAACTATTATATCAGATGAACTAATCAATCGAGGGATCATTTATTGATTTATTGTTTATATTAATTAGTACATAAGGTACTCACTATAAGTTACTCAATTTTAACAATTAATTGCATTATTAATTTACTTTGAGCTAATTGCCAAATTATTTAAGTGAATAACGGAATGCTTTATTGATTTAATTTATTTGCTTTTATTTATTGAACTGTTTTAATAAGTTACTCAAGGGTGTAATCAAATGAACTGAAAGTTTATGGAATTTGAAGTTTAAAAAATTATTTGAAAGTTTTGCCCATTGCTGCATGGAAATGATCAGAAACTCGAGAATTTGCATATCTGTGGGAAGGAAAGTGAAATTTTTATCAAAAGTATGTCAGGAGACAAGACGCTTCTTTTATCCTGACTCTAAATCGTTTCTCCATCCTGGCAGAGATACACAACACAGAGAGAAACAGAGATGGAGACATACTCCACTGTAGGTGCAGGGCACGAAATACCTAAGTACAGTCGAACGTTGATTATCCAAAAGTCAATCAATCGAATAATGCTTTGGTTATCCAAAATGTCAATCATCCGAATTTCCAAATTTTGTTCTGTCATGGAATAAGCCGGAATCCTCGATTTATTCCAACCAAGTAGTAGAGAAAATAGAAATCACGACAAGATATATAAGGCATTTCACGCCAACTGGTCCAACGGCTCACCTTGTCAAATATCGTTCACCATTTCTTAAGTTATGCTTTCACATAGAAAATATATGTAGAACTTATATCAGATTTTTATAAATGACGTTTTTCTAATTATAAATATTCAAAAGCAAGGAACGAACGTAACTATTTAAAAATCCGAACAAAATTTTTCATTTCACGACCATTGGTCATTTTCATAACATATTTTCCACTAAAGTTTAAAAGATAAGTAGAATAGTATAAATCACCGCAGTTACGATAGGACTAAAAATGTAGTTGCTTATTGTAGTATTTTTCAGTTTTTTACCTTCAAATATTTATAATTAAAAAATGTCTCGGAAAAAAGTTTGAAACAACTTCCATGTGCATTTTTTACTTATAGAAGAAAAATGCTTAAAAACGGGATCCATATTTGACAAGGTGAGGGTCAACTGTAGGTCAAGTCTATAAGTAGTACAATGCCCCATATGGGGCTTTCCATTCTGATACGACGGATTTTGATATTTAAGGATGTATGATACGTACAGTCCCGCCAAAAATGAGTTTCAGAGACGATTCCGATTTTGATCTCATCGGGAAGTAATCGAAATGTACTCTGAAACGCACGATTGGCGGGACTGTACTTATCATACATCCTTAAAAAGAAAAAACATTCATGTTGATATGTATATTTGAAGTTTTTCAGTCACTCTGTTAATTCTGACGAAGAATTGCTGTTCGATAACCCGACTTTTCGATTATACGATAGTCTGACCCAATTGTCTCGGATAATCGACGTCATACTGTAATGCTGCTGGTAGTAGATAGGTATTACACTTCGTAGTTTGCAAAGTATCGTTGGAGGTCGCTGAACACAGATATGCTCGATAATAAATTAGTCATTGGATTGTCGATTGGTGTAGTATTGTTGTATGGGACAGGGACACACATTATTAGTAAATAGGAATGCTCGATAAATATAAAAGCGTAGTAGTGAAATGAGCAAACGGGTCGGTTAATGGAAAAATGTAATTCAACAGGACGAGGAGGTGGAATCGTCACAGCTTTGAGTAACGGTGCATTTCACGGTGCGCGAGCAGGTGCATAACAAAACACCGGCATTCGAGGATAGAATCCAAGGAAGCCCTCTTACTTTATAGACGAAAGTTATAGACGATAATATCGATGAACGAAGCTACCAAACTTTTACATGAAATTTCAAACTGTACGCAGCTGAATCAATAAAGAAAACCTTCGTTTATCAATTTGCACTTTGTGAATTTTTATTATTTGTCGCCAGTCTCCTACGTCAAAGAAAAGCATCACGACATCTGGTGGATGAATTGTAACTAACTTTATCTCGTATAATTGAAAATTTCCCGGAAAATATAATCCCTTCCATATTTGACACTGATATTCACATTGTAAAAAGACTTTTGGATTGATTATTGCACCAAAATCGGAGGAAAATCTGGCTTTTGAATTTTTTGTGCTCTTTGTTTTTTATGATTTGATTCACTTTAGTGATATAAAGAGATAGCTCACATTCAAGAATTTTTATCATTATTCCCAAAAAGGAACATCTACTTTCGCAGTATGGATATCTAATTTTTAACTTGTGTGATCTCCAAAATTCAATCTCTGACAATAAAAAAAAGAACTCATAATTAAGTAATAAATAAAGTATGGTTGATTCCTTAGGAGAGGTTTTGAGTTATTTGATTGAAAATAAAAGTCTCTGAGTATTTTAATAATTTGAAGTGCGAAATATGGTGAATTTTACATCTCTAATTTAACATTTTTGTGCTGTTAGGAATAAAAGGTTTCAACACAAGTTAAAAATTGGGTATTACAGGGAAATTTTCTGGACGTAAAAAAGAAATTTCGGAAAAAACGTGAATTAAGCATTAAAAAGGGTCTTTGAACCATTTTCATACTTTTTGACCTTGAAAATCTCGTTGAATATAAACATACATATTTTTTTTCGGAAAATGTGTAAAAATTTCTGACGAAAAATAGTACTCTGGATTTTTCTGATGGGAGTCGGTAATACGTTAAATGTTAAAGTAAAATTGATCAGTTAAAAACTAATGTAAGATTCCCTTTGGAAATCATGAGCAAAAAAATTCAAGTTTGGGCTTTTTCTTGATCTCAGTATAGTGAATCGAATCATGAAAAAACGAGCACAAAAATTTGAGGGCTAGATTTTCGTGCGATCTTTGATGGAATAACCTATATAAAAATATTCATTAATGCAAAAGTATCGGGCATATTTAAGGGGTGGAAAGTTTGTACTGACTGTGTTACCACCGCCATTTTTGTTTCGTGTTACCACGGCTTTATGTAAGAATTTTTTTAAACTTTACGCACACATAAAACGTGTGCGGTTATATCGAAAAAGTCGGTCGAATAAAAACGATCAGGTCGAATAAATATCTTCGTTGCGACTTGGATCCATCATGTGGCAGTAATACTGGACAAAATTGTGGACAAAACATGCTCTCCGCTGTTAGGCCAAAGAATATGGATGTACATAGAAGTGCAGATCCTTATGCTTCTCCTGGAGCTGCGCAGAAATTGGACTATCACGTATTTTCGTTGTTTTTGGTGCGTCCCTAGTTTCTGCGTGTGACGCCTGAATATCTTTATTCGCGGGAACTTTGGACGAACACCAACAATATGTCCTCCTGGATCCTGTTGACGAAGGGTAAAAACCCACCTTGTGGATCGGGAAGTTGATAGAAAATAAAAAAAGGCTTTGAGTATCGAAATTATTCTGTTTTATTCTCCCTAAGATTTTTGAGTCTAGGCTAGGAGACAACACATAACGGCTCCCCTACCCAACGCTCGCGGAGTCAATCACGCATGAGTTAAGGAAACAAGGGAGTATGTATTTTCAATCCATGCATTTTCTCACATACTTGATAGAGTAGAAGTACCGTTTGTGGCCATCTTACTGTAGAGATGTGCAAGAAATTTGTGACCTGCCATTTTTTGGTCTTGTGACGGTCCCGTGACCGTCAACTGACCAGCCAAAAAATGATAATTTTATGACCACCACGAATTAGAATTTGCCGCGCTGCGAGATCTGCGATCGCGCATGCGTACGCGAGGAAGGCGCTGGCACGGGGCGAACGTCAGCGCCCAATACTTCCGTCAATTAAACGGTTGACCGGAAGCCAGCCTTCAAAACCAAATTATCAGCCAAGACCTAGTTTCCATGAGCAAAACTTCGAAATGGAATAAGAAATCTGAAGAAATCTTCTATGATAAAGGAAGTTTTTTGGATAGAAAATCTTATTTTCGAAAATGTTAAGAAAACTATAGCTATTACCGTCTTCAACTTTTTGTAATTCTGAACGAATGATACATTTAAATAAAGATTTGTATGTAAAAAATCCTTTAGCTTTCCCTTGAAAGAATGACGAAATTCGTGACCAAGAAAAAAAAGACGGCCACTGTGCAAAATGACCGTCATTGCACATCACAGGAGTCGGAAACACAAAAATGACGGTCACGTGACGGTAATTTTTGTGTCAATTGACAATATCGAAATATGAAGGTCATTGCACATCTTTACATCTCAATACCGTATGTGGCCATCAACTTGATCCATTTGTGGCCATACCTATTGCATGTAAATGACAGTGCTGGCCACAAATGGTGTAAACGGCTTTGAACCTAATTTATTAAGCAATAAGGCATTTTAAGCATTGAATATTCAACGTTAAGTTTGCTTTGATTAGTGTAGAATAAACTCATTTAGTAATTTCTGTAGATTAAAGTAATGATGAATTGGTCCATACATTTTTTGTGTGGCCACTAATGGTACAGGTGTCACAAATGGTTCGTCTACCCTAAAGGAAGGGCCAGCCGCCACCATTCCACTTATCGAGGGCTTGACCTAGAGCTAAACATTTATACGAACCCAAAATTGGAATGAACATACATGCGCTCGAAGTCTTTTCAATGACATAAATATATAATTAAATACATACATATGATAAGATAATGATGTATTCATTCATTGTCTTTAAGAAACATCTAATATAATTGCTAATCATTATTACATAAGTCACCATTTGTTAATCTCGAGTCTCTCAGAGTATAATTATTTTGTTTAGTTCAACCGATACATGATTATTATATTATTCTTCAAAATAAGTCTTAAGGATGTATGATAGGTACGGTCCCGCCAATCGTGAGTTCCAAAGAAAACTTCGATTACTTCCTGATGTGATAAAAATCGGAAAAAAAAAATCGATATTAAACGTGTTAAAATGATAAATTTTGTAGAGTAATAATTCCAAAATGTTATAAACAAATTTCTGAAAAAGACAATTGTTTAACAAACAATCAGTCAATCTAACTTTTTTTCCAATGAAAATGATATGTTAATTTTTTTGAATGCGTATGAATTTTTTCAGATTTTTCTCTTTATTTTGATTTTAATTTTTATTATTTTCAAAAATGTGCGCGACATAACGAATTTTGGATATATGTTCGGCACAAAACCATCTACTATATTCAAGATTTTTTTTGCAAAACGCATATCTAAAATTTGTTATATTCTGCGCATTAAAAAAAAAAAAAAAAAAAAAAACCAAAATCAAAGTGAAGAGAAAAATCTGAAAAAATTCATACGCATTCAAAAAAATTAACATACAATTTTCATTTGAAAAAAGTTAGGTTGACTGTTTATTTGTTGAACAGTTGTTTTTTCCACGAATTTGTTAATATTATTTTGGGATTATTATTATGAGAAATCAATCTTTTCAGCACGTTTTATATGCATTACTTTTTTCCGATTTTTATCTCAGTGGGAAGTGATCGAAATTGTCTCTGAAACTCACTTTTGGCGGGACTGAACGTATCATACATCTTTAAATAAGCCGCGCTAAAATAATGGTAACGTGACGCATGCGTCACATGCCCAGTTTAGGCGACGCATAGGATCTGCACTTCTATGCACATCCATATTCTTTGGTTAGGCACAGGTGGTAGTTGCAGAAATCTGCTACAAAGTTGGCAGCAGTTCGAATAAAAAAGGCGGGTAACGAAAATTCGCCGGTTGAACCGCTTTTCATATAAGCGCGTGGGGAAGCGTTGCGCTGTACTCGCGTCTACTTTTATAATCAAATACAAATCGTGTTATCGGCACGGGTTATTTTTACATTTTACATTGAAACATTTGCGTGATTCGGGGGTTTCTGAAATTTAGTGTGTTATTCGCGCGACGACAGTAACGTTTAAATAATGACGTCGTCGTTCAATTTCAAAGAAATTGGCGAGCAGCTTAACGAAGCTGGCTCTAAAAATGCTGGCACAGGCGTTTCTTTCGCTGGTAGATCACTCAAATTGGATACTGCCAAAGATGGTGAGTATCTTAAAGACTTTTTTCATATTATTTTAAGCTTTTCGGCACTTCTGACTACGAGATCGGAATTTAGGTTAACGCTTTAACGCTTTAACGGTTGACGCGAAATGTTCATGATATTTTTAGTGTCAACTACTAATATTCGATATTTTTTACCATTTTTCATAAACGATGAAATTTTAGTTCCTTTGATAATTCTAATCTTATTTATGGTTTGGTTTCGAGATCGAAAGATAGCTTAACCTTTTAACGAATTCAAAGTCGACTTGAAATATTCGTAATATTGTCACTCAGATTTAAATAGTCTACTTTTGTTGCTTTTTTTTTATATTTGAGAGGATTTTATTTTTTTTTTCTTCATAATTTTAAACTTTTTTATTCTTTGATTCAGAGATTGAAAGTTAGGTTATAACGCTTTAACGGCGAAATATTCATGATATTGTCAGTGTCAGCTGCTAATATTTAATATTCGTTACTATTTTTCATATTCGATGGAATTTCAGTTACTTTTTTGATAAATTTAATCTTTTTTTATGTTTCGGTTTTGATATGGGATGTTAGGTTAACCCTTGAACCAACGGTTTGGAATATTCATAATATTAGCACACTCAGCTTTAAATAGTCAACTTCGTTTTAATTTTTTTTTGTATTTGCAGGGATTTCACTATTTTTTTGTCATAATTTCAAACTTTTTAATTCTCTAATTCTGAGATCAAAAGTTAGGTTAGCACATCAACAGTCAACGCAAAATAGTCATGAATCGTCAGTGTCAGCTGCTAATATTTGATATTTGCTACTATTTTTCTTCTATATCGTATGTTACTACATAAGATGTTTCCTTATTTTTAACTGTTTTTCCCATTCTACTGTTGAATCCACTGAGAGAAAAACATAAACTATATTTTTACTGTATCATACCATTCTTTGTGTACTCTGTTATACTTGTATACTAAACTTTGAACAAGTGAAACTATATATTTTTGTGTAAAACGTGTATCCCCTGGATTAAAGAAATGAATGGGTAGATATTGTCATTGTCAGCTCCTAATATTTGATTTTTGTAACCATTTTTTATATTTTACGATATGTTACTTAATTTCTTGAAAATTGCAACCTTTTTTATGTTCTGGCTTTAAGCTCATACACTGGAAAACTCATCGATTATCAGATTTGTTTTGAATATTTTGATCGTTAGGAAAGTCTCATAAAAAAATGTTTAGAAAATTGTATTTAGAATAAATATCGTGTTTGAGAAATTAATTGTTATCCATAATAACGTAATCGTAATTACGCAGCGGACGAAATCGTTGAAGCGATCGCAAAATGCAAAAATATGGAGTACCTCGACATGGAGGGAAACACTTTGGGTACAGAGGCGGCAGGAGCAGTAGCGAAAGCACTGGAAGTTCACGGAACAGCGCTTAAGCGTGCTTTGTGGAAGGATATGTTCACCGGTCGTATGAAAACAGAGATACCAAAAGCTTTGGAGTCTCTTGGAAGTGGATTATGCACCGCTGGTACAAGGCTCGTAGAACTTGACCTCAGCGATAATGCGTTTGGCCCTATCGGTGTCCAGAGTCTTGCAGCTCTTCTGAGTTCACCTACATGCTACACTCTACAGGAATTGAGACTTAATAATAATGGTCTTGGCATATCTGGAGGAAAAATGTTGGCCAAAGCTCTACTGGATTGTCATACCAAGAGTTCAAAAGGTAAAAAAAATTCTTTTATCATGCAAGTCTCTCTGAAATTCCAATAATACAAATAAATTAATCTTCCCGATTTACTTAATATTATGGCTGTAATAAGTTTTTAGATTTGCATGTTAATGTTATAGAATTTTTTTCACTCAGTGCGATAAACGCGACACGTGCACCAAATCTCTTCTTCGCACCTTATCAAATAAATTTTTGTACGATACTTGACGGAAAATCTTTTCCCGCACTTATTTCGTAATTTAATATTGGAACAGTTATTCCATTAGAATGCTGATCTCTGAATAGGAGATAAATGCTTGCAACTTGAAAGATAATAGAAATTATACGAGGAATCTAAATTGCTCCAAGATTGCGGTAATAATGAAGAATTAATCTTTTAAAATCTTCCTATAATTAGAGGATCATTATTATGCTCACAAAATATGTGTGTATGTTTATTGATTACTCCACGGGGTTACATGAAGTTCCACTGCTTATCTTCCATTGTTCTTAGCCTAAATCGCTATTGGCTTATTTACTACACTTATTCTTATCCTTATGCTTATTCTAATTCCTTCATCTTTCCATACCATTCATAAATCCACTCCTTTTTTTCTCTCTTTTCATTTGTTACAATGTCTTCCCTGTAGAAAAGGTCTGATAGAACCGGATAGAAACGGGCAAAAACCACATAGATTCAGATAGAGACTTATATAAGATTCTATCTGAGTCTATGTGGTTTTTGTCCGATTCTATCAGACCTTTTCAACAGGGTTACGTCTCCGCCTGTTTTATTTCTCATCCCATGCCTTTTCTTTTCTTTCCATTCCTCTACGCCATCTTTCTTTTCTCTTTTTTTCCCTTCCATACATTATTTCTACTTAATAAAAATAATTATGCAGTCATAATAATTTACATACCTGAAAAATATTTCCAATGCTGGCGATCCTTGAATACGGGCAGTCGTCGAAAACGACAGTTTTAATTTATTGTAACTTTCAAATTTTAAATTCATTTAGATGTAAGTAGTTTAGGCGGTCATTATATCGTTAACAGTAATAACGAAACATGTGGCTTCGTATCGGGAAATTTCACCGTGAATAGTAAGGAAATAGATTAAAGTGCCTCCTCAATTTTTGAGACGTTTCAGTCACTCTGTGCGAACTTCTCCACACAATTTATTATCACCGTGTGTAAAGGAGCAAAACAATAAATTTGTAAGTATATGTGCAGAAAAAGCAAGAAACTCTAAACATTACAACTTTCATTTATCACCCGAATTAAAAGTAAAAAATTCAGGAGAACTTTTCGCCGATTTGCCCACTATTCACGGAAAAATTGGCCGATACGAAGCCGCATACTTCGTTATTACAGTTTGAAATTTATCTCATACAAATGAATAACTATTTTGATTCTAAAATAACTTTTCGTTATTTACGTAAACAGAAGCAAAGCCACTGGCTTTGAAGGTGTTCATAGCTGGTAGAAATCGCCTGGAAAACGAAGGCGCAACTGCCTTGGCTTCGGTATTTGCAAAATTGGGCAGTTTAGAGGAAGTAGTGATGCCTCAAAATGGAATCTATCACGTCGGTATAGCGGCGCTTGCAAACGGCTTGTCGGCCAATCCTGGTCTCCGAATTCTCAATCTCAACGACAATACTGTTGGCGTTAAGGGAGCAAAGGCTTTGGCGGTCGCTTTAGCGAATTTCCGCTCTTTGGAGACCCTTAATCTCGGCGATTGCTTGCTGAAGACGAAAGGAGCTGTTGTTCTAGCCGATGCACTTGGTATCGAAGGATCCCATGCAACGCTCACGGAATTGATTCTCTCGCAAAATGAAATTCGTACAAGAGCCGTAGATTCTTTAGCTCGCGCTGTAGCGGACAAAACCCTGCTGACGAGTCTTCAGCTCGATGGCAACGAGTTCGGAACGGAAGGCAGAGACAATCTCCGAGAATTGCTCATGGGTTCGGACAAAATCGAGGCTTTGGGTTCGCTGGACGAGGACGAAAGCGCGGACGAAGATGAGAGCGATGAGGAAGAGGCGAACGAGGACACGGACAACGAGTCCGACAACGATGCTGAAGAGGTTCTGGAAAACGGCGATGAAGACGACGAGGAAGCGATTATTGTCGAAAGAGTGCAGAAAACAGTCGTTAACGTTGGAGAATTTTTAAAAGCTCCGACTGGCGAAAATTTGCTACTTCTTCAAGGAGATAAAAAGAAACTTCTGCTGGACCACGCCAAGGTTTGTAGTTGTTATAAGTCGATGTTGATTTTACTAGAGACTATCGGTTAATTAACAAGGACTTAGTCAATGTAGATTGGATTGTTGATTTATTTCGAATTATTAAAACCGCTCGGCGGCGAATTGTTATAACGTATCAGCGATGAAATCAAGAATTTGTGTTTCAATTAATTTAGTAACTTACAGGAAAATATTCGATTTTGTTAAGGTGATGTGAGAAATATGTAATTGGTAACGAAATTTGTAATCAGGTTTCTTCAAAATCGGTTAATATTTTAGGCGAGCGAAATTGATTCACTTTGTGCGCAATCGAAGTGGAAACTAATCTGAGACTATAGTGAAGTCAAAGTTGCTTCTTACTTTCTTATCACATTCAAAGTGTATAAAATAAGCATTGCAACAAAATAAAATCGGTATGAATTTTTCATTCGTGTTTTGATGTTTTTTGAGTAAATTTTATAATAACTTTGGTTACCGATTATAGCTTTTGAATGTGTATCACGTCGCCTTAAGAAAGTTCTGTCAGCAAATATTTCTCTGTGGTATAGAAATCTTTATAAAGTCATGCATATTGAAGGTACTGAAAGGAAACATTTTGTATGATAATAATCCCACGATGTTATTAACAAATTAACAAATTTCCCGGCAGAATCTTTTTTTTTTCATTACGAAAATCATAAGTTTATTTTTCCGAATACTTATGAATTGTTTGAGATTGTTCAGTTAGCTTCGAATTTTGTTTCTTAACGCAAATTTATTCCATATACAAAAAATTCAGAGCAAATAAAGAAATCTGAAAAAATTCATACGTATTTAATAAATGAGCGAATCATTTTGATAAACAACAAAAAGTTGAGTTTCCGCGGAATTTGGAAATTGATGGTTTTATTAATTTTTTAATAACATTTTGGAATTGTTATTGTGCAAAATGATTCTTATCAGTACCTTTAATATGCATGATTTCTCAAAGATTTTTATACCGACGAAAAATGTTTGCAATTTTCTTTCTTTTTTCCCGAACTTATGCCAAATGAACATCAAGCGACAAAAGTACCTTCATTTTCCTGCTTTCTTTATAGCCTGATCAATGCTATGATCTGGATAAATTCTCATTTTTCTATACTTTTTAGACTCTTTCCGAGGGAGATAATTCGCAGCAGGCAGCAAAATACGCCGAGGAATTGTCGCGTATCGTGATGAAAGTATCGGCACTTTGCGGCAGTGGGTACGGCGACGTTAGAGTCGAAGCAGAAAAACTAACGGACTTATTGTACTTCGAGCTGTTCGATTACGCAAAGAAAAGCGACCAAGTCGCCGGTGTGGACAACACGTTGCTCGTGAACTTAGGTTTGCTGAAGGTATGGCAATTGAAGAATTACGCATTTTTCATATATACATCCTTAATAAAAATCTTAAGTCTATTAGAATTTGAGGATGTACCACGAGTAGCTGTAGATGTTTTGTTCCTGTAAAATTTGTCTGACCATTTTACTTTGCCTACAACGTTTTTCCTCAAAATCGACTCCACATTTTGTCGGGTCAAAATTTTATCTATTGAAAGGACGCATTACAAATAATTATCATGTCAACAAGTTGTGTAAATCAAATTGAAAACAAATTGCCAAAAACATTTGCAGAATACTTTTATTCCCCATAAAATGGATTTGCCTATTTTTCATAATTAATAGATTTGAAAAATAATTTTTTTGCGTCTTCAAAATAATAGCTTTCGATCATTTTTAAGATTAAAAAAAAAAAACGTTTCCAATGAACCTGGATATAGAAAGTTTTTCAAATACTCATGAATAACTCGGGACACCCGACCATTTCTTGAAATAACAAAATGAAGTAGAAGGAAATTGGTTTGTTTTTTAACTGGGTTATAATTAGGAACCGAGTATGAAGACTTTGTAAGCCCTATTTTCTTCATACTTCTTGTGACCATGAGTTTTTCCCGTTTATCCTCTAGTTGGGAGTTGTTCAAATTTTAGTCCAAATTTTGGTCAAAATTACATTAGCCATTTATTCTTATATCCTGTCCCAAATAGCCGAAAAATAACAAACTAAAATTATTAATCAGCCAAAGTAAAAATAATATATAAAATTAATAAATTTCAGAGCGAAGACAAGAGTGCCAATAAAATCGATTGGAACCTCGAGGGCTGTTACAAGGCCTTGGAAAAGATAAGCCAAAGAGATTACTTCCCCTCGCAAACGAGGGACGCGTTGAAGGTGTTTATCGCGAGACCGCCGAAAGCCGGCAAAACCAAATTCGTGGATCCTCATCTGGAAGCGAAGAATTCGCTCAAAGCTGCCCTCGACAGACTGCAAAACACGTAACGCCACGAAACACAAGTCGTTTGATAATAACCCGAAGAATCTGCTGTTATTCCACAGATGTATATTTATTTATAATCTTTTTAATGAAGCTGCAGTGCGGCAGGTTCTCCAGTACGTAGAGTTTGGGTTGTGGAGCCTGTTAAGCTCGATGTATTTTTTTCTTCCCTCCACAACGCATTCGTGAAACGTAACAATTTATACATCGAATTTCAGTGGCGCGATGTCCACTATTGTCTTGATTCTTTTTGTTCGTGGGGAGACATTAAAACGTCATACTTTTTCTTTTCTACATATATAAAATACTTCGTTATTTAATTTACCTACGGAAATGCCGAGAATTTATCCCTGAAGCTGCGCACCTTTTTCTAGTTTTAATTAACTTAGCGATGTTCGACGTGAGTGCGACACAGACGAACATCGCGACTGAAGAACATCGAGCCTACCGGAAAAACCGGATCGTCGAGGTAGTTTTTTTTCCCCTTTCTTCCCAACGATCTTGCGAAAAATAGTGTTAGCCGGATTTGAAATCCGACTCGTGCTTCGAGATCGCTCCTCGACGGGCCTGTTCATACATCCATTATCTTTTCTTTGTTGGTTTAATTCATTTATATTACGTTTTCTTGGTAACCGTAACAAGGCTCTCATTCCAACCTGGATGAAAGAGCTCTACTGCGAGGGGCTGGCAATGCTGAGAAGCTTGATCCTCCATGTACTTCCGTGCCTAAAAAGAGCAGGTTTTTTCATTATTTTTATTGTTTCAGTGATAGTTCGGTTTTTAAAAGTATTTTTCAATATTAATTTTTATTGCTTCGTTCTTCGAGGGACATAAAAAGCGTTTTTTGGATTTCAGCTAGATTTTACTATCGAGTGAGAAAAGGAATTTTTTTCAAGATTTTGCTGAAGAAAAAAAATCGAAGTATGCAGAATTGGATTAGTTTTATTTTGAATCTTTCAATTTCATAGCAGCTGCTTTCTTTATTTAAAATTGCAAAATCAATTTTTTTTTCCTGTAAAAATCGTCAGTATTTTTTGAAATATGGTTTGAAAATCCAAAATACGTCAATTTTTACTACGCGCCTGATTTTTCTTTGCTTGTGATATTCGTGGATATTCCTGCAAATTATGTACGACTACAAGCGGACGTATGACTTCAGTGAAACTAGGCTGCAAAGTAGAACCTTGCAAGCAGCTCTCTCATTTTGCGTTACGATATTTACAAAGCGATCTCTGTTAGAAAGCACTTTCACCAATTTTTAGCTCCCTTGTAGAAGAAGTTTCGTAAACATCGTAAGTATACTAAAAATAATAGCAAAGCTTAAAAATCGATACATTGGGGAAAAAAAAGTTCGAGATTGATTTTTCGACCGGAAATCGGATGTGTCGATTCTCAAATCAGAAAAGACTGAACGTTTATTTTCTTAAATCATAATCAATAAGGTTGATATGTGGGTTTTTAGTGATGGAATAAACAACTTAAGACCAAAATTCGATTTCTTGAAAGAAAAAAAAAGAATTTTCCGGAAGCCTCATGTGATCATAAATCATTTCTCAAAGTACCCACAGAAATAAAATCTTCTCCACAATAAGAAGGAGCATCTCGACATGAGGTTATAAAAAAAATTATTACATTTTTGTTTCATTGAATTCAATGGAAACGATGTTTGAAATAAATAAAATCGTAGTTCGTCCAATACTAGAATATGGCCACGCTCTCTCCATCAACGCTAAACAAGGAACAATAAAAAATCTAGAAATAGCAGAACGCACAGCATTGAGAAAAATAACAAAAACCCGGCATCCGAACAACCCCTTACACAACCCGCGAAATGATGTCCTATACGAAACTACAAATATCCCGAAACTACAATCAAGACTCCGAAAACTCACAACAGACTTTGCACAAAACATGGACATCATCAACAAACTCAGCTTACAAAGAGTAGCAGGAAGAAGAACAAACTACAAACATCCGCACAAAACCCTACTAGAGGAACTCCGTACATTAAAAAACAACACGACCAACAATAACCGATAAATACAACAAGAAACTCAAACAATCCATAATATCAACCAATCACGCATATACATTATAGAAAAAATATTAAATAAGTAACTAAATAAGAAAAAAAGAAAAAACCCCCACACGGAACAGAAAACACGGGCTGAAGGACTCCGGTCGATGGCCCTTCGCTCACGCATATACAAACAAACACAAACGTACACACACCCACACCCACACACACACAAATAAACAAATTTAAAGCGTGAAGCAATAAAAACATTACTACTACTACTAAAATCGTAGGATACACTCACCAGAAATTTAACGAGGTTCGATTTCCGTTCTTTACTCGCATTCTCTCCTAACCGTGACGGATATTTAGCTGCGTCGCTCTCGGCAGCCTTCGCATTATAAAGTCTTATTTCTTCCAAACATTCCAATTCTATCGACCCTTAAAAAAATCGGCGATGTTGAGTAATGGTAAGATTTCGACATGAAACAAAACTGAGATGTAAGACTTACTGTTTATCAAGATTTCTTTCGCATTTGGACTATCGTGTGCCTCGGCAAGATATTCCTTCAATGCGACGAGCGACTCGTGACAGTCGATAAAAAGATGTGGATATCGTCGGACTAGCAATTTCGTCAGCAAATCGTTAGCCCGATTGTACATTATACTGCTGTGTGGAGTGCACATTATCTCATCTTCCGTTCTTCTAACTAGCAAAACCGTGCCGTCGTATTGATTGAGTTGCTCGGATACGTTGAGATTCAAGTGATCCCTTATCGCTGTACGAACGATACACTCTATCGTCCTGGGCATTCGTGCGATTGCAAGAGGAAGTACGTCGTCAAATGTAGCGTCTAATACCTGTGATACATTTTTTTCTGTTAATTTAAAGTAAAAAAGGGGGCCCGAACACCTAAAAAAAGTCATAAAAAGAAAAATGTTGAAAATGATGCTCTTCTTTGAAAAAATCACACACTTAAAACATATTAAGCATCATCATACCTGATTAATCAATTGATTATTACAGGTATATGCAATTAATTTGTTCAATTAAAGTAACCAAAAACGTATTCTATGGCAAAAAAATAATCATTTCGCGACAAGTTATATTTTGAAGTTGAACTTTAAAAAATCACTAGGCTAATCACACGCACTGGTGCGCGTGCCTAAAAATTCTTTTGCGCTGCTGCGCTTTTATAACCTTTCAAAATGTTACGGACGTTGCAGCGCACGTCCTATTCTTATGTCAAATTTGACACCAAACTGAACTTATTTCTCGCGGACTTCCGCAGCAACCAATCACAACTCGAATAAGTGTCAACAATGCTTTCCGTTACGCATGAACTTTTTAAAAGAGAGATAATTCCATCAAGTTTGATCTTACGAGAATGATTCTTATGTAGTTTCGGAGGTGAACGTATTCTCTTCAAGTTTGATAGTAATAATTATGGTCGTAAGATCCACTGTGTTCGAGTTATTCACAAAAAAATGCAAATTATACGCATTTATTGTAGTCAAAGTTGACCATCTTCGAGAGTATGTGGCAGTAAATGCTCTATGATACACCGAATTTGAAAAAATTGAAGAAGCTATTTGATGTCACTATTTTTATACCCGTCTATTTTGAACGAAAATTGGCAATCCCCTGGAAACGCGAGACGACGACTGCTTATGTGTTAATCAAATGGGAAATACTGAAACCCATTGCGGGACATCTAAAGAAAATCGCACGATGTTTTTCTTCTACCGTTGTCGATAGAATTATATAAACGACGGTTTTATAGTGTGCGAAGAAAAAAACAATTATTTTTTTTTGCCACTCTGATATACATACTGTGTATGACCTGAATAGTGTGAGGTATAAAGTAAAATTTTTCACTTGTCATAACTTTCAGACCAAACTAGTGATCAAATTTTAGCGTTCAATGTCTTATTTTATCTGTCGAATAGTGCATTATTCTGCTTTCATCATTTTTGACATTTTTCTTATAACCTTTTATAGGTGACTGAGTCTCCTTAAAGTTAACATTAAGTTGGTTTTTGGGTTTTGGTGTATAAATTACCACACTATTGATTTCCGGGTAATTAACGGCTGCCCACGTTGCCGTGTAACCACCGATACTCCAACCGTGAAGTATTATCCGATTAACGGGGAATCCGAGCTTTTCGATGGCAAAATTCATCACGCAATCGATTGCCGCTTGCTCTTGCACTGGGAACGGTTGGCCCTAATAAATGGATCAGAAAAGTCGGGTATCGAAAATATAGTCAAGCGTATTATTTTATATCACTTACGTTTTCATCTTTATTCATTAAATAATGATGAAAACGTACAGCCCAGCCGTTGTTATGCATTTTTTGTTTCCTGTGATTTCGCCAAAGAGTAAAAAATCTTTGTTTCTAGGTTCAAAAGAATATATTTGTTTCGTGTCATCAGCAAGTGAATAATAGGAGGTGTAAAAAAATCTTTACTTCTTCAATTATTTGTTTCAACTTGCCAAAGTCGTGCCGTCAATACCGCAGATTAATGCTGCTACGACACAATTTTGGCGGCATAGCTCGTCGGAAATGTGTAGGCATTCTGCCGGAATTAAACACACCGTGCCGCCAATACCGCAGCTTAATGCTGCAGTACATGACGCAATTTTCCACTACCAATTTTGCTTCCAGTGCCGCCAATAAGCCGTCACTGTAACGTCAAATGCTTATTTGGGTCGGTGATTGCGACGAGTGTAAAATTTGCCGCCCGAGCGAAACGCGAGCTGCAATTACACGAGACGCAGACGCCAATTTCGGTGTTGCACACTATATTTTTTTGCAACACGTTCATGAATAGTAGTACTTTAAATGGTGGTTTTGCGAGACGATCAGCCCTAGCAATCTTGACAACCGTCGTATTTGGCTGATTTACCGTAAAAACCACCGTCCAACCACTGGGTGGTTTTTTCCGAAAATAAAACCTAAAATTGGTCATAACGACTATGAAAACCACGGTTTACCGAAAAAAAAAGATTATAACTTTTGTGAACAGTTCTTTTCACGGTCGTTTTTACAGACGCTACGACCGATTTTTGGTTTTTTTTGTTGTTGTTGCAAAAAACAGTGAAAAACGGTTAAAAGTGAAACACCAGGGGCGAAAGTATAGAAATCGCGAACTGCGCTTGCGCCAACCTATCGTTACAACACTGCTATGGAACTAGTCGCATTTGTTTCACAAAACTGCCATGAAAAGCACCGCTTTGCATGCACGTGTTACAAATTTTTGTTTTTACACCTTGTAATAAACATGATATGTCCGTAAACGCATATCAGCCCCTTAAGGAGGTTGCACAGCTAGGATCGACGGGGATAGGTGAAGAGTTGTGCGGGATGCAATTAGAAACAAAACCAGTGAAAACTCATCGGTGAAAACGTCGCAAATAAAGTTGGAAAGTTACGTTTGGATTGTGAAAAACCACTCGGTAAATTGCTTTAAAAGTTGAATATATGTTTTCTCTTAGAATCTCCTTGTCACTCATGTTTTTTTTGTGTAAAAATCTCTTTACGACTTTTTACAACATCAATATACGGCATCAATACGTGGCTTTTGAATATCAGCAATATTATTTTTAATTATATTGCATGAGCTTTATAAATTTATATCTCAGTAACCATGCTCACAAAATTGTTGAAAAAAATACTTGAAATTAGGTAGTGCTTTTCTCTAAAACATAAAAAAAAATTAGGACGAAAATCTTAAGAACTGTTAACCTGTATAACATCCTTCATTTGCCTGAGTACGACGATGAGATAGGAAGACAGATACTTACGGTGCTTCCACCGAAGCCAGGATGATTCCATCCGAGAACAGAGTAACCCTTGTGAAGAGAAGTTGTGAGGATTCCAATCTCGTAAAATCCGCAATTTCCCTCGCATGTTATAACAAGAATGTCGCCGTTGGAAGTTCTTCCGCGTCGTTCCATGAACATGACGTCGACCTCGTTCGAGTCGGAGGACAACAGTTTAAATCGCTCGCCACCCTGCTCCAGCAATTCTATCCTGCCTTGAAGCAACGTCGCTCCTTTAATCACGACAAGACATTCGTTTTAAATTTCTCTCGATTTAGGTCATCGCTGTTGATTTAGAGTATATTGGCTTTACTCATTGCCCAGTTGATGAGGGTCATGCTCCCGGGATACATCAGCTTCAGCGCTACCGTGTGAGCCACTACATAAGCTGCTAACTTGCAGAACAGCAGAGTAAATCCGTCCCGTTTATAAACCCAATCCAGTCCAGCTATCTTCCTGCCCACAAGAGTTTTTCATTGTAATTCTCACAACGAATTAATGTCACTTCGATCATCGTAATGCCAGACTCAGATAATTATTTACCACAAAAACTGAAGTTTTATTAACGAATGTTCTCGGTTTGTTTCCATATTTTCTAAACCATGGTTCTTAAGGATGTATGATAGGTACAGTCCCGCCAATCCTGAGTTTCAGAGAAAATTTCGATTACTTCCCGATGGGATAAAAATCGAAAAAAAATTATCGATATTAAACGTGCTGAAAAAATTAATTTTGCATAGTAATAACTCAAAATGATATTAACAAATTTCTGAAAAAAAAAAAAAAAACAATTGCTCAAAAAACAATCAGTCAACCTAACTTTTTTTCTAGTGAAAATAATATGTTAATTTATTTGAATACGTATGAATTTTTTCCGATTTTTTTATTTATTTTAATTTTAATTTTTTTTATTTTCAAAAATGTGCGCGAAATAACGAATTTTGGATATGTGTTCGGCATAAAAGGATTTGTTATATTCTGTGCATCTTTGAAAAAATAAAAATAAAAATAAAAATAAAAATAAAGAAAAAAATCTGAAAAAATTCGTACGCATTCAAAAAAATTAGCATCATTTTCATTTGAAAAAAGTTAGGTTGACCGTTTATTTGTTGACCAATTGTTTTTTTCATCAATTTGTTAAAAACATTTTGGGGTTATTATTATGCAAAATCAATTTTATCAGCACGTTCTATATGCATTATTTTTTTCCGATTTTTATCCCTTCGGGAAGTGATCGAAATTGTCTCTGAAACTCACTTTAGGTGGGACTGTACCTATTATACATCCTTAAGGATATCCTTAGCAAAACGAGTTTCTGTTGGACAGCTTTAAAATTGCGTCAATTTAGTAAATAAACAGTTTGCAGGATCTCTAGCAATTCATTAATTATCTTTTCACTTATGAATTTAGTTAAAGAAAAAAAATTAAATAAATTGTTGGCCTCATTAAAGTTAGAACTGTAATTATTCAAATGGGAACCAGAAAAAGACAATTATATGATTCCAAAACTGCAGTAATTTTATAAAATTTTCACAGTTTGTATTTGTTTGTTCATGAACATTACTCATCCTAAGCTGGTAACGAATGAATGAATTAATTTCTATACTGAATTCTCTACTAAAGTACCACTCATTATTCTCTATCATTGAACGCTGAATTTTAAATTCTATGTATGAATATATAATTGAATGATGGTAAATTGCAAGTAAAAAAATTAATTCATAACACAAGCTAATAACACATAGCAGAAATATTCTTACGATGGTGGTGGAGCAGAATGTTTATAGTCGACAGGCCACGCTTTGAAGTCAAAGTCATACCTAAGAAGCTCCCGCTTCTTCTGAGGTTCGTACTTAGCATGGGCATCGCTAAGGCTCCTGATAAATTTGACGTAAGTGGGATTGTTGGCCCTGGCATAGCCTCTGACAGCCAGTGAGGTGATTAAAATCATTCCTGCGCCAGCTGCGAGTCTTAAGAAAGACTGTGCATTCTCAGCAAGAGAATAATTTCGCCTGTACGCTGCGATCAGCGGAAAGATGTAAAAGCTGATCGACCAAACAGCTGCGAACTGTAATCAATTTATCGGTGCTTGAAGCCACAATAATTACATGTAGAAGTTGAAGGAAAAAAGTTATATTAAACTTACAGATGCAACGACGTTGTCGCCCCATCGTTCAAAGCTCCGAGGCTCGTACGCTTTCTGCATCGGAGAAAGTCAGAGAAAAGTCAAAACAAATGCACGGAATTCATTAACCTTTGAACGAATTGTATAAATTCGGGTTTTTAGTGAAAAAACAAATTTTAAAGACCGCTAACCGGAAATTCTTACCCAGGTTGTGTCGTGGAATTTGTACAACGATGGACCGAAGACGCACTCCCAAATCATTTTACGATGTATATATATATATATATGTATATATCTATATTTTATAGGATGAAATTTTGTCAACGCACGACGACGTCTACGATGACTATCACGGACGTGAGCCTCGGTGGAGAAAATTATTGATGCCAGATCTCTCTCCTTCTCTCTCACTCTCACACTCGCTGAACCGCGCAATTGTCAGTGCCCTCTTCGCAGCTTCTACTGACTGACTATGAACGCTGAGGCCTTCAACTCTACAGTACTTTTTATCACACCGGTCAGTCCGACAAAATTCGTCGTTCGATTTAGGTGAAAGGTGTGTGTTTTTAAATGTTTGACGGACGATTTGGGACTAATTCGGTGAGTTTATGTCAATCAACAGTAAATAACGGTTTTTTAATAGTCCAGAATTTCTACTGTAATCTTTGAAGCTAAGAACTAAAATGAATTCCCGAAGTATTAGTAGTATCTTAGTAGTATTTTTAGTAGTTTGATTGAAGTGAGAAGTGAGTTTTTATGTCACTGATTATTTAGGACTGGCTTGACAATTTTGTTTTTAGCTTAAGAAGCCTGAGTAACCTAAAAATAATTGTGTAAATGATACTTTTATTTAAATTTACGTTTGAACCTCATTAAGTACATACCAAGCTTATAATTCTCCAATTTTGCAGAGACGCATAGAACACCAAAATTGTGAGAGGACAAAAGTATACTTTTTCACCTGCCATAGCTTTTAGGTCTTGTATTTGTCATCCCATTGTATTTGGATACAATGGGGTATTTGTCATCCCATTGTATTTGGATACAATGGGATAACAAATCAAAATACAATCAAAAAAATGTAACATTAAAGAGTTGAAGAGCATAAAAAATTGCTTTTTTCTAACTTATGAGATAGATAATCTCACAGTATATTTCTATTTCTCTTGGCTTTTAGAGTTATTATTGCAAAAGAATTTATGTAATCTTAGAACAAAATTATTTTCTAATTTCCATTTTTATTGTAATCCAATTGAATTTTTTTTTTTTATCAAATCGAAGCTTTAACATGGACATTCCAAGAAACTCAAGGTGTCCCAGAACAGCCAGAATCAAGGCAGCAAAAGCCTTAAAGTGAGTCGCCAAACAGACATTATTTAGGTGCCAAAAAAAAAATCTTGGACTAATGAATTATGTGTCTGTTTAGGAAAGTTCCTACTGCTCTACTATTGAAAAAGAAAGCCGAATGCGATGCAAAAGCTTTACGGATTGTGGAACAAATGATTGAACCTGGTATAGATGAGGATTGGCTGCTAAAAAATGTAATTGCAGATCTTATTTCTCCTTTTGCACACATTATTGTGTATCACATGTGTATAATAGAATATTTGTATTTTTATCATAGTTAGGCCAGATAAACAAGGCTCACATGGATGACATAGTCGAAGAAAGATCCATAGTTAAATTATGTGGATATCCGCTGTGTGATAATCCTCTGAAAAAAATTGTTCGCAAACAGTATCAAATATCCACACTGAAAAATAAAGTCTACGATATCACCAGAGTCAAAAACTTCTGTAGCTATCGTTGTTACACCGCAACTGAATATATTATGGAACAAATGCTGACGAGTCCACTATGGGTCAGAGGAGATGAGGAAATACCAAAGTTTCAAATCCTTCCTAAGACGAAATCACAGAGCAAAAGTCCACCAGGGGTAGAAGTCGATTTGACGGGCATTAAACTTCCTGAGGATAACGACGAGCCAGAAGAAGTAGCTGTAAAAAAAGCAAAAACAGACGAATCTAACGAACAAAAATGCGAGGTTTTGGATGTTGCTGCTATGCTAAAAACGATGGACGTTTCAGTTGACGGAAAAACGCACGAAAGTGGTAGGAATTGTTCGAAAAATATACTTTCTGAGGAATTTAGAGAGAAAGGATTGAAAGAAGACGACGGAAGTCGATTGAATGCTCAGGAAGGGAATGAACAGGATCGAATTGAGAATACAGAAAAACCTGTTAATGCAACAATGAGCGAAGAGCTATCGAATATTCGAGAGCGTTTGTGTCAAATTCAAATTGATACAACCGTGCCCTCGAAGAGGAAAGTAGAAACAAGAAAATCTTCAGACGCAAATGATAAAAAACCTAAAGTTAATTTCTCGCCCAATGTTTCTGCACCGCAGAATGAACCTTCTGAAAGTTTCTCGAAAAGCTCAGAGCCAAGTGTCTCGCACGTTATATCAAAAAGTTTGGCGGAAAATCGAAATACGGAGCGTCGAAAGTCTAGGGAATCAAAAACAAAACCGATTTCCTTTGAAACGGTCACGACGCGAGTAGAAAACTGTTTGAAAGAGTGGATTACTGAGGAGACAGTTTGTCTGCTTCACGGCGAAGAGACCGAGAAGAGAAAAATACTCGACAACGTTAGCAGACAGGAGAAATACGCTGTCTTGTGCAAAAAGCTCAATCACTTGCAGTTGGAGGAAGAACGCGAGGAGAGCGAAAAGATTGGCGAATTAAGACCGGCTCCTCAGTTTTCAGCGTTGCAGGAAGAGGCGAAGAGTCTGGAATTAAAGGTATTCTTATGGTTTAACTAATTTCAAAAACTTCCTATTCGGCAAACGAACGTTCAAAAGCGAGCTCGTTATTTCTGATTTTTAAACAATCCTCCCGTTTTCTGTATTTTTATTATTTTATTCCTTCAGAGCAGTTTTTCTTTTGCTTCCTCATAGAAGAAGCTTTGTTTTCGTGGAATTTTTTTTTTTCCGAAAGTTTCATGTTAACATACTCAAAATCATCTAAAATTCTTGTTTTAGGTGATTCAATACTCAGAGTATTGACTCCTCTATAATTTACGTGATTTTTAATTAAATGTATCAATGTATACAGATTTTATAGAATTTTTAATTTAAAAGAACAATGTGATCGCTTTAACTTTTGTAAAAGTTCGCCAATTTAGCTAAATAGTTCTTTACATATAAAGACACGTTGAATGATGTTTGGTATTGCGAAATCGGTAAAGCGGTTCCAATTTGATAGAATTGTGAATTAAAAAAAAAAAAAATTCTCCAAATCACGTCGAATCTCAACAAATGAACCGAAATGATCTACAGTCGAAAAATACCATAAAGCCCTGCTACGTACGAAATTTAGTGTTGATCGGTAAAGTCATTCGGATTTTATGGCATCTTAAATTTTTTAATAAATGTACATTTTCGCCCATAACTTCCGCAAAAGCGAAGAGAGTAAGATACAAATTTGAACTTTATCAAAATGCGATTTGAGGGTGTTTTAACGGTGTTTCATAGCTGCACACAATATGTATAATTAAAGAGAAAAGAAAGATGCAAAGTAGAACATTGCACATTGCTTCCTCATATAAAATATGAAGACAGCTGTAAAGAGGATATTTTCAAATTTTAATTTTTAACAAATCTACCTCTATGAGGAAGCCAAAATAAGTAATAAATGTCTTCCTCATATTTTCAATGTGGAATTGTGCCAATTTTTCTGATTTTAGTTCTAGCCGTCGTAATGACATTTATTAAAGCTTTATAGTGTGATTATATGACACGTTTTTAAAGTTTTGACCGAAGCATCAAAATAAACTTATGTGTAGCGTATTATTTATTTTTACTATCTACTTCAATAGGTCCGCGCGTTTTTCGAAGGAAAAACGGTAGTAGATCCCAATGCAGATAAAGCTGCGGATTCAGCGAAACAAGAGGATAAGGATAAGGAAGCTGAAACCATGCAACTTCCTTTGCTAGACCTTCACGCGCCGAAAGCCCTTCGTCGCCGGATATTCCTCAATAAATTAAACAAAGTTCTGCCGGATCTGCTGCGAGCTTTGGCAGGCAGCTCATCGATACAGTATTCCTACACTTCTGAGAGATGCGCGGCTGTGAAAACCCTCGTCAGCACGTTTGCACTGTCAGCCACGAATATCATATTCAAAACTGCAGAATGGACTTTGGTTGCTTTAATCATTATTAAACTGTACGTATCCCACGTCTAACAAAGACGATGGCATTTTTTAAACTCTAAAACAAAGCTTCATAGGGTTTTGAAAAAACATTTCAAACAAAATTTGTTATGCATCTAGATTTTTAGTTCTTTGCGGCAACAAAAACATCCGTAGAAAAATTATTTATTTTTTTTCTCCTTTACCTGATAGTTGAAAAGTCGCAATCCTTCAATACGTTCGTGTAGAAAGTCTCCTTCTAAAAATACGAAGTTTCGAAATGATCGATTGAACGGTTTCATTGATAGTGCCTGGGAGAATTATTAAAAACGTAAACTTTAAAGTAACAAATATGAAAAAGTGTAAGCGTCATGAAAAGTATCAAATTGTGAAGCAGAAATAGTTATTATGTGGCGTCACAAATCGTATAAACATGCAAACATGTTTAGCGACACGAATAGAAAAAAACGAAAAAAAGAACGCGAGCGAATCGAATCCTAGTGATTTAAAATCATCACGACCCATCGTTTGTTCGCAGATTGAGTTTTATGGATCCCAGAATGAAGAATCTGCTTTCAAGCAAGCAAGCCTCATTGTACACCTCGATGATTCTGATGTCATACAAGTTGGAGTCCAATTATCTGGAGACATTGATGATGTCGATGACGGGAGCTTTAAAGACGACGATGGACGAGGATTCGTAAAGTTTCAGAAAACAATTATGCTTATAAACGTTGAAATATATATTTTTTGTACCTTAAACTGAAACGTCGAATCATAATCGAGGCTATCGCCGTCCTCTTTTTCCTCCTTCGCAGTGTTCGAGCGTCCTAGATAATTTAAGGATGTATGATAGGTACAGTCCCACCAATCGTGAGTTTCAGAGAAAATTTCAATTACTTCCCGATGGGATAAAAATCGGAAAAAAATTTATATTGAACGGGCTGAAAAGATGAATTTTGCATAGTAATGATTCCAAAAAGTTATTAACAAATTTCTGGAACAAAAAAACAATTGTTCAACAAAAAATCAGTCAACCTAACTTTTTTTCTAAAGATAATGGTATGTTGATTTATTTGAATGCGTATGAATTTTTTCAGATTGTTTCTTTATTTTGATTTAGATTTTTTATTTTCAAAAATGTGCGCGAAATAACGAATTTTGGATATGTGTTCGGCATAAAACCATCTACTACACTCAAGATTTTTTTTGCAAAACGCAAATCCAAAATTCGTGATATTCTGTGCATTTTTCAAAATAAAAAAAATCAAAATCAAAATAGAGAAAAAAATCTGAAAAAAATGCATACACATGCAAAACAACTAACATATCATTTTCAGAAAACAAAAGTTAGATTGACTGTTTATTTGTTGAACAATTGTTTTTTTCACCAATTTTTTGATAACATTTTGGAATTATTATTATGCAAAATCAATTTTTTCAGCACGCTTTATATGCATAATTTTTTTTCCGATTTTTATTCCATCGGGAAGTGATCGAAATTGTCTCTGAGATTCACTTTTGGGGGGACTGTACCTATCGTACATCTTTAATCGTATCATTATAAAATATCTTTACGCATTGCACTTTGAAAACTCCAATAATTCTATCTGTTTTGCGCCGTATTTTTTGGAAGCACCATTCGTTGTGGCTTGTCGAAAGAAAATCATCAAGAACTCTCGAGTGCTGTGAATAGAAAGCTGCGGTAATTGCGGTCAATAGCTTGTAAACTTAATATGATCTCATATGTTGAGAAACATATTTACTGGAAAAAAATTATCGGTATGTGATTGATTTTAAGAGAAATGCGAGTGAGTTTTAGTGTGATGCGGGTCCTGGTGTCGATGCCGAAGGAACTCCGGAAAGTGGCGAGGCCGGACAATCGAATCCAAGACGATCAACTTGCGTTGGCGGCGGCGACGGTTCGTCCTTCGGTAGACTACCAATTTTTTCTCTGAGAGCCTCATAAAGACTGTGCACTGCCTCGTTGTGCTGTTCAAATATTCAAAAGTCTCAAGATTTGTCGCTAAATCTTAATAAAAAATGTATTAGAAAAGCGAAAGTTTCTCTAATTACCTGACTCGTCGGCTGTAGCGCTTTAACAAGCGAATGTAACCGCGCTGGCGGTAATTTGGGATAAATATACCATAGCAATTTGAGAAGATGCCTCGTTACGTTGTCTCGGCCGAGACCTGCGAGGAAGAATTCGTCGAATATTACTGTGCAGAAAGCTTCGTTCGAAAATTCATCTGCCATGTTCAAGATGAGCAAGGAAACCTGGAGGACGAGGATACATTATTGATCGTTAATGTTTTAAAATCGGTCCAATGAGATGTTTGCGCAAAAAATTGGGTACAACATTTTTTAAAAAGTATCCATAAGATTTTTATGAAGTCTTGAATTCAAGTTCTACTTTTCATTCAAATACGAAACTATTGATTTCCTCAGCGCAATAATAAAATTAACTTTCCATTCGAAGGAAACCTTTGATTTTACTTCACATTTCTGCGATGACATTTCAAGAAATTATCACTTTGGCAAGTGCGTAAGTTTTTTCAATGTACATTTCTTTGTTGATTACGGATGTGACCATAGTTTAATGACAAAACCAACGAGTGCCGAGTTAGTGAAACGAGAAGATGATGATTACGAAATAACGCCCTTTTCACTCTAGGATCAATATTTAGTGAGAAGGCGAAAAACGATTGGGCATTATTTTTCGGACTTGGCCCACAGTGAATTTTATCTATTTTCATTCGCTGAACGGAAATATAACATTATTTGAGCGAAAGGACCAACAGCAGTCGTAGAATCCGCAAATAATCGCTTCTTTCAATCTTGTTTTTCAGTGAACTCGCGATTCCTGCGATATCTTTTCGAGAAATGATAATTTTTACATGTGCTCAAGTTCTTTAAAATAAATTTCTCCGGTCTCCAGCGGATTCGTTGGCCCAAATTTTTCGGTCGCAAGTGTCGTCTAAACTACCGTAATATTTTCGGCCGTTAGTCGTTACTACCATAATTTTTGGTCGTTGACATTTTTTATCGCCTGGTCTTTTTTAATTTTTCGTATTTTCATTTAAAAGCAATAATTTGGATGAATGCACGGAACGAGAAAATAAGGCGCGTGCTCTAGAAATATCGTATCTGGAGAAGAAAAAAAAAAGTAATCCCACGGTTGCAGGTTCGAGTCCTGCGTCGGTGACGAAATTTTTTTTTTCTTCTCCAGATACGATATTTCAGGAGCACGCGCATTATTTTCTCGTTCCATGGGTTCATCCAAATTATTGCGTTCAAAGGAAAATACGAAAAATTTAGACGACACTTGCGAACAAAATTACGGTCGTCGAATCTGTTAGGGTTGTAGTACGAATATGACCATCGGAAACTCACGAGCGTGTGTAGAAAAGGATCTTCAAAAGCTCTCTGAGCTTGGCAATTAGTGAGCGTCGCTAGAACTCGCATGAGACCTCGCGCGTCTCCGCGATTTTTTCCGGACATGCCACCGAGACTTCCCCCACCGCCGACGCTACTTCCTCCAGCTCCAGCGCCGCCTCCTCCAGCTCCTCCACCGATATGGAGCGAGTAGTACATCGAGAGCACGGCAGCGACTCCAGAAAGCTGCGAATAAGCTTGGCAAGCGTCCGGAGGAGGTCCTGAGTGTTCGATGATAGCAATCGCACTCGCTCTCTCGTCGGGAGGCAATTTACTGTTGAGCTGTCTTATCTGATCGTCTACCATGAGGGACATCAGCGCCGGAAGGAATTTCGTCACGATCTGACTGTCCAATTTCGGCTCCTTAAAATCTTGGGAGTCGATCATTTGCCAGGCAGATAATCCAAGAGCAAGCATCCTCAGCAAAAGAATTAAAACGGGATTGTCTCGAGGCATAGATTCACCGTTTATCAAATGCAGAGCGATTTTTATCGCGCTGCTCGCGAGGAAGTTTACCGCGTATGGATCACACAGCGTCATGCTCAAATCACCCAAAACTTGCTCCTGGCCTCTCTGTTTAAAAAGAAAGGATTATACTTTTGAATATTTTTGTATAAGCTTATTTATATATTTATTCATTTATTCGTCACCGGGAAAAAAAATTTACTATCATGAAAAACAGCTAATAGCTCATATCAAATAATTTGCAAATAATTTCATTTTTCTGATTAATTACATATGTAAGTATTAATATCATCATATTGTATGAACAGTTTTGTATAAGAGTATCTAACACTCATCACACTGAATTCAGATGATTTCTGCTCTTTTCAAGTACTCAACAGGAACTTGTATATCACAGTAAAATTGAATTATTTCCATTGTTTTATTACATAATATACATGATAAATTGATAGTAGAAGTTATAGAATAAATATCCAATCATAGAAGTTTTACATACTCTTATGCTGTCGAGAAAACCCTGCAACTCACGGGATCTCTTGACATCGACATTTTTTTCTCGTATGCAGGCGTCCAAACACCAAGTAAATTTGTGACAAGGATCCACTGATATTATGTCTTGTACCTCCAAATCGTGCAATGCCATGAGAAGCTCTGCTCTCAAGGTACAGTAATGAATATTTTTTGTTCTCAAGAAGAGAGTTCTAAGAAATTGCAGTACCATGTCATACAATTTTACACTATGGCCAATCATGTGTGCCAGCTTTTGTACAACTTCTCCCTGCCTTCTCACCTGAAAAATTAAATGTCCTCAAAAATTTAAGTATTAATAGTTAAAAATTTAAGGAGATTATTACCAAATTTTGAGCACCAAGTAATCTTAGTACTCAAAGTACAAGAATCATACTAGTAACTCTAAACAGGTGTTTATCAAAGAATTTGAAACATTGATTTTTAAAAAGCTTTGAAGACATGGTTTTGAGGGAAGCCAGTCACCTAAAAAAATCCATAAGCAAAAAAAGGCTCCAACTGAAATCCTTCATGCGTATTTTGTTTCCAAACAAAGATGACTAGGAGTTTTCATGAATTAATAATAAAATAACGGTGCAGTAAATTATCTTTCAAAGGTGCCAAAAGCTCAAGCAATTATCACTTAAACTAAATATATGTCATTTATGTATGTGGTAGCATTCTCTTTGCCGTTATAATGGAAATACAGCGATATCGCCAAAACTCCCTATAACTGTAATGCGATATTTTGCAATTCTTTTTCCTCCTAAACGCTGCTGTTCATCGTTTAAAAATGGGATAATTGGGTGCATTTGCAAAAATTTTCATGGCAGTGGTAGCATTTTATCTTGGCTGCACAACGACCTTAACTTTACTGTAACCAATTGTTTAGTAATTTTTCAATAGATCATGATAAATTTACACATTTTAACTCATAGCATTGTCATAAAGAGCTAAAAAAAAAAAATATCCCATGTTTAATCTAGAATGCACTCTTCTCTAGATAAATTGAGACATTGATCACTAAAATTTGTTTATCAGTTTTGTCTAGAAGTGATAAGTGAAAATTTTTACTTTTTACCTCATTCATCATTCTGATGCACTCTTTACAAAATTGCAGGATTATAATGATTGTTATGAATTCAACAAGGTTTTATTGTAATGTTTTTTCAAAAAAGCATATCATTTACACGTATTTTTTTTCTAATGACTTTATTTTGGTGACTGGGTCTCTTTGATGGGTTTTAAAAAATTGTTCTTCAGAAATGTTAGGAAATTTGATTTTTCAAAATCTTCCAATAAAGTGATTATCAATAAGTTTTGCAAACTTGATTTTTTTAAAATAAGGTGATTTGAACAATGTGATTTTCAAAAAGCTTTGAAAATGTGATTTTTCAAGATCATTGAACAAAGCGATTATCCAAATTCCAAAAAATTGAATATTACTCCAAGAACGTGAAATGGAAAGACTGCAAGAACATTTCAAAATATGTAAAATACAAAAGCATCTCAGAAGTATATAATTCCATTGTACCTTAGGCGATGGTGTAAAGAACAGGCTGTTCAAGTTCCTATGATCAAAGAGTACTAGTTCTTTTTCAATAATATATTTACTGAAGAGAGGTGAAACCTCATCGCCGAACAGACTCTGATTGTCTTTCCAAATCTGGCGTTTGACTTCTGTGTCAGCGCTACTATAAAGTTCCTTTTCCCTGACTAGAACCCTGAGATACTTGTCGTCAATGTGTGGAGTGTTTCTCAGGATGCACATGACGACGGGCCTAAGAGCGGCGACTCTAACAGCCGGAAAACTCTTGGAAAGTAGTTCTTTAAGTCTCTTATCGCCGGTATTGGCGTTTTTCTCTCCTCTCTCGGCGCCGATCTCGTTTATTCGCTTGACGAGTTTGTCGCGAAGTTCCTCGAGTACCGAGGCGTGGAAATCGAGTCTTCGCACGCCGTGAAGGTCAAGCAAGGGGAGCATAGGCCGTAACGACGGCAGAAGAACACCATTTTCCAGCTGAAACTCTTCTATAGCCTTCAGAGGATCAGTGCAACTTGTGAGAGCATCTCTAAGAAAATTCTGACCGGGAATACCGAGATCTTCAAGGCCGTCGCCCGTACTTCCTCCGTTATTTCTCGTTACGTTCATCGCACTCGCTTTTGAACCCTAATAAAGCGCAAATTTTACATGAAAAACCCTTTTATTCAAAGCACTTGCGACTTTACCGGACTCGCGATAGTTTACATATTTCAGAATTTTAGGTTAATTATAGGTAGTTAGCACTGTAAACACACACCGAGTGAACGTCAAGGACTGAGCATGAAATACGAATGTTTCGTTAGATAGGAATGACAGCGGAGCGTATAGAAATTTGCACTAGTAACTTAGTCTATAACTAGGGATTTTTGCGGTAAATGGAACCGCTAATGATATAGTAACTTAGTGTTATCTATAACTAGGGATCGTAGTGGTAAATGGTACCGCTAATTAATTAAGTAACTTAGCGTTATCTATAACTAGGGATCTTAGCGTAAAATGGAACCGGTAATTATATGTATCAGCGATGAGTAGGGAGATTGCCAGTGGAGCGATATTCTTGAGGCAAACTTCTTTCCGTGTTTGCAGCGCCACCACACTGGAGAGTTGCCGAACTAGACCCATCTTGTTGATTGGTCGAATATATATACAGGGAGGACACGGTGAAACTAGACAGTCCAATGCGGCTGCGCGAGAATTTAGGCGCCTGATTAGCTACTGCCTACGGTCGACAGTGCATCTCATCCGAGCGGCGACTGTCTCCCCACGCGGCATCAGAATGGGCCAGTAAGGGTAGTGGTAGGGGCAAGGGACGCTACCCGAGCTGGTGGGGCATATGCCAGAAGCCATGAGGGTTATGTGGAGCAAGTTAGTTCGAGTGAGCTGAGCTATAATCATTAGATCTAAATATCTAATAATCATTAGATTTATTGAACTGCTACGTGACTTACACATCCTACTTAGCAAATATCACTTCATGAGTAGTATAGCCCGTCAGCTAAATGGCATTTAAAAAAATTTTAAACATCAGATTTGACGAATTTCCGAAGCCTTGTCAAAATAAATACAATCGGTCGATACCTTACGGTTGTTCAATTGGTCAGGTTCCGTTGCTTAACGTCGTTTAGATCCTCTCGATTGCACTAATATCGTTTATGTTTAAATATTTGAAATTAAACCTTTGAAATGGAAAGTTTTCGTATTTTTGGACGCCAACTTGCTCATTTTATTTGTTTTATTGCATTAAAATAATTTCAGTGCCTCTTAATTAGGGATGCGCTAGTCGAGACATCTATTCGATAGAAGTCTATTAAAAATACTTTTTATTCAAGATAAATATGGTTAATCATCACGCAGAAACAGATACCTTCACAGTTCTGTAATGATTATGAATTATTGGGATGAGTTATTGTTTTTTTTTTTCAATTAATGCTAGTATTTAGTAGGTTCAATAAACCTTACTTATTTACTTATGAAAGTATTTTAAACACATTTTTATTTGATGAATGCTATCTCTGCTCTTAATATTTGTGGTAGTTTATGATTATAATATGATACTCGATTAGTGTTATTGTGACCATATTTTTTATTACCAGAAGTGCCATTAGTAGAAAATATGGTTTGAAGCATAGCCACCGATTTCTCAGGAAAAACGGTGAACAACAACTATGGCTTCAATTATCGCTACAAATTACGATTCACATTTTAAGAGCACAATACACCATATCCTGAGTTACTGCTACGAGTTTAATGTACATAATATTGACAAAAAACAAATAAATATTTAAGTTAGACAGAGATATTTTTTTCGTCCGTTTTAGCTAAATATTCAATTTGACGGTATCCAATTACTGAATGAATACTGAATCGAAGCTATTACTCATTTTGTAATGAATATTAAATTGCATTAATTTGCAAAAAAATGAATGGTCACAGGAGGGTTTGACTGAAAATTCCTGCCGCCATATACACGAGGTACTTTCAACAGAGTTGAATGGTAGATACGATATATCGCGAGAATTTTTAACGTAACTCGCTTGCTCCCGCTCTAGGAATGAATAAGCCGTAAATAATTCCATTCGCTTTTTTCGCGCCCTTCGTGCTCCAGCAAGAGGGAAGCTATTTCTTTCGTTTCATCATCCCTCTGACTATGAATGCACGGTACGCTAACACCCGCTCGAACCGTTCGGAATTCATGTTCACGTGCTATCGCCTGCGAAAAGTCTTCGAAAAATTTTCATCGTCGACGCAGAACTCTCGGTGTGTTCCGTCGAGATAGGACTTTCCATGACTGACGTACAATCTCCGAGAACATGTAGAAGGAAGTGACGAAACGGGAGATTTATATGTATATATGGGGCATTCCACGGCAAATCAGCAGATCATGACCCTCACCCTCATCGATTTCGTTCATTTTCTAATATTATGTTATTACCGACGCATAAAGGCCTCGGAATTTTTAAAAAATTTGTTTACCACCAGTACAGTTTTTAAATCCTCCAAAAAACCAATTTCGAAAACGCCGTTTTTAAAAATCTTAAAAAATTCACACTGATTCTATGATTTAAAATATGATGTTTGAGCGCCATGCGATAATGTGATCTCAATATTTACTATTGTTTCCACATTTTTTCGTTTTTTTGGCTTCGGGTCACAATTCGATTTTTAATTTTTGAAATTAAGATACCTTTCTTAAATATCAATGGATCTCAATTTCTCTGAAGATGCTAGAATTACCAGAATGCCCGGAAACAATTGATATCGTTAAAAAAATTTTCGCAAATGCATTTCACAATCCAAGCGATATTGTATACAACAAATACTCAAAAAATACTCAACTATTTTTTAGAATTTTTTTCAGCCTTCTTATAATGGTATTTCACGTCACTTTGAAAAAGATTTGCATAGAAAGATAAATAAAAATGAAACTTGGTGCTTCTGACAATAAGAGTCTAACTGAGCCTGGAAAAAATAACGAGCCAAGTCGAGGACATCGAGAATTAGTGCTAGTTTAAATTGGAAAGGAATGCACCATATGTATTCATATACAGTATATAAATATTTATTTAAATTCTACATAAATATGTATATATATAGACAGAAATTGAATAAATCCCAAAAGGCATCGATCTATTTACTAACTCAATGTGATAGTGGAATAAAGCCTCTTGTATCACTCGTCCAGGGTACATTTTTTTTTAAATTATGTTTATTTAAGGTCGCTTCAACATCGAAGGTCATTAGCGACCATGAGGGTAAATTGTAAGAATGAAATTACAGTAAATGTAAAGCGGTGAAGGGATAGAAAGTTGAAATTTAAATATGCAGCTTAACTTGACACGATGTTCGCCAGATAAAATTGGATTCCATCTTATGTATCGATGGAACTAGACAACTATTGACTACATCATGAATAGTTTGGAAACTTCTACTTTAGCTGCAAGTAAGTTCTATCAGCCGATGCAACTCGACCGACTGTTAGCAACGTTCGTCATCAGGCTTACTTAGAGATCAGGGGATGAATCTGCGATAATGTCGGGAACGATTTAACCAGCAGCAAGCTCTGTCTGGGTTCAGGCTTTTTTTAGTAGATGGCGCCAGTGGTTTTGTTTTTGTGGTTGCTGCCTGCTTCCTCCAATTTATAAAGACTGCTAGGTCAATTAAAAAGCAAGGGATTTCTTATTAAATATTATTATCTTCTTGCCAATAAAAGAATTATCAAAGTTGTTATGTAAGTTTGGTAATCAACTATTTAAAAATGTATGATAAGAAAATGTCACGAACTTTGGTCTTTCCGTATTCTGAGTGATTTCAACGAATAACTTACTTTGTGGATCTCTGTTTGAATAGTAATATCTCCATTGCTTATCAATATTTTTTAATTAATAAAAAAACTCGAACTTCGCAACGCTCTATATTAATTATGTGGAAAATTCTAGCACCCCAATTCTGATACTTTCATCAGAGATAAATATTAAAAAATGACCTGTTTTTTCAAACCGAAGCTTGCGCAGACCTCGTGGGAAATGTATTGATATCAATATAAAATTCAAAAATAAAATGCGCATCATGTTATATCAAAAGAGAAATTTCCGGGTTGGAGTATAATTCAAATCGACAAGCCACTTTGTCTCACAACTTTTAGAGATGCTAAAGATGCGCTGCAGCGGACGTAAGGAAAAAAGTAAAAATTTTTAACCTGTCGTAGCTTTTAAATCAAAGTGGTAAATAAATTTCAGTGTTCGAAATCTTATTTCATCTGTCGAAGAGTGCATTCCATTATGAGTATAGCAACCCTGGATGCAGTGGGAAGTGAATTTACCGTTGCCAATTGTTTACGAAGTTTCTAGTAAAGAAAATGTTTTTGTATGCGACGATTGGCGGTCAAGTTTTATTATCATGGAATTTTTGCGAAGCACATCTCGGGTCTGAGACCGTGATCGCTAGATTCAAAGAGCGCGAAGCTGAAGCCTAATTCAAATTTCAAACTTGAATAATTGGTAACGCACCAAGCTGAAATTCTGGGGTTCCCGGTTCGATCCCGGGTCGTGCCAGAATTTTTTTCACAATTTGTTCAAGATAAAAATTCGTCAAAAATTCGTGAATAATTGATTTGATAAATCAAACAAATTCTTCAATCAGCCACAATCAACACTTGCAAAAAGATTCGTATTAGTGAAATTTGAATTAGGCTTCTGTTTCGCGCTCTTTGAATCTAGCGATCACGGTCTCACAACCGTGTGCTTCGCAAAAATTCAATCGTAATAAAACTTGACCGCATACAATAAGACCTACTATACTTAAAGGAGTTTGAATGTAATATTTTCGAATAAAGGGTATCATTTACAGAATTTTTGTTCTAATATCTTTTTTTAGGTGACTCAGGCCACCAGGTGAGAGGAGAACTGTGTTTTTGATTGATCAGTTCTGCCGACAGTCACTTTCACTCTTCCAAACAATTACTCCAAGGCTGTATAGGCGATGAGGCTTCCGGGGTGATTAGCAAGTTGTCTTATTAGCGAATATATACTGTACCAGTTAGAAACCCATTCATTCACTGTCTGTTGGAGTGATGCAGGCATTTACCGCGACGAGCGGGAGAAATATTGATCCAGAGGTTCCGTTCAAGCTTTGATATATGACAGCCTGAAAGTACAGAGGAGAAACAGCAGCAGCGGGTACAACACAGCAGCGCAGCATGACGAGAGTGAGAGAAAAGATACGAACCATCGAATATTTTGTTCCGCGAGCTCTTGAACAGGGTCACCCCAGTATTTCGCGTAGGAGTGAGCGAAAAGGAGTCATAACAGCGAGGATGGGACTCGAGAGTCATTACTCAAATTCTCATTAGTACGCACGAACCGAACCACCACCGAGTTTACCAATTAACGACGGGGAGAGGCAGGCACTGCGAGTGCTCGATATTACGCACGGAGACCTCTTCTCCGGTGGAAATGCGCCCACAGCGATAGAAAAGATACGTGCGAACGATCGATATACGTATGGGGCAATCCACACCAATTCGGCTTGGGTTCGACAGACGACCTTTCGGATCTGGTCGGTGATTTTTTATGACGTTGTTTACAACTCTAAAAGTAAAGCTACATTTTTTTGAGATTTGCTTTCTATATAACTCTTTTTTAAAATAATGTAAAAAGACGTGATCGTAATGAAAAATTGTTTTTCATCAAATTTTTTAAATCCCTTGATATGTTTCAACATTTTAAGGCTTAGTTTTAACGTGAGCGTGCAGTTGCTTTTGTCTCGAAAAAATTTTGATCGCGAGACAAATTCAAAAAATTCGAAGCTGTAGTTAATCGATTGTATACTGGTGCTTAACTATCTTTTTACGGATTTTTTTATATCTTTATAAGGAACACAGGATTCTGAAGAATTATCTGGGAGTTTTCTAAAGCCAGTTGTTTAGTTTTAGAGTTACTTTAATTTTAAAGATAATTTCCAAATGACAAAACTCATGATCTATTTACGATTTTTAGAAAGTGATGTTTTAAATTACGAAGTCATATTAAATTTAACGTCAATTTAAAATGACGACAACCAGTAATAGCTATAAGATGGACTACATGATGCTATTTCTTTCGGCGATTCAATAACAGAATTTTTTCGTCTGGAATACCTTGCTTAAGGACGCATGATAGGTACAGTCCCGTCTACAGTGAGTTTCAGAGAACATTTCGATCACTTCCCGATGGGATAAAAATCGGAAAAAAGTAATGCATATAGAATGTGCTGAAAAGAGTGATTTCACATAATAATAATCCAAAAATGTTATTAACAAATTGGTGAAAAAAACGATTGTTCAACAAATAAACAGTTAACCTAACTTTTTTTAAAATGAAAATGATATGTCAATTTTTCTGAATTCGTATGAATTTTTTCAGATTTCTTTCTTTATTTTGATTTTGGTTTTTTTTTTATTTGAAAAAATGCGCAGGGTATAAAAAATTTTGAATATGCGTTTTGCAAAAAAATCTTGAGTGTTGTAGATGGTTTTATGCCGAATACATATCCAAAATTCGTTATTTCGCGCACATTTTTGAGAATAAATAAAATCAAAATCAAAATCAAAATAAAGAACAAAATCTGACGAAATTCATACGCATTCAAAAAAATTAACATATCATGTATCTATCATACATCCCCAATGGCGACCAATGTTAAAGTATCACCGCACGAGGTTAATTTTCTATATCGATGACATTTTATTAATGAGAGCAAACGTGCGCCCACTTTAAGTCCAGGCTTGAGAATTTTGAAATGTGTCATAGGATTTTCACAAATTTTGCCTCATTTTTATATAACAGCTAACGCCGTTTTCTTTTAAATTTAGCGATATAAGTACATTTTTTTCAATTCTGCTTTTTCTTTAGAGTTGGAATCACACCATATGAAATCTTCGACCAGATCCGAGAGACCGAGGGTCAGACTCAGGTCGAATAGGTGTGGATAGCCCCGTATATATGTATACATGGTTTCGGAGGGAGTTTTAATTAGCGCTGGAAATAAATGAAACACTGTCGCTTCTGGACAGCCCGTTTTTCGTCGTTGCTTATGCAAACTAAAGTAAAAAATAATATAGGAAAAATGCGAGGGACTGGTTGAAAGATTTGGTTATGCCTGCAGCTCGGAGATACTTGAGCTGTCACGATATACTAACTGCCCTGAAATGTATATCTCTACCTGCAAAATGTATTCACTACGTATTCGTTTAACCATCTATCTCTTCAGCGATACCTAAATATATATTCCGTCGTTAGCGCTGGATGACGGCTTCACAAATTGCTTCTGAATGTGTCCGGGAGCTGTAAAGTGGTAATTGACAGGAACTTTTATTTTTTACTAATTTAACGTATGAGTGAAATTTCTTAGCGAGATGCTGCATTTCGAATATGTCCAATAACTCGTATATTAGAATAAATAAGCCGAATGTGTTATATCTATGAAGTATTCCTTAAGCCGTTATGAATTCAGTCTAAAAATCAGGTACAGTGGTTGTAAAATGAATTAACCAAATTTTTATTTTTTTGTAATTTTTGCATTTTGTCATTTAACACTTATAGGTTAATATCTCGGAAACGATTAATCGTATCAGCATCTCTCGAAAACGTAAATGTGTTTCTTATCATGGCCCAAAAAAATAAAATTGATTCAGACTTAATTGTGTAATTTCAGGAATTATTTTACGGCAAGATTAATGGAATTATTTTTTTTGCACAAAGGACTGCGAATATTGACATCGAAAAAATTGTTGCGATTTCTGTAAATGAAAGCCCAATTTTGAGTATTTTTTTTCCATGCAATTCCACAAAGTTCATGCGTTATAGCAGTTTACAATATATAAAAAAAAAAAATTCGAACAACAGCCAGTCATGGGATAGATGCTTATCTCAAGAGAGGAGCTGTCCGTGCGGATCTCCAGAATACAACAGGTGACCCGATACTTACACCGGAAGCTCCCTTTTTATTTTTATGGGCCATGAAAAAATGCAAATTTTCGTTTCTCTGAGATCTTGTTACTATTAACCGTTGCCGAAATATTAGAGTTTTAATGAAAAGAGAAGAATATCGCATTGCCAGAAATAAATTTAAACAAATTAAAATTTGGTAAATGTATACAATACAATCACTGATTCTGATTTTTAGACTTTTTTTGGGATTTTTTTTTTCTCGTGTGGCTGAATGCATAAGGGCCTATATTATTCCCATCTGTTTATTATAATAAGCTGCTGAGCTCATAAAAACAATTCACCGTTTTCCCAAAATGTCATCAAATAAATCCAGTTTAGCAAAGTTAATCGTTATTAAAAATGTTATGCTTTAAACGTCATTCTATAAAAAGGAGGATCTAAGCTAGCATGTGTTTTTAAACAACGAAAATTTTGTACTATATATCGAAATCAGCTCCACATTTTGTGAGCTCCTTAAATCTTCTAGAGCAATAAATAAGAAGTGATGAAAATAGGAAAGACGGTAAACGTAAATGTCAGAATGTTAAGAAATAAGTTGAATTACGATTGAAAACACAAAGTTAGATTTATTAGTGCTGCGAAAATCTCGATGGGAACATTTTTACGCGAACAGAAACCTCTAAGACCGTCTATATTTGTGAACATCGAACATTTTCAACTATTTATCGAAATGCTAAGCTTCACGTTTTTATGAGCTCATTAAATCTTTCCGAACAGTAAGAAGTGGCAGAGATACGAAAATGCATACCTGTACATGTGATAATAAAATACGGCCAATATCTATACCTGAGCTAAATTCTATAGGTTACAGTAAAGGACACTGGAGCTGGAGCTTACATCCTCTCGAGCCAGCCACGATATCTCACATCGTTCGAAAGATTGGAGGGGCTTTGGGAATCCTTAAGAATGGAGTATTGCTCTCGGTGCTATCCTATAATCGTAAAATATCGTTAATGCGTTCACCCCCTTTGCCTGCCTCGCTCTGTACCCCAGAGACGAGCATACGATGTAGCAGTAGCACATAGTACCAGTGTATGGTGTGGTATCGATCCTCGAGCGGTCGTCGTGCCCTGCTCAACGTTCGATATACAATGTGTCGGTAGCTATAAGACTCACACCCCTTGCACTCGTTCTACCTGTCGCTGTGCGAGGGGTTCCAAGCATTGCCCACCCGGTGCCTCTACAAATGCCATGCTTTTCTTCCCACAGTTGAGAAGGATGGAAGATAGTCTAAGGAAAAGATAAGCCATCGTGTCGATTCCGATTTGTTGCAAAGGTAAGATTTTGGGTAGGGGTCGAAATAGCGAATGACCAAAATAGTGAATGGTCAAAATAGCGGATTTCGAAATTAGAAACGTCTGAATATAGAATGGTCATTATCATGAAATTCACTTCCCCATGGAAATAAAGTATACTTGAAATATATTGTTTATATAATAAATATATTTTTTTTACGAAAATGAGATATCTTATATATATTTTTGTATGTAAGTGAAATATATTTTTCAACGCATAGAAAAATATATGTTGAAGTATATTCAAAAATAGAATGACATTATATTGAAACTGCATATCAAGTACGCTATGCATTTTCAATTTTACACTCGGAAAAAACGGCCATTTCCAAACATCAGATAAAATTCTAAAAAAAATCCACATGTATTCAGAAAAATAAACAAATCATTTTCATAATAAAAAAAAGTTAGGTTGCCGGGCAATTTGTTGCACAATTATTTATTTCAGTAATTTGTTAATAACATTTTTCAATTATTATTATGCCAAATTAATCTTTTCAGCATCTTTCATATAGTTGATTTTTTTTCCAGATTTTTATTTTTCGATAACAGTTTGTAATCCTGTCTCGATTTCGCTCGAACTTATGCGATGTCAGACAATATCGAAGGACTACCTTAAAACCGAGACGCTAGCGCTACTCTTATTTACAGAAATCTCGCCCCTTTTTCGTCTGCTACGAAATGTAACTCGAATTACCTCAGTCAAGACGTCGACGACGCCAAAATGTGTCAGTTTCAATATTTTTTGTTTTTTTTTCTCTTTACAATGAGCCCGATTTCAATAAAATCGGTGCCCGGCGATGTATTTTTCAATACATCGAAAAAAATAATTTCCATAATACCTTATTTTCATGGGGGCTATTTCAGCCATTCGCTATTTTGACCAATCGCTATTTTTACCTCCATCTTATTAAAATGCATCTAAAATGGCGAATGATAAAAATGGCGAACGACTGAAAAACCGAATTCCATAAGTATGGACATTCTACGTTTAGGCGTTCCTCATTCTTAAATTTGCTAGTTTAGCCATTCGGTATTTTGGTCATTCGCTATTTTGGCCCCCATCCAAGATTTTATTTATCGTATGATTGTAAGTTTTTTTTTGTTTACAAAGTTATGGTATACCTGACCAATATTGAGGGGCTTGATTCACCAAATAAAAGTGATAAGAAAAAAAATTCTGCAGACGGTACCCTTCTTTTAAATTTGTTTATACTAAAACCTCATTAAGAACATGTCAAACAATATCATTCTGTAATTTTTTAGAGACATACAACGCAGCAAAGTAGTGTGAGATAAAAAGTAAAATTTTTAGCCTGCCACAGCTTTCAGACAAAACCTGTGAACAAATTCTTGTCTTTTCTTGTCTTATTCCATTTGTCGATAAGTGCATTATAGAATGAATATAGCGATATTTTAGATGCATTCTCAATTTTATTTTCTGTAACCAATTATTTAATGATTTTCCAATAAATAAAGCCTAGTCATCATCATAGCTTTGTCAACAAGGCTTCAGATAAAAATTCCTATACTCATTCTAGAAAGCACTTTTCGACAAATGGAATAAGACATCGATGACTAAAATTTGTTCACGTGGTTTGGTCTGAATGCTGTGTCAGGTAAAAATTTTTTCTTCTTACCTCACAATTTTTCGACGCACTGTATGTCTTTACATAATTGCAGAATTAATGTACTTAATGAGGTTCAAAGTTAAGATATTTTGAAAGAGGGTTACCATCAATAGAGTTTTTTCGGACGTTTGTTTTTAGGTGATCCGGCTCCCTTAATTGATCTAGTGATAGGAAAAATGATAAAACAATAATACGAAAATCAATGATCCTGAAGATATCAGTATCGTAAAAATTGAATTATGACTTAACTCATGAGGATAATCTCTGCATAAGTTTTGCTAAGTTCTGCATAAATCATGACTTCTAGTAAAATTTTCAGAAGACTTTCAATTTGTTTTTATAATTGCTTCAAATACAATCGAGAAGAGCATTTTGTTCGAGACACAATTTTGAATAATAGGAGATTTACAATAATCGTAAGGCGACACGATTGTTTTTTTTCGCGCTTCGGTAGAAATTGTAGGGTACGTACGTACATGAGATGTTGACGAAACTTGCTCGCTCACTTGCCTGGCATGACGTAGCATTCGCTCGAGAAATTTACCCTGGCTGTATACACGGTTTTTCGGATGATTAACGATCCGACTACTTCTCTCGGTTTCAGCCACACATACAAAAAAATACAAGAAGGTAGAAATGGCGAAGAGGACGCATAGAGATTGTAGGTGTATACAGAATGTAGTAGTATAGTAGTCTGGGGGCTTGAGAAGCGGTATAGGGACGAAAAGCAGTTCGTTCGTTTCTCATGCCGGTCGAGGATTTTCTTTTCGCATGCTTTTGACGTGTTTCCGCTATGTTTGGTCAACAATTAATGTTTCCATAGCATAATAATAGTATAAATCATTCGAGCGTGGAATGAACGATCAATTATGCCGAGGGAGCGAAAAAATAAGCAGACACCGTGAGTTAAGCTGGTTTGCTCTCACGTCACAGGCACTGAAACGTTACAGTTGGGCTTGAGTTGTGGTATTTGTGGTATACAGCAACAAGAACACGACTTGCTGGGTACGGAAATGCGGAGAGTTGAGTAAAAAATATCCAAAAAGTCTGAGGACGAAATTGAGCGAGTGATGAACGATCAGTCAATGATTGTTGAAACGTTGAGTACAAAATTTATGGGCAGCATACATATCAGTGTCATGTGTACATAAGCAGTGGAGAGACGTTAAACAGAAAGTTAAAATTATACTACAGTATTGATCCACTCAAAGTTTACATTGAATCATTTTATCGTTATTAATAATTTAATGTAAATGTATCTTAATATATTTTCACACGAATGTTTTAAAACAAACATAAGGGGGCGTTGATTAATCACGTGAGGATCTGGAAGGAGATGGGGGGGGGGGGGGGTTCTGAAAATCATTATGAATTATCACATGCGGGAGGAGAGGGGTCTTGGGCCAAAGTCATGTACATTTCTCCATACATTATTATCTAATATTACCGTGTACATTCTATAATATGATTCGAAATAGTTTCGCAGTTCCAAGAAAGGAATATGGGCAATACTTTTGCACACAAAAAACTGTTGCTATCGACAAAACTCTACACAAGAAAAATAAAAGCATTGAACGGGTTAGTGACGAAAATAACGACGAAGACGCGTTGTCGGATGTGCAGGGTGAAAGTAATGGGTTGCAAGATGAAGCTTTTCTAAGCGTGGAAACGAGAATCCGTGGGTAGCCGATGACTAGTGGCTAACTAGTGTTATAGCTTAGAATTAGTCTATTGTGTTAGGATGTAGCCTTTCGCGGTGGATGCAAGACGCAGTGGCGGTAAAGGGGGTTATCAAAGAACTCGTATGATATAGATTGCAAAACAGAAAAACTTATGTTTATTAGAAGCTGTACACAATTAATGTAAAATCTAATAGTTCGAATAATGGTAGTAATACTGCCTAAAGGGCTCAGTTTAATTACGCGCTATCGTTCTATTCGCTCGGGGTTAATCGCTGTGTATTTCGCGCGTGGTTTCGCTCTGAATATTCGCTCGTGACTCTCGCTCTCTATACTATTTCGCTTGTCTTTTGTTCTTTTCACTTCCTTTTCTACGGCTTCGCATGCGCAGTGAAGCCGCGTCGGCTTCTGGAAAGTTCTACGCACACATTGGAGGTGCACAGGTTCCGATAGGCCCACTGCCCAATCGGCGTTAGTTCAAGCGGTTGGCCTTGGGAATTCCCGTTAGGCGGGAATTCGAAATTCACAGCTCGAGTCGTTATCACTAGCGATTGCTTTGAATACTGGTCATTCTACTTTCAATACGTGATATGCCTGACGATACCAAAGTTAGCAAAAAGCAAATGTTATGTAAGTAAATTTTGAATTGTATGCAACTAAAATATAATTACAACAGCCTAAATTGTATGAGATATTTATTTCTTATTTAATCCTTTTTCGATCTGCCCAATAACGAAAAAAGTACGTGATAATGAGCCAGGTGGGGGGAGGGGTCCGCCGAAATATCACGGCTGGTCACGACCGGAAAGGGGGGGGGGGGATTTGATAAAAACGCATCACGTGACCAATGGACGCCCCCTAGGTAATATTCCGGTAAATAATATTTTTCTCCAATTTTTGTATTTTGTATTGCAGCCATGACCATAACATAGATTCGATATCGATTACAAATACTATAGATCATGTAATTTGAAAGTAACATAAGTAAAAAAAATCATTTACGAGGTTGAGCGATTGTTGATAAAAAGAAATTAAAGGGCAGTTGAGGCCGAGAAAAAAACCACAATGTTAAACACGAGTCATGTCGGAATATATTAAGCGTGAATACATAAACTAGTATTCATATGCACCATTGGGTCCCAGCATTAATTGGAAAACTTAGTATTGTTTTTGTATAATTTTTACTCTGGAAAGAATCGTTATAGTTCCTTGGACTAGAAGGGACAGCTGTTAGTTTTTAGTCCGTTTAACAATTCTTACATTTATTTATTCAGTACGGGCACAGGCCCAATTAATGGCGAATAGTTAAGGCTATCATATTTAATGAGGTTGGGTCAATGAAGATACGATTTGGCGCAACTTATACCGAAACATCGCCGGCAAAATAAATTGAACACGTAGTTGGCCCAACCAATTTTTTTTCTCCGTGTACAATTGCGAAGAGTCAAAAACCCCCGCAGCAAATATGTAGCCTAATATCACCAAGTTGTACCGTAAAAAGCCAAATTTAATTACTAAGATATATTCCCAAAAAATGGTATAATAGATCATAGCAGCAGGCTAGAGGATATGAAAGAAAAAAAAGAATTTTGAGTAAAATACAGAATATAAATCACTCAGAAATGTTGAATATAACAATGATCGGAAAGGCTCCAACGGATGATTTAAGATACATTCACCGACGCCATGCACATTTGCCCTCCTGGTCAATGGTTATATTTTAAGTTGTATATTTTATTGTTACAGTAACCAGTCAGGATTTCCCATAAATAATCTGTAATTTTCTGCGATGATGGGGAAATGTGATTGAAATCTGGTCATGTACACAATTCTAGTACTCATGACTCAATGGCCTAACTACAATTTCTCTCTGTTTGAGTGTAGAATCTCGTATATATTACGAACCCGGATGCTCATATTACATCCAGTTTTTTCTGTCCAATTGCTTACAGGAGTTCCATTATTATTGCAAAATAAGGCCGGACAGGCTGTCCGAAAGATGAGGGGTACAAGTCGCGCACCTCCCCAATATGAGATAGAGCAGAAGTACTACTACTTCCTGTATGAGAAGTAGTGGTACTTCTCCTAGAGACCGGGGCGGATTATTCGCTCGGCGGGGAATCCCCATTAAGTCAAAGTACGCTCGACTCTGGCTATCGCTTCCTCTCTCTCTTTTCGGCTCGCTCGGAAATTACCTCGCGACGCGAACGGGCGTTTCATTAAATATGTACATAAGTTTGGCAGCTTCTTAATTAAAAGAGCACTCGCCGCTCCATTCGCTGGATCTCTTTTGCAAGAACGAGCAGCATCCTGAGGGACAGATCTTCGACTCCTTTTCTACTTTTTTTTTTTTCAATTGGTGTACTACTCATCTACCAGCAGCTTTGCACTCTGGAGTGTAGTCATCCCTTTGGCTAGCTGCTGCAAATGCAAGGAATAGCAGACATCAGTTGGTGTCCTTTTACTTCTTGTGACACGATGACATTCGCCTGAAAAATCAAAGAAATTAGTCGATGGGTCGATGGGAAGAAAAACAGGGTTGTTTGGGTTTCCTAGCTTATATCAAGAGACGCGATAGCGTCTCGACGCCAAGTATTAAAAGAAAATTTGTAATGATATTATGCTGCCAACACGAGCTGCATTTGCTTCCTCACCGAGGAAGCTTTGTTTTCCTTGAAATTTTTTTTTGAGATTTTCTTCTCAACCTACGCAGAATCACCTAAAACGTCGAGAAAAGAAGTCTAGAAAATAAGTTTGTATGCGTGTATGTGTGTATGTATGTGCCAGACACCGAAAATTCAATTGTCTATAACTCACGAATGGCACGATGGCTCGAGCTAAAATTTGGCACGCATCTAGAGTATTGACTCCTCTGTAATTGACGTGATTTTTCATTAAATGTATCAATGTTTACAGATTTTATAGAATTTTCAATTTTTCAAAAAGATGTCGTGATCGCTCTGACTTTCGTAAAAGTTCGCCAATTTAGGTAAATAGTTCTTTATAAATAAAGACACGTTAAATGATGTTTGGCATTGAATTTCAGCGAAATCGGTAATGCGGTTCTAATGTTATAGAATTTTTAATTTTTCGAATTTCCTTTTTTTTCTCTAAATCACGTCGAATCTCAACAAATGAACCGAAATGTACTACAGTCGAAAAATACCATACAGCCCTGCTACGTACGATATTCCGTGATGATCGGTAAAATCGTTCGGATTGTATGGCATCTTTAATTTTCAAATAAAATACATTTTCGCTCACAAGTTCCGCAAAAGTTAAGAGAGTAAAACAAAAATTTGTACTTAATTAAAATGCGATGTGAGGGTTTTTTTTAACTGACTGAATTACGGGAATCATCATAGATTAAGCATAAAATTTAAATAAAGATGCAAAGTAGAACGTTGCACATTACTTCCTTATTATTTTTCGAGTTTTACAAAGCTTCCTCTATAAGGAAACCAAAATCAATCAACATACTTCCTCATAGCTTTGTAAAAATCGAAAAATAATGAGGAAGCACTGTGCAAGGTTTTTTAAAATGCTATAAAGCTCTTAATATTTCATAGTGTAGCGTAACATAGCATCGCATTGAATTGCATTACATTGCATCGCGTAGCATATCGCAGCATCGACACATATTCAGCCAAAAAAAACTAAAAATCTCTTCGAATAATTACCGACGAGCACCACACACTGTTAAAAAAGATTAAAAGTTTTTATGCATAATTTCATCATCGAAATTTTATAAACAATTATGGCATAGAATTCATGTACTTTTCCAGTAAAATTGAAGTATAAATTCTTGAATATGTTGTACCATACATCGATTTTACATTACACTTGTATACTAAATTTCATATACCAGTTTATAAATAAAAACTTCCAATAAAAGTACACTAAATTTCAAGTAGATTTTTTTTGCAGTGCATCAAACTGGAAGTGCTGTCTTCGAAGAAAATCATACTTTCTTGATGCTGAAATGACAATCATCAAAGTCAAAATTGAATTCCATATCATATCAGCTCATGGAAAAGAAGCTGAAGCAAAGATAAATCAGTGTGTATTCTTTCCAACTCCTGAGCAATTTCCTTCTATCCATCCGCCTATATCGCAATAGCCCAAGAGACAATTTCCGAAGGCAAGTTGTACTTTACAGTCTCCACAAGAGGCCATAAACGACGAGCTAAGTGTACCCAATCTGTCCTGCTGCAATGATCGAAGGTTCTAGATAAGTGGAAGGACGGTTTATAAAGCTGAGCCTCGTAACACTTTAGTGTTTCGCTAGGATTCAAGCTGCTGGTGATGATGTCGCTTCTGATACTCTGGCATAGACGCGTTTTCCTATCCACGTTGTGTGATACAGTTTCGCCTCTAGATTGATGTCCCCGCGGGTAACATCATCACGCGGCAAGCGAGACAGAGGAAGTCACCGTCACCCTCTGTTGTCATTAATCATCTCGACGGTGTTAACTTCACCCTCAAAACGGCCGTCTCGTGCAACTCTCTGCAGTTCATGACCCGCAGACAGGGGTGTACATACAGTCTGCAATGAACAACTACAGTCGCTTGCACTACGTTATACCGCATGTTCGTTCCTACACTCTGCTCTCTGACGATAAGTTGGAATGGTAGAAAACTCAATATTGCCGATTATTATTCTCATCTAAATTTCGACCAATAGAATTGCACCATTCGATGTCACGTCGTACAACCTACACGGAATTATACTGATAATTTTGTCTGTTGCTACATATACAAAACAAAAGATCACTTAGTCGCGTTAACCATCTGTCAAACGGACATATTGTATTGAATTGTGACAGTCGAAGGATTTCATCAAACATAAACCGCGAGTTTCGTCTCATGGTACAATTCTATTGGTCGCAATTTGGATGGGAAAAATAATGCCCCGAATACCACTTGAGCTTCGAAATTAATCTGATATTTCTCTCAAGATTTCCGGCATACAAATGAGCTCGTCAATTTTTTCAGAAAAATCACTCGCGCTACGCCCGTTATTTTTTAAACCGGAAAACTTGACTCGTTCATTTGTTTGCAACAAACCTATTTGGAAATATCCGATAATTTTGAAGCTCTTGTGGTATTACAAATGAGAATTTTCAGACCAACTTTCAGAACCAAAGCGGTAATAATTAGCGAAAGCCTGTGGAACATAACGGAACGGATGGATATAGAGAAAAAAAAAACGGGCGAGCAGAAAAAAAAATTCAACCAGTGCCGCACCCTCAATCGATCATTGGATTCTGACGGGTTGATCGCTTATTCGCCAAATGAATTAATGATGGCGGCCTGGCATGTCAGGCTCGCATACTACGCTGCATGGTATATCGTTTTCTGGGCAACCTACCATTGACTCAAGCCTCGGAAGAAACATGAAACAGTTCAGTGCACCCTAGAGATTTCTACCTTTCGTGAAGAATACACTTTCCCGAAAATCCATCGCTCGGTGTTGAAATGTTTCTCTTGACATCCTCTATATAAGCAATAAACTTGATGGTAGTGATGCTGTGGCCGTAGATTATGATTATTTGGTGGTTAGTCGTAGTGTTTCGACTTGATACGAAAATTCTGCGAACGTCTCTTACGAACGAAAACATACTTTTGGTTATAATCGTATAGAGAATGCAACAAGGATGTAATGTTATGGCTGCGGACCGTGCTGTGAACTGTTATTGTTGACAATCGCTAATGGTTATGATCCGTGTAAGACAAATTTCGTCTATGTAGATCTTAGTGTTGTGACTTGATACGAGAATTCCCGCAGTCTCGCTTGTTTTTGCTTGCGGATGTCGTTTTTTTTAAATCTCATCTCGATCGTTTCATGTGAAGTCAATTCGTTGTCTTGAGTGACATAGTGTTGAACTGACAAGCGAGAACGAGCAAGAATCTCGAAACTTAATGGTCAATCTGTACCGCAAAAAGTGGGGGTACAGACCAAACGGGGTGACCCTATTTTATGTCAAATAAAATACGGCCATGGCGATTGAGAATCGCTCAAGATTAATTTTTTTCTGCTATAATTTTATTTATGCTATAATATATTTATTTTCTAAGAAAAATACACTTCCGTTAGCCATTTTGATCGTTTTGGTAGGACACGTGCACAGTTTGCAGGTGGCAAATTTAATATTATTTTCGTCCACACTGATAGTGCCGGATTCATCCTGGAGATTTTTTGAGGCCAAATTTGTTTTCGATTTGGGGTCGTTTCTAGAGTTTTCACATGAGTGAGAGGATTATCATGAAATTCCTCTAAGCGTTTTCGTTCACCTGCAGTTCCGATGCCGGATTTCGAATTGCGTTTCATGTCGCATTCGGAAAATATAAATAGTACGAGAAACGAGCGAGAATCTTGTGTCCCGTAATTTCCATGCAACAAGTTCGAGACAAGACTTAATCTCGTTGTCAAATTCAAGAACGAGAATGGATATCGCTATCTTTTCGATATCGACCTTTTCTCGGTGAGTTGACGATAAAATTCGAACACAAAAATCTAACACACACAATATCATTGAATAAATTACTGAAGAGGACCCAGACCAGGGTCGAAACGTCTAAAGAGTTTTCTTTATTGAATGGGGCCGCTAATAGCCGCCTAACCACCAAATAATTATAAAAAATGAAGTTATGCAATGTAAGCCTTACTGACTCCCTTTACCGGCTACTATCAATCAAAAGAACGAAAGAATGATTAAACCTCAAAGCCGCGTCATGACCAAAGTAGAATCAGCAGCAATCAATTAATAGACACATCGATTCCGTTTACGCTAACTGTAGACGTGTGTTATGGCTAACTGTTTTCATTCTATCCAGCGAGAGTAAAAGTCGCTATGGTTGAATTGTTTTTCACCCTTGTTTTTATAGGAAATTTTCGGAGTTTTATTGTATTTCAAACTTTTGTCAAACTTGGAATCCTCGATAATTGGAACACGGAGAGAATGATTTTGCTACGCCAGCAAATCGTGTCCTAAAATAGTGACGATATTCCGTTATTTGGCAGTCTTACAACCGTTTTTTTTTCTAGGTAAAAAAATATCTTAACAGACTAGAAAGCTGTTTTTCTAGTTTAACAAAATTTCTTGCCACATGACGTAATGCTACCACTATTTTAGCGTACGATTTGCTGGTGTAGCAAAACCGTTTTCTCCGTGGAAATTTTATTCATGTCTAATTATTGAAATTATCATGGATCCGCGATGTTAGGATGAATGAACCAGTAATAGAACAGTCACCAGTGAATGAACGAAAGCTTTTTGAGAGATTGAGAAAAGTTTAATATCTTGACTGAACATTCGATCTTCAATTTCACTATCTCTTAGTTATCTACTGCGACTATTTCGTCGCACAAACCTATTTGCGCCTGATAGTGTAGGTTAAATTGGCCTGTTCAGTTCTTAGTGTTTTTTTTTTGGGAGTTTCAGTAGGTAATATTTATTTTTACATACACTGCAATGAAAAGACGATATTCGTGCTTACTCATGAAGCAAGCTTGGTTATCGTGAAATTTTTTTTTTCGAGATTTTTATGTTAACATAGTCAGAATCACCTAAAACGTCGGGAAAAGTGGTTTAGAAAATATGGCTGTGTGTGTGTGTGTGTGTGCGTGTATGTTCCAGCACCGAAAATTCAATTGTCCATAACTCACGAACGGCACGATCAATCGAGCTTAAATTTGGCACACAACTAGAGTATTCACTCCTCTGTAATTGACGTGATTTTTAATTAAATGTATCAATGTATACAAATTTTATAAAATTTTAAATTTATCATCAAAAAGTCGTGATCACTCTACCTTTCGTAAAAGTTCGCCAATTTAGCTAAATAGTTCTTTATAAATAAAGACACGTTGAATGATGTTTGGTATTGAATTTCAGCGAAGTCAGTAAAGCGGTTCCGATTTTATAGATTTTTGAAAAAAAAAATTCTTCTAAATCACGTCGAATCTCAACAAATGAACCAAAATGTTCTACGGTCGAAAAATACTATACAGCCCTGCTACGTACGAAATGTGATGACGATCGGTAAAGTCGTTCGGATCTTATGGCATCTTTAATTTTTTTATAAATGTACATTTTCGCTCGTAACCTTCGCAAAAGTTAAGAGAGTAACATGAAAATTCGTACTTAATCAAAATGCGATGTGAGGCTGTTTTAACAGTGTTTTAAAGCTGCACACAATATGGATAATCAAAGAGAAAAATAATGAAGAAACAATAGAAGCTGCAAAGTAGCACTTTGCAAATTGCTTCCTCATTATTTTTCGGTTTTTTTTAAATTACTTCAGATAATTCGACATTCTAGTCGTCCCAGAATCCGAAACTATTACGTTTTATCGTCACCCATAATAAACAAATTGCTCTGCTCGGCAGTTCATTCGATGGTGACTTCACCCTATATTGATCAATAATACAATATAGTTTTCGTATATTTATGTCTCGTCGATATGTATCGGGTGATGAATTTTTTTTCGTCCGCGCACCCTATCACTGACAGATACTAGGGGGTGTGGATTTCTCTGAAATCAGCGGTTGGGTTACCGGTAAACGAGCGAGGCACCGGGAAAACAAGGAGAACTGCAGACTGTATATGAACGCAGTAACGTTCTGACGATTCGCTCACGCCCGTGTGTTGCCCGTCCCGGTCGCTGTACCGAACTGGGCGTAATTCCGGTACGGATGCAACGCAGGCGATAAATTACAGAGAACTCACACTCCCTGCCCGCATCGAAGCTGCTAACACCCTCTGGTAAACCGGTGGAAGCTTGTTTCTCACCCTCTTCTCGTGCCTTCACTCACTCCGCATTCCCTCTATGTACATTCACATTCACATACATCGGAATCGTTTCAACGAGATGCCTAGTGCATTTCGCTCAATGCACACGCAACGATCGTAACAACAAATCAGTCTCCTGCGTATAACACTGAATTTTGCAACATGATCTACCACAAAGTACAAGAATTTACTGAAAATAACGAGACCAAAACAGTTGTTCATTCGTCGGGCTAACGGGACTCTCGTTTTTGCAGATAATGACACTTAGCGTAAGAGTGGCGGGCCTGGCAACCATTATAGGGCATGACATACCGATTTCAGACAAATGAATAATATTTAGAAATAAATTCTTTATTATCTTTTATTCGAAACGGGCATTTTTGATCAAATTCTCTGCTAATTAAATAACCTTATAAAGTTCTAAACGTGAAAACAAATCCGGAGATCTCGAATAAAACGAACAGTAGACAAATAATAATTTTTCACTATTATTGTTTGAAATTTCACAAAAATAATCGCTTCGATAATTATTAAAATTTGGCTTTGACAACTTTTTGCCATAGTCGAATGGCGCATTTTTGAAAAAAGTTTGGCAATAAAAATTCAACATGTTCATACATGTCACAAGCAAGTGGCTTTCTTAATTATCTATCTCCACTGATTGCTACTTGAACATAAAACGAAATAAGATCATATCACTTGAGCTTCAAGATGAATTCAGCCATCGAGTGTCATACAAAGATCAAAGAGCCAAAAAATTACATCATACAAGAAAACCTCTCCAATTTTAGGAACAGAAATTTTTTTGGACAGTGTACAATGTGTATATTGACAATTGCATTTAATGATCATTATTAAGCTCCTACACACGACATTCGTACACCTACATTACCTATTCCTCTGACGCACGCGCACAAGAAACGTCAACGTAGAGAACGAACACACAAAAAAGAAGAAAAAGTCAGCGAGGAATACGGCGGCCTGAGCTATTAAACGCAGGAGCGTGGGTGTATTGGAAAGGGCTATTCTGGTAATACCAGCGTAAATTGACATTAGCTCGAGCGAGGAGTGGCACGCTCTTGGAATATACAGCGTTATACACAGAACCAACTGCACGTGAAGCGTCGGTATACGTGCAGGGTGATCCTGCGGCGTGTAGTTTAGGTGGGTAGGTGGTGTATAGGCAAGACTTTACGCCCGTACATAAACTGTTAGCTGCCTCGTAGTCGTCGTCCTTATACCCGTAAAACCATACCGACTGTACACACTGCGGTAACATCGTAATGGCCAGACCTTACGAACAGACACCTTATAGAAAATGTCACCGGTGCGAGACTCGTTCCTTCAACTCGATTTCAGCTTTCCTGTTTTTTCTCTCTATATTTCTAGTATTAACCGTATTATTGTGCGTTTGTCAAGCTTCTTCACTGAGCGTTAAGTCCTGCAACGAGAACAATATGTTATACACGTCGTTACATTTAATTATTCTACTTTGACTTTGGCTGAGTATATATTAAATAGATGTTATGATGCTTCGACGATGCCAGCCTGTGATATTTTTATTTTGACGGAAGTTTGGCAAATCGTAACTCGGGGTCTGAGTCTAACGATGCCGAAGATTCCATTGTTATCGATCTTTCTGTATAGGAAAATCAAACATTTGGAATCTTTTTATTTTTGTCCGTTCAAATTGCTTTATCGATTCGTAAATCGATAAAGCAATTTTAACGGACGATATTTGAACAATTAATTTGTTTCGAACATTAAATGTAGCAAATAGATGTTAAGGTGCTTCGACAATGTCAGCCTGTGATATTTTTATTTTGATGGAAGTTTGGCAACTCGTAACTCGGGGTCTGAGTCTAACGATGCCGAAGATTCCATTGTTATCGATCTTCCTGTATAGGAAAATCAAAGTTTTGGAATTTTTTTATTTTTCATCGATTCGTAAATCGATAAAGCAATCTGAAGAGACAAAAAAGGAAGAAACAAATCGATTCGTAAATCGATAAAGCAATCTGAAGGGACAAAAAAGGAAGAAACAAATCGATTCGTAAATCGATAAAGCAATCTAAAGGGACAAAAATAAAAAGATTCCAAATCTTTGATTTTCCTATACAGGAAGATTGATCACAATGGAATCTCCGGTATCGTTAGACTCAGACCCCGAGTTACGATTTGCCAAACATCCATGAAAAAAAAAATATCACAGGCTGGCATCGTCGAAGCATCATAACATCTATTTACTACATTTAATGTTCGAACGTTTTTGTTACCTAACCTAGCTAACACTACCTCTGTCTCGGGTCAAACATTTAAGCTTCTGACGAAGCCGCGCTTGGACACACAACCGGTTGAGCTTAAATCACTCACTGTCAAAATTTGGCGATTTATGACAACATAAATGAGTTGATTGCTCAAGGGGTATTGGAATTTAAGAGCTGTCTTCTCGCAATGGTTAAATAAAAACGCCAAAGTTTTTTATATTATCAATGAAATCTATACTTATTATAAAAGGAAGTGGCCGAAAACGTTTGTGTGTCAGTATATTCCAAATCAAAAAATTTTAAGAATCTCTAGGATTTCATAAATTTCGAAAATTTTGGAAATTTTGAAGGTTTCAAAAATTTTCGAAATTTTTGAAATTTTAAAAATTTTCAAGTTGGCCATGGAATTTAGAGCGAGTCGTTTCAAGTTGGCTATAGAATTTTGAGCAAGTCGTTTCAAGTTGGCCATGGAATTTAGAGCGAGTCGTTTAAAGTTAGCCATGGAATTTAGAGCGAGTCGCTCCAAGTTGGCCATAGAATTTTGAGCGAGTTGCTCCAAGTTGGCCATGGAATTTTGAGTGAGTCGTTCTAAGTTGGCCATGGAATTCTGAGCGAGTCGATCCAAGTTGGCCATGGAATTTTGAGCGAGTCGTTCCAAGTTGACCCCAAGTGATATGTGCGATCTCACACACCCCTAGACCCCGAGCTCGAATTATTTTAAGTCTCTCAATGCAAGCGCGCGCAGCGCGCGAGCCACAATAACATCCTAGTTTAACTATAAACGACGAATTGATTACTGTAAGTAGCTTCAAAATTGATTGGGTTATTGTTACTATCAATGTTACTAGTTGGTTTGTTGGCTGACCAATCATTCGGTCGAAGATATCAATCGACAGTCTGATTGGCTTGCACTGACCAACCGAGCTAATACATATGTTGCCTGGTGGTTCGATACAAATTCGGTCGGTTGACCACTGTGAATCCAATCAAGAAGAATTCGTTTTCCTGATAAATTTTTTTTTGAGGCTGTATTCTATCGTATGGGTTATTCGGCCCCAGCCACTTTTGTTATATCTCTGAGCCGATACTTTATTGCTCCACGAATTTTATAAGCGAAATAGTTCCAAAATGCACTTCAAACCAGTTGAGCTACGATTACTTCTTTTTTCTCTTCAAGAATTCAACGCTCTTATTTCCATGACTAAGACGATCACTTACCGACTATTTGGAACAAGAATTCAATAGAAACTTGGTGCTTTGAAAAACATTTGGAGATCGGCCACGATAAAACCATTAAATGAAAATGCATTTTCCAATTCAATGAATTTTTGATGTTATATACTGCGATGTAGTTCAAACAGCATCAACATTTTTTACTTTCTCATCACATACAAAGTATGTAAGAGAGAAAGTATTTCTAGTTACCTTTGCTTCCTTGTAGAGAAAGCTTTGTCTTCATGAAAAAAAAATTCGAGATTTTTATGTCAGGACAATACAAATTATTCAAAATATTGAGAAAAGTGGTGCAGAAAAAATGTCCGCATGTGTGTGTGTCTGCAAGGCTTTGAAATTTCAATCGCACCTGTAACTTAATCCGTTCAACCTATTGAAATAAAATTTGTCACACAATTGAAGCAGCAGTTTGACTCTGATTGTTGCAATTTTTAATAAAATGTATGCAGAAATTTTTTTTAATGGCTTTTGAAATCCGTCAAAAAGGCCGTGCGCGCTCTATCTTTCGTAAAATTGATGATATTTCCCTCAATAATTCTTCATAAGTGCAGGCGTTTTTTAAGTTGTTTGGTATTGAATTTCACCGAATTCGGTAAAACGGTTCCGGTTTTATAGAGTTTCAAAATTTTCGAAAAAATCGCGTTTTTGCCCTAACTTTAGCAAACCATGAGGCAACAAACTCAAATTTCATACATAAAATCAGCACGATCTACCGATGATTGGTACATAGTTTTGTCATAATATGCAATATCCTTCAAATTTGTCAGAATTGTAAGTATTAAAAAAACGATATTATTGAACCTTAACAAAACATCATATAGCGGAGTCAAACTGTAGACGTGAAATAAGTAATACTTAGCCATAATAGGTAAATAGTTTTTTCATAATTTGTTATATGGTTTGAATTTTTCAGAAATGTTACTTGGATAAAACATAAAGCTGCAAAGTTAAACTTTGCAGCTTTATTAAAGTTATACCTTGCAGCTTTGTTTTATGTTTTACAGACAACAGAATTCAAAATTTTGCTGTTAACTAATCAAGTTATGCTTGCTGAATATAAAACGACAGAATGGTTAGTTTTCGTCTACGTTCTTGATGCCTAACTTGATGACGTTCCCAGTACAGCTCATCTGCTATAGCGAACGAAACTCAATAACCATTGTCGAACGCGTCGGAGCACGAAGTTCCTGAAGCCCGAATCTCCAAGGACCTTGGGTCCTGTGGTCTGTCGAATTTGCTGAAACAACATTGAACTTCGGCAGCAGTTCCCACGAGTATTGACGGAATATTGTTTTTACAAGTAAGGAGGCAAAGTGGACGAGAGACTAGAACTGCTTGAAGTGCCCGCAAGCAGCTTGCTCCAACGAGCATCTATCTCACCCTTCCCTAGTCGGTAGTCGGGACGTGGCGCCTGCATCCCTTAACTAACTCGGGGAACGTGCGCATACGTACACGAACATGTGGTACACGTGTTCGTTTACACTGTGTACCTTGTTCTCGACGACCACATGGTGACTCGTGTCAAACATTGGATTATTCACTCTGTTAATTTCAACGCTGCAAATTGTATTGTCGTAATTTAGAATTCATTTCTACCAGGGCTGAATTTTTCGTCTACCGGCCATAAATCTTGAAATTTAGGTGCCAATTTTAGTTACTATTATTAATTAATAAATAATAGTGACTATTAATTTTTCATTCACTGTTATTAATTAACATTTTTAGTTAATAATTAATAATAGCAACATACACTGTATGTTACTATTAAATAACTAACAAGCACCATACATTATATTGTATTATTCGTTCTGGTTATTTGGACTTTGCGAATTGTATTGCCGTCATTGAGAACTTGTTGCTGTCAGGACTGAGTTGTTCGTGTACAAGCAATGAATCTTTTTTGATTATTAATTTATTATTCAGGTTACCTATTTTAATTACTATTATAAATTAATGAATCGCTGTAACCATATATCGCATTATCCGCTCTGTAAATTCGGACTTTGCCAATTATATTGTCCACAATTCATTCAGAATTGATTTAGATTAATTCACATTTCATTTACAATTTTTTGCTTCCAGGGCTGAATTTTTTGACAACAGGCAATAAATTTGTTTTATTAACAATTTAGAATTTTGGTACCTATTTTAATTTATATTATCTATTAATAAATTGCTGTAACATGCGCCATACATTGTATTATTTGCTTTGTTAATTTGGACTCTGTGAATTAGATTATTGAGATTTAGAATCTATGGATTTTAGAAGTAACTTAATCTTCCATAATTATGATTACTATTACTTGTTTATTAATTATTGCAGTATGTGCATGATTTCACATGATCTGTCATTCTGCAGTAAAAAAAGGATGTGCAAAATGAACAAGATAAAAAATATATCCTCTTGACAACAGCGGTGTGGAAGTAAAGCTCCATGTGAAATCCTTTGATCTTGATCATCTTCACCAGTACATTGGGACGTAAAACTTTCAGACAGCACTCGACAGCAACCACCATTACATCCACCAGTCTTTCCTCTTCCTTCGCTCGACGGAAACATACGTCACATGATGTATACAGAAAATACTTAGCGCCGAGAGGCTGTCGTCTCTTGATCAGCGAGGAGTTGCAAGGTTTTGCTCACTCAAACGAACATGGAACCCTACGTTGTACACTTTGAAATTGTGCACTGAAAAAAAAGTCCAATTTTATTAGGACGAATTTCACACATGCATGTTAGGGTGAACGAAAAAAGAAATTCTCGGCTGTTGATGGAAAAGTTGAAAGATATGCAGAAATACGTTTTGGTGGAAGGAGAGCTCTGTAGCTAATTTTTTAGAGGTCCCTAATGCGAGATTCATTTTAATTTTTTAAAAAGTTGGGTTGACGGATAAATTATTGAACCATATTTTATGGAGAAGTGTTCAAAATTCGCTCTGAATGTCGCGTTTAGGCGGATTGTACCGCTCGTACATCTTTAAATTATTGGTAGCAACCTACTATGACCGATGGTAAGGTTCATTAAATAAATATTTAAAAAATGAATACTATTCTGTAATTTTAAGACATTCTTTACGTTTTAATAGTAATTAAAATAGGAATCTCGTGTGACAAACCTCAAAAAAATTAGCGACAGAGCCTCTCTTCCAGAAAATATATTTCTACATGCATCTCAACTTGTTAATCAACAGCCGAAAAATTAAAAAAAAAAATGTTTAGGACACCTTAATGCACATATGTGGGTGAAATAGATTCATTCATTCACACGGATGTGAGTAGAAGTGAAAGTGAAATTCAATACAATTCAAGACTGAAAGTTTGTTATTCACAAATTTGTTTTTAACATTGATGTATTCTAAATTATTTTTGCGCATTAGATTATCAGGTCAATAAATATTTGGTTCACCTTAGCATGGTAGATAAACTCAAAAAATTTTAGTTCACAACATTTTGGGACGAAAATGACTAAAAACTAATGTTTACCTCATCTGTACAAAACAATGGCTCAGATGTTATGCTCTCAAGCATACGTTCTCCGAAAAGCAAGGGATATATCCGCCACTAGCTCGACCGCAGGGTGAGCATGTACAGCGACCGTGGTTTAGTCGTCTGGGAATACGGCCATTATCCTCTCGACGTACAGATGAAAGCGAAACCTGACCGCGGAATGGATTTCCTCGTGAAAACGTTACGCGCCCAGAAAAGGGGAACGAGAAATCTCGTTGGGTTTCCCTTTGGACAACCAGTCACCTTGTCTCTCTTCCTCGCTTATCGTCGGTAGAAAACTCATGGCGCTGCCTTCCTGCTGTTTATAGCAACACGCTGCATTTTTTTCATGAGGGAAACAGAATTCGATCGACGGAGGGATTCTACGGGTCTTTTGGTCCATCAAACAAATATATATTCTCTTTGATTTCACTTTTTTATCAACCACGCATCTTTGAAGCATGAAAATTAACTAAAAAAACCTATGTTCAATTTCGCAGATTGATATTTTTCCGTAAAATGACCAACCGCAACAATAACAGAATTTTCAACATATTACTATTAAATAGACGAATAAACATGCAAAGTAAAACCTTGCACATTGCTTCCTCAACGTTTTTCAATGTTTACAAAGTTACCACTAAGAGGAAGTATGTTCATTGATTTTGGCTTCCTCATAGAGGAAGCTTTGTAAAAATCTTAAAATAATGAGGAAACAATGTACAAGGTTCTACTTTGCATCTTTATCTTTATTTTATTCATAATCATAATAATATGATGATTTATGAAATCCAGTAAGTTAAAAAAAAACACCGTCACATCGCATATTGATTAAGTACAAATTTTTATCTTACTCTTTTAACTTTTGCGAAAGTTATGAGAGAAAATGTACATTTATTAAAAAATTAAAAATGCCGTAAAATCCGAATGATCTTACCGATCATCACCAAATTTCGTACGTAGCAGGGCTGTATGGTATTTTTCGACTGTAGAACATTTTGGTTTATTTGTTGAGATTCGACCTGATTTAGAGAAGATTTTTTTTTAAATTCAAAATTCTATAAAATCGGAACCGCTTTACCGGTTTAGCTGAAATTCAATACCAAATATCATTTAACGTGTCTTTATTTATAAAGAACTATTTAGCTAAATTGGTGAACTTTTACGAAAGTTGGAGCGATCACGACATTTTTTTATAAAAGTAAGAAATTTTATCAAATTTTTATACATCCATACATTTAACCAAAAACGTCACGTCAATTACAGGGAAGTCAATACTCTAGTTGCGTGCCGAATTTTAGCTTGATCCATTGTGCCATTCGTGAGTTATGGACAATTGAATTTTCGGTGTCTGAAACATACACACACACACGCACACGCACGCACACACACGCATACACTCATACAGATATATTTTTCTAGATCACTTTTCCCGACGTTTTAGGTGATTCTGAGTATGTCAACATGAAGATCTCGAAAAAAAAAATTTCATGAAAACAAAGCTTCCTCTACGAGGAAGCAAAAGAGTTGCTTGCTGCTTAACGAACGAGAACTTTGACGATATACATTTTTATCAAGCGGTACTATCGTATTTATTATAAGTACACGTTTCTATTCTCCGCGCACGAGTCAATAATAAATAGTGAAAATGAGGTTCGGCAAAAATTCGCTTAAATGAAATTCAGAGCTGTTTGTTTCCCGGGTTAATGTATGTGGATGAACTCGTTTAGGCGCGAGTTTTTCATATAATCCTTGACAGGAGCCTTCACTTCGGTGGGGGTATCCCTGGGGTCATGCGCTACCCCTTAGTGCTCACGACTAAACTTGGGTTCACCGCGAACGAGGAACAAAGTAATACAAATAAATCGTCAAAGGTATATGGGCAGATGTTCCTCGTACGATATTACTATACGTGAGCTGACGTGGGGATTTTCGGTATCTGCGGCCGGGGCAGAAGTAGATGGACGAAATGGGAAGGCGCCGAGCGGATAATCCCCCGGGAGCTAAAGGCACCACCGACTTATAAGTCCGTGAACACTACGGCCTGCCTTTTCTCTGATGGTTATAGCCAAGCAACAAGCAAATATTTCAAATACGCAGCGAAAATCTTAACGCACTAACAAGACGGGTTAGTATAGAAAAAACACCCAAATCGGATACATTGAATTTTCCAAATTTCATTTTTGCATATGGTATTTAAATGTGATACAGTAAAACGCGAACGCAAAAGCAATAATGCTATATGATCGTTAAAAATAAAATTTCTCTAATCCGCAATTTTGCGTCCGAAGGTTTATGGGAAATTAATATTGAGGATGTATGATAGATATAGTCTCACCGAAAGTGAGTTTCAGACATTTTCGATCACTACCTGATGAGATAAAAATCAGAAAAAAATGCATGTAAAACGTGCTGGAAAGATTGATTTAGCATAATAATAATTCCAAAGTGTTATTAACAAATTTCTTTTTATATAAAAATGATATGTTAATTGTTTTGAATGCGTATGAATTTTTTCAGATTTTTTTCGTTATTTTGATTTCGATTTTTTTTATTTTGAAAAATGCGCAGAATATAACAAATTTTGGATATGCGTTTTGCAAAAAAAATCTTGAGTGTAGTGGATGGTTGTATGCCGAACACATAAATAAAATTCGTGATTTCGCGCACATTTTTGAAAATAAAAAAAATAAAAATCAATATAAAGAAAAAAATCTGAAAAAATTCATACGCATTCAAATAAATTAACATATCATTTTTATTAGAAAAAAGTTAGGTTGACTGATTGTTTCTTGGACAATTGTTTTTTTTCGGAAATTTGTTAATAACATTTTGGAATTATTACTATGCAAAATTTATCTTTTCAGCACGTTAAATATCGATTATTTTTTTCCGATTTTTATCCCATCGGGAAGTAATCGAAATTTTCTCTGAAACTCACGATTGGCGGGACTGTACCTATGATACATCCTTAACCGCAAAACTTATACCTCCACCGGTTTCCCTTCACCTTCGCAATAAATGAGCTGTCATACGGCATGTTGAAGATTGCAACAATAAATGCTACAAGTACTTATTGTCAATGGAGCAGCGAGACTTCAATATGGCCCATCGTCAGAGCAGCAATAAAATCATATAGGGCTACTGGTTCTCAAGCTGTATCAACATAGGAGCTGGTGCTCGAATGCCCCAAAGAATTCAGCCCAGTGCAGGATGAAAAGAATCGTTTTGCTTTGGCACACATTGTTTATTTTACGTGAATTGACAATCGAGTAGGTCTGCCAACGTCATACAAGTTTGAGGACGTACGGCGAGGAAATACGTAGTAAAGCGGTATAAAGGACTCGTGCGATTTATAAAGCTGACCAAGGAATTCGTGCGCATTTGGCAAACGTACGTAACGAAACGGAAAATCCGAGTTTCGCAATACTAGCGAGAAAAGCTCTACAATCTTCAAAACCACTTTACCAAATAACTGGTTTAGCTTACGTAGGTTAGGACAACTACGAACAAGGAGGAAACGAGTCCTGAGGGGTCTCCAGGATAATACAATGCCATACGCAAGTGAGTAAATTGTGATGCTTCGAACACTCAAACTGGCCGTACTGAAGAATTGAATTGAACAAAGTGATTCGATCGTGAAGAGAGGGTACAAGATGTTTTCCGGACGATGGTAAGGACAAGCACCCGGGTCTCGTTTGTAAGGTCCATCTTCCTGAACAGTAACACTATCTGAAGGGGGAAAAACATGGTGAAAAAAAAAAGAATGAAGGCCTTTTCTATCAAGCATTCCGGTTATATCTTGTGCAGATACGTGGTTGAATTGTCGAAGCGATGAAAGTGCTGCATTCCTTTTAGGCAGTAATAGGCAGGACACTGGACCCATGTACCTCATCAGATATTCACCAGCATCAAACACTTACGTATCCAGCCCTCGTGTCTTTATGAGATCAATTCGTGAAAGCGCACAACAAAATGCAGAGCCACCTCAGTTGACATGAAAAGGGAGACAAACTTGATCTCTCGATAAACATATCGACATTGTCCCTTGTCGGCTTCCGGATGGTGAAGGGCAATTGATACTCCAACCGTATATCCGTAAGGAATTCTATCACGTTTCCTAAGTTGTTGTCGCAGTCTACGCACGGCATCCTCCATTTTTCGCACTTCCATTTCCGCGCTCTCGTCATTGTAGTCACCACTGCATATTCGTCTATTCCTCGCTTGCCGGTCATCCCATTGGCTCCTGGCGCTTCTGCTGCTAGCGACTTCGATCCAAAGCTGACCCGACCGGAATTTTAATGTCTATATGAAGGTAGTCGCGAAGTGGAAAACGTCAGGAAAGACATAGTCGGTTTCGGAAGGTGCCGAGCAAGGTTTCAAGTGGAGAATGAAACCGAGACAGAGAGAATGGTTCCCATTGCCAATGGTTCAACTGAACGCGAGTGATCGATGGGAGACATACGTCAACGAGACAGTACGGATAGCACCAAGTTGCGAGGACTTTGTGGCTGGCATTGCAGTACGTAAACGAATGGAAGAGGATGGTAAGAGTATAGTGTAGCTTGTACGGTGGTATTGAGATGACTGTGGAGTCTGGCCAGGAATATCCAAATAGCAGGAAGCTGACGAAGAAGAAGGAGAAGGGACCAAGCGAGCTGAAAGCAGGAAAGAAGGATGCATTTGGGATGAGGGTAGCCTGGTGTTCCGGCTAACAGTCACGAGTCTCGTCCAAGAAGGGGTGATGCTGGTGGCGTGCGTCTGCCAGGTGGCGAGACAACATCTAATGTGAATACAAATTACTCTCCGTGCGCTTCGGTTACCGCTATCGAAGCGCGTCAGTTACCACCAGCTTTCTCACTCCTTTGCGTATCCACTTTCTCTTCTCCATTGTCTTTCCTTTTCTGTCCTTCCGTCAGGTCCGGAATGTTGGCTTACTGCAAAGCTCAGGCGCTGTAGAAGCTATTACGGAGGTATATTGTTTCTCTTGTTATGTCACCAGGCTTCAGAATATGCCGCTGCCAATCACGTCTCGCTGAGGACCCTTAGTGGCATGGATTACCTACCGTCGGCAACTCCACACCATCATCAGCCACACTGGATCCCTCTCCGCCTGATGGTTGCTTCAACTCGGCAAACCAAGTCAGGCAATACCACGTGGCTGCGTGTCCCCGTAATTGCAATAAATTATGCGAAGCTGTCGTGATCAACCTCGGGCCTGGTAGTTGACGAAAGTGCTTGGCCCACGATGACGGCTATGGGACTGGTGACAGCCGGTCGACCAAGCTGCTTTTCGTACAACCTGAGTTGTACTGAGATTTCGGGGGAGTTAATTAGAAGCATCGTTATAAGCATACGTACCCCAATTACGCTCCGGAGGGAGTTCATAACTCTAATGTCAAGGCTGGGTGCTCGCACTTGGAATTAAATATACAGTACAAACGTATTAATCGTAGGAAGGAGAAACACCATTCATCGGGAGTCAGGCCAACTTATATTTAGTCCTAGTAGGCGAAGTGGGTACTCGATGCTCGGAGATTGATCGATTCTAGCTCTGAACTCTGTAGGAACTGGCTTAAGCAAATTAAGATAATACACTGTAAAAAATACAAGTGAATTTAATATACAAAGGAATATGAGATTTACGAATATGGTATATGAATTCCATTTTAATATCCTTGAATTGTAACTTTGATAATCGTATATGAATTCAATGATACCGGTATTTGAAAATTACAATACGTGTCGCATCGAGAGAACTGTTAATAGACCGTGAACGAAAATGTATATACAGCTTAGGACACTTCATAATCAAGCTAAAATTTAATGCACATTTGCATAGTAAATATAGGATTGCAGTTCTTGAAATTTTCTGACCTTCACTTGAAAGACAATACACCAGTGCTTCTGAAAAATGTTAATAAAAGTAATTTCCCCAAGTATATAAAATGCTCAAATCCTGTAGATTACTTGGGAAATAATATATGCCGAGTGGTAAATTCACCGGCAGGTATAGGAAATTAAAAAGTGGACCCCCTCTTTTCTGCCACGGAGAACCCGGCTCAACTCCGCTAGATGGCGATCGATCTGAAACGTTTCTTGCAAGTAATTCGCCGTTCCGTGTATAAGTACGGGCTATCGTAAGTCACCAGCCGTCCATGTACTGACGTAAGGTTTTCGTACTGTTGTTCATGAGGGGCTCATTAGTAACTCAGTCAAAATAAAACCACCTGTATCGGCTAGGATTACCAAAGTTACCTTGTGCCCTCATGCAAATGCCATACACAGCTATATTTTAGCATGAGTGGCTGCGGACAACACTCTCAAGAGCCTCTATGAAGGAAAAAAGTGAGGGATAAGGTAAAAGCCTGGATCAGACATACTCAGGGAGTTTCCGATGAACAAAAAAATGTAAAGCAATGCTTCAATTTCACTTCACAGAGGTTATACAATGTAGCGCAGATACAGTAAATCCCAAGTACAATACAATAAGTCCATTACTTCCTATGCACACCGCTTGCGATTTTACCGGAGAGTTTGGAAAATCAAAAGCCAAGTGGTTCATAATATTCAAAACCGATTGCTTATTTTTACTATACCAGTATTGTATTTGTCACTGTCGAATGTATCTAAAAATTATTATACGGTATATGCATCGAAGCTTTATATACCGGTCTATTAATTTTCAATCGAACATTTTTTACAGTGGCTTTCGCGACAACATCACGTTTCGCTTGTATTGCGATGGTAGATGAATGTTATTCGTTGGACGTTATTATCTTGATAGCAAATTATAGGGCTTGGACTCTATTAACAGCGTAAACGACACGTGTGCTAAGTGCTCTGCAAAAAAGTTCACCCAACACCTTATACGATGCAAGAACGCGTAAATTAACTCGCTTCAGTTGCGGGTACAGTAGAACACAAAGGAGCTATTTCCACCCGCACGACCTTCATGGCTCCCTCAGTGGCTAAAGTAAGCTCAGTGGGCTTACGTTTTTACCCTTTTTGCTTACCAGTTACCTGAGCACAAACAGGGTTAAAACTGAATCGTTGTACACGTGCCTCCTGCAACCTTCGACCTACATATACTGATTGGCGTTCCAACGGAGTCGAAGTGGAAAAGCTTAAATATGATTAATGACTTTTTTACCCTTTTCGCTTTGACGACGACATAGTCAACGACAAAGATAATACGAATCTTTAAAGAATGCGGGAGGTTCGAGCGATGGAAAAATCCGTATACCAAAGCCACAAAAGAAGGTTCCATAAGTAGTTACGTGCGACTGCTGCCAATTGGCAAACCGGAGTCGATACGTGACCAGAGGTAAAATCAGAAAATTGCCCAATAGCTCGAACGCTTGTGGATATCGAGCATGAGCCTCGTAAATCATTCCCTAATCCGGGAAAATCCTTCGCTAATGTGTAGAGCCGAGAGGCACAAGTCCCTGCGGATGAATGACTCGAAAAGGGGCCTAACGCGCAACCCTCAAGAGTTTTTCACCCCTGAAATGGGACCCGCTGAACTCTGCGACCTCAACTAATAATCCTCTGTGATCTTGCATAACGGGAAAAAAATCAGTTGGAGATATAAATCCCTTCGATAACTCCTGCAGTGTTGATTGATTGTAAAAAATTAGTGCTACCCGCTGATGATGAATGTCGAAGCCGTGAATAAGTCCGGCTTAAAGACTATGGATTGCTTAATACACCTAGAAATCCTTGATTTAGTAGCATCGAAATTACGGTACGTTTTCCAGCTAATGGAAGTTACCAAAGTGTGCGTTGGAAAATCTTATAAAATGTATTATTCCTTGTCAGATTCAGTGGAATTTAGTGCCTGGCGGTGAAAAAAAAGCGATTCCGCTGTTCCATTCAGAAAACACAGAATAAACAACATCAGCTACGTAGTTCTACAAACGACAAATGTGCGTGACTCCAAACCCCATGTCCTGGTTATACCAGTCTCTGGATAAGTGCGTGAGCACACGCTACGCGTCAAGGATGATCTTTTCCTACACCACCCTCTTCCATTCACAATCCGATCTACGGTCCCCGATTGTTCTCTCCGTTTCATTGTCACGCCGCACGGTATCAATTGACATTCGCCAGGGCAATGTACGCGTGGAATAAGAAATACGTCCGGCATACGACTCGTGTCAAAAATCCCGCAGGCGAATTTTCGTTATGTACGTATTGTACTCATGTATTTAATATGATATTAGGAATTTGTTTTCACGTGGACAGCTGCTACTAGCGGTGCTTCAGAACAGCAGCATTGTCCGGGATTATAATAGGAACGCCTGGAATTCCCTGTAGAATGCGGAAAAGGACATGAACTGTGTAAGGGTAGAGATATACCGTACTTTAGCAGCCTATAGGTGTTGGGAAAAGGACGTTGATGCTATAGCACGAGGAAGATACATGCCACAAGATCTAACCAACGAATTCTCACTCAGTTTCTCGTTTTACTCTGCTATCCCGCCTTCCTATTCTCTTCTTTCGCCAACATTCTCTATGCATCCTCTGACTCTTTCTCGCTTCTCATGCTTTTCAATCGGCTTTCTCCGTCGGAACGCTCCTCGCAAACGGAAGCCCGCTCGCAGAATGGCGCCACCATCGCATACACATCCCTCCGGCACTGGGGGGTAGTCGCACGTTCAAAATTGATAAGGCTCCGTCCTACTTCAGCCTGGCTTTCCTTTTCTCCCTCACGGTCGTCTTTTCTCCTTTCCCTTCCGCGCCCACTGCTTTCTCTCGCGGCACTATACCATGAAATTTATTTGGCCCGAGTACCTTTACGAATTCGAGGGCACGCGCGGTATACCCGTAAGTCTACCCTCTCGAACCACACTGACTGACTTATGAATACCCTTGGTGGAAGCAAGCATTTCCTTCGTTCTGAGGTTTTGAACGTCACGTATGTATGTGTGCACAGAAGCCACAATATCCCGAGGGATATACGCCTGCTTGATTATTCCCTTTGGAGAAAAAAATCGATGGCCCAATTTGGGGAAAATATAGTTGGCTTGAAAGAAGTTCACGTTTTGAAAAAGGTGGCGCGCTTCGAATTTGTATAAGTGCATGTCACCTTTATATTCTATGATATGAATTACTTTACGATTTTTTTAGCCACGTTTATGGTATACTCGGATAAATTCGGAATTTTGGGGTTATCGTTATCAATTATGGTATAGTAGCAAAAAATATATTATAGGGTACAATTTTAAACCTAGATAATTTTAATGTACCCATAGGAATAACATTAGCCTTATCTCAAGTAAATCGAGAACTAGAGTCTAATAGGAAGTAAATCTCGTGTTCGTGATCGATTATGTAGATCAACCTGTCCGATCTACATAACGAAAAATTATCTTGAGCTAATTTACCTTGATGTGACTGTCATTTTAAGTTACAACTCGTGTATTGAACAGACCAGATAAGTCATATAGGGATTTTTTATCGACTGGCCTACTTTTTTGGTCAACCTCCTGAATATTTTTTTATTTGTAAATTGGTTGTAGAAGATGGGCGTCAGTGATTGTTTTCAGATGTTTAAAGAGCGTCTTTCAGGATTGACGTTGTTTTTAATATTAATATAGCTCAGAAAATCTTGGTCTCGCAGAAAATTCTCATATACTCAACATTTTTCAAAGTTAATGATTCTCTACTCTGGACATTTTTCGTAACAAAAAGTAATAAATAGTTTTTTTAAAACAAAACAAAAAAATACACCTTTTATTCTGTTCTTAAATTTACAAGATATTTCGAATTGTATCAAGATTCTGAGAAAAAAATCCCGAATTGGCACTTCCAATTCTCAGGCAGTAAGAAATTGAAAATTAAAATTAACATATTCATCAATTTTTCCCTGCCTAAGAATCGTACGTGCTCCTGTGGAAATTATTTATTAGAATCTTCATACAATGCTAAATACCTGTAAAATTGGGACCGGAGAGAAAAGTGTGTTTTAAGTGACAACAAAGATCATTTAGATTTTTTTATTGCGAAAAATTGACTGTCGGAGAAGTTATGATCCTAATATCATTCGAAGGTATATGAAAAATTCGAAAGCCAATGGACGGCAGTATTATTTGGCCGAACAATATTTCCCGAGCTCAACTGATATTCAAAAAAGACCATTAATCTTGAATCCTTTTCGAAATCTCAAAAAAGCCACAGATTCCCATCTTAAGTAGTACAACAAACTAACAAATCAATAATAATCATCGGAAAAGTTGACTGATAAAAGTGGTCGGCTTGATGACGAATACCTCTTAAACAACTCGCGAGGTTCACGTGCACGGTCTTGGTCGGAAGACGATCGGCCTGCGTTTGGAATTGTTTCCGTTGTTTTTTTTCCGTCAGTTTGTTGTACTACTTGAGATGAATATCTCAACTTAAATTCTCGACTTGATCCATCACGAGTCCTAATGGACTATAAGTCTTGATGTAATCGTAACCATTAGAACTATTATTTAGATCAAACTTCCCATCCAGACGAAAAAAAAAAATACGTTTGAGCCCCTTGACCTTGATGTTATCAATTTTTGAAGTACAACTCGTTGTGCTGGACCAGCTATGGGATTCAAACTGGTAGAAAGGATCTCCGGCGACCTGGTCTGGAAAGGAGCCTTAAGGAAGCCCGCAAGGTACCGTGCCCAGGGCTGGATCAGTTAACAATCCTGTTTTATCGGATTCGGAGTCTATTCTAGCATCTCACAGCTGTAAGATGCTGCAGTATAGTTGGTACTACACAGCCGGCTTGTTTATTCGACAAGACGGTTGCTTACAGTGCGGCAGCACGTAACTCACTCCTCGTCGTCGTCGTCGTCGTTCGAAAGAGAAGCAAGAGAGAGAGAGAGAGAGAGAGAGTGAGAGAGAGAAAAAGACACTTTAGGTGCACATAGTAGCAGCGGAGAACATCGCACACAAGAAGAATGTCGGAAGGACGGCCCGAAAGATCTCGAAGAGACTTCTCGAATGCTCGGAGAGGGTCAAAGAGAAAGGCTAATCGCCGAAAAGGATCTCGATTCGAGCACGAGCAAAACGTCCAACCAACAGAGTACCCATACATTTAATATATATAATATCGCCGTTGTAAATATCCCCGCGACGAATTAATTTGTTCGCGGAAACGTAACGCACGTTTTATCGTCTCGGCGGGAATTTACGCGGCTCACTTGATAAAAACATAGTCACGTAAATTACTCCAACCTTTTTTACGACTGTTAACTTAACCTTCTGTTGATATCGAGTTGCCATGGGCATTTCAATTTGATTGTGAATGAATTGCATGTCCTGTCGCTTTTATCCGTTGGATAATATTTATCTGCCGTTATCACAAATCAAATATAAATTTTCTTGTTTCTGTTCGTTTTTTTTCGTGCTCGGACACGGTAAAAATTTGTCGGAATGAATTTATGGATCGCGATAAACGAGGCGATTCAACGATCACTTATTTTTTTTCGGTCTTTTATCTTTTTATATTGCACGCGTGTCAGAGAGCATCGGTGTCATGTTTGGGGATGGACGTGAAGAATATGACAATGGGCGAAAGGTTCGTATCACCTGGGGCCTCCGCTTCTCGTTGCCATTGAGTGCTGCACGTCATATATATGGATGATCTACACACAGTCAGGCGTATATTATAGCGTACACACATTTAGGTGCCCCGTTTGAAGCGATCGGGAAGCATTCTACTCAACGCTGTGAAGCCTTCGTCACGAGTAGGAGTCAAGCCTCTGTGACTTTGATATCCACTCTCCAGCTATGCAGTCTCCGAGGAAACTGAGAACGTGAGATATGACATTCGATATAAGGCCCTCGCATCTGCTCATCTCGCGAACACATGATACGTATACTCGTTAGCGAGGCGTCGAGGGACGAGACGTGTATGAGGGTTTTTTTGAAATCTTACGCCTGGCAGGTCTCAAGAAGTAGCAGCGAAATAACATAAAACATATCACATTTGGATTTTGGTCATAAAATAAATAGAGAGAAAAATGTATCTGTAAAGCTTGCAAAAATAAAATGTCCCAGAGAGCATCACACTTTACAAAAATCACAATTAAAAGCCGCAACCTACATATAAAGCACTTAAAGATGTATGATACGTATATAGTCCCACCAATCGTGAGTTTCAAAAAAGATTTCGTCATAAATAGTTATGTAGTTCAAATATTTCACAAATTTTACTTTCGTAAAAAATAAAGCTTGCAAAGTTGAACTTTGCAAATTGCCTCCTTATTATTTTTTCTTTTATTTTACATAGCTTCTTCTATCAGGGAGCCAAAATCGATTAACATCACAGTGAACACAGTTACATTGTGTTCATGTAACGGTCACGTAGCTTGAACGTGCTTAAACGTTACATGTAACCACCTAACACAGATGTGTAACGTTAACAATAACTCTGTGACAATATTATCACTAATGACGCGCACCAGAAGTACATTATCTCTTACACCTGAAGGTCTCGGGATATGGCGGAATTACCGTAACATTTATATTACATGACATTATATTTATGTAAGGGGTAAGTTTATTACGTCACATCTTAATGAAATCTTGATAACATATGTTACTTATTTTTATTACAGAAATAATATGTAACGTTTATGTATTTCTTAAGCAGAATTTTGTGTTATAACTGCATAGTATTGTTATTAAAACAAAACATCATACATATTTCAATGTTAGACTACAATGTTTTGTTTTTTTACAATTCGAAAGTCATGTAACTGTTACATTTTGTGTTAGGTGGATAACAAGTAAGGTCCAATTTCCGATTCAGCAATTATAACATTGTTATATAACGTGTTTCATAACAAATATGTAACCTTTACATTGCGGTTACATTACTTGCAGGTTACAAATGTTACATGACATGGTAAACATAGTACATACCCTCTACATATCTCAAGAGTAACATCGTTATATAACATCTAACTCTCCGGCTATATAGCCTCTATAATACGTGTTCACTGAGATAGTTCCTCATAGAGGTAGGCTTTTAAAAGAAATAAAAAATAATAAGAAAGCAATTTGCAAAGTTCAATTTTTGTGCTGCTATTTTTGCTGGCACTAAATTATGATAATAACGGTAATTATGGAAAAATGATTAATTTAATTCGTGAACGATTGGCTGAACTAAAAATCGATCATTGTTGATTTATAGTTGACAAGCTTATTACAATTTATTCGAGTGCACTTTCGTTTTTATTTACAGCCACCGAATACCCTCACAAAGCCAAAAATTTGACATATTGCAAAACATAAAGAAATTCAATGTTTACAATATTTTTTTGGAGCCCGGTTCATCTGAGCATATGTTTAATTGCGGTGTCAGCTTCAAATTTGGATTGCACCGATGGATCAAATGAACATAACAAGGTCACATTTTTTTTACAAATGGCTATCCCGGCCAAGTATAGAGTTTTCCATGTGAAGTTCTCACACTTGCAGTAAATTCGTTTTCCCGACTTTTCCACATTATTAATAGAGAATTTCCTACGTCCAGTGACTCAATGGCTTTCAATTATTGTCGTGGTCACTGTAACTCGTATATTGTTACAACTATACCATAGAAATAATATCATGAACCACCGTCATCTAAATATTCGCTAGGTTGTTTTTTTTCGTAAATATCTCTATGACAATAAATCACATTAGTTTGTCACAAAGTAGACTGAAATCCTTCTCCTCCTTCGGATCGCACGTCTAACATGCTGATATCTGTAACACAGAGGGTGTAACCTTATTTTTCAATGTCTCGTATTTTTTAAATTATCTGCACCTTTCAGTGTTCAGTGGTTGATCGTCGTGCATATTCCCGATAGAGCTCATATTGATGAGCATCGACTAATCTCAAGCAGGAATATACAATGCATAAGGGTGAGTTGTTGTGGCGAGGGGAGTTGTGATAATATATTGTCTCCGAATAGCTCAGTAGCATTACGAACCCCATGAAATAATCTACCGAACAATATTTCAATATGTAATTGAATCTGGTACACCTCGAATCTTCCGACATATTTTTCCATCCCTTCATTATTCCAACCCTATAATCATCAATCATTATATTCCCTCCGGGAGAAAATAAGAATATTACAAAACAAGACTTAGCAATGTGACTAATGGCATTCACGTAGCGGCCCACAATCGCCAGTTCCATGATGATAAAAACCATTGCTTAAAATTGTTTCATCGCGTGACTAACCCGCTACATCAAGAACATAGAGGGCGGGGCAGAGGTGAACCTGATCTCCTAATGCAATATAAAAATGTTGCCATAACTATAAGGACCACAACCACACGATGTCATTCCGTAAAAAAAGAGGCGGGAATGCTGTGCACATGAGTAAAAGTAATTAGAACGGGGTTGGACTCCAAGACCACCAAGCACGTTACGCTGTTTTTTTTTCCTGTGGATCTTGAACTAAGCTCGTGTCGCAAAGTGAGACACGACGGTAGCAATGTCCCACGGGTGACCCTCATCCGCAACACTACTGTGACCAATGTGTTGAGAGAAACGTGCGTGGCCTTCTCGTCGCACCTCGTCGTCATCCCCCTACGCTATCGCAAGGCATCAAGGCTAGCCATGGAAAAACCCCTCGGGAAGCACCGAAATATCCTGTCATCTCCTGCTCGTTTTCTCGCTACATCCTCTTGCTATAGGTATATGTATTAAGCGTGCTAAAGATACTCGGATGTGCGAAAGGCACGAGGAGCGTGTCATCGATCGACGCGCCGAAAGCAAAAAGTCACAAGTAATCATGTCAGGCTCACGAGTCGCTTGGTAACTTGGCAAATGTGGTGACAATGTAGAGAGACTTCAATTTGTCATTGGAACTTTTTTTCCAGGTGGGTTAGGTACCGTGGCTTATTAGGTTTATGGAGATTTTTTTTTGGAATTGAGTTGTAGTCTCAGGGCTTTTTGTTTGTTTTTTTTATGCTCGACTTTTATTTTTGGTATGATGTATAGATGCGTTTAAAGGAGGTAGTTAAGTACCTGCAGGTAATTGATGAGGTGGCTTGATGAAATGAACCTGATAAAAATTGATCTAGTCCGAATTATGTCTATTCCGAAGTGTGGCGCTGTCCGTCGTCTGTTTCATCAACAATATGTATAGGTGTACTGAGTGAATCCCATTTTGTTACACTACCATCACAACTTTCTTCCCACTGGAAAAACAATTTTGATCGTAAGTCTTGTGTAAATCCTATGTAGAACGAAAAAATTAGCAGATGTTATGATACTTCGACGATAACAGCATGTAGTCTTCTTTTTTTTTATCGTCGAAGCATCATAACATCTATTTAATAAATACTCAGCCGAAGTCAAAGAAGAATAATACAGAAAAATAAGCATACGATGATAGAACAGTGAGGTGGATAATATTTGTAAGTTCTGCTAATTTCCCGTCTAGTTTACTCTGATAGATAACCAAACCAATTAACACAGAACTAAACATTATTTAGCTTGCCGGATGTCTATCACCTTGCTTGCCTTCCTGGCTACAACAATAAAAATGTTGTGGTGGTTATCAAATTAAAAACAAGAAAAAATACATCGTCCAGAAAAAGGACCTAATCTAAAAAACATGACACCACATGGTCGCGGAATCCGGCAACCGAAATTATGGCAAAATAACAATCTATTAAATATATAATAAAATTACTGAAGCCGACCTTGATTAGGGCCGAAACGTATATTAAGAGGAGAAGGTCTTCCAAAATTCATTGGTCGCCAATAACTGAATAACCCCTCATCACTTCCTACTTTATACTGGTATAGATTAAGATCTAAAGATACTCAGATGGGCAGAAAACACGAATAGCGGATCGCCTATCGACCCAACCATAGAAAAAGTCACAAGTAATCATGTCGGACTCACGAGTCATTTGGTAACTAATTTGATGACTTTGGTGGCTAATGTGATGACAATGTAGTCAGATCTTAATTTGTCATCAGAACTTTTTGCTTACTCGGTTACGTATCGTGGCTTGTTAGGTTTGTACCAATTTTTTCTCGGTGATCAAGAACTAGTCTTGAAGCAATTTTTTGTTTTTCGATGCAATTGTCTTCATATTGGTATGATGAATGAGCTCTCAGCGCCAAGGATGTGAGGTTAATTAATGAAGTGCTTTGACCATATGAACCTGATAACATTTTATCTCGATTAATGTTGGATACAAAAAACATTAAGTGGAGGGAATAAAATTCTTATGTTTCTGCTCTTTTTCTTGATACGTATTAAGCATTCTGAAGATAATGAGATGGGCGGAAGTCACGAAAAGCGTGTAGCGTATCAACACGACGCTAGAAAAAGTCACAAATAATCATGCCAGGCGCATGAGCCGTTTAACAACTCGGTGAATGCGGTGACAATGAGGTTCAACTTGAATTTATCACCGAAACTTTTTTTCTGCCCCCCGTTTTAGGTACAGTCGTTTATGAGGTTTATACCCCTTTATTAGACTTAGTCATGACTGCTTTAGAACTTTACCGGGTCTTACGATGAAAGGAATTTTTTTTCTTTGATACTCGATTATTATGTGAAAATATTGATTGAATTGAACAAAAAAATTTCGCAGTAAATATTTCATTACAAAAAGAGTAATTTTTTGTTGGATCTCTACAATGCTGCTACGTTCTCAACTATGTTTTGTGCACAACTGTTTTGATTATTTGTGGAGTTAGTGTAGTGTTGCGACTTGAGAAGAGAATTCTGACAGTCTCGCTCGTTTTCGCTTGCGGATGTCGTTTTTTAAAAAACCTCATCTCGATCGTTTCATGTGAAGTCAATTCGTTGTCTAGAGTGGCATAGTCTTGAACTGGCAAGCGAGAATGAGCGAGAATCTCGAAACTTAGTGGTTAATCTGTACCGCAAGAAGTGGGTACAGACCAAACGGGGCGACTGTATTTTATGTCAAATAAAATAGGGCCATGGCGATTGAGAATTGCTCAACATTAATTTTTCTCTGCTATAATTTTATTTATGCTTTAATATATTTATTTTCTAAGAAAAATACACTTCCGTTGGCCATTTTGAGCGGTTTAGTAGGTCACGTGCACAATTTGCAGGTGGCAAATTTAATATTATTTTCGTCCACACTGATAGTGCCGGATTCATCCTGGAGATTTTTTTAGGCCAAATTTATTTTCGATTTGGGATCGATTCTAGAGTTTTCACATGAGTGAGAGGATTATCATGAAATTCCTCTAAGCGTTTTCGTTCACCTGCAGTTCCGATACCAGATTTCGAAACGCGTTTCATGTCGCACTCGGGAAATATAAATAGTACGAGAAACGAGCGAGAATCTTGTGTCCCGTAATTTCCATGCAACAAAATTGAGACAAGACTTAATCCTTGCGACCCATACTAGTCAATTGACGCACTGTTCCGAAAATTCTGTAAATGGTAACATTTTAATATATCTACACATTCGATTAATCACAGTGAGGATAAAAACGTTTTTGTAGATGCTTCGTAAATTTAATAAAAATATGAATTGTATTAATTAAAATATCTCATCAAAGTCTCGCTTGAACGCGTCGTGGTATTGTATCATCACGCGGCCAGAGCTAAATTTGGTCGTTTTAAAGGTAATGAGTAAGGAATGCTGTGGCCGCAACTAATGATTTTGAGAGAAAAGTATTGGCTATTGGTGACCAAATTAATTATGAAGAATGTGTCCTTCTTTTTTTATACGTTTCGGCCCATGTGCGTCCTCTTCAGTATTCTTTATTATATTGCATTATATTATATTATATTACAATTAACACAAGATATGTAGTTACGTATCATAGTACAATTTTAAAATTCAAAATTAATTCCCGCCTTACGAATATTAACAATATCTTATCAATGACCAATAATGTCCGCCATCTTGTGTAATTAATGTATTATTTCTTATATTGAATTCATAAGCTGGCCTGATTGCGTGGCCATGATGTTATTAAAAATGTGACAATCAATTTTATTAATATTTGACAATGAAATCGAATACCTAATCAACATCATCCAGGTATGAGTTATTCAACTAATTTTCTTTTCTCTATTGTTGATATTATATGCGTTGACTTTGAATTAAAACTAACTTTTAACTTCAGGACAATTTTCCTGCTAGATTAACCTCGAAAACATTTACCACATGGCCTCACAATCAGGCTACCTTTAATTAGCTCTTTCTTGAGAATGGAGTCTTGTAAGTTTATCCTAATTATATTCCCATAATAACAATGATATTAATTAGATTGATATTTACTTATAAATACACTTAACTTATACTAATAGATAATTTAATTAACTAACTTTAAGAGGCACTGTTCTAATTTTGATCATTTTCATATACACACTAATTTGTTTCCATAACGATACACATTATAAACACACAGATTGTTAACAAAGCTGTCATTATTTATAGATCAAAGCAATATAATAGAGAATACTGAAGAGGACCCGCACGTGGGCCGAAACGTATAACAAAGAAGAACACATTCTTCAAAATTAATTTAGTCGCCAATACCTTTCAATACCTTTCTCTCAAAAAGTTTTAAAGGCAAATTTGAGACACAAAACAAAACAAAAAAGTATATAGAAAATGTAATTTTTGCGCCACGACTACAACTGCCACGAAAAATCAGGGCGCTGAAACCAAGGTTGAAACGGGTGACACTGGAGGTTATGTTGATTCCTATCATCGTCCGCTACATCCGGTTATCCGTTACTTCTGAGTGGCGATGATGTGTTTGACGTTGGAATTACGCCCAAATACTTCGATAACGTCCCTTTTTTAAATTTCATACGGAATCGTTACACTCTAAGGAATCCATAGCACATTTGATATTGTATAAAAGTTCAGTGTATACATGTTAATTTTCGTTCCGAAGTCCGAAATCGCTTAGTTTCCCACAAAAGCCCGTGCATAAGAATTGTTTTTCAAATATTCATTTTCTAGTCTATAACCCAGCTTGGAATTTTGCAATCGCATTTCGAACGGATTCAACTATTATAAAAAAAAAATGTTAAGTCTTAAAGTTCAGAAAGGTTAAGGCGCAAGGACTACCTTAATCTCGATGTCTGATTCAAGAACGAGAATGACTGTCGCTATCTTTTCGATATCGACCTTTTCTCGAAAAGTGAGTTTCGAGATTTCTCTTGTCTCGTCTCGTAACGTGTATCCCTAAGTTAGTGTAGTAACTTTTGATGTATTGACATATAATTTCGCAAAAGTGACGTAATTAAAAGCTGAACAGTGTAGTTACACAGTAGGATAGAAACTGCGTGGTACATATGCAAAGCATTGGGCGTTTCAGCATGTAAACTCGACTGACAATTCGCGCTGTCATCGACAAGCGGAGATACGGTCTATGGTGTCTCCCGACTGCACAGAGTTCAAGGGTGACGTATGGTTCTTGCGTTCCTGCTATGCCAATACGCGGGGGAGTTCAGCATCTCTGTGTACGTATGTACTCATGGACCCACGCACAGTTTGCGGTACGCCCTGTGATGACGCAGCCATAAATGGTGAATGGAATGGGAGAGCAATCGTTCGCTAACTCACTTATCGCGACACATACACTTCATCCTTATCGAATTTCGCGTCGTGTTTCGTTTCCGTGAGACAAGATTAAAACGTTGGACACTTTCGGTTGCCGGCAATGCCAAAGTTTAGATCGAGACATAAATTAAGACGGCGTGTAATGTATATCGTAGGTATATGTGCGTACATATCTCCTTTAATACTATATCCACACAAGTTATCAAGCTGAAAGTAACGAAGCAAGAAACTAGTCGTAAATGCTTTCTCAGCTTCGTGGATCATATCAATAAGCGAATGCATGCTAAATTTATCGCTCTGCACATCTGTATAATTAATGCACAAGTGTTTGTGCCGTTAGATACTTTGGAAAAATATAAATGGTGTTTATAAAGTAGTAAACATTCAATTAACGGATTTTTAGCAGCCAATGCAAATTCATGCATTTTATAATTGTTTTTGAAACATTACATTATTGATTTGATTTTGTGCAACTTCGGGCTCAAAATGTTAACTTATAATAGCATTTAATCTCGAATGTTGAAATATTTGGAACTATTGATCTTTTGTCAAAAATTACATTTTTATCTGTAAAGCTTTCTCTATGAAGCCTAAATTATTTAACGTATTAATTTATAGAGATGTGATGTGTCGGTTTTGATCAAAACATTGTTTTTGATTTTGCATGTAACTCGAAGCTATCTCTATGAGGAAGTATGTTGCCCAAATTTGGCTTTTTCTTGAAGTAAGCTTTAAAAATACGCAAAATGAGAACAGCATGTGCAAGGCCTGATTTTATAATCCTTTTTTAAATAACAAGTTTAAGTAATTCAAGGGTCAATAAAATTCTACCACCTCAGTTGTGTTTCATAAAACTTCGTATCAGATAGCCTTAAACATTTTTAGGTTCATATCTGAATTTTTCAGCCTGTTTCGTCAGATGTGCTAAAGCAAAAAAGGTACAATGTTGTGAATTTGAATTGCTATAGATTATGGAATCCGTTTTTAATGTTAATTAAATTTCATATTTGACATTACTGGGTATTAATTCACGTTTGCACAGATTTTGATTAAATTCATCGAAGTTAACTTAAATTGGAAGGACAAGGACAATTTTATGAGAATTCAAAATTTCATGGTCTTTAACAATGTTCACCAAACTTGATATTCGCGGAAGCTGGATATTAGTCCACCATTTTTGGAAATTCGAGCTAAGTTGGACGGTGTAGACATCAATTAGAATGATATAATCAATTTTTGACGCATTCGTCATTCCACGATTTCCCATCATTTTAATATCAAGGGTTTCATCACTTTGTATGATTTTGATACGAAGTTGTCGACGGATAGCTGAAAATCTGTTCAAGATTAATCGTTGTCGGCCATTTTTCAGAATCTTAGAAATCCCATAATAACGAAATGAGTTAAGCGATTTTAATAATATCTATATAAAGTTAAAAATTGATCAGTACTCTACTTGTTATCCAAACTTGAGTTGATTCGGTTGAGCAGCTTACGAGTTATAGTAGATTAAATATTGTACACTTAATGACACATACACATACATCTGAACAATTATTCTAAACCACTTTTTCCGATGTTTTAAATCATTCCTATTCCCATTTTCATTATTATTTTTCGCTTCACCGAATAGTAAGATTTGTTGTGTGATATATTACGTTTATTACTGATTCCTAACCAACTTCAACTCTATGTATTCTTCGTCACTGAACACGAATCGGTGTTTGATTCATTGTACTCATAAACTAATATGTGATACCTAAACTCGTACTTGAGTGGGAATACTAATTTTTCATAACATTCGAATAATTCAAAATCCTATATAGAATTAAAATGATTCAATCGATTTTTACAAAATTCACTGCCAATTATCATTATGTGATAATTCGTGCACAAAATTCAAGTCCGATTACTTGATAAATACGAAAAGTATTGCGTGATCAGTGATTTTTGAAAAAAAATTCAGAATGTTATAATTTTCAAACCACTTGACGGATTCGTTCCAACTTAGAACTTAGTCTTTGTCCACCCACGCACTTTTCTTGTGTACCAAATTTTAGACCAATATTTGGAAAATTAACCGATTTTTACCGATATTTGAATATACGAAAATACACATACACATACTCATATCCAGAAATCTTATACACATAATTTTTCTCGGCATCTTCGGCATCCTGAAATGAAAAACCGGAAAAAAAAGTGAAACAAAGTTTCACGAAAACAGAGTTTACCTTACGGGGAAGCAAAAGCCAAATCCTACTGTCCTACGAATATGTTCAATGTAGCTCCCTGAAGAAAATATAATTATTCTGACACTACTACTACTACCACAACCATACTATATCTACTACATAGTGAATGAATCGCTGACCTTGTCCTCGCGGACCACCCAGTGACGCAGAGTCAAGCAGAGCATAGCACCAGAAGAGCCAGCAAAAAATAGAATGCACGGGAGAATACAACTACAGCAGCGACTGCGACTACGACTACTTTTTCCATATATATGTACATGAATCCCACACGTTAGTCGATTTTCGTAAAACGTTTTCAATGTGCCGTGATCTCTCTCAAGAGATTGAGTGCTTGGAGATACGCTTGCTTTGTCGATCTAACGATCTCGGTGTATAAATCGATTTTATACCAAGAATCGTCGACCGTTTCGCCTACTACTTCCATTAATCCGTTTCAAATGCCTTAAGTAAGCGGAAAATGTATTTAAAAAGTTCAGTTTCATGACAATCGTGTTTGTTGCGTCTAATGAAGTCGCCCCGTCCTGCAAGGGAAAAGGACGAAAGTTTTTAGACGAAGGGAACGACAAGAGAGCAACGAGGAAGCTCGGTGCAGTTCACGATGATACTTTAGCAAAGCGATAACAATCGACGGTGATAGATTATCATGGCGCCGGGTTTATCGCCTCAAACGAATCCGTATGCTCCAATGGCCGAGAGCTCTGCCTCCTCAGCAACGACGATGGAGTCGACACCCACATTGAGTCGATATTCCTGTTATCCTCTTTTCTGTCAAGTACTGTACATTAATTGGAACTGGGTGTGAATTTTTTCGGTGTTTTTGACTATTCAGGCTTATTAATTATGCACCAGTGTTGTAAACTGCCATCATTCAATTTAGTAAACAGTCATTGTTATAATTGACCGTATAGATATTGCAACTTTTATACAAAAAACAATCTTTAATCAGCTTTTTGGAAGTGGAATGAAAAAAAAAACTTTACTCTTGAAACTTCACGGACACTCAATTATTCACGATAATTATTCTGCGCTACTCTAATCATATCATTTTTTACATTATATAAATTTGATGTCGCATCATTACTTTATATCAACTACAATTTCGATAAACTTCAGTATCGAAATTTATTTGAAACAAGTATGCAAAGTAGAATTTTGCGGATTACTTTTTCACCATTTTCATCCTTTACAAAATTTCGTCTCCCAGAAAGTCAAAATCAATAAATACACGTCCTCATAGAGGGCAATTTAAAAGAAGTAACAAGTAATGCGACAGTATTGTGCAAGGTCTTACTTTTTACCCTTTTTTATAAATCTTGGGAACTGCATTTGGTTACTCGGGGGAACTCCTATCTTCGCTGGTGTGAATTAAAGCTTTGCTAGCTTGGTCGGTGCCCGTGGTGACTCTTCGACGTTCTGCCGATCGTATATCCTCATCAGCTTCTACTTTATATAGAAGACCAGTTGCTTTCGCTTCGAAAATATTCGACTGGAAGTGGAGTACTGCACTGGCGCTGCAACGGCCTTCGTCCAAACTAGCGGCAAACGAATGGAACGCTGGTCAGTATATATATGGGGCATTCCACGTCAAATCAGCAGTCCATCACCCTCACCCTCATTGATTTTGTTCATTCTTTAATATGATGTTATTACCGACCCATAAAGACCTCGCATTTTTTTCAGATTCTTTGACAACCAGTAACATTTTTAAATCCTCGAAAAAAACCAATTTTAGAAACGCCGTTTTTAAAAATCTGAAAAATCCACACTGTTTCTATGATTTGAAATATGATTTTTGAGCGGCATGCGATGATGGGATCTAAATATTTACAATTTTTTCCACATTTTTTCTTTTTTTTTCATGTCGCAATTCGATTTTTAATTTTTTAAATCAGGATAACTTTCTTAACTATCGATGGATCTCGATTTCTCTGAAAATGGTAGAATCACCAGAATGCCCGGAAACAATTGATATCGTTGAAAAAAATGTTTACAAATGCATTTCGCAACACAACATCGCTTGGATTACGAAATGCATTTGCGAATTTTTTTTATTGATAACAATTGTTTTCGGGCATCCTGGTAATTCTACCATCATCAGAGAAATTGAGATTCATTGATATTCAAGAAAATTATCCTGATTTAAAAAATTAAAAATCAAATTGCGACATGAAAAAAAAAAGAAAAAAATGTGGAAACAATAGTAAATATTGAGATCACATCATCGCATGGCGCCCAAAAATCATATTTTAAATCATAGAATCAGTGCGAATTTTTTCAGATTTTTAAAAACAGCGTTTTTAAAATTGTTTTCCTTCGAGGATTTAAAAATGTTACTGGTGGTAAAAAGTCTGAAAAAAAATCGGAAGCCTTTATGTGTCGGTAATGACATCTTATTAAAAAAAAAACAAAATCCATGAGGGTGAGGGTCATGGCCTGATTTGACGTGGAATTGCCCATATATATATACATGTTTGTCGGGGGAGTATACCGGCTTTTCAGGTGTCAATGGCAAGTGGGGTAACAAGCTCAACGTGTCCGAGACGTTCGAAGAGGCAGATAAGCCACGGTGGACGTCCCTGGGCCCAGGGATACTGTAGCCGTTAAACTAAATTCTCGTTTGGACGGCTCGTTAGAGGACTCGATCGTCTTCGAAACCTCGAGTTACCCTTGCGGCAAAAGAGTGACTCGAGAAAACATTGATTTAACAGTCATATATGGTCAGAAGTTACAGTGATGGAGAGTTTTTACTTTGACAAATGTGTTTATCGAGAAGATGTTCTCCGTTTGATTATCGACTATATTTTTGTTATTTATGTATTTAAAATCTGAGTTAAAAAAAATCGTCCTCTAATAACATATGTTATCGACGAGAGTGAATAAAAATAGTACATGCAACTATATATTTGCTGTTTCAACATTCTTCATTATCACTGCAGCAAACATCGAAACAACGAATAACTGCACGGAAAGGAAATATTAGCTGCCATAACCAAGAAATTACTTTGATCCAACCAATCGATCATTCTATTTGGTGGTGCTAATGATTCGAATAATAGAGCCAACAATTCGAATGGTAGTCCCAACCATTCAAGTGGAAGACTCAACTTTTTGATTGGTTATCATGGCTAATTTTGCAAGTACCAATCGTGAATGGTTGAGAGTCCTGTTCGATATAATTGAGTCAACTAATTTTTTAGAACGGCGATACAGCTAATTGAAGACGTAGTTGTCACGACCCAACTTTTTTTTCCATGTGTTGCTGAATCAACTCAAAGTTTTTATTCTGCACTAAGCCAATCAGTAGAGTCCATTATTTGAATCATTATTACACCTAATCCGGAAATTCCACTCAAGACCGATGCGGAACAAATGGTTCCGAAAATCAAGCCTGTACTATATCTACAGCTTGGCTTTGCGACCCGTCGAGAAATGTCGTTACCCGTAGACCTTGTTGAGAAGACGAAGAAACCGTTACGTCAGTATGTACACAAAGAATAAGACGAACAAAGAGAATAAGGAATTAGCAGTAAGACTTGATTTTCCAAAGCTTCGGGTGGCTCTGTGTAGATGGCGCGTCACGATACAGGGTGAGCTACACTCACCGCCAGGGCGCAGAAGATTACAGTGCGCTACGCGTCTCCCACTAAATCTTGCACTTTCTGCATTCGCTATCTATTACTAAATAATAAAAAAGCAGTTAAAACATACGGAAAACGGTGTATTAGTAGCGAGTGCAAAGAAACCGGGAAATGGAGACTCGAAGAAAGGTGCTCTCAAACAAGAGACGGAAGCACAGGAAGGATGGATAAGACGAGGCTGGGAACGAAGAGCATCCGCAGACCGAGGGATGCAGCAAACTCATTCGGCTCGTGGAATAGCGGCTCGTTATTTATCAGGCGCCGGTAATAGGTCCCGGGCTATAAAGTCGCGCGCGGGACCTCTTCTCCCGGTGGAAGCGGCCTCGTTGATAATTGGGAAGAAACGGGAGGATACCGTGAGCGGAGCTTCTGAGCGTGAAAAAGACGCAGATGGAGATATCAGTAAAGACGGGAAATGGACCAACGTAGGATCGAGAGATGCAACAGAGACTACTAAGTCGATGAGGTCGGCGGCTCTACGAGTTATCTACTTTTGCACAACCTTTTTTTTATATGACATAGATAGTGATAGGCACTAGCAGATAAATTTAATGATTTTTTTAAATTGAAATGATTGACAACATAATTTTGGAACATGACAACACTAGGATTAATTTTGACTCGTTTAGTACATTTAACTTTGAGTGTATGAACTATTCAAATACTTTTGACGAAATTGATTTTGATGACCTAAATAAGATAATAAACAACCTAGAGGAAAAGGAAGGGTCGATTGATGGAATAAAGAGCAGAATTTCGAAAAACGACAATGAGTCAGCAGAGAATGCATTTATGAAAACTATAAATCTTTCTCTGGCGAAAGGTACATACATTTCCGGAAAAATGGAAAATCTAATTGACAAAACTATTATTGCTGCGCGTATGGAATATTGCTCAAAAGTGCTCCTGTTTGCCAATCAGGAGGAAATAGATAAGCTGCAGATGCTACAGAACCGTGCAATGAGGATAATTTTACATCGAGATATTTATACATCGACACGAGAAGTGAGAGATGAGTGACGATTTTTGACAATTGACGAGCGGATGAAACGACACACTGTGATATTTATTTATAAAATGACAAAAAATGACATTACTCCAGAGATGTACGATAAGATTAAGTATGTAGCCAAAGCGAACGATTGAGGAACGAAACAAAGTGAAATTTTAGTCATACTATTTATGAGAACCGCACAAGCACAAAGAGCCCAATTTTATGAGGGAATAAAACGCACACACGCACGCACACGCACTCGATCAAGCACACACACACGCACAAGCACAAGCACAAGCACACGCACTCGCACACGCACGCACCCACCCACCCACGCACACGCACTTTTTTTTCCAGATCCAAAAATGTTGGCACCAAAACAAAGCTCCCTCTATGAGGAAGTAAAAACGTCGTTATTTTAATATCAGTATATTAAAATACGTCAAAAACATCGAGAAAAATGATTTAGACAATGTGTGTGATTCCGACTCATAACTCGTGAACTACTCAACCGAAACAACTCAAATTTTGACGACAATTATGCAGTACCATCTAATGTATCATGTATACACATTTTATACTTCTTAAAAGTTTTTTTTTTAGCGGCGAACACAGTTTAGAATAGATCATGATGTCGTACATAATATTAATATATGCATCCGGCAAAAGTGGTGAATCGTGTAAACGTTCTTGAAAATATAGTTTACATTGCACGAAATGTGAACTCGTCTTCCAAGTTTTTTTGATCGGCTGAACGTCCCGCACTCGCCTTTCGACGTTTGTACGAGTTCGCAAGAATGAACTGGGAATTGGAAAAAGCAGAGAGGAAGATCTCCCGGGCACTTCGACTGAACTTCCCGACTGTATTTCGAGACGTCCCGAAGAGAGCCCTTTGCTCTGCGTGTGAAAATCGTACCATGAATACGTGTCTGGAAAACGTGTCGTATCGTCGTGATTCCACGAGACTGTAGTATCAGCGAACAGCTAGCTTACAGGGTTGGTAAGACTCTCAGCGAAGGTTTTCGCCGTTGTGGCAGCACCTTAAAGCCCCTTATAGTGTACTTGTACGAAACTCGCTGCACTTTCTTGCTTCGCTATTTCTCTGAGGGTAAAACGTTGATTCAGCCTTCTGCAAATTACTTCCACTCTATATTTGAAGGGGAGTCGAGGAAAGTTGTATTTTGTACGTCGGAGTCGAAACATTTCTCCTCTTTTCAACCCTCCACATATTTTCACAGAGTTTAAAATTAACGCTATTAAAATTTGATTGTACAATGAAGGTCCCCGTTTTTTATCTTTAATTACACCACTGCAATTGTAGAAAACAATAATAATTGACTAATAATTAATCTAATACATTTTCATTTTTTAAAAAGTTTAAATTTCTTTTTTTTCTATTTAGAATTTTTCATGTTCATGCTGTCGAGATATCCAAGCGCCTCAATTTCTCTTGACTTCTCCACCACAATCCTTTAATGCATTTCATTGTATTTTCATATTTTTCTTTGTCTTTCTTCTTTTGTTCGTCCTCCTTGTGCATTAGGTTCTGTAGCAGCCGTCTGTCTTCGCAACCCCGACTAATTGTTAATTTACTTCGAAAAGAAGCACACGAGTCCTCGGATTGTGCCCTGCGCGTTGGCACAACGGTTGTCCATGGGCAGAGGCGAGAGACATTACTCAAATACTCATTAGTACGGTCCAAATAAACCTGCGGCTCCTGCTGTTCGCTAATTAACGTGCCCACGGCTCTAGTGTACACTCGTACTGTACTATAGTATATGTATATTAAACAGCTGAGGGCGAGTCTTGAAAGTGGTAATACCGCTGCACGGTTCACTGCTAAAGTTTTGCAAAGATATTGTGTGTGTCGCGTGCGTTTGACGCTAGGACTGTATTATAACCGGTCGTTTTAATTAGCTACGAAACGAATGGGAAATCGACGTGTCCAATGTGGAATTTTCTTGGCACTGGCATTAAGAAAGCAAGAGAGAAAATTATAAACACCTTGGAGTAGAAAGGCTATAGAATGAAATTTGAAATGAATGGAATTCACGACCTTGTTCACATAACTCTAATACCATTTCATGCAGAGCACATGAGGCATAAGAAGATACACACTTTGTCAACGGAATATTGTCAACAAATGCAAATATACCTCGGCTCAATGACTACAGAATTGCATGCAGCGGTTTTTTTCAGACTATTGTCGCAGTCATAACAACAAAATGTCGTTAGAGATAACATTTTGTTGGTTCGATGTTGACACTGCATCTTAGCACTGAAATAAAAAGCAAAGGATGTGAATGAAAATGCGATTGCAAAGTTTCAAGCTGGTTTATCGACTCAATTACCGAGAAAATAAATATTTAAAAAAGAATTCTTATGCACCGGCTCTTATGGAAAACTAACCGATTTCGTACTTTGGAATGAAAATTAACATGTATAAACTAAACTTTTATATAATATCAAATGTGCCACGGATTCCTTGGAGTGTCACGGTTCCGTATAAAATATGAAAAAGGGACGTTATCAAAGTATTTTGACTGGAAATAAAACACATCATCACCACTCAGAAGTTACGGATAACCTGATGAAGCAGACTATGATAGAAATCAACATAACCTCCAGTGTCAACCGGCGCCGTTTCAACCTTGGTTTCAGCGACCTGATTTTTCGTGGCGGTTGTAGTCGTGGCGCAAAAATGATTTTTTTTTTTTTTTTTTTTTTCGTGACCCAAATTTACCTTCAAAACGACCAAATTTAGCTCTGACCGCGTGATGATACAATACCACTACGCGTTCACGCGGGACTCTGAAGAGATATTTTAGTTAATACAATTTATGTCTTTTAAGTTTACGAAGCATATACAAATACTTTTTTATTCTCACTGTGAATAATTGACTGTGTAGATACCTAAAAATGTTAGCATTTACAGAATTTTCGGAACAGTGCGTCAATTGACTAGTATGGGTCGCAAGGACGACCTTAAATGCCTCAGGAAAAAAAAATGTATACGGTAAGTAACGGAAAGACATATTCTTTGTCGTAATATAGATCACAAATTTGACTGCACGTTCATCTAATAATTGCAAACTAGCTTCCAAAATATATTAGCCTGAGACTGCAATTTTAATAACAAATTGTTGTCTGGAAATAGTCCTCATGAAAATATGACATAGACGGTGATGAGTCGCAATGGAAGTATGGTTGAAATGCGATGGGAATTTAAGAAACAATCGCTGTGCGTAATACAAATTTCATATTCCATCCTCCGTTAAGTATATGTTGGTATCCTGTTGCAAAATAGACCAGAATGAAAACTTGATGCGCAGAAAAGAAATAAAATATAGACGGAAGAAATGGCAAGGGAAAAATTGATCATAAAAGTATTCCAACTCGTTTTTACAGTTTCGCCAGCAAAATATTATTACAGATATAATGAACACTTAGGGCAGCCCCTCTTTCAGGCACAATTTTATCCACCACAGCGGAGATCTGACACATTCATTCCTTCACAAACTTATACACCATTTTCCATTCTATAGAGACATGATCCTTCACATCTGGTTGTCTGCACAATCGAAGTCCTCACAACCATTTATCAACACATTATATTGCAACTTACATCAATCGTAAACACTCTTTACTACATGGTCTGATTATACACAGTGGCATTGTAGGTTAATTATTCACAGTCCATCCAGCGCAAAGTTTTTCAACACATTTCGATTCTACACATTAGCTTAGTCGATAAAAACTCAGTATAATACCTTGTGCTGTTAAAGTAGAACTGCAAGTCGTTTGATGTACAGACCCATGTAGAGACCAGTCTGAGCGTCCCAGTTTGGAACTCGAGCTTGGTCGAGATTGGCTCGGGTTTCCCTAAATGGGTTATTTAAGTTGAGAACTCTATAGACCTCAATTGGGATTCGCGATTTGCACAGGCCGGCAGCTTACCATTGATCAGGCTTTGTTGAGTTTATTCTAAAAGGGACGTTCAATTTGAAATTAAAATGGGTTCCAGATCGGGTTCCATTTCTTAGTATTACCGTGCATCGGAATTCATTACGGTTGTGCTAGGAGAGATCCTATTTAGCCCCCCAAAACAGTGTTTCTAAACCTTTTGTGTGGATAGAATTGTGTATAACTGAAATGTGTAGAAATGAACTGTCGTAAAAGAAACGCATGGAGATTAGAAATGTGAAGGAATACTGGCGCGTAGTATCGGCGTTGTGGAGAAACGCATGTGGTGGATTTGCTTTGTGGTGGAAAGAAATCAAGTTACTAAAAGATTTGCGTGGAACTATTTTTACTTCACACTTCATCAACATCTTATGGCTAGAATCCAGTCAGCCATCGAATCGGATCCCAATTGGAGATCCCAATCGGAATCCAGTTTTCATGCGGTCCATCCCATGTTTAGAATCCGACTGTAAGATGGGTATAGTAGGCAGGATTCAGCTAGATTCCTGTTGATCTTTCTACATGGGCAGAGTTTTTCACGCGTATCTTTATGATCACGGGGCTCCGCCACACAATCGAGTGCGTTGTAAATTACGGCAGCTGAAACTAAGAGTGGGGGTCACAATAGCGAATGACTAAAATAGTGAATGGTTAAAATATTAAATTTCGAAATTAGGAACGTCTGAATCTAGAATGGTCATCATTATGAAATTCGCAATTTCAGCCATTCGCTATTTTGACCATTAGCTATTTGCACCTCGATCGTATTAAAATGCATTCAAAATAGCGAATAATAAAAATGGCGAAAATGGCTGAAAAAGCGCATTCCATAGTTATGGACATTGAACGTTTAGATGTTCCTTATTTTCAAGTTCGCTATTTTAGCCATTCAGTATTTTGGTCATTCGCTGTTTTGACCCCCACCCTGACTGCATAGCAACCGATGTGTAGAATCGAAATGTCCTGGAAGTAGTGAAACATAAGACATAAAACATTTTATTCTCATAAGAAATGTGAATAAAATATGGCGTGTGGGATAGAGTTTGTAAAAGAATTGATATGTCGGATCTTATCCGTGCTCGATAAAATTGTGCGGCAAAAAAGGGTTGTCCAACATTTCGTAAGAAGAGGATGCAAGAATTGCACAAATTCAACGTCGTACGTTCCACGTCCACACGGCAACAAAAGATTAGCTGCCGTAACCAAAAGAATGAATTGACAGAATAGAGCGATCATTCTATTTTCCTTCCAACTCAAAAGGTCATGCTAGTAATTTGAATAGTAGTCCCAAAAATTCAACTGGAAGAACCATTGGATTAGTTAGGCTGACTAATCTTGCGAGAACAATCGGGTAGAAATTTGGACCATTATATGGGGCGTGCATTTCGCGCTGTTGAGGCCCTTTTAGGGCCTTCCTATGGCTCCATTAGAACCGACTTTGTATCTGATGTAACGCTAGGAATTTTGGCTCGCGTATTATGAGATATTACAATATATTAGAATAGTTGCGATTACTTTTTGACATTGTTGGGGCACCTAATTTTGGAGGTCTTGTGTACAGTAAATTACGAACCAAGTTGTCTCAACTAAACAATTTTCCCCCTGCCCACGTAATCCTTGAAACCCCTTTCACAAATCAGACCAGAGCCAAAGGTCAACATGCAGAAAGGAACGAAATGTGAATTAAAGAAAATGGCGAGGGGTTTTAGATGTGCTCTGACGCTTTCGGTGGCTGAATCCACTCACACAAGCCCCCTCATTAGCGGATCTGCATGTCTCAGTCCCCAATTATCTCGTCCTCCAGCTCGTCGTTCTCCTTCTCGTGGATTTAATAGCTGCATAGACACTCATTACCTCACTCACTCTCATTCAGTATTGCCGCTTGTCATCTCGCTCTGTTTTCCGTTCGAAATTCCAGGTAGCCCCCGACCTAATATAATATACCAGAGTTCATTTCGTGCCAATTTGCATGTACCGCGGCGCGTGGTGAGCGAGAGGGCGAGATAGCTAATTCGGGAAAATCGAGTTTGGCCCAGAGCCTCTCGTCGGAAACCTCACGGGGCTTTCTCTACTGTGCGGCTGATGTTCCTGCTCCTGTGGCTGCTCTTGTGTGTTCACACCGGTAGCACGTGCCTCGAGACCACCAGAGGGATTGTGTGCCGAGAAAACTTTTTCTTCTAGCCTGGCTTATAGTACATGAGGAAGAGCGCGCGCTCGTATTTTTTAACGCGGATCGCGTGAGAAGAAAGGAAAGAGGCTGTGACTAATTTTATCTAAACAAATTGTCTCAACCTACTTCGTTACAATCTTCGTTCGTAATATGCACCGTAATTACTCCTTATTTATGGAGTCTTCAAAACATAAGTCCCTTTGGTATCAAATAAAAATTAAAAGTTTCCCGAATTGCTTAACACTTTTTTGTGTCGAAATATTTATAAAATTTCTGTCAATAAATATACAGAAATTAGCAACTGATGTCGAGGGAGATTTTTTTCAATATCTGTTATGTTCGCCATAAATTGGTAGTGTGCAGAATATGATACACAGAGTATTAAAAAGTTAACAAAAACAGTATTGAAGAGGTAATTCGATAAGTTATTCAAGGTCTCGATCTTGTTAAAAAAATGTCTGATCAGAATTATAAGTTGGCAAAACTTTGGTTTCTAGAGGAAGAACAAAAAATTAACAAGATCCAGTCTAATTGTCTAATTGTTGTTGAAACTGCGGCCAGCGTGATTCCATAGCTACCACTCTCTGAGAAATTTAATTTGCTTAATCGCGCTACATGGGTGGTGTGAAAAAGCGGAGATGGGTGTAGGAGACTGTCTAGGATGGGAATGTGGAAATTCGAGATGAAGAGGAAATTCTCGGGTGGTAAAATCCACGTTAAAACTCGCAAGCTACCAAGTTTGAACAGAGTTGTACTATGCCTTAGAGAAACGGGTAAAGCGGAGAATTCATAGGCGTACTTCGGTGGCTATTCACTGGAAACAGTCGAGACAAATCGCTGGCCGGGTGTTCAAGTGTCGATTCAAACGAATTTTATATTCTTCGGTAGAATTGTTCAATGGATGTGTACTAGGATGTTAAAAAAAAAAATAATTCTCGGCTGTTGATGGAAAAGTTTAAATATATACAGAAATACGTTTTGGTGGAAGGGGAGCTCTAAGGCTAATTTTTTAGAGATCGCTCATGCAAAATTCATTTTGATTTGAAAAAAAGTTGGGTTGACGGATAAATTATTGAACAATATTTTTTTTCATCAATCCGTTAATAACATCTCGCAATAATTATTATACCAAATTAATTTCTTCAGCACCTTCTATATGCTTGATTTTTCTGAAATTTTTAACACATGGAGAAGTGTTCAAAATTCGCTCTGAATCTCACGTTTAGGGGGACTGTACCGCTCGTACATCTTTAAATTATTGGTAGCAACCTACTATGACCGATGGTAAGGTTTATTAAGTAAATTTTTCAAAAATGAATCCTATTCTGTAAATTTAATACATTCTTCACGTTTTAATAGAAATTAAAATACAAATTTTGCGTGAGCGAACTTTATAAAATTAGCTACAGAGCCTCCCTTCCAGAGAAATGTATTTCTGCATGCATGTCAAATTTTCAATCAACAGCCGAGAGATTGAAAAAAAAATTATTTTTTTAGGACACCCTAATATCTAGACTGAGAAAAAAGCATATCGTTGATTCATCGACTTCACATGATAAAAAGCATAGACGAAGGCTTGCAATGTTTTACAGTTGAAGTGATGATAACATGGTTTAATAAACGATGCTTTCAAGTTTATGGAAAATAGACGTTGAAATCTTATATACAACAAAACGGCATATTTGAAACTATTAGAATAGTTTTTCAAAGTATTATCATTTTGATAATTGCTACTATAATTATATTTCCTATAACCATGAAATATAAACGTTCCTCCTGGGAATTATATCAATGGTTGAGACAACTATTTTTTTATATTTGCTATAACCATAAAATATAGTCGTTCCTCCTGGCAACTATACATTATAGTTAAATTATCGTCGGACTAATTATTTTTATTATTAAATTACGATACTTTTCGCTGAGTATATGTATACGTGTATGTTCGGATTCTTGTTAGTATGATAGCGCACGCAATTTTAAAGGTGTTTCTCTGGAATTTGGTACACATATATAGTGCAGTTAGACAAAACCTGTGTTTGAATTTAGCACGAATCCGTTGAGTGGTTATGAAATTATGAGCCTCTCTTCCAGTGAAATGTATTTCTGCATACATGTCAACTTTTCAATCAACCGCCGAGAGATTTAAAAAAAATTTTTTTTTGGAACACCCTAATGAGTACATAAGAAATAGTAACCAATCAATTAAAATGGAAGTGACCATATTTCTTTGCACCTGTTAATCAATGAGTAATTTTAAACAAACAAATTAGTTTTCGTCAATGTAAAATTAAATTTGTAAGCCGTTATTTCGAGTGTTTATATATGAGCTTTTATAATAAATAATACACTTTATTTACTTGGGTTTCAAAACAGTATTTCACTAATAATTTGCATAAAGAGCTTATTGGGAGCTTTGCGGCTTGTGCACTCGCTATAATAATCGCGAACGTATTTTGGATTGAATTAATTTCCATAATGGATCCATATAGTGTATATACTAAATTCATCGGATCTGACGTAATCTCTTTATGAGGTTTCATTTTCGAATGACATGCATATTGCATTGATTATCACCACTGAATGTATCAAAGCCGCGCAATGCGCTTCATTATATTTGAGGCTTCGTTTTCGTGATTACTGAATAGTCATCTACTTTGTTTTGACGGAGAACCAAGGTTTAATTTTCTTGCGACAATAAATTTTATTTATTAATTTTCTGATTTTATTTTGATTTTTTTTAAGCTAATATTTTTCAACTTTAGATGCAAACATTTTTATGTTTCCTTTATATATAAATACTAAACAATATGTACGTGGCAAGGTAAACTACAAATGTTTTCCGTTTAAATCACAACTTCTTGTATGTCTTAATAGTGGACCACTCAAGTTTTCAACTCACTATTTTTGTCTTGCGGTATTGGATATCAGTAACGTAAATGTAAATGTCTCAAGTTCTTTTGCGGGATTACATTTTTTGAGATATTTTTTCGAGAAATCACAATTTTTGACATGCTCTAGCATTTATAAGACAGATTTTGAACCACTGATTACGAATATAATCACAGTTTAACGATAGCATTATCAGGAACCAAGAAAACTTAATGAATACATAGTGATTTTTAAAAAATATCCATTTCGCTCTAGGATCAATATTTGGTAAAAAAAAACCGCAGAAAACTATTCGGCATAAATGTTTCAGGTTGTCTTGTATTTTTCATGTGTTTTATCTCATAAAAAATACGTAAATTAAGAATTACGAATATTGTGGGGAATTTACTGTAACTTCTGATGAAATTTTCTACCCAGATCTCGTTTTACATTTACGTCGAAGATGGAAAAGCTTCTGTCAGTGAAGAAACAGTCAGTGTAGAGACCAAGTATTCCTGTAAGACTGTACACTCGACATACAAAGATCGTCCTAAAATGTCGGTACAGGCGAAATAAAAAGTACTGAAGAACCCACATGTACGACGGAGGGACATATAAGTGAGCGACTTGAATATTTAAAGTCCACTTTCATCTCGTGTTTGTCGTAGTACTGAAACGACTCCAGAGTTTCACAAAGTGTACCAAACAATGTTTATGTGTCGATACGCCATTTATAAAAAAATTCTCAAATTCTGCAATTCTATTTGAATCGGAAGAAAATTATTAGGCTTCACAAATTAAAGTAGGTTTTGATTGGTAATCGAAATTGCACATAACTGCTATATGGGCGTATCTCACAAGCCTGCGACTTTCACGGCCTCAAAGAATAAAAATCTAGTTATAGGAGCACAGAATCGCTAATTTTTTGTACTCATCTTGAGACCTTTAGAAAGCAATATTCGTTCATAAACAAGATATAAAAACGTGTGATTTTAACTAAAAATCATTTATTCAGTGCTCATTAATTGTCGGAAGTATCTTTGATTGCGTTTTACAAGAGTTTAACATACTTTCAATTTATTGAAACAACTCTTATAAATACTGCTGACGCCTACGACATAATTATATCCCTTTCCATATGGAATTTTTATAATCCAATTTTACTCAACGCTTATGCAGAGGATAAAAAGTGTGACTGGTAATGACTCTACTAACTCAAAATATAATTTAGATAATTTGGGAATAACAATAGTTGGAATTTATCATGCAAATTTATAAACCTGACATTCTCGAACCTAACAATTGCATACATTTTGACCCAGAAAAATGGTTTCTCGTCGAAAGGTCGAGCACATCTGCGCACATCTAAGTCGTGATAAGATTAACGTACTCATATAGAATTAAATAATCTTACTTGACTCGTTTGGCTGGGTAACGATGGGGAAAACCTGACATTTCTGCTCCACGCAGCAGTATTCATCCATGTCGTCGATCGTTGCGAGCATAATAATTTACTCTGCGAGGTAAATATTACGTTATTCAATTCGTGATGAACCTACCTTCATGTGCATCCACTTCATTTGGCTCAATTACCTTGTGCTCGTATTCCTGATCCATATGATGGTGGAGGTCAGGTTCGCCATCGAAACCGAGTTACAGATGTTCACAAGATAACCGCTTAATTTTCTGACATGTTTGGCGATTGCAATTAGGTACATTATGTTCATTGTACCTTACCAGCAGTTCATGATTTTTTTTCTTATCATTCTGAAGGTGCATACCAATGCTACACCCGAACACAGTGACGCGAAAGTCAGAGTTACACGCGAAAACATGGATAATTTCCGCATTTCAACCAGAATAAAACAGTCTATTGGTGCATTATACATTTTTTTAAAAGAAAAACTAGACTTCGTACATCTTAGAAAAAGTTTGATACTCGCGTAATTCATTCTGCATAAATTACCATCGCATTACCATCACATTCTGCAGTCGAGTTTCACGGAAGTCAAAGGTTTGTGAGATACGCCCATATCAAATTTTGTCACTGTTCATAATTAATATTTAAAAAATTTATTTTGGCCGATAGTCATTACGTCCTTATCCGAATCACGTTGCTTTTGCCGAGTGTGATTGGGTCTCAGAAAATACGGTTCGTCTTGCTACAGAGAAATACAATAATCACACTGCCACTTTAGACTTACGAGAAGCGGGAAATTGAAATTTCCGTCGCGCCGTTGTCGGTTCTTCTGAAACTCTGCTTTCCTCTCTCCCTCTTTTTTCTGTGTATATATATATATATATATATATATATATATATATATATATATACTCAATTTACTTAGACGTTCAGTATATCATCGTGTATTATATAACTATACCCCTTAGCGGAAAGAACATTTTCAATTATGGAATTATATAATTTGTTGCCACTCTCAAACCCCTTTATACATTCGGTTCAGCAAAAGCTACAACTCCTCATACCCTACAAACCCGTTCACTCTTGCCGTATCGTGATGGTGCGGCTGCTGGCGCTGCCAGAGAGATTATATTAATTTAATCCCAGCTTCTTTGACCGCCTTGTAACCAGACGTGGGATATCTGTATCCAAAGCTCTGACCCGTAATTTCCATGTTCATTTTTTCGTTCATTACTTGGATTATTAATTAGTTTCGTTGATTATTTCCAACTGGTAGTGGAAAAATATGTTAAACAAAACGCGATGATTTAAAAATGAGGATTTTTCCCAATAATGTCCGTAGAGTTGATTTTGTCCTAAGTTTGTTTATCGTAAGTTGCACGACTTGAAATATGACGTGGGATAACAAATATTTCGACCTTTTACGGGATCTGAATATAAAGTGATGAAATATCATGAAAATCGATTGAGTGATCTCAATTTCTATTACACAATTTTTTAATAAATTATCGATCAAACGGTGAGTTAAATATTTTCAAATGTGGGATGGAAAATTCGGTGTGTAGCATTTGCCTCTTCTTATACGAAAACGAAACATGTATACTGTAATATGCCGAAGTACACATTTATTCAAGTTATATGAATCAAACATCTACGAAGAATAAGGCACAAGATTAGCATTCTCAAATTTATCCTACTAATATTGTTTATAATTTATTCCCGCTGTATTAACCTGATATTGCATGAAAATATTGAAGTTTTGTTTTTTGATGACGTTCCTGCAACATTATTCACGTAGAAACATTTGGTTTTGCTTAATGCTGCACGAGCAGACTTTCAAGAAACTGGTCGCATCGCTTTTTTTTAAATTGATCACATTTTGAAAAGTTGGACGGGTGACTTTTAAACAAATTTTGTCGTATATCCTTTTTTAATGCTTAAAATCTTGTTGATGTTGGTCTCGTAGATTAAAAAAAAATCTGCACGTGTAGTTTTACAAAAATCGCTCTATGTAGCTTTTCTAAAAGTTGACCTTGGAGCGTTTCGAAGATTTGAACGTATCATAGAGACTGCGTGGGCAGCCCTTCTTTCCCGGACATTTCTTTTCATCATAGCGCAGATCCACCACATGCGTTTCTCCACGACGCCGATAGTATTATCGGCGTTGAAGGAACGGGCAGGGGATCGACTCTACACCTCCCAGGTCTACACAAAGATAGGTCTACACAAAAAGTCGACACAGAAAGACTGTACACGCAGACAGCTCGACACCGAAAACTCGGCACGAAAGACTCGACACCAAAAACTCTGCACGAAAAACTCGACACCGAAAAGTCAACACGAAAAACTCGACACGCCGGAAAGTCGGCACAAAAAACTCGACACCGAAAAGTCGGCACGAAAAACTTGACACCGAAAAGTCGACACTTTGATTGATTTTGGGGAATTTTAAGGCCCTATCCGATGTGAAATTTTCCGTTAATTACAATTTTTATTTCACTCTGTGGGCAAATCGCGATTGCGCAAGCGAAGCGTGCGTGAAACTTTGTTTACACACGTCGTGAAATAAAAATAGGTACGATACTCGCGCGAAATAGTATATTACACTACAAGAGCAGAAAGTTTGAGATTCCTGCACAAGTCAAAAAAAGTTTTGTCGCACTAGTATGATACTATCGTTCAAGGGGATATCTGAATAGATCATATTTTGTTTCAAATGAAAAAAGTAATGTATTTCTGAGTTTTCAGTGAAAAATATCACGATTTTTAAAAACATAACATATTCGTTGTCTGCGGGCAAAAATACATCGAAATAGTGGGTTAAAAATGAAATAAAACCACGTTTTACGCACCGAATAAAATAAAAATTGTAATTAACGGAAAATTTCACATCGGATAGGACCTTAAAATCCCCCAATATCGATCGAAGTGTCCACTTTTCGGTGTTGAGTTTTTCGTGCTGAGTTTTCGATGTCGAGTTTTTTGTGCCGACTTTTCGGCGTGTCGAGTTTTTCGTGCAGAGTTTTTGGTGTCGAGTTTTTCGTGCCGAGTTTTCGGTGTCGAGCTGTCTGCGTGCACAGTCTTTCTGTGTCGACTTTTTGTGTAGACCTATCTTTGTGTAGACTTGGGAGGTGTAGAGTCGGTCCCCTGCCAAGGAACGCGTAGGCGCTAGTATTCCTTCACATTTCTCATCTTCACGCGCTTTTTCCTGCACATGTCGTTCCTACACATTTCAATCCAACACATTCTTTGCTACACAACCCGATACCCCGCAGGGGCATTACAGCACGTTTCAGTCCTTCACAACCGATCCAACAAAAACTTTTCCAACAGATTTCATTCCTACACATTCTTTCTGTCAAGATCAATCAAAGAGAATATCGCGTGCCGGTAAGGTAGAACTCCGAGCAGGCAGTGGTTCTCACGCGAGTCCGTATTGACGCCCGCCATACGTATGAACGTCCGCCATACGTATTAACGTCCGCCATACGGACTCGCGTGAAAACCACTGCCTGCTCAGAGTTCTACCCTACCGACACGCGATATTCTCTTTGAATAGTATCGCCAGAGATAATGTGTAGGAACGAAATGTGTTGGAAAAGTTATTGTTGGATCGGTTGTGTGAGACTGAAATGTGTTGTAATGCCCCTGTGGGGTATCGGATTGAGTAGTAAAGAATGTGTTGGATTGAAATGTGTAGGAACGACATGTGGAGAAAAAAGCGCGTGAAGATTAGAAATATGAAGAAATAGTGGCGCTCAGTATCCGCGTTATGGAGAAATGCATGTGGTGGATCTGCGCTGTGTTGAAAAGAATTGTGCGAGAAAGAAAGGCTGCCACTGCGTGCCATACGTTTCATTTTGCAAAGTACCCTTAAACTTTCACGAAGTTCTAGGTCGACTGTGAAAGTAATTACAGCACCTAGAGGGCCGAACCCACGTGCATTTCCAATGTGGACAGCGTAAACACACGTGTTCCGTTTGCCTCGGAATTTGACAAAAAACGTTCCATGGATGCGACCTAGGGAAGATGTAGAGAGAGGAACTTGAGCGAATAGCCCGGAGGTTGGTGGATTCCTCCGTTGGATATAGTGACTGAAGAGCGAGTGTCCGTGTCGGTGTGTGATAGGCGAAAACGGGCGATGATGCGAAGCATGGAGACACAGAGAAAGAGAGAGAGAGAGCGAGGAGCCAAAGCTACCGCTGGAATGAGTGGCTAGTGTCAACACTCGCTCACTTTGTGAACCGCCAACTCGCCAAGCTCGTCCGCTCGCGATATTAACGTTCGTCCCTTGCACCGCTACCGTCATACCCCATAGCTAGCCGATTGGTCGACAATCACCAAGCGTCAAAACCCACGGACGAAACTGCCACTGCGTTCTCCTCGTTCACTTAAATAAACATCGACCATTTTATTTGATATTTTACACATGACTTGCTCGAAAATGAAATAACCCCTGGCGGCTATGTGGCGATACGGTTTATTGAACTTGGACCGGCGGCTTGCTAGCGCTTGCACACCTAAAATATCGGCCTATGGAATATCTATGTGGTACAGAGCTTGCACAGTAAGTAAGTACAGTCTCGTATCGGTACAGTCGATGTATCGGCACAGTCTATAGACAGCCGCGGGTCATCGCAAACACTCACTATCGCTTCAAGTGTTTTCCGTTTTGTACAAAGTACATGCTGTTACTCGGGCCCCTCTGTCTAATGCCTTGCCAAGAGGTGGATTATCCTGAAGTGCACACGAGAAGGGGTTTTCAACATGTATGGAGTTGTACTTGTACTCGCCCTGTCTGTTTGTCTTGCGGGGGAGGCAATACAACTATTGGTAATTTGTGTGTTGAGCCTGTGGCTACTAGATGCTGGGGAGGTTCATTACGTAGGGCCGATTGACGTTTTGTAGTAGCTGACGAATTTAATATCACCGAGGCTCCCGCTGTGAAGTTTATTACAAATTCGAGGAGAGTCGAGTGCAGTTGATGCTGAAAACTTGACTTTGGAGACCTGGGAAAATTTGGGTGAGAAAAGAATTACAGTCAATACCACAACCTTCATTTGGAAATGAAAGAAAAAAATAAACCCAATTCTTCATATTGATGTAGAAATTGTTTTCAAAACGCAAACTTACTATGCAGAAGATCATTACTCCCAACTTTCATCTGCGCGTGGAGATAAAATAGAAGTTGTGCCGAGATATTTGCCTTAAGAACTTACTTAAAAAATCCTTGGAAATTAAATGGTAATGCAATGGCGTTAATGCAAGCGTGTAACTCGGTATCTGAAATACCGCCATATCGGAAACGTCAGTAGTAACAATAGGCCCGAAGGTTGGCCGCGTATTGGCTACCAACCGTTGGCTGCCAGTATTGGTTGTACTTCGAACCGGTGCTGGCTCCCAGCATTGGCTCAGTAATGCCTACGACCGTTGGCTGCCAGTAATGGCTAAACACCGAACCAGACCGCTTACCAGCATTGGTCTGTGTTCACTGGCCAACTGAAGTCTTCCAACGTTGGTCGACTAATGACTAGGAACCGTTGGCCGCAACTACTGGTTGTATACCGAACCAGTGCTGGCGCCCACCATGGGCCAATGTTCATCGGCCGGATAGAGACTATCAGCAGTATGCAAATGTTTGGGACCATCCCCTTCGTACCAATACGTTTTCCACGCACGCCAGCTAGTCGTGGGCAGACATGGGGTATTACCCTGATGCTAATGATTAATATAACCTCAATATCGCGTACATTCGTCGTCACTAGCGATGACCAGGAAAAAAAACATATTTCCTTACCGAATTTTTAAACAAGATTTTGCACTTGAACTTTTTGGATCGGCAATTTTTTTATCCTGTATTTTTGAGTCGAGATTGGTAATCAGTTGTTTTAAAAAACCTGAGTACTAAATTTTATGAAAATTAAGTCACTTTTTGTATATTCGCCGCCATATCGGATTCGAAAAGTCTCTCTGTTACATGTTTCATAGAAATTATATAACTTATTGCCATTTGAACCACCATATTGGATCCTCCATTTTGAATCTATGAATTCAGACTTGAGTTCTTTAATCAATGGCTTCAAAACATCCGTGTACCAAATTTTATACAAATCCATGTGATGCCACTGTGACTGTTATCCTAGATGCAACTATTATGGACTAAAAGTATTAGCAATCCGTCGGTTTGGTCTGGTGGACAGCATGCTCGTTGGGTAGTTAGGTGGTTTAGGTAGGTCGTATAGGTCTTAGGTTTAAATCCCACTAATATCACTTTCAAGATAACTATCGAAAAAATTGTATCTGTGGACGATTTCCTTTGTTTTCTTGAAAAATAATACAATAACATTGTTAAAATTATTGGAACTGTCCATTAGAAAAAAAATATATTTTTTAAATTGATTATTCATTTCTAAATTGATTATTCCGAACATTTCCCGCCGTTATTTGTCCGCTACTGGCCCAAGTTATTATCCAGTAATTATCCAGCAACCAGCCAGTGCTGTTTTCTGTTAACGGGCCATTACTTAAAATACCGACCACCAATATGTACCCAGTATTGGGTCAATTGTACACTCCTACATGGGATGGACAAGCGCAAAAAACTTGATAATTTTCACAACTCAAATTTCCCTTATAATTTTCGGTGCAAATTTTCAAGCTTATTATGTTTTAGGCTATAGTACTGAACTAAACTGGCAAGGGTGAATTCTCCTTCTAGAAAAACTTTGTTGGATCGGCGTATCGGAATTTTCATTTCAAATTAGTAAACTACACTGAGAGAAAAATCTGGTAATTTTGAAAACAATATAGTTGGACTGAGGATAATCTAACTATAAACTATAATTCCCGGCAGGAACTTCTATATTTTATGGTTATAGCAAATATAAGAAAATAGTTGGATCAACCACTAATATGATTCCTAGGAGGAACGTCTATATTTTATGGTTATAGCAAATATAAGAAAATAGTTGAATCAACCACTAATATAATTCCTAGGAGGAACGTCTATATTTTATGGTTATAGCAAATATAATTATAGTAGCAATTATTCAAATGATAACAGTTTCAACTATTCCGTTTTGTTGCATACACGATTTCAGCGATTGTTTCCAATAACCTTGCAAGTATCGTTTATTGAACCATATTATCATCGCTTCAACCATAAAACATTGCAAGCCTTACCATATTCGTTTTACCATATAAAATCGTTAAATAAACGATATGCTTTTCTCTCAGTGTATCTGTACAGCTAATTTTTTCGGCTACATGTCCGAAAAAAAAACTGAAATAAAAATAAATAAAGAAATACAAGCGATAGAAAAAAGTATCAATGAGTAAAAGCGTGCGGGATCGAAGGATTAAATAAAAAAATAAAAGGTGTCAGCAGGGAACAGGTTCCATCCGATTGTACCGCTTACCCACGAGCTTCACGCAGCGTGCAGTCCCTTCTTCAACGCTGCATGTCCTCGCACGCTTTCGTGCGAACGAAGAAAGCCGAAACACGTGCTCTTGGCTGGCAGCTCTCGAGCTTCCACTATATTTCTCCTTTTCCCTCCTGCAGTGCAGCTGTTGGTATCCTCCAGGCGAGAGAAACCCAGGAACCACATATAACTCGTACAACAATAGGGGCAGTACGTATATCCACCTCGCCACTTGCATTTTGGAATGCAGGGGTGGATTCGTAGATCGAGAATCTTGTTTATTCCCGCTGAGACGAAATATTAAGCACGATTGTAACTTCTCTGCGGCGGCTCGCAAGGATACCCCAGGGCCACCTTTTATTTCCGAATCTAATCGACATTATTAATATTGCATCGATGCTTATGCTATAAGGGTTCCAAAGTTGACTAGATTATCACAGAAAACGTAGTCTAGTGGATCTGCTTTACTGTACGGCGATTTTATAGAAGAACGCGTGCTGAGTTCCTACTCGCCCTTCAATTTTTCTCTTCTCCCTTTCGCATAGAATTGATCGCCACGGATTCGTCATACTCCTGCCATAAAAGGGATAGACAGAGATTGTCGTTACATGGGGTAAGATGGAGAAATCGTTTTGACATTATTAGATAATTAAATTATTATTGCAAAACCATTGCGTGATTGGAATAATTCCGAGTCATGTCTAAGATTCACAGTTATCGACACATTTTGTAATCTTTTAAGACCGGCCAGGAACAATGATTTTTTCGAGATTAGTTGTTATCGTAAAAGTCATAATAATTAAAAAGGATGTCGGAAATTCGGCATATTCAACAATAATTCTTTAAGGCATTCTTGGGATTGCCTAAAAATCATTTGACAATATTTTCAAATTATTCTGACATATTTAGAAATTTAGTAAAGTGGAACAAATATTACTATACTGTTAAAGCGCAGGGACGCTTATATTTACGATGTTAGCACTGGCAGGTATGAAGGTACAATAACGCATTTTACGGTATTGGAATCAATACATGTTTGTGAAAAAAAATTCGTCTAGGAATCGGTAAAATCTCTTGTTCCATTTTGCCCCACTCTCCCTCTGACAGACCATGCAGTAGACCAAGTTATTTTCTCTGACGATAATATAATACAATGTTATATATATTACGGCGGGGTTCAAAGATATTATATGGTGCATATCGTAAGCTTGCAAGCTCAATCGTTCATACTGAGTGCATGCTGTGGCAAGGCGGAGAGTCCTGACGTCACCATATGCGGATTATGCGAACGCAGATCGAAACTTATCCCCAGCCACGATGCGGTGTCGTAGGAAGGCCCTTTATCCGCCCCATAGCTCTTCCACAGTCACCCTGACACATGTGTGGTAGCCGCGCGCGCAGTGGTCCTCTTAGGGTTTAGATTCTGCACAACACGTACGCTGTATAGAAGGTTCAAGTGATTAATTGTGTCTACGTGTGCGACAGAGCGAACCCGTGAGTATTAGACGTCTAATGTCGCCACGCTGTAACCCAGAGCTAACCCCTCGAATAATTCTCAGTACAGTGCACGGACCAATGCGCGACATACTGCACCGCACTGTAACGCCCATGGGACATATGCTTCCTTGATGTAAGTAACGCCAGAGTTGTTAGCTAATTTACCGAATGATTTCGGAGAAAATGCAAGTTGTAATTCACATAAACACTTGCAACCTATATAAATATCAACACTGACATACTCACAAGTAGACACTCGCAGGGCTCTCACAATTACTTTCACAGTCACTTTTACGAACACTTTCATGGTTACCCTCACAAACACTCTCACAGTTATCCTGACAGAGACGCTCATAATCGCTCTCACAGTTACCCTGACAGACACTCCTACAACCACTCTCATAGTCACTCTCACAGACACTTTTACAAACACTCTCATAGTCATCCTCCCAGGCACTCTCATAGACACTCACATAGGCACTTTCACAGAGAATCTCAGAAACACTCTTTTATACACTGTCACAGTTACTCTTACAACCTCACAGACGGGTTCAGAAACATTCTCTTAAACACTGTCTCACAGACGCTTTTTCAAAAACTTACACACTCGCAAATAAAACTGAAGTGTGTGGAAGTTGTGTGAGTCGTGTATAATGACCATCTTTCATACTATGTGGGTACACCCTCTTGACAAATCGTTGCAATCGAAAACATACTATTAACATTATTATCGTTCCCCTTAAGCCCCGCATGCACCATCACGGATTTGAACCATAATCGTACAAGACTCAAGCGGATTTGGAGGTGCACCTGAGGGCTGTTGGTACACAAATGTGACAGAACGCAGTAAGCGGAATTGAATAATGGGTTTATGCACCAGTCCGAAAAATATAATATGACGTGTCCAGTACACGTTATAACGGCGGCGGCGGCTCCTCGTAATCTCCGGCCACAATTCACGTTGGCGTTTTCATGATGGATAACATCGTGTCGAGACGAATAGTTACATACGCAGAATAAATAAAAGTATGTATTTCCATATATATACAATACTTGCGTATTATTCTCTGGAGATTTTTCCTTTTAGCTCAAAGCTTTGCATTCGTCCCCCCAAAGCAAAATATGCCTTGTACACCCTTATGGTCCAACGTTGCTCGAAGGGCGTGCACGACAACGTTGACTCGTTTTTCGTATGTACACATAAATACGTCCGAGCGAATATGTCATGCTCGATAAAAGAGCGGACACAATGCCCGGCACTTCTAAATATATATTTCTACTCCCGATGGGAATCCAAACACGTATGATTTTGCCAACATGCATCACAGTGTCGATCTCGTAATCGACCAGCCGCATCACCGGATTAATTTACGCTACCCAGGCCATTGGCGTTCGGTTTTCACTAGCATAATACACGAATAAAACGCGTCAGACTACGAAATTTTAATGAAAGATATTATTATACTCTCTATCATACATCTGTTTATTATTGCTCAACGGCAATTTTGCAACATAAAATTATGTCAAAATTGCTTACACCCCAGGGGGCTTAAAGTGACGGTTCGAATATTCAGCAACATCCCCAATCATGTGGACCTTAATTTTCGTACGTGTTGTGTATTCCGCCGGAAATTCTCGTTAACGACATGACCGAGAATGTAAATGTAGGATTTCCGTGTAATTGTGATAGCTTGTCAACATTTATTCAATGCAGTACGAGCTATAATTACGTGTACGATGCATTTATACCCAAGCTTTTCACCGACAACGACAGCACCATGTTATTACGAGGAAGCAGTTGAAATTCACATCGCGACGAAAATTTATTCCACGTTTTTAATTAGAAAAAATAGATTACTTATTTATCATTCTCTATTTTCGTTCCAGAACAATATAATGTGAATACCAATAACAATCATACTGTGATATAATGAATTAAAGCTATATATATAGGCTGTGACCGAGTATTTACCATAGGTGTTATTGTGTGCGACGATTAGCGGTCAAGTTATATTATGATGGAATTTTTACGAAGCACATCTCGGGTGTGAGACCGTGATCGCTAGATTCAAAGTGCGCGAAACCGAAGCCCAATTCAAATTTCACTAATACGAATTCTTTTTTTTTCTTCTACAAGTGTCAATTGTAGCTGCTTAACGAATTTATTTAATAAATTAAACAAATTCATCAATCAGCCACAATCGACAAATTTTTAGCTCGAACAAATTGTGAAAAAAATTCCGCTACGATAATGAATTCAACAAGTTTATTGTAATGAAGTGTCTTTTAAAAGAATATGGAAAAACGGTTAAAACCCATCTAGGAAAAATATTTTTTTAAAAATGAATTATATGCCAAGTATTGTATCTGTAGCCATTACCCCATAAAAAAATCCTTTGCAAAAAAAAAGCTTTCCAAGAAAGTCTTACAACAATCTCAACAAAACAGTTTGAATTAATATTTCCTTCAAAAATAATAAAGCAAACCCAATATATTAGCCAAGTAGAACTCTTTTAAAAAAAACTTGGCGTGTCAGCGACAAGTTCCCGTACATATTCCATTTGAGTAAGTTCGGGAGAACGCAATTTTTAATTACATTAATGTGACGCATGCATAAACCGTGTCAGTTTTTATGTGGATAGGGCGCCACATCAAATAGTACCTTTAGAGAAAGCGTATGGAAGGTGTGTGCATGCGCATAACTGTTGATTTTTAACTTTGTCCACACTATTCGACTCAATGGGTCTCGAGAGGTTATACCTGTACCGATATTTTTCGATGCAACCGTCTTAGCAGTTCTTGGCCCCTGTTTCGCATTATCTGAACTTTTTGTCGATTTAGCGTTTATTGAAGAAAACAATACTTGAAGTGATTGTCATTCTGTCTTTACAGGGGTTAGGTCACCATGGACCTCCCATCTCCCCTATTATTTATGAGTTCATGAATAAAAACCGGCCATAACTTTTTCCTCAGACTAGTAGAATTCGTCAGTTGTAACTTACACTGTTATTTGAGTTAGAAGATTTAAAATAGTCAGACAAAATAGTCAACTGAAACCGACACTGGTCGTTGCGCGGTCGGGGTGCGGCTCTGGCAATCCCTCGAGTTAAGCAGCATTGTTTGCGGCCATAACTTGGATGGGTGACCGCTTAGTCGGGCACTGGCTGGCTCATCAGCCAGTGAGCGGGAGGTCAGTTTTTCTGAGGACTCGGTGTTTATACTTAAGCAAGTAACTTTCGTGTATACACCGGGAAGTCAGAAGAGTATACGGCCGTCTGTACCGGTACGGGTTTTCCGCAGTGTCCCCGTGCCCTCAGCAAATGCTGTACCGTGTAGCTAAGTCTGCGGACGCATTGGAGGTTAGGCTAGCTTAGTGAAGTGCGGATAGGGAGTGATAGGAGTAAGGGTGGGAAGGGTGGTAAAAGGTGGTTGAAGTCATACCAGGGAAGGAAGGTTCATATTCTATTGGTCCGTTCCTTTCTACAAATGTCTCTTTTTCCCCTGTTGATAATCATGAACGAAATCGCAACGTTAAGTATTCAGATTTCGTCTGAAAGTTGCGACAAGTTGAACATTTTTTTTTAAATCTCACATCATTTTGACAATTTGATGTACTATCTCTCTCAAAAATTACAGAATTATTATGCTTGACATGAACGTAACGACGTTTGAATGTAAGAATAATTTTTCGTAGAGTATCGTTTACAGAATTTTATTTCTAATCACTTTTATTTATTCACTGCACTTTAAAATGCACTTTTAATCTCTATAATGTTTACTTATTTATAAGTGGGACCTTACACTATCTAAATGTTTACTATAAAATTTTGTTATCAATACTCGGCATATATTAAATGAAGTATTAATAATTAGTAGCCGTCGTACTACGGCTATATGCGCACGCCCACACGAATGACAGTTCGACGGCCGCGGTAGTTGAGTGGAGTGGGGGTGACGACACGCGCCCGACTCCCGAGGTATCGTTAGCGTATGAATCGTTATGTGTCGTCATGTATATAAACCGTGTGGGTGAGTGACATTTTCGCCATTTGAGACTGTGTGAGTATGGCAAATTTATATAAACAATAACCGAAGGAAAAATCACGATATTTATATATTATTCTTTTTAATACTTGGGGTCGCGACGCGTGATGCTACCGCGTCTCTTGATCAGCATTGTGTACGCCGATTTTACTATGGAAAGGCTCTATTGGCAGATGAAAATGAATAAAAAATTTTTAAACCTTACATTTTTTTCATCTGCCTCTTTTTCGATACAGAAAAGTCGAGTAGCAGTTGGAAGTAGCCGTTGGCACACGATCTTCCGGATAATAAGATTTTTTTCTTCTTAATACTTGGCGTCGCAACGCTACCGCGTTTCTTGATTAAAAGTAGCCTCGACAGTCATGTGACTTCAGCTCAGTCAGAATCGAACGGGGATTTCTTAACATTAATTTTCATTTTTTTATTACTTGGCATCGCGACGCTACCACGTCTCTACCCCTACGGAAATAAATTATAATGGAAATTTAATTTTTCGATGTATCGAAAAATACATCGAAAAATGTATTTGAGATAGATTGTTTATATTTACTAGGTTCACACGCGCTGCTGCGCTTTTGTAACCCTTTAAAATGTCATGGATGTTGCAGCGCACGTCCTATTCTAATGTCAAATTTGGCACCACACTGAACTTGTTTCTCGCGGACTTTCCCAGCAACCAATCACAACTCGAATAAGTGACAACAATGCTTTGCGTTACCCATGAACTTTTTAAAAGAGAGATCATATATGTGAAATATATAAAAAAATAAATGTGATATATATTTCGAATATATATGAAATATCTACTTTTTCGTAAAAAAAAATATAATTCTTGAATATAAAGGATGTATACCTGAAGTATATATTGTATAGACTTCGTATGAACTTCATGTGTACAACGAAGATAAATCTGAAGTAGATTGCATATGCATATGAAATATACGTAAACTGTAGGTTGAATATACTTTCAATATACCTGGTTGACACCAGGACCAGACCGTGTCCACCTTGGACACCTTGGTGTCCAGACGATCCACGTACCCCTATGGAAAAAAAGTATGCTAACAAAGTATATTTGTCGACATATCGAAAAATATATAAATAATGTACGAGGTATTTTTTATCATTTTGCGTATATATACTTTTTATATACTTGGCGATATCCATTATTTCGTCCAAACGTACATTAAGCGAATGTACGTAAAGTACATTTTTTATACAATCGTTAGTACATCTGGCAAATATACGGAAAATATATTTATTTGGATATCCATACATGTATCTGGCTAATATACGTAAAGTATATTTTTTTCTATATTAGTAGTATATAAAAAAATGCTCATAAAATATAAAAACACGAAATTTCGACCACCTAGATTTCTTATATCGACAAAGAATCTAAAGAATCTAAAGAATTTGGTCAAATGTTCTTCTAACTGTTTCAAGTGTTAAACATCGTCTCACATAAATATATATATAATTTCTATAGAAAAAATATAGATTCACATATATTTACGAATACATAAAATATGGAGTGAGAATTATATGAAGAATATAAAAACGATATATTTTATTTCCCAAAAATATGTATGAACTAGTATACCATCGTGTATACTTTGTAAGTATACTAAAAGTTATATCGGATATATCAAATTTTTCGTCCAAAGTATAGTTGGTATATAAAATATATACTTTTCAATATTTTTTCGAGTTTACTTTTTTTTCCATGGGGGCAGGACTACTCTTACTACGTCAACGGAGGGTAAGCCTCTCATGTGTAGTCGAACTCAAAACAGCTTTCCAGTCTTATATACGCTCAGGCTTCAAATCACTTGCGAGAAACGGTTCGACCGCTCGCCATCTAGCAGACCATTGTGTATCAGTGTTTCGCATAACAAGCGATAGAAAATATACGAAAACATGTACAAATATATGTCGAATGCATTTTCAATGTAATTTAAATGTATATGGGAATATACTTTACGATATATTTTTAGATATGAAAAAATATATAACAGAAATGTAATTTCAACGTAATATGAATGTACATTTGAATATACCTCAACATATATTTGTCGTAGATGGAAAAGTATATGTATATAGAAGCGGACGCGGTATGCAGTTTCAATATGATTTCATTCAATTTTTGAATACGCTTTAACATATAGTTTTCTATGTATAATGAATATATTTTTACTTACATACAAAAATATATATGACATATGTAATTTTTCGTAAAAAATATATGTATTATATAAAAAATATATTTTCGAATATATTTCCAGTATCTTTTATTTCCGTGGGGGTTGATATTTTATTATATGTGTTTATTGATATTTTATTATATAATTTATTCAGATAAAAAATAATCAAAATATCTTCCGTATAATAAAAAAAAAAAAAAAAATCGAAATCCTGAGTCCCTCTGGAACTTGACTAGTAGAAAGGTGAAGGACCCAGGGTGCGAAGCAGGGATTAGGGCTTTCGAAGGATCGACGTTGTCCCTCAGGACCTACCCCACACGGAAGGGATTATATTCCCTTATGTTGTTCACTAAGGCCTGGAAATGCAGCCTTATATTGTATATAGCAGACATTGACTTTGCCCTTTACTTTTGGCTCACTCGATGTCACATACGGTACGTGCTCCAAGATTTCGAGGGTTGTATTGAGTATAACAGCAGAAAATGAACAATATTGTGTAGACAGATGCCCAAACATCGAATAACCCTATTTTCCAAGCCGAAAGCATCGATTTCCCAATCACCACGTCAATAAACGTGGGGGTGGTCTGTATAGAAGAATGGGAATGAGTAAAAGCCATAGACGTTCTGGTAGCGCGTTTATTATTAATTCACGATGTAACCGTGAATTATGAGCAGAGCTGCAAGCCCCCACTGCTTTTCGGAATATTAATATATGGAAACCGTTTTTCCATAATAATAACTGCAGTGGTCGTAGGAAAATGTCTACATTGTTTAATTATTTTTTAAATATAATTTGGGTAGTACCCAGATGCATCAACTGTACGTTTTTAGTTTTTCAAGAAAACTTATGTAAGTTTGTACTTTCTAAATGTACTAAAATGTACTTTCTGGTTTCGCGGTAATTGATAAAGAGTTTATAAGATTGTGAAATAAAAGTTTGACACGGGTGTTTTCGGAGGGGCAATATATGACTTAATAACCATGGTGAAGTAATAAATCGTTTCTCTATGACTTTTTTGACTTGCAATTCATTCCACTTATTTATTAAATACATACATTATCCAATTTTGCTCTAACTTCTTTATTTGCTTGTCATTAAAATATGATGTAATTACGAAAACTATGACGTCCTAGTTTCTAGGAAAATGTATTAAATATGATCTCTTGGTTGATTATCGAAATAAGCTAAAGCAGTATATCTAAGCGTATAATCGTTGCTAAAAACTTCATATCTAATTGAGAGGCAACAATACTGCAAGTTTAGTAACTAAAAAAAATATAAAAAAATAGAATAGCAAACAAGAAAAAACTTCGAAATATTATCAGATGGTGTAAAGACAGGGAGAAACTAGGTTTTGTTAATAAGAATATTCTGATACTATACTGTCAAAAGGTACTTCAAAAAGACTTCAAGGAACAATTATTATAAATTTAATTGACGCGATATATAATATTGGTGTTGCGACTTTGATCCCCAGATGCAAATTACTCAAACAAAAAATCACTTTTTACAAAACTATATCTGAGTGCATAAGCTTTCATGAAATTATCATATGAAGCATTCGCTGTCGATTCAGCTACTTTTATTTCGACCCTTTCGATCTACTCAATATTTGGGTATATATCAACGTATCACTGAATAGAACCGCTTGTGCATTTATTCAGATTTATGAGAACAATACCGCAGAAAACGCATTTTTTTTTTCAAGTTCAAATATCTCGGTTATCAAATATAAAAGTTATTGGAAAAAAATGTCTGCATATTAAAGTTGTCGCTTTTCATTAGCTTGCGAGTGGAGTGTGTGAAAAAGTTGTCACATTCCGGTAAGTATGATGTTTTCCAAAAAACTGGGGAATAATTTTTTTATAAAAAAACAGATATTTCTTCGGCTTGAAAAATTTACAGAGTATCCGTGTGTAGATTTATTTTCATTTATTTTTTTTTTTAATAAAATTTTTTTGGTTCGGATTAATATTCTGGTTTTATTTTAATAAGGTAACGCATGAGTTTGTCTGAATGTCGTTCTACAATGTTTATTTTGAAGATCATTTCCAACGTATATAGAATTCTCAATTTTAATCTCCTTCAAAATTCATAACCATAACGCATACGCATTCATTTCATCAACATACTCGCCGTTATCCATCATCATAATTCATCGCCTCAATTCACTTTTTATCACCAATAAACAATTGAGATCATAGCAAATTTTATGTCATTCCTAATCATTCTCGCTTTTCATAAATTCTTACCATCTTCGTTGCATGATCAGTTAATACAATTTTTATAAACAATATTATTCAATATCATTAACAAATTATCACCATTTCATAAACTGTTTTATCCAAATTATCAACACTGGACATTATCAATTTCATTATATAATTGCAGTGAACGCATGACTTTATCACCTTCTATAAACTATATTTCATTATTACTCCCTAATCAAATTTCATTAACATTTCATAATTTCATCATCAATCCGTAATTCATTCATAAATTATAAGTTTATTATTATTTCACAGATCTACTATTAATGCATAGATTCATGATCATTTCAACTATCGTGATTTCATTTTATATTATCGAGCGATGCATGAATGTACATTTATATTTTCATTTTTTTAAAATTAATACTTAGTTCGATGTGAATCGTCTAATTTCCAAGGGCGTTTCGCTCGACTCTTGACGCTAGCCGTTATATGGCGACAGCGAAGAAACGGTAGAGTTCGATCCGATCATGAAGAAATGTGCCAAGACATTTTTGCACCCAATGTGCGTGCCCAGCCGACCTATATTATTATAGACGAGTGTTAGCGGCGTGCTCGATATTATGTATGATTTCCGTGATGCTTATAAAGGATAGATGAACGAAAATTACATTACCCCATAAAACAGTTCTCAGGATTTCGCACTCTTTAACAATTATCCTTTTCTTTATAATGCGGATTGCACGACAATATATTGTTGATATATTTGCTTAATTTATGAGCTCTTATGATCGTTTCATAATATACGTATCGGTGCGTGTAGAGCTCGCGGACGACTGGGGAGAGCGGTAATACTTCTTGACCCACCTCGGTAGCCGAAATTATCGATTTCCTATGGACGAGAGACTCACTATCGAATTCCCGTTGCGCAATCCTCAGCGTACACGGATCGATTACTCGCGCGGTTGATATAGTATCGGCTGCCGATATTTTCCTATTAATTGCCTACTATGATACGTATATTTGAAATATGTATATAAATATACACTTCAATTATTATTTCTTACACGTGCATAACTGTTGACACCGCACGGATCAAGGTTGGGGTTTAAAATAATAATTCCCCGTTTTTTTAAACTTCCACATGAATTATAATTTCCTTCAATACTGGAAGCTCGATCCGTGCTATTCTGATAATTTTTTAATGCGATATTGAGAGTCCTGCAGGAACACTTTGTAATTTTATTAGCCAAAAAAAATTACCATTTTCTTATTAAGAAAATAATAACTGTCTTGATTTCCGAAGCTATCACACGAGTAAATTTTTATATACCAGAACATCGATCGGTGCCAGTTCGGCGATTTCTTTGAGGTATCAACAGTCAAGCAGAAGTACTCTGTAATTTTATCAATCTATAAAAAATGTTAGTTTTTTAATTAAAAAAAAAATACTTTCTCCGTTTATTAATAACAGTCCATACGAAAGCTAACAAAATGTGACAACTTTTATGTATGTTTTGAAAATACTGTTTTAAAAATCTGAAAAGTTTACATAGAGTCGATTTAGTGGTTGATATATCCAATGTGACAACTTTTATGTATGTTTTTAAAATACTGTTTTAAAAAATCTAAAAAGTTTACATAGAGTCGAAGTGGTCGATATATCCAATTACAGAGCAGAGCGGAGAGGTTCGAAAAAAAGTGGGTGATCCGACAGGGAATGCTTCATATCTAACCCAGAGGTAACAGTTCCATTATGAAAAAACCTCGAAATATTATGCCGTCATGTAAAGACAAGGAGAAAATTGGTTTTATTGAAAACAATATTTTCCGATACTCCACTGTCAAAAAAGCCTTCAAGAAGATAATTATTGTAATATAAATTGACGACATAAACAATATTTTATATATTTTATTGTTATTGTATGCAACTTCGATTTTCAGATACGAAAAACCTAACAAAATAAAAATAATCTTCTACAGAATAATATATCTGAGTGCATATACTTTCGTAGAATCGTCGTATCTAACAAAAAAGCAACAATCGTGAAAAAAAAAACAAAAATAGAAAAGAGTCATCATGGGAAAACCTCGAAATGTTATCACGTCATGTAATAGCAGAGTAAATACTATTACAATGCACACGAATATTCGTGTTAGCGATTTTTGTGGCCTGTGTGACGTGCTGAGTGTAGGCGTTTCATGGGCCAAAGCGTCGAATCACGAGGTCCTCGTCACGCGATGATCGTCGTCATTAATTATGAGATTTATATATTGCGCTCGCGGGGTCTAAGTCTGGCCAGGGCGGCAAGTTGGGGAAGAGCGATTCATCACTGCCCGATATCGCGATTTTATGCCGCCAGCAGGGCACGACTTTCTCTCATACTACGACGGAACACAATTCAGCTTGGTGTTTCTTGGTGCTCGGCAAGGTGCACGAGCGAGGCAACACGAAGACGACGCCGAAGAAAACGAGGACGCGGACCGGAGGACGACGCCAGACTTCGGTACACGCACAGCCGAGAGCTTAACTCGCGAGAATTTTAGTCAACTCGCACCCTGTTACGATACCTCGAGGCGGTGTACTCGTGCGACTTGCCTAATTACTCCAACTATAAATCATCCAAAGTTGCATACCACGCTTCCGCGAACAAATCGCTGTATTTAATTATATTATGGAGCTGTGATTTCAGTATTAATTTTACTGGAAGCAAATCAAATGAACACTTGCACATTAGGGTGTCCCGAATTTTTATTTTTTAAATCTCTCGGCTCTGGGTCCACAACAAAACATCCAAAAAATAAGATCTGACGACAAAATATCCTGCGACAAAATATCCGCACCATAACAAAAATATCCAGTGACAAAATATCCGGCAAACAAACAAAAACATGCGGCCCAAAATATCCGCGACATTTCTCCAAATATCAACGACAGAATATCCCACGATAATTTATTCAAACGTCTAAAAAAACCAACGAAATCTCCTATCTACATCATTTATTCTACGTTCCTCTGCCAGGCGAGAATTCTTTTCGAGTATGTGTAACTCATACATTGCAAATACACTTATACAGGTAAGCCTGCCAACACATGTCCCACCGATACAGTTGATCGAGAAAACAATGCGAGGATCATAGCCGTTTCTGTAAACAACATAACGTTCAGTTCACGTTAATGATCCGACAGATATAGAGTGTAGTGATCCCATACAGTTCCGCAATGCCACTACAATTTATTAAGAGCCAAAAAGGTACAGACTTATTAGTACACGAAAACTATACCTTCTGAATACACAGTGAATCGAAAGATAAAATTATATGGCGGTGCACAATGTACAAAGGCGGAGAAACGAAGTTTACCGCACGCTGTCACACAACTTCGACGGAAACAGCAGGTACGTCAAAAATCATAATTGAAAAACAGTCAGATTCAGATGAATTGCCATATTTTGTCGCAGGATATTTTGTCGTCGGGTCTCATTTTTCGGATGTTTTGTCGTGGATCCACAGCCGAGGGGATCCCGTCGAAATATCCTGCAAGAGAATGTCCACGACAAAATATCCTTCTTCGAAATATCGCACGCCAGCATGTCCTGAATTGCTCGGAAACATCCTAAAATAATCTGAAATGTTGCAAAATAATCGGCAACAAAATTCCCAGGACAGAAGTGTACAGCACGCTGTCACACAACTTCAACGGGAACAACAGGTACGTCAAAAGTCATAATTGTAAAGCAATCATATTGAGATGAATTGCCCAAACAAATCTGCATACACGAGAACTTCATAATTCAATTTTCCAAATCAATAGAAAATAAAATAGAAGCGTTGAATGCCGGAGAACCACAGAAAAAGAACAAAAAAGGTTATTCAATATAACGAACGCCTTCACAACGTACTGAAGGATTACAATACCAGCGACAACGACGATCACCTCCAAGCCGTCGCTTACAACATATCCTAATTTTTTGTATGTGCGATATTTTAGATTATATTTGGATTTTTTTAGCAGTGCTGGACATTTTAGCATAGGATATTGAAAAAAGAATATATTCTGTCCTGGGAATTTTGTCGCCGAAAATTTTGCGACATTTCAGATTATTTTAGGATGTTTTCGAGCAATTCAGGACATTTTGGCATAGGATATTTCGACGAAGGATATTTTGTCGTGGACATTTTGTTGCGAGATATTTTGCGACGGGATATTTTGACGGGATCCCCTCGGGGGTCGATTGAAAAGTTGACACGCATGCAGAAATACATTTCTCTGGAAGGGAAGCTCTGTAGCTAATTTTTTAGAGGTCGCTTATGCGAGATTTGTATTTTCATTTCTATTAAAAGGTAAAGAATGTATTAAATTTACAAAATAGTATTCATTTTCGAAAAATTTATTTAATAAACCGTACCACCGGTCATAGTAGGTTGCTGTCGATAATTTAAAGATGTACGAGTGGTACAGTCCACCTAAACGTGAGATTCAGAGCGAATTTCGAACACTTCTCCATGCGTTAAAAATTTCAAAAAAATCAAACGTATGAAAGGTGCTGAAAAAATTAATTTGGTATAATGATAATTCCAAGATGTTATTAACAAATTGATGGAAAAAAATATTGTTCAATAATTTATCGGTCAATCTAACTTTTTTCCAAATAAAAATAAATCTAGCATGTGCGACCTCTAAAAAATTATCTACAGAGCTCCCCTTTCACCAAAACGTATATCTGCATATATTTCAACTTTTCTATCAACAGCCGAAATTTTTTTTTCAGGACATTCTATTGCGCATACGCCAATAAAAATAAGCAAGAAGTCAAATAAAAAAAAATAAAAAAATAGTGAACTTAGTTATATAATGATTTTATGTCTATTTCAATATAGGATTGACCGTCGCAATATATATTGTTCACTTTTTTCGGAATATTTTTCATTTTTCTTTTGCAGTACACAGTGAATATGGAATTAGATTTTTTTATACTTGTAACAAAAAATAATCATATACACATGCACCTGGATGATTGTTCTAAGCCAGTTTCCTCTACATTTCAAACTATTTTGAGTGTACTAAAAATGTTTGAAAGAAAAAAGGAAATGTATCAAAATAACGCTTATTCGATGAGGAAGATATATTATAAAAGATCGTAATAAAGTTTCGAAGAATAACGATTCTTCATAAGTAAATAGTGAATTAGATTATTCGTGTTTATTAGAACTGAGGAATTCTTTTAAATTCCGTATTTGACAGAGGTACTTTTTCTTATTTTCATTACGTTTATTTTTTTTACCATGCATTTTATCAGATGTAGCTGAGTGAAAGAGATTCACCGAAAACACACATGTTTCGATTTGTTTCTGTATGTCTGCCATGTATTTTTGTCGGTTTTATTGAAATCGGATACAAAACTGGCCGCTATCGAAATCAAAGAGGACACGGAGTTTCGTCCTCGTGCCTCTACACCTCTGTGTATCACTTCAAACGGTAACAGATAACCGGGATCCATTGGTACTCATGCTGCCTATTGAATATCTCGTAGAAACTCTGTATGTGCTCAGCGATGGACGAGAAACAAAAAAATTCAATATCGTTGGTTGTATGCATGTGACAGATCAGCAGATAGATATGCACAGCATGAAATATATCTGTTCGTTTCGAGTATATCAAGAGGAAAAACTGTTATGGAATGTAAAAAAAAATAGAGAAATTTAACGCTAGTGATGATGCCTATTCTGCAACCAATTCACTTGATTGAAACGGAATATATTGTACAATATGTCAAATGCCATGAATACGTGACGTAAATTATTGAAATTCTCAATGGAAGTCGGACGAAATTTCTTTTATTTGGAAAATGAATGTTACACCATATAGTAATGTCAAATGAAAAGTCAATAAACAGTTTTTGGTGTTTATTGAGATTTATTATCACCGACTCACAGTCTTCTAAGATTATTGTTTACAAGACATGTATCATAACAATGGTAACAATGTTCTGATAACTATTCTGATAACAATCAGAAGAGTTAGAATCTGTATATATTACAGTATTCACTCTCGCTTATAGATAAAATTCAAATTTTTTTTTTTACTATATCGGTAATACGTCTTTTTGATTCTGAAATTTTTTTTTTAGTAATAAGCATTATCTTTGAGTTATCTTTATATCCCGATTTTGTGGCCCTTTTATTACGCCTGCGATTCTTTGATATATGGTCAATTTGTTGCAATGAAAAACATCAAATTTAATTGGTTCATTAACAAAACTCTTCAGACTGAACTGCAAAAAGTTCTTTAGGTTGGAGTGTTGAGAAGAACATTCCGGATGGGAGGTTAAAAAAAACTAAAAACTCAATTCGAACTATCGGCAGATGTCTTCAGATTTGATTATTATGATCAATTTTTTTAATTCAATTTTCTAAACAAAAGCAAAGTTGCTAGGTTATAATGGAAAAAAACACCCTTAGGTAGAAATGTTTAAAAAAACGTCTTTCGATTGAACAGTTGACGGATTAAAGTTTACGTTGAACTGCTAAGAAACCTTCACTCGAAACTGCATCTTGACAAAATCATTGTTTGTTTTTATAACCAGTTAATAAATAAGCCAGCGTACAATAAAAAATAGAAAAAAAATGACTACACACGTGTCCAACGGCTTAACATACATAAGGTGGTAAAGCACGTATTCGCAGCAAGGGTTGGAGGAAAAGGAGAAGGGTATTGTAGAACAGCAGGAGTTATACGTACATATGTATACGTACGTGGTTGTGGCCTCGTATCGGTCATTGAAAACGGATACTCGGAGTACGCCAGTCCGGCAATAATTGAAACCGCATTCTCCGTGTCCGCTAATGGTCCCCGCCACTCTTTTCCCTCGCGGTTACCCTATCTGTCTTGCTCACCACATAGCCGCGTCGATCTCTTCGTTATTCTCTCTGTTTCTACACAGCCCGTCGACTCTTTGGTCTCTAGTCCTTTCTACTCACTCTCCTCTCGACATCATTCTCCTCTCATTCTCACTCTCCTCTCGACATAATTCTTCTCTCATTCTCACTCTTCTCTCGACATCATTCTCTGCCTCTCGTGATTTTCTCTTACTCACTCAGATGTTCGCCGTGCAGCTCTGCCTATTTTACAACAAGTGGAGTCCCACCTCCTCATCCTCTTTTCCATTAAGGCTCCTAGTAACGCCAGCGAAACCTATGATTTGAAAATCCACACGCTCTCTCCGCGCCGACGTGGCGAAAGCGCGCAACGCCATCTGTACGTACCGTACCTATACACAGTCGATGTTTGATGTGCACATTCAAACACTCAGTAGCAGGCCTGTGTTCGTGTGTTGTGTGTGTACCTTTGAGTACTATGCCAAGAGATCGCTGTGCATCGGAGAGATATATATGGGTTACCCGGAAGCGGCCAGACGGGGAGGGCTTCATACAAATTGAATTTGTGTAATTACGGGAGTAATTACGCCGGGATTAGGGCCATTACCGAGGCGCCCAAGGTACGCGCAAACGTTGCGCACGCCGAAGTCGCCTTATAGGGATGACTGCACTCTTAGCTTCACGCTACGATCTTCCTTTTCTCTTTTCGCTGATTTCTACCGTGTTGGCCTCTCGAAACTTTAGGGATAAAATTCTTACACATTGGGAAATGGCCTGAAGTTTTATCGGTTGAATTGAATGAAAAGATTTATTAAAATATGACGGCTCATATTGAATCGGTGTGAATTATTTTTTTCATGAGATTTTTATATCAGGAGATTGAGAATCGTCTAAGAAATTGAGCTAAGTGATTTGGAAAAAGTAACCGCATGTCTGTGTGTTTGAATATTTCGTTATTATTTCTTAACGATTAAAAACTCGCCAAGTTTTAGTACTGCCATTTTTTTTGTATAAGTATCCGAAGTAAAATTGAATATTGATGAGGGTTTGGAAAATGAAATTTGTATTTTTATTTATTAATTGTTTTACGCGGAAGTCTTCATTATGATCTTGATAAGTATTTTCTATACGAAATACGCGACTACATTTTATTCTAATTTTTGTATTCGAAATTTGTTGACAAGAATCAAGATCGCATTTAGACACCTCAAAATATTATTTGTCAGGGAATTTCTTAGGCACAGTAGATTGTTAGGTCAGCCTCTCGAGTTGAAGCCACGAAGACCAAAAATGTGTGATAATAAGCGGTAAGAAGCAGAAATTAAGAAAATGTTCTTATTGGTCCAGTTACTGCCAATTATCGCATTTTCCAAAAGAATTCGCTGACGAATAATGCTAAAATGTAGCTGAAATGCGATCTTTATTGTTAAAAAAAAATCTAGTCTCGAATTCCGTATAGGAGTTGGATACTGCGTTCTGTATCCAACTATCGACAGTGCCAAAGGAATTCACTGAAAAATAGTATTTCGAAGTGCCTCAATTGTGAGCTTTATTTTTCAACATATATCAAATAAAAAAAATCATTAAAATTCACATCGCGTATTCTGTATAGAACGTGAATATTATGGTGAGAGTGAATACTTTCCAGTAAAGAACGAATAAATGTTTTCAAATTTTGATTATGTTTTGCTTTTTACAACATTGGAAGGGAAACTTCAGGGATGAAATGCTACACATTAAAAAATTTCCTTAAATCTCATCGACTGCATTGAATAAACATATTAATTTAAAAATGACGTCTCATATTGAATTCGTGTAAATCCATTTCCTTTAGATTCATTTGGCCATCTTTATTTTTTAATTTTCATCTCGAACTCAATTGGAAAATATATAATAGGGTAATGATAAAAATGAAATGGGTGATGTTAAATGAGACGAATATTAATTCTGCCACGTAGTCGTATCAGGAGTTTTAGAATCGTTAATATTATGCAAATATTCGCAGCGTCTCGAATTTTTGCATCGAAACGGTTTTCCAACGCAGACAGGTTGGTTAGATCGAGAATGCGAGTACGTGCGTACCGAGAAAGCTGCGAAGGTGCTTACTATTCGACAGAAAAACTTTGGAGCTCACTCGCCGAAACGCTGATGCACGCGCGCCACGTTGCATCCGTGGAAACTGCAACAGCTGCACAATGCAAAAGAGGCACGACCTTGCTTCGCTATGGGAGTTATATTGAAAGGTGTACGTGTTCTGTTGCCAAAGGATCGTGACAGAACAAACCAAAAAGTCTTCGGTCTCTCAAGCAACCAATTAGAAAATGAATATATAAGAACGTTCATTTACGGTGCTATATGTATACGAGATGTTTGTTATACGATTATGAATTTCTTGTAATATATTTTTTTCCAACTCACTTCGTCACTTTTTATTTTGTTTTCAAATTTATATAACCGTCGGTTGTATATTATTATTTTACGAGTGGCAGCCCAGAATTTTGTCGTGTTAAATTTGCAAGTCCATTTTGATTCCAAACGTTGGGAACAGAATTGAAAAAAAAAATGAATTTTCAGTATAGGTAGGCAGAAGTAGGAATAGTAATATAGAAAGCCTTTTATTCTATTTTGCTCACCCGTCGCAGTTCACTGATAGGATACACCATATACGGAACTTATAGAAACATTGGCAGGGTAGATATAAAATATTGAACGTGGTAAAAAAAAAAGGGAAATAGTCATAGTCGATAAAAGAAAGTGTTGCATACATTTTTATTAAATTAATAGTCAATATCTACAATTAAGTCGAGTTTCTACACTGTAAAAACCAAACGTGTTGCAAGTGTGTAATTTTCTTTCTTTTACACTGTGACGCCTTTTTACACACTAACAAGCATGTTCTGTATACGTATCGTTACCATGGATAAGCAACACGCTTGAAAGTGTGAGAGATTTTTAAAAATACGCCAAGTACTAAAAAAAAAAATTTGTTTGTATAGAAAATTTACTTTTCGAAAAAAAATTTGTCAAAACAAAAAAACAATCTGCATCGAGGAAAAATCTATCGAACGGATTTGTTTTTTCAAACAACGAGCATTAAAAAAAAAAGAAATATCCTGTGAGCTAAGTGTGATAGAAATAGTAAATATATTCATATGCAGTCCACAAAAAATATAAAAAATGGAGCACCCCTTCTAAATTACACGTAGTATTTTGAAAAAGATTCAAAGTTGTACATTGTGCTACAATAAGGGAAGCAAACCTTGTACTCGGTGAAAGTCACGCTTCCTGCCACGTAGCATACGATACTTTTTTTTCCGACGACGCTAAAATGCCGGTAACGTTCTCTTATTACACCATGTATATATGTATATCAGTATGTATACATATGTATTAGTAACTTTTAGATTGAAGGTTGAGTTAGAACGAGTATAGGATTTTGGGCTGCAGTGGAAATTGAATTAATCATAGTTTAATATGTGGTAAGTTTTTGAATAATGAATATTTTTTTACATATTAAAATTGACAACTTTATTTTACAGCATCGGAAAAACAATACTATATTCGATCCGGAATGTTCTTACGAACAAAATCATCTATCAAAACCCATTGTCTGCTATTCGGCTTGACCTAAAGCATATAAGTAATTAAAAAAGTTTCACTTTTTCCCATAATCTTATGGTTCACCATATCACTGCACAAAACTGCACAATTATGGTGCTCGACGTATACTGTAAGTGGTTGGAATTAATTTTGCTTATAAATAGTATGAGTATTATTGAATAAATGTTTTATATTCAGATTTTAACAGCTATTTTTAGGTGACTCGGTCCCCTTAAATAGCTGTCGCCCATACTTCTTTAAAATAATTAGAGAATAGAGGGACAGTCAAGAATCCGAATTTAAACATGACCTTGCTCGCCTGCGATATTGTATGAATATCCCAAGATTAGATCTCCATCACGATAAAATGATCATGCGTGACTGATAGCGGTGTTGGACAGAAACAGGCTGTGTTCAATTTCATAGAACACAGTTGTGTGTTCTATGAAATTCTTGTGTTGGTTCCAACTGTATCGCATAACTTGAAATAAACGCTTACCCTCTACCTAAATGTTCAATCCATTTTATTGAACATTTGGGAAGACGTGTCACAAGAAGGAAGACATGGCACAAATTTATTTCACTGTCGAAACTCTACGCTTTATGCCAATGGGGGAATATCTTATACAGGAACAGTGTTCAATTTGTTGTATTCGATGTGAAATCCCATGCCAATAGGCATACATAGGCATAGAAATAATACACGGAGAAAATATAATGATCATCGATAAGTAAAAGTTTTATATGCACCAATATCCTTGAAATTATAGCAAGGGAACTTATAGATCGTTTCGTTTGCGAGAAAAGTCGTGTTCATTCGCCGACTAGCGGCTAAAAACTCACTAAATGTTAGTACTTTACAGTAATTGATAAGGTACCTGAAGTGTTCTACATGCACTATTGCATTTCTCAGTATATCTACGGAACCACGTAAGAATGTTTTGCCAATTTTTTTTAGGCCTGTTTACTGTGAACATGTGACGTGTCAATGCTTCTTATGGTGTATAGTTATAACAGCTGCATGTATTAGAACGCCCTGCCAATGTAATCTGTACATTTCTTATACACCCTGAATTCACAGTTTTGTGAATGTGACAATGGAGGTACATATAAGTCGGGAGAAACTCGTATCTTCGCCATATTCGGGTCGTTTTAAAATAGTAAAGACTGAACGCTTTTGGATGAACGAAACATTTTTGAACCTTAAACAACAAACGTATGCTTCCAACAAATTCAACATCTCCCGCGCAAGCATAAATCCCCCACGTCATCATTAACTATGTTTATAGTTGTGAATCTGAAGAACATGTCAATAATCTCGAAGCATTATAGGAAATTAATACTGATCTATACTAATAAGTCCCATCTGAATGAAGATTACCACAAAATCTTCACTTTGTAATCAAATATACATACAACGGATTACTATACTTTTGAGAGATAATACATAACCGTTATCAACTAAATTAGGGACGATTACTTTAAATGTAGTGAGCTATAAATTGTTCATGTAAGCTATTACAATAAAGCCCATGTGTCACCTCGGTACTATATTTTCTGCGAATGGCATCTATATTTGCGGATCCATTTTTCTCTGTGCACATTGCTTCCTCATTCATTTTCATTTTCCGCAAAGCTGTCTCTGTGAGGAAGATTATTTATTCCATTTTTGGCTTACTCATAGAGGAACTTTTTTAAAAATGAAAGTTTTTGACGAAGCAAAGTGCAAGATTCTACTTTTTATCTTTATTCTAAATATTCTATCCTTATTTGAAATCCTCATTTGAAATAAGTGAATATATGAAATCCCAAATTTATAGAAATCTGAGTCATGAAGAACTAAAATTTGGTAACACATAGTTGAAAACGAAATTTTTTCGAAAAAATCAACATTATGTAAAATAGGAACCGCTTTATCGATCATCACCAAATTTAGTATATAGCACTACTCAACATTCATTTTCCTCTGTAGAAAACTAAAGTCGATTCATTGAAATTTTACCTAATTGTTATTTGTTAATTGAGCTTCGATATGACTATCCATGTAAGCTCTTAGAGAACAATCCTATGTGTTCCCATAGAACTGCACGACTATGGTATGAGCTCGAAATATTGTGCGTACGATAAAATGTGTCACATGGTATGGTTTATGAACGAAAAAATAAATGAAGCACGAATATTTGAGGGAGCGATTGACCCAATGTATACAATTTTTCCTATAATATGCTGTAATTTTTTATAATAGGATGATACATCATGAAAATGTAATTTTTATGCAAAAATTTTACGAGTGTGTTCATCCTAATGAACTGTCAATAACATAGTAACTGGCTTACATATTAAGTTTCAAGATTATAGTATTATTTCCAATTCAAAATGTCTGTTAACTGGCCTGGATAACTATATCTATACTACTGAGATTTGACACGTGAAACAATATAACAGCGAGAAAATGTAGTAGTAAAGGAAAGTTACGCAAGTGATAGATACTTCCGAACACCTGTGTTGAGAGACACAGGTGTTTGGAAGTATCTAACTTGTACAATTACGAATCTAAGCTATTGATTATATTTACTGATTGTAAGTTCCATTGAATCTTTCTGTTTTATCAAATTTTACCAGAAAAACACTCTCAAAATTAAATATATAGGAGCTTAAGGATGCAGGTGCGCTTACCGATCGAATTTTTGATACTTATCAATCGAATGCACAGATATCCGATGAATAGATTAAGACAAAATTTCGTATATAATGCCTTGCCAAGATCAATTTTGTCAGTCATTGGTCTTGACCATTCACCGAGTGGAGAGTAATATTTTTTTACTTACTCGTGAGCCAAACTATTAATCAGTGATGATGTTCGCTAGCAAAGGTTGGTTTACATTTGTAACATTTTATGCATAAAATCTTCATCCTAATAAATGTTAATGTGCAATTTTATTTAATTGTACTTTGCATGTATGTGCGTAAATAGAACTTTGTCTCGAGGGCAAAATTTTTAACATAAAATTAACATCAACATAAATTATTCGTCAATATGAGAAAAAAACTGTCGATTTAATTCGAGAGAAATTTTTATTGCTTACACACGAAGTCGGTAATTTTTACAAATATTTTATTTTACTTGGACTTAAGTTCTATATAATTTTTGTTGATTAGGTTCTATACATTTGAAACTGTTGATTTGTTTTTTCGCCTCCTACATAAATCTGTTTCTATAACTTTGCCCATGGACTGTATTATTAAAAAATAACCGAACTGCATTTGATTGCTTACATATTCCAACAATTTTTAGCATTTGTTGTTGCGGCATTTTGTTTGACGGTGACCCTCGCCTCAACCCCGTTTAAGCCTTGCGAAAAAGGCCCAGCTCCCGCAGAACTGAGAGTTAAGGGATGCGAGGAGGAACCCTGCTTCTTTTACCGCGGAAGCACCGTCGAAGCTGAATGGGACTTCGAAGTTGGTTAGTATCCTGTTATTACCGAGCGAATTCACCGAATATTTGGTAGTTGAATTGCGATGATTAGTACATAGTTTTGTCATAATCTGCTAATTCTTTCAAATTTTTTCAGAATCTTAACTTTTGGTAAAAAATTATGTTATTGCATCAACTTTAGTAAGCCATATGATAGCGGACTGCAATTTTATATATGAAATCATTCAGCTATGATAGGTACACAGTTTCGTCATAATTTGTTATGTGGTTTAGATTTTTTAACATTTCAAATTTTATACTGAAAAGCTTAAAGGTAGAACTTTGCAAATTGCTTACTATATATTTTTTATTTCTTTACAAAGCTTCCCCTATAAGAAATCTAAAATCGATTAGCATACTTTCTCATGGATGTAGCTTTGTAGTTAAAAATAAAAATAATGAGGAAGGAAATAGCAAATTTCTACTTTGCAGGATTTTTTTAGTTTCTCATCGACTAGATATAAAAAATTCCCTTGACCAACTTCTCCCACAGGAGTTGTTAAAAATCCAAAGTGTACGAATTGTACAGAAATAATGTTTTTTAAAATTAATTTCCCAGTCGATTGCGAGTATTCCGACTTTTTTTATTATGAAGATTACTGATATTCAAGATCGCAAACTTATAATTTGTTGAAAAAAATCACCAAACTGCGTCGTCATACGTCAACAAATTGTATTTGTTAATTAATACACGAAGTGATTGTCAGGAACTTGCACTTTATCGTTATGTCGATTTCTAATGTTTCGCAATTATAGCTTATAATTAGACAAAAAGAGAAAACAAAATTTAACCGGCTAACGTGTCCAGTGGATTCTGAATATCTGTATTGTTTACAGTTGCGGATACTGACGTTTTGAAGCCCAAGGTGATGGCCACAGTCGGTGACTTACCAATACCGCACAAGATTCCCGAACAAAATGCTTGCAATTCCCTGACAAACGGCGAGTGCCCATTGGACAAGGGCGAGAAAGTCACTTACGCTCTTAAAATGCCAATTCGCAAGATCTACCCGAAGGTCTCATTGGATCTTGAATTCTCTCTCGTCGACAAAACCAACAATGTTCACGTGTGCTTCCAATTAAAAGCCAAAATTGCTGACAAGTGGAGAGGCATAAGCTGAAAAAAATAGCTTCTTTATGAGTCTCACAAGAAATTCTAAAAATATATTAACTCATGCAACAATAAAAAATCATAATTCAAGCTTTGCGGTCTCGAGCAACTTATTCAACAACCCAATCTCAACTATTTGGTAAGTACAAATATCAAGAAACGCGGTAGCGTTTTGACGCTAAGTGCGTCAAAAGAATTGGTGAGACGCTACTAGTAATTATACTCGGGAATTTTTATCGCCAAATTTCAGATGAGTATAACTTGCAAACTGAGATATGGAACGTATTCCAATTATATATTCCCACTTTGAAGAATATAAGTATTGTTGTCGGTTTATTCGTTCTCTGGTTGGCTGTCGAGTTGCCTAGGTGCTAACGAACGAGCAGTTTTGGTCGTGTTATTGTATTTTGACAGTTTTCGGGAAGTGTCGAAATAATGTTCACTGCTGTTCTTTGCTTCGTTTGTACGGATAAGTCATTTAATAAAATTGTGATTTTTTTATGACTTGGAAAACATATTTTATGAGCTATGGATATTTTGTAACAATGGTGACCTTATTATCATGTCCCGCTATTCAATAAGCAATAATTTATTTGTTCCGTCGTATACGGAACGCGAGAAATTGTTTGAATATTCTTTTTTAACAACCTCACATCGGTCGACCATCGGGAGACATTTTTATATTTTGTATTGACCGTAAAATATTCTCGTCTTGAGGAATAATGTCTATAAACTCGATGTCTTAGATCCTTGCAAGCAATAGAAATAAAAAACATCTGCAGAGCAGCCGGAGTTACACTGCAACAAAATCAGTAAAAAATAATCCGCGAAATTGAGAAAGAGTCACGGCAGAGTAATAAGCACTGCTAGCGAGTCATTTACGAGCCCGCATGCTCTTGGACACATCGCGTCACTTTCAAGGGTTAGCGCGAAACTTTTTTTACCTGGTAAAAACGGCCAAACCTGGCTAGTATTCACCTCCCACTGGGAGTTCCCAAAAATGCAGTCAACCCCTGGTGGAGAAAATCCCTTCTCAAACTGTCAATAACCAATCAATTCGCATGCTTTAGACGCTTCAAGAATCTAAGACACACCTACCATTTTTGCATGTTTTGAAAACTCAGTTCTAACATCAGTCTACAATCTACCACCGCAACGAAAAGTCGCATCTTGGCTACCAGTACCAAATGCAGACTTCAGTAGACTCACAACCTAAGTTCACAAGTACAAAACAAAAATCATTCAACTCAACATTTTAATTCTCCATTCAAGTGATATCGTGTAAATATCTGTTGTGTTTATCGAATAAATATTTCATGTTAAAATTACACCTTCACTCCTTTATTTAAATAAAACCAACCAAGTTCGTTGGTAATTAATTTCACTGACGGCATTTCTGACCAGTGAGACGTCGTCACCGCCAGCGTGAATTCAGGCCTTACAACCCTGATCGGTGAATTACTACCGCGACTTCCTAGAGTCAGAACATTATTTATCAATTGGATTCATTTATTCGTGGTTTTTGTAATTATAGAAATAGTTTGTTTGACCAAGGTGTTGGGTACGCGGACAAAATGTGACTGTGCGAGCAGAACGTCAAACACGGATATACACCTACAAGCGAGGGGACATGTGTGAGGTCGGCCAAATCGGACTCCAGTTTTTGATAAGATCAAAAATAAGATTCAACAAATGTCAGCATTGCGGCAACAGAATTCCTTGCGACAAGTGTCATTTAAAAGGAAAAAAATACACAATTCAGAGCCCAATACATTTAGCGTTTACGACCTGTTGCCTGAAATATTTTAAGTTGCAATTTAGAAGCAGATGAGATAGGGCTGACTTCGCGTAAATAAGAGTGGTAGCGCTCAGGTAGACTTTTAATACCTGGCGTCGAGTCGCTACCGCGACTCTTGATAAGGTGTCATCACAGACGATGGGGTTAGACCTTCTATAATCCCATCGATCGAGTCAAACGCGCTACCGTAGCAAAGCCTATTCAAGCCTGTGCAGCAAGTGTTAGCACGTGTTGCCACTCTTACTGCTAACTAACGGTGTAGCACCTTGCGAAGAAATCAGCGATATCGTTCGCACTCGTCTGACTTCAAGTGGCAGAAGGTCTCCAACCCACTTGCGATGTCGTGCGAACAAAAACAAAATGTGCACGCGAGCTGAGAGAGCTGGAGTGGAGGAACAGTGAACTAGAAACGGGGGGGAGGGTCTAGTAGGAAGGGAAGAGCCTGCTGCGTGTTCTATCTCGACTGGGGCGATGCAAGCAAGCGCCGCGCTCCTCGTGAGCTGCTGCTGCTGCCATTGCGGTCTGGCAAACAGTTATAAAGAATTTGCCCGACACGAGACGACGTGCGAGAGGCAGGAAGTTGACGCTATCTTCCCTGCGCAGCATTTGCGCTAACTAGCATTATCAGTGCGCTCAACGTTTTCTGCGGCCTACAATGTGATGGTGACATGCTTGTGTGATAGATTTTCCCTGCGTGCCCTCAAAGCTTCGTAATCAATTTCGAGTAAACCGTTGGAAATTTAAAAAACGATTTTTTAACAGCCTCTACTACTTTCACTTTATTATCCTGACTATAAAAGGTTGGGAATATGGATGTTAGGGGACGAGGAAAGACTCCTTCGTTTCTGCTCCTTCAATATCCACCGCATCCTCCTTCTGTCCTCGAAACTGATCGCGCAGATTCGACATCGAGGAGCACCGGGCTGAAAGGAAAACGATAGGAACGATCTTATAGTCTGATAAAAAAAGCAGAGTACTATTGTGAATGTCGATTGAATGGAATCGCGAATCTGTGCTCCGCGGGCGCGTGAAGTGGGGTAGATATCCGATTCGCGACACGAAAAATTCATTCACGCACGATAAAAAAACACGGTGAGATATATTCCGGAGGGTGTTCGATGCTCACATTTACTTATACGAGTGAATGTATGCTATTGAATATAGGTATGTCGCGACTTTTTGTGCGAAATTTTTAATGGGGATTCATTAGTTGATGAACCGGATATTCGTCACGGAATGACACGCAGAAAACGGGCTGATTTTCACGAAACGGCAATGGAATCAATTCTGTCGGTATTATGATGAGAAGTAAATGTAAAAGCTAAAAATGTAAGTATTGATCTAATAGTTTGCTATGAAAAAGAGGGTTTAAAGATCGGTATTGGAGGTTTTTAGGTATTGGCTAAAAATTTCACACTAAGATCAAAATCTTGTTTGGAAGACTTTCTTTTAGACTATCAACTAAGCTTCCGGTTTAATACATGGGTTATGTCGTTTCAAAAGTCGGCCTTCAATAGTCGAAATTGCAAACGTCATTGAAACTCCAACTCTTAGCCTGCATAAACTCTTTTTGGCAGATCTTACTTACTTGGATTGGAACTCAGAGAATCAAAATGTGATAGAACACTCCACATTCTTTGTATCGAATATTTGCTAGCTGGGGACTTAAAGCGAACCATATTTAAGGAAGAGCACAAAGTTTGCAGAGCATAAAAGGAATCTCAAACAGGCTTCAGCTCAAATAGTCATTTTCTGCCCATTTCGAGCACACGACGAATGAACGGAGATTCCCAATTCCGACTTAGACCTGAGGAACAATGCTCCAAGTCATTCAGTTTGAAGTCGACTGTAACTAAAGGACAGATCTAAAGTCTCATATTGTCACCAATGAATCTGACAGCAGTTGCAATGCAATACCGGGAAATCATTCCCTGAACTCGACAGTCTCTGTCTTTTCTTTTCACAGAAGCATGAAAGCTACCGGAAGGTGCATAGTTTGCGAATTGCCTGGCGTTTTCTCGGCTTGGCGAACGAAATGCTTCTAGGTTTTGATAGAGGGCACAATGCACAGCCTGGAGCTTTTGTTTCCGCGAGACGTGAACCGCACAAGAACGGAAAACTTTGCATTGCATCAACGTTGGGCTCCCTCCTTTCCGACACATCACGCGGAGAGCTTAATAGACGCAAAAATATTGCGGTAGCGTTATAGGTAACGAGATTTAACGAGGCACTTAACGCCGTGAGAGCCACCCCAAGTGAAAAGGATTCCCTATACTTCCCTCTGCGTCTCCTATACTCCTTCGCCGTCGTTCCATTTCCGCGCCTGCAGCGCCACGCTCGCCTGCCTCTGCCGGGCTTATTATTCTCGTTCCATTATTCAATTAATAGCTCGGCATTTATTATCATCAAGGGAGAGGCGTGAATCGAATAAAGGACACGCATTGTCGTGGATAATGTTATGCGGCAGCACATTGCTGAAGCTTCGGAATAAGAGAAGGAATGAGATGAGGAAAAAGGGAGATGAAAGCTGTAAGATGAGGAGCGAGTGAACGGGGCACTCGTGGCAGGTCGGCGTTCTTTTGGTGTCCTGTAGCGAGCGCCCTTTCGCGAAAAGCATTAAATTGCCCACCGTTTAGGTCCCTTTCTCTTTCTCCTTTCTTATTTTAGCCTTCTCATCGTTCTACACTCGCAGCAGGATTTCGCGACTTCCTTCGACTTTAATAATAACCGACGATCAAGTCACGCCTGTGCCAACTCGCCTCCTTTAATTAATTAATATAAAAGCGGCGAACGGTGCTTGGGGTAGTACGATGGAACAAGAAATTGCGGTACGGCTGAACCAGCAAGCTATAATAGGTATAAGTATATAGCCAGGCGAGAAAAGAGCCCGACAAGAAAGACCACGAGATGAGGGAACACTGCACCGTTAGAACAAAATTCGCAGTCAGCGGTTATTTCACTTTGTCTCTGAAATCACCTCCGATCCTTCCCTTCGTTACCTTGCCACTTTTTATCTCATCCTTCAAAACTTTCTTATTTCTAAGATCTCCGGTAATAAGGGAGCCGTTGCTTGCCTCTTTTACTTGAGCTGATTTAGAATCATATGGACTATCCTCGACATGAAGAAATACCCTTCTGTAGCCCTTAGTACAAGTCACCTGACATTGTATATTTTTCTTAAGCAAATCCATTTGGGAATATTGATAAATATAAATACTACAGGAATAAGCATCATCCTTTCACCCTCGGATTTTTTAAAGCCCATGATTCTGCTTTTTTTGTGATAGTGAAGCTTTCCCCTCGCAACCTATAATGATACGAGAACCTCAAGAATACCTCCTCTCAGACAAAGTCTATCAAAGCAACTTTGATAAATATTACCCTTAGATAGACGTTGTCTGAGAGGAGGTATTCTTAAGGTTCTTGTATCATTGTAGGTTGCGAGAGGAAAGCTTAGAAACAGTAATTATCATTCTTTCACTTTCAGATCAACATCTGAAAGTATCGTTGGATTTACAAGTAAATCCAACGATACTTTCCGTTTTGTCATAGTGAGTCTCCTTTTCGCTTTGGAACGTACAATGATATAAGAATCTTTATACCACAGTGTGCGTAAAGTACGTGATCCAAGTATCGTTGGATTTACAAGTAAATCCAACGATACTTTCCGTTTTGTCATAGTGAGTCTCCTTTTCGCTTTGGAACGTACAATGATATAAGAATCTTTATACCACAGTGTGCGTAAAGTACGTGAAGTACCTACTTCACGCACGCAAGCGAAGCGAAGTCCGGCACTTTTCGCACTAGCGGCATAAAATTGTAAACGATACTCGTGCGAGAAACTTTTTCTGATCTCGTGTGATTACAACACTCGCCTTCAGCTCGTGCCGCAAACTGACACTCGTCGCGAAAAAGTTTCATCGCACTAGTATCGTAATGTACTATAAGAACATCATCTCCCAGGCCAAGTTTTCTGAATAATGCATCTAAATGCATTGAACCTACTTCGCAATTATATAAAAAATCATCAACCTAAAGAACACCTTTTACTACACCTTTTTAAGTAAGTCACCTGGCATTGTATACTTTTCTCTAAGCCACATCTTTTCGATACACCAATAAATATCAACTCTAGAGCAAGTAAACATTATTATTGCACTCTGAGGATTTCTGAAGTCAACGATTGTTTCTTTTCATGTCGTGCCGAAGCTTTCCCCTCACTTTCAGAACCTACAATGATACAGGAATCTCAAGAATACCATCTCTTAAACCTAGCTTCTCTGAGGAATGCGTCTAGATGCATCAAAGGAGGGATGGAATCAGGCTGAAAGGGGTGAGTGAGGATGCTGCAGGGAAGGGAAGAGGCGACGGTGCACGGAGGAACGGATTGATTAATAGGGGGTACATCTGTTACCGGTAGGTCGGGAAAGGGAGGTAGGCGAGAGGGTGGATAGCAATAGCCCGTTCGTCGACTGAGGGTCGGAACGCGTGAGGGGCAAAGAGGAAGGGATAGCTCTCGCGCAGTTAGCATTAATCACTGCAACACGCCGTGGCAGAGCGCGTCCGTTGCCTGACTGCCAGGTTCCCGGCCGGTCGGTATAATGCTCACTATACCGGTGCCGACTGGCCAATCCAGTTCACCGGTCAGCTGCATCTATGGGCATAAAGCAAGCCGGACACCGTTGCACCATTCGGTCATATACCCTCTCCTTTGCTTCCTCCATTCTGTTCACGTTCGCAGCCAAGAGGGAGAATCTTGATTGAAATTCGTCTCGCTCTGTCTCGATTTCACGGAATTGAGATCCGATGAGGACTCTGACGGAACAGGATGCAGTGTTCCAAGTAGAATCGTAAATCCTGTTGAATTTATTGATTGTAAACATCAAAACTATGAAACTTTGAAACTTAACAAAGTGGTTCATAACTGTAATCTACGTGTTTGACTAATGAGTCAGGAACAGAGATGATGGTTGGGTTGAGCAGTGTTCGAGAAATTGGATAGAAAATGTGGTTGGTTTTATTAATAGTATGAATCGAAAGATGTCTTCGATGGTGACATTGTTTTCTGACGTCAGATGATAATGCTTATAGATGACCTCATGAGTTGTAAGTAAAAACACAGAATTTTGGCATGCCTGTGTCAATTTGACGAGACAAATATGACAATGATTTGCATGTAACAAAACTAAAAGCTATCAATTACCAAACATCAGTATTGAAAGCGATGGTTGAAGGCATTGAAGGCAATGACCATGGATTTCTGGTGCTGAGCAGGTACCTCAAGGCCGACATCGCTAAGTCGGTCTTCACATTCCCTGCTTACGAAACATGATTGATTGTGGTAGGAATACCTCTAGATCATCTGCAGTCATTGATTATGGAAACTTGAAGCTTAAACAACACTTGCAGACTCTGCTGTCGCCTAAAGGTTAGAATTACAAAGGCAAGAAAGTTTTACTGCAAAGGACAACTAGGCAGAATCCTGAGTTTCGGCGGCTGAGGAAAATAAAAGAAACTAGTCAATTTGCAAATGTGACTATGCAAAAGCTATCAGCAATGTGGAACTCCCAGGATATAGTTATTTTACGTCTGTTGAAGAATGTACAGCACCAAAGTATTTGTGTATGTGTGCGTATAACAGAACTTTAGTTTACTCTACATCTACATAGATTCTTGAGATTGAAATGCTCAATTGCGATCAGGTATTTACCGTTGCGCTTCAGTTCCATCGCCCACAAAGCTAATTGGCTTGTGCCAAAGGTTTCTCTATATTCTGAGCTATATAATCATGGCAGTGGGAACATAAGCGAAACAGAATCTCGTATTTGTATGCATATTCCTGTTATGATTAACGAAAGCTCCATCAAGAGCATTGATTAATCATAATTTAACGCTCCCTTGCACACACTTGCAACATCAGTCTCATGGTCTGTCTCATTGCAACATTCTTAACATGACAAGCGTATTCAGTCATTTCTCCGCATCAATTTCCTGAACAAAATTGAAGTTTTAATTGCTTACAATCACGTATACATATATTGTTACCAATCAACATATGATTGGCTGAATAAGCCACGATGCTATCTTCTGATACACGTATTCTACGCTGTTCGTCCTTTTCCAAATCATTTCCTGCAGAATATATTCCTTGTTTCGACTAGACTAAGCTCTGTCTCCGTATAACTAACCGTACGCCATACCCAACATCACCCTCTTGGTTCACCTCATTCAAATTCTCGACCGCACTGAATTTGCACGTCACGTGTCTCCCAGATTCGCGTCTCGTGCAACACCCACGGGTATCCTCTCAAGCAGCAATTAAATTAAATTCAATGCACGACTATCCTCTAGAAATTCAACTACCCCGGAAAATCAGTGAATGACTGAGATACTAAGGGATGGCCAATCGTATAGTCTCAACGCTCGAGACATAAATAGGGTAGCGGGTGTATGTTGTGAATATAACCATAAAGCTAAAGCATCGTCCAGCATCGAAAAGGCCTCGTGCGAAATTTGTCCCCTTGAAATTTCGTCCTTCTCTGCAAAGGTAATTAATGAAGGCATCCACGGCGCTACAATGGCAAACGTGGAACTGCCACTCACAGGGCGGTCGACGACATGAAAATGAAAGCTCCTCTGCTCTGAAACGTGGGCCCAGTGCGTTCTACGTATATATGTATAGGGCATTCCACGTCAAACCAGCAGGCCATGACCCTCGCCCTCATCGATTTTGTTCATTTTTTAATATGATGTTATTGCTGACTCATAAAGGCCTCGGAAATTTTTTCAGATTTTTTTACCACCAGTAAGATTTTTAAATTATCGAAAAAGACCAATTTAAAAAACGCTGTGTTTCAAAATCTGAAAAAATTCACACTGATTCTATGATGGAAAATATTTTTGGGCGCCGTGCGATAATGTGTTTTCAATGATTGCTATTTTTTTCCATATTTTTCTTTTTTTTTTCATGTTGCAATTTTATTTTTAATTTTTAAAATCAGGATAACTTTCTTTAATATCAATGGATTTTAATTTCTCTGAAGATAGTAGAATTACCAGTATGCCCGAAAAAAATTGATATCGTTAAAAAAAATGTTGCAAATGCATTTCGCAATCCAAGCGATATTGCATTGCGAAATGCTTATAGAAAATCAAATTGCGACATGAAAAAAAAAAAAAAAATAGTAACGATTGAGATCACATTATCGCATGGCGCTCGAAATTCATATTTTAAATCATAGAATCATTGTGAATTTTTTCAGATAAAAAAAACGGCGTTTTTGAAATTGGTTCTTTTCGAGGATTCAAAAATGTTACTGGTGGTAAAAAAATCGGAAAAAAATTCCGAGGCTTTTATGGGTCGGTAATAACATCATAGTAAAAAAATTTACAAAATCGATAAGGTTGAGGGTCTTGGCCTGCTGACTTCACGTGGAATGCCCCGTATACATGTATGTATTTCTGACCATGTGTAACAACGCTGGAGGCGAGGCTGGAAACACTGCGAGGTTGTGGCCCACGGTCGTTGGCAAACGTGCGAATAGCACCCTTAAGGGTCTCTGTGTGCGTTCGGCACACATTAGTGCCAAAGGAAAAGGAGGGGAATACAATACGAAATGTGCGGACTGAACCAAGAGTACCATTGTGCGTACACGACGGTATATATTTCTGGGCTACTGGCGCTTATGCAGTTTACAGCGCACATAACCGGCCTAAGAGCATAGAAGCTCGCGTACGTAATACGTCAGGACCTTTAGTCGTGGGGTAATGACGTGGCGTTTACATCGGTCCCGGGGAAAATTAGCCCAATTAGCCAAGAGCAAGGCCTTTAGAGAAGCCAGGGTGCCAACGACGTCGAGACTTCCACCTCGAATGTATGCCCCGTGTATAGTTCTCTATCTTTCGCCTCCGCTCTTGTACGTGTCTCTTTTGCTTGGTTTTTCTTGTACACTCTCTGCGGGCATAGTTGCATCGTTGTTAACCATTATCTTCCAAGCGTTGGAAACTCTGGGATGAACAGGAACGAAAATTAGGACGGTAAGATGGCGTCTTTGTCGCTAGGTTTTCCAACGAAAAACTTGGGCCATTCAGCTGGTATCACATAACTTATTCGACTGTACGTTCTTTTCCTTGAGTTTTTCAAGAGGCAGTGATACATCGCTGAGAATTTCGTCGCCCAATGGAAAATGGCTATAGGACTATCTCTCTTGCACGTACATAATTTGTTTAAAAAATAGGTTCAAAAAATGTCTAAATGCGGAGAAGAAGACACTTTCTCTGAAATTGATGCTGAGAATGAATGCTGCCGGGTTGACGAAACTCATGTTCAATTCTTATTAATTCTCTATTTTAGTTGACAAAGTTATGTTCGAGATGACCGCAAAACTTTCTTATTACGTTAACTAGAAATTAGATGTCAAAGTTGAATCTATTGAACTTCATCACTTAATGTGATATTGAATTTTTATCACATTAATGAAAATAAACAACAAAATGGCTCTCATCATGATTATTTCCTTTCTCATCACATGCGAAGTATGCATTACAATATAAAAAATTATCGACTCCTGGATTTTGATGGGAACACATGTTTAGAGTGTCCTGCATTCCAAAATATTACATTTACACTTTTATGTATATCTGACTGTCTGTCTGGCGTCTGTATGTCCAAAAACATTCAAAAACACTATAACTTTTTTAATCTGTGGATCCGATTAAATTTCGTGTTGTAATGAGCTGCTCTCTGCTCGATTTGCAATATCGTTCTTTCTTTTTCTCTAACGGTTCAGTACCGATATGCGATACCGATATCGATCGAATATCGTCGAAAATCACTCACATGGCTGATCCATGTGTGATCCGCGAGTCGCTCTTCCATCGCTCTCCCACTTTTCGGGTCGAGACCCGTAAAAATGATACGGGGCTCCTCAGTCGCCCGATAACGGTGACCGGGATCTGTATACTAAATCGTTGTTATTTATATACTTGCGTATTTCGTACCGATGTCGCGTATGTCCGAGCTATCCGCGAGGTAAATCTATTGCACACATTTATAGTTATTGTTTAAAAAGCAAAAGTTCATTTTATATCGCTCCACTCCTTAATTAGGATGTCGGGCGACTGCATTTCGCTCTTCTCCAACCGAGCCGATTTTGCCACCCTACGGAGATGTATTTGAGATTCGACGCCATCTGGTTAGATTCGGAGAAGGAGTAGCTCTGCCCCCGAATCCGTTCAAAGGCAAGTTTTGAATCACACTAGCACTGAAGCGTGTATGAACCGATTCATTTTTATATTTTGTTTCGGGTGCTAGATTCGAAAGATGAGTGAAGATTTTTGTATATTTTTTGTAGAGTGAATACTAATCGAATGTGTGATAAATTATTTTTGTATTTTTGTATGGATGGATGCAATTGACGTGTGTGATGCGTGCAATGTCATGAACATTGGAAAGACAATCCTGTTTAAGCCAAATTTTTTTATCTATAATAATCATGCCTCTTTCTGCATAAATGGTTAACGAGCCTCACTTTCCTTGTCGTGCCCCAAAATTTTAATATCGAATAATCTTAACAATATTGATATAAAGGATAAAATGATAAGAAACGATAAACAAAATATACACGAATAATATTAAAGTGTGTCTTCTGCATCAAAATCCTAGTTTCGGTATTGAAATCCTATCCGAAATACCCACTACTTCTGATACTTTACCTAAAATATAAATAAAGTGAAAGTAAAACCATAATTTATTTTTGGGCCATAACCTAATACAGAACTTTTTCTATTGAATGGATGTTATGATGCTTCGACGATGCCAGCCTGTTATATTTTTATTTTGATGGAAGTTTGGCAAATCGCAACTCGGGGTCTGAGTCTAAGAAGAAGAATAAGAACTTATTCTATTTCGGACATACAGATATTGTTACCGACCTATGCGTAGTACACAACAAGATTCATTGTCAGTAGAGGGAAGACTCTGTTTTTATGGTAGTATCTTTCAGATTTATATTCAATGGTAGGCAATACAATTCTATTTGTCATTTTTCTAGGGCACTTCTTCATCCGTTTACCTCAAGTTTGCACATTATGATTATTACCAAATAAGCATTCGGATTATAAATAAATAGCAATGGCCTGTATCAATACCATTCATGGTCAATTTTTGTAGAAGCCATCATTTTGTCTTACTCATTTTGTATTACATTTAATATTATCCCAAGTTTGAATGATGTCCTTGGCTGTTACGATAAGAACTAGTTTCCAAGAAAAAAAAAGCAACAACTGACTTTTATGTCACTTTGAGATGTAAAAAAATGGAGAATCATCCTAACTCTAGACTGAGCCGTGTAGAATTGGCATGCCTTTCCGAAATAAGTTTGACGTGCCTGATGGTTCTCGAGTCCCGTCGACGTAGCTAGAAGCTCTCTCGTTTCGTGATTTTCACCGTACTGCAGAGGCTCCGGCTCCTGAAAGTTTCTCAATTAAAAATTTCCGCGGAGTCTGAGAGCGTTATAGTGCGAGAAGCTCGAGGCTCGCGAATGGGAACGAGCACCGCGAGTTTCGTTCGTCCTCGATCTATAGATAGAAGCTCTAGTCGAAGGCATTGCGGAATGAGACAGAAGGGGGATGAGGGAAGAAGTATGCGGGGGTGCGTTCGTCAAACTAGGTCAACCGAACCCCTATATTCAGTCACTACAGCGCCAAAAGTCTCAGCACACTAACGCGAGTGTTTGAAAATTTTTAACGAATTCAAACTTTGCTGAGGATTTCTTTGCTGAAGAACGATCCAGTTGAGAAAGAGCACTTTTCATTCCGACGCGGGGAGTCGAACCAGTTGAAAAATTAGAGTTTAAAACTATATAGCCACGAATAAAAATCACCGTCTCGCCTCGTCCCGTTTCCGGAGTCAGATTCCTATGCCTCATTATGCCAGATGTCTATATATATACACGTATTTCCCTGAGAGACAGAAAAGATTTTAAAGAGTCGTAATAATCGTATCAAGCACGAGGGTTAGGTAAGTACCGGGTGCACTACACCCTCCCGACTAATGAAACGGAGAGTATAATGTCTGCTGGCAACATAAATTCGACCGCATCCCTCGCTTTCAGCCAGCCCTGCTGCCGTCATCTTTGTCGCGGTGTGCTTTAATTTTTTCAGCCTGCGTAATCTTCTTAAATGATTTATTCAGAGTACGCACTCGGCGGGCTTCGTGGAATGCACAGCTCTGTTAAAACTAATTCCCTCGAATTCACCTTCGTCAGCATCAGCGCGTAGAATTAACAAAATTATATTTGCTATAAAACGGTTAGTGCAAATGTTCTGGGGGAAAAAAATGAGACGAATTTATGAAGAGCATTACAGAAGGTCTGCAACAAATGTCACAGTATTGTGTGCTGACTCCAGGACAAGCGATTTGAACTAAGATGAAAGTAATAATTTTTTTTGCAAACTTCTAATTCGCCTATACTTTTACAGAAAGATTAAGGCAAAATCGGCCTTCATTATTCGAAAGTGTGATAAGTACTAGACGGTTTTAAGATTGTTCTGTACATATTTATTGTGCAGCATCACGTGGTCTTGTGTGCCTTGTGTGCTGGCGTATATGCGTGTGTGTGTGTCACGTGAGTGGGTAGATGGCGCCACGGGGCGACGTTGAAGTTCCGAATGATAAATACACGAAGGTCTAAAATTCCGAAACTTATTATCTCTTCTTCATTTTTGACGAAATTTTTTCTGTCGAATTTCGTCGAGAATGTAGGTGAGATATTAAATTTCGAAATTTCAGACCTTCGAGGATTTACCATTCGAAACTTTGTCTCCGAGAAGCAAAGGAATCGGGGTTAAAGTTCCGAATAGTAAATGAACGAAAGTCTAAAATTTTGAAACTTGGAATCGCGACCTACATTTTTGACGAAATTCGCTAGAAAACGTTTCGTCAAAAAATCAAGAGAGATATTAAATTTAGGAATTTTAGACCTTCGCGTATTTAAGTATTTAACATTCGGAATTGAACCCCGCCCCTGGCACCACGTTACAGAAAGAGTTGCGTGAAGCTGTCAGCGCTGACAAACTTTAGGATAAACATGAATTATCTATTTTCGTAATCAAATAAAATTTGTTTTATAAGTAATTTATAAGTTATTTTATAAGTATAAAAAAGTCGTTGCCAAATTTTACAAAAAAATTTGCAATCACAATATCTTCGGAATTTCGTACACAGTCAAAAAAATTTACTTGAAATTTAATGTACATGTACTGGAAGTTTTCATGCGTAAGCTGGAATACTAAATGAACGATACAAGTGCGATGTCAAATTTATTTTTGGTACAGTCATTTGAATAATTCGCTTTAATTTTACTGTAAGAGTCCTTTAATTTCATCGCAAAAGTACCCTAATTTTTTATAACAATTGTACACTCAATTTAGTTAGCGTGTTTATAGTTGAACATTTCCAGACTTTTCTGACAATACAGATTAACTTGACGAAATACGATTTTTTTTTTTTGCAAAAGAAGTATCGCACGTTTAATCATTTTTTTCGTTGAGTCTTTTCTGAAATAGGCAAGCCTTGCATTATATGCCATTATTACTTAACTCTATTTTCTTTACTAACCGCGTATGTCTACTAAAATTTTAAAAAGCATTTTATTTCTTTTCCAAACAAAAAAAAATCGTATGAGGATAAAGAAGTCATAGTATGTTATAGGCAGCGACCGTGTATTATTAACATTACTGTTATACGGTATGCGACTATTCCCGGTCAATTAATTTTTCATGATGGATTTTTTGTGAAACACATCTCGGGTCTGAGACAGTGATAAATTTCGTCGACTGTGACTGTTTGATTAATTAATTTCAATAGTTGAGCAGTAACAGTCGATATTTGTAAAGATTCGCATTTATGAAATTTGAATCGGGCTTCGATTTCGCGCGCTATGAATGTAGCGATCACTGTCTCAGACCCAAGATGTGTTTAACAAAAACTCCATCATTAAAAAACAGTTGACCGGGAATAGTCGCATACCTTGAAACAGTAACGATAACGAAGTCATATTGATAATTAGTTGACAAATATGTTTACTTCCGAAAACTGCGACTTTGCATCAACACAATTATTTTTTACGCCGAAGTCCTATGTTTACGTTTACTTAAAATTATCCAGAGCCCGAATACCGCGAAGACACAAGTGACGACGGACGATCGCCTGGTTCAGGATGCTATATGAAAGCCCGCAGTCTTTGGAGCCCGGAGCGAGTCATTAAAAGCCGTTAAGTATTGAAACACACATACAGGGAGAATGAGTAACGTAGAGTAGCTGACAAGTTGTCAGCAGACTGCCAGTAGCTGGTGGACGACCCGTGGCGCACTTGAGACACGAGCGAACGCGTTAGCAAAGGCTGAGAAGTAAACACAGGAAGCGTGAAAGGTCTAGATCAGTAGAAACGCTTTCGTTTCAGGAAGCAAAGCCAAGAGCGATCACCACGTGGCCCGTACCTCGAATATTTCTCTCGTGGCGTTCTTCTAGATCCGTGCGAACGTTTCACACACATACGCATGCACATACTTTCGTCGTCCTCTTTTTCTGCTTCTGCACTGTCAACACGTTTCCCCTTGGCTCTCAGTCGTACGTTAGCCTGCGCGGTCCCCTCAACCGCGGGATTGTTGATATTTCGCGTCCCCGTAAGACGATACCACGACGTATTGGCGGCAACCGGCGACCGCCGCCTCTTAAAATATGCTTTAGTGTACAGTTACAAAATTTATTCGGGGAGAAAAGTGGAGAGAAAATTAAAAAACTACGCTAAGTAGAGCCGTGGGTACGGATGCAACCGTAGCATAATCTTGCAAGGGTCTACGATGTTATGTAAACAAGTATTTAGTGAAAAGATACTGCTGCTACTGTGGAATGAATGCATGTGGTTAGTGATTGAAAACAAATTTTCTATCTGTTTTTCCGTCCTCTGTACAATGGAAGAAAAGGATGCGGAACAAAACCTTGCAGATTGCTTTCTTATTGTTTGTTTGCCCTTTACAAAGCTACCACTCTCAGGACGTATGTCAATCGATTTTGACTTCCTCATTGTGGAAGCCTTGTGAAAAGTAAAAATAATGAGGTAGCGGCTTCGTGTCTTTGTGTTGAACACGTTTGAAAATCTGAAATTTAGAACGAATGACGTCAAATAGTAAATAACAAAATCAAATTCCTGTGGATTCCGATTCTTTATACCGTTTCCAACATATATAATATAGCATCATTCAACATGATTCTGCTTATGTAGAAAATTTGTGCTCGATAAACCTAGTTTTGCAATAGTTTATGCTGAAATGTCGATTTTTAAATAAATTTGAAATCTTCATAAGATCGATTTTTATCGATTTTTAAAAATTTTAAACCAAAGGACGCATCACTGTTCGTTGTTCATACATCGTTACAAACAGATTTTTAAGAATTTGCTCGAGTTAGAGTATTGGAGAACATGTTTCTAGACTCTAAAAATCCTATAAAAACGCGAAGTCTATATAATTTATATAAAGTGAACATTCATCACTATTGCATGTAACATCAGAATTTAAGCTGCTTCGGTCGAATAGTTTATGAGTCATAGAACTATGCATTTTGTGAACTATGATATATACACACACATATATGTCCGGACAATTCTTTAACCCTTTTTCTTGACATTTGACATGAATTCTTTTTATGCGTGACAGCAAAGCTGTCTTAATAAGACAGTGAAATGATAATATTATTTTTACAACCGCTTTCGATCTTATCATCATTTAATATTTGCCATATAAACATGGTTAAAGATATGTTGAAACTGAATGAAATATGAAAATAATACATTTATTTTACGTTTTATGCGCAGGTGTCTACGTTTTTTTCTTACAAGAATCAAGTGATCAAGAAAATTGTAGGTTTTGGATAAAACAATCGTATAGTGGAAATTCCGTGGCATTGCCTCAATGCATTTCTCCGTCTCCACGTATTATTGAGCAAATATCCAGGATCGCAAATCGCAGATAAGAATTACGGGGAATTGGATCCCGTTGCGAAGGTACATCGCTTGGATTTCTCAAGTTGTTGTGAAATTCTCTAGATAGGCTTGGACTGTTATTCACACCAGGCGCAACGAACAATAATAGTGCATTAAGTTTCTAATATTATGTACAAGCACGTACAAAACCATGTAGATTTAAAAATTGTGCCTCCTTGGTTAATTTCCAGACTGAAAAAAAATCAAATATGCATACAAACTCTTTAAACATAACATTTATTTAATAAAATAAATAGTAATTTAACAAAAAACGATTAAAAAATATTTTTTTTCTAAAAGCTTGCAAGCAATTGTTTATTTCACTGATATACTAACAGCTTTTAGCATCGTTACCATTAAAAATTTATTTTGGTACCTTTGGATTGACGCTGATTCGGATATTATTGAAGCTATCAAGACATAACATTTTTCAAAAATGCTACTGGCGTGACGCAACACGTGACTTTCTCATCACGATTGTTTCTGGCGTCACGTTAGTGTTGTGACGTTATTATTGACGTTTTTTTCCATGATGAATGGTTTCAAAAATCTTATGTGAATGACTAACAATTTTTCAATTTAATATTTAATACAAATATTATTAGTAGATTTCTCATAAAACTCTCTGTATGTATCATACTATAAGAACTTAACTATTAGCTTACAGTCAATAAATAAAAGACAAAATGAATAAAATATTGTATTTATTTTTTCCATATTTCACGTAAAGTATTAGAAGGAGTGAACATTTTGGATTAGATTGTAATCCTAAAACCAGGATTTTAATGCAAAAGACATACACCAAATTTCATTGCGGTCCTTAGACTTTTTAAAAAATTATTGCACTTTCGGATACACAGACGCCAGACAGACAGACAGGAATGAGTGAATGTGTTTTTTCGCATCTAGGATACTCAAAACATGTATTTCCATTCAAATTCAGGAGTCAAATTTTTTTCGGATTGCAATACTTTCTCTTTTACATACTTTGTATGTGATGAGAAACTGAAAAAGTATAAATATCAATATCCAAGTTGTTGACCAGATAACCCTGCAAGTCTGTATTTATTTCAGGACGTTATTCCCCCACAAGAAGGTCGATTTCGGGGTCATACAAGGAAGGAAGGCAGCGCGCGATATCTTGACGACCTGGAGGCCACGAGGTCTCTGACCCCATCCTTCCCATGCTTTCTCACCTGATCGCGCCAACTCTCAGCCAGCACTCAAGCCTTCAGCCCTTATCCGTTCAGGCTCACAAGCAAGCCGTGCAAATCTTTTCCATCAATTTCGCACATACACACAGACGCACAAGCCCACAGCATTTCAATAGAACGAACAGTTCTGCCGTTCGTCGTCACGTTCAGAGCTCGGTATTTTCCTGTATGATTTTTATTGTCATATCTGAATTGTGGCTGCATGAGGCAGAGCATCACGCCGATGAAACTTATTGAGTTCCATTCGCCAGCGAGTACGTCAACATACACTCGCAGGAAACGAGACCGCCTAACGATTATCTGTCTCCTGGTTCCGCTGTATATATGCTGTGTTAATGGCAGCTTGCCTCGATAGAGTAATTTCTCAACTGCAGAGCAAAAAAAAAAAACAAGAAAAAACGGAATGAAAGAAGTGAAAGAGGTTGCGAGACAGGATAAGGTCATTGGGATTGGTATCCTCGGGAACTGGAACCGATAAAGCCAATCAGAGAACCAATTACTGGCTTGCAGCCACGAATGCAGAATAGGAATAGGTAGAAGACAAAATCCTAGCGAAATATAACTCAGTGCTTGAAGTGACGTATTATGACTAACCGTTTTGAAATACATTGTTCGATTCCTCTCGATCGACACCCGATCGGCCGGTTTCAAGTGACTGTCCGTACACATTGAACATATTCAACCATATTGGAAACAATGAACAAGAATAACCAGAAACGCCAATCTACAAACTCGATACATTTACACAATAACCAAATAGTTCATTAGCAACGATCACACGACGTACTCTGGTTGTTATTTTCAGGTTTACGAAGTTCAAAATCATTTGCTGTAGAATTTGAATATTATCATGCACTCATATAAATTGCGCCCATTCAATGCATATTTCCAGAATCTTACATGAGAATCACAGACAGACTTTTGAACAACACTTTGAAAAAAAAAAAAAATGAATCCTATTCTTAACCCATATTCTTATTTATTCCTCAAATGTTGTTTATACCTAAAACAGGTCTAAACCGTAAGGCCGCAACCCTGAGCGCTCTGCAGTCAAAACGGGAAGCGCCGCAACTTAATATCGATCCAGTAATTCTCGCGGCTCGTGGTGGTGCCGGCCTCATCGAGCTGGTAGCAGCTAGCACATAGCTACTATACCTCTTCATCCTCTACCTCGTCTTCCTTTTCCCTTCCTCGTCGACCTTTTACTCGTGGCTCGCAGTAGTCCTTTGCTTTGTAGCCCCTGACCCCACTGCCACCCGATGGTTTCCACGGTCTCTTCTGTTTCTCCATCCTAGCCCTTCCTTCGCCGACGAATCCGCGAGTGCAACGGTAGCTCACTTTCGAACTCCAAGCGACTGACTACCACCTACTACCCTCACTTTAGCTGGTGAGGGTTGAAGGAGGGAAGAGAAAACAACGTGAGAAAGTGAGATAGAGACTCAGTCCCAATCGATATGGCATTCTACTTATCTCCATTCGAGGTTCACTTACCCCTTGCCAATGTGGATGACCGACCGACCTATCGGCATAGAGAATCAACAGCAGCCTGAAATTCTCCAATGTCGAAGGGCCTGTATTTTGTTGTATTAGGCAAGAAGCCTTAGCATCCTTCCGCGTAAACCGCAGACCACGGCAAGTTGATATCATGGTTAGGCTTGTTATCGTATGGGTTAATGTAACCTACCCTTTTGGTACTCGAAACCAAACTTCTGGGACCCATGAAGCACTTGCAGGCACCGGATGCTTTTGGTCAGCATGCAGATCCAACGTTCCTGATACTACATGAGCTAACAACCTGTTTTCGATTGTTGGTGTCCTGCCAATATTCTTCCATGCCTTCATCCCCAGTGCCTCTAATTAAGCAGCGTAATTCACCAGTAGTCATCAATGAATCAAAAGTTTCCTTTTAGTAATAATGAGTAGTTATGAAATTGTGGTGATTGAAAAAAATTAAGCCAAATTGCAGTCGGTTACTGCATATGGTACTGCCACATATTTCTTGTTAGTTACAAACGTAACGAGACAGGTCCTTTTAACGACCCTGCGCCATATACTTGATAAAATAGCGTGCTTCATCAGTTGCATGGTTATTTCTGACTGTGTAGAGTATCAGTATATCCATAAAGACCCTCGTTAGTTTGCAAATTTCCGATTTCGAACAATGCCAGTCATCAAAACAAACCTACTGTGAAATAGGTACAATTTTGACCGTAAATTCATGTGACCAATAAAGCTCCCATACTTGTAGAAATGTATTAGAAAGTGAACGACTGAAGGCTCACAACAGCTGATGACCGGATGAAAGGAGATAGAACGCTATAATTCGAATAAGTCCTGTCACTTATTTCGTCAATTTATAAACGTAACGAGACAGGTTCTCGTCCCATCCAAGTCGGTACGGATCGGTAATAGCAGACGTAGATTGAATGACGTTCTCAGTACAGCACTCGTTGCATCGTCATTCAAGGTAATGGCGGAGGGTGGTCAAAGCGCGAGCTCATTTTACTGTCATTTTATACTATACTCGGAGGTGAGCGGTCAGTGTGTGTTGGTTGGCTGGCCAGCTCTCTCTCTGCCCGGTTGTGAGGTATTGTTCGGTCTACAATCCGTGGCGTCGGCGCGACTCACACGAGACCAGAGCCGCGGACGTCAACTTAACGCGCGCACGCTGTACTCGATCATAAATCACGTACGGCTTCCATTGCACCGCGATTTCCACGGGCTTCTTTCTCTCATGCCCTATGCCCATATCGCCCTTCATACCCGCAACGTGCCTGTTCAACGCAGTATAGGCGCTAAAATGACATCGTCTTTTTCTTTCTCGTGTTTCGAAGGTCCTGGCTATAATCTTTTTTTAAACAGGTGCGATAAATCGTTTGAAATGGGTCTAGAGGTCTAACGGGATAAAGACCCAAGCAAAAACAAAAAAGTTTCAAGTGCGTACATTAAAAAGCTTGTACCATGTAAAACAAGGAGATTAATTTTGATGATATATTTACGATAGAATGTAGACCTACTAACGCTCATATTCTCAATTAATCTGATGAATTCTTAGCGAATGAGAAATCCTGATCATTGCATGAGTTGCGACCATTGCACCGCGGATTCCACGAGCTTCTTAGTTTCCTTTATGTTCTTTGTCCATGTTACGTCCTGGCTATTTTTCCTCATATAATTAATATTCATTTAATTTCCATCCTGTTCAATATTCAGTCTCAATTTCTGCTAATGTTAATCCGTTTCGAAACTTCGTGCTTCGGTTATTGAACTTATGTATTTTTGCTGACCGCATGTATCGTGCGTTATCAGCATCTTTGGGCCGTTGCGAGATCCCCGAAAACCCCACTCAAATGCCGATTCAATCTTTCATCATTTTTGCATTCATTTCAATAGTCAGTCTTCAATCAATATCAAACAAACAAACATGTCATCAATACAATATTTCAAGCCCTAGCAGATCCAGCCACGGAACAAACCACCATCGAAATCACCAGTGGTTTTTTACAAAAAGTTCACTTAGAATTTTGACAAAACCACCACGAAAACCACTACTCCGAAATGCGTTTAAATCGAGGAGTGGTGGTTTACTAGGTGGTTATGTCAAAATTCTGTCGAAACCACCACGTAAACCTCCATTCCTCGATTTAAAGGAATCTCGGAGTGGTGACGTACGTGGTGGTTTTGTCAAAATTCTACGTGAACTTTTGGCAGAAAACCACCATAGTGGAAACGACCGTGATTCTATTGTGGTTTGTGCAGTGACCGGTTTTGCTAGGGAGCGATTGAGCGCCGCGTTTAAGTATAAGTTCATTATTAATCAACTACTAATTGTCATAAACAGTGACAATATAAGAAGGTTTACCTTGTTAAATTGGTGTTTTAAGCTGTTGAATTCAAATTAATAAATTCACATATTTTACGCGAGTAAATGCAAAATTTTCGTTTTAACCATTAATCGGACCACGGACCCTAAAATAGTTACCGTCTTCAGTGTCGACTGCCTGAGCCGTAACAGTCCGGGTCGCCCTTGATATCCGCAACGGGCCTGTTCAAGGCAGTATAGGCTTTAAAGTGACATTGTCTTTTTCTACTTCGTGTTTTAAAGGCCCTGGCCATAAACTCTTTTTGAACAGGTGTAATAAGTTGCTTGAAATGAGTCTAGAGGTTTAGCGAAATAAGGCACAAGTTAACATTTTAAAAATGTCACGTGTATACATGAAAAAGCTTGTGCCGTGTGAAAAATGGAAATCGAATCTGAAAATGTATTTACGATACACTGTAGACCTACTAACACTAACGTATCAATGAATCTAATGAATTTCTGGATAAGAAAACTGGACCGTTGCACCGCGATTTTCACGGGCCCTTGATACCTGCACGAAAGAAGTATCGTCTTTGCCTTTCTTGTGTTTCAAAGGTCGGGGCCATATATTTTTTTGAACAGGTGTAATAAATAGCTTAACTAATCTCAAATAAGTTGTCCGTACATTGAAAAGTTTGTACCACACGGAAAAAAATGTTTGGTTGTGACAACTCCGTTTCCACTTTGCTGTACACAATCTCTAAAAAATTAATTGCCTTAATCATATTGAATGGTAGACATAACTATTCACGATTAGTCCTCGCGAGATTAGTGAGGTTATCCAATCGTTGCGACAACCACTCGAATTATTGGGACTACTATTCGAATCGTCTTTATTACCTTTCGATCCGTCGGCCCTATCATTTGAGTTGTAAGGGAAATAGAATAATCGATTGGTTGTGTCAACTCATTTTTTTTTTCGCATGGTAACTAATCTTTTCGTTCCGTGCATGTGAGAAATCGAAAACGATTTTGTTAATTTATTCCCGATACAATGAAGACCCGGTAAATCTGGTGCTTATGATAAATTTAATAAATTATTACCGTGTGAGAAAACCTGAATGATGCTTTTGATATCGATTGGAACGATTACTATGTAAATTAAATTACAGGCAACAAATAACTGATATAGTATTTGGAGTTTCCCTGTGGAAAGTGTGCAACTGTTTCGCACAGGTGCCAGCTTCAATATAATCCCGGGGGATTGGTGGTTGGTGGGCGGTGGTTCTGGGACCCAGGGGATTGCACTATACGTACGAGACTATATGTAGTGTATGCAAGATCGAGCAGGAACAGCAGGAGCACGAGCGGCTCGTACGTCGCGTGGGTTAAGCTCGTTTTCGCGATATTTGCGAATTCCCCGGAGGGAAGGGTGATAGGGTTGGTTAAGAGGGAGGGTGGGTTCGCCCAGGTCGTACCGTAGGAGCCGAAGCCGAGACCGTCGCCGCTGGGACCGGTCAATTGCAATGCAACGTTAGTAGGTACCCGCCGTAGTTGCATGCATGTTGCTATATCACACTATGCCACCAACGTGGTATTACTTCGCAGATATATAGATATACATATATATATGCAATACATATATACGGTAACGGTATGCGCACGAGGCAATCCAGCTCTGTTCGTAGGGCATTTGAATACATTTTTTTTTCTACTTTACAGATACTTCCCAAATATATTTGCATCGATCCAAATAAAAATTTTTCTCTATGTATTTTTAAATCTACTGCTAACGGAAAAAGCCAACATCAAATTTTTGTGATTTATCAAGTCCCATTGTTTTTTTGAACAACTCAATCAAAGTACTTGAGACTGAGTGATAGAAGAAAGTACAAAAATATCTCCTTCTGTTTTTTTGTTTTTGTTAATATTTTTAACAACACGTTTTAATAAAGGTCTCCGAACTGCACACTTTTTTTTAAAAGAAAACTATCGTTATCGCATTGAATAAATGATCTGGAGGACTAAAATATAGGGAAACTTCCGCGGTCGTGTGTCGCAGAAAATTTTGAAACCTTGCACATTGCTTCCTCGTTATTTTTTGATTTTTACAAAGTTACCTCTATGAGGAAGTATGTTAATTGATCTTGGCTTCCTCATAGAGGAAGCTTTGTAAAACTCGAAAACTAATGATGAAGCAATGTGCAAGGTTCTACTTTGCATCTTTGTTTTTTCTTTTTAATTATCCATATTGTGTGCAGCTATGAAACACCGTTAAAATACCCTCACATTGCATTTTGATTAAGTACAAATTTTTATTTTACTCTCTTAACTCTTGCGGACACTATGAACGAAAATGTAAATTAAAAAAAAAATTCAAAATACCATAAAATCCGAACGACTTTACCGATCATCACCAAATTTCGTACGTAGCAGAGCTGTATGGTATTTTTCGACTGCAGAACATTTCAGTTTATTTGTTGAGATTCGACGGGATTTAGAGCAAAAATAAAAAATTGCAAAATTCTATAAAGTCGGGACCACTCTACCGATTTCGCTGAAATTCAATACTAAACATTATTTAACGTTTCTTTATTCATAAAGAACTATTTAGCTAAATTGGCGAACTTTTACGAAAGTTAGAGCGATCACGACATTTTTTTGAAAAATTAAAAATTCTATAAAATATGTATACATCGATACATACAATTCTAAATCACGTCAATTACAGAGGAGTCAATACGCTACTTGCATGCCAAATTTCAGCCCGATCCATCGTGCAGTTCGTAAGTTATAGACAATTGAATTTTCTGTGTCTGGAACACACACACACGCGCGCGCGCTCACACATACACACATATACATATTTTCTAGGCCACTTTTCTCGACGTTTTAAGTGATTCCGAGTATGTTAACATGAAAATGACGAAAATAAAATTTTCACAAAAACAAAGCTGCCTCTATGAGGAAGCAAAAAGTAGTTAGAATGGCGAAATTTGAATATGACCGTGAGTAAGGCCGATTTAGCATGAAATGTCTTATGCAACACATCTATATTGAAGCAGCTCTTAGAGCTCGCGAACATATGCTCGGCACGATCGCAAGCCCGATGTATTGCGTTTGCTAATCCCCAACATCGCTGACACTATAATACACTGCTTTGCAAACAGTGCTGCGTCGTCGTTGCTGTCGTTGGGTGCAAGGCTCCTAATGCTGCAGCCTCTCGTTTGCCACTGCGGCGTACAGTTACAGTTAGTGGGCTTGCATTTGCTGGTGTAGCATACTACATTCGACCTCTCATCTGCCCTTCGGTACTCGCTGATGCAAACCTGAAGTCCTCTTCCTCGCGTTATCCTGTACTCAGACAGTTCTCTCGAGTGAGTACGCGGAACGTAGCAGTTGCAAGGGCTGTATGCTCAGTCCTGAGGTCGACTACCGTGGTTTCAGCGACTATGACACCGAGTGTCAATCGCCCATGACCATTGCTGCCCCTATGCCAGTTGAAACACTCTAGTAGACATGTTTGACCTGCCATCCTAGTTGCGAACCAAAGGCGCTGGTCGGGTGGAATTTGTCCGTCCTTCTGGAATCCCGATTCGATTACCAGACATATTGCCTGGAGACCAGAAGACATATGAATAAGTCCTGCGAGTTGTTTGAACGGTATACCCTTCCTGATGAATAGGCATGACACTTCATGGATTTTTATTGTGAAATGAGAGCTTTAATGATTGGGAGATTTTTCGTTGTCAGCTTTTTAAATAGAGATTTAACTGTTCATGATCCAATCTTATCCAATCGTTACAGGTTGAGAAAAACATACATCTGTCAAAAATAGGACACATTCATGTCTGCTTTGACAAGACAGCTGGCTTTTTCAAGAATAATCGATAAATCAGACCTTTCGACGTAACTCTACTATTCATGCAAGTTCATCACAATGACGTCACCCCAGAATCATTGATGAAAACGCTGTAAGATTCGATAGCTGTTGGCAAAAACAGTAACTGCCAAACTTGATTATAAGCTAAATTATCAAACTGCTCTGAAGCTTAGTTAGTTACTAATAGTTACTCTACTATTCATTCAATTTCATCACAATGACGTCATCTGAGCATTATTAATAAAAATGCTGTAACCATCAAGAGCTGTTCGCAGAAACACTAACTGCGAAGCTTCATTATAAGCTGAATTATCCAACTGCTCCGAAGCTTATTTTCTCTTTCGATCGTTTGTTCGGACCTTCCACATATAATAGCGTTCATAGACCTTATTTCGTTGACGCGTTTCGTTCTTTAGTATACAATGTAGTACGAGAGTACGAATGTAGTACGTATCCACCATGCACTCGGTACATGTCATGGAAAAAACATAAATGTGTCATAAATAGGACGTATATTCATGCCTGCTTTGATGGAACAGCTTTCTTTTTCAGAAATAATCGACAAATCAGACCTTTCGACGCAACTCTAGTATTCACAAGTCCGTTGGAATGACGCTATTCCAGTATGATTGAAGCAACCGCTGCAAAACTCAATACCTGGTCACAACAGTTACGGCGAAGCTTCATTATAAGCTGGATTATTCAAGTGCCCAGAAGCTCTGTTAAGCTTTTGGTCGTTTGTTCGGACCTTCCACATATAATAATGGCATTCATAGACCCTGTTTCGCTGTAGCGTTTCGTTCTTTAGTAATCAATCTAGTACGAGAGTACGAATGTAGTACGTGTCCACAGAACACTCGGTACATGGCATGGAAAGAACATAAATGTATCCCAAACAGGACTCATTCATGTTTGCTTTGACAAAACAGCTTTCTTTTTCAGGAATAATCGACAAATCAGACCTTTCGACACAATTGTACTATTCACGAATCCGTTACAATGACGTCATTTCAGCATCGCTACAACAAACGCTTCAATACTCAATACCTGTTCATAACTATAGTTACTGCAAAGCTCCATTATAATCTGAATTATCCAAGTGCCCAGTTTTGCTTCCAATCGCCAGTTCGGTCCTTCCGGATCCAATTGCATTTACAGGCCTTGATTCGGTGCTGCGTTTTGTTATTTAGTAATGAATCTCGTACGAGTGTGCGAATATATACAAATGTAGTACGTATTCGCCAAACACTTGATACATGGCATGGAAAAAACATGAATGTATGAAAAATAGGACACATTCAAGTCTGCTGTGACAGAACAGCTTTGTGGTTTTATTATAAATAGTTGTCAAACCAGAACGTTCGACATAATTGTACTATTTAAAAGTCTGTCGGAATGACGTCTTTTCAGCATCGCTACAGCAAATGTTGTAAAAGTCAATACCTGTTTACAACTATAGTTACTTCAAACCAAAATTGTGTACACGATGGCCGACGTTATGGAGTCATTTGCCACTAGGGCGCAAACGATTCGCACTGGTACTGAAATAACACGAGTCGTGGATCACCTACGCGTACACGTCGCATTTACTATTTTTTTATATACGAGCGTGCAAAGTTCGATCTCATTGTAAGGGGAACAGTGACTGCCCGAGAGGGGTTCGGGGGGCGGAGCCCCCGAATGTAAATATACAAAAATGTTCAGCTGAAAATTCGACAACATTTTTTTCATGATCATCCGACAACAAATAATATTTTTTAAATAATTTACTCCATATACTGTTATTATTATGAAAATAATTTGCACTGAATTTGTCGTCGGTAATAGAGTTCTTCCATTTTGGTGATTATGTACCATCTTCTGCTCTCTTCCTCTCTCGTTATATGATGCTATGGTATTGTGTCGGTGTGTTCTTTTAAATCGCGTTATTTTGGCGCGTGTTTTTGTCGAATCATGTTATTTTTACATGTGTTTTTTTTAAATTGCGTTATCTTGGCGTGTGTTAATTTGACGTGTTATTGTGACTTGGAACCGGCGAATAGCCGTAGTTTGATCGATGTACATCGATGTCGAGCGATTTATTTCGAAAATTCAGAAAACTTTGAAAATTTAGAAAACTTAAAAAATTTAGAAACCTTTGGAAGTTTTGAAAATTTCGAGGCATGACGATTTAGTTGTGGGATATTTTGGTGTGGGATATTTTTGAGCGGGATATTATTTTTTGGATCAAATTTTGGGTAACCAATTCGAATAGTTCGAGTATCTGAAATATCCGGCTAGTCCGAATAATTCGAGTACTCGGATAATCCGGACAGTCCGGATAATTCTAGTACTCGAATAATCCGTATAGTCCGGGTATTCGAGTAGCTCGGGCATCCGGATAGGCTCGCAATGCCCTGCTATTCGTATAGGAAGTGTCGAATCCGTCAAGTCCGGATAGTTCGAGTTATCCGACCGTTCAATAAAATTCAAGTACTATTTTCAACACCGCTACAGCAAACGCTGCAAAACTCAATACCTGTATATAACTACAGTTACGACAAACTATCATTATCAACTGATTTATCCAAGTACCCAGACGCCCAGTTTTGCTTTCGATCGTTCGCTCGATCCTTCTACATATAATTGCATTCACAGACCTTATTTCGTTGCTGCGTCTCGTTCTTCGGTAATGAATGTGTACTACATTCATTACAGAGAACTCACGCATCGCGAAACTATCGAGAGGGCTTAGCGGTACCCGCCAAACTCTGGGTACATGGCCTGGGGCCTGCAGCACGTTATTCATCCCTACACTCGTAGCACTATACTTCGAGTGAAGCGTTTCTAGCAATGAATACAGTCCCTTGTACAGCTCTGCATTGTTCAACCTTTTGTGCAATTCTCTACCGATCGTGCATGTGTCGCAGAGTTCATACCGATCCACGAGACTCTGTGAGCATACCGGTCCCGTGAATCCTACACCCGATAAAACTTCAGACGCGGAGATCACTTGAGTGCTTATGTAGGCAGGTTTTTGTCAACCGATTCTTGACACTGCCATTGCTCAAAATTTTTCATCGGCAAGGTTCCGCCTATCAAAGAAACGAATGGAGTGTGAAGAGAATACGAGCGACGGAACATTGCAATAAAGGAAGGGAGACCTCTCGTGATCTTTTATTCCTGGAGTCTTTGTCCAATTTTCTTATTATTCAAGCAAAGTGTCATCGTGGTTGTCGTTTTATCATTCATGGACATGTGAGCTTACTGCAGATATGAAAATTCGGAGGAATGATGGTCACCTAAACACAAATTGGAAGTATCTTATGGAAAAAAAAATTGAAATTCTGAATTATCCTCTTTACAGCTGTCTTTAAATTTTATATGAGGAAGCAATGTGCAAAGTTCAACTTTGCATCTTTGTTTTTTCTTTTTAATTATTCATATTGTGTGCAGCTATGAAACACGGTTAAAATACCCTCACATCGCATTTTGATTAAGTACAAATTTTTATCGTACTGTCTTAACTTTTGCGGAAGTTATGAGCGAAAATGTACATTTATTGAAAACTTTTAAATGCCATAAAGTCCGAACGACTCTACCGATCATCACCAAATTTCGTACGTAGCAGGGCTGTTTGGTATTTTTCGACTGTAGAACATTTCGGTTCATTTTTGGAAATTCGACGTAATTTAGAGGGAAAACATTTTTTTTCGAAAAATTTAAAATTCAAAATTTAATCTTCGATTTCTGGAACAGACACACACACACCCGCGCGCATGCAAATACATACAGACATATTTACTAGACCACTTTTCTCGATGTTTTAGGTGATTTTGTGTATGTTAACATGAAAATCTAAATAAAAAAATTTCACGAAAACAAAGCTTCCTCTGTCAGACAGCAAAATTTCGCGTTATGAAAGAAAGCTTTGTAATTGATGATTTATCGTACAGTCACAAAGGATAAACCGGCGTTATTTGATGTTGTTGTACAAAACGATCACCAGCATCTGAAAGTTTTATGGCAAAGCAGCTCGTTGTATCACACTTATCGTTTTTTCATTATTTCCATTACTATGTATGACATGCGTGCGATGCTCTGATAGCCAAGCCTGTAAGGAAAAAAGCGACAATGACCAATTAGCTTCAGGTCTGGCCAGTTTTAAAGTTCTAGTTAATATGATTATCGGCAGGGAAAAGAAAGGTTGACATGGTGCTGGTTTTAATACAATAAAGTAGGTAGCAGCGGCATGAGAAAAAAATCCATGCCATGTACTATATTTCAAAAAGTGTCTGGAAGCTTCCTCGGTTCGTGGTGTCTGTGTCATTCCTCGGGTACAGACTGCTGGTAGACAGACTGGACCACCACAACGACGGTTCCGTAGTACTGTGAGCGTTGAGTGGCTGATAAAACGTTTTAAAATGCAATTAAGAGCCCTTTAATATGTATCGAAAGTCTCCCGGACACGACGCGCCTTGCTTCAATAGCAAAACTATTATTTTATGAATTTTTTCTTTACATTTTTCAATGCTTCGCTGTGACGCTTCATTCGGGAGGATTTTTTTATCGATCACTTCAACGATTCGCTTAATACGACCCGATTAATAGCTTGATCGATTGAGCTAATTTGTGGCAGAACCCTTTTTGCAGTCATAAAAGCATTTCTTGGCTCTTACAGCTGCGCGTTTAGCTTTATTAATACATCGTAAAAGGGATCTAAAAGTCGCGCATTCCCGAGTGCCCGTTTATAGCCGCACGTGGGTTGCCCACCGGATGTGAAGTGAAGCAAACGTAGAACTCTAGCTTCTCGTTTCGCTAAAGTGCTAACTCATTATGATTTTATTGGGGTATTACTCCTGTCTGTGTATAACATTGTGATTCGTGCATACTAAAATAAAAAATAATGAGTTATATTAGAGTCATTGACTGAACCTAGCTTATAACCTCCATTCTCGTCTTTTTTATTGTAACATTGATATTCTAAACCTGCAGTTGATTTATTTCTATTTTCTACTGTGTCGAATGGATATAAAGTTTGATCTCATTACATCCTTGGCAAGATTTGTGATTGCAGAGAGTCCTCAAGAAGCGTTGTAAAATTATATTTCAATAATTATAAAATACTAAACAGTATATTTTCTAAATTTCTGGGAAAAACGACAATTACGAGGTATAATTATACAACGACGCTAAATTTATGTTTCCATTGGAAATCGACACATATTATTTTCACATTCACTCATTCAGTCTACAAATACATTTCAATCGGAGTAAAATGACGGAGTAAATATTCAAAGGTGACGCGATTTTTTCTACCTTATTACGGTTATCTGTCGAAGTCAACATATTCTCGCAGAAATGTACTTATCTGAATAATGCGTGGGGTAAAGATGGCTCATTCCGCCCCTGGATTATCCTCGTAAACACGGGACTGATAACAAAGAGGCGATGATATTCGTGCCCAAAACAGTATTTGCCAATCGGCCTTCTGTACAATTAATCCAATGGCGGTCTCTTGTTAATCGAAAAGCGTAGTAAGTACTTCCAGCCTCGATGATGGTCCCGGAGCGAAAGAGAGCGAGACATCTCCGAATTCTAGCAAGTAATCCCAATCAGGGGTGGGGGCATTGAGCGGACCCTCACACGTCAATTGCCGATCGATTGAATGATAGGAATCCGTTGCGTTAAACCCAAACATCAAGATGTCCGGAGTTTTACATCGAAATACCTGTTCTCATCTTACAGCGTTACTCTTAGATTAGCTTAAACAGTCTCCAGAAAAGAAGACAGAAAAGAGACCCCGGATCCTCTTTCAATAGCCAGGGTCCTTTTGGAATAATCGGGGCGTGAGACAATTTATTCAGTCCCAGAATAGTAATATGTTAGAATAGAGTGTCCCAAAAAAAAATTTTGTTTTTTTATCTCTCGGCTGTTGATTGAAAAGTTGAAATGCATGCAGAAACACATTTCTCTGGAAGGGAGGCTCTGTAGCTTATTTTTTAAAAGTCCCTCACGCGAGATTTGTATTTTAATTTTTATTAAAACGTAAAGAATGTATGAAATTTACAGAGTAGTATTTATTTTCGAAAAATTTATTTAATAAACCTTACCGTCGGTCGTAGTAGGTTGCTGCCAATGATGTAAAGATGTACGAGCGGTACAGTCCGCCTAAACGTGAGATTCGGAGCGTATTTTGAACACTTCTCCATGCGTTAGAAATTTCAGAAAAATCAAGCATATGGAAGGTGCTAAAGAAATTCATTTGGTATAATAATAATTCTAAGATGTTATTAACAAATTGATGAAAAAAGAAATGGTTCAATGATTTATCCGTCAACCTAACTTTTTTCTCAATAAAAATGAATCTCGCATGAGCGACCTCTAAAAAATTGGCTACAGAGCTCCCCTTCTACTAAAACGTATTTCTGCATATATTTCAACTTTGCCATCAACAGCCGAGAATTTTTTGTTTTTTTTTTTGGGACACCCTAATGTAGAATAATCAGGCCCTTAAGAGGATTTCGATTATTTAGGAACTTGGAAATGTTCACGATCTAGTCCGCCTAAGAATAGTCAGAGCCTAGAATGAATTCTAGTCCAACTTGGAATAGTTTTACTTATAGTCAATCAACTTATACCGATGTAAATACTTGAAAAAGCTGGAAATGTTTTCACATCTAACTTGAGTGAGCGAACCGTGTTTGGATGTTTCCAATGCAGCAGCATATCGATCAGCGATATCTATAAAGCATTGAGAGTCAATAATAAAAATTCCCCGGTTCGTTATGCAATATAAAAAATCGCATGACACAGTCGCTGTCGTGTAAAGCGTTAATAACAGCGAATAAAAGCATGATTGTAGAGAAAAAAAGCTTTTCTTCCGTCGTATCTTCGTCTTTATAATTCACAGAGTTTCTTGTATTGCTCTGTCGTTCGTCTTTGCCGAAGGCTGCTTATATTTCACTCTTTTTCCGTGTCGCGCAAACTCACCCCATTCGCTCATCTCCTTCTGTCTGGCGTATAATACCAATTTCTGTCTGGGATCTAAACTGCCTTTCCTCTTATCTCGATATTTCTCTGTACCTGTACTATTTCCTCAAGCTTTACACTCGGCTAAACAAATAAATGGAGTCGGCTTCCATCCTGGTGGCGAGAAAATCGTTCAGGTCAAAGGGATGCATTTACACAAGGAGTGAGCTCACCCCCGACTGAATTATGGAAGAAAAATTGTGAATATAGAGCTTCTATCTACGATCGATAATACGATTTAAATTTTTCGTCCAACAACAACTCTGTTTTTGACGTTATTTTGAAACATTCATTCCAATGGCTCGTGAAAAAAATCTTGCAAATTGTTTCCTCATTATTTTTTGCTTTCTACAAAGCTACCTCTATCAGGAAGTATGTTGATCAATTTTGGCTTGCTCATAGAGGAAGCTTTGTAGAAAGCCAAAAAAAATGCAACCAATTTGCAAGGTTCTACTTTGCAAGCCTGTTTATACAGGGAAGACATTTTTATAAAAATTCAAAGTGACGTAAAATTTTTACCACTCGACCGATTTGTGTAAAATTGTTACTCAAAAATGGTGTAATGATAGTCCATATGTAAACTAAATTGAAACTCGATATCTAGTAATTTGCATGAGCAAGCGCCCGAACGAGATTTTTTAAATAATTCAAAATGCCATTAAATTTGAGCCACTCGACCGATTGGTGTCAAATTTGTACCAAATATCTTTTTGAATCGTCGTCTAAGTGTGAAGAAAATTTGAGGTAAATTTGTGGAAAATTTCAAATTTCTATTTTTTTTCCTGAAAGCTTTTTTTTTTTTGTTCACCGAAACCGAAATTTTCTGACACGTCAACTGTTAATTAGACTGAAATCTTAATGATAAATCAATAATCGTGAAATCATATCGGCAATTGCAGCCGGATATCTCAGAATTTGCATGAGTTATAGTATCAGACATTTTTGAAAAAGTTCAAATTGTGATAAAATCAGAACGACTCGACAGATTCTCAGAAAATTTGGTACAGATAATGTTTTACTGGTAGTCCATTTATGTACAGAATTCCAGCCCTGTGCCTCTTTAATTGCGAAAGTTATAGCGTCAAAACGATTTTTTTTGTAATTCTCAAAAATCTGTGAATTCTAAAGTTTCGAACCGATTCACGTCAACTACAACCCTAAACGGAATTCTATGATACACTTGCATACAAAACTTAAAGCGCATTCATCGAAAACTGCGACAGTTATCGTTTAAGCAACGAAATGTGCACATACACACACACACACAGGCATTTCGCAGAAACCTCTTTTTTCGACGTTTTGGATCATTCTGAGTGTACTGACAAAAAAAATATCGAAAAAAAAGTTTTCGGGAAAACAAGGCTTCTTCTATTCGGAAGCAAAAAGAATTGGCGCTTGATCAAAAACGTTGAAACCTCATTACAAAGATAACCAATGATTTATCAAAATGATAAAACCGCATAACATATGATTTATCATTTTTTATCATTGTATCACACGTGTGAGTTGTCAGACAGGACGAGAAGTACCAAATCTCGCTACATGAGCCCTTCTCTCGACCGTTGATTGCCTTCTAATTTCGGCAAGTCATTATCCTCCCTCAGCTCATCCCAAAGCGTTGGATATCCAAATACGAAAAGCCTCACCACGGTTCGTAACCCAGACAGTGGGCCTCATACCATGTTGCCTTTTCCCATGTGTCCTGCTGGTGCTTTCATCAGACGGAATCTCGAGTGATGTCTCGAGGCGGTTTGAATGAAACGAGCTAACCACAAGTGAGGGAATCCCGTCCACGAGTATAAGCACATACGCTCATGAGTGACTCTAGCGTATATGCTTCCACACGCGCAAATATACATACGGAGGGAACAGCAGACTCAGCAGCAGGATATTACGAAGGCAGGTGTGTACGTCGCTTAACAAACAAGGAGTGATTAATAATGGAGCTCGTTGGCCTTGCGATAACGCGCAGTAGGCAGGGAGAGAACAGAGCGGAGAGCAGTACCCACAGCACCGCCACCAGGGGTCTTGTCGTCGCTGTGTGTCATCCCCCAAGGCACCTCCCGGTCCTGCTCACTCTGCTTTCACACTGCTCTCACCCTATTCTCACTCTACTCTCCTGTACAACCTCCCGCCCCCCAAAACTCAGCTCATACTCCACGCTCCCAAAACCCGCGGTCCGCGAGTGAAGCCCGAGTGGCAACAACGACCCACCGGAAATTACATTTCACCGCGTGCTATACTATAGTTATAGATGGTAGTACCATATCGTCTATAGCGCCTCATTCGCCATGACTATACATCGGAGATGGGTATAACGCGTATAGACGAGCTGATGCCCCGATTTGGATTGCGCTATAGCCTATCTACAATGGGAAGCGTAATGCTATAGTGAACCGATAAATCGATTGGGGCTGGTTTTCGATAGAAAAAAAAGAGTAAGCTCGATGAACAGCAGAGGGAGAAAACGCGGTGGATGGTTTGTATAATAGGGATACGGGGGACTTTTTGGAAGGCACTTGAGTAATGCGGTTCAAAGGATATGAAGAGGTACAGTTCAGGTTCTGTAGTTGATGCAGATATGCACAACGAAAAAGCGAGGTCATGTTTTATTCAACGTTGGAGTATCGATTGCATATAGTATGAAGGACTGTATTGATTATTCATTATTAAATGAACGGTACATTTTTCGTTAGCGAGCCATGAAAGATCCGAATATAGTCTGGATTCAGAAATTTTCATGAAAACTGGTAACTATGATCATGTTGATTTCGGACAATCATTGTTTGTTGTATTTTTTTTTGCAGTATCAAGATTATTTTGTTCTTCCAGACGGCTAACATTTATCAGTCTTGAGTCTTGTTGAAGCTCATCTAGTCGCAAAGTCAGGAAGATGCTGGAGGTAGAGGCCTGATCAAAGACTTTCGAAGGCTTCTGTCTTCTTCACTTACTGTCTTTCGTCTTCGCCATCTCTTTCTGTTGGCAACGTCCTCGAGACTCGATTTAATCCGCTCCATTAGAGACTAGTTTTATCTCTTCGAACTCAGTATCCCTCTGTCTTTCCTGTCTCGTTCTTTTTACCAGTTTCTTCTCATTGCTTGAGCTGTCTGGAATCACTGGCGAGAGTCCACGACTTTATTATTAAACGGGGTGCAAGACTCAATGAAGGCTTCTTTGAGGTCGATCCGGTGGCTTCGTATGCGTCCCGGCGATGAGACACTTGTTCTTTCAGCTGCTGTTACACGGAGTACTCTCGAGATAATAGATCTCGGTTTCGATTAGCGAGAGTGAAGGGAATAATTCACTTTTCACGTTGGCCTCTGAGTGGAGATCAATGATGCTCTGGGACGCTATATGCTATAAATGTTCCATACAAATTCAAGCAAAATTTTTTTTCAAAGGGCCAAGAGTTTATTACCCCTTTTTTCTATTCTTTGCTAGAACTAACCTCTACCTTACATTCATCCGTTATCATTAGAGGCTGCATGGAATTATACTAGCAATACGTCAGAGATCCCGATCAAAAAAAAAATATATATATATGCAAACTTCTATTTTGTATGAGGAAGTATGTTGATCAATTTTGGCCTCCTCATAGAGTAAGCTTTGTAAAGAGCAAAAAATAATGAGAAAGCAATTTGCAAGGTTCTACTTTGCAGGCTTGTTTATATTTGATATATTAAAAAGGCGTTAATGAAGGGAGTTCATGATTTATTGATAAAATAAAAATATGATAACTCTTGCTGAATGAGGAAATGAAGACTTTGTAAGGTTGTTCATTCTTTTGAGGCATTTTTCTTAAAATTCAAAGTCTCATAAGCTCTTACCGCTCGATGGATATGTGTAAAATTGTTCGTCAAACATTGTGTAATGATAGTCTATATGTAAAGTGAATTGGAACCCGATACCTAGTAATTTGCATGAGCAAGCGCTCGAACGAGACATTCAAAATGCCATAAAATTCGAACCACTCGACCCCTTGGTGATAAATTTGTACCAAACATCTTTTTAAATGGTCGTCTAAATGTGAAGAAAATTTCAGATAAATTTGTGGAAAATTTCGAAATTTTTTTGTTTTTTTTTTTCGTAAAAGCTTTTCTTTTGTTCACCAAAATCGAAGTTAACTGACATGTCAACAGTTAATTAGACTAAAATCTTAATTGAAAATCAATAATCGTGAAGTCATATTGGCAATTGCAGCCGGATATCTTTAAATTTGCAGACATTTGGAAAAAAAATTAAAATTGATATAAGATCCGAACAGCTTCACAGATTCTCGCGAAATTTGGTACACGTAATGTTTTACGGATATTCCATTTATATAAAAGTTTTTGGCACGGTGCTTCTTTAATTGTCACAGTTATAGCGTAAAAACGATTTATTCAAAATTTGAAAAATGCTGCAAACAGAAAAATTCTCAACCGATTCACGTCCACTACAATCCCAAACTTTTTTATATGATTACCTACTTCGTGCCAAATTGTAAGAAAATCCGTAGAAAATTACGACAGTTATCGTGCGTACAAGGAAATCTGCACATACACACGCACACACACACATACGGACATTTCGAAAAAACCATTTTTGTCGATGTTTTAGAACATTTTGAGTGTCCTGACATAAAGATCTCGAAAATTTTTTTTTCAAGAAAACAAAGGTTCCTCTATGAGGAAGCAAGATGAATCAGTAAAGTAAAAAAGTAAATTTTCTTTGTATGGTTCCAATTCATCACTCAACCTTCCCTTTGATCCGATATCCTGGGCTTTGCCCTATGCAGCCCCAAAAAAATCTATTGCCAATAGAACCAACAGTGATGCTCACTGGGGAATAGTCGGTGCTCTTGATCTCCATAGATCCGGAGTACTTACTAATCTCTAGTCTGGTAGAGCCTCCAAAGTATTCAAACAAAAATCTAGACTCCACCTGTGTCTACAAGCATCTGTGCAAGTTTTGTTAAGATTAATTGTGAGGGCTGCCTGCACAATCGTTACACAGATATTGGATAAGAAATGTCTGTATTGGGTAAGAATTCCGCTTCCTATGAGAAACGGCGTGGTCATGTTTAACCGATGAGATTTTACGCAATTCAAGGGATGGTATAATTCAAGACCGGGATATTAGGCGTATATGCGTAAAGGAAACGAAGAAGAAGGGTTTTGGTAGAATGGAGGTCTTAAGGGGTCCTCAGGGTCTCGCACTGTATGTTGAACCTTGCAGAGCGGGACTCGTGGCGCGAGTAGTGTGCACAGAGTGAGAGAGGGAAACTGGGAGCGATAGCGGGGGTGTGTGCTCACATTGCGGGGACAAAGAGCTGCTCTCTCGGAGTAGAGCGATTAGCACGGCCCATTGCCCGTCGCTAGTGGCATACAACGACGACCCTGTTCAACTTGGACCGCTTCCAACCATCCGGGCTATCCTTTATGTCGGAGCATGCACACAGGAGTACGAGCGAGCGAACAAGCGAGCAAGTAAGCAAGCAAGCAAGCAAACTGGCACGCCGATGTTCCTTCCCTCGGGCGCACGCGAGAGCAAAGTCTCACGACGATGTGCCTCTCCGCTAGGCACAAGTTCCTTGAAAGTATTTCGGCAATGTCCCGTGGCAAGAGGAGAGATGCGATGTGATGCATGTGCAAACGTCTCTTACGAACGAAAACATACTTTTGGTTATAATCGTGTGGAGAATGCAACAAGGATGTAATGTTATGGCTGTGGACCGTGCTGTTAACTGTTATTGTTGACAGCCGCTAATGGTTATGATCCGTGTAAGATAAATTTCGTCTATTTAGATCTTCCATGACTTAAAAAAGGACGTCAATCAAAACTCCTGAACTTTTAGTGAACTCTACGTAGGTCTAGATAACTTTAATTTGATTTGTAAGTGTTCTTATTAATTTGTCTACATCTGAACTTTGACTGGGTACAGATCTTCTTGTATTGTTGGGGTCCTCATTCCAGCCCATTAATGTCCTACCTAAAGGCTTTTTATAGATACGACATCGTTGATCATTGATGATTTAGGAGACATTTGTTCTGCTTGTGAAGAAGAAAGTGGAAACACTTGACAAAGGTTGTTACCGTTGTCGGGTGATTAATTGAATCAATGATAATTGACTATTCCGTGATTGTTAGTAAACGAATTATGGAGTGTCGAAGACATTTCGATGTATAAAATGCCTTTTATCAACGTTGGTAAGAAAAATCATGTTAAAAAATTTAGTTGTGAAAGATACCACTGAGTGTCAAAATTTATCGTTTTCTTTACTTGAAGGGCTTTTTAGCCTCTTTGCTTTCAAGATTAATAATTCGTCAAGTAGATCGATAAATTACCGTGAATAAGCGAACGCCAACAATATGATCACAAACTATTGAGAATCTTAATCAATCTCATGACTGAGTACATTCTTTTTATCTGATAGAAGATCCTATCGGCGTAGAATGCAAACATTATTCAAAGATTCACGATTAATCGATCACTTGCTCAGTATCATTAATTGCCGGGTCGTGTGTATGATACCATCTGCGAATAAGAGTATCGCCTTTGCTTCTATATGGATGATTTACAGTGCTTCGTTATTTTACCGGAGACTAACTCGATAAAACAAAAAGACCGGAACTTTCAAGACTCCTTGAGACTTGCGTGCCATCCTCATCGAAGAATGATCGACACGCGTTGTCGTTTTCAGGAACGAGACCCTTCAACCCTCGCAAAGTTTGCATATTTCGCATTCCACAAAAACCAGCGACAGGAGTGGCAGCAACCTAACCTAAAGACTTATACCAAGATACGTATATACCATATACGAGGCGTCTTAAAAAATAGAGGAGTGAAATTTTTATATTTTTTGATTGACATCGAGGAACTTAGAAAACGCGGGTAAAAGAATAAAAAGTAAGAAGTCGGAGACAAGGAACAGGAGAGTGGAAAAACGAGAGGGTGACTCGTGGTAAGAATTTCTACCATCGAGGGTTGAGGAAGACGAGGTGCACTTAACGTTCAGGGAGTTAAGGGGCAGTGACGACGACAAATGTTGAGAGATGAGAATAAGGAAGTACGAGAGTATGAGAGTCAAGGTAATGAAAGAAAAAAAGGCCTCAGGGAAAAGGGAGAACTGGATCGGCTGAAGTCTGACGGTGAGACAGAGTTAGGTCCAGACACTAGAGTTGTCAATGGGGTTATTTTACCAAAATATGTAATTTTCATTTTTCCTAAGTCTTCCCCATAATATGCCTGAATTATTTTCAAAAATCTGGAACGATTACATTCGCATATGCTTTTAGAAAAAAGGCGGACGATTTTAAGTAGATCAGGACATTTTTGCTCCCTCGTAGAGGAAGCTTTGTTTTCGTGATAATTTTTTTTTTTCGAGATTTTCATGTTAACATACTCAAAATCACCTAAAACGCCGAGAAAAGTGGTCTAGAAAATATGCCTATGTGTGTATGTGTGTGTGTCTATGTATGTTCCAGGCACAGAAAATTCAATTGTTCATAACTCACGAAGGATACGGTGGATCGAGTTAAAATTTGGCACGCAACTAGAGCATTGACTCCTCTGTAATTGACGTGATTTTTGATTAAATGTATCGAAGTATTCAGTTTTTATAGAATTTTGAATTTTTCAAAAAAATGTCGTGATTGCTCTAACTTTCGTAAAAGTTCGCCAATTTAACAAAATAGTTATTTATAAATGAAAACACGTTAAATGATGTTTGGTATTGGGTTTCAGCAAAATCGGCAGAGCGGTTCCAATTTTATAGAATTTTGAATTAATCGAACGAACGAATTTTTTCTCTAAATTACGTCTAATCTCAACGAATGAACCAAAATATTTTACAGTCGACAAATACCATACAGCCCTATTACGTTTGAAATTTGGTGCTGACCGGTAAAGTCGTTCGGATTTTATGGCATTTTTAATTTTTTAATAAATGTACATTTTTGCTCATAACTTCTGCAAAAGTTAAGAGAGTAAGATAAAAATTTGTACTTAATCAAAATGCGATATGAGGGTATTTCGACGATGTTTAATAGCTGCACACAATATGGATAAGTAAAGAGAAAAAGAAAGACGCAAAGTAGAACTTTGCTCATTGCTTCCTCGTATAAAATTTGAAGACAGCTGTAAGGAGGATATTTTGAAATTTCCAGTTTTAACAAATTTACCTCTATGAGGAAGCCAATATAAATAATAAATGTTTTCCTTGTAGAGGCAGATTTGTTTAAAAGTGAAATTTTAAAATATCCTCTTTACAGCTGTCTTCAAATTTTAGATGAGGAAGCAATGTGCAATGTTATCTTTTTTTAGACCTAGGGCTATATCAATATGGAGTATTGTATCATTGTCTAAATTTTTTCGGGACAGGACGTTGTTTTTCTCTCACGAATCCTACTTCGATGGATGTAGTTGTAAAAGAATCTGCAAGAAAAATAAGTAGTTAAAAACTCATTAGCTACTTTTCAGAGACTATTTAATCAATAATTGAAAGAACCTTTGAAACGGCTCGTTAACTATCGCTAACAATTCTACACATTGAATATTTAATTATGAATTTATTGAGTTGAATTTTTATCGCAATGAAGGGATGTGAAACGGAAGGCACCGTCGGACGTACAAATAACTGCAGTCCATCAAGCAGAAGTTTTTATTCCAATGTAAAAAAGAAATAGCGTTGTTCGACGAAGCGTGAATAATTAAAAGTCGATGGGAGCAGTTGGAATATAGAAAAGAAAACCTGCAGCTACACTTCGCATTACCGTGTACGTTTAAAAAGTATTCGCTTGATTTGGCTCAAAGGACAAAGGGTTAAAACAACGACGATTTCATGGTTTGTTATTCAAAGAAGGACAAAAGAAAGGAAGAAGTCAGGATATCGTCCTCTTTCAGTTCTATTGTTGCAGATCATGGAGAACAAACGGAGTGGAAATGGAACATTTTGTTCGCAAGAAGGTGAAAGCTTGTAATTACTAGTAAGCGCAGAGTCAGAAGCAAGATTGTTCCCTTCTGCTTTTCCCAGGCAAGCACTCTGAACTGCCACTGGGGTACCATTAGCAGATTGCATCTTCCTTTTGCGCCTAGTACACAGCAAGCTTTCAATTTATCTTGGAACCAACGCGATACTGCGGTGACCCGACAAGTGGAGACCCACAGTGCCTACCTGATACATTTATTTTGGACCATACGATGCCACTTCGTCAATTACGCTAATAGATTAAAATATGATAGGAATCGATGTATGTAATGATAAAAATTGCAATAGTTTATCAGACTCTTTCTGAGTCTTTGATTTTCACATTATTTTACAGTCGACACACCGAGAGAAAAAGTTTCGTTGATTCAAAAGAATTTCTTTGAAATCCCAACCTAAAAAACATTTCTTTAAAATCAAGGAAATAATGTACTTGATCTAATATTATATTTTCTTTGAATGATGAGAAATTCAATAAAATGCAGTGGCATTGAACTGAGAAATTTTCTCCTTTAAACAAAGAACTCTGTTTCTTTGTTTTCAAAGAACCTAACCTATAAAATCGCGTGCCGCGAAACGGCAGACGTTGGGTTAAAAAATCACTCTCCATGCCAGGAAACATTTCTGTGAGTTTTTATTGATTAATTTTTCACTTCGAATATGGCTGCCGCAAGAAACTTTGAAACGCACCGATTCAACCAGAACCGACGACTGAGGCGACGCGACAGACGCGCTCACGCCAACCAGTGGCGGACCTGACGCCGTCAAGGAAATCCTTTCTTTAAATCAAAGACACCGTTTCCTTGAATCAATGAAAACGTCCCTTCGATTACGCTTCTCAAGCAAATGTTTCTTGATGGATGTATGATACATACAGTCCTGCCAAAAGTGAGTTTCAGAGACGATTTCGATCATTTCCCGATGGGATAGAAATCGGAAAAAAATAATGCATATAAAACGTGCTGAAAAGATTGATTTCGCATAATAACAATCCCAAAATGTTATTAACAAATTGGTAAAAAAAACAATTGTTCAACTGATAATCAGTCAACCCAAATTTTTTTCTAATGAAAATGATATGTTGATTCATTTGAACGCATACGAATTATTCCAGATTTTTTTCTTTATTCTGATTTTTATTTTTTTTATTTTCAAAAATGTGCGCGAAATAACGAATTTTGGATAACCGTCTACTACACTCAAGATTTTTTGGATAAATCCCCCCCCCCACATAATGCTATTTATTCATGTTTCTTGGTATGCAAAACTTTAACAGGACATTCTGCAATTAGTGTTCTGCTCGCTTGAAGAACACAACTCGCGGTCAAATCAACCTGATATCGTGTCACTTTCTTGATTATGTTCTGATACCAGTTGATCAATCCAAGTTATCTCGTTTCTACACTAATGAGAAAGCCTCCAACTTTACAGGACATCAAGTTAAGAAATTCGACTAACGCTTAATTACTTAGTACATTCAATCGAAGCTGCAGAGTTGAGTGGTCTAGTTATCATGGCACCCCAAAGTCCGTTCTATACGCTTCCAGAAGATCCAACCGTTTACGAACCGAGCGGGCAACCGAAGTCTTGGCAGAACTATATGCTTTTGCGGAAGTTGGAGGAAAGAGGATAGTTCGAAGCTCAGGAACTATAGAACATGCGCGGTACAGCAACTCCGCAAGCCGCAAGATAATGAGGAACTCGCTAGCCCGTCTCACTATCTACCGTAGTTCAAGGTTCGCCGCAACGTCTGTTCGACCTCAAAGAGCATTTGCGAGAGCGGCAAGAGATAGGGCATGTGCTTCTCGGTCAGGCCGCCGCCTCGTCGTCGTGCTCCTTTTGCTACGAGCCATGATGATGGCGTGCTGAAGTCGAGCTCAAATTAGGACGTGATGGAACGGCCTTCTGATAGCGGTCTTGCACGAATCTCTAGATTATACATACATATTGGAGTTAGTGTGAACGAGAATTCGCGCTCGTACGCCTTGAAACCCTTTAAATGCCTTTGATCAGTGGTCAAAGTACTTCGAACTGGATCGGAGTAGTAACGGTTTCGAGTTTACGTTACTGCTGCAACTCTGGTAATTCTGTGTATCAGAACTTCGAAGTTCGAAGCTGTTACATACACTGCGCGAAAACGTGGTCGTTCTGACAACTGTTGAGTGACAGTCACTGATTGGTAGTTCTTGCAACTATTTTTACAGGAGCGTGTACAAAAATTTGATTTTTTAATTAATTTGTAGTAGGGTAGAAGAACCGGCTGTTAGCCACCCCCACATTTAAATACATTTTTCATTATACCTCGCTCGAATGTACGTACTTTCGGCATCAATTTCGATGCAAAAAGTTCAAGATTCGTGCATTGGTAAAACTACACGCACGCCCTCTGTATCAGCGGGAGCAAAGAAATTTTTGCTCCCGCGGGAATGTCAAACTTTCTGCCCTTGTAGTGTAATAGACTATTATTAACAAATACACAAAAAATGACCTATTCCGTGCGTCAAAAATGTGTAGGAAAACGCCTTTTGTAGTAAGGTGTAAAATAATATCCAGCGCATGCGCAGAAGGAGTCCTACATTATTTCACTCTTCCGGTACATTTTTTCACGCTTCCGCTACAGTATTTCACTTGCCGCTACATTATTTGTCGCTCTTGCTGGACAAGCATTGAAGTGCCGAGTCTCTGCGGTGCGCCATCTGACGGGTGAAAATTAAAAGCGAGTTGAGCACAGCTGTACGGTTTATTGTTCACTCGTCCTGTATTTTCCCTTCAGATAAAAAATTAAAAAAAAAAAAATTTCCAGACGAATAATCGTGAATTATTCACAATAATAGTTGATTTCATTGCAATTTACAATAAAAAAGCATATTCGCGCAGTGGGGGGAGGGGGGGCTTCGCCCGCCCAACCCCCCAACGTGGCTCCGCCCCTGGACTCCGCCAATGCCTTCGGCTGCATGAAATTTTATGCGAATCTTTGAAAAGTTTGTTTTTGGGTCCTACCAGAGCTCACCGGGATTGTAAGGCACTTTTTTTGCATTTATTAAAAAAATTTAGTATGTGATAATCGTACGGAAAAATAGACCCGCCGCAACGACTTTGAAGTTGGCAGCACTCGCCTCCAACTCGTGCAGCCAACTTTACAGCCTATGCGGAACGACCACTTTCCCGTGACACGAATCACAATGTACTATTTTCGGAGCTATTACAATTCTGTGCCTGTATTGGATCACGATTTTTTATAACGGTGTATATTTTTGAAATATTTATCGTCATAGAGACTCCCGTTTCTCTTTATTACAAAAAATACTGTATCAATTATTTAAATATCATCAGTTGCTTCACCAAATTCTCACCTCTTTGCGTAATTCGACAAAATTTTCAAGCAAGCTCAAGATACATCTTTGGGTCATATAGTTGGTAAATAGCATGCAACTTGACACGTATCAATTTTAAAAGGCATCATTGGAAATTAGGATGTACTAAAAGTCTGAAATGAAGCTATACGTTTATAGAAACAACGATGGCCAGAACTGGTACACAACTGTTACACAATCAATTCATATATTAATAGAGAATTAACAATTAAAATCAAAACACGTTCAGAAAAATATAGTTACAGAAATATGGTCAAAAATTCAAATAACACAGTGAAGATGCCTTCATGCTGAATATTACCATCATTAGGCAATGCTAAAATTTACTTTTGAATAAAGCTCTAAAAAATGTAAATGAACCTGTACAGACCAAGACTTTAATATTGTATGTAAGTATTTGTAAAAAGAAACTGCTACGAAAAAGTGCAATACCAAGAAAACAAATGTCGAAGAAAAAGGTTAGTTTAATCCATAGATGGCATCTGCGCTTTAAAAAAATACATCTTTTTATAGAAAGATTAATTGTCTTAGTAAGAACTCGATTTAAAGTCATCAATATTTATTCAACATTTTTCAAAGTACAGTAAGTATTAAGGTATTCAATTTTTAAGCATAGCCAAGACTGGTACATTGCCGTGGCCAAGACCAGTGCATAGATGGCTAGAACTGGTAAAATGGCAATCCTACCATTTCTATTTTTCAGTATTTTCTCTACACATATGAATATTTTAATGCTAGCAGTTTGAAATTATATTCTTTTCAGATATGAAAAGTATAGGTTCCAAACCACTTTATGATATTTCGTCCCAGTCATAAGCACTTGAAAACGGGAAAATTCTTAAGGGGGTCCCGACCGGTACTTCTACCCTATAATTATATAAATTTATAGAAATCACCGTGATGGAAGAAGGGCCGTGTTTATAGATATCTTTTTTACATTTTAATTTTATGAAATAAAAATGCGGTGGCACCGAAAAATAAAACAATTTTAATTTTCCTTTTTTTTATGTTTCACTATTTTGATTCAAAGAAGTGTCCGAAATGTTGGACAAGATACAGTCTTAGTTATATTGAATTTTTCGTACAGAATAAATGGACAAATAAGTATATTCGAAAAAATTGTTTAATTTAGTTATTCGAACATACAAAATATTGCCGGCGTATATTTCAAGTCAATGCTGCTTTTTCACGAAAGAGTCAACTGGACTTTTAAACCCTCGACTGCTGGGCTGCTGTTAACAACCTCAGCATTCTTCAACTCCTTCAATGCTTTTTACACTTTGTTCACCTGCCATTTCGAAGAGACGTTCTTCAGAGTACGTGAATAAAAAAAAGAAACAAGAAACTCTGAGTTGAGCGCGGATGACTTTTTGAGACTTCACACGGTAGGATCGTCTGGAGTTGTGCAAAGCGCGTATAACACACATCAAGAGACGACTTGCTTCGTCGTCGTCGTTCGGTCGAAGATTAGTGCCGTTTAGCTCCATCGTAGTCGAGAACGAGAGACTCGACGACGAAGCTACCGTGCAGAGCGGTGTACCAAACGATGCTATTGTGCTGCCAGCCAAGACAGAGGAGGCTTTGATTACGACATTGTGCGCTCTCGCGCACGGTACTCCTGCGAGAGATTCGAGTCCTCGGTACATCGCTTGGTCTTCCCTCTTAACCGGCTTCTCTGCTTCGCGACTGAGTGTGACTTAAAGCGTTCCCGTCTGATCCGTCGTCATAATGCACTCCTCCCGCACTGTCGTCCTTCCCACTTCTCTCTGCGCGACTTACTCTGCGTTACTTACACACTCGCAAAATAAAAATCCATCATATGGTACCAACAAGTCATAAAATCGAAGAAAAAATATATACATGAGCGATTTTACCGAAATTCAGCCACCACAATTTCCTCTTCTTCAAAAAGTCCCGATAAATCTGGTTTTGTTATTGCAAAAACTTGACTAAATCTTATTACGATTAAATAGGAACCTGGTAAGATATTAGGATTTTGTATTTTTTATTCAAACGGCTCTATCTTGGGACAGTTCCATCGTAAATGCATTTCCGGAAAATGGAAATGTGTGAAATTTAAATGCCCTACAACAAGAAAATGAATACAGATCCATATGGGACATTGTTACTTCAATTTGCTCAAATTTTCCGAAAAAAATTACGAGTAATATTTTCTTATTCGCCAAATATATCGCTATTTTCTAGCCGAATGAACTTCCTAAAGTTCTGTATATAGATAACGAAATTTTGAGATGTTTTGAAACATGGGATCCGAACTTTTTGGCTATTTTTCAAGCCAAATCGTTTTTAAAAACTTTTCCAAAAATCTTGCTATACTTGAGCTGAATTGATTTTTTCGAATTATGTATGTGAATAACGAATGTTATTCGGTATTCGTCCCTAGGGACGAAAGTGACACACCGAAAGGACGAAAGTGCAAGAAACGCGAGCTATACTCGCGTCGATCGATTGTTTAACACTGCCATGAAACTAGCCACTTTCGGCCTGAAAAACTGCCATCGAAAGCACCGCTATTCATGCACGTGTTACAAATAAAAAAATTATGAGGCCATACAAACGACCAGTAGCTCTGAAACCCATTCGAAAAAAAATCTTTAAAATGCGTTATTCATATTCAGAAGTTGAGAAAAATCATGTTTGGTACCTTAGGTGAAAAAAAATAATATCACTGAAATTTTTTTTCGAAAAATACAAATAAGTTCGAGTTAAAATGTCTCGTACAAATTTGTATAAGTTTTTATGTTGTGGGCTATGAAATTCCGCATATTTACTTTATTCAGAAATCCGTGTACGATGAAACTATAGCAAGATGGAGCCGCTCGAATTAATAATTTCGAAATTCTAAAATCTCATTAGTTTTCCATTTTATCCTATTCAAATTTGATAAAGCTTTTACCATCATAGAAACCGATTTTATGGAATTTTCGGAATAATAAAAAAATTTCGTGGCTGAATTTCGGTGAATTCGCTTATGTATGCAACTTAGAGCTAAAAAAAATCCTATAAAAATGGGTCAAAAAGAGGTATAAAAATGCGCGTATATATTAATACGTTTGAATTGTATATCAATAATGGCCATTTATTACCCAATGCTCATTAGGTACTATAATTGAGGAAAAGTAATGAGTAAGCGGAGGATTTTTGTTAGTCATAATTTTTTGCAGTGAAGTCGACCATAATTCGCACATACTTTCAACTTGATAAGGATGTAACGAACATATGTTTCTATATTGAAGAAATATTTCCCTCAGGACTGTTAAAATTGTATTTATGTTCTGCATATTTGCTGAATGCTTAAAGACAAAGATATTTTTTTAAAGTCTAAAGATTCCGAATTTTTCTGAAATTATTTTATCTCCCCAGCCGATAACGCTAAAATAATATAGGAATTACAAATGTTCTCTATTTACTTAACTTGATATTTTGAGCAAGTATTCTGCAAACTGTTTTATGGGATAATTTCATCACACTTGACTTGTTCAAATATAGTGTGAGTCCGTAAATTCCTGTGTGAATTTACGTGCAGGCGTCACTAAAACTCGGTAGCTTATTAATATTCTTGCTATCTGTTATTACGATATTCTGTGATCATTCACTTAAAGAGTAATTTGTAAGATACGAAAATTATATTTTATCTAAACATGACGAAGATTTCGAGCACTTCAGATTTAGATTATATATCTCAAAGAAACATTTTCAGGCTCCAAATATGAGAAGCACAATGTGTAACAACCGGAATTGAGAACATTTCTAAAATACAGTTACCTCATTCACCAAAACATAATTAGAAATGCCAGAGACACATTCCTGTAACGTAAGAGGGTTGTAGACTGGAATAGAGAGCAGATTTTCATGCACAGGGGAAAGATTGACCCTGCCAAAATAGCAAATCCTGGCAACGTCCGCCATCCACTGTGGTGATGTTGTGAACACCTGGAATTTTGCAATTATTACGCTAAATTTGCCACACCGGACAACGTCAGAGTTAATGTAATAAAACCCAGTTAATTCTGCTGATTTAAATTCAGTCTGAAAAGTCTCGATGGGGGAATTTAACAACGCAAAACGATAAACAATGAAGGGCAATAAACCAGCAAAAAGGGATTGCCTTCTATTTTATTTCATTCTGTCAAACTTTTCAGCTGCGCCTTTTTCAGTCTGAATTAAAGCTATCGAACGATTCGTTCGTTTGCTCGCGCTCGGCAACATAAAAACGTAAAGCTCTGCTATCCCTGGGCGCATGTATAATTACCGAAATTTCCAATCGAACCAGGAGGGCTACAGCCCTCGATTCGATGGAACGTCAACGAGAACATTCAACTTTCTGTCTGTCTCTCTCTCTCTCGCGCTCACTTTTCGTTCGCTTTCACGAACAGGCAGCGAATCGATATAACGAGTCGATACAGAAGCTGATCGAACTGCGCTGCTGCTGCTTCTGCTGGTGATGCTCGGGGCCCCGTAGTCCTCGTCCTCGCGCAATTTACGAAATCGTAATTGCGTGAAAGAGCGGTGGTTGGGAGGCGGAACGCGGTAAAGTGCCAGTAGACACACAGAGACGTAAATATTCCAACATCGAAGCGCGGTATACTCTCTGCGCTACTCTGCGTTTCTGAATGCTTTCAAACTGCGTGCTTTAACGCCGTTATTGACGCTGCCTTGCTCGCTGCCTCCGAAACAATTTTTGGTGATATTTTTCCCCCCCGAGCTTCTACATTGATAACTCGACCGCAAGTATATGCGACTCGCAAGAGAAATCGGTCTGAAAAGTTTATTTAACTCAATTCCGGGATCTATCTGAAATAGATAAAATCTTATTTAGATCAAATAGATGCTATTGCGTGCAAATATAATTTTATTTAGATCAAATAGAGTCTATTTCAAGGAAGTATAATTTTATTTAGATCGAATAGAGTCTATTTCGAGCAAATATAATTTTATTTAGATTAAATAGAGTCTATTTGGAGGAAGTATAATTTTATTTAGATCAAATAGAATCTATTCCGAGCGAATATAATTTTATTTAGATCAAATAGAGTGTATTTCAATCAAATAAAATCCTATTAGGCCGGCCATGAAATAAACTATTGATTTAATGGCCAGCCTCGTAGAACTTTATTTAATTGAAATAGACTCTATTTTTTATTTCTATTATCTATTTTTCTATTTCTTTATATTTTTGTTATCTATTTCTGAATGAAATTTTATTCATCTCAAATAGACTGATTTCCAGACTGATTTTTTCTGAGTGTAAAAATCCAGAAAATTCGACGGAACCTACTTCCTAACGATTTGTTGCAAATAAACTGTGTACTATGTGAGAATTATTTTAGACTAGAATATTTAAATTTTGGTAAAAAAAATCTCTGTAGTCTTCTCTTAATAAACGGGGATATAATCGAAAGCTAAGTTTTTCATATTCCGAGTTGACTTCCCCAATCTTTCCGGTAATTTATCTTCATTAAGAAAAGGTTTCCAAATTCGTTTCTTCAAACAAAACACAATTCTTTCTCCACTTTGATTCGGACAACGACCACTTATTAACATAAAAAAATTTTAAATCATAAATTACGCTACCCGTCAATTAGATAAAACGTGGTGCTTAGAGAAGGAGATTCATCATCGAGTTAAGCCCACAGACCTACTGGGTTATTATAGGAACTCTTTGTTAAATAAGCAAGGCACAAAACAGCGATAGGGTTTGGCTGTTATGGGGTAAGACTATTGTGCGTGCGGCGCGTGAAAGACAAAAGTAAGCATCAACATCGAACCTGCCTTTAGTCTGCCTGTTGCGGGTTAAGGCTTTACAGAGTGAACGCAGGGAAAGAATTCCCCTAGCGCAATTAGCGAGGGATGAGGAGAGCCGAAAGAAAGAGAAAGGAGGAAACCGTCGCTCGCCGCTAAGAGGTGGGAGGGTTCTTAATTATATCCTTTAAAATATCGGAGTTAAATTGAAAAGTCGTCCCCTCAATTATTTCGGATATACCTACCTACAGTATAAATCGAACGCTGCACCCTGCAGATCATCACCATTATTATTATTGTTATTATTATTATTACAGTCCGCTAGATAAAGCACCTATACATCGGGCATTCCATACCAACTCGATGAAAATGTATGATAGGTGCAGTCCTGCCAAACGTCAGTTTCAGAGAAAATTTCGATTACTTCTCGACGGGATAAAAATCGGGAAAAAATAATCGGTATTAAACGTGCTGAAAAGATAAATCTTGCATAGTAATAATTCCAAAATGTCATTAACAAGTTTCTGAAAAAAACAATTTTCCAACAAACAATCAGTCAACCTAACTTTTTTTTCTCATGAAAATGATATGTTAATTTATTTGAATGCGTATGAATTTTTTCAGATTTTTTCCTTCATTTTGATTTTGATTTTTTTTTTTTTTCCAAATGTGCGCGAAATAACGAATTTTGGATATGTGTTCGGCATAAAACCATCTACTACACTCAAGATTTTTTTGCAAAACGTATATCGAAAATTCGTTATATTCTGCGCTTATTTTTTAATAAAAAAAATTAAACTCAAAATAAAGAAAAAACTCTGAAAAATTCATACGCATTCAAAAAAATTAACATAACATTTTCATAAAAAAAAAGTTAGGTTGACTGTTTATTTGTTGAACAATTGTTTTTTTCATCAATTTGTTCATAACATTTTCGGATGATTATTATGGGAAATCAATCTTTTCAGCACGTTTTATGTGCATTATTTTTTTCCGATTTTTATCCCATCGGGAAGTGATCGAAATTGTCCCTGAAACTCACTTTTGGCGGGACTGTACCTATCATACATCCTTAACCTCTTGGATTTGATCCACGATTTTTTATGTTATTGTACCGTTATCAAGAAACAACCACAATTTGAAATAATTTTCTATTTTAACCGTTCATATACTCATGATTATTTACAAAGAACATATCGACAGCCGGCATTTACGAATTTAACAAAATTCTCATAAATTCTGTAACAAATATCAATATTTTCGTATTTATAATATTAAAAAAAAAATCCGTACAAGTTGATTGCGTGAAAATGATTTGACTGCAAGCTGTTGCTTGAACTTTTCTCTATATATCAGAACATTGGAGAATATTTTCAAATTCTATTAAAGGGATTTTTTCAAATTTCAATAGACATTTTTTCAAACAATCAAATTTGAATAAATTGTCGCAAAATTTTGTTTTTAATAGAAGAGTAACATTTTAGATGTATGAACTTGAAAATATTGATGATTGATGTAAAATTTATGATAAATCTGTCAGATTTTTTAATTCCGGCCTTCAATGTCTTCGTTATGAATCGTATAAGTGTATAAATTGTTTGAAAACCAGGCTAATAAAAATTGTGGCTTCTCCTTAGAGATGATAGAATAACATTAAAAAAATGGAGATAAAATCCTAGAGGTCCAGGGTCAGACCCAGGTCGAGTTGGTGTGGAATACCCCATCATGATACCTGGTGCGTATTATGTCTATAGCAATAAAACGAAGAAACCCCTTCGACCTCGTATTGATTTATAAAAGACCCCCAATTACCTCCCAAGGGATCGTCGGCTGGGCTAATACGTCAAACCCCTTATATATACCTCTTCTACCTCCTCCTGCTGTTCACTCATCCTTCTTCGGTCTTCAACGTAAGGATTGCGCGCGTGTAACGTGCCAGCACGATCGTGAATCATAATCTTGGCTCTTTAACGAGGCGCGTCTCTTTGCTTCCCCAAAAAGGGGTGGTTTGTTTTGCTCAGTTCTGCTGACTCTTGATATACTGGAAGGCAAGGGCTTTAGGTTTGTAGGGTTCATTCTTTTTGATATAGAAGATCGAGGAGGTGTATTAAGTTACTGATCGACACCATAACTTTATATTTGATCTGTGCTACTATCTTTGTGGCAACTTTCTCTTCATTGTTACCGGGACTCGTTTGTGATACGAAAGAAAAAATAACATAATGATGTGAAAATAGTGGCAAACTGAATTTTAAAAAATATTTGATTTAAACCTGAGAAAATATGTATTAGGGTGGTTGTTATTTTCGATGTTGAGCGATTTTGTCCGAGACGCCCCATCTTGTTCGAAATAAATTTTGAAAAATCTGGTTTAAATTTGAGAGCTCCATCTTAACGGGAAACGGGCCTGTAAGCACTAACATTTTCCCATTTAAATAACGTGGGAGTTTTGGCACAATTACTATGAATTTTTTTTCCGAACCTCACAAAAGCGAGAAAAATCCAAATACTACACGAATTGTACGTCAAGTAGTTGTACTTTGTACACAAATTTTAATAAGCATCTCATCATTACATTCAACACACTTAAGTCATTAAAGCCGGCAAGAGCCTTTTTTTTACAACCGACTTCGAGCTTTTTTCATTCGGCTACTTATCGTGCAAAATAATTCGAAACAGCTCAACATTATGTCTTAAGGGTTACTCTTTTTGATAGTGCCAATAAGGAATTTCGGAAAAAAATTTTTGATTACAATAAAATGGTTTTTTTAAAAGTAATATGATTGCTTAAACATTTTTTTTTCACGTTAAGTTACTTTTCAGGACCTTCTAGCTTTGCTATAGAGGTTAAGACAATTTAGATCGTGTCCTATTAAGGACACGATTTTAAGTTCAGATATTAGACTGAACTTGAAAAACAGACTGAAGAGCATTTTTTTTTCCTTGCGTATAATTTAAGATGGCGCCCAGAGTTAAGTATTTCCTTTGTCAAAGTCTATGAATTTTTTACTCAAGCACCGTACAATTTTAGAAATAATCTCTATTAACAAAAAGTGCTTAGAATTAGCTACTTTATATTACTGAATTTTTCAGAATTTTTTAGAGCATTTTTCAGTTTTTTGAATTTTTGCCAATTTACGGAAAATTTTCAAATTTCTCGAAAAATTCTGAAATAATTCAGGATTATTCCTTAAATAATTTCCAAGACTCTTTATCCTCTGTATATTTGATGTGAAGTTCAATGTTTTTGAGTTACACATTCCTAAACGTAGTTTTTAGTTTAGGTGCCATCTTAAATTATACGCAAAGGCAAAAAAATTTAATTTAGTCAATTTTTTTTCAAGTTCAGAAATTAAAAACTCGATCTAAATTATTTTATCCTCTATAGGAAAGCTATAAGGTTCTGAAAAGTCACTTAGCGTGAAAAAAAAATTAAGAAATCATATTACTTTTAAAAAAAACCATTTTATTGTGATTAAAAACAATTTCCGAAATGTCCTATTAACACTATTGAAAAGAGCAACCATTAAGACATAACGTTAGGCTGTTTCGAATTATTTTTCACGTTAAGTAACCGAATGAAAAGAGCTCGAAGTCAGTTGTAAATAACGGCTCTTGCCGGCTTTAATGGCTTTAGTGGCTTAAGTGTGTTGAATATAATGATAAGATGGCCATTAAAATTTTTGTACAAAGGACAACTATTTGACGTACAATTCGTGCAGTGTTATGATTTTTCCTGTTTTTGTGAGGCTCGGAAAAAAAATTCAAAATAATTGTGCCAAAACTGCCATGTTTTTTAAATGGGAAAATGTTTGTGCTTACAGGCACGTTTTCCCGCTGAGATACAGCTCTCAAATTCTAACCAGATTTTTTAAAATTTATTTTGAACAAAATGAATGGGCGTCATGGACATAATCGCTCAACATCGAAATTAACGACCACCCGAATATGTATCCTATTTTTATTATGCCAAATAAAAATGTTTTTATGGAAAATCAAACGTCTTTCAAATGCTTAAGGATTGAATGTCTCACATATTCGTTTATATACATTCTGCATATTACACTGATTTTATTAATAATTCATATCGTCGAACTTAAAGAAAGTCTACATTAAAAAAAGCAATTTGTTTTTGCGGAGAAGAAGACCATTTTGAGAGGATTTATCAAAATTTGCTCAAGTACATAATGGATGCTCAACTTATTTCATTATGATTAATATTTTCGGCGGAACCGAAGACTCAGATTTTCAAAAGAAAAATAATTTGTTTTTGGGGAAAATCGACCAAATTCGCTTTTGGGTCACAGATTTTCTATTTATGTGAAAGCTACTGTAACATTGGATAAAAATCCAACCGACTTCTAGGATTCTCAATAAAACTGATGATTTATCATTGCGCCCAAAGTTGCTCGTCGAGGACGGATAATTTATAGGATTCTTATTAATCCTTGTCCATTCATTTCTTTACTAATTTTTTTCCTGCAATAATTACATGGGCAGATGGTTTTTGGTTAACGAGGCGTTGCTTCTTGAATTCTGTAAGGACTCTTAATTTCGAAAGAATATAAACGTGGTAGGGAATCTAATAATTTTCGGATAATTATGCCACACTTTTTCTTCCAGTTTATAGAATCAGCATTTCACGAATATTTCAACATTTACCTTTCAAAACTCTCATTAATATGAAGTATATACGAATCCACGAGATTTGATTATGGGTATCCCAGTGCTTCTTATAATTCGCCGCGGTTCTTCATCGTATACTTGTCAACTCGCGTTCATTTTACTGAACAGTCTCTTATTAATCAGGTAGATATAGAGACGACATAGTAGTAGTTGGAATTATTACTTATATTTATATATATACACTTTTTTTCTCTCTCTTCGTCTACTTCCACTATCTCGCCCACTCGAGAACTTTGATGCAGCTCATAAATAAAATATTAAGCAAGCAATTAGAAAGTCCCACCGAAGAAATTAATGAATCCCGTGGAGAGGCCGCGGTGGGGGCGGGAACTGCGTCAGTGCAGAAGAAGCGCCGAGAGAGAGTCTCGCTCTTTCATGCTAAGGATAGCACCTCATTATCAAATCATTTTGTGGATATGTGATTTTCGAAACCAGTTAATAAAAGCCTTGCTATTAGTTTTCTCAACGATTTTTTTGTCAGCACATATACAGAAGCAAATTCCAATGAAGCTTCGTGTTCGACCAAGTTCGTTAACTTTTTCAACTCGAGTTCGCGAAAGGTCAGTCGTGTGGCTGTTGAGAGAGTTGCAAGAGGCTCAACCGAGGTCAAAGAATCGCTTGTAAAAGCCATTTCCGTCGTGACATATATACAGCGAAGTGTATATAAATATATATAAGTTGTGGAGTAGTCGATACATAGTCGTAGAGGATAAATTAACCCCGTTGCTAAGATACTGACAGTCGATAAGGGGGTCGTTTTATCGTAACGATCGGATCGGATCGTTTTAATGAATCTATGGGACACGCGGCACGATCAAAACGTTTGTCGTTGCTTAGTCGGCCTAGTAGTGTCGACTAAGGAAAACGCAGAATGCGTCTGCCGGTCGTGAAGAAGATTCTGGAGAATTATCGCCGATCTCTACTGCCGATTACTATCGGTAGCTGTCGACTTCCTCTCCGGTCGGAATTCTAATTCGTGACGAATAGAATTTTGGTTTCTAAGAGATATCTCACTACCGGCAAAGTCTCAAGGTCTTGATGGGTTGACAAGCCAATTGCAATCTTCACAAGAGATGAAATCGGTAGCGGTCCTCTTACTGATCTCATCCGTTGCAAAGATCATTATAAGTAAACTACTTGAAAATGTTCGAGGAGACTCCGTCGACTGACCGAGTAAATTATTAGGGTTTTAAAAGTGATCCTCGTTTACATCACAAGGCCATCTTTGTAGGAGTGAAAGACTATTTGAAAAATGTAAACTAGAGAGGTTCTAGAAATTATCTCGATTTTTTATCTCTTATCGTTAAGCCATGCAAAATGTACCGGATTTTCAAATATTGTCAATTGATTATCTGCGCACAAAGATGGAGATTACTCATACAAATTCTTTTTACGTTCCAGTGCCAGTTTTTTAATTCTCATAACTTCTCAGAAGATCTTTAAAAATGACTCCAGCGAATCTTTTTTCAAATTATATCGTTCTACGGCCCCTCTTTAAATGTTTCATGACTGGGGAAAGTAAACATTAATATTGCATAAAGTACAGAGGAAGGAAACAAAAAGTTAGTTGCGGCTACCGTTCAAGGTTAGAGTTATAAAAATGTTGGTACACGGAAAGAAATGATTCGTTACCATAACCAAAAAATGAGTTGACACAACCAATCGATTATTTTATTTCCCTTACAACGGTTCGAATGGTAATGAAGACGATTCGAATGGTAGTCCCAATAATTGATGAGGTAGTCGCAACGATTGGATTGGTTAACCTCACTAATCTCGCGACGACTAATCGTAAATAGTTGAAGTTACTATTCGATATGGTTGAGGCAACTAAGTTTTGAGAGATTGTGTACAGCAAACTGGAAACGTAGTTGTCGCAACCAAACATTTTTTTTCGTGAAGATTCAAGCCATTGATTGCCATAACTTCTATTTAATAATTGCAATTAAGTAATCCTCCTTTTGTCCTTCGAATTTGAATCCTGAGATCAAGAACACAATGTGCTATTTTAATTCGTGACGTAACTGAAACAATGTGTTTTTTACTTTTCACTTTTATATTTTTTCTACATACAACCACGTCATATTTTTGTCCCAGCCTAATGTGACAGGCATGACAAATGGAATGAAAGGAACGTCATGCAGCCATTTTGTACCTGCGTCACAAAGCTTGTTATATTCTAGACCGTATCATTCGAAACACGTTGCGAAGCGGAAGGCGAAGTACATATAGCCTAGATAGATAGATAGATAAGAAGGCGAAGTGTTCAATCTCTTTTGTAAACACCGAGAACGCCGAAGTCGTCTGGACTTTTAGTGAGATCGATGGCAATGATGCGACTGACGTTCTCTTTCTCGGTCACTTATTTGACGATGTAGTTTTCGGTTGAAGCATGTAGAAGCGGGCCCGAGATAGAATAGGGACGATCGATTATGTCTAATCCTAATGTAGCTCTACTCAAACTCCACCGCCTCCCACACCTCCTTCTCTGCACACACACTACGACTAATGTGTATGCACTGAAGTCTCGGCTTCCCTTGGCTATATACACATGTCCGAAGCTTAACAGGAGTGTATGTGTTCGAATTTACCTCCATATCTTGACCTCCCATCGTCCTGGCGACGTGACACCTGCTACTAGCTACTTACACCACTTGAATGCAGCACGACAATTGCCTCGTGACACGAGAGATACTAACAAAGATTACTTATTACTGCTTTGGTGGTGTAGTTGGCGAAGATAATACGTAATATTAAAGAAAGACTTCGGAAAATATTCGGAAAAAGAGAGCCTGCGAATGGGTAGCTATTAACATCCAAGCACTTTTATGACGTTATTGAATGATATTGGATGAATTGAATGACAAATACAAAGCAGAATTGACTGCGAAATGAAAATTTGCTGTAAGTCGGTGGATTATTTCATCGCTGGTTAAAAATTATAACAAGTAATTTGCATAGATCAGTCCTGAGAGGTAATCTCATGGTATGCGCGATAAAAGTTGTACACGCTGCAAACTCAAAAAAAGCACAACAAAGTTCGACAGGGCGGAAGTTCGATATGCCCGCAAAAGTTCGACATAAAAAAGTTTTACATGAAAGAATTTTACACCGTAAAAGTTTGACACGCAATAGTTATACACGCAAGCATTCAACACCACCGCAGTTCGAGCCACGATAGTTCGACAACGCAAAAATTCAACACGGCAAATTTCTATACGGCGCATCTCTACACCATCAGTATTCGACACAGTCTCATCCCTTTACACGCTCATTTCTACACGCACTATATTTGAACGGTTACCGACCGATAGTTATTATGAATTATATTATTTTAGAAATTTGTAGGTTATGAATTTTTTCGACAACACGACTATTGCTCGGTAGCTGCACCAATACGACGGATGTAGAGGCGAGAATGTGTAGATATGCGCTGTGTAGAACTTTGAAGTGTCGAACTATGGCGTAATGAACTTTTGCCGTGTCGAAACGTACTGTATCGAGCTTCTTTGGTGACGAATTTTCGTGTGTACAACTTCGGCGTATCGAATTTTTTCGGTGATGTACTTCCGCGCTGTCGAACCTTTGCGTGTTGAACTCGCGGCACGTTCAACTTTTGTCATGTAAATGTATCGCGTGCAGTAAAATTCGACGTACAAATGGTCGTGTAGAGATGAGGCTGTGCAGAGTTTACCTCTGTAGAGTCGAGGTGCTGCCAGTCTCGACAAGAATTTTCATGAAAGTGTCTACAAGAGTCTTTTTAGGATTCTTTGCAAGCTTCTTAGCAAGACCGTTGGGAAGAGTCTCTTAAAGTTTGCTGTAAGACTTTCAGGCAATCTCGAAAAAAATATTAGCGAATGTCTTAAAAACAAAACTTGGCAAGGAACGTAGAAAAATTCTCGGCACTAGTCCCTGGAAAAGTCTACGAAAAATTCTCAACGAGAGTCTCGACGAGAGTCTGAGCAGAAATCTCTAACACAACCTCAGGAAAGGTCTCAGGAGAAGTCCCAACAATAGTCTCAGCGAAACTCTGAGAAAAAGTCTCAGCAACGGTCTCTGGAAAAGTCTCAACAATATTCTTGGCAAGATACCCGTAAAAAAATTTCGGCAAGACGTTCACAAATATTCTCAGAATGAGTCGCAAGAAAATGCTAGGCAGATTTTTTAGTCATCTTGTCCTGTATTGTTAAATAGATATAGTTGCTAGGTCAGCCACGATTTCGCTGAGCATATAGAGATTCCAATAAGAAGAGAGAGGAGAGCCTATAATGACCAACATACTTCTAACGGTTCGTCGTCAGCATCATGTCAAACGTAGGCTTAGCATTATTTTCATCTTCGTTTCACATCTAATATATATATATATATATATACGTGTGTGTATAAACTTCTGGTTAAACGCGACTATAAGTTACTCTGAACTGCCGGAGATCCTCGTGGTATCTCGTTCTCCGATCGTGGCGACATGACACGTGCTACCTGCTACTCACTTTGTACATCAACCTTTGTCTGGTTCTTGGCTCAGCCGAGAACCTCAGTGAAGAATAACAAGTTGAATCGTAGAGCACAGGCACAAACAGGAACAGGAGTAGTCACAGGACGAGGGGAGATACGAGGATCGAAGAGTTTCCCCGAACAGGGAATTCACTTCGTTTTACAGGATGGCTAGAGAGATTATCTTCTTTCCAACCCGAGTGACTGCCGAAGTAGTATCGATAAAAAATCAAGCCAGACAGCGGCTCGACTCATCTTGATGTTGAGGTAAGAGAAATCGTTGCACCTTCTTAAGAGGCAGTGATGCACCGCTGGAGTTTTGATCACCCAGTGTTGAACGTCTATAGGACTCGCACTTAACCTCACTTTTTGTGTTTACCGTTCCTCCCGAACAAACGGCTTAAAGTTTCGTAGAGCCCCAAGATTAGTTCATTTGCGTCATACTTCTGCACGTTTTCTCAAAATTTAAGCTCTATCTGCCCAGTAGTTTAGGAAAAAAAAGGTTTTGAAATGTTTAGGTGTGATAGAAGAAGTGCAACTGCCTCTAAATGAACGATTCTGAACTGATTTGATCCCAGTTACCAAGAAAAGCTGCAAAATAAAGGTTCTTTTAATTAGAGGAGGATAATCATCTTCTAACTTGTTCACCGTTCCGTTTTCTACTCCTCTTGCTATTGCCTCTACTTATATTCTACTTAATTCTTTTCAAGTAGTTCAGTAAGCGACCGATTTATATCAGCAGTACTTATTTATACTACCAATAATATTTGAAAATTGTGAATTTAAGGTGAATTTTGAATAATAGAGGTGAATTTAAGGGGAAACCATTTTAAGGGTTGAAATTAAATATCTGCGAAGAAATTTTTAAAATGTAGGATATACTTTTTTTTCCTGGATACGTAACATCACATTATGTATAGTAAATAAAACATAATTTATGTTTAAAAAATAATAATTCATAGATAGTCAGCACCGTTTATGTCTTCAAAAACATTAACTTTCAACGCAATCATACATTTTTTTAAATTCATGCTGAATCGTTATGTTTCAATATTTTTATGACATATTTACGATACTTCGGGTATCGAAAAAAATACATTACCGTAATTGAGGCAAATATTTAAAGCAACGATATAATTTTCAAAATGTAGAGAATATTAAAAATAAAATTTGAGCAAATCGATAAGCAATTGAAAGCTGATTTTCGGTATCTTATTCATGAAGACACATGATACTTCCGCCTTAGGGTAATCGACGTACGAACTTTGGGACTTTGGACGCTTTCGGCAAGAGGCTATATAGAGGCTTCCCACAAACTACGTTCCGCAAATTCTCCGGCGAACTTGCGAGCACACTTTAACGCCTCGCGAGCACAGCCGCGTTCGTCATTTTATGAGGAAGTATAACGTCGGGCTGCGGCAGACGACAAACGCTATATCGCAGTATGTACAGCCAAGTATACTATACAATACATACCTATGAAATATTAATACCTGTGGCGAACTTTCAACGTTACGCGCCCCAAGAACCTGAAACCACGCACATAAGGTATTATAGATAGATATATGCATGTGTATGTGTAGTTGAGGAGACGCAAATGATGGTGCACCATGTTGGAACAGTGCTATGAATATTGAAGACTTCGTGCTCTGGTGCTACAAACCCGCCGTTCAGATAGGAAGAATGAGCAAAATTAAATTTGGTGATTTACTGCTTTATTTAGTCTTTAATAGATTAGTTTTTATATACTGTATTTTTGTAATCTTTTATTTTAAGTTCATAAGCGGTGCCAGTCATAATTTTAGGTCGTTAAATTGCAATTATATTTGCATCATAAAATGCAGAAAAAGTTAGTGTCGTAAAAAATGTTGTGGTATTCAGTAGAATTAAGGAAGCTAGCTTCAAAAGTAGACCTTATAATAATTCATTATTTTTAAATGGATCTTAATGTTACAATATTATTTTTAATTTCTTAATGCTGAAAATATTGAGTGCAGATAAAAGCTTTTCTTGAATGAAAAATTCAGAGAAGTTATATCAGCAATTTACTGAGTTATGGTTTTATCTTTTACCTAATTATTTACCAAGGTTTGAAAGTTTAAAGGTCTTATCGGTTTGAAAAATATAGCTTATGAAATTCCGAGTTATGATTTCTCGAAAAAATTTTCATCAATTAATATGGAATCTAAAGACTATTTTGCTGAATATTGTTTCCGGCTACCACACCTCCAAATTAAATTTATCGTGATAAGAAAAGATCCTACATATGTAAAAACATTACAACTTCGAACGAAAATTAGCAGAAGCTTTATAGATTATATTTTTTTTTCAAACTACGGCAATTCTGTTTCTCGTTAACCTGCTATAATGCATAAGGGTCAATTTAGGAATTGAAACTATCAGGAATCAGCAGCCAAAAAAAATCTAACTATTATAAGCATAATTCAAATATAATAAATATGATAATCAGTAATTGAGAATAACACTATATAATATATAATAAATATAATAATCAATAATTGGGAAGAAGACTAATTGGGAATAACAAATGTCCATAAAAATAGAAGCTTATTATCCTATATCATAGATTTCGCCGACTCTTATGTGTCCCTTTACCTTGAAAAAATAATAAAACCAATTATTTTGGAATTTTCGATAAATTCCTTCTGAAGAAATTGACCGTAAAGTGAATTAAGTGAAGTTCTACCGTGCACATATTTTCCTAGTACATAGTGACTGGCCGCAGCCGATATTCTGGGTATTGATAAAATAATGAGTGCATTATTAACTCGGCTTAGGTTTATGGGCTGGTATGGTGGGATGCCGAAGCGGTAATGTAATGTGTGTCGGCATGCGAGGCTTTCTGCGTCCCTCTATATAGTACTACACTTCGAGCGACCCTCACGCGTTCCATGTACACGCAACACGCGTATTCACGCTCACGTATCGGGCTTAGGTACATGCCACTGTAAACACCGCGTATATAGGCACATATATACTTCTGCAGGAATAACCATCAACGCCTATTGGCTGCAGTGTCAGGATGTATGTACATACCCATGCATCTGTGTGTGCGTGTGTGTTTGTGAAAGGGACTGAAATTGAAACTACCATAAGTCGTAAATAATTCGACCGAATCAAATTTCGCCGTCAAATAGAATACGAATCAATAATACTCACCTGGTATGGATTATATTAAAATCGGATGAGGCATTAAGAATTTATGTGATTTTCAAGATTAAATGAGAAAGTAAAAAAAATACTCGCCAACATTCCATCTTTGAAATGAATTGTTAGGAGTCTAGCTCTGTAGGAATAACCATCAACGGTATTGGTTGCAGTGTCAGGATGTATATACCCATGCATATGTGTGCGTGTGTGTGTTTGGGGACTAGATTAAAACTACGATAAGTCGTAAATAATTCGACCGAATCAGCTCAAGTTTCGCTGTTAAATAGAATACAAATCAATAATATTCACCTGATATATGGATTACATAAAAATGGGATGAGGCATTGAGAATTTATGTGATCTTCAAGATTTAAAAAAAATTCGATAACATTTTAACTTTAAAATGAATTGTTAGGAGTCGAGCTGAAAGTTTGTATGGAAATTATATTCGGAGTAATTAGTAAAGTGGTTAGGATTTTATTGGGTTATACATTTTTTTTTAAATTAACAGAACTGTTTAAACCTTTTGCAAAATTTGAGGTATAAGGGTTCGAACTTTACACAAGGTTTTTTGTATATTATTTAATGATGACTATAATTTTCCTGAATTTTAATTTTTCGAAGGAATTTATTTCAAACGAGGAAACACAGTAGAATCTTGCACATTGCTCCGTTATTAAAAATTACTAATTGTAATTCATAGTAAATGAAAAAAATCCATTCTACAAAATGCTTCTTTTATGAGGAACCAAGTTGAAGGAAATCGACACGTATACACTAGGGTGTCCCGAAAAAAAAAAAAAAAAAAATTCTCGGCTGATGATGGAAAAGTTGAAATATATGCAAAAATACGTTTTGTTGCTAATTTTTTAGATGTCGTTCATGCGAGCTTCATTTTAATTTGAAAAAATCTTAGGTTGATGGATAAATTGTTGAACAATAATGTTTGTCATCAATTTGTTAATAACATCTCGGAATTATTATAATACCAATTCAATTTTTCCAGTACTTTCCATATGCTTGATTTTTCTGAGATTTTAAACGCATGGGGAAGTGTTCAAAATTCGCTCTGAATCTCACGTTTAGGCGGACGGTACCTACTATGACCGATGGTAAGAGTTATTAAATAAATTTTTTCAAAAACGACCTCTAAAAAATTAGCTGCAGAGGCTCGCTTCCAGAAAAATGTATTTCTGCACGCATATCAACTTTTCAATCAACAGCCAAGAGATTTAAAAATGAAAATTTTTTTGGGGCACCCTAGTATACACTTCTACAGAAATAAGCATCGAAGCGTATTGGCTATACACATGCGCTAACTCAAAGTATTCTACATATTAGTGAGTGAGCTTGCGGCAAGAGGACGCATAGTCGCGTGGCGAGGAGGGTGGGGTACAAAAACGCGTGAAAGCCAAGTAGTGGGGGGTGTGCGTACATACGGTCTATGGTTATATCGATCTTATAACGGGCGACGGTTCGTGCGTGCCGAAGAGCAACTCGCACACTTTTTTTCTGCTACGACTTCGACCGCCCTTTTCATCCCTTCGTCCCTCCCTCCGATCACTGCCTGGCTGCATGCTTTCACTTTCTTCCTCGTCTTTTCTTCCATTCTGTCTCTCCCTTTGCTCGTTCCATGTCTCGATTACCGATTCCCTCGAGCACTCATTCGCTGGTCTCCACTATTATGCTCTGCCGCAGTGCTTCTTTATAGCTAAGGGGTTTGTCAAGGCAAAGATGTACCGTGGATACCGCATGGCACGTGCGTTAAGTAAAAGAATTTTTATCCGTTTTAGAAGTGATTTTTCATATCTACACAGTGAATCTAAATTAAAATTTATGTGCTGCAAGAAACAATTTTGTGTCCTTAAATGTCAACGGGAAGATTCATTCACATATAAAGTACGAAAAAATGGATTTCAAAATTTTGTTATATTTTGTCCACCTTGTGAAATATTTTCTGTTTTTTATATCGGAAAGTTTATATAAATTCTCAACATTTTTTAATGATTTCTAAATAAGCAAAATAAGAATAAGTTAAAAATGACTACGGCCTTGTAACTTTAAGTACGTGTAAAATCAAGTACGTAATGAAAAATCGATACTGAGTATTCCCATTGTATGCTGAAAACCTGAAAAATAATTTAATGGAACTGAGAATACCTCTAAAGTTCTTTCTATGTATTTTTAAGGCAAAAGGAATTTGCAACTAAATTCCCGAATATATAATTATATACCGGAGTTTGAACCTTACCATTCACCTTGCATCTATGCCCAGTGAAACGAATCAAGTCATTTTTAAAGTTCATCTCGAATTTATTGATATTTTTTTTGTCATCATTCCAAAAAATCTCAGTCAGTCTTACAGCAATTAATTTCCAATCTGTGTATCTATTTGTATAATTGCAAAAACTTCATAAATTATTAATCAGTATCTCACTAACCATCATTGACAGATTCCGTGCCCACGACAGTTTTGCTTCACTGTTGTGTTCTTACACTCAACAAAATTGGCTTTCCTCTCCCCGAAGTTTGAAGACAAACACACAATCAAAATTAATGGTGAGCCATAATATAGAAATGTCAGCCTCTCAATTTATCAATCGAATAAGGGACATCTGTAAACCCCTAAAAATCGATGTACGATCTTAGTCACAAAAAATATTTTCCAATGAAATCCATTGTTTGACCAACGCTCACGTTTACGCAAACATTTATTACAATATTTATGCATGTCGCGTTAGCGTTTGGTGGGTTGGTTCATTAATCGCGTACTTTTACGAACGATTAATCAAACATTGGGAGAGAAGGGCATAAAAAGTAAAGGGTCGTTGGGAAATTATCTACAGAACGAGGCAGACACGCGGTTCGCGTGTACTTTGTTCGCGAACACCGAGGGCTTCGACCCAGCGGGGCGAGGGGCGACGAAAGTGCGGGGGTAATCGTTATTCGAGTGTAAAAAAATGAGCTACCCTGTGTATATGCGTGCGAGCGTAGTGAGCCAGTCTATGGGGGTTGGCGTTCGCCCCGCGAGGTCTGCGTCCCTGAGGGGCAAAGCCGAGCACACCTGAGCCCCTTCTCCGACTGCCGAGCATGCTAATTCCCGCAGACGGGGTCTTTAAGCCCCCCCCCCCCCCCCAGCCCTTCCCTTCTACTTTGCCCCGAGCTGGTTGAGAGCTAGCAGTTCCACTCTTATTGTGGAGTAATACCAGAAATGTAATGGCACATATACCAAAGACTCGAAAACATGACTATTCCACCACGCGTTTTCACAATAAAAACAGTCGTGTTATACATTTCAGAGGGCGGGCTTCGTTCAGACGCATTTTCCGTTATCCCGCTCTCGGGAATGCTGAAGGAATGCTTATCCACTTCACAAAAGCAATCGTGAATGTTTGCAGCTTTTTGTAGAGTCTGATTCATTTGAACTCCGGGAAAAATGCTTTACTAAACATCTTTTTAAATCTGTTATTGATCGGTTGGCTTAATAGATCCTCATGAATATTTAGTTATTTTAATAAGATTTTCTTTGACCTCTGGTATCAGGAAATTTTATCATATTTAATGTTATTTTGCAAATTATCGTGCACAATTCTGAAATATCATTTTTAGATAATGACTTTGTCTTCTTTAGTCTTTGCTCTGAGTCGATCGAGAACTAGGAGTTTGACTCTTATTGTGGAGTAATACCAGAAATGTAATGGCACATATACCAAGGGCACGAAAACATGGCTTTTCCACCACGCGTTTTCACAATAAAAACAGTTACGTTATACATTTCAGAGGGCGGACTTCGTTCAGACGCATTTTCGGTTATCCCGCTCTCGGGAATGCTGAAGGGATGCTTATCCACTTTACAAAAGCAATCGTGAATGTTTTCAGCCTTTTTCAGAGTCTGATTCACTTCAGCTCCGGGAAAAATGCTTTACTGAACATCTTTTTAAATCTATTATAAATCGGTTGGCTTAATAGATGCTTATGTATATTTCGTTATTTTAATAAGATTTTTTATTTATTTTTGGGATCAGGAAATTTTTCTTTATTTTGTTTTTTTTTTTTTGGGAATAATTGTGCATCATTCTGAAATAGCATTTTTAGAAAATGACTTTGTCTTTTTCTTTAGTCTTCTTTGCCCTGAGTCGATCGAGAGCTAGGAGTTCCAATGTTATTGTAGAGTATACCAGATATGTAATGGCACATGTACCACTATCACATGGCTTTTCCAATACACGTTTTCACAATAAAAGCAGTCTTTTTATGCATTTTGGGGGTCGAGTTTTGTTCAGCGGCATTTCTCATTATCCCACTCGAGAAAATGCTGAAGGAATACTTATCCACTCCACAAAAGCACTCGTGAGTGTTTCCAACTTTTTCAAAAGTCTGATTGATCTCAGCTCCGGGAAAAATACTAACTGAAAATACTACTATTATTAATCGGTTAGCTTAATAGATTTTTATGGACATTTCGGAGTTTTTATGAGATTTTATTTTATCTTTGTTATTAGGAAATTTGATCATATTTAGTTTGTTTTAAACATTGTGCATAATTCTGAAATATTGTCGTGGAAAGAAAAAATTGTTCTCTTTGTCTACTTTGCCCCGATTCAGTTGTGAGCTAGCAGTTTCCACTCTTATTGTGGAGTTATGCCAGAAATGTAATGGCATATGTACGAAGGGCACGAAAGCATGGCTTTTCCAACACGCGTTTTCACAATACAAGCAGTCGTGTTATGCACTTCAGGAGGGCGGGCCTCGTTCAGACGCATTTTCCGTTATTCCGCTCTCGGGAATGCTCAAGGAATGCTCATCCACTTCATAAAAGCAATGGTAAATTTTGTCAGTTTTTTTGTAAGCCCTGATTTGTTTCGGCTCTGGAGAATTTTTCCCAGTTCTGGAAGGAAATATTTATTTTACTGAGAACTTTTTTCAACAATTATCATAGGTCGATTAAATAGATTTTCATGAACATTTCCCCGTTTTTGTAAGATTTTATTCAAACTTAGCTTTCAGGGATCTTATTATTTTTGGAAAATATTGTACATTATTCTTAAACTTTATTTTCAAAAAATATGTTGTAAAATTATGAAATACTTTTTTTCCGAAAACACTTTGCAAATCTCAGATATATCTTATTTAGAGAATATTTTGCAAATTTTGAATATTTAATTTTTTAGACACAAACAAACCTTGCCATTACTAAGTAAAAAATAAAAAAAGAGCGTGTAGCCCTTTTTAAGCTGACTCGGCATATTAATATTTATGATGTAATTTTTTTTCGGGGCCCTTTTGAGTTAGCTTGTTCTTGAGCAAGTTCTTTCTATTCTGCCATTTTTTTTATTGCTCACTAAAAAATCAATCACACGAATCCGCTGATTCGATGGTTCTTTCCACTTTGTTAATTAACATTTCCACGAGCAATACTTATTGTGCTATAGAAGTTCTTTGCAACCCAAATCTATGATCCGTGAATGGACCCACTAACTACATCTATTCATTGATTTATCCGAAAATACTTTGCAAATCAGATATATCCTATTCAAAGAATATTTCGAAAAATTCTAATATTTTATTTTTTAGCCACTAATAAGCCCTGCTATTAATAAGTAGAATTCCGGTAAAGAGCGTGTGGCCCTTTTCAGCTGACTCGGTATATTAATTATAATTATGCAACTCTTTTTCGGGGCCCTTTTGAGTTAGCTCGCTCTTGAGCAATTTTCTTCCATTCTGCCATTTTTTCGTTGCTCACTATAGAAATTCTTTGAAACCCAAGTCTATGATCCGTGAATGGACCCACTAACCACATCCATTCATTGATTTTGTTAAATGCTATTGCCCGGCTCGAAAAATCCTTGACTGCACGACTGCAGTCATTTCTTTGTTGTAACCTAAAATACATAATTACGTGAATCTTCGAAGTAATTTAATATTTTTCACGATGTAGACGTATCCAGACTGAAATGCTCTCGTTTCTCAATTAAGTCACACTGAGCATACTGTACCCGAGACGGAAGCTGGCTGGTTGTCGGACGAGCTTGGGGGCTAGGGTTCTCCGCAAACGAAGTAGAATCAATTTGCTCGACTAGAGCCTTTGAGACCTCAGCAAATCCCGAGAACGTAGTTTCCCCAGTAGCAGTAGTAGCAGCAGCAGCAGCTGCAGAAAGCACCAGCTTGGCTGAGGTATTAAAACGTCGAGGTACGCGCTTAGGAAGGCGAAGGTGTTCTCGGGTGGAGAACGAATCGATTTGAATAAAAATGAGAAACGAGGGAGAGAAATAAAAGAAAGAAAGAAAGAGAGTCGTAATAGCTGCGGGTGAAACGGGAGCATTTCGTTCGAATTTCTTTTCTCCAACTGTATGACCAAAAAATTCTAATTCCGTCGGCTCCTGGTCGTCTACTTGGATTCGCACTCTGCACTCTCTTTTGCGTCTTTTCGTACTAGCGCAACTCGAGTGGTAATCGACTCAAGACTTCAAGAAGACTCTGGTCCTCGTCCTTACTTCATCATCTCCGTGGCTATGGCTCCAAGGTATTGGCCAGATGCAGCGGCACACTGCGTTCCATCAAAGCTAAAACGCAACTCTCTCGTGCACCACTCAAAGACCCTGAAAGCAATTCGCAGTCCAGGCCACCGCACACACACTGAAATCGTCAGATCCGAAAGCTATAATTTTATCGGCTCTCTCGAGCTGCAAATAGATCTGTTATTGATCATAATTGCAGGACTTGGTTTAGAATTATTCATTGTTTTGGTAAGTGTTGTAAAGTAAGCTTCTAAAAATAATTCGTCCTTGATGGAGAAAGGTGTGTTTCTAGGAGAATTTGTCCATTTAAAGATTTTCTTTATTTTGCAGTCAAAATGGTCTATAGCACCATGAAAAAGGGTCGGGATATGTGTGATGAAGGGACTGAAATTCATACCACTTTGAGGAGTTAATTACTCGTCAGCCTGAATTTCGATTTCATATACAGTACAAGCCAATCTTCATTTGGTATATATTTTTATGAAAAATGCATTGAGGCATTAAGATTTTATGTGATTTTTAAGATTTTGACATACTTGGCTATTTTATATCATTTCAAGTTCTAGTCTCAATGTCTTTCGAGATTTGCTATTTATCTTTTTCACCGTCTTCTCTACAGACGATAAATATTGAATACTAAGGACATTTTTGGCCATAACATTGAATTTCTATGTATATCATAACACTTATTAAGAATTCTATTTCATTCAATACATTTTCTAGGATTGTCGTTATGCTTTGTGATGACACTTTTGATTCAATCTATCAAATTTCCAGGTGACCTTCCGACCCCGCGTATTAATCATGGCAAATGCCATGCAGTTCTCATAATGCCGAAATAATTTCCTAAGTTCATTCCACTTTCACTTCACAAAAACATATTAGTTCAGAAAAAAGATAATTACAAATTCCAGAAGCACACAATGAAAACGTCAGATCCGAAAGCTATAATCTTATCGGCTCTATCGAGCTGCAAATAGTCCTGTTATTGATGATAATTCCAAGACTTGGTTTAGGATTATTCATTGCATTGATAAGTGTTGGGAAGTAAGCTTCCAAAAATAATTCGTTTCTCATAGAGAAAGGTGTGTTTCTAGGAGAATTTGTCCATTTCAAGATTTTCTTATTCTTACAGTCAAAATGGTCTACAGCGCCTCAAAAAAGGGTTGGGATATGTGTGATGAAGGGACTAAAATTCATACCACTTTAAGGAGTAAATTACTCGTCAGCTTAAATTTCGATGTCGTATATAGTACAAGCCGATCTCTACTTGCTATACATTTTTATGGAAATGCATTAAGGCATTAAGATTTTATGTGATTTTTAAGATTTTGACATATTTGGCTATTTTGTACCATTTCAAGTTCTAGTCTTAATGTCTTTGGAGATTTTCTATTTATCTTTTTGACTGTCTTCTCTGCAGACGTTATCGGATAAATAATAAAATCTGAGGACATTTTCGGCATTTAAATTAAATTTCTATAAATATCATAAAACTTATTAAGGATTTTATTTCATTTAATACATTTTCTAAGGTTGTCGTAATGCACTTTGATAACAATTTTGATTCAATTTATCAAACTTCCAGGTGATCTTCCCACCCCGTGTGTTAATCATGGCAAATGCCCTGCAGCTCTCATACTTCCAAATTAATTTCCTAAGTTCATTCCACTTTGACTTCACACAAACATATTAGTTCCCAAAAAAGATGATTACAAACTAGAGAAGCAATTAAACAATACCTCTTCAAAACAAGGGAAACTGTAAAATATCAGGCTGAAAACGAGGGTGAGTGACATCTGTGGTTTTTAAATGAAAGCCATTTATCGTGGTGCGAAGCGGAGTAAGTACTTAAGGTATGTGCATTTATTCCGTAAAGGCGGGCGCATATACATCAAGCAAGTGGCGCCAGGCATCAAAGAGCTGTAATTGGACATCAGGTTGCTAGCAACTCCAGCTTGTACTATGTTTAGGGCAATGCGCCTGACTACGAAAGCTTAGAGCCTCGTTTATGAAGGCGAGGAAACCGCGAGAGATGACGTTCCTTCAGCTTCGGTGGAAGTGGTAGGACCTCTAGGTCCGTTAGGTCCTTTTACTTCGTGGCTAGCGCCTCCACTTTCAGGAAAGGGCCTTCAGGCAGGCAGACCTCTTAACGTCACGAGAGCCACGAATTATTGCACCATTTCGGTCACTTAGGGTGCGACCGGCCCTTATTACACGAGCACCTCGTCCACGCACGTTTCTTCCCTCTCCCCCCATCGTCTTCCCGACGTCTTCGTACCTTCTCCGTCCTTCGTCCATTCGTTGCTTCTAGCGTTTGAAACCTTCGGCCATGGCTTCCTTTCCCATACAGTCCTTAGCTGCTAGCACCTTTTTAGTCCTCGCCCTTAGCACCCCTAAAGCAATCGATCGACCTCCTTAACCCTGGAAATTCGGGTTACTCTATTCCTCTAGGTATTCGCCCCAAATTATGTCGTCTATGCAGTCACGTGGGAAATATATATCTAAGACTCCGATATTCATTATAATCAGATTATCGATTCGGTAATCGGCACGAAGCAATGTAAAGGGCTTCTGTAGGGAAAATGACTAATTTATGTTAGTAGGAAAGTATTTTTCAAGACTGTTTTTTTGCGGCATCAAATTTGCTTTTATGCAAGTTGTGTTTTTAAAAAGTGTTTACCTCTAAATTGCTTTAGGCTTAATTGCAAAAATCAAAATTCAAGTCTCTCATTTCATGAAACCAGAGCTGTAATGTTATTCTATTTTATTTATTTTAATAAATGGTATTACTTGAGATTTTGTGATCGAAAGGTATATTTTTATTGATATTTTAGCGAAGTCATTTATTTTACATTTATTATCAAAAATTTATCTTCACAAGCAAAATGGCTTCCACCATGAGAAATTCTCGAACATAAATAATGAATAATCCTATATTAAAAAGTTCATGGATGATAAATGCGAAATTCATTGTTAGCGGTTAAAACATACTCTGATTCGTCGGTGGTGTCGTCAGACACACTCAGATCAGGACCAAGTTCATGCGTTGAATTTGTTTGTTTATGTCAGATGTCAAAACTGACGCCTAACCCTAGTATAATAAAAATGATACACACAATGATTGAAATATTAATGTGGATCGATATGATCCACATTACTTGTGGGACTTTTTTTGGATTTTGTTTGACTTTTTGTGTCTTCATGACATATGAACGACATGTTTATGTGTCATGTAGACACAAAAAGTCAAACAAAACACAAAAAAACAGTCCCACAAGAAATCTCGGACTCTCGACAATGAATGTTACCAATATTAAATTCTTGAAATGTATGCAAGTCACATAAATGCAGAAAAATATATATAGAATCTCGCACTCTCGACAATAAATTTGTACTTATCTTAATTGTCCGTGTTAAATTTATTACCGACCCGCACAAATTATCTCATATCGAGAAATGCCAATAAACTGGACAATTATTATCTAGATCTCGTTTGCTCAGCACGGGGTTCAAGAGAGGAGAGAGAATTAAATTTTCGGCGACAATGACTATTCGGCCTCAACCTTGAATAGTTCGCAGTATTCATTTTATCTAAGTACGCTCAAAGGCTCAATTGTGCGTTTTTTTGGTACGAAACGCTCTCTATATAAATATATCAGTGAAATATTCAAATTTGACATGGTCAACTCTCACAGAGCTACAATAAAATTTTGCAAAAATAACCGCTTGCGATTGGAATTTCGAGAAAAAAAAACCGCTAAACAATATCACATTTCTCAAGGCATGAATGTAGCGGAAACTACCAGACACAAATAATTCATCTTGCCAGCTCATATAAAACTCCTGCGCCAGTATAAAAAATTACCAAAAATGTTATCTCTTACACAAAAGCGCAACTTAAAAATTATTATAGCCATGGCTCGACGACGAGGTTTGTGCTGTTGAGAGTGCGATTACCCGTGAAATTTTTTGCAAACGCCCCGGCGCTTATGCTGAGCATGCATCGCACCCTCTCGTCGTTCCAGTGAAATGAGTAGGTGTACTGCACCGAGAGCGGACGGCAAGGGAAAGAGATGAGTTGCTGTGGTACACGCGTACATGAAACCCGACGCATTTAACTCTACGGAGCAACGATTATACGAAAAGGGCTTTACACCCAACATTTTGTGCGAACGAGAGGAAAACAACAATATTTTGCGGACTAGCTGCGTGTGTGTGAATGTGTTGGACAACTTGTGAAGCTTTCATGCTTCTCCTGATGGGCTGGTGGTGCAGTACTAGGTCGCCCATGCGATATCAAGGGTTAATACATGGATACGGGCACGAAAAACGTTCTATGTACTCCATGTACAAGCTTATATATGGGGCATTCCATGATACACCACAGAGGCTGAAATCACAATCTTCTCCATTTGCTCAATATATTTTTTATATGACAATAAGCATCGAAAAAATATATCTGTAATTTTTACTAGATTCTTTGCCATTCTTGAATTATTTAAATTTTTTTGAGATAAATAAAATTTAAAAAATTCGTCTACAATTAAAAACATAATATCGACGAGAATAAGATGTCCAATTGTATTGTCTTGTAAGAAGATGCTTAAGATAAAATTAGTAAATCAATTGTCAAACATCACGTTAAACTAAATTTTTTACTTAAAACGATCTTAATTTTTTTTAAACTTAACGAAGTGATTTCTTGATTACGACACTAGGTGTAAGATGTTCGGTTTCTAATGTCAATTTTATATAATTTTTTGTACATATAATGAAAAGTGTCATACGTTGCTAAGCGTATCGTATTTTACTTTAATCTAGATCAAAATGGTTAATATGATGTTTAACCATTTTTCTACTATTTTCATAGTCATCTGCCTTACAACAACAAAAATTAGTCATTTTATTTTTGTCGATATCATGATTTGAATTGGACTTGAAATTTTTATCATCATCATTATCATCTACTTTATTTAATTTATAAACCAAGAATATCTTCCAAAAAAAAAATCTTTAAGAGGTTCTAGATTTTTTTTTCAATTATAAAAACCAGATGAAAAATATATCGGGAACTTGAAATTTTTATCATCATCATGACCATCTATTTTATTTGATTTATAAACCAAAAAAACCTTGCAACAAAAATTCTTAAGGGTTGCAGATATTTTTTTTTCAATGATAAAAACCAGACGAAAAATTTATCGGGAACGACGAAGAGGCTTGCGTGCCGACATGTGCAAATTATCATGGAATAGCCCATATATACGACGTGCTTGGGATCCGGGCCTGTCCGAGCGCCCTTTTCATCGCACCAGCGGAGCAAGCGAAGGGTGCGCATGTCTGCAGGCGTGGCAAGTAGAAAAAATAATTGCGCAGCTTTTTGCAAGCTCGTCGCCTACTCTGTACATGTGTACATTGCTTAACTCAGGCGAAACTAATAAGCGGTATACAAATGTGAGAAAGGCGTCGCTTACCAACATCTTGAGATATAATATAGAGCCTCCATTTACCGCTCTCGGGTCAACCGCCGCCATTGGAGCTTTTACACACCCTTGAAGTAAAAAAGAGAAGCAAATTCAAAATCTATAGGGTACGTCTAGACGAATCTTGAGGTAAATGACCAACCTCAGCGATGCAATTAATATTTTTCTGTTAATTTTTTTTTTTCAACTCTTGCTCATTTCAGCTAAATTGGACATCCGTGATGTTTGCCGGCTTAACGATAATTTTTCTTTTGAAAACTTTTCAAATTGAATCTCAAAATTCTTGGGTATCATAAAAAACAGAAAAATCCGATTAAACGTTGATTTCAGATATTTTCCTATTATTTTTTACAAACGAGTATTAGTTATTTCCTTCGACAATGTATCTTTAGTTTCACGAATTCCCTTTGTCAATTTTTAATTTAAATAGACGTTTGCGAATGTGATGAGTGCAATTCATCACTTATCAAATTTTTGTTCCTAATTTTGACACACTCAGAATTTTTTTCGCTTCGGTCCAAATTTAACAATGAAAAATCCATAAAGCCCAATAATTATCTAATCAGATTAGAGAAACTGACTGTTATATTTTTTTTTTTCTTTTGCTTTTCTTGATGATAAAAGTAACGAAATAGAATCAGTTCTTGATTCCTCCACTTTTGAGCGGAATTTGCCACCTCAAGGATTAGAGGAGTGACCTCGTAATTGAAAATGTTTTTTTTTAAAATTAAATGAGTAAATTCAGAACACTGTATTTCAACACAAGATAAAAACATATTTCCATTTGCAGGTTGACCACAAATTATTATACAATATCGAAAATTAGAGATTTGGCAATTGGTAATTTCGCAGTAGAACTGACTATATAAGAAATTTGAAACAGTGCTAAAGGCTCACCGCACTAATATAAAAGTTAAAGATGCGGGACATCGCACATCTCTCAGGTGCTCTGCGATTCGGCGAGGGAAAGATGACGCTGCGCTGATAAGGGCACCGAAAGCAGTCGTCAACTTTGAGGGGTAATTACTGTGCGAGAAATTATTTTTCTGAAAATAGCCTAAGAATACTGATCAAAGTTAAAAGTCTGCTGATAGGTTGAAAAAATTGAATTTTTTGTTCACGGTCATGATTTGATTTTATTCTTAATTCATAAAATAATAATAATAATTGTCGAAAGATTTAAATAATATTTGATTATTTGTTTCTTAAATTGTTGATAATCAAAAATAAGTCCGGACCTAAAACAGACTTATTCGAGAGAACAGACAGGCTAAGTATTCAAAATTATTCTGAGCTTGGAGATGTTATGAATTTATTGCTTGCTATGTGAAAGGAGGTTCTAAATGTTTACAAGGTTTTGCCCTGAAGGAAAGCTGGTGAGGGTGGGTAAGCAGAAAAGCGGACGAGAACGAGAGATCTGCTCTTCCAGGATTATGACCAGAGTCAGAAGATTCGAGCATAAACACAGCTTGGCTATGTGAAAGGAGGAAAGCAAGGCGCACAACGCGGTCTTAGATTCAGTATATAAAGCTGTATGACAAGGGGTGAGACGGGTTCTCCATTCGAGAATAGGATTAAGCCGACAGGAGAATTTGAAAAAGCAGAATCGCCGCATACGTATTTATGTGTAGCAACCCCTCCGCTTCACTGCACCGCTGGGCATCGGGCTCTTCCTTTCTCTTCTCATTCTACGTGCTTCATTCTCAAAGCCTGGTTTGCCTTCCTCCACTCTCAATGGATTCGCTCCGACAGCTTAATACCCGATCAAAATCTAAACCAGCCATTTAGACGGCGCGAAAGGCATCGCTCGATGATCTCTTCCTTATTCTCTTTTTTTCTCTTTTTTTTTTGTTGATCGACCGAACGAGGGATCTCGAGTGCTGCCGGGTTCGTGAATATCTTCAAGGTCCTGAATACTTCTTGAAGAAAATGAGCCTTCGCTGATTCTTAAACTGCTTCACGTCCGTTTTTTTTTTCTTCGAAGTTGAACCACGCCCTCAGCAATACCATCGCTTTCTTCGAGCGTTCCCCCTTTTTACCTTAGCGGAAGAACGTACCTTAAGGTTTGTGTCTTGAGGAATTCGGGACTTCGTAAATGTTTGCTGAATTTTTATACCTTGAATACTTCGTGTCCTCGCGAATTTTCGAGAACGAATAAAAGTATCAGAAGTCCCGGTAGCGACTCGACGCCAGGTAAAAAAAAATTTATAATGCATATATATGGATATATATATATTTATTAGGGTGTCCCAAAAAAAAAGTCTCGGCTGTTGATGGGAAAGTTGAAATATATGAGGCGTTCCATACGATTTTGAACAGTCAAAAAGTTGTCCACTCTCAAAAAAATTGAAACGATCTATTTATGCTTCAGTTTTTTCCAGTTCTTACATTGTGATTAATGTTAACAACAATAAGAAAAAATATAACGTCAGGACAGAAAATTATTAATTGAATCATAGAATTTTTCGAACGACTGATTATATAGAGCGTAGTATTCGAACAAGTTCAATGGAGTTTCATCTACGTTACCGATAAATTATGCTCCAAAAAGCTCTGAAACATTAACATTATTATTGTAGATGTTCTTTTGTCTAAAAATTTGAAAGAAACAATTTGGGAGAAAATAATTTTTAATAATAATTGATTTTTCTAAAAAAAAAAAAAAAAAAAATACATCATAATAATAAACCAAAGCATAACTTTGGAACAACTGATCCAGCCATGTTAAAAAAAATACGTGTCATTGTGCACACTTTAGAGTATTTTCTGAAATTTTTTGAGATAAATCGAAAGTGACATACCGACCGAAAAAAATTATTTTCGTATATTTTTTATGAAAATGGTCATTTTTTAAACTCGAAAAAATCAAACAAAATTTTTTTCACAAAATCTATGCAAAACTGGAACTTTTTTGTCTGGAACATTTTTCTGTTTAATCGTATTCTTTCAAAATATAACGGTATTCACAAAATTTTGAAATTTTGAAAAACTCGAAAAAATGCGATCCGGCAATTTTGAAAAAATGTACACTTCTCTATTTCAAACAATGGAATAATTTAGTAAAATTTCAATTTTTTGGAGAGTGGACAACTTTTTGACCGTTCGAAACCGTATGGAATGCCTCATATGCAGAAATACGTTTTGGTGCTAAGGGAGCTCTGTAGCTAATTTTTTAGAGGTCGCTCATGCGAGATTTATTTTAATTTGAAAAAAGGTTAAGTAGAAGGATAAATTATTGAACAATATTTTTTTTCATCAATTTGTTAGTAACATCTTGGAATTATCATTATACCAAATTAATTTTTTCAGCGCGATCTATATGTTTGATTTTTCTGAAATTTTTAACGCATGGAGAAGTTTTAAAAATTCGCTCTGAATCTCACGTTTAGGCGGACTGTACCGCTCGTACATCTTTGGATTATTGGTAGCAGCCTACTATGTACGATGCGTATTAAATAAATTTTCCAAAAATGAATACTATTTTGTAAATTTAATACATTCTTTACGTTTTGATAAAAATTAAAATACAAATCACGCGTTAGCGACCTCTTAAAAATTAGCTACATAGCCTCCCTTCCAGAAAAATGTATTTCTGCATGCATGTCAACTTTACAATCAACAGCCGAGAGATTTAAAAGGATAAAAAAATTTTTTGGGACACCCCAATATATATAGTGCCGTTAGTGGCAATTCTTATTGCAATAGTATTTCAGAGCACATTTATAGCTCTATATATGTGTGAATTTTTTATTCGGGTAAAATTTTTTGTTCAGTTGACTCTTATTTATTTTTTCAATGTTTTGATAATTTTCTAAACGAATACTTAAAAAATATCTCCGATTTTCAAGTTGCCTCACGCTATTTTTTTTTCATCACTCTTTCCGACTGTTTTTCCTATTTACGCCAGCAAAAGATCTACAGGCTTGTGTACTGAAGAAAGATTTGTTCGGGTAGAAAATTCTAATCGGGTATGAAGCTCTGACAGCTTTATCGATCAAAATCGAAGCCGGAAAGCATTGCTCGATGATCTTACTCCTCTTTTCTTCCCTCCACTTTCTTTTTCTTTTCGTTAATCGACCGAAAGAAGGCTCTCGAGTTCTGCTGGATTCGTGAATATCTTCAAGATCCTTAATACTCCTTGAAGAAAATGAGCCTTCGCTGATTCTTAAGCTGCTTCACATCCGTCATTTTTTTAAAAGTTGAACCGCGCCCTTAGCAATACCACCGCATTTTCTGGACGTTATACCTTTTTACCCCAACAGGAAAATGTACCTTAAGGTTTGTGTCCTACAGAATTCGGGGCTTTTGCAAAAGCTTTTATAACTTAAGGACTTCGGATTCTCGAGAATTCTCTAAAAAACAAAAAGAACATATAGCTATTTTAATGGTATTTTAGAGCGTATAGCTTCACCTACATTTTTTTTGCTGTAGAATTTAATTTTCGTAAATTCAGTTTTGTCCAATTTCGTAATATTTGGAGAATTTTCTAAATGAAATACCTACAGGAATATGTAAGAAAATCGATTTCATTTTTATTTTCTCTACATTTTTTTTTAAATTAATGGGAACTTACAACTTTGATATTTATACGTTAATACATGATATTCCGTAGGATTTCGTGGGTTCGATAAAACTATATATAAGTTCCAGTAATTGACCGTTTTTTATGGCAGTGGTATTGTGAGACACGACATACAACAAATTTTTTAATATAAGTCCATATCCACATCATCTCGTACAATATTCTCATTGCGATTCGATGATACTAGCAATGAAAAATACTGTTTTATGAAGGCATACATTCAGAGAAAAATATCGCAATTTAATAATAAAAATAGTTAGTCCGGCGATAATCTAACTATGATGTATTCAATGGTTATAGCAAATATAAGAAAAAAGTTGGATCAACTATTAATATAATTCCTAAGAAAAACGTCTATATTTCATGGTTATAGCAAATACAATTATAGTAGCAATTATCGAAACGATAATAATTTAAAAAACTATTCTAATAGTTCCAAATATGCCGTTTTGTTGCATATACGATTTCAAAGTTTGTTTTCAATAAACTTGCAAGTATCGTTTATTGAACCATATTACCACCACTTCAACTACAAACCATTGGAAGCCTTCGTAAATTTTGTCATGTGAAACCGTTGAATTAACGATATTCTTTTCTCTCAGTGAACGTGTGTGCTGAATTTGTAATCGAATTTTGGTACATACAATAATACAGGAAGTTCCAGTAGTAATATAGACGTTCTTTAAAGGGGCAATCGCCGTACCACGTACCGTTCTTCAATATAAATCACACAGTTTAGGGGAATTCATGCTGCTTAAGGGTGAAAATCGCTAAAGGGAAGCTAGATCGTGAGCATTGAGCCGTCGGCAAAGATTTTCATTCACCTCACCTCTCCGCACTGTACCATAGTAGATTTCGCTTACCAGCAGCGTAACCCCTTCCCAAAGAAAGCCCTACGGGCTGTATACGTATCGAGGTATTATACATAAACCTCGAATTGTGATATTACTCGAAGCATTCGATATCACGAACTCTAGACTATATATGATGCAGACGACGGTCTTCATTCGATGAACTCTGTCAGAATTTCGATGAAGGGGTATTCATACCTCTTAAGTCCTTTGATTTTATTCTCCACTGGTAAAACCAATTGAAAATGGCATCCTGATCCTCTAGGCGAAGAAATTTGAGTTTATTTTGCTTTATATGACTGGAGACGAGAGCCACGATGTAATAATAAAGAGGATTTCTTATTTTCGGATAAATTAGTAACGTTCAATGGTCTCTTAATTATTAAAACTCTCATTTTATCTTCCACAAGCACGACGGTGTAAAATCTGTCTTCAATTTTGTGGAGAATTGATGGCGTTTCTTATGCATTGAAGGGTGAAGATATGGAGATTCTATAATGTAAAAAAATATGGATATCCAATGAGAAAAAAAAGATGCAAAGTAGAACTTTGCACATTACTTCCTCATATAAAATTTAAAGACAGCTCTAAAAAGGATATTTTTAAATTTCAATTCTTACCAAATCTACCTCTATGAGGAAGACATTTATTATTTACTTTGGCTTCCTCATAGAGATAGCTTTGTTATAAATAAATTTTTTTTAAATATCCTCTTTACAGCTGTCTTCAAATTTTATATGAAGAAGCAATGTGCAAAGTTCTACTTTGCATCTTTTTTTTTCTCTTTAATTATCCATATTATGTGTAGCTATGAAACGCCGTTCAAACACCCTCACATCTCATTTTGGTTAAGTACAAATTTTTATCTTACTCTCTTAACTTTTACGAAAGTGAAAGCGATCACCACATTCTTTTGAAAAATAAAAAATTCTATAAAATCTGTATACAATGATACATTTTAGAAAAAATCACGTCAATTACAGATGAGTCTACTCTAGTTGCGTGCCAAATTTCAGCTCGATCCATTGTGCCGTTCGTGAGTTATGGACAAATGAATTTCCGGTGTCTGGAACATACATACACACATCCACACATACGGACATAATTTCTAGACCACTTTTCTCAACGTTTTAGGTTTCACGAAAACAAAGCTTCCTCTATGAGGAAGCAATTAATATACAGGGATAAAAAGCTAGTTTTATTCAGTTTTTCAGTTTTGCATCATATTTTTTCATAATATATGTAGAATTTGATGAATCAAAATCTTTCAAAACATAAAAATTTCAGAAACTTTAGATTTAATGGAAATTATCTTATAATATACGAGAGCATCTTCAATGAACCCACCCCTTAATTTTTTACCCATTGCAGTATAAGGGAACGGATAGCGCACGTTTTCACTAATACTGTGAAAATCTTAATAATCCTTAACTCTCAGTCTTCTAAGCCAACAACCAAGAACTTATAATCCTCAGATGCAAGGATTTTCGATTTTACTTTGTAAAATCTGTACGATCCGCCGAAAGCTCTCTCAAGTCTTTAAAAGAATTTTATCCCGGTAGTCTGGATAATATTTCAAACCTGCTGGAAATTTAATGGAAGCGCGTGAATATTCGGGAGGAAAATTCAGAAGCGAAAACTTTCCCAGGATTACGGCGTAGTTGAAGAGAAAAATAACGTGGAAACGGTTGCTGCAGCTTATCGAGAATAAATAGTTGCGGAAGTGTTTCAGTCAACGTCATGGCATCCCATGCAACACGTGCAGACCGGACCATGGTCCGTAGGGACGGAATGTGTTTTCGTTTGAATTTCCGACCAGTCGGTATCCCACGGCGTCATCAGCACGTTGGACGGCTAGAACATGGAGATAAGATTACATTATTGTCCTACATTTATTGCTAGACGACAGTATTTGTGGAGTGTGAAACGTACTGTGGATATAGTATCGTTGACCCACTAATAGAAAAGATAATTCGGCGCTTTGCTATCAAAATTATCAATATGATGACAGCATAAACTGAATTTTCTCAACTGAAAAAAATGTTGAAACGTCCTGGTAACTATAATGACAACATTTAGTTAAATAATAAATATTAGCGTGTCCCAAAAATTTTTTTTTAATCTCTCGGCTGTTGATTAAAAAGTCGACATGCATGCAGAAATACATTTCTCTGGAAGGGAGGCCCTGTAGCTAATTTTTCAGAGGTCGCTCACGCGAGATTTGTATTTTAATTTCTATTGAAACATAAAGAATGTATCAAACTTACAGAATAGTATTCATTTAATAAAAATTTATTTAATAAGCCTTGCCATCGGTCATAGTAGGTTGCTACCAATAAATTCAAGATGTACAAGCGGTACAGTCCGCCTAAACGTGAGATTCAGAGCGAATTTTGAACACTTCTCCTTGCGTTAAGAATTTCAGAAAAATCAAGCATATGGAAGGTGCTGAAAAAATTAATTTGGTATAATAATAATTCCAGGACGTTATTAACAAATTGATGAAGAAGAATATTGTTCAATAATTTATCCGTCAACCTAACTTTTTTTTAAATTAAAATGAATCTCGCATGAGCAACCTCTAAAAAATTAGCTACAGAGCTCCCCTTCCACCAAAACATATTTCTGCATATATATCAACTTTTCCATCAACAGCCGAGAATTTTTTTTTTGGGACACCCCAATGAATATACGTTCTACTAATTTTTCTTTTCAAGTTGTGGCACCTATGCCAAAGTAAAATCAATATTTTTAGTAGTAATAGTACAGGTATTTTGTTCGACAATGTATACATTTTTTTTTAACACCTCGTATACTACTAATACGTTAAAATTAAATACATTTATGTTTTGGCATTGTCCAATGGGCCATCGACCGGAGTCTTTCAGCTCGTAAATCTCGCAAGGTAATGTGTTAGCTTATTAACTTACGATGGAGATAGAAATATTGTGTTTAATGATTTTATGTGGAATACTATAAGACATGTAATTTATGTTTCGTGTAAAGATAACAGAATTTCAAATATTGTGTTATTCGGCGCTTTGTGTCTGGGGGTTACGTTTGGAGGACGGATGTGGCATAAGTCTGAAATAAATTCAAGTTTATAATTGACGTATATTAAGCTAAGCTGTTCGTTGCGGTGTATGATAGGAGTGATTTTAGATGTATTATAGAGAAGGAGATTGGAGAAGTTATGGAGAGGATTGTTAGGGTGTCTGATTTTGGTGAGTTTTCTGATCGCTATTGTTACTGCCGTTTGGACGTTTTTTTGAAGGTGGGTTGTTGCAGTTGAGGAGCAATGTTTTTATAAATGGGATTATTGTAAGAAGGTGAGAAATAAATTTATGGTATCATGGTAATTACAAGATACTTGTGATGACTATAAGTAAATTTGTGGCATAAATTCACAATTAATAGTTGTCACTTCTATTTTTGATATCGGGCTTTTCTCTGAAAGTGACAACTATTTATTTTTAGATCATTCCTTTTATCAATAAGACTTACTGTAATAACTTTTAGATAAATAAAAAATTAGAACCACCGAAATCTGTTGCATTAATTAATACTTGTCAATCTTACCACTATGGATTTTAGTAATTTCTACCGCCCATGTGTAATCATATAGGAATTTATGTTCTCATTGATCGCTCTGTAAAAAAAAAATTATTATGCCAACAAAATAGAGTCATTTCAAATTATTGAAATGACTCTATTTTGTTGGCATAATAATTTTTTCTGTCATTCGTATTAGCGTCAAGACGCGACCGCGTCTCTTGATGTGAGCATGATAACTTACGACTCTACAACGAAATGCTATAGGGTTGAACCTCTAAAAAAAAACCTTCGCTACTCTGAAACGAGCAACAAAATTCATGAACCACAAAGTAAATCAATCCAATAGCCAATACCAATAAATACATGATTTCGGGTACACACATTTTCAGTAGCATAAGTGTTTTTTCAGTTCCAAAGGTTCAATGTCCCTTGGAGATAAGATTGCACTATCATATCACACTCGTCAGCGTCCACGGTGCACTATATCCGAATAGTAAAAACTGTTGGCTTAAGTCGCTCGATCGGTGAGCAGATGTAACAAAAAATCATTTAATATATCACGGACCGCAACCGTGAACGCCATCGACTGGGATAGAATTACAAAGAAAAAAAAGAGTAAGACTCTGCAATAAGGCTTCGTTCCCTGACTACATAAAACTTTGTAAACGAAATCCGAATGTCTTGATAAAATTCATTTTCCTCATCATAACTCCGCCTGCGACAGAATAAAGACAACCGCGCCCTACACCTTATTTCCAGACAAGCGCAAGTTGAAATATTTGTTCCAGAAACCAATCCCAGAAAAAAATAAGGCTACGTGGTAGAGAAATGTTGGGGTTTGTATATAACTCTGGCTATCCAATGTATCTCATTTTTTTCTGCCTCTTCGCGAGGGCTACGATGCGGTACTATTAGCATATTCGTTTTAATGTCCCGACATCCATTTGGGGAGGAAAGGCCAACGTGGAAACCCCGGCAAGAGAAGTATAACCCAGGGTGGCAGATTCAGTGGTGCTGGAATCCCAGCTGGTAGCCCATTCCGTTTGAAAACAGTCTGAACGCTAGGGATGCCACAGGGTGGAGTGTTTTCGGGTTTCTGGAAGTTTAACGAAGGACCTAAGGATAGGTCCAGATATATCCTGCCGAAAACTTGCAACTACCATGGCTACATTTAACCTTAGAAGCCCAGCGATTGGCTACCTCGCAGAGATTCACAGTTCACGTGGCCAAGCCCTGTAGTTAAAACTTAGACCCTTACTGAACCCTGTATGTAGTTGTACATCTAAGCAAACAAATGGATCAGGAATCTGCCCAAACCCAATGGGAACTGGAATTGTTTTCCATGTCGAATAAATTAACATAAAATTACTGATAGGGTAGAAGAACCGGTTGTGGCCACTTCAAGATTTTTTCCATTTTTAAGTACTTATGGTTAGGACCAAATATCATAGAAAAGTTTTAAACCTCTATATCAAAGCTAAAATGTCCTGAAAAGTCACTTAGCGTGAAAAAAAAAATTGTGAAATCATATTACTTTTCAAAAAAACCATTTTTTTGTGATTAAAATTTTTTTTCCGAAATTTCTTATTGGCACTATCAAAAAGGGCGACCCTTAAGACATAATGTTAAACTGTTTCGAATTATTTTTCACGGTAAGTAACCGAATGAAAAGAGCTCGAAGTCAGTTCTAAAAGAAGGCTCTTGTCGGCTTTAATGACTTTAGTGGCTTAGGGGTGTTGAATATAATGATGAGATGGTTATTAAAATTTGTGTACAAAGTATAACTACTTGATGTACAATTCGTGCAGTATTTGGATTTTTCTCGCTTTTATAAGGCTTGGAAAAAAATGCAAAGTAATTGTGCCAAAACTTCCATGTTATTCAGATGGGAAAATATTTGTGCTTACAGGCACGTTTTCCTGTTGTGATAGAGCTCTCGAAATTTAACCGGATATTTTTGCATTTATTTCGAACAAAATAAAGGGGCGTCTCAGACAAAATCGCTCAACATCGAAATTAACGACCACCCTAATGATTATAGTAGCAATCATCAAAATAATAATAGTTTCATAAATTATTCAAGTAGTTTCAAATATGCCGTTTTGTTGCATATACAATTTTATCGTTTGTTTCCAATAACCTTGCAAGTATCATGTATTGAACCATATTATCATCACTTCAACCATAAAACATTGCCTTCCTATATTCATTTTACGATGTGAAATCGTTAAATAAACGATATGCTTCTCTCTCAGTGCATAAATATAGCATATCTAATGGATTCTGAATCCACAAAGCTTATTTAAAAAATTCCCAATACAATTGATAGATTGCATGGCTGTACATTTTCCTTTGCTTAAGAGGCCAATCTCTGCAAACATCATTTTGACCAGTGTTATAGGAAATACAGCAAGACCATCGATCTCCCGGTAGAGGCAAAGCCTCGAGCTTACCGATGTAAGCTTCTCTCGCCACGAGACTATATGTACAGGACTCTGGTGTGAGAGTGAGACCGAATGTGGAAGCACGACGATATCTGCTCATTTCATTCACCCTCGCCAGCCTGGTGAGATGACTTTCCCGCGAAATCGCTGGACTAGCATGTCGCATTTCTCATATGTGGCAAAACCATTCTTGTGTCTCTTGGGTAAGAGTCGAACTCATGCCTCATTGAGGGAGGAACATGAGCAATGTCATGGAGACGAGAGATCGACGAGAAGCGAGTTAACCCGCGATCTCTCGATGATCAGACCACTTCGCTATATTATTTCTCGACTTGGTGTCGTTAGGGACTCAGCTGGGGGATTACAATTGCCTCTGTGCGAGAAACGACACATCTGCGCACTTTCCGCCCGTGTAATGGATCGAATACTCAAATTCTGTCGCGAGGATAAAAGACATGTCAGGGAGAGACGGATTGTTGAGTAGGCGTTGCAAAGTTGTTTTTGATCGACGCTCCGTCTGGACTTATTATGTAATGGAAGAGAAAAGTGACACAATACGTTGCTGAATTTGTATTGGACATATTCATTATAATTTTTTATCTGGAGCCGCACCGTCTCTTAACTTTTATTCACACTGTTAACAAAATGTAGGTAAAATTACTTTACAGTGTAGGAAGCTCGTTTATAGGAACGGGAATAGAAACTTTACTACACGAGTATAACATAAAATTGATGTACAAATTTTGTTAATTCATTACGAAAATCACGTTAGTGATGTGCATAGTCTGCCAAATTAATTGCAAAAGACGTATTAGTAATGTAGAGTCGGCTGAATTCGTTACGAGTGACGTATTAGTGATGTACCTTCAGCTCAATTCGTTACAAAATACGTATTAATGATGTACGTTCTGCTAAATTCGTTACAGAAGAGGTATTAATTAATGCACTATGGCCATATGAGTATCTGAGTCGTGTTTTTAATATGAGTTATCTTTAGTTTTGCAACACTCTCGTCCACTATCAAGTATTTTTAGGGTAAAATTACTACACTTGTGCAGGGAGCTCTATTACAGAAACGGGAATAGAAATAAGTGTAGTAATGAGTGTAAACCAATTGATGTACAATTCTACTAAATTCATTAGTAAAGTCGAGTTTTTAATATAAGTTTACTCTTATTGTACCACACGTACGTTGAATTTTCATTTTCTTTCGTATATCAAATTGAATTTGCTACACGGGCTTAGTGTAAATTACTATACAGTATATAAATTTGCCAAATATCTTTTGCAGTGTATGATCTTGAGCTGTTCTTCATTCATAGGTGTTAATCTTATAGTTGTAGCAATTGTATGTATCGTTACCATAGTAATAAAAAAATTCTCACATGGGTTAAGAAATAGTAGTTGTCTCTATATCGTTGCTTATAGAATCCTTTTTATTTGCATATGACTGAGAAAAAATATAATGGTATACAAAAATGAGCAAAACGATATTATTTATTCTTCGGAATGTGCAATCTGAAGAGGAATCATTAGAAATTCTTTTCTTGAACTGCCATAGTTCCTCTTGTTTTCCACTTAGTGAGAATGCAACTAGGAAATAGGAACGATAAGCGAAACATCACTTTTGCTCAGTGCCTCTCTACTTTTGTAATGGTTTAGATCTCCATGCCTGCCGACCATGAAATCTGTCGGATTGACGCAAAAGGGCAATAAAAGAAGGAAGCTCCGCTGTTCCCTTAATATCTTTTTCTGAATAAAGCCATCTTTCGGATTTCATACGAAAATGTGCAAAACTGTACTGTACAATCAGCATAAGAAAAATTGGAGATTTATTTTTCAAGCTGGTACCATTTCACTTCTTCATTTATTTAGCCAGAAAACAACCAGGAAAGATTCTGTGGAAGAAAATATCAGTTTCGTTCTATGCGTCTCCACTTTTGAAATGGTTTAGATCTCGATGCTTACCGACCGTTGAAATTTGTCGGCTTGACGCGAAAGGGCAATGAAAAAAGGGACCTCCGCTGTTCGCTTGATATCTTTTTCTAGACTGAGTCATCCATCGGATTTCATACGATATGCTGGCGTACACAGATCTCGAGACGTGGACGTATATGACAGCGTCGAGAATTTTACAATATTTCAGGTATGCATGGCACTTTCCCGATAAGATATTTCAATATTGACTCGACCGTCACTGTTTACCACGCCGGGCTCTACGGTCGCCGTATATTTCTCGTCTCTCGCGTGGAAAAAAGCATTTGTCGCGACAGAGAAAGGAAGCAATAGTGAAAGATGGAAAAACCAGGGAGAAAGATTGGGTGTGCGACGGAGTACATATTTGTACGGATTTCATTGGAGCGATTGTACTGCGTCGACCGACGACTCCGATGCCTTGAGGATGTTGAGTATGATGGGACAATACGCGTGTATAGTTGTATTGTATTATATTCCAGACAAAGATCCAATACTTTTGAATTCTCGACGCTCCAATTTTACAGATAAATGCTGACGTCAAACGCGTTTACATTTAAAAACCGTAAGTGTATTTTCAAGAAACCCTTCATTTTTAATTTGTTGCTAATTGCTAAACATTGTTTTGTCTCATTTATTATTGTCTAGCAAGATATTGTAGCTGGTATGATTTGATATACCTTCACGGGTCGATTTTCAAAAAAATTTCTGATGACTGTTAGAATGACGAGGTATGAATTCGATACACAATAATATGATAAAATTATATCATTATAATAATAATGAATAATAAAATATAATCATTATAATTCAAGCAATGCCGTGGTATCTTATTAACAAAGTACCTTCGAATATTTTATTCCATACAAATCATCCCAAATTTAGACGGAGCAGAATTCATAACATTTCTTATCATGTGTCCAGATTGATCCTATTAATTGTTGTATTAAATTGACTTTTAGTAACTTAGCCTTTCTCAACTGGACCTGCATCTATGAGGGAGGCCGTTGAAACTTCAGGACTTTTATTTGGAGATGGAGATTTTATAAATTCGTATTTCTCATTCATATATATATTACTTGACATGTAAATTATACAATTACAGCGTTTTTCTTTTCTTTTGTCTCATGTTCCTATAATTAAGGCAGAATAAAACCACTTACAGTAGAGCTAGTTTTATTTAACTCCCATTTATTTTCTAAGACACGATTGGGCTGTCTGGTAAATCTAAAAAAAGGGCGACTTTCACGGATCGATATTGAAATTTTTTCTGATAAGACTATTGGAATGACGAGGTAGGAATTCGATACACACTATATAATAAAATTATACCTTTATTATAATAATGAATAATTAAAATAAATTATTATTATTCAAGAAATGCCATGTTATTTTATTAACAAAGTACCCTCGAATTATTTATTCCATACGAATCACCCCAAATTTAGACAGAGCAGAATTCATAACATTTCTTATCGTGTGACCAAATTGATCCAATTAATAGTTGTATTAAATTGACCGTTACTAACAGCCTTTCTCAACTGGACCTGCAACTATGAGGAAGGCCGTTGAAACTCTGGGATTTTTATTTGGAGATGGAGATTTTATAAATTCGTATTCCTCATTCATATATATTACTTGACATGTAAATAATACAATTACAGCGTTTTTCTTTTCTTTTGTCTCACGTTCCCATAATTAAGGCAGAACGAAGCCACTTACAGTAGAGCTAGTTTTCTTCAACTTCCCTTTTTATTTCAAGACACGATTGGGCTGTCTGGTAAATCTGAAAAAAAGAGCAACGTAATTTTTTTTTTCAACTGGGACTAAAGATGACGCGACGAGGGACGCGAAAGGTTCGCCGTTGCGCCGACGAAGGGATCATAATTCCCTCACTCCCAAAACTCCACCTCTAGTTCTTCATCTCCATCTTCTACTTTCCGTCTGTGAATGCTCTCTATAATTAGTAGGACCTGGCTTAAAATATCGTAATGCCTAAGTTCGGAGATTCCAAGAGAAGCAACGAGGAAGCGACGAGAGGACTCGCCGCGGGGGCATTTGTTCTGAAAGCATACCTGTCGTCGTTTTGAGAGCCTGACGAGCAAGAGATTTGAAAAAGAACCGGAGTTGGATCGTTTCGAACGTTGCATTGACGACAATGACACGAAATGAGATACTATTCTGTCGTCTCTTTGACCAAGCCTCGTCACCGTGGAAAATGAAAGCCATTAGTCGCTGGGACTCAATTACCGAGAGGTCACGCGCATGGTCCAAGTACGTCGGACTTTGGATCCTTTTTTCCTCTCAATACGATAGACGAAAATATTCAGTTAATGGCTACCTAAATAAACGGCATAGTTATTGGCACACCCAAGTTTCATCCAGACCTGGGAAAAATACATGAAAAAACCAAAAATACAAAATACAAAATACTTCAGATATTTAAAAATACTTTTGGTACTTCAATCCTTTGGTACTTGAAATACATTCCTAAGTACTTTTCAAAATACTCTTCAAAAAACCGTATGAAATTAAATTCTAAGGCATTGCGCATTTATTAGAAGTCGTAGTAATTTTTCAATGTTGCATAACACAGTTCACACATGATTATTCGTTTGTTAGTTTAATTAAATCGAGGAAATAATCGTTTTCGAGACATTTTCCGGTTTACGTGATTGACTTCAGTACGTGAAGACATTTTTTCTAAATATGATTTTTCCATGTTTTAGAAAATTCTAAACACGTTTACATAACAATCACATAATAAACATTCGTAGAAACAAAGCTTCTCGATCGAGGAAAACTCTGGAAATCAAGATTGCAACATAGCTTTCTCACAATTGCATCACACCATTCATAAACTTTAGACTTTAGAACATCAAACTGTTTTTTTTTTCGTTTTCATAAAAGACGCTTTCATCCATGAATCACTTCGATTACTCAAAAATAAAATACTATGAGGAAGCGAAGCTAATGTTATATTGAGTAGAGGGAAGTTAACATTGTTCATTTGCACATCGTTCAGAGGTCGAGAGTCACAATACATTGTGTTGTTTGGTCTGAAAGCTATAAGTGAAAATTTTTTAATTCAGTTGCCAATGTTTAAATTCCCTACATCACTCCGAAAAAATTCAAAGTGGTGGTCCAGTATATGAATTTTATGACTTTTAAAAATTGTTTGAATTTAGATAAATAATCTCACTGAATAAAATAATATGTTGAATTTTTTTAGGTGACAACCCTGTTAATTTAGTAATTAGAGTGACTTATTGTCGAACAAAGGGAGAGAGTGAGACGTATTATTGAAAGCGTTAAATAATACATTTCGCTTGTTAAAGTATATATTAAATTTCAGATTTAACGTGAACTTGGTAAATATTTTAAAAATGTCCCGAATATGTAGGATCAAAAAATAGAAAAGTATTTTGTATGTTGTATTTTATAAAGTACTTAAAATACGTGGGAAGCATCTCAGTATTTGAAATACGTATTTTAAATACTTGAAGTACATGATGTATTTTAAATACTGTCCAGCTCTGGTTTCGTTACATACATTTGAAATTGGTACCTTGAAATAAAAAATCTTGGCTTCCTGGTAGACGAAGCTTAGTCTTTAAAATTATTATTAACCGATCGATAATCGATTTTTTCATCGGAAAATTATTTATTTCAAATTTTTTGTGTATAGACAAAGATTATTATAGTAACTTACGTAAGAGACGTATATACTAGACGTAATCCAACTATAGACGTAAATCTCATGAATTGATGGGGATTTAAAAGTCTGCTCCAGATATTGCCAATCACTATGCTGGCCAGTACAGAGTGTTATTCTAGACGAAAAGTATATATAGAGTCACAAGCGTTGACGTAGATAAGTCACATTTCTTGATAGTTTGATGGCAAACTACGACTTTTAAGTAAAACGCGGTAATTAAGACCAATATGATGAGTCATCAACACTGCAGTTGAATAAATCTAATCCACTTTACAATGCTTCTTTATGGGGCGTTAAGCTGATTTACTTACACGTGAATGCGAAGTGTAATTCACTGGGACGAAAATATTCATCGTATTATTTCATTTTCGTCCCGCATGAATAGTCTCCTGCGGTTCGAATACTCATTTCAATGTACGGTTTGCCATAATACATTACAAGGGGTAAATTTACAACGATATCGACCGATGGACGAGATTAATTTAAAGGTAACCTGATATAATTTAAACAGAATTAATCTGCTCTCATCGTTATAAATAATCCTTTACCCACAATCATTAAACTCAATGAATTAGTAATATTGTGCTTAGTACAGTTGAAATAATAATTATTAACAACACGCCTTACAGTTTTTTTTTCCTTCCTTGCGATACTTTGTATTTTAACAATGAATGCTAATTAACCGCAAACGCATTGCCAATAGGCCATTGACCGGAGTCCTTCAGCCTATCGTTGTTTATTTTCTGAAATATTAACAATGTAAAGAATAATATTTTCGAGATTAAGATATAATTATTCATCGATGAAATAACGATTAATTAGTTATTTTTATTACTAAAACACACGATTGATGTATTTTGAACTTAATATTCATACACATAAATATCAAATTTTTTCGTGTGCGAATAAGAATCAAAATATTTTTTTAAAAATTGCTACAGGCGTGACGCAACACGTGACTTTCTCATCTCGATTGCTGCTGGCGTCATGTTACTGTCGTGAAGATAGATTGTGAAATTAGGTTGTGAAGTTAGTTTGTAATGTTCGTTTGTTTGTTTTTGTAATTGTATAAATTTGAGACAATAGATTGCTTTTTTACTTAAAAATGTTTTTTAACTTTCATTAATTTTTAATTTTCTTTTAATTGTTTTCCAATTTTTATTTTTATTTGTATTTTTAATTTTCTTTTAATTGTTTTTCAATTTTTATTTTTATTTGTATTTTTATTGTTTTTTAAATTGTAATCTACATCTCACCTTATAATTTGTTAAGAACGCATTTTTTAATTCAAATTCAAGCTACGACCCGCCCTCTCGAGGACGCGCACGTTATAATCGCGCCTTCACGCCACATCTCTCTTTTTTTTTTGTTTGTTGGTGTTATTGTCAGCACTGCAATAGTTTGACAAGTCGGTTTATATTTGTTATTCATATACCAAAGGTTCCGCATATTATGGCGTATATTAGGCCGCCGCAGGATTAAGAATTCATATGAAATGCTATTCGAGTGATAAAAACTATGGATGTATCGGTGTTTATAGTCTAACATCATGAGTGTTAACTTAACCTTAAATCTTATCTGTTTATGCACTTTTTTATATATAATATTTTATGTGAATATTTATAGTGTATTTCTCACTGAAAACTACTCAAGATCTTTGATAGCAGTCTTTTTTTTAGTAGACCTGTAAGGCAATCCATTTTTTACAATAGAAATTTCTGATTGAGGATGGTTATAGAAATGTCATGTGAGTAACTAAAAAGACAACAAAGTGTTCGCTATATTTCATCGCTTTTTGTTCACTGCTTATTGAATCAAAAGCATCAAAAATGAATAACATATTTTATTTTTTCACATTTCAGGTAAAGTACCAGAAATAGTGGAGATTTTGGATTGGGTTTCAATACCAAAACTAGGATTTAGATGCAGAAAGTGGACTCCACATTTCTTTGCAGTCCATAGATTTTTCCAAAAGTTATTGTGTTTTCGGACGGCACCTACAGACGCCAGACAGACAGACAGACAGACAGACAGACGGACGGAAAGAAATGAGTTAATGTGTTTTTTGGCATCTAGGACACTCAAAACATGTATTTCCAGTAAAATCTTGAAGTCAAATATTTTTTGGATTGCAATACTTTCTCTTTTACATACTCTGTATGTGATGAGAAAGTAAAAACACACACAAATTTCCAGACTTAAGTAATAGTTATGATTATCCCGGTTTCATTTAACTTTGGTCGTAAAAGTCATCTAAGCACGGAATGTTCTCAGCGAGAAAATTCATAATTCCTAATTACACTCCTCACATTAATTTTCTTATTTCTCTGTTTATTTTGCAAACTCGGTATCACGGATCGTTGACCAGCCACTAGGGTGGCTTTTGCTCCGATTTTAACGGTCTCTTGTCTCGTTGGAAATGGTCGTAATATAAGAATAAGAGAAAACCGGAATTTCCTGAGCGCCAGACGAACACCAAGGGTTGAAGGACTACGATGTTTTCGAGGTGCACACACTCGTCAGCATTTAGCGCCACACTTTTCGCTCTCCGGTTTAGTTCGACTCGAGTAATTCTCTCGGTTTAGTGTGAGCCAAACACGGACTACGATGAATCACGTACTGTGCTTTTTTTAACGACAAATAAAATAACAAGAGAAATGCGAGAAAAGTTTAACCGGGCGAAATGCTGCTGAGTTTAAAAAAACGGCGGAACACTCGTGTGGATGAAAAAGTTCTGCTTGCCACAGGGATGAAGGTCCTTCGTTTCCTTTTGGATGGCCAACCACTAAGTAGGGTCGTACTGTTGGGAACACTGGTAGCGCACCCAGTGTCAAAGACCCTGCATTATACCTCTTCATACCTTTCATCCATGATCCGATGGCAAAGCACCTGCGTCACCTGCAATTCTCGTTAGCTCCCGTGCTGTTAAATGATATTCTAGTGCTACGAGACTCAAACCTTCATATCTGAATAAGTTTGCGCTTGTTAGATTGGCACGTTACAGACTTTCGAGCAGTGTGGGGTCATGCATAATTTCCCAATAAGCAAAATGTTATCACACCCAGAGAAATAGGCCTGATGAGTTTATTTGAATCAATTATGTGGTGTATTTGGAATAAATGTAATCTTATTTCATTTAAATAGAGTCCATTTCGATCAGATGACATTTTATTTCAATCAAATAGAGTCTGTTTCGGTTGAATAAAATACGATTAGGCCGGCCATTAAATACATTATTTATTTAATGGTCAGCCCCATAGGATTCTATTTGATTGAAATAGACTTTATGTTATCTAAATAGCATTTCATCTGATTGAAATAAATTCTATCTGATGTGAATAAAATTTTATTCATTTCAAATAAGCCCGATTCAAATGAACCCTTCAGATTCATTTCTCTAGATGTTCTCAGCGAAATCAGACTTACTTTTATATGGGTAATTATTACCAGATACTAGGGTGGGTAAAGAAAATCGATAATTTTTTTTCTTAATCTGACACACGAAAAGTAGTTGCTGAGTATCTTTGGAAAGTGCTCACCAAATATGAGCTCTTAATATTAATGGGAAGATTATGCTCATCGTCGATTTGCATTTTCAATTCAGTCTTATATAAAAACGGCCATATCTTATTACCAACAGACTTTAAAACCAGTACCATCGTTAATATTTATAGAAAATTGAACGCTCTACAAAAATGGCATGTAATTCTTTTTTAATAAATCTAACCACTTAAAAGATATTCAAAGTCAAATATTGAAGAATTTAAAGAAAAAAACTTTTTGTTTTAAATCTTATAACTTACTGAAAAAATAATGATTGAGAATTGAGTTTCTATTGTTTCTATAGGAATTTATACGGTCTACAAAAGAGGTCTTTGGTGGTTTATCGATTACTCTAACCGTTTAGAAGATATTCGCATAGGAATATCAATGCATACTGCTATTCATAGTTTTTTAACGATTATCTTCAATCAATTCGTTTAATTTATAAATTTAAAGATGATTTATAAAAATTGAAGTTTATCTTGATGGAATGTCAGTTTCCATGTTATGTCTCATCTTTTGTTTGAGAATATATTTCTTTGAATCAATTTTTTTTAAATATTTTCTTTCTATAATTTTACTCTTATCACAGTTTAGGATCGTTATTTAATATTTTTCAACGAATTTATTAAAAATATAACTCATATTTATTTTTTCCACAAATTTATAGTCTGTTGGTGATAAGATATGACCATTTTTATATGAGACTAAATTGAAAATCTCATACTTGGTGAGTACTTTCTAGAGATACTCAGTAGCTAGTTTTCGGAAGTCAGATTTTAAAAAAAAGTCCGATTTTTTACCCACCCTACCAGATACAGGACATCGAAATTTTTTTGCGGAAATCGAAACCGAAGTAGTTCGATTTTTAAACAAATTGGGTAACCAGAAACAGTTTCAAGTTCCATTTTTTGTTCATTATTTTGGTTCAGAAGAGTGGCTAAAACTGGACTGAAAAATCGACGTTTCTCTATTTGAATGGCCAATCACTGCTGGGGACAATGGTAGCTTGCCAAATGGCAAGGACCCTGAATTATACCTCTTTGTACCTTGGGACCATGTACCGACGGAAAAGCACCTGCGACACCTGCAATCCTCGTTAGCTCCCCTGCTGCTACAGACCGTGTTTCTGTTTGCAAAATTCGAGCCTTCATTTCTGACACTTTGCGCCACTTTACGAGAGTTCATAGACCTCCATGCAGCCCCTGAAGCGCCTAAGTGATATTTGCTGAAGATTAACACAGCGCAAAGTAGCAGGTACAATTTTGGCACCTGCAGGCATATGGCGGTAATTTAAAGTAAATTGTCGCCAGAGTCGTTTACCTTTATTTGAACGTGAAACTTATACTTGTTATGTGACAATACACAATGAGTTAAACTTTCTTTGTTTTAGAGTGTAGTCCAAAAAATCTATAACAATGGTCAAATCGCGATATTTCATTATGCACTAAAATTTAAGAGGCTACCCTAATTAGAATTTAAAAAAAAATCGATTTTTTTCTATTGCATTTTTCGAAAGTATACATATCTAAAAGTGTCATACTAAATTTTTATAAAGATCCGAGCAGTCTACGTGCACTTTTGAGCGATGTCTACTTAGCTACTTGAGGGCGCTAATATACGCACCGCAAACTTGTAACTCGTTTTTCTCAAAATGACGTTTTTGGACAGCTTGTTGATAAAATTTCCGAAACTATTAAACTGACCCTTACCAAAATTTTACCACATATTATTTATGACTATAGCTATAGCGCACATCATACGAATTTTGAAATTATGAGTGTAACTTTTTTTTTGTTTTTGCAAAAAACGATGAATAAAAACGTGCTTTTTCGAAGTTTTTGGAAAAATGGCCGCCACTTTGTCATTTTTTTTTAAATAAAAAATCGTATGATTTCATTGATAAAGCAATCTGAACGGACGGAAATCAAAGATTTCAAATGTTTGATTCTCCCGTATAGGAACATGGATAACAACGGAATCTTCGGCATCGGTCGACTCGGACCCCGAGTTATGATTTGCTAAACTTCCATCTAAGAAATAAAAATATTACAGGCTGTCACGTCGTAGCATCATAACATCAATTACTTTCATTGAATCCCGTCCACCGAACCGTAGAACGATCCAGACGTGACGGAACGTTGAGATAAACTTCTCTAATTCAAGAGTTCTCTTAGTCTCGTGTCGTTGACGATAGTCCTCATTTTGAAGCTGCGTAACGTAGCTGTATGAAAAGCTACACGTATACAGACGCGCAAAGTCTCGTATACATGGTTGAAAAAGGTAGCGGAAGTCCCTCGTGAGCGTTGGGGCGTGGATTCCCGGTCTTGGTCGTCCTCTTCCTCGTCGTCCTGGTGCCAAAAGCTCCACGAGCAGCACACGCGAGCGATAGCGTCTGTAGTGGTGCACACGCGACGCAGTCTCGTAATATAATGTTTCCATTTAATATCTTTATGAGCGCCGAGCGAAAATGATGAGGTTTCCTGTTTTTAATAATGTACCCACGAGGCCGCAGCACCTGAGCCTCGTAACTCTCTTTTTCGCTCCGTCTCGCCTTCTATTCCTTCTCAGCTTCAACCCCCTTTTCTATAATGCGCTGCTGTATAGAGTTTTAAAAAATATATATATCTGTATACGCGCATATGAGTCATTCCATATCAGCGCAGCGATTGTTTTAGATTCTTCAGAGAAATTTTTCAGCAGTTCAAATCTTTAGTGCAAGCAATGATATATCGGAGTCAATCTATTGGAACATCTGAAATACACTTTTTACAAAAAATATTATTCATATTCGATTGTATAACCGAATACCACATTTCACGTTAGAAACATGAAGGACATTTTTTTTAAATTAATTTATGTTTTCAGTAGCTTTGAAGACAAAAAATCTTCACTTCTGTTTTTTGCGGATTTCCAAATTAGTTCAAAAGCGAAAAAAGGTCTGTTTGAATGACGAATTTTTTTTTTTAATTCCCCGGTGAAAGTCAGGAAGGAAATTGCTTGGTGTAATTATTTAGAATAATATTATCCGTTTTCTGGAAATCACTTAAGGACAATTTTTTATTAGTGGTTGACCTTACATGGAATGCTTCATATATGTATAGGTTTTCTCGCGACTGAGCCTCACAACGCACTTCGTCCCAGCGTGGCTCGCCTTTTACGCCCTTCTCTTGACAAGCTTCGCTTTTCCGCGCGCAGCACACTTTCGCCCTTGGTTTAACCCCTACTACTCACTGTTTTTTTCTTCCAGTGCTGGAGTCAAGCTTACGCAGTAGTGTATACATGAGAAACGGAAGTATGAACGTATGTCGGTACGGAAAACGCGCAAACCCCGCACACATTTATTTTCCCCCTCCGTCACGTTCGTAATAGCAATAGTATAGCGAATATAGCTATACGCATATCTCGCAAGTTTTCCAGATATGCGGATAAGCGTGAGAGAGATTGAAGTCGCAGGCTCGCGGAATTTTATAACGTTCACGAAGCTTGCGCCGTTCATTTTTCTTATTTATTTTGTCTGCCCTCGTCTTTTGAGGCTGTCTGATGTTTTTCCGGCTGATGGGGAAATACTATAATGGAAATAACATTGTTTCTCCATAGAAATAAATGTATAGACCTATTTAGAAGTTGCTTTCGGGCTTATTGGGGTCGAGTACGATGCGTAATACAATCTGCCGATTATTCCTGCATTTTATTTCCGTAGGATACGATGAGGTATTTCTAGTTAATTCATGTTCATATGTCAATGTGAGAAAAATTTTCTTTCTAGAAATTAATGTACTTGTGTAGGAACTCTTTGTTTCGCATATCATGTGTATTATATTCAACCCTTTAACTCCTGGAATTAAAAAACTTGAGATATAAAAGTCTGGATGATTATTATATAAAGTAGAATTTAATTGGAAATATTAGATATTCTACATGCTATATTATGTCATTTTTTGAATTAATGGAAAGCAAAAGTTCATATTGAAATTCTGAAATTTGACTTTTGAATCTTCAAATTTGCATTTTTTTCAAATGCTAATGATGATAATAATCAATGATAATGTTAGTACCAATAATAAAATGTATAATGGTAGTTTCGAAAATCGAATTTTTTCAACTATTACATGCAACTAATCTTTATTACTATTCAAAGGAAAGTGGTAAATACTAACCATAGAAAGGTTTGGCCAGTGTCTTTCACAACTAGAGATGAATCTCACTATGTTGGTAAAAATAGGTTTCCAAAACTTACACTGACAACACAACGAGGCACTGACCTTAAAAGCGGGATAATTTTTTTGAAAAATATTAGCAAAAAAGATTTTTCGAAAAACTGATTTTTGAAAATAATCATGTACATATGGATATTCACCGCGTTTATCCAATTAACCACAAAATCTACTGTTCATTTTAAACCATACACAGAAATATTTAAAAACTTGGCCTTAAGGAGGCTCGGTGACGACCGTTGAAGTCAAATCACGGCTAAATTTTCATAATTGATTCTTTGAAGTTAAATGCATTAAGAAACAATAGTGAGGAGTGATTTATATTGAAGCATGTATACTCGACCCACGGAAACATTAATAGTGACGAATTTGCATTAAGATTAACTGATTAACATTTATTTGTAATGGGATGCATTTTCGTTCCGTTTTTTTCCAAGTATAATGAGTAATTATTCATCGATTTAAATCAGTGACAGCTTATTCCTTTTCTCAAAAGATACTCTATAAAGTGGACGCCACGATATTTCTTAGTGTTGATTGTTTAATAATAATAGCCTGTTGTCTATAAAAGTATCATTGTTTTTGTTGAACAACAGGCTATAATTATTGCACAATCAATATTACGAAATATCTAGGAGGTCAATTCATGAAGTATCTTTTAAGAAACAAAATGAGCTATCACTCAGTATAATCGGGGAAGAATTACAGACTATATTTGGAAAGAACCAAACAAAAATGTGTCCCAATGAAAAGAAAAGTTAATCGGTTAATCATTATGCAAATTCGTCACGTTTGATCTTTCACTGGATTAAGTATACATGTCACCCATCCAATACAAATCACCCTGCATCATTGTTTTTTGATGCATAAAACTTTGAAGAATCAATTACGAAAATTTAGCACTGACTTCGATAGTCGTCATCGAGCCTTCTTAATATCTTCTTTGTCGCAAGCCATAAAATTCATTTTGTGAGGTCCAAGAAGCGAGATAGTAAACGTATTCAATTAGTCTGTGAGCACTTATGGCATACAATAAAAGATAGCAGAAATTGAAGGTATCTTAATATCCCGTGAGTGTATCAATAGAATATTTTCCGAGTCTTTATAGCATATATCTATCTTCCAAATAGCGTTTGGATAATCAAAGTGATATTCGAATGGAGCGATAGCTCGAACTACGTAAGGAGATCCGAGAACTCTTTACGTAAGGAATACCCTACGAAGAACCTTTAGGTAAGAGCGAAATCTTCCGGCGTGAGACAGAGCGAAAGGACGCACTTTTATACGCACCTATTTTCAGAGTGCGCTGGCGTATGTAAGGTTTACGATCGAACCGTCGAGTGGAGTCTCAAGGAACTTACGTGGGTGACGTTATCCAGCCACCGGTGCCTTAAAGAGGCCCTCGAAGGTACAGTCAGATCAATCGTGTACCATGACTTACAAAATTATTTATTTATGTTTTAAAAGAAAAACTAGTATCCGAATCAGAGCGATTATACTCAATGCAAAAGATCGTTTTAATCAATCAATTGTTGAGAATTATAACTCAAATTACGCTTCTAATCCAAGGGATATATTCCCCATGGAAAAAAGTACACTCAAGATATATTGAAAAATATATCTCAAATATATGACATATATCTTGTTCGAAAAATACTATAGCTGAAATATATTTCGCGATATATACGAAATATATGCGAGTGAAAAATATATCTGGGATACATATTAGGGTGTGTCGATATTTTTTTTTTTTCATTTTGCATCGTTTCAATCTATATTTTGTACCTTTAAGCCACTCTTCTGAAAATTTTAGCGCGGTAAAAATTTTTTTAGAGGTAGCTCAAACGATGAATACATTTCCCATTTGATTAACATGTAGATGAATGCGACTCTTAATAAATTCATGTCCCTAAATTACAGATACGATATGTTGACGTTCGCGCATCTTTATCGTTATCTTCAGATCATTGGGAAGATAAAAAGTGCTTACAAATTTTTCGTTTAAATCGATAGTTTTCTAGTTATGAATTTTTGTAGCTCAGAATATCGCCCTGTCCGCCCTGTAAGATCAGTTTTAATTGAAATTTCAAGTTTGAGGTCAATTCTGGAGCCATTCTCTGTCGTGATGTTTAATTATAAGTGAAATTTCATTCAACTGTTAAGCGGATGTTTCAAATTCGTTTGTAAATACGAGAAAAATTATGAATTAGATCGAATATTTAAGAGAAAAATAAAAACAGCTTTGTTCAAAACGTTTGATAAACCTGTCAAATTAAAAAAAAATCGGGAAAAAAATCGGGAAAAAAATCAACAAAACATCAAAAAATTTAAAAAGGAAGGAAAAATTATGAAGCGTCCGAAATTTTTTTTAGACTGGGTCACAAGTTTTACAAATAATGTCAAAAATGGAGAAAAATCGAGAAAAAATTTCCAAATGTCGCTAAATCTTCGAACAAATCTGAAATTTCGTTTGGAATCTTTATGATTTTCTTCTTTTGCAATTTTTTGATGATTTATTGATTTTTTTCCCTCGATTTGACTTTATTTTTTTACATTTTTCTCAATTTTTCTCCATTTTTGACATTATTGTCAATGTTTTTAAACAAACACAATGACCTACTGCTTCTCAAGATTTAGTGGTGATTACAAATTTGACTTCCAAATCATTGTGAGTAATATGACCCATTGATGATGAAACTAAATTAAGTCACTTTTCTCTTAATAATTTGATGATCTTTCTTTTTTATGTTGAGTGGGACCCGCTTAAGGTAACCGTTTCGCTACGTGCTAGTCAAATCAGTGTTAAATGTAAAAAAGCACTTCAACAAATTATCGTGGTTTTATTGTCGATCTTAACAATCACTTCGAGCATCAGCGTGTGTTCTTAATATGTAAATACATCCGCACCCACGGTTTAAATAGAAAATACACTGATATACGCAAATTTTCGATGAGATGTTTCTGTCATCTCGTTATTTATTCGAGAAAACCATAATATTAGTCCAATTATGAAGCGCAACAGCTCATTTCATTTATAGAAAGATACTTCAACGATTTTAACAAAAACAACCTAACTTTTCTTTCGAATTTGAAACAATCCTGTGCAATTTGAGAAAAAAATAGGGTAGTTTGTAAGCTATGAAACCGTATTTTTTATCGACCACAGTTGGTAAGAAAATCCAGGCTTGCGTCCCCTTAAAGACGATTCACTTACGTTTTCACTAGTTTCCCTTCGAAAATGTGTGAAAACAATTTTTCTCTTAGGACTCGATTGACCTGACTGTACCAACGATGCCTCCTTGAACACAACCCGTTGCTGGCCGTAACTCCGACCGGGCACGTAACAATGTGACGACTACGATCGTTTGTGTAAACACTAAACGGGTGGCTATCAGCCGGCGAGCGGATAACAACGCCCGCTCGTCTTGACGATCCCACGAGATCATGAGACCCTTTCTTCGCTTCCCCACATTGTGGTCCTCTCGTCTCTTGTGCATCTCTGACAGAGGTTTTCCCCGAAAGAAAAAAAAAGGAAAGAAGGAATCATCATCTCGAGACAAGCAGATGAGTCTGTGAAGAGACGAAGAAAAATCTTGAGATACGAGGGTTCGGTTGATTCATCCTCTGGAACGAAACACTTTTCTCACAGTGGATAATAGGGCTGGAATCTCGGGACCACCGCCTCGCACCTAAATGTTTTTTTTTTCTATTCTTAATCTTCTCAACTCTTGGATTTTTCATGGTTAATAGACGTTATTAGCACGTTTAGCGTGAAATGTCGAATCCTGCAAAGTATTTCGGGAATTTGTGGGCCACCAGCTGTTACCAATTACAGATTTTTTATCTTGATTTTGGGCGTTATTAGTGAACACTTTATTGCCAGGCTAAACAATATTTATACTCATGGACACAAATAAATATATTTCGTAGCTTAAAGTATGGAGTGGTTTATGCTTATATCCTCATAACTTTATTGCTCTACTGAATAATGTAAACAGAATTCGGCTACATCTGGACCAGCTGTGTAGGCTACTGACTCCGACCTGAATATGATCATGACGTACAGTTGAGACTATGCTGTAATAAACATAGACTAACGTTTCATTTTTTTTCCTGCCTGGTTAACCCAAGAAAGTTCCGGTAGTTCAAAATATTTGAGCCTACCTCAAGGGTTGCTAATACCCAGGAGGCATTCACGTTATTCTTGGAATACAATTTTTTAACGTTCGATCTTTCCCAATTTTATATAACAACTAGATCCTTTGTTAAAAAATTTCATCCGTAGCGAGATGTCAATTTCCAACAGTTTAAAGAATTAAAAAAATTCGGACATGACTTATTATCAATTTCAATGGTGCAAAGTTGTACTTTGTTGTCAAATTTCATTCAGGCTGCAACGTTTACCACGTAATTCAATATTTTGTTAAAAGGTAGCACATAATCTTTGGAGAATAAATTCATAAGTTGAAAAAAATATATTCGATTGAACTGCAACCATTCAAAGTCACAGCTCTTCCAAATTTCAAATAAAAGCCCAAATTTCTATGAACGTTGAACATTCTAAATAATTTTCAGTATCCTTAGCATGAATGTTCGGCCTTTCCTGAAAATGAGAAATGGATATAACTACCGTATTAAATGTAAAAGTCTCCGGAACCAACCAACGAATTCAGCACAAAGTTATTGTACCATTGGATAGAATAAGCAACACCATAGATCCCAGCTGAACCTTATGGCTGCGGCACCACAAACGGTCAAGGTCTGCAACGAATTTGGACCGAGGCGTAACGACAAGGATCCATAGCAGCAGGCAAGAACGGCCTGCCGCTTGGGACAAGTCGACCCAAAAGAGGGAAAAACATAGACGGAAAAAAGGAACACGACAATGATTAAGGAAGCAAAATACTGAGGATACGTTCGTTATATAAGGCCTGCAGAATTGGGAAGAGGAAGTAAACAACGTGTCGGAATTAGTGCCTTGGAAATGTTGTCGTCAGTTCACAAGTAAATCAGAAAAAGAGATGGAGACAACATTCAGAAATTTTCCTTCGAGTCAAGGCGAAGAAAAAAAAATACTACCTGTATCCGTTCGATTTCTGTGGCAGGAAAGTCTCTGATGGAAAAGATGCGTGTTTTGAAATAGGAAGGGAGCGACAGCATGAAGGTAAAGGGGATGTGAGATGACAGATAAAACGCAGAGCAGAAAGCAAATGCTGGGTAAAAGCACTGGAAAAGACTCCGGTATTTCAGCTTTTCTGCTCAAGGGATATGGAATGATCGTTGAAACGGGAATATTGCTATTCGGAAAGACTGCTTTGAGAAGTGATGGCTGATATCCATACATTCTTGCGGAATAGACGGTGGAAATGTTGATCAATGGAGATTTAAGTAAAGGCAGTAAATGGCTAAGGTTTTTTTCATGTCCATGCTACATGAAAACTTCTGTCTATATTTATAACTCTGAATAGACGCTTTGAATGTTGAAAGAAACTCTCAGGGAAATCATAGTTAGGAAGACAACTATGAAGTAGCAATTATTAATTTTCAATTCATGCAATCATTTTCATAGATACAGTTATTATGAGAATAATTATGTTCACTGTTTGGCAGTTACTGTGAATATTTGGTAGTTGTAGCAAGTACGAAAAATATGGTCGTATGAATAAAAATGAATGATTGTCACTTCATTGTTATTGATATTATAATTTACTCTTAACGTTTCCATCAGATTTTTAGTAACTAACTAACGGTTAATTTTTCACTGCTTAGCTGAAATTCCAATTATTTGAATCAAGATTGTCATTTATTATCATTTATATTATCATTTGTAATGCCACGAGAGCTTTAAAATTGTCGGATAATTTCCGATAGGTTCGCTGCAAACAAATGAACGAGTCAAGTTTACCAGGTTAAAAAATGATTTTACTGAAAAACTGAGCGAGCTCATTTGTGTGCAGGGAACCTTGAGGGAAATATCAGATTAATTTCGAATCTCAAGTGGTATTCGGGGGATTGTTTCTCCCATCCAAATTGCGACGAATGGAATTGCACCATAAGACGAAAATTATGTTTAATAAAATTCTTCGGCTATCACAATTGAATTCAATCGTTTGACAGATCGTTAAAGCGGCTGAATGATCTTTTGTTTTGTTTATATAGCAACAGACAAAATTATCAAAAAATTATCAGTATAATGCCGTGTAGGTTGTATCACGTGACGTCGAATGGTGCAGTTCTATTGGTTGAAATTTCGATGTGAAAAATAATCCATGAAATTTCATAATTTTCTAGCTAATTTGTAATCTTGAGTTCACCATACAAACCTAATTCTGATCAAAAGTGTAGATATTTCCATACTTGTGACACATTTTTATCATAATTACTTTATAATGTAGTATAATTTTATACAGATTATGATTTGCCTTCTCAGCTATCGTGTTTCGAGCTCATAAAAAATTCTCTTATAGCTTCGGTTCGCACACCTGATTTATCGGACGGCCGTGTTACATGGGTAAAACATTGAGTCTCCGCGCGGAAGCTTATCGATCTCGCGACCGCAAAGAACAAAAGAAGGAAATATCGGAGCCTGAGAAATAAGTTGTATCACGCGTTGGGGAGGGTGCTTATGTAGGACGCACGAAAAATGTTTTTGCGTTTATCGCAACCTGTGAAGTGGAACTCAGTATTGGCTAATTTTTCAAATGATTTAAAAACTAGAATAAAAGAATTGTAAATAAAAAGTTTCTATTATAATTAATTAACAAGAATTTTTCAAACAGTCACTCACAAAAACCTGCTAACAAATGTATGAATTTATTTACCAATTTTCGCTTCGTCATAGAGGGAGCTTTGTTTTCGTGAAATATTTTTCTCGAGATTTTGTTAACGTACTCAGAAACACCTAAAACGTCGGGAAAAGTGGTCTAGAAAATATGTCTGCATGTGTGTATATGTGTTCCAGACACCGAAAATTCATTTATCGACACATATATAGACACATTATCCATTACTCACAAACGACGCGATGGCTTGAGCTAAAATTTAGCACATAACTAGAGTATTGACTCATCTGTGATTGACGTGATTTTTAATAGATTTTAATATATTTTAAAATATATTGATGGATCCAGATTTTATAGAATTTATAATTTTTCTAAAAAATGTCGTGATCGGTCTAACTTTCGTAGAAGTTCGCAAATTCAGCTAAATAGTTTGTTTTTTTTATAAATCAAAACACGTTGAATGATGTTTGGTATTAAATTTCAGCGAAATCGATAGAGCAGTTCCGATTTTATAGGAATTTGAATTTTTCGAGAAATGTTTTTTTCTCTAAATCACGTCGAATCTAAACAAATGAACCGAAATGTTCTCCAGTCGAAAAATACCATACAGCCTTGTTACGTACGAAATTTAGTGATGATCGGTCAAGTAGTTCGGATTTTATGGCATTTTTAATTTTTTAATAAATGTAGGTTTCCGCTCATAACTTCCGCAATAGTTAAGAGAGTAAGACAAAAATTTGTACTGAATCAAAATGCGATGTGACGGTGTTTTTTTTTTAACTCACTGGATTCCGTAAATCATCAGACATTAAGAATCAAATTGAAATAAAGATGCAAAGTAGAAACTTGCACATTCCTCCATGAGGCAGCCAAAATCAATTAACGTACTTCCTCATAAAGGTAACTTTGTAAAAATCGAAAAATAATGAGGAAGTAACGTGCAAGGTTCTACTTTGCATCTTTTTTTGTAATAATTTTACCAATTGTAAGTATATTATTGTGAAATAAAAATGATATATACAGGATTATATATTAATACGTTAATATTATTAACAATTATATTTTTATTCTATTGTAATAACAACGATAATTCTAATATCAGTCAGGTTCTTTTATTTGCAATCCTGAATTCTTAGAGTCACTAACATTAGAAACTACATTTCCCAGCGCCTACTAAAAAAAACATGATCACAAATCGCCGAGACTAACAAGCGTCCGAGTTCTTTTTACATTTATTTCCTTCCCTTCAGTATCGCATTTACAGAAAGGCGAGAACAGGAAAACGCCTCTGGGTCTCGTTAGCCGTTGACAGGGAAACGTGCGTAGATCATCGCTTCGAACGATGGACCAGCGGTGGCAAAGGTTTCCGTTTGAGGTCCGATGGCAAGCATTGGACACGTTTCAAAACAAGATCGGCACTTTGGTCGGACCTTTTAGTGAGTCCCCACGGATTTAACTGGTGTCCGTTTTGTTACCTTATGATAAATGTTGCTTCGACAAAAAGGTGCTGTAGGAAATGCAGAGCTGCACGCGCTCGAGACTGGAAGTCGCTCAGGAAGTCTATCAGGTCAAAAGTATTCGGGATTGTCATGGTCTGGGTACATCAGAGGCACTATCGGTTTTTCCGTTCTATTCGGGAAAACGAGTAGTTCAGTTATCTCGGAACAGGAGCATCTCTGAAGCCACGTTAAACGTCTAGGACACCGTCAAAGGAGATCGGAAAGGGAGTGACCGCGCCTTTCGGAGTGACATCTTCGTCGTTTTGGACTCTTTGGTAACGCTGAAAGGCAGACTACGGAAAAGTAGAGAAACTCTCTCCTGGTATCTTTCAGGAAGCATTTTTGGTATTTTGCCAGAGAGATAGTGAAGCAAGTTTTCTAGTGAGGTTTTTCACTAGCTCTCTAGTTATTTACTTGTCTATTACATGGGAGAAACAGTACAATAAAGGCGATGACAATGTACCGAGTGCACTTGTAGGTGGTTCGATGAAGAAAAAATATTGACTGAAAAGACGAAACATCTTATTTTGATTTATGAAACTTTCAAGCTGGATAATTTTGAGGACATCATTTTTTTCGGCTCGCATTAAATGTCATATTTGATGATGGTTCCGGTCATTTGTGGCCATTTTCTAGGCTGCCGATTACAAGGAAAATATATTTATATACGTCGAATAAATTTCAGGTTGCTTGAGAAAAATTAGAAAAACTAATATGCGGATGAAACCTAATGACCAAAATTCTTTAATTTCGCGAACTATTTTCTGGCAGCCATTTTCCGGTTGGCTCTGAATACAAAATGTATTTGAATTCGCTGCATTTAATGCAACTGTGTAAGACTTTCAAAATGCATACCGAATCAAAATGGTCACATATAAAAAGCTATTTATTATATTTATTGTAATTTAAAAGAAATGTATTCCTAACATTTACATGGATTGAAAAAAAAGACGCGAAGTAGAAGGCAAAAAATAATTGTACTATGTAACAGTTTCAGGCTTCAAGTTTCAAAAAGGCCGTCGAATCAAAATCGCCATATATGATAAGATATCATCGTGTTAAAGTGGCCGACCAGTGGCACTTTGTGTTAGATACAATTTAAAATTTAAAATATAACATAATTTAAGTGCTAAACTTTGCTACTGTGAAATCTTATGCCTTCCTACTGAGCTTATTTTTAATAAATCTTAACATGAAAATCAAGATTTTAACACGGTGTTTTATGCGACTACGGGATATCTGACAAATAATTCAAAGAATTAACCCTAGTAACGGTTAGATAACAATAATAAAGAAATCGTTACAGGTATATCAAATTGTGAAAACACGAACGAGCTTATGCAAAACGGGCGTCACCGAAAATTTCATCGAAATACCTTGAGTTAAATCGCAGATGTACGACCTAAATGGACATTTTCGAAGGCGACGCATCTCCGATTCGTCTACGTTTGGCAACTGTCACAACGACAGCTGATTAAACCCGAATTAAATCAGCAACTTTTGATAACTTTTCTTTAATAAGCAATTTAAGTTTCATCAATTTGTTAATGCATTTTTCCAACTTGATTTTTATCATGAGTTTACCAATGTTTACAACTTTCTAATTAATCCGTTTTACGTCGTCAGTGGAGAGGGATTCATTTGACCACGATGCAGATGGTCACCCACCTTAAATGTTAGTGGCTCGAGGTCATTGAAATTTGTTGCTTTCGTCAAATGTCAAAACTCACATTAAGGGACAAATGTCACGGGTGCTGCCGCACTCGTTGACCTAACCCTAGCTTATTATATTGATTGTAATTGCTTTTGAAAATGTGGTAAAAATGTAGCATTTTCGTGCAATGAAAACAACATAAGTAAACCCACAAAATGGAAAAATAAAGTTGCGCAAAAAAAAGTGCGAGGAAAGCGAGAAAACTGGAATCGCAAATGTACGTGGCTGCTGTAGAGCAAAGTAGAGGGCAAAAAGTAATTTCACCCTGAAGCAATTTCAGGCCGAGGTATTTAGAAATCGTGAACGAGCTGCTCATACGACCCTGTCTCCTTGCCTCTCGGTTGGTACCCCTATCCTCGATGCCACTCCACTTTGCTGTGCTCCCGGCACAGATTCAATCGCTACGAGAGCAAGAGACAATGGCCCAGAACAATGCCGAGGGAAAGAAAACGTCTCCGCCGAGTTATCTGCAGTTACGTGCAGCTCTATAGCATAATATGGGTGCACGAACCTGGACTGGCTGCGAATAGGACAGAGGGTGTTTATGGCAGATTCGCTCTACCGTGAAAAAACATTCCTAATAATTAATTAACAGCCACCATCTACTCGCACTGCTTCGTGCCCCTTCAGCTCCCTTTATTCGTGTCTTCCAACGTATTCTCTTGAGTTCAGAATAATATAACGTATAATAGATCCCAATTTTATTCATAGCTGGTCATGTTTCTTAAGGGGATGTAATAGCCTGTAGGCCATAAGAATGAGACTATATGCTTAAAAATATAATAACACTATTTAATTAATCAATTTGAACAAATCAAGCGCCGGGTTATATATACGCCCAGCTGATTTATTGGTGAGGCAAACCAACTTATAGGTCAGCACTAATAAACTCATTGTAATATACACTATTACAAAAAACTGAAATTTTGTATGCATAAAAGCATATAGGGGAGTGCGGGGCAAAGTGGGCCATCTAAGAAAAAAATTACTTTATCACGAAATTCGAAGTCTATTGTTCCTGCTTTTCACCCAAGAAATCGATTGCAATAATAGATTTCGAAAATCGACAAAAAAAATTAATGCGGGGCAAAGTGGGCCACTTCCCCAAATTCGGAAATGTATGATTTAATGTAATCAATATTACAGCGGATTATGAATATTAATGTACTTTTACCGTAATTAAATTTAACATCCTACTTGTATAGAAAATTAATTATACGAGTTTACGCATGAAAACTTCCTGTACCGATACATTAAATTTCAAGTAATTTTTTTTTCAGTGCAACCAATAATTTGGTTTGTATGACCAATTAGATTAGTCTAACCAGTAAATCGACTGGCGCGTATTTGACCAAACCTCTTTTGCGTGTAAACGATAAATTAGTAGTTTGTAATATTAACAACAACAAAAATGTCGATAAGTGACTGCTGAAATTTTTTGTTCATTTGCGAACTGGAGAAATTATTGTCAGATTACGGATTAACTAAGTATGGAAAACATTCGGTTGAAATTTAAAAAAATATTGTCAAAAATTTCAAATTTTTCATCAAAACATCAAAAAAATGTTTATCTTCTCATTGTTGTAGGTTGCTTTAACCGTTTATGAGGAATGTATATGAGGTGCTTTGGCGAATGACTGGTTATAAAATAAGCCGTCATTCGCTGAAGCACCTCATATACGTTCATCTACGCAGTTTTCAGATTTTCTTTTATCATAATTCATTGAATTATTCAACATTAACAATCGAAAAAATATAGCAATTTTTTAAACTGATCTCATCAACAGTGATTAATCAATAACCAAATGTAAGTATGACTTTTCGGATGATTATCACATTCACGACTATGAGATACGATCGATGAGGGTATTTAAACATTGAGCTTCTGACTTACGATGACAATGACGTGTTCTTCGATCCCATACGTCAACCGTAGTACTACTACCTGTATTCAGCCTTTGCAGACATGGTTGACACTCGACTATTGATACTTGTGAGGATTCTCTCGTGTAGCGGCTTCCTCCTTGCGTCCGAACGACGACGATATACAAGCTCGGCGATTCCGTACGATCACGAGCTTTGACGTGAAGACAATGGATTAAATTCTTGAACACGATAACGTCGTTTTACGAGTGATTACACGCATTACGACAGTAATCGTCTATTTCGATAATCATATTGCAAAAGTTTATAAAAAAATTTAAAGTTTTTATTTCTGTTTATCAAAAGGCGCGGTAGCGTCTTGAGACAAGTACATTTACCTCTCTTTTCTTAAAAATCGACATTTTCTTTACCGACCGACAAGACGCTGCCGCAGTATCTCTTACTCCGAGCAACTCATTTTAGCCACTTTTTTCCAGGTTAATTCGTTATATCAACGAAATGGTAGCGCTTTCAAGCTTTTTCCAGGTTTAATAAAATACTACATACAAAAAAATTTCGTTTGACACCAAAACGACCTCCGCAGCTTTCCCCAGTGCACTGATATCGTAATTTGTATCTCGAAATAGTTCTGAAATATTCCAAAAAATTCAGTCCTTTTTCGCACCTCCGTGATTCTAATATATTTCGCCGGGCGTGATCGTAATTTTTCGCAGGGACGTGATCTCAACCAACCGGTATCCGCACCGGAAAAAAATTATATATATATATATATATATAAATTTTTTTATTCGCTGATCGTCTGAAATAAAATGTAATTTTCGGTATTCATTAAATTGAATCACTATGATATGATAATATTATTTATTTGCCAATAAGAATTGGACTATAGTTTTCGATGTCCAGGTCGACCTCTCCATAGTTTCAAGTGTCCAGGTCGATCCTTCCATAGTCTTAAACGTCCAGGTCTCTTTCTCTATAGTTTTTGTTCTCCAGGTCGATCTCTTCATGTTTTCGGATGTCCAGGTCGACGTCTCAGTAGTATTCGTTGTCCAGGTCGACGTGTTCGTAGGTTTCACCGGAAATATATTTTGCTTGATGAAATTAAATTGTAACGGAAAATCTGCCATTGCTCCAAGTCCGGATGAAAAAGGAGGAGGGCTTAGTTTGAACAATTTTCGTACAATGGATTTTATTTTTTTAATGTATCCAACAACTTTGCAAAAAGTAATGAGACCCCCCCAAAAAGCACCATGTGTAAAAAAAGTTGAGACAAGTACATTTACGTTAGTGGAACTCAATACTTCCCCCAAAAACTGTGTCTTAAAAAATTGAGCTATAAACTATGTATAGTAATAAAAAGTCATGAAATAAATAAACTAAAAATATCTGCAGCATGTCAGGTACATGTTGTTCATCATTGATATAAATATTGTCACAGTATTTTTATTCGGTACTAATAAGCTTACAGTCGAAGGAAAAAATTCAGGAATGGACAAGAAAACCTTGCAGTTGAAATAAAAAAAATGTAAACTACGAAATTCGAAAAAAAATTGGAAAAGAATGTGAAAATTTTCATAATGAAACAAAGGAGAATTCGCAGTACTTGACGAGCTTGCGAAGTATCGCACATGGTCCATCATCATAGAACGTTTATATTAGCATCTAAACTCGTCATGTACTTTAAATTCTCTTTTTTTCTAAAAAGAAAAAAAGGTATATAATTTTCTAATTGTTATGTGTTTGAATTAAACGATAAAAATATACGAACTTTAACGTAAAGACGATGGATTCAATTCTGCAACACAATAACGTCTTTTTATAAGTGATGATGCACATAAAAATTTATTGTACATTTCGATATTGGTATTGCAAGATTTTCAGAAAAATTTGAAGACTGTTCGGTTTTTTGCAATTTGCCCGCAAGCATATTTGTCTTCGCCGAAGGCTTTGGATTGAAGTTGACGTCGTCCGTGTCAAGCATACGTGCTATAAACAAAAGGAAAGAATTCGAGAGGGATGAGACGTGCTTCGGGGTTGTAAGCCTCAACTGCAGAGGAATATGTGCAGTCAGACTTATATATGCCGAGTGTGGCATACGGGATCCGTCAGGGGTATTCAAATATACAGAGTAGTATTATTTATGGCCGGGAATACGTTGGAATGCTCGGGATTCTTCAGTGGTCTGAAAAAAAAATTTTCGTGTCTTGTTCCCATCGAGCTTATATGATTCAGCGATGAATTTTCTCGAGATATTCTGTTCGCAGTTTCCAATATCAGCATAGCCTCGACTGTCAATTCATTTCGATTTTTGTATTTTCGTTCATGATATTGTCCAGCTGCAATATTACATTCAATATTCAACATCACTTAGACCGTAAATCAGATTCACCAAATTGAGTATCTCTTAATTTAATGTATTGATAATTACTTGAACCAATTAACGGTCCAACAAAAACGGAAGGACATTGAGAGTATAGCAAATCGAAATTGTTGAAATTTAGGATTATTAAGGTAAAAATATCTTGAGCTCCATTTTTCATGCTTGCTCTTACCTCTAAATTCTCTTATGTGTAAAATAAAATTCGTGCAAAAGATCCGGCCTGTCAAAAGATATTTAGAGGTCGCTCAGAGCAATCAAGAATATCAATATTTTACGAAAATCTATTTATTATCTCACTCGACTCAAAAACTTTGATAAATTTCGAGGAGAGATTTGGAAATTTTTCTTTATTGCATCTATCACTGCAAAAATATTTTCCCTGGTGGCTCGCGAAAAATGCTACGAAAATTCCCCTCCAATCGAAAAATCTTTAAAGGTTGCTTGTTCTACTACAAAATTTCAGTTATAAAAAAATATATGTATAGAAGAGTGCGGGTCAAAGTGGGCCACCTAAGAAAAAAATTACTTTTAACGAATATCGAAGTATACTGTTGCTGCTTTTGACCCAGAAACTCGATTCCAATAGTCGATTTTGAGCGTCGGCGAAAAAAAAAATAATAATTTGTGGGGCAAAGTGGGCCACTTCCCCAAATTCGGAAATGTATGATTTTACCAACTGGGTGCTACTAAACATCATCACCATTGATTATATTTTTATGGCAATTGTGTTGTTGATTAATTTTGATATTCCGAAGAAAAAAATATCATCGGGAGCAAAATAGGACAGTCATCTAAAACATTTTCTCCGTTTATTTATAAGGGAGCATTAGCAAAGTGCAAGGCATGAACAAAAAATCGCTTTATCGCGATACCCAAAGTGTATAGTTACTGCTTTTCACGCGAAAAATCGATTCCAATAGTAGATTTCGAAAATCGAAAAAAAAAATTTATGCGAGGAAAAGTGGGCCACTTCCGCAAATTCGGAAATGCATGATTTAATGAAAACAACAACAACGACGGAAATGCATGATTTAATGTATTAAAAAGAACAATAATTTTTCAAGTTGATGTAATTATACGTACGATTTTTGTAAATAGGAATAGTATATTGTGCAACACGGGCCAAAAGTTTGCGATTGCAACAAGTGTGAGGTTTGCTGCCGAGCGAAGCGAGGGCTGCAATCACACGAGCCGCAATCGCTAAATTCGGCCCACGTTGCACACTATACTTTTTGTAACAAGTGCATGAATAGTGGTCCTTTGAATGGTAGATTTGAGGGACGAACAGCGAAAAGTGAGGTAACTAACTTTCATCCCTAGCTCACTTTCATCCCCTTCTCTGGGGATGAAAGTAAAAAAAATGCGAACAGCGCTGCGCTAATCTTTTGTTTTAACACTGCCATGAAACTAGCCACACTTTCGCCCCGCAAAACTGCCATGAAAAGCGCCGCTGTTCACGCACGTGTTACAAGAAGATATTATTGCACCTACTTACAAGTTCAGATTGATTCGAAAATGAAAAATTTACAGTAGTTGTTTTTGTAAATGTAAATTTCAAATGTTGGGTAAGATTTGTTAAACGTGATATCTTCTGAAGTTTCTTTTTCGTTTCCTCATTAAATTGAGTTGTAGAAGCGTATTTTAAAAAAAAATATGGGAGTGGCCCACTTTGCCCCATTTTCGATATTTTTATGTTTAGGTTTTGTCGATCTAAACACTCAAAAAGCGTGGCCCACTTTGCCCCGCACTCGCCTATATCTATATTCTTAATATCTCTTACCTGAGAAATATACTTTTTATTTTCATAGAATGAACCTACTGAAAGCTTCAGCTGACTTAAGCCTCAAAATATTTCTTTAATAGGTACTGCTTCTTCAGGTTTATTTATTCTTAACAAAAGTAATAATTGTTAGCCCGGCAGTGTTGAAAATCGAGAAAAAAAAAACGATTTTTGCAAAATATCGACATATTGTACTGCTCTGAGCGATTTTTAAAGATTTGGTGACAAGCGGCAGTTTTCGAGAGAATTATTTTTTTTGTCAATCGTTTCTTAAAGAAAGACTAAGAAAAAAATGGAGCTCCACATATTGTGACGATAATGATTACGACTGCAATATTTATGAATAAAGTACTGTAACTTCCATTTGACAAGTTATATAATCATACACAGTTAATAACTATAATTTTAGTTTCGATCATCCGTAATCACTTCATTAGGTGCTTTTTTAATATCATCAGAAATGTTATATATTTTTGAGCGTCTAAAAATCATAGGAATGTGTTTTTCTGGAATATATGTTAAAGAATTTGATATTTTTAATATTCAATGCGAGCGTTTCCGAAATAACGGCCACTATCTTATTTACATCAGCTACTCATACATATTTGCTCATAAAGCTGTATTTAACGTACACATATCTATCCAGCATAGTGTTAAAATTCTCAGTGATATACATATCCATTCTGAGGATGAAGTGCATGGATTGTGTGTATATTGCAGCATGGTGCAAAGCTGATGTAGCCTCTATAACATTATTTATGTACTCCACCCTCTGCACTATTTCAATATTCGCTTTCAACCTCTATCTCTCACCACCAAATAGACAGACAGATAGACAGACAGCTCTCATGGCTGCACTCGCTCTATATCCATGCGCCCCGAAATGAAATGGCAGAGTGACAACACTAGTCTCTCGAGAAGCGATACTCTCAAACACGTAAATGGCAATGCAACTCGCATGTGCGCTAGAGCATATGCGTTTACCAGGCTTTTGGTTTTCGGTAGGAGAGCAACTGAGGGATTGGTACACGATACTCTACTATAAACTATTAAACTCTTGCCCAGTGTTTCCACTGCAGTACGAGTGTACAAACGCTGCAACCGGGGCAAAACGAAATAGTCAAATCACTTGATCATTGCTTGAAGGCAAATACATATTTCGTACCTATATCATAATTTTTATTTCTTTTTGCATGGCCCGATGGATTTCTCAATATATTTTGATAAATTAATATGTATCTAGAAACTATTATGAAAATACTCGTAATTTTTAGAAGTTTGTGAGTATATATTAGGATGTACAAAAAAAAAAAAAAATTCTTTAAAATCTCTCGGTTGTTGATTAAAAAGTTGACATGCATGCAGAAATACATTAGCGACCTCTAAAAAATTAGCTACAGAGCTCCCCTTCCACCAAAACGTATTTCTGCATATATTTCAACTTTTTCATCAACAGACGAACATTTTTTTTAGGACACCCTAGTATATATATAAAAGAAGCGAAGACGGAAAATAGTTGCTACTGGCGTATTCGCAACACGTGACTTTCTCATCACATTTGTTACTGTCGTGAAGTTTTTTTTCGTAAACTTAGTAGAGCTCAATAAAGAATTGCATGAATAGAATTTTAAAAATATCATAAATTATTTGTGATTTACCTCTCACGCTATAATTTTCTAGGTCACTCTTTGGAATTCGAATTTAAGCTCTAAATCGCGCTGACGAATGTGAGTTTGCAGCACGAGCCAAATGTGAGTTTTCTTCCAACCTTTATCTCTCACCACCAAATAGATGGACAGACAGCGCTCATGACTACACTCGCTCTATATTCATGTGCTCCGAAATGAACAGTTCAGACAACGCTTATCACATGAGTATCGTACGAAATTTTATTTCAGAAGGTTTTGAAAATGAGTTACGTCACCTTAACGCTCCAAGACATAGGTATAAAAATAAATATTTTTTCTAATGCGGCTATTAAGTCTCCAAGAAAATTTGTATTTTACACATATATCTAGTAGTTTTATAAATATTTTGGAATAATGACGAATAAATGAGAAATCAAACAGTGACGGAAATATGAGTCAATAAGTACCCGCGCAGAAAAGACGAGTCCCGGATGGACTCCGCAATCCGGGCGGAAGTCCCGGACCAAGTCCCGAAGTCCATGATGGACTTCGGCATCTCTCTCTCTCTCTCTCTCTGAGTTAACAAAAAGTAGCCGAGTACATGAATCAGCTAGTCATGGAACAGATCTGAAAATGTACAGAAAAAGTCCAATTCCGTAGAGAATACCGTACATTTTAATAATACTTTAACCTATATTTACATTTAAAAATACGAATTTCAGACTTTATTTTCCAATCGTAATTTATGATATCCTCGTCGATGCAAGAAGCTCTCCACTCAAATTGACTACTTCGTATTACCCCACCGCGATACTACGGGAAATCTAGCATATGTATATTTCACTTCACTTCTCTCCCGCCCGACAAGTTTGCAGCTATAGCGCGTTTCCCCTACCGACACACACTCAGCAACGCTAGTAGAATCCCACATCTGCAAGAACTGCAAGTGTGGCCGAATGAATGAATCTCCATCCATTCGCTGTCAGCCGGGAAAATTTCAATAAGCCAATTCGGGTAATGGATTGGCACGCACGTGCCTCCGTCCATCGGTGGCGCTCCGACGCGGATCGACGCGTCGCTGTCCCAGCAGAAGCGATAGGCAGCGCCCTGACACGTGTTGGTTGGTCCATCTAGTCAGCCATATATATAGTTAGGATAGTAGGTCGTCGAACACCGTAACGCTGTAGTAGTTCGTACCTCGTACGTATCGAAAGTATTCGAGCATTGTTCGACCGCACAATGAGAGAAAGAGTCCCGCTTGCTCGTATTCCCGTTCAGCTTTATAGTATTTTCTGTCAGTGGGGCAGCGAAACGCCAGTGACACTGAGAGAGGGATTCTTGTATGGCACGATTCATAGATCACAAGGGGATCGGAAGGGGCGCTCGGCTCAGAAGAATCGTGAAGTGGGAATTATAATTTTCGAACTATGGGAGTACGAGATCGCTCACCCACGACCGATGTATGTACGCAAACATTGGGGTTAAGTGCATGTGCCGCTGGTCGTAACGAATTAGTTTATTGTAGGAATGCCGTTAAACCGATCGCCCATTTCCAATGATTTATCGAGGTCCGGGTCTCATGACAGAAATTGCACGAATTACTGTAAATTTCCAACAGATCAATGGGATCGTGTACGTCGGAAGCATAAAATTTAATGTAAAAGGATCTTCTTTGGATTCTCCTGGAGCCAAAATTGAGGCAGATGCATTCATAACGATCAAATATAAACACTACTGACTTATGCATACTACTCTCATAATTATTTCACAAATATAGTATATTATGCCACAAGTGCGTAAAATGCGATTTTACGAACGAGTAGCGATCGGGTGCACTAGTGGCCGGCGGAGCCGGACACGAGTGTTACGCGATCGCTATGAGTACGAAAAACGTATGCACATGTCGCATACGATATTTTTTGACGTAGTATGCATAAAATTCCTAAAAAAAGTTATGTACGTCATGAAGACATTGAGCGGGAGTAGTAGGGTGGACAGAGCGGGTGCAGGGCTGCAGGCCCCGTTGGGGGGCCAGGGGCGAAGCCTCCGGCCGGGGGTTGGGGGGTGAGGCCTCCCCCATTCAAGAAAATACTGTTTTGAATAACTCAGAAAATTTCACAATATTAATAGTGGATACAACTCAAAAAAATTTTACAAAACAAACCAATACAAAAGAAATAGAGAACAAACGCATTACAACGTAATTGATTCATTTAGTTGAATCAATCAATGCAAATTACGTGTTTACTCGACGATTAGTAAGGCCTAAGGCCGTACTGAGTATAAATCGAAATAAAAATCAGGATGGAAAATCGTGTGTCAATTCAATAGAATAGTGTCTTCTGACGACATACAGGGAGGACACGGTGAAACTAGACAGTCCAATGCGGCTCCGTGAGAATTTAGGAAGCCTGATTGGCTACTGCCTACGGCCGCCAGTGCGTCTCATCCGAGCGGCGACTGTGTCCCCACGCGCCATCGGAATGGGCCAGTAAGGGGAGTGGTAGGGGCAAGGGACGTTACCTGAGCTGGTAGGGCAGACGCCAGAAACCAAGATTTATTTACTACTCGGTCTGCACGCATAAAGTGGGAACCGTCGGTTTGACGCGCAAGCGCATTTGCGCTGTCTAGTTTCACCGTGTCCTCCCTGTATAGAGTCCACTACTCATGTATACCGGAATATACCATAGGAAGGTCACAGAACACATTTCCGCATAAAATATGACGATTTTGAACTTTTTAAAATTTTACGCATACTGGTGTGTGAATATTCATTTTACACACCATGAACAGTGCGTAAAATCGAATTTTACGCGTACTACGTCAAAAAAGTTCTTGTTTCGAGAATTTCTTTTCATAATAACGACCTTTTCTTGTTCTTGTACTGATTAAACTTCATAGCATTTCTTGCCACTGGGGCAGAGAAACGTCAGTGACATTCAAAGAGGTATTCTTGTATGGCGCAATTTTATACATCACAAAAGAATCGCAATGAGTTCCAAGTTCGAAAAAATCGTGAAGTGAGAATTATAGTTTTTGGATTATGGGAGTATGCGATTGTTTGGCCGCAACCGATGTATATACGCAAACACCGGGGTTAAATGCATGTGCACCTGGTCAGGGCGAATTAGGTTATTGTTGGAATGCCGCTAAACCGATCGCCAGTTTCCAATTATTTATCGTGGACTGGTCATCATGATAAATGCAGATGCATTTATATTGATCAAATATATACGATCGCTATATTCGGCAAGACTTCTGAAAAACTTATGGATCTCGCTTGAAAATAACATACATTATTGTGCAATAACATACATATTAATATGCAGTTCAAAGAGACTGTTCGCACTGTAATTTTCCAGTCGAACGTTTGCATTGCCTCGTATTTCACTCACAAGAGTGCAGAGAAGGCGGAAAAGTCGATTTCCCGTCGATATTAAATTAGTAGGTGACGCTTCTGGAAGTCGAACTTTAATACGTATGTATCTTGAAATATATAAAAGACATCCAATTTTTAGAAATTTTTTTATCCAAAAATCAATTCAATACCCCACAGACATTCATTTGACTTGACAATACCAACATGTTGTTTTTATATTTTTTGACAATATGTCAAAACGTAAAAACTTATCAAACCACAGTACGTCGAACTTATGAATAATATACCTAAATTTTTAGAACCGATATTGTCGGAAAATAAATTAAATACTTATCAAACACAGTTCATCGAACTTATGGATCTAGCTTGTTAAATTCTCCAACTCATAAATACCGTACATTTCAATATGCAGTTCAGATGGACTGTTCGCACTGTAGTTTTCCAGTCGAAGCTTTGCATTGCCTTGTTTTTCATCCACAAAAGTGTAGAGAAGGCGGAAAAGTCGATTTCCCGTCGATATTAAATTAGTAGGTGCCGCGGATGCAAGGAAATATAGCTCGGGGAAGTTATAGCTTACACGTCTGTAGACAATAGGTGAGAAAGGCAGATGGATAGAAAGACGTTGCACGACGGAGAGATGCCACCCAATGCGCCGAGCCAATTTGCATAGCGAATGAAACGAAACACCGCCTGGCGATGGTACGGGCTCGCGGTTTATTCTCGGTCTCGCTTGCGCAGCGCACGATCGAGCCACACGCCACACGCCTGCTCGGACGTTTAACGAGCGACATTCGGTAAATAACGTACGGAACATCGAGCGAATATCCATACACAGTACTTGGATCGTCGTGTGTCGTGAGCCATGCACTTTGAATTTGAAACTGCCGCAACCGAAGCTCGATCACCTTCCCTCCCTCTTCCCCCACCCCCTCCCACTCTCATCCTGCCCACGTCGCCGCTTTCGCGATTTTATGGATTTGTCAGTATTTATATGCCAAGAGGATATGTCGTATAGTACACACCGTATGTACTATATATTATATTTGCGATACGGTCGTCACTATGTGAAACATTACACAGCGACGTAAACAGCAAACGGTTATGCACGAGGCATGCAGTATCGGATGAGATCCTGGACTTTTTTAAATCGTTCGTCAAATATTTGTGCTTAGTGGTTGATGATGTAGTTACCTTTTTTATTGAATAGCTGGGTTTTTTTTTTTGATATAAAAAATCAATGTACATAGAAATTGAACGTTAATATGGATATTAGGGTGTGCCAAAATGGCGATATTTTTTTTTTCGCTCTCTGCCCGAAATATCGTAGAATACGTTTCAATAAAGATCCTGTCGAAAGCGGAGCTCATTATTCTAATTCTAAGAGGTCCATGATCGCGTTTGAAGTTTTCCCATTTAAATAAGAGAGAAAAGTGATTTTTACAATCATTATCCTTGCGACCTAAGAAGAAATTTTCTGTTAATAAAATCAATGACTACATTTTATGAATCATTGGATTTCGATTCTACTTCGATTCGAAGTCAAGAAATCATTCGGTTTCGATCTACAGTTTCGTGGGTGAAAAACAAAAAATCTTTTCAAGTCGGATTTCTATCTTCAATATTTGATTTTTTACAGAGCCTTGAAATTTTTTATGTTGTAAACTTACCGTTTGTTCACATTATTGAGCTAAACTATTGAAGTTAGGACAAAAAGTTGAAGGAAAATTTTGTCGTGCGTCTGACGCACTACAACAAAGTCGCTGGAGAATTTTTCGTATCATTGATATACATTTTTTATCGGATATACGTAAAACCCCATCAAAATAATATTTAATGAGTCTGTAACTTAAAACCGTTAGGAATAGATAAAACTTCACCCTGACAATTTTTTAGAAAGTTCAATGTTCTAATAAATTCCTATTGACTTTTTTAAACTAACATCAGTAGTTCACTTAATAAAAGTTAAAAATACAAAACTATAACTTTGTTGGTCTGTAACTTTGTAAATATCAACGATACGAACCACTCGCCATAACTTTTTTAAAGTGCGTCAGACGACGCCATAATTTTCCTTTAACTTTTAATTCTAACTTCAATAGTTCAGCTGAATAATATGAAAAAAAAATTTGTAACAAATCAAATATTGAAGATAGGAATTCGACTCAATAAGATTTTTTGTTCGAAATTAAATGATTCATAAGATATTGTCATTGATTTTATGAAAAAAAAATCATGTTAGGTTGCAGGGATAAAGAATGTAAAAAAAAATCACTTTTCTGTGTTATTTAAGTGGGAAAACTTCAAATGCGATGATGGACCTCTTAGAATTGGAATTATAGGCTCCGCTTTTCACAAGATCTCTATTAAGACGTATTCTATGATATGTTGGGCGAACAGAAAAAAAGTGGATTTTGTTTGGCACACCCTATTGAGTATATTACGTATGATGTGAGATTGTATTTGATAGAATAAAACTATGCATATGTTATATTATATATAATTAAATGCACTATATATTATGTACGGTCGTCACTATGTGACATATCACACAGCGAGGTAATCAGACACAAACTGGTAATGCTAGAGGCATTCAGTACCGAAAGAGATCCTGGATTTTTATTAATCGTTCGTCAAATATTCGGATTATGTCGTTGACGATGTAGTTATCTTTTATTTAGAATAGCTATGATTTTTTTTTTCGGGTATCAGAAATAACTGAATATGAATCAGTCGTGAATATGAGGATATTCTGAATGTCGTGAAATTGTTTGCTATGAAAAATAATTCTTCGAAGGATATTCAAAGGACTGTACGGAGGACGAATTTTTTAATCGAAGTCAAAACTAGAAATTCTGTAATCAGGAACGACGGAAAAAAAGGTTTTGATAAAATACTATTAAATGGTGGTGTAATATATAGATAATCGATTGATAATCGATGTTCGCGATACCAATTTATGAATGAATAAATGACGAATAATTCTCGAAAATATGCAATTGTAAATAACATGAACATTAAATTTAACGAAACCTTGACGACCAGATAGTATATTATTGTGCATAGCATACCATTAAAAAATATCTTCTATTGGTAAAAAAAAAACATAACTCGTCTAGTGACACGACTTTTTAAATTGCCTTTCAGAAAGTGGTACGAGCAATATACGAACCCAAACCTATACGATTTACCTATACATTCGGGTGGGGGTAAAAATAGCAAATGACCAAAACAGTATGAGTGGTTAAAATAGCGAATTTCGAAATTGGGAACAACTGAATCTAGAATGGGCATCATTATGAAATGCGCTATTTCAACCATTCGTTATTTTCACCTTCATCTTATCAAAATCCATTCCAAATAGCGAATGATAAAAATGGCGTATGACTGAAAAAGCGAGTTCCATATTTATGGACATTCTACATTTAAACGGTCCTTATTTTCAAATTCGCTATTTTAGCCATTCGGTATTTTGGTCATTCGTTATTTTGACCCCCACCCATACATTCCACCTATTATGTTCTGGTAACAAAAATGGTATATACGTTGCTTCTCACCCTTTTTCCTGCGGATTTTATTTCATGTCACCTCTCCCAACCTTTTATCCTGGGAGGTTTTTACATCACTTGCACTCTGTTGTGTTTACAAGCTTATAGACGAAAACTATACGATCCAAGTGTACATATATTTTGGTATTGGCTGAAGAAGTAAACGCCGATGCGAGCTCTCGCTCTTTCGCGATCGGGAAAGTTTTATACGAGCCTTTAGTCCTTAGCATGCGATCTTGGCGAGCTCCATAACGCCGGAAGCCAAGGAAGTTCTTTCCATGAGGCGCACGGGTTTTCCTATGGGTCAATGTTCCCTTTCCTTTTTGGCGTCTAACGCCAAACACGCTGTATAATGCTATTCGATAGGTGGACGTTTTCGTGCACAGAAAGTTTCGATTTTCCTGTATATCCATGGAGAAATTGGATGTAGTAGCTGAGTATTGTTATTGTCTTCAGGAACGGTAAGATCGTCTTCAGACACGTTTCATGTATACGAGGACGGTTATGTTGCACGCAGCAGTGATCATCGATATGTAAGCAGGAAGTTCGATCGTTAACTTAGCGATAAGAGCTGCTATACTGCTGTAAAACTCTTAATACGATCATCGGATGGGATAGGGAATAAAAACATTTTACCATTGTCTAGATACAGCATCAATAGCAGGCAATCAGGAAAATGAAAAAAAAAACTACTCAAAAGTAGAAACGTTCAAGTAATATTGTAAAATAAATTGTTTTCTTCGCATGTCAAGAACAGGCACACTGAGAAAAATTGGAATGGCGCTGGTAACTATTCCATGATAATTATATTTTATTAGTTCAGGTGACCATGTTCATAGTTACATTAACTGAATATAATGTTAATGTAACTACAAAAATAGTCACCAGGGCTAATAAAATATAATTGGCTTTATGTCAAAACCATTGACGACCAATCAGAACGTTAGAAAGGTCGCTTCAGTCTCCGATATTTTGACTTTCAATGTGCAATGTTTTTATTTATATTTATTTTATAGATGTAATAATGTATTACGATTAACGCATGTAAGTTTACTCTGACTTTGTTTCGGTGAAAACCTTGATTTCTTCGGTTATATACATGACGTAGCCGTTAATTGTCTTATAATTTATCTCCACCTTTTATTTAAATTATTGTAAACATTTAGTAGAAGCAGCCAATCCTTTTTTTCAGCGTGCGATTTTTCATTAATTATTCCTAGCACATTAATAACTTTTCAGTAAAATTTAAATATTGCAATTGCTGAAACATTAATTTCAGCAAATTTACGGTGCCAATATATGAAAACTAGAACTTTTCCCGGTAAATATTGTGTCCATGGAAACAGATTAAGTGGTGACCCATTTACTTATTCTTCCCATGTAATTATAATTCCACATTGTCATGAAACTTAAGCAGGAATTCCCATCATACGCAAAAATCTGATTCTCATCGTGATTACTTTTGTATCACACTAATTCTATTTTACTATCGAGATATTCCAATACTCCAATATTTCAAAATTTCCACCGCGAATAGCCAGTTATGTCATCCCGCGAAATCTCACAGCTGCTTGAGTGCAAAAATACGTAGATCCTCTCGCAATTCCTGTCATGACACTTTTTTTTGTCGTATACTTCGTCGACCGACAAGTCCTTCTTTCGCCTGCTCGAAAGTTTACAGGAAACTTAACGGTCTACTTGTCTGAGCGGAAAGACTGGAGGGCAGTTGCAGTACCACTCCCTTTATTCTCAGCGGTCGCCTACTGGAAATCACGAAAACTTTTCGTCCATTTCTCTCAGTTTTGCTGAGTCCATCCCTCTCGTTCTTTGAAGAAATCCAGAGCAAGTTGGCAATTGCGATGTCCATTGTGTGCCTTCATTTAGCTTGATATCTGCGTTGACGTGGCGAGAAGAACCAAGGAAAAGCTGTACGGTGGGTTTTTCCACGCTGGGGCGAGTTTTCGCGCGCTGATGTATAACTGTATAACATAAATTACATAAAACTGGGCCTCGCGAGAGCTTGAGATGACGCTGTTGGTTGGGAGCTCCAGTTTCTTGTCTTTCCACTCCTCCGCAAGAGTTAACATTTTCAGTGCTTTACGAGCATCGTAAATCTCGAGAGTCCTGCGGATACCAGCCGCCGAGAATGTTATGGTGAACTACTGGTGCAGCTCGTACTGCTGGAGCCATGCCGAGAGTACTGAAAGACATCAAACGGAAGCTAAGAAAAATCTGGAGAAGATGTAATACCTTATGTGCCGAAAAAATATCTGGAGTTTGATAAGTGTTTATTCAAGATAAACATCATATACCGACTTTCTTATAAATTTCATTAAAGATTATATTGACTAAATGATGAAGTATCAATTATAGTTACCGATTTCTAGTCCGGGCCTTCAAAGGACCTGGACGAATAATCTAAACCAGTATTCCAGGACCTTGATTTATTGACAATCTATATTTGCCAATAATTGGAACTTACGAGGATTAACCGGCACGAAGAAACAGATTTTTTAGGTTGTACTAACATTAAGTTGAAGTATAGAAAATTTTCTAATTTTGTCTGGAGGCTATTGGTTCAAAAATAAAGTACATATTCAAAAATCTAAAATCTTTAAAAATGAGTATATATTTTTATTCAAATTATTTTTCTTCTCAGTAACCAGATCTTTGATTTCAGTATTGAAGATATTTTACTAAAAAAGCTATTCAACCCAGATATTGAAATAATTTATCGCTTATTCAGTATTTAAATAAATTGTTTCGACTTATTACAATGAAAATGATTCAGTTGTAGGTAAATACGGTCATAGCTAAAATCTAATAAATATTTCTTAACCTTACCTTAAGAATGTTCTCAATTCGAATAAACAGAATTCTAATATGCTATTTGGGTGGAAACTAGTAAATCATTTCTCATGGGTGGAAATAGCACAACTTGTGGAAGAGACTATATTGACTGTACCTTTTTTGTGGCAGGTGAAAAGCCTTACCCACGACGGTTACTATACCCGTCGGTAGTGTGAGGCTTTTCCTAAACCGGTCCTAGACACTAAAAACACTTATGCTTGCTCCACGCCATGGCCACGTAACCACTTTTGCATTACTTCGGGATCAGGAAGTATGCATGCCGTCTGCGGTATTCCTCCGTTTAGCTCTTGTGAGCTCTTCCTCTAGTTTTCGTAAGTTTCTCTCCCAGCTCCTGTAAGTTTCTCTTCTCTCTTCTCCCTCGACATTGTTTATTACATTTTTTCCTGTTACATAGTTGCTCCCTTAAGAAGCACATCTTAGAAGATCCAGTGACCTAAAAAAAGTCTTAAAAAAAATTCTGCAAGTGATCCACTTCTTTTAAAATATCTTTCACAAAACCCTCATTAAATACATAATAAGTATTCGATATAATTCTGCAATTTCGTAGAGAATTGAAAATTGAAACGTAACATTTCTCACTTTTCGTATCTTTCAGACTAAAACTAGTAAATAAATTTTAATCTTCGATGTCTCATGTTATCTGTTGTAAAGTGCATTCTAGATTGAATATAGGATTTTTTAAATTTGAGGTTTTTATGACAACGCTAAACTTTTGAATGCGTGAGTAAATCCGTCTTAATTGAAAAATGACTGAATAACTTTTTACAGTACATATAATCTTCACTGCATCCAAAATTGCTGTATTTTATCCAGAACGCACTCTGCGACAGATAAAATAAGACATCGAATACTAAAATCGTTTCATTAGTTTCGTCTGAAAGCTATAACAAGTATAACATTTTTCTTTTGACGTCGCCCGATTCTTGTATCTACGTTGTACGTCTTTACAATAATGCTGAATTTTAATGCTTGTTAGGTACACTGAGAAAAATATATAGTATAACAGTAGGTCCAACTGTACCCATAGAATTTCCAGGAGAACCGAGCATATCGATTATTACTGGATACTATGTATATTTGCTAAGTTGAGCTATGATTATGTTTGCAGCTATTATTTTTTGTCATTGCCGTAACTATAAAATATAATTGTTCCTCCTGGGAATTATATTGTATGGTTAAAGTATAGTATTATTGCTTCAACCATGTATTATCCTTTCCGTACTTAATGATAATTAAAAAAAAAAAAAATTGTGGTTTTATGTAGTAACTGGGGCCCTTCAAGAAAGAAATTAATACTATGCGGTATAACGATTGAATTCGTTTTCGATCTTTGATATTCTTGTCACACTCGACCACTTTGACTTTATTACACGACCCGTGTATAAGTAAAAACGTGCCGGTTACAAAAAGAAGACCGAAAGAAGGGAGGAATTCGAAAAAAAAGATGAGCAGTGAAACGATTTCTCTGCCGCGAGGCCAAGAGTGCGACAGCACAATTACAATAAAGTGCTGAGACGTCGTGCGAAGCTTGGCGCAAGGACGAGCTACACGGACTCTGATGGTGAGGGGCGAAAGTGCCGTAGTTTCAACTTGCAACGGCGGAGGATGTGGAGGTGCAAATCTCACTGCGCTCGGTGCAGCGTTAGACCAAGAGACGTCTTCAAATTAAATCCGGTTAATGTAACCCAGTCTCTGTATTAGATCTCCGTCTGAAGGCAGAGATCCTGAGGCTCATATACCGACGCTTTTAGCTCGGTGGGAAGAGCCTCCAGGTCGGTGGATATCGTCACAGACCCTGTAAAGAGAGACCTATGATCCTTATCTTCTTGCCCTACTTTGCCCTTAGGGGGAGGAGAGGGGCTACCTCCTACAATTAGCTTTGCTGGTTGGTGCAATATTATGTTCGTGCTTAAATCTGAGACTCGTTGACAGAAGAGCAAACAGGGCTTTCTTAAAGCGAGTGGGAAATCATTGTTGACTAATTCCTGGCGAATTAGTGCCTTAACTCCGCTTGACAAGCTGCGAGGGTGAAAATGAATACCACACACAGAAAAATATATAATTGAATAAAGAAAAATTTACCGAAAATAAAACATCGAGGTTTTCAAAAATCTATTAATTTGAACCAATATATATTCGGTTATATATTTAATTGTTTCGTTGAATGAAATCGAAATTTAGTTGACTCACCAAAATATCTAATTATTTTGATTGAAGATTGTGATGATCCAATGAAACTATCTCATGAAAAACGTCAGACAACATGCTGATTCATATCATATCGTATTATATCGTCCATTGTACTTAACTTAACTTATTTCGTTCAATCAAATCAATATTCTTTTTAGTGTGGACGATATGTGATTGTTATGTATCATGGCTAATTTTCTTCTTTGGAAAATGCTCCATGAATCCACCATCTCAATATTTGATAGTATTCTCAATACAAAAATTACAGCCATCAATAAAATTTCTTCGTAAAAAAAACAATGCATATTACGTCGCGAATTTTTCGTATGTGCGATTATCACAAAATCACCTATTACACCCAAGAATTTTTCAAACGGTTGATCAAATATTGATAGATTCGCGAATACAGCTCATACAAGAAAAAAAACCGCGCTTTTCAAACATTAGACAATATTCTGAAAAAATTCATACGTATTCAGAAACATTATCGAATCATTTTCAATCGAAAAAAAAAACAGTTAGGTTGGCGGATAATTTGTTGAACAATGTTTTTTTTACTTATTTTTCAATAACATTCTGCAATTATTAATATTCAAAATTAAGCTTTCCGCATCTTTTGCATGCTTGATTTTTTAAAGATTTTTATTCCATCGAGAAACATTCATGAACTTGTAATCTATGTCTTAAAAAAAGTTGAAAGCAAAAATAATAACTACGTAGGTGAGGTTCTGAGTTCGAATCCTGGATCGGATTTTTTATTTATTTTCTATTCAACAGACCGGATTATTATCGAGTACGTCCAATGGTACTGCTTGAATGCTCGCAAGGCGTATAGTTATGTTGATTTTGTGCGTAACGTGAAAAATAAAAAAAAAGTCAACGATCGTTAATAAAACATGGATGTACTAAGGTGATCAATGTTAGAATGTCGAGATTATTCATATTATTAGATAGTTCTCGACAATATATTATCAATACTATAAATAAATACCTTATAATAATTAGTCCCACCCCTATAAGAACTATAAAATATGCTACTGCGAATATTCTTATGCCATACAGTAACATATTTGGTTCCCATCAGTGTATGTTATTTGTATCCGACTAAAGTTTGTCGGAAAATCGTATATTTATTGACCGAAAAATTCAATGTGAGATCCAGGCCAAATTATTTGACCGATTTCCGAAAACTCATGAATGCAGACGAATTAAGGCCCATATAATTATCACGCTATTTTTAATTTTACATGGAATGCTTAAGTTCGCTGCGAAAGTTTGCGACAAACATTAATAATTTCGAATAAATTATCAAAAAGTTGAATTCAAAGGCCTTAGAACATCTTCTAAATGAATATTGAAAAGGATAAAATTAATTTGTAAATCAAAGGATTAAGTCCTCAGGGTTAAAGGCAATTTCCTTGCTCTGCGAGCAACGGACGATGTCAAAGAGAATTTTGCCTATGGCCATCGCTTGCAGGGTAGGCACTGAACCTTACAAGTAAAATGCTATGCTCTATGTTTTATATTTTATGTATTCAGGTCTGAGAATTCTCTTAGTAAGATTCAATGGGAAAATCGTAGCTAAAGTTCGCTGCTCACCTTAATACTATACTACTACTATATCACGTTAGTATCACATTACTTTTGCATTGGCCTACCGATCGAATGCATACTATCTTATTCACTCGAGTCTGTCTTTATCGTACCTATATCCTCTCATCCTATGTAGTCATCACATACATATCAACATATTTTATACATTATACTCAGATTTTATATCGACGTTTATTTTATCATACACTACCTGACAATGCAAAAAAACAATTAATTACTTATTATATACATCGATGTCTCATTTTATCTGTTGAAAAGTGCATTCTAGATTGAAAATAGGATTTTTCAAATTTTAGGTCTTTATGACAACGCTAAACTTTTGAATGCGTGAGTAAATCCGTCTTAATTGAAAAATGATTGAACGATTTCTTACAGTACATATAATCTTCACTGCATCCAAAATCGCTGTATGTTATCCAGTATGCACTCTGCGACAGATAAAATAAGACATCGAATACTAAAATCGTTTTATCAGTTTCGTCTGAAAGCTATAACAAGTATAAAGTTTTTCTTTTGACGTCGCACGATGCTTGTACCTACATAGTATATATATTTTTGTTCCTGAAGATCAACAAATACAAGGTCAAGGCGAATACAAAATTCGAATCTTTATAGTTTTTATAACATTTGTCTATGCACGAATGTGCACCTAAATATTTTTTTTTTTTAGTAATTTTTTTAGTCCATTTATAGTTTTACAGAAGAGTATAGGAATAATTTTTACCAAGTAGTATTTATGATGATTTTTGTGTTATAAACAAAGAATTGATTAATATATTATTATTTCCGATATTACAATGACACCTTTGAACATGTTTCGGGTTTAACGGAGTTTATTTTTAATTAGCTTCGTCGTAACATTTCTTTAACTTTTGAGGGAATCTTGAAGATTCCTACACAACTTATATTTTTACCGAAAATCATTCCTTTCTCACTGAGTAATCAAATACGTATGGGTAACTGATTAGTTTCAAAGCAAGTTTTTATGAACTGACCTAATGATCATCTAGCCTCACAAAACGTTCTCTCGAAAACCTGTCACAAAGCTTGTCGACTGATTGAATCACATACTGAATGTCCATAATAATTTCGAAGAACGCAAAGACTCATCATAAGTAATCATTTTATTTCTCTCCATCCAAATATTCTCAGCACCAAATATATTATTTTCTTCACGTCTAACCTCCAGACAACAATTAACTTTTTGTTGTCGTTCCAATAGTTTTCAAACGTTTAAATCACACGAAGACTTTTTTAAACGTTGTAACCGAAATTGTAGATAATCACACTTATGGGCACGAATAAAAAAGAGTAGATAGACAACCAGGAAACTTTCGATCACAACTTTTAGCGGGAAGTTGAGAAGCACTTAAAATGACACACAAGCTGAATAAGTAGAAATTAATCGGATATCCCTACCATTAGCCCTCAGATACTATATTATTAGATTATACCTGAATATTACTTACGGAATTTTTCTGGCATAAGACTAATGAATCTTGCGCATTGACTAATTGAATTATTGACAGAACTAGCTGGTAATTCGTTGTCTTATTTCAATATTTTCAGATTTAATGCATTTTAAAATATTTTTAGTAGCGTCAGATAATAATAATTGATCAGCTAAGATCAATGGAAATGGAATCAATATACTAGTCTCAACATCTTGTTCACATAAGACCTATGAATACATTTAGTGTAACTTTTTTTAAATAGGGGTATGCGAGTATCCGAGTCGAAATTTTTTTTACTGTCAGTGAGTGCAAGAACACTCACAGTCCGTCATTTGACCGCCGATGCTTTTAGTTATCCTCCCGTAGCCGTATAGACCCTTACTTTACTCAATGAGAAAATATTTCATTGATTGACGGAAATCTGCGCCAATGAAAAGAAATACTCGAGTTTCAATACTATCTTTTCATTGATCGACTCAAACTCAATGAAAAGAAGTGATATTAATTCAAAGAAACATTTCTCTAAGCCAAGAAATCGTCTTTGTTCTTTTCCCCCACTTCCCCCGCCATAGCTCAAAATGTTGAAACCTATTTTTTCCTAAACCACTCGGCAAATGAAGATTACATTTTAAGAAAACGTGTAGAAGTGCGGCAGGAATTGGCTAAGCTATTGGCTCCTTGAAACTCGAAGCCTTTCGTTCGGGAGAACCGAAAAACAAAAAAGTGAGGTTAGGTGCAAGACAGCCCTATAGGCGGTTAACATTGGACGACGAAATTCCTAGCACTTGCTGCCATCAAGTATATGTCTTCATTAAATCAATGAAAACTTTTCTTTAAGACAATGAAATTGTTTCTTTATTTTATGCCCATTAAGTAAATATTTATTTACAGGCAATGAAATGTTCTCTTTAAAATTTAAGTGCACTATCTCATTAAAATCAAATGGATATTTCATTGAAATCAATGAAAAAAGAATCAAACCACCCATTTCTTTGCCGTCAATGAAATCTTTCCTCTCAGCGCAGCAAATTTTTATTCGTGGACGGCGGCGCGGGTTTGTGGTGGGTGTTGTTTGCCGTTTTTCATAGTAAACTGTTCTCAAATGGACATAAGTTCCTAGCTCACTATGAAAGGCGGTATTACTTTGCACGCGAATTGAGCGCTACTATCACTCGCTTCACCAGTCATCATCGTGTTGGTGTTTCGACGGTCAAACGAGGGTGAAGGAAGGTTTAAATTTTGACTCGGGTACCCGATCTGTAATTGACATAATCGGCTCTTTGCAATAACGGATGCTCGAAATAATGTTGATAAACTTCAGAATATAGTGTCTACAGAACTGTAAACAAACTTTTGAGACAAAATTTAAAGTCTCGACAAAACCTAAATGTAGTAGACACGCAGAGTACATGAAGGTTTCTCCATTCCTTTGACATTGACACTCCTTAAAACCTCCGAAAATGTCAGATTTTACCCAATTTAGACTGATATGAACTAAAATTATTATGTATAGACCTCCGATTAGGTTGTACAGAGTTACATGATGTATTTAGGCTCATCATGTAAAGTGGCATATTTTACCCATTTTCATTCAACGAAGGGTGTTCGAAGGGCTCCAATTCCGACGCACTGGTTTTTCATCGCTGTCACCTACTCGTCTTCTTACTATTCATGTACCTTTTATTACATATATATGCTTTATAAATATACATTTCCATGCATTCAATTAAATGTTTGTGGATATAATGGTTCATCGAATTGTAGGATTCTCATGAACAACGTTTTGTTTATTATTTGCGATGTCAACATCCGAATCTTGTAATAGTGTCCTTAGTCGTAGTGATCGTAATTGCACTGAATGCGATTAGTCAACTTGATTTAAATTACTCAATGACAATATATCATCGATCATTGAAGACAAATTTCAAAAAACCCAACGGATAACCGAGCTAAGTACACAAAAATATTTGAGTATCCGAAACTACTCGGGTGCCCAAAAATATTTGAGTAATCAGTAAGACATAGTGAAAATTTGAATTGCTCAACTCGACCCGATTCGAAAAATTACTACCCATATACCCCTAAAAATAGAGGATTAATTTATATTGACATAAATTTTATGATATTCCATTTTTTTATTTTTATTTTAACATAATGTTTTTGAAAGTAAATTAGTAGTGCTAATACTAATCTGAATTCTTAAAGATTGCACGAGTTCTCTAGTTTAATAAAATGACTCGAGTGAAGTTTTTGATTGATAATTTTTCGGTTCTGGTTTTCAACCAATCACAGAGCCGTATTCTCGGTAATCGAGTTCGTTTATTAAAAATTTTATTGGAAATTCCACCCGAATATTATGAAGTAGCTCTTCATTTATTTTCAACCAATGCAAGATTCTGGGAAGGAGTCAAAATAGCGAATGGCAAAAATAGCGAATTCAAAAATAAGGAACGTCTAAATGTAGAATGTCCGTAATTATGGAATTCGCTTTTTCAGCCGTTCGCCATTTTGATCATTTGCTATTTTCAATGCATTTTAATAAGATGAAAGTCAAAATAGCGAATGGCTGCAATAGTGAATTTCCAAATAATGATCATTCCAGATTCAGATGTTCGTAACTTCAAAATTCGCTATTTTAACCATTCTCTATTTTGGTCATTCGGTACTTTGACCTCCACCCAAGATTCTCATAGATGTCTTGTTTCCTCGAATACCGTTCTGTGCTTAGTCAAAATCCAGACTTCAAAAATAATCTGACAAATACCCCTTGACCGCCAAAATTAATCGTAATATTTCCATTTAGTTTCCTTGCTTAGTAATGATCCGGATAAATTCCGCACAAAAATCCCTCGTGCTACATGCTCGAGATTTAAATATACGAAACTTCGCCCTCTCGTTGCTCAGCAACGAAACAATCGGGAAATTTTCCGATAATTTTGGAGGTCTCGGGATATTACTGCTGAAAATATTTCGGTTTTTCAAGTTTCCACCATTCTGTAAAAATCAGTGATACTAACCCCGAACTCTAATATGTTATTCTAGCGCCGACCACAGCGATGATCGGCTCCTGATACACAGAAATAAAGCAGAAGGCGCTCTAATTGTTTTGACCTCCGTCTCCTCTGACATAGAATCAAAGTGCGCAGCCCAACTACTTTTTTCAAGATTAGTCTTATTCGGGACTGGCAGTTTAGTACATGACGCCACCACAGTAACTGGCGCGCCACTCCCACATAATATCTCCTGTGGAAAAATTGTAAATTGTTTTACGCAGGGCATCAATGCGCGTGCGCTGCTACCGCAACCGAAATATTGGGTTGACTGTTTGTTCGTAACGTTCACGTTATGCCATGTATTTGACTGCTTCCCTGAATGTCGGTCTCCCACGTTATATTATGTTGCACGCGACGCTCGTTTTGCGTAGGGTAGAAATTGCTATTGATGAAAGGTACATTCGCTGGGATTTCAGAGTTGAAGAAAAGAAACAAAAGATTACGAAGTTCCTGTATCGATCTTTCGTGGCTTCCACAGTGAACGCAACTCTTTCTTGTAATTTCCTCAATTACTCCTATAGTCCCAGTTATTCCGATGGGAATTGTCGTCTGGAATCATCGTTTTACAAACTCCGCCCAAAGGCCATTGACCCCGGAATTAACGTCTGCAATTTTACTAATATCCGACCATATATGAATCCATTATGCCAGTAATGGGTTATAATAGATTTGAACCTTCGACTTGTGGACGTTGAAGGCTTTTTTATTATCGTAGATACTGTCGCATATTTTTTCGTGTATTTTAATGAAATTACATTCATATCCTTTTATATTTAGAAAATGGGGATCGATATCAAAGGTCAAACACGTATTAAATCAATTTTATTATTTTAGGTGAATACAATTATATATAACTCCTAATCTTGCTAATAACTTATAGCTAAACATATCAAAATCGATAATGTAATTAAGTTACATTAATTGTGTGAAGTGATATTGAAGCCTTTCATTTAAAATGGTAACTACTTTCCAGTTGATTACGACAAGCTCGATCTTTTACTGGATCCATATTCTTCATATGGTATGGATTTAAAACGGTCATTTGAATAACTGAATAAGGTGAAAGATGACCATTCCTTGGACTGAATTCATCATTGATCATAACTCATCGTAAGTTACCCCGAATTCACACGAGTTGAAATATTTCGACATTGACCAAAAATTGAAATTGCAATAAGATGAGTACTAATGAATCGATTCTTTTTAAATTTAGCATCGATGATGATTCAATTAGTCTGTTCTTCAAATAAATTTTAGCCTCATATCTCGTAATTTAGAACAGTTAAAATGTGAAATGAATTTTGAGTAAATTCTCAGAATGCTGTGAAATTTGATCCTTGCAGTCAATTCGCGCCAAATACAACCCCAGCCAATTGTAACTGTACCTGCAATCATAACGTACTATTGAGCGAAATATCCGAAAATTCATAAAAGCTAGACCGCCCATTTCTATTTAATTCAAAAAGTTGTGAGGTCTAAACTTCTGCATACATCCTGTCAAAAAAGCAACATTATAAGCCAGGCAGCTGCTCCACTTACGTGCTAAATTTAGCTTGATCGGTCGAGCGGTTCTCGAGTTAGAATCGGAGAACCAATTGAAAGGATTGAAACATACACGAATACAGATACACAAACATACAGACATTTTTACTTTCTCACCACATACGAAAGTTCGAATTTATAGTCACAAGATCGAACTTAATTTCAAACTTAAGTTTGAACTTGGGACTGTAAATTCGACTGAGTTAGAACTGAAGCCGATTTTTTTTGTATAATGCATATACAAGAAGGGGAGGTCAATTGCGTTACATCTTGCGCTTTCACTATTTTCTTCATTTCTGCATGTAGTTAGAGGTTATGTCCTTTCACTGGACGATGTATTTTTTGTTGTTATTTCTTTTCGTTGTTTGACACTACATTTTTTGGATAAATAACCAAGAAACCCAGCACGCTTGATACTGATTGATTATGTATCTACACATAATATCTATGCATAATAAATGATTATAATAAACAAGTACATTTGTGACCCTCATTACCCGCATGTCCAAGTTATCAACGGCCACATACTCAATCTTAGCATTGATACTCCAGTAAATCTACTATAAAAACTTCACGCCAGTAACAATTGTGATGAGGAAATCACGTGATATTTCTAAGCGAATTTCCTTGATGCTTTGGACCGTTCTGTATGTGCTGACATGAAAATTCCGAAAACAATGATTTCATAATAACAAAGCTTCCTCTATGGAAAAAAAAAAGTTATTGTTAATATCAAGTACATTTGTGGCCCTCATTACCCGCAGGTCTACGTTACCCCGGCATTGTAATGGCGCTGTCCTACCGAGGGCTAGGAGGCAGTCAAAGCGGGGGTTGGGGATAGGAAGCGAGTAAGGGAGTTCTAGAGGCAGGGGTTGCGAAATATGTTGTAGAAACGCGGTCTAGCGAGCGGGGTACCCGTCGTATGCCAGCTAGCAGCGGAACGGTATGCCAGGCTGCCTGCCGTCCAGCCATCGACTAGGGATTTTATTGATTTTCCTTCCTCGCCTTTAGCGCGCTCCCCGCTTTTGCGGAACGCGGTCGACTGTTAATTATCGCACACGTAGGTATACAGGGAGGACACGGTGAAACTAGACAGTCCAATGCGGCTCCGTGAGAATTTAGGAAGCCTGATTGGCTACTGCCTACGGCCGCCAGTGCGTCTCATCCGAGGGGCGACTGTGTCCCCACGCGCCATCGGAATGGGCCAGTAAGGGTAGTGGTAGGGGCAAGGGACGTTACCTGAGCTGGTAAGGCAGACGCCAGAAACCAAGATTTATTTACTACTCGGTCTGCACGCATAGAGTGGGAACCGTCGGTTTGACGCGCAAGCGCATTTGCGCTGTCTAGTTTCACCGTGTCCTCCCTGTATACCAAAATTGAAGCTCGATGGTGCGGGGAAGCGAAGGCGGCGAGGGCGCGGCGAAAAGGGAATAGCTCATGGGGGCTCTCGAGGAATTTCGGGAATTTTTAGGATCCTTTCGGTACTACCATCGATTAAAATGTGTAACTCGATAGAAACCTGCGGTTCCCACTAATTGCTCAAATTCTGCGATAAGACCAGCTGTGGTCTTTGGATTATGGTCGCGGTTTTGATTATCGCGTTCACACCTGACTTGTGGGTGATAATATGCAGCGGACGGTGTAAAATACATATAAACTATTTCTACAGTTATTTACGAATAGAATCTCATAGTAGCTCTGGATAAATCAGCAGTGTTCGTTAGATATGAAGTTTCAGATTTTAATTTTTGTTAACGATATTATTAATATAAATTATCTTATTCGTGCGAGAATATAAAAATTAGAATAGAAGGGGTTAGAAAAATTTGCTCTTGAAAATTCATTTTGAAGATGCGCGAAACATTAATGTCAATATTATTTTTCCAATTATCAGTATTATTACAACATTCTTAAACAAAGCTGCATATATGAAATACATATATTCGAAGTTATAACATTTTCAGAATTTTTTTTAAAAACAAAAAAAAGGATTATTAAGAAATGCACCCAAAATGCATAATCAAATCAAAGAAATGGTGAAGGTAATGGGGCACATCACTTTTTCCATTGCCCATCATTTTTACGGTCATTTTCAAGCCGCGATGCCTGATAAAAATGTTTATTCATTGATAGAATGTCATACAATCCCACATAACACAAACGTCTTATGACGCAGTAAGCGACGTCCTAAAGACATATTTCGAAGACTATGATGTCATTTAGACGTTTCGGTATAACATAGATTTTCTTACGAATACAGACGAATATTTTGAATAAATAATTCATACAAAATTATCCCGCTAAAAAAGAAATAGGTTGAATTAAAGGTAACAAAGTAGGAATTTCTTCTATTTCGCTTAAACATACAATCTTTTAATCTCAGGTCCCGCAATTTAAACTTTTCTGAGATATAGAAATAACTGTTTTTCACGTGACTCGGATTGGCACTAGGGCCGTTATTAGTGGCGAAACGCTCATAGAAAACGTTGGGAAACGGTTAATACGAATTAAAAAATTAAATCTCTTTTCAAGCCTTTTTTATAGATGTCATTTACTGAAACATTCTGCAAAAAAACAATGGAATATTAGTTATCATAAGAGAGACGAGTTGGTACACATACCAATAGATTAATTTAGATGAATTACCCATATACATAAAGTTATATAAATTTTTGACAATATTTCAAAAAACAAGTTAAAAGGATTGTTCAAAAATGCTCCAAAAAGAAATAATCAAATCATAAAAATGGAGAAGATAATGGCGACATAACTTTTGTCACCACCCATAATACTCGCGATCATTTTCAAGCGATGCTGCTTGATGAAAATGTTCATTCGTTATTTAGAAGAAGTTATGCACTCCTACATAGCACAAACGTCTTATGATTATGAGTATAGTGAGCGACCTTCTTAAGACATATTTTGAAGACTATGATGTCATTTAAACGTTTCGGTATTTTATATGAATTTTGTTACCAATACAGACGCATATTCTGAATAAATAATTTAAACATAATCGTGCTGCTAAATAAATCAAGAAATAGGTTAAATTAAAGGTACTAAGCTACAGATTTCTTCTATTTCGCTTGAACAACCGATCTTTTTCTCTCAGCCCACTCAATTTTAATTTTTCCGAGATATAGAAAAAACTGTTTTTTACGTGACTCGTATCACAAATAGGGTCGTGACTAGTGACTAGACGCTTGAAGAACACACCGGCTACGTTTGCCTCACGAATCTTGGACTCCCATGAGAATCGCACCCCTCAAAGTCCCACCGACCCTCGATTTTCGCGAGGGGATGGTGCACGAGCGCCTGAAGGAGTTACTGCCGACGCCGCAAGGTGGCGCTGCGGAGACCGGCTCGGCGATGGCCCTCCGTTGCGTTCGCTCTCGAAACGGGCTGTCAGTTTGTGCCGCGGCGCCACCACGGAACGTTCTGCTGTCGGTCCGTCGCTCGTTCCTTACGAACAGTCTGATAATTCGGCGCGATGATGTGTTTCGTGTTTCGCGAATAATAAATAATAACCCAACAACGACATTTAAAAAAGTGCGTGAATTTTTTTACAAGTGTTAAATAATATAAATAATAACAGTAATTATTATAATGCGATATGATAATCGAGTACGTGAATTTGATAAACAATCATAAAACTGTCGTTGATCCTGACTTCGATTATTTTTTGAAACTATTTCCTGTACCGTGCAAGTGCTTAAATTTATTATAAATAATTAAGCCACTTTTAATTGAGAATAAGGGCACCGAAGTTTTTAATAAGGAAAGAAGAGGGCCGAAGTTTTTTCAAGTGCGATCAATGATATCTGTGGTATGCTGTTTGTCTAGTGAAAACTGTGCGCGATTTTTTCTACATCTCACAGTCGGATAATTTGTGCTGATGATAGGTGAGTGATAAGTGATATTTGTAATTTAAGATAATAGTTTTGTTGATTATAAATATTACGTGAAAGTTGTGAGAATTTCGATCGATTTCAACCCGAGTGAGTAGGAAATCGATTTTCATCGATCTAGCCGATCTTTGTTATTATCATAATCACAATGATCGGGGATATAATCGTTTGGTGCTCAACATCGATTATTACTCCGATCGAGAAAAGGCAACAGAAAAAATTGAACCGCAGGATGATCGATCCTGGCAAATTGCACAGGAGTTAAATCTAGATCGTGGGGAGGTGATCGGCCAGCCGATCGAAAATTGCTTCGATAATGCGCGAGCCAAGGGCATTTTTCCTCATTTCAATCGTAACCCTCGGTGTTTGCCTGCGGTTCAGCGCCGGCATCACCAACAGCTACATTCACTCGATCTTTCGAGACGATCCCTTGGATTATCCTCGCCGGAAGACTCGCGTATATTTGCAGCATCCTCGTGTTCGAAAGTTCGCACTTTGCCGAGATCTGATCCGCAGTCGAGTTGGAGAGTTGTACGGCGATTAATCCTCTAAGCCACGTCTATGCCTTCCTCTTCCTTCTCTGGCACGTAAATGCCTTTGGAGCGTGAGCGAGTGCAGTAATACGTGAAAACAACGAGTGAGGGATTAGCAAGTCCCTTGGTGGAGTCGCGCGTGATCGCTTAGACGAGGGGACAAATGAAATTTTCGCTGTGGCAAATTGTCCGAAAGTGAGACTGAGCCCCAAAAGTCATCTCCCGTACCAACCCTCAATAATGCACGACGATTCACAGAATCTAATCATCGGTGAAAGCATCTTAGGGGCATTTACATTCCTTTCACTGGAAAGCTCAAAATTGTACACTTTTTTCTTTTGACATTGATTCGAAGGGATACAAAATTTGAAGTTTCGTTTAAAATTCAGTGATATACAGATGAAGACAGAATTGCGGAAAAAGTTATATAGATGCTTGTAAATGTGGATTTTGTGAGAAATTGTACTTTTCTTAAAGGCGATTCTATAATTGGCAAAAAAAAATTCAATGTCTGAATAATTAATGCTGATCGAGGGAAATTAAACTTAATATTTTTTTTTCATGTTGCTTAGAACATGAGATTGCACTCAAAAAATCAGGAGTTGAAATGATCTTCATCTCCAACTTCTGATAATGTACGGTAATTCACTGAATTTACTCTTTGGTAAAAGCATCTTAGGAAAATTATATTCTTTTCAATTAAGAGCTCGAAATTGTACTTTTTTTTACCATTCTTGAAGAGTGTTGATGGAGATATTGATTGTGTTACTTACAGACGTTGATTCAGAGGAATAAGAAGATAAACGTTTCAGTGATATAAAAATGAAGACAGAATTGTGGAAAAAGTTATATAGATGTTTGTAAATATAGATTTTTTAGAGATATTCTTCTTGAAGGCGATTTTATAATTGGCAAAAAAACTTTAAATGACTCATTAATTAATGCTGATCGAGGAAAATAAAACTTTTTGTTTATTTTTTCATAATGCTTAAAAGGTGTAGCTGAGCTGCAAAGCTCAGGAGTAGAAATCATTTTTCTCTCCAATTCTTGATAAAGTGCAACGATCCACGGAATCTACTCATAAGTAAAAGCATCTTAAGGGATTTTACACTCTATTTATTGAAGAGCTTAAAATTGTACACTTTTTTTTCTTGAGCATACTTAAAAAGTGTTGATAGAGGTATTAATTGTGTTACTCACGGACGTTAATTCAGGGTGATAAAAAAATGAAAATTATGTTCAAAATTAAGTTATACAAAGATGGAGACAGAATTGTAAGAAACGTTATATTGATATTGTAAATATAGATTTTGCGAGTAATTGTAATTTTCTTAAAGGCGATTTTATGATTAGCAAAAGAAACATAAAATATCTAATAACTAATGCTGAACAAACGAAACTAACCTTTAAGTTTTTTTATATCGCTCGAAAAGCGGAACTAAGCCTCATAACTCAGGAGCAGAAATGATTTTTTTCTCAACCCTTGATAAAGTACGACGATTCACAGAACGTACTGATCAGTAAATCTTAGGGGTGTGTACATTTGTTCCACTGGAAAGCTGAAACTTGCACACCTTTATGTATCATTTCTGGAGAGGGTTAATGACGAGATATTAACTGTCTAACCTATCGGAAGTAGTAAAAAAAGTTACGCATTTTGAACACATTTCTCTCACTCAAAGCGGACACATTTTGTTTAAATCTCTCAAGTAAACAAAAATCCAATATCGTTCAATTAATTAACAAACATAACTGCTATAAGCTTGCAGCAGAATCAGAAGCAGCTTTCACTGCAATTTTATTTTCCCAATTCATATCAAATTGAATAATAACATAATATCTTATAAACTTATTGTTATTGTCAAAAACCTTTCCCGTCATTGCCTCATCATTGTTAAACTTATAACTAATCTAACATAACAAATTGTCGATAACTACGGTCACTACAACTATACTTCCTAGCAGTCTGTAAAAGTAATAATTATTGAAACAATAATATTCGTTTAGTCACGTAAAAAATACAGCAGAAAGAATTTCTCCCTACTCAGAATGTTATTGTTGAACCTCCCTTAAAGAACGTCGTAGAAAAGATGTGCTAATTTCCTAGGAAATTAACTTTTTCGTCCCCTTCGTGCCGACGGGCCAATATAACCTTGCCGATGGCACTATAGCATGGGATTTTTCAGAGTCCGTAGTCATCGAGCCCGTTCGTTAAGACCCAAACTATAACCACGCTCACGTTGTCGAAAAATCGTAAATCTTAAAAGCGGTGCAAGCGAGACACACGCAGAGCTGTTACTCGTTCGAAACGTGAATCGCCTGCCGATGTAGTCACTCCGGGCGTTCACTGTATAATCTTCAGTCCTGTAGCGCCGTCGTTTCCAAACATTCTTCGTCGCTCTTCTTCGCAGCTCACGGAAATTCCTCACGATCCTTCTATCGCGTGCGGACCTTATATCCTCCCCCTCAACACCAGAGATTCGTAAACGATCGGGACTCTCGGCACACGCTCGGTGTGAAAAAGGATCGCTTATTTTTTTTTAAATCTAATTCTATTACCACACAATAGCCCCAACGCTACGAATGCTCTCCGCTGGTATTTCTCTTTTATAAATACAGCTTTTCACTTTCAATGCTCGTTCCTCCCAGTCATTAATTGGCATCTAGACACGAAACGATTAATCTTTCTGGTTTTCTATTTCACGTCTGTACGGTCAAATTTCTCTTCCTCGTTCGCCCGGGTCTTTCATCGACTACTGTTTTTTTGCGGTCTCGAGAATTCCTGCGCATCATCGGTTCGGCATCTCGGTTATAAATCTATTATTCTTTTTTTTACCACTAAACGCTTAACCGCAGTTTCATTTAAAAAAAACTATTTCTATTATTTTTGTATGTTACATTCACAAAAATCGTGGTAGTCTTAACAAATGTGACATTGATTTTTGGTTCACTCAAATATTTTGAATATCTATTTCAGAGTTGTAAATGCATAATACTTATAGAAATAATGATGATACGATCAGCTCTATAATTGAGGTTTTATAATAATAACATGTAGCGGTTGTAATACGATGATTAAACTTTTCAATGGCTTCAAAAATTATTATTTTTCAACAAAAATTCACGGTAATCCTTTAGCAATAATAAAAAAAAAGTAATGCATTAAGAAAGTAATGAATTCTTTATTTCTTAAATTTTTTTCACTATTTCTTGCAATATTAAAGCAAAAATTAGTATTTTTTTTCAGTTGTCCAAATGTTTACACAATATTTTATAATCACTATATATTATTCCTTAAAATCATCATTACAAAACAAATTGTACTGTAAACTATACCTCATGAATTAATGGGGATTTACAACTCTGATCTATTTACACTTAGAATAATTTAATTTCAACAATTTTATTTGTTTTTATTTTTTACCATTAATAATCCATGAAGACTTCAAAACTTCAGTTCTGAAAATAAAATTAATTTCAGTAGGCAATTCAATGCTAGAGCTTACATCCTAATGGCTCAGAAATAATTATTAATGTTGTTATTATTTCTCCTCGTGTAAATATGATGGATCCCATTTCGATGATATTTACCATCGAGTTGTATTATTATTGTTGTTATTATTATTAATAATACAATTTTGGGGCCCCGGAATATTAAATAGTGGCCACAATGAGCCATCGAACTCCGTCAGTGAAATAATCGCAAGGCTAATCACTCATGCGCATAATTAACGCTCGAGTAATAAAGCGAGCCTGCCCGATGCCTGACCAATGCAACTCCCCCCGCAATGTTTGTCCGTACTTCATATGCCAGGCTGCGAATTGCGGGCGGAGATTAACGATATGTGCCTACTGTTAATGTTCTGGGTTTTCAGTATTAATTCGCGGCTGGGCTGAGCTGTCGGTTCTGGGGGTTAACGCGAAATACAGTAGAACTCGATCGTCCAATGGGTTATCAACTGGTTTATTGCGGGAATCACTAAACGTTTCAATAATTTCCATGTGCTGAGTAGATTGGAAAATTAATTCATGCACAAGCTTATTTATACGAAGGAAAAAGTATTTATTGATAATATCGCAAGTAATCAATTAATGCAAAATCAGAGCTAGAATATATTCAATAGAAGAATTTATTGAATATATTTAATATCTTCTTTTTGAAAATTGAAATAGCGCAAATTATGTGACATTGTTCGATTGAATTGAATATCAGACTAACTATTTCTTAGATCTCCGTTAAGTCGCTGCGAAATTAATAACTCTGTAATTGAGCTCATGACAAACGATTCGAAAACTAATATCTGCAGAAATTTTCTTTTACTTATTTGTCGATTATAAATAAAACATCAATACATCATAATTTAATTCAATTTATTTTATGTTATCAGGTTCATTTATTAGACAATTACAATTGGAGGAATTATGCTAGCTTTGATCGATTGATTTTTTGTTCTATAAAGTTTTTTTTTAACGTAGCGTTGATAATACGTAAGTGACAAATTAATACATAATAAACATTCAATCGAATTCCTGCAATAATAATTTGTTATAGTTTTAGCTATAAATAAAATTAATTGTGGGAATTATGGTATTGACTGATTTCAATCAATTGAATAACATATTTAACTCGTAAATTTTCTTAGTTCCCTGTCAAATTCCTACGGAATTTTCAACTTTGGCGTACTTAAGTTCGAAACAAACCCCGAAGGTATCTGTGAGCGCGCACATAATTAACAGTGGCTCGAACGCGTCGTATAGAAAATCCACGAAACAACGAGGCGTATAATCACCCTTGGGGCCGGTGTGCATTGCGTTGTATAAACTGGCTGCGCTTGTGTACCTACGTCAGTGGCACACTCCGAATGCACAGCGGGAGCGTTAAAATTGTCCCCCGGAAGGTAATAAAACTTTAACGTCTGTTCAATTGCGATTTTACAATCCGGCGTTAAGGATAGTTTCACTCAACGACCATTTCGTTAACTTAGCCTCACTGAAGAATAAAATAGTGACAGCTTTTGTCATTGCCATAACTGCATCTCAATAAACTACATTACTAAATCATTTGATTTTCCAATGCTTAATTTTTTCGAAAAGAATGAAAATTTCACTATCCTTGTTGTCAGCGAATTGCAAGTATCTTAGCCTTTTGCTGTTAAAAAAAGTAATTTGATTGCAGTATATTGATATGTATGATATATATACGAAACATCTCTTTATTTCACTATACATAGGAAAAATAGTAATTGATATTGATGATTCTGATATTTGATGAATTTGATGATTGATATTGATGGAAAATAGTATATTGATATTTAAGATATATATACCAAACATTTCTTTATTTTACTATAAACAGTTAAAATAAAATATTTAACTAAGATAAACGTCCCAGTAATCGACAGTGAACCAGTAATCGACCGTTGTGTACTTCAAATATAAATTTTGTTATAGTCAAAGCACATATTGTCGATTACTGGTTTACTGTCAATTACTAGAACGTTTATCTTACTTACTAACATTTTATTGTTACTCATACAAACTATCATACAAACTTACTATCAACAAACTATTTTACTAAATTCAGAAATACACAAAACAGTTCCTGCAATTCAAACAAAAAGATTCTGTGTTTCTGGGTTTTGGACAGAAACTAGTTATAAGCTAAACAAAAATGTCATTGTACTTTTTACTGTCTAGGGAAACGAATCTTCAAATGAATGTCTCCCGTAAAAAAAAATTGTTTCTCCGGTAAAACGATACATTTTGGGTGGCTAAATCAACGACAGGGGGCAGGAGAGAGGGGAAGGGGCTTGACACCTCAGATTGCAATGCACAAACCCGTCAAGCTCGTGTCGTTAGACACGGATATGTGAGGGATGACAGGATTGTTGTATTCCCTGTGGATGATTGCTATCCGTGACAGTTTAGTGAAAACGTAAGCGTGATGGGCCACGAGTGACCCGCATTCTCTTCTGTATAATACGATGACGTGGCCAGTCGACGTACTGCGTATATATACGCACATACATATACAGGGAGGACACGGTGAAACTAGACAGTCCAATGCGGCTCCGTGAGAATTTAGGAAGCCTGATTGGCTACTGCCTACGGCCGCCAGTGCGTCTCATCCGAGGGGCGACTGTGTCCCCACGCGCCATCGGAATGGGCCAGTAAGGGTAGTGGTAGGGGCAAGGGACGTTACCTGAGCTGGTAAGGCAGACGCCAGAAACCAAGATTTATTTACTACTCGGTCTGCACGCATAGAGTGGGAACCGTCGGTTTGACGCGCAAGCGCATTTGCGCTGTCTAGTTTCACCGTGTCCTCCCTGTATATGTACGCAAGATCTGGCAGTGCCAGCAGCTGGCGCAGACAAATTTCGAGGCCGGAACGGATATAGCGAGGGGTTCGGACACCTGATCCCGGACACTACCGAACGCATCCATCCGTGCCAGTATAGTCAACCGTAGAGTCACAGCTAAAGATGGTAACTGATCCCCAAAGGTGTAGACGAATATGAGATATTCAAAGGTATTTCAGTCAACCGATTTTTTCAATGTTCCCAATTATATTAGGTGTTATTGTATGCGACGATTGACGGTCAAGTTTTTAGTGATGCCGCACAAGATTACAATTCTCGTTTTTCCAATTGACAAGACCTAGTCAAGGCACTTTCTTGACTTTCGAACATTACACCACTTCGTTTGTTTATATTGTTTTGTCTCGTCGCTTCGAAAAATGACATCACTTGTCATATTCGATAATATATATGCATGCAATATATATCCTACAATTCAACTTTGAAAAAAGATTTATTGCAGCTTGTGAAAGAATTCAAACATTTATTAGAACTGTTTAAGATTATACAATGATTTTTAAGCGTATTAAAATATGGAAACGACAAGTTTTAATAAATGCTGTGTAATAATCCAGAATATTTAATACTTTCGGTTCCTGATTTTCATCATTCTCAGCTTCTTTTGCCTCCATAACTCCGTATTCAAGAAATTTCTCAATATTGTTGAAATGGTGTTATGCCGAGATCTTGACATATTTAACGATATCAAATGAGCATCTTGTATGTCAAGATTGTATTTACGTCTGTAGAGAGAAATCGAAATTCATTTGTTCACGAGACGATTTATTGACGACATAATCTCTCGAATTGTATTGTCTTTCTTGAGAACATCACTACAAGTTTTATTCTGATGGAATTACTGCGAAGCACATCTCAGGTTTGAGACCGTGATCGCTAGACTCAAAGAGCGCGAAACTGGAGCCTAATTCTAATTTCACTAATACAAATCTTTTTTACAGGGGTCGATTATTGGTGCTTAATGAATGCATTTAATAAATTAACCCGATTCAATGAGCCACAATCCATGAAGAAGCAATTTGCAAGGATCAATTTTTTGTTCTCTTAATCCAACTTTTCTAAGTAAAGGCTATCCTCTATTGCACTCATTTTAATAACCTTCCACTGACCTATGATGAAGAACTATGCAGAAGGGCTAGGTGACAAATGCAATAATGTACGACAAATAATTTGATTACAAGGTTTTTTAACCCTATTCAAGGACAGGAGTGAGATGTAGTTCGATTAGCATTACCAATCGATTGGTTGGCGTTACTAATTGACCGGTCGTCGACCAATTCAGTGTTTGGCGTTACCAATCGGTTGGTTTTGACACACAATAACTTACCAGTGACATATTCTACCACGCCCGTTCGTTGCCACGTATCAATTTCGTAGTTCCTACAACTAAGCCTTTTTCTCCGCAAGAAATATTATAGGAAAATAATTATGATTATTCTCCTATTTGTCCTTTTTAAGGGGTCTACCCTTATTAGAATTCTCAAAATATCGATTTTTTTAAATTGCCTTTTACGAAAGTATACATATTTAAAAGTATCATACTAAAATTTTATAAAGATCCGAGCAGTCTAAGTGTACTTTTGAGCGACGTTATTTAGCTATCTGAGCGCGCTAATATACGCACCCTTATCAAAATTTTACCACATGCTATTTATGACTATAGCTGTAGCGCATATCATACGAATTTTGAAATTTTAAGTGTAACTATTTTTTTTGCAAAAAACGATAAATAAAAACGTGCTTTTTCGTAGTTTTTGGAAAAAAGGCCGCCATTTTGTCATTTTAAAAAATTAAAAAATCGTATGATATGCGCACTAGCCGTTTACCTACTGAATCTAAAACCATTTTTTTTAATCATCCATTCCAGATATTTTATCAACACAACACACCCATATTTTTTTTACCTGTCTTCTCCCCCATTTTTCTGTATAAAAACTAAGTAAAATTAATATAAATTGTTTTTTTTGTATTTGAATAGTGTATTTTTTAGACCTAACACTTTTTATATCCATATTTATAATTTATACCGGTCAAAAAAATTTGTGAAAATAGCCTTTTTTTGACCGTCTAATTAGGGTAGACCCCTCAATCGGAAAGCCAAAAAAAATATATATATATGTAACCAAACCGTGTATCTTGAAAACAGAACCCGGAAGAGGTGAAATTTAGTATTGGTTCAGATGAAATATAGTGTAACAATACCGGATGATTACAACTTTTTTCTTCGAAAGATTGAAACAACATGTGGCTGAATAAGTGTGGATATTTTATATTTGTGCTACACTGTACAGCATAGCTCCACTATAGGTTATAGGCCGCGGCTGCGGCTGGTTTGGTATAAATGCGAGTGTTGTGAACGGCACAGCATGCCGAGATAATGGTTTTCTAATTGCTCCCCCAGAAGAGGCTTCGTGGCTTTTCGCTATGCTCCCCAAGCCCATATAACGTGTAACATATATATATGGGGCTCCTCGCTCGATTCGCACTCGCACTCACTTTCGAACGATTAAAAAAATGGCAAGAAAAATAAAAAGAACCGAAAAAGATTGGCCGGCTGGAGGCTCAAAGGGACTGTGGCGGCGCACGCTCTGCTCTTCTTCCTTTCTATCTTTTTTCCTTCTTCTCTCTGTTCTTCTCTCCTCCTAACCGAGCTCTCCTCTCGTTGTGCGCTAAGTGAAACCAAAGGGGAGACCGCAACGAGCTCGACAACTTTTACCGTAATATCTTCTGCTTTTTTGTTTTTCCTTTTTTTTTGACCCTGCTTTTTCGCTGATCATCGACCACCGTAAGGCAGTTTGTGAAAACTTTGAAAAAAAAAGTTTCGGACGAAGTACGATACGTACCGGTTTTTATGAACTCGACGAAATTTCGGATGTCGTAAATCACATATTTTGAGCATATTTTAGCCAAGTGTTTTATTACAGATTGTTATTTTCACTATTATTATTTTCAATAGTATTTTCACTCGATATACTCTAGAAGTTCAGTACTATACTATACTCTATAGCATAGTATAGTATAGAGTATTCATTAGATCCTGAAATTCACAATTCCCTAAAGACCAAAGCATAAATAGAAATACATAAACAAAAAAGGCAATGGAGTACAGTGAATAAATTTTAAACTAAATGAGGCGAGACATAATAGCAGATGCGAGGTGACGCAACACTTGATATCTATTGAGAACAAGAGAAAAAAAGAAAATAAGGAAAGCCAAACTCACTCCGCCGTCGTTGAAACACTGAGGAATATCTGATAGATTTCAGCAAAACTCTATCAAGACAAGTAAACATTTTTCAATAAATGTTTCTGAAAAACCTTTTTTTCCATTGCCAATAATATTATTATAATTTTTCTATAGTTTATGACACATTCTAAAAAAAACCGATTAAATTACCTGAAGATTCAATAAAAAAATGCAGAGCGGAGTAAAAAACGGAATATAAATGGTAACGTATCAATCATAAATCTTCATTTATATTTCTCATAAAATTTTAAGTACACATAAAAATCATGGCAAAATATTTTATGTACGTATTACAACATAAAAATGTCACGGCATGTAAAAAAGCAGACCTACATTCAGTATGTAACAATAAGAATATCACGAGCATTAAGAAATGCGATTTTATCCTCTTTTTCATCCACATTATCCGTGAGCCAAATGAGAGTATCCGTTTTCTCGTCGCGTTCGTTGCATTCAGTGAGCGACACAATAATCCGCTTCCAGCTTCTCCACAATTTTTCCCTCTCTCGTTCAACTGTCGTCTTCTATTCGAGTGAACGATAAAAAAAGAGAATAAAAAACGGAAGTTGAGGTATAAAATATGCAGGCACGAGACCGAAGGATTCTCCCGAGGGATGCACCTGACGCGCTCGGGATGAAAGCCTACCTTTCTTCTGCCACTGTATGCACCGTGATGCACCGCACGCGGTTTCTCTTGTGTTGCGTATACACTACGTGCCCGGGTGTACAAAACGAGAGAAGAAGCAGAGCAGCAGGAATACGTATCCCTTCGGGATAAGCTCCGTCCGCTCCATAACTCATTCTAAATACTCGTATGCTAATAACGTCCTCGCACTGCCGCGAGTCTCTCAGCCCAACTGGAAATTTACTATTCCTCCGGCGACGAGCTACCAAACAGCTCCCACAGCCTCTGTTGTCTCGGTTTAAATCATCCTTTTTTTAAGATCTTTATTTAGGGACATAAAAATCTGCCCAAGAAACACCAGTCAGCATCACTCATGGTTTCCGCTTTTGTTCAACTGATCCGGTATTATCATTAGCAGAGAATTTATGAGAAGGAAAACGAAATTACTCTACTCTTTATGATTTGCCTTAATTTTAAACCTTGAGACGAGACTTTACAAGAAATCTCCATTTAACGATGTCTTCGTGAATTTTTTACAAAAATTATTAGAGTTCTATTTGAATAATAATTGGCTAATGATTGTTATTATACTTTAACGATTACTGCCTGTGATGTTTTTGTTTGTTTTTCGGATTCGATAACAACGGAATTTTCGAAGCATTATTATGCTTTATTAATTATATATAATAATTTATATTTATTAATGATGGTAATAACAAATATTTAGCCTAAGGCTAATAGAAATAATATATTAATAATTCCGAGAAGAAATTGCTATCTAGCTGACATCAGGTCCTTATAAGGCAATCGAATATATCGAACAGTGTACAGTATCAAATTGTATCGTTATTGCTATCTATTAATATATTAAAAGAGGTGCTTGTTTCATTCTCTGCGCGAATTAGTTCGACACTAGAAAGATGGATGACTGCCGGGCTGACTACTCCAATAACTGGCCGTTCTACGTTTGGATAGATGACCACTTAGCTGACCCTAATCGTCATACTAGAGTTTGTTATTCTACATAAACATGCATTCGTGTGATATTAAAAATGAACGAGATATTGAGGAGCAGAACATTATAACGACCATATTTCCAAACAACTCCCGCAGCCTCTGTTGTTTCGGTTTAAATAATCCTTTTTTAAAATCTTTATTTAGGGACATAAAAATCTGCCAAGGAACATTAGTCAGCATCGTTCATGATTTTTGCTTTTGCTCAACTGATTCGGTATTATCATTAGCATTAGACGGAAAAAGGAATCTCCTTATCCTTTTTGATTGGCGTTAATTCTGGGCATTTTCATGAAACTTTATAAGCCATCCAACAACGTCTTGGGTATTTGTCAAATAGAAATTTGCGTTTTATTTCGATAATAGAGTAGTTATGATGTCAGAAAATTCTTTTCGCAATTGTTTACCAATTATTATAGAAAGGATAATCTTTCATAGATTTTGGATAAGACTGCATTCATACAAAGATTTAGTAATAGTTATTACGTAAGATTTAGTTTCAGTCAATTTGAGTTGTATCCATGGATATCATTTGATAAAATATTGATTGTCGTGTTATTCGAATTAATTCTCGTGTCTATCCCGGAATTCTAATGAATTTCGAATTTACAGCGTAATCGTATTATCGGAACTGTCGAGTACGAAACAATTGCCCGACAACAGAATTCCATCGTGCACGTATAATCTCACCCTTGTGTATGTAGCGGTACGCAGAATTCGATGATTATAACGCCAGGCCATTAATGTGGTGCATTGACCCAACCGTATCGTTTTGGATAGCCCATCACTCCGCGTTTCAAAAATAAAAATTGAATGGTTTGAAACTCGGATCTGAAGTATCTAATTTACAAGCAAAATTATACAATAGAAATTTTATTCATGTTATTGAAAGCACATCTATGGTACTAAAAAAATGCATGACACATTCTGTTAATTATGACACCTACAAAAAAATAATAATGAAATAATAATGATAATAGTAATGATCACATATATAGAAAAACGTTAAATTCATTCTTTTCGTACGATAAAAAGGATTTAGCTGTGATATTCAGTTAGCAGCTACAAATCAATCCTTTAAAAAAATTGAGTTCTCGATAGTCCAAAAATTAATTCCTATTTTTCCAAGCAAATTGTCAATTGAATAATTTAAATATTTGAAAAACAGTTAACAAATAATTTACGAAAATAACACTGATTTGTTGTTGCAGCAAATTGATCCGAAATTTTTGAGAGACTGAACTAATATTTGAAACAGTAAATATTATTTTTTAATTATAAATGTAATTTTTTTTCTGCACTGTTGGTATTGGAACTGTAAGCGCATTATGCACCGTAGAATTTATGTAGCGGCTGGAACTCTATCGCCCCTTTGGAATTGACTAAATTTTAGTCCCGTGTTATGCATAGTCGGATTCCTAAATCGTCAATGCTGTGCCACTATAGCACCGCATATGTAACCCCAGTTACGTCGGACGATTGTCTCTGGATCTCTCTATATATCGCTCGCCGCGTTAAAGCCCGTCAATCAATCTCGCTACGACGAAAATTGAAATAATCTTTGGGCCGGCCTCGCGTTCGGCGCTAAATTCATTCGTCACGGGGCTTCGCATTCATGCGGTACACGTTGCTGATGGCTAACGCTCGTCGGCCTGGCCGTGAATAATTTTACGAGGATATATAGTTTACGGAGTAAAGGGTGCGAAGGGTGAAAGGGTAGAACAGCCAAGGGTTGTCGAGCCCGAAAGGGTGAAATTTTCTGGCATCTCTATCTGTATTCACGCTTTAGATATTTCTTTCCCCTTCATTGTGACATACAGATGGCAGTAAAAATTATAGATATATATTTTGGGGGGATGATACCGAAGATTTTCTCTGCTACTTTGCACATTAAGAGTGACATTTAAAACCTCGATGCATTGGCTTGATCCAAAATTTTATTTAAAGAAAATCGATATTTGATTAACGAGTATTATGTAATTGATTGAATTTGATTCTTATAACTTCGAAGTGGAAATATCGGCATTTTAGCGGTCAAATATAATTATTAATAAAAAATCTTTTCTTATGATTTTTCATTTCAAAAGCTATACTTTTATGGTGGTTTAAGAAAAAGTTGGGATAAAATTGGACTTTTTATTTGCAATAATCATTATTACTACTTTGAAAAAAGTTAACAACCAATCTCATTGATTTAAGTTCCACTGGATTCTATTGATTTTTAGCACACCAATTTACTTAAGCGCTTGCTAAAGATTTCAAGAACGATTTATTCTCTCAAACACAGTTAATACAAAATAATTGGTTTTCTCGGAGGAAAAACTAACATAGTAAATTTGAAAGCCTGGAATTCAACTTATGCAATACGTTTTTCTACTGAAGCAGCTTGCCATACGAAAAAGGGTATAAATAAAAAAGGAAACGGCCTCTTATCTCGAGGGTGGTGAATTTACGGTCGGTATCCGCCTTTCGTAATTTACCTGCTCCACATTCGTTCGCGCAGAGAACAGTGTCTAACAGTAAAAGCACTGTAGCCTCGCAATTTTTGCAAACGGAGGGTAGATGGTCATTGAGGGAGAGAGAGATAGCGAGAGAGAAGGCAGAAAGGGACTAAATCACTGGTAGTTCTCGACGCTAGCCAGTAGTTCACCGTTTTACCCCATTTTTTCCTCCTTAAAACGAGTTCGGTCGCCGGATTATTTTTCTGCCGACAATTTCTTCTTCCCTTTTTAATTCCTCAATTTTTTTTTTCCATTTGCGTCTCCACTTTCTAACTCGTTTCGCTTCCTGCGACTCTCGGTCGTTCGTTCTACTTATATTCTCACCCAACCCTTTTTTTTATTTTTACTTTTTTCCCATGCCACTTGGATGCACGGCAGTACGTACGTACAGTGTAGGCGAAAGAGCTTTTCTCGAGTGAGTACGCTTGGTTCGTCGAGTGCTGAAGCGACTCATGGCTCACAGGAGAAGCTCAGAATTGCAACGACGGTAAAAAGATCGAAGAATTTCGCCGTCGTCGTCTCGAGTCGTACGCGGGTGGACGATTCGCCGAGGGGTCCACCTTTTCTTTCCGCCTTCCGACGATCTTCGTTTTCTACTTTCTCATGTTTCTTTCTTCCCCCGTAAAGTACAATCAGTTTCGTAAAAATTGCACCGTACCTGGAGAGTTATACGTGTATATGTATCCATACCACAAATATGTGCAGGAATTTAAAGCATTCCATGTCATGAAACGAACGAGAGTCTGAACCTTGCTCTTCCAAATTGCCTTGATAATTTTCATATTGTAGTTTGGATTAAGTCTACCGGTCATTTTGAAAAAAATCTGGAGATGATTACAGAAATTTGGGATTGGGTCTCAGAAATATTAGGTTAATTTCAGTTTTTCAAAGTGGGCGTTTTTTTTGCGAGTTTGAGAAAAATAACTGACGATAAACAAAAGTAGATATAAGATGTAAGTCTGAAAGTCAAAAAGTAGATTTCAATGTTGCTTAAATATTATTTTATTTGGTTATAAACGATTCTTTGTTTTCTCAATATTTTCTCCAAAAAAAAAGACGAAATGGTGAAAAATGTAAATTCGAAAATAAAGCAGTGTGGTCTACTCCGGGTGAAAGCCCAGACAATTTTGTAATCGATTCGGGATACTTGTGACATTTTTCTGATTTTTATTGCCGATGAGGATATGTTGATTGAAAAACATAAATGTAACATACAAAAGGTTTCAATGTGGAATCCTCAAAACGTACTGGCAATATGTCGAACATCCAAATTCGAATAATAAGTCGGAACGCATTTCAGAGTATCAACAATAATATAATACACAGATTAGTACACTGGGGAAAAAAATTATATTAGAAATACAATTTATTAACGTGTGTAAGGTGCTTCGGCGGATGACGATTTTATTTAATTTGTTTTGTTACAAAAACGTTTTGACGTTTCGCCCTGATCAGGGCCTCATCAGAAATAATTTATTGGTCTTATTTCGGAATTCAGTATGTGATCTCTATTACTTTTGAACTGTTATATCTATTGTTGTGGTTGATATCCGGGCTCTCTGGTCTTATAGGTTAAGCCTGTGGTAGAATTTGTTTGGAAGTTAACATTTTTTTTTTCATTTTGAATTGTTATTTTCCTTAATTTTTCAAATTTAGTTGGGACCGAAGAGTCCGGTCAGCGTGAGGTCACATTTTAAACAATTTGTTAATTGTTTAAAATCCATCATTACTCGCTTCAATCAATTAAATATTTCCTTCAATCAAACGAACACGCTTTTCGTCGCCCGCAAGCGCACGTTTTATTAGTTGTGACGATTTTTTTCCTCAGTGTATGGAATGCCCCATATGTACTTGCACTGTCTCGAAATGTCGTGGAATTGATGCGGGAAAGTTTTCGTCGTCTCGGACGTCAGGATCTCTGCTGAAGAGAGAACACAATTCCTATAGATCCGTCAAGCGGGGAATAATCAGCTGAACGAATGAGACGGAGAAGTTTGTAGAGGACATCGCAAGGAACGAGTCATAAAATATTCAGAAGCATAGTATCGGAGGAACGGGACGACAGTCTCGTTGGCCACCAGCAGACAAACGCCACCGGTTCCCGGATTCACCCTACGGTCAAGCCAGCACGTGACCGACTCGCGTATATATACCGGACGTACGTCAAATTACCGGCGTGCACGCCGAAGAACCGTATAGAGAAGAAATCGTTACCCCTTAATGCATGCGGGCTCGTCCTTTGTGCCTTTTGAGGATTTTCTCTCCGCTCCGCTTACTATATTCATGCGAGAGAGTGAGCAAAGAAAGTGAATACCTGAATAGTTGATCATGAAAATTAACATTGATCAGTTTGCAGTTGCTGAACACAAAATTATCCTGTATTATTAACAATGAGTATTTTGCATTCTTATAGCCCTATAAAAATGAGAACAGCTTTTCAAATTTTTTTAATTTAATAATAAAATATTTCACGTTAATATTAGACATCTTAAATAATTAATTTGGAATAAATTTGGAATATAAACATTTTACAGCTCACTGTACGTGTAGTTATCGTCCCAACAAATTTTTCAGAGCTCACTATACGTAAAATAATCATTGCAAAAATACGAAAGGTCACAGTTCATATTGTGAATGCTTCTATCTGTATAAGAACGAATTAAATTAAGTCCATGTGTCACCATGCTACTATAATTATAGGAACTAAGTACAGAAACCCTCGTTGCTGTTGGCAGACTCTTCTCTCCCTTTTTCACTTGAAGAATTGAAGAATGTCACTCAAGTAGCCGTAGAAATTATTTTGAATTTCCCCTGACGCTGGGGATGAAATTGCTTATTAATTTTTCAACAGTACATGTATTAGAGTGGTCGTTAATTTCGATGTTGAACGATTTTGTTCGAGACGCCCCTCCATTTTGTTCGAAATAAATTTTTTTAAATCTGGTTAAAATGTGAGAGCTCTATCTCAACGGGAAAACGTGCCTGTAAGCACAAACATTTTCCCATTCAAATAAAATGCGAGTCTTGGCACAATTACTTTGAATTTTTTTACGGAGCCTCACAAAAGCGGGAAAAATCCAAATACTGCACGAATTGTACGTCAAGTAGTTGGACTTTGTACACAAATTTTAATTTCGCCATCTCATCGTTATATTCAACACACTTAAGCTACTAAAGTCATTAAAGCCGGCAAGAGCCTTTTTCTACAACTCACTTCGAGCTCTTTTTATTCGGTTACTTAACGTGCAAACTAATTCGAAACAGCTCCACATTATGCCTTAAGCGTTGTTCTTTCCATAGCGCCAATAAGAAATGTCGAAAAAAATTTTTTGGTCACAAATAATGGTTTTCGAAAAAAATTGTATGTATAAAAGTGTATGTATAGTACAAATATCTTTAATAATAAGAATAATTAAAAAAAAATTCTTTTCAATTTCATCCATCCTGAAATTCGTGTGTACGTTGTAAATATACTAACAATACCCGAAAAGCAGCTTGCATGCTTGATGAGTGAGGCAGGCCAGCAGAAAAAAAACCAAGCGGGGAAAGAAGGGAAAAATAAAACTAAAAAGGAACAGTGGGAATAGTAGGACAACCGGACATAATACGCGTGCCGTACCTACTACTACTACTACTCTCGATGATGCACGGAGTACAATGCGAGAAAGAAGGTAGCAAAAAAAGTGCAGGCGAAAAGCCTCGGTGTCTTGTGAAAAGGGTGTGGAGATCAGGGAAAAATGGAAAGGCAAAAGACAGAGGGATGCGGTTCGTTGTGTGACGTTGGGTATGCAGCGAGCTAGGGACGTAGAAATGCGATGGTATGACGACGACGACGAGTCGGTGGTTGGACGATAGCACAGAGCAACCCTCTGGACGCTATAGCGTTTGCGACGAACGAACGAGCGAGCGTCCTTTAGCGTTTTCTCTTTCCAGCGACACGAAAGAAGCCAGTGAGATATATACAGTGAAAACGAGAACACCACCAGCAGATCGCGCCCCTCATTCCGTATTCCATTTCACTCTCGTATTCTCTTTGCTGCTTCGCTGTATGGAGAGAAAGAGCGAGCGACATACATTGGACACACACATTTTTGTCGGGCATTGTCTCTTCTTTCACATAGTGTGTAGGGAAGCGGAGTTAGACGTCGTCCCTCTGTCCGCGTGTGCCTGGCCACGGACCAACGCCTAATTATCGGACGGGGGACCAGTGAGACGCTCGACGTGAGAGAGTCGTATAATACCACTCGTTTTTGAACTCGCACACGGCTATTCGCTAATTGACACGGTCCCCGATATTCAAATAAGAATGAAAATACATAAACCCAGGCCCACGCTTCCTGCTTATTCTGTTTGTAACCCTTTGGTTTAAAACCTCTTCCTTTGGTAACCGTTTAGACAGTGCCTTGTTGTCAAATTTTTGTTGGTGGGTTATGAAATAATTAGGGTTGATGAGATAAGTTTATTTAACATGGTAGTAGGAATATTATGTTATTGTGATTATAAAATGGATTCGATATATTAAAATAATCTAGAGCTGCAGTAGCGATTCGATGCCTTATATCAAAATATATTATCTTTACGTTTTTGAACTCTCATACCTTTATCCGCTACTTGACACGGTCCCCGATATTCAAATAAGAATGAAAATACATAAACCCAGACCCACGCTTCCTGTTTATTCTGCTTGTAAACCTTCGGTTTAAAGCCTCTTCCTTTGGTAACCGTTTAGATAGCACCTTGTTGTCTAAACAATAAGGGTTGACGAGTTAAATTTATTTAACATGGTAGTAGAAATATTATGTTATTGTTATTGTAAAATGGATTTGATATATTGAAATTACATATGAATACATGTATATTTTGAAGTAGTATATCTTTACGTTTTTAAACGCTCATACCTCTATTGGCTAATAGACACGGTCTCCGATATTCAAATAAGAATGATGAGACGAAAAGCCAAGTCCACGCTTTCTGCTTATTCTTTCTGTAACCCGTTGGTGTAAAGCCTTTTTTGTGGTTCTCATGCAGACAACGACTTATTTTCAAGTGTTCGGTGATAGGTTATGAGACAATAAGTCTTTCTGGGATAATTTTATTGGACATGGTTAGTCAACATATTATGTTAGTGTTATTATGAGATGAATTTAATATATTTGAATTTAATATAATATATTATATATAAATTGAAATCATATATCGTTCCGTTTTTGAAGTCGCATACCGCCATTCGCTAATTGACACGGTCTCCGATGTTATAATAAGGATGAGGAGAAAAAAAGCCAGGCCCACGCTTCCTGCTTATTCTTTTTGTAACCCTTTGGTGTAAAGCTTTTTATTTATTCCCATGTAGACAACGCCTTGTTGGCAAGTTTTTGTTGGTGGGTCATGAGTCAATGAGTCTCATTCAGATAATGTTATTTAACATGTAAAATGATTCAATAAAAACATGTATTGTTCCAATATATTATACCGTTAAAAGGAGTGGAATATTATCGTTTCAATATTTTTTTCAAATATTTTGAAACATATATCATTCTCAGATTTTCTGTGGCGATTTCATTCTTTATAAAATTTGGTATTCATCTGAATGATACGTGTTACCATTACATGCTCAAATGGTCAGCTTTTTGCATTCTATTTGGAAAAATAATAATTGGACCAAAAATATACTGATTTATAATATCCTTCACGTTTCAATAAAAATAAACATGTGAAAACTAATAAAAAGCACAATTACAGAACGAAGGAATGACATTCACTAAAGAATCGATATCCGATAAATTGTACCACAAAAAAAAGTTACTTCCGGTCCCCAAAAATGACTTAATTATACCAGCCATTCCCCGAAGCGTTAGAATATACACAAAAAAAACTTTTTATACTTCTCCCATTCTTCTATTCAATGAAAAATATTGCACCTCTTGCGGTTGAATAATCGTGAAACATCTTCACTGAATTATAAATTCAGGTTATTGTTGTTAGTTTCACAGGCGAACAGACAGACACGGAAACTTATTCCACAGCCGTGGGTAACACGATGATAGAATCAAGTGAAGTGACGCGTTCGAATCTACTTAAAAAAATTTGCACGTGCCTTGAATCTATTCCATTATACCCTTTTTCTCCCATCCTAAGAGCTTCGACTGAATTTAAGAAGCAAAGGGGTTGATCCGGTTTCCCAACCGTCGGTGGTGCCAGGATCGTCTTTCCCTGTCACTTTGTTCGTATAGCCTCGCGACGAGGACGCGTGTGCACGTATTCATCAGAACACGGCTCTGTCGAGGCGGAGACAGGCTTCTTTTCGAATAAGGTCTCTGTAAAGAGTGGAAGGATAGAGGATATACCAGAAGCGGGAACATGGCATGAAAACGTTGGCGACGAATTGTTCCATTGCTACCAACATTTTCATTCTTCTCGCTTCGTGGATTTCGACACGACCCTCATCTCTTCGGTCCCTAAATTCGGCTATGCCGACGCTTATTCCGATGCACTAAATCCTCACTCGTGGCTCAAAACTCTTTATACAGGGTATTCCGGGCCAAGCAGACGTGACTCACTCTTGTCACAATTGGTAACTCTCATTAACTGTTTTTATGTAATTAAGCTATCAACCTTTCATGAACTTTTTTTTTTAAGGGGCCAATATCTTTCATGAGATATTTTTCTAAATTCTTAGACGAAGCCTGGAAAAAATTGAGATGTAAATTTGTTAACATGAAAAGAAAATGTTATTCGAATATAGTTACTGGATAAATCCAACATATGCGATATAATTTTATGTTCGTCGTAATTGTCGTGGTGTGGAGTTTTTCATGTATAACTTTTTATACTGGAGGCGTCTTTTTTTTCTCACTTTGTAAAGTAGCTAGTTGAGTGTTTTATTTATCCCATTTAAAGATTCGCATTGTGAGTAAATGAAAATGGACACACTTCATTTCCGGAACGGGTCATTTTTTTCTTTTTCAAAATTGCGTTCATTTTTCAAAAGCTTTTTCCCACCAGGAAACCTTGTTTCAGTTGAAGTAATTTCGCTGTTGTTAACATAAAAAGTAAAATTTATTTAATAATTAAATATACTTACTTAATAAACCTAGCATAGGCGATTTACTTTCATTTCCATTGTTATTGTCGGTGCGCGTGGAGTGCCCCATGTATAACCTTTTATATCAAAGACGTATTTTTTTCTTTCTCACTTTGTACAGTAGCCAGTTAAGCATTTTATTTATACCATTTAAGGATTTGTATTGTGAGTAAATTAAAAGTGCCCTTTATTTCCAAAACGGGGCATTTTCAGTTTTTAAATTTGTGTGTATTTTTCAAAAGTTTATTTCCACCGGGGAATCTTGTTGCAGTTAAAGTAATTTCGCTTTTGTTAATGTTTTTAAAGATGTATTTGAATATACTTAGTCAATAACCACAACATGGGCAATTTACTTTTATGTCTATCGTAATTGTCGGTGCGCGTGGAGTGCCCCATGTATAACCTTTTATACCGAAGACGCCTTTTTTTCTTTCTCACTTTGTACAGTAGCCAGTTAAGCGTTTTATTTATCGCGGTTGGGGATTGGTATTGTGTGTGGGCATTGTGGATATAGCTGCTTTGGATTCAAGTCCTTAGAAGCGGGTACCGAGGATACCTATAGGCGGAGTGCGATGAGGCCGATGTGCGTTTCGTTTCTACTCGTTGCACGGTGCTCTACTCCTTCGCTGCGACGCTGCCTACGGAGCAATGAAGTTCTTCGTTGAGGGGCACCGAATGCATTATTCAAAATTGCCTTTCCCAGAGCAGTCCGCCTGCGTCCACTTTCCTACGACAATCTTTAACTATATGCCAACCAGTTTGCTGCGGGGATGGCATTGGTATTACGTTCTTCTTGTGCGTAACTGGCTGAGACACTCTTTTATTTTATCTCTGTGAGGAAAGGACGTCGATCGAACGACTACTTACTGATTCAGTCGTATAACATCAACTTCTCGGAACTTACCGCGTCAGCAGTGTGCGCCCAAGTAGCAGGAAAATACTTTCATCTAATTTGTTTGATAGATTTTTTCAGTTCTAGAGAAAACTTGAGGTAAAATCGTGATATTCAATATCTGGCAGAGTGAGCAAATAAAATAATGTAATTCAAATAAATCTGGTTCAATCCTCTTAATATGATGTCTATGACATACAAAAAAAAACGAAAAAATATATGTATATATGTTGCAACGGTCTATATATTTATTTTCACCTCCATCTTATTAAAATACAATTAAAATAGCTAATGATGAAAATGGCGAATGACTGAAAAAGCGAATTCTATAATTATGGATATTCTAGATTGAGACGTTCCTAATTTCGAAATTTGCCATTTAAACTACTAACTATATTGGTCATTCGCTATTTTGACCCCCGACCAAAAAATCAATATTTAGTTCAATGGGATTTTTGGCATAATTTTGGTAAGCCCAACCTTATTCATCAAATGCCGAAAATTCATGGCGTAACGTATGATTTTATTTGAAAAAAGAAAAAATTCCCATTTAGATAAAAGTTATATAGCATTGATAGAATGTAATCGATGCCTCGATTTTTAATTACGTACCTCGATATATCGGCGATTTAATTGCGGATGGACAGTTAATTTCTGATGGAAACGGATCGTTATCCTTCGTGACGCCCCTGATGTGCATTGAAGCGTGAAATAAAAGAGAGGTTAAAAAAAGAAAGAATGATGCGACGAGTTGGGTCGAGCACACGGCGAGTTATTCCAGTGGTGCACTGAAATCGCGGAACCACGATAGATGTCGATCCGACTGCCACTCGCACGTGACGTTTCGTCCATCGCGAAGCATCGACTTTGGATGGATGTCGGCCTGGATTCGCGTTAATCCCGATGAAAAGTCGATATTTGAAAAGTCAAGAGCTTGAGGACGAGCTTATGTCAGAGATAGTTGGTGCTAATTGATCTTTCCCAAAGAGGACTTGATGAACATTTCAATAAGTCAACAGAATAAAAATGAACGATTTATCAAGACCTTTTGATCTTCTCATTTCGATACAATAATAGTGATAATAATAATTTTTTTAATTATCAAAAAAATAGCCTTCTACCAAAGTACAAATTATTGGTAATAACAAAAAAAAAATTTATCAATTTTTTCCAATGATTTTTCTAAACCATTTGTTTTCAGTTGTCATTTTATCAATATTAACTTCAAGTATATTTTTCGTGTCGTTTCGATTTTCTTTATCAGATAAAACACTGAACCACCTTTAGTAAATCAGATAAACGTCGAACTGCAAACAAGGTTTCACGATCGACGAAAATACCTAGAACACAAAAAATGATAAGTGTTATCGGATGAGGGCGGCTTTCATCAAAGCTGATAAATTTGATTTACGATTTGCTTGCAAATGTGTACTGATACTCTTACTGTATTATTTCTCGGGATTCAGAGATTATTTTAGTATGACTGTCTGAGGTACGGAGAAATGGTCATTTTTTTTTTCGTAAAAAAAAAGTACATTTGATTGAGGCAGATGTGTGATGTATACGACTTTTGCTATATAGGGAGAGAAACTTTGCGAATAAGTGAGGGTCCAGAAAACAATCTCATCTAGACGCTGACGTCTAACGCCCGTTAACGGCTGAAAGGGGACGTCGGCGAGCTCTGTTCAAATATCAAGCTATAGCGTTATATACAAGTTATATATAGTCCAATATAAGAGTCATATTGCTTCGCGAAGGAAAAAGGAAAATTCGACGTCGTAATAGGGGCTTTCAGGATCGTCGACTGACATAACGAGGCGGGTTATTAATAAAGCCGTAATGAATCCTTAGAACATGATATCATACACAACTATAGCCCAAACTGTCCAATCAACTCCGTTCTAAAGATTCTAGAAGCCCTCAGAAAATAAATACAAGAATAAAAAATTAGAATAAAAACTTCTACTTTGGTTTGAACTTCAAATTACATTTTTTTCAAGATTTCGAATTGGTCGAAGTATGTGTGGAAATGATGCAAGCATTCCTTTAGTTTAGTTAAGTCGATGAAAAAAAAGTGCAAAATAAAGGTTAACGTAAAAAAGAAAAACCAGTCATCGGGCAACTCAGGATTTTTTAATTATTTTCCTTTTCTCATCTATATTTTACTTATGTGATTGTTCCGTACGTGGACAAAATTGTAATTCAAAAATTTTTCAACATTTGCAAGAAATAATAATTTAATATTAAAAATACTGATTATTTCTCCATTTTGCTTTCAAATATATTATATTCTCATCCATAAGTCTAACTCAAAGTATCTTCTTTGAATTGCTCCCAAGATTGAATAACCTTGCTATATATGAACGGGGAAATAATAAAACCATTGTAATAAAAGTGAAGTAAAGTACAGCAGAGCAAGGATAATTCTTTTAACTCACAGCGAGGAAATAGAAAGAGCGTTATTGGAAGTCAACTTTATTGGAAAAACTCGGCCGGTGTATGTGTGTATGTAGAAAATGTGCCTGGCTGGGGTCGCTGGTTAATCGAGCCTGCACGACGTGTGCCAGAGTCGGAAAATCAAAAATCGTTCTGTCACGCTTTTCCCTCACACTCGGCTTCCCTTTGCGCCCGGTACGTCAGTTTTTTTTCCACTATTTTTCTCCCTACATGACCCGAAATCCGGGATCGCCAGGTGTGTAATAAAAACGTTGAACCGTCGTCTCTGCTGCCGCTTTGGTTGGGGATGCTGCTGAAGCTTGGCCTGGAAAAGTGAGTAGGGATTGGAGCAGCCAAGGCGAGGCAATCATATATGATCGCACATGCTCACGAGGGCTTCGTCATTCTTGCGGAAGAGGCGTCGTCGTCGAGCCGTACGGACGAGGAAGGATTTCATCGAGGAATGAGCACTTCGTCAATATATACAGTCGTCGACGTTCCAGGCATGGGCCGAGAGTGAAGTCAGAGGACCGTTAAACGGCCGTGCGTTCAACAGGGGGAGAAACTCGACCATTGTTCAAATAATATATAAGTACGAATCGGAGTTGGGTTTTAGCGGGGAAATTGAGGTATATGTCGTCGAGCGGTGCGCAGCTAGTAGAGTTGAACACGATATCGCCTCAGGACAAATACACCACCTCGTGATTCGCAATATCCCTTCTACAGTCTCCGATATCTCTGTTAGAAACCGTGTCTTCAAAAGACAAAACAGTAATTATCAGCGAACCTGACTTTTGTAACACGTGAAAAATCAATATAAAGTCAAGGTGAAAGCAAGATGAGAGAAAAGTGAGAAGAATGTACAAGCAAGGTAAGAAAAAGGTGAGAGTGAGATGAGAAAAAGGTGAGAGCAAGGTAAGAAAAAGGTGAGAGCAAGATGAGAAAAAGACAAGAGCGAGATGAGAGAAAAGCGAGAAGAATGTACGAGCAAGGTGAGAATAAGATGAGAGTGAGGTAAGATTAGCCTGAGAGCAAGGTGAGAGCAAGGTAAGAGCAAGGCGAAACAGGGCGAAGAAACATGAGAGCCGGCGGAAGACATTCATAGCGTACAAATAATAGTGATCGTTTAAATAATATATAACTACGAATTAAATTTAAATTCTAGCGGGGAAATAGAGTAAAACATCGTCAAGCAGATTACGCACTAGTAGAGTGACGCAAAGAATTGTCGCAGGACAAAATCCACTGCCTCCTGACTCACAATATCCTTTTACGTTCTTGGGAATCTCTGTCAGGGAAAGAGTCTTTAATTGCGATTGAAAGTATTCTGTTTTCATACGACTTTCCTGCGCTAACCAATTGAAATACATTACAGTCAAAACTTGAATTTAATAGAAATCAATGTTTTACTGAAAGTCGATAAAAAAAATCTTATTCCGATGCCTAAGTTTCCTCAGAATGGATGCCACTAATGAAGTCATCATGAGAGGAAAATACAGAATCAGAAACATAATCAGATCCAATAAGATTGAACGATTGTTTTAATGTTTGAGTCCGATAATGTAGAACAATGTGAATGATGCACAGTAAATTTTCAAATTTTGACAACCAATCTTTTCAAAACAATGGAAATTAAAACCTACGGGTAGTTTTCTTAATTCTCAGTATTTTGTCACGACATGTAAGTGAAGAGAACGATGTCGTGTCTATGTGGTCGTGATCGCTGCGGAGACGACCAGACCCATTGTCCGAAATGGCGTCGACACTTTTCCGGCGCAACAAGCCGATGAAAACTGTTCCGCTGATCTGTACTATTGCCGCAGAAGCTTTTTCTTCTGGTTGCACGATGGAAGATTAAAAAGAAGGAAGAAAAAACATAGTCCAGGCGAAATGAACGAGAAGAGCAGAAGAAAATGGAACGCTGGTTGGATGAAACGTGGTTGGGAAACAGTTGCACGGGTGTTCTGGTCTTTTCCGTGGATACAATGGGAGTGTCACACTTTTTCTTTCGTAGTGGCAGCGAGGAAAAGAGCGGAGAGAGGAAAAAGGAAAAGAAAATCCGAAAACGGCTGCTGCTTTTGCTACTGCAGATCGTCGTATAACTCGTTACCACTCGTTCTTTCCTTCTCAGAAAGCTTTCTTCTTCCGGGCTTTTTGAAGCCGAAAGGATCAACAGAAGCAAGACAAAGAATTCGGACCACCGAGTTCGCGTGAAACGTTTATCTGTATCGCGACAGATCGACTACATTGTTGTTGCCTTGGTCGTGATCAAAAGGACGACAGGCTAAGAATGGGACGCTGCGTTCGAGAATTGAATTGGAGTTGCGTAGAAAGAAATAAATCTTACACAGTAATTTGGAGTGGAATCGATTTTTGAAAATAAAAATATCTTTTAATTTGCTACAGTGTTTCATATTTACAATCGCATATTCATATTCATATACAAATATGGACACAATAAGTAAAAACTTTATTGGACCAGTGATCAACTTTCTTAAAAATCGTCACTACCTGGAACTTTTTATCTATAGATTTAAGGTTTTCTCAAAATAATTTTGTAGAATTAACTTTGAATCAAATTTTTTATTTTGTCGCAGACGAATAGATTGCACTGGTTATAATTTATGTATGGAAGTTTCAAAATGCCACGTATGAGTTTCACCACTTCAATCATGGTTCAATATGTCTTTGTGGAGGTTTCAGCTGTGGTAATTAACATATATTGCATTCAGTTACGAGTATCTCTACAATACTTGGGGTTCGTTGCACAATGTGAGAGAAAACTCAACGAGGCAGGTAACCGAGGAAACGAGGTGTGTGCGACAAATTCGAGCGATACACGGGCGTTCATTACATCAGCTGCACAAGGCGCGTTTTATAAACAGTGCTTCGCAGACTCAACGCAATACAAAGACTCTTGACGTGGAAAATTAATTTTCCTCGGGCGAGCACGGAGAACAGTAGGAGTGCGAGATATAGACGTTAGCGCTGTAGTCGTTTTCGTGTCTCCTGTTCTCATGTTCGCGCACACAGAGGCGCACGAATATTTAACGGGAAATTCTCCACTTAACCATCACGCTCGAGCTGCACTTGACACGTGTGATAGGTGCTCTCTGTGCTCGAGCTAAAACGTCCCTCTGCCGATGTACGTTCATGGGTGCGACACACACTTTGCTGTCATCAACGCGTACACAGTACTTGTGCACGTATGTTGCGCTGGGATAAGAAACTTTGGTTATGCTGTATGAAATTATTGTTTTTAACAATTTCGACATTTTCATGTGATTTCAAGCATTGAAGAGAATAGCAGATTCCGACAATTACACTTTTTAAAAAATCTACTTGAAATTTTGTGTTTTTTTTCTGGACGTTTTTATTCACGAATTGGGATATGGAATTTAGTATGCAAGTGTAATGTGAAATTAATGTATGGTACAGTTAAATTTCGATGACGAGCTTATGCGTACAAACTTTCGATCTTTTCTAACAGTGCATGTAACACTCGACTTTTTCATCATACTTGATACTGATGCGAAGTTTTCATCGTGAATTTACTGAAGTATACTGTCGAACTGTACAAATAGAAATTTGAGAAATGCCGTAGTAAATTATTTTTGATCTACGTTACCTGATTAAATTTATTACGATTGCGTTTTCAAACGCGATTGAAATGACAGATTTTAAACAGTGATTTCAGAAATCTCGTGTAAATGACCAAACACATGTGGTGTGAATGTTCATTGTATATTTAATCATCGAAAACTGCTCAAAATCGTTGATAGCCGATTTTTTTATCATGTATTTGAAGCACAATGCATATTTCAGGCAATATAGATTTTTTACAACAAACAGTTCGAAACGTCTTATGTGAGTGACTGAAATGACCACAAAATCTTCTGTGTACTAAATTTCTCGTTGTTAACTGCTCATTTTCTGGTAATTCTATCTATATGTATCATACCGAAACATGATAAGATTTATGTTGACGGACAGTTCAAAAATTAATTCAAAATCTTATTTCACTTATCAATATTTCAGTTAAAGTATCACAAGTAGTGAAGATTTTTGATTGGATTTCAGTACCAAAACCAGGACTCGAATGCGAAAAACACACACTAAATTTTATGACGACCTATTGATTTTTTCAAATGTTATTGCACTTTCGTACTCACAGACGCCAGCCGAACAAACATAAATAAGTGAATGTGTTTTTTGGAATCTAGAACACTTAAAACATGTATTACCATCAAATCTAAGGAGTCTAATTTTTTTTTATAACAATGCTTCATTTTTTACATACTTCGTATGTGATGAGAAAGTGATAATAATGACAATACTAGTAACTATGAAGTGACCTCAACTTTCGTTAACCTTGCTCTTAGCTTTTAAAGTGTTATGAAAGTCGAGAATATCGAGTAGGACTAAAAATTGTTTTTCTACTTATTATTTTGCAATATTCGCTAGCTGAAAAGCTAAAAAAATTAATGGTTATCTGGTCTGTCAATATTTTTTAGTTTTCTTACAAAAAAGTGTATTATTTTACCACATCTTTGTGTGATGCATTATCTTGCACGAAATTTATTATGCAGAAACAACAAAAGCCTTATTTAGTGGTCGGTATAATATAATAATAAAAAATAAACACATCGAGAGAGCAAGTGCGATTTCTGCCATAAGCAAAAGGATTGTTGTCAGAAGGGGTTGGCTATACATTTTTTTCCATCCCAGCAGATGATCCCGGAAACCCTCTGGATTCTGTTTCAAGATAATCGGCTTACGAGCTTGACGTCCGAGAGACGCTTCATCGAGCATGCAAAATGTCGAGTTAGCTTTGCAATAGGCGTCCCCCGTTGAGTGCGACAGATTCCCTGCTGCGCGTGCTGGACCTCTCGTGCGAATAATAAAGCTCATACATTTATACATGTATATCAATACAATGCGAAGGTGACGAAGAATTAGAGGATGAAGATTCAAAGGACATCAGGCGGTATTAGCCACTTCAAGCTTATCGGGGTAATAATAAATGTGAAGTTAGCATTATAATTGTATTCTGTATACACTGAAGTAGGATTTATGCAGAACATTCGTACCAACCCCTTTAATGCAGGCGACGAGTGCGACCACGCATGTCTTTGGGTTCGGTACATGACGTCGTCGTCAAAGAGGCTTAAGCAGGCGGAGCGCTTAACACTGTTCAAATGAGTGGTGTTTTTTTTTCTAACCATTGACACTATTTTTTGTCTTTCAATGTTTTTCAAAGCTAAAAGCGAACATTAATGTATTTAGTAGTACTTGTTCTGAATCGGGAGACATGTTGACAGTTGTTTTATTTTATAGTTCATTTTTAGAATCACTAATGGGTCGAATGATGATTGAGCTCTTTGTTTTTTATATATTATACAGAACCATGATTTCTTATCGTCTGACAGTTCTAAATATTCGTATGCCCAATGTTCACTTCGGTTAGTTTAATCAAGCACCTATAACCTTCTAATGGTTGATAATCCTATATTGAAAAGTTCATGGATGATAAATGCGAAATTCATTGTTAGCGATTTATGCATTGCATTTGTTTGTTTATGTCAGATGTCAAAACTGACGGAAAGAGACTCGGGCGCTTAAGCGCCTGAGTCGGCTAACCCTAGTATTTAAAAATTCAAACAAAATATGTTCCAAGAAACCAAATGAGCCATCACTCGTCACACACTGCCTAAAACTGTGGTCAAGTTTAAAGAGAAATTGTGAAACCCCATCACATCTGATATTGTCCAACCGACGATATTTTTTTCTAAAACATTTTCGCGTACGTATTTTACACAACACAATCTGCTGCGCAACACCTCAGATGAGTGAGATAAATCACCAGAAATAGGGTAAATCCTTTGAAAAATTCGACAACATCATTTCCTCAGTCCTTTTTAACCCTCTGAGGGAGGATAATATCCTGCGCTAACTCGATCCATCCGCGATCGTATAAACTGATAATCTCGTCATCTTCCCCAAGTAGACGTATCAGGAATAACACGCGTAAATTTTCTGTTCGTTGTGTCGCTAGAGGCGCCGAGTGAGCTCTTTAGAATTTAATACGGCAACGTGGACAATGGCAAAACTGTAGGCTCAACGTGGTTCTCCATAGTAAGACTGGGGTTAGAACCTCGTGGGTTGCCGGATAGATGCCTCGAGGCGTACACACCGGGGTCGTACGGAGGAGCCCAGCGCAGCGAAGAGAGACTTGCACATAGAGTATAACAGAGTAGAGCATAACAGAGCAGAGCAGAACAGATCGAGCGAGTCTCCAGCCTCGTTTCCAGCTGCCCCGCATTATGCACGCCCTACTGCTCCATTCGATATCCCCGCGGGGTTTCCAGCCCAGTCCACACTCCAGACTCTAGCTCGATGTTTAAAGCTCGCTTATTAATTCACAGCGTGGCTGGGCACGGCCGCGTTGACGTTCAGTATTATACACGTTTTATGTTTTTTTCACCTCTCCTCATTCTCTAGATTTACTTCTTCTGTTATAGCGAGCTTATAGCCGTAGGGCTTGACGACGCGAATGGCACTAGGGCCATATTCGTTATAACACCAAAGGCGAAAAGTGCCCAGCTCTTGATCACCGTTGAAGCGTTCCAATTTCCGCAGTACGTATATTCGTCAAAATGCTCCCCTTGCGTACTAATCCCGATTGGTGCATTAAAACGAATGGTAAAACGAAAATAAGCCATCGAACTGTGAGTGATCCACTTGTAGTGAATTCTCGGTTGATTGCCCGGTGAATTTCAGTTGGACATGGAAGAGCCCATCAACGTGGCTGCCTTTTGATGTACGAGGGCTCAATTCTCTCATTAAACGAGTTGGCTTTGTGATACTTCAAGGCCCATTAATTCCCGGCGTAATATATAGATGGTTGAGCTATAGTAGCTGCTGCTGGTCCCGGTCGATGAGAAAACTTGCTGGAGAACACAAGAGTCACCGGTGGTTGCTGCTGTTGCAGTTGCTCACCGAGACGTACTGACCGCGAAGCGTGACTCTTGCTGCTGCTGGTGGTTCGAGCTCTGGCCGATCGAGCGAGACACCCCGCGAGATATAAGAGAAGACGTGATTCGTGATCAGCGAATAGAGGGACCAAACGCGATTTCTCAACGATTAGGATCTCGCTTCTATACGGCTCCTTTATCTTGCTCTCTGATCCTGACTTCTTTCTTCTCTGGATCGCGAGGCATATAACTGCGCGCGAGAGCACGAAGGTACAAATTCCCGGGGCTATGCCACCATCGATCGCCACTGCAATCCGTTAGATGCATTATGAATACCGTGTGCCGTTTTGCACTCTCACCTTTCATCACTTTCGATCGATGCATATTTTACTGTCAACGCTGGTGCGAACTAATCTGTTTTCACAGGCTCAGGGAGCATTTCCGCATTTTGCTAGTAATATGTCACCTGCATTTCCTTAAATCATCTACAAGTCCTCATAGAAAGTCGATACTTTCACAAAAGAGGGAAATCCGAAGAAGGTTTCCTATATTTTATTTTTTTTAATTGGGATATTTCTTCCGTATGAAATACTTCCTTAATTCTTGAAGCCTGAATATTTTTATTCAACAATTTACGCGCAAACCAGTGCGCGATTAAGCGGTCACCCATCGAAGTTATGGGCGCAAGCAATGCTGCTTAACTCTGGGGACCGCTGAAGTCACACACCGACCGTGTGTCCACTGCTGTCGGTCAAAGGTTTACTACATTAGATCTTTCATCTTATGATCCGTACTTGTCATACATGCAAATCATAAAATTAATACGCTCGACAAAATAATACGACATTGCAAGGACCATGATCCTTGTCCTTATAATCTATAATTAAAATTGCCATGATTCGCTAAGCGGGTACAATTATTGATCGATTACCCAACGAACAAACAAATTTTTCCGACATCATTTCGAAACATTCCTTTACAATAACTAACATTCGACATTCTTGCAGGTTTTTCCAATGGACTACTTGGCTTAGCTCTGTTCCAGTTTCATCTGCACAAGATTGGTAAGTTTGCAATTAACTATAGCCTTCAATTATTATCTAAGGTGTCAAAAACTCCAGGTGTATGAAACAGCCGCGAGTTTCCATGCTCAGCCCTTCAAACGCACCGGTAGCCCATTTTTCCGAGTATGACGAATCGACAGCGCTCCGAATAAGTGACGGATTCTGCGGTGATCGACTCGCATCTGTTCAGCACTACATAGTCGCCTACTAGCAGCGAATAGTAGCAATATATATCGCTCTCTGCGGCCGTAGAACGAGGCAAATAGAATATTGATCGTTTACGCTACACCATTTCGAATACCTGCAACTCTGTGGGTCTGCACGCTTACCTATTAATGAGAGGGGAAGTGAAGTATCGCCTAGTGCGCTACACTAAAGGCCTCCTAGCTACAGATATACAAGAATCGTAGGAAACTCGAGGGAAAATAGCCGATAGTATACGAGGGAACGATGGCGTGACGAATGTCGTCGTTTGTTACGTTGTAACGTCCTATCTATGCTTTCGTGCCGCAACCAATGGTGTACGATCCACCAGAGCCTGAGATACAGACGGAACCCGCACACTGCGGCTTTTCCGTTCGTATTTTGAATACGGAGCATCAAATAAACCAGGATAATATACCACCTTAATTCGAGAACCCCGTAACAGTTTCCTTTTAGGAGAACTTAAGATCTGGGGACCTCACACATTGACCGAGCAAACGACTGTCGTCCTGTGATCCTAAATCCAGAAAGTATACGACTGCAGTTGGCGTAGATTGTGTTGCTATGATGGAAAATGTGGATTTGCTGAGGAGAGAAGAAAAGAGGTTTTAAGATACCAACTCCGGAAGTGACGAAACTGCGTAATCGACGTAACTTTATGAGGCGCGGTAAGAGATGTACTCGGGTTGGTTTCATTGCTGCTAGATCTTTGAGTGTCTCGTGCTGGAAAGCTTCCAGTTTGGTGGTGCAATGATGACGTTCCTCAAGGGTCTTAGTGTGATGCATTTCCAAATCTCTTCGTCGAGTCTCAGTCATGTGGCAATTGATGCAAATGTGAAAACTCCCCGAGATACAGCGGAAGTAACACTTGATATATCGGGCTATCACGTTCGTATTCAGGATCTCTGCAAGGGAATCGTATATACGATTGGTGTACGAGAACTTAATGAACGCAGTAGTTGCACGGAGATACACGAGCGAGTGTTTCGGAGAGAGTTTAATGCCTAGCGGAACTTGAGTACGTTTTACTGTGCGTCCTTTATACGGCACGTTGTTATGCTGTAAGGCATATATATATATATATATATATATATATATATATATATATATACATATATATACACACCATGCTGGAACTTCCGCTCTGGGTAAGAGACGGGGAAATATCTGTGTTTCATTCTCGCACAGTTACCCAACAAACTGTTAACTGCATATGTTAATTCACTTGAATATATATTCACACTATGGGCATTCATTTGTCTGAAGTGAATGGAGGAAGTCGTCGAGTGTAGGACTTCAATGATATAAGAGGATGATGGAAAAGCGAAAGATTGTAGAACAGGAATGATCTCATTACAGATTGCTGGAGCAATTGTTGGACAGGAAATGAGATCACGTTTTCTTGTTTGTTCCAACAAATGGCACTGTCATGTCCATGAAATAAGGCTAAGTATCTTGATGTTGTTTATGGGCTTTTCACGGGTAGCATTTGGCTTGACTTATGACCCAAAAATGTGATGGTATTAGGCAAGATCTGTTGAGGTTTTATGCTTGTTCAGGGATTCAGCAATTGGACAAATTTGTTCTAGAGACTTGCACTACAAAAAAAAAAAAAAAAATAAAAACTGTTTGGATCCATAGGCTGCCAAACGACTCGCCATCATAGACTGCAATAATTGTATTCCGGCCTATTTCATGTCATTATTCCTAAATACTAATTGATAGAGTTTAGTCTAACACAGAAATTAGACAAAGTCCGCTGAAGGCTGATTCTGGTTTGAAGGTTCGGAACTAAAATAATTTGTCTGGGGACTTGGACCACAAAAAACCATTTCAACCCATAAACTGTCAGTCGATTAGATATTGGAGGCTGCAATAATTGTATTACGGCGTATTTGATAGTACCATTCACAAATAGTGATGCGTAGAATTTAGCCCAAGATCACTAATGCTGGTCATATTGTCTCCGAGGTCGATATAACTTCATGGGCCATGCACGCATGGGATTCACCCTCAAATTCAGGTTGCAGGATTCCTGAGACAAATGCATCTCCTCCTTGTCGTTGATTTGCACGGACAGAGCGACAGACAGAGAAAGCCATATAGGATCGATGATCCGTAGGGGTTCGATAGGTGACTCGACCCTGCGTTCCCGACGCATCTCGTCGCGGTGTGCCAAGCTCACATAGCTGGGGACCAGCTGTCCCATTTAATAGAGCAATAAAGACGTGAATGGAGCTCTGATTTATGCGACTCCTATTATTAACAGCCGAGGCTTAGGCGGATAACGCGTAGGTAGACTTCGTGGGTCTCTCCATACGTTTCGTTCGAATGATTTTAGTGGCACATGACTAGTGCCAGTACGTATACGATATAGGTGACTTCATCTCTGAGACGGTTAAAAATTCTATATAAAGTTCTGTCGAGGTTCGATGCACAATGAAAGTAAATTCTTAGAAGACGTTTTTTTCTTTATTCTCACGTCGACTCGTGTTTCTTCATCCGTTCTTATTAAATGGGAGTTAGTTTATAGTTCAACGAACTAATGCCTTGAAATAGGGAGCTGGATTTCATTTTGTAGAAGAAAAAAAAAGTCTTGATTCCGGCCCTCCAGAATTCTGAACACTGCGCATGGAAACCGACAACGCGAATATATAAATTGCTTCGACAAAAGTCAAAAGCTTATAAAAATATAATCCGGTCTTTCAAAAATAATATTTGATTGGAGATGTATCCTGGGATGGGGATTAAAGACTTGCTTGTGCATTGTTGACGTGTTTTCGAGGCATGAGGACAGGATGAACAGATCAAAGTAATTGAGCGAACAATGGTGTTCTTTCTGCTATCAGAAGACTTGAAAATCTGTATACCTGTCTTGAAATGAACGGGATCATTTAAGCCATTTTTCGACCACATATTGGATTTGAAAGTGGCTATATTCAATAAGTAGAAAGTTCTACATTCGCACACTTTAATTGTTATAATTTTTTTGCAGTCGATTTTATTTTTAATTCAAGGTAATCAACCTCATCACCATACCAGAAGCGTTTTCAATTTCCACATTCCTGCAGTACTTGAAAAACGTAGAAAAGATCAAGGCAATAGGCAAAATTCTCAATTTTTCTTTCATTTGTATATTATTCAATTATTGGTTGACATGCCACTTAATGTATATATATTATGATACTGTCAACTTCGAACTGTCCACTATTTAGACTACACCCCTCCTTGCATCACTGATTCTTGCACCATCTCTCTTCCAGTTGTCCTCTTACTGCTTTGTTTCATATTTATTCATACTCAATCTTATCTTGCAAAAATAAATTATAAAATCCATCGTACTTGAACTTGAATGTTGAAATTATCTAGACCACATCCACAAGGTTGGCTCATTGTTCCCCACTAATACGCGTAAACATTTATTATGAAAAAATCATGCCTCACTAAGTAAAACTAATGTAAAATGGGCACACGGCGATACAGAAAGATGTACAGAATCATGTAAGTCGAGCGGAATTAGCGATTAATAAAAGTTAGCTCAGACATAAAACTTTTGTGAAGGGTAAAAGTTTTGTTTTTCAAGCGGCCAAAATGTACTTGCAATTTTCGTGTGTTCAGGGATAAGGTAACTTGAAATTATCTTGGACGAGTAACAGCCAATTGAACTCACAGTTTTATTTTTTTAAAACCTTGCACATTGATTCCTCATTATTTTTCGATTTTTACAAAGCTTCCTCTATGAGGAAGCCAAAATCAATTAACATACTTTCTCAGAAAGGTAATCGTTGCTTCCTTATCATTTTTTGATTTTTATCTCGATTTTAAATTCTTCTCTGATTTCGATTTTAAACTCTTCTCGACGTTTCAGGTGATTCCGAGTATGTTAACATGCAAAATCTCGAAAAAAAAAAAATAAATTTTTACGAAAACTAAGCTTCCTCTATAAAAAAGCAATAATCTATAATTTTTGACGTTCGGTGTTCTCCAGTAGACGCCGTTGCTCAGTGTTGCCTATGGCACATTATACCCCACTCTCCTCTAGTTCAGAGTCACTGAGCTTTAATCATAACGGTGCACTTGTCTCAGGAATTGTCCTTTCCTGTATCCATGCGACATTGTTCGCATGCTTGTCTCATCTGACAACTGGTGAGAGACTATGGTGATTGTTGGACGCATGCTGTGCTCGTAAGCGTGAATTCCTGCTGCGCTTGGATCCTTTTTTTGTGTTGGGCAAGTATCTGAGTCGCGATACCATGAGACGACAGACTCGTGGAGACTTTCATGTGATAATCAACCGACTCGTTGTCGAGAGGTTCGGCGCCGGAACGGCCGATTATACACGCGTTGGACAGAGAACGTTGTTTTGACTCCAAGTTCCTGGCGCCTACTGAGACTCGTGCTGTGGAAACCTCTGCGTGTATCGGCCTCTGCACGGCAGTCTAATTCAAAGCGCTGCGAGACTCAAGTAAGATATTCCGTTGAGTGTCTACTGATGACTGATTGGTATCCCAAGCTTCTCCACTTACGTGCACTGAGACCATGTACACGGTATGCGCAAGACGCATACCGAACTCTAATTACATAGGAAGGAATGTATTTTTTTGTCATACGCGGTCACCAAAATCCGTTAATCGTTTGGCAATGGGTTTTGATGCGAACGTTTCATATTTCGCCTTCTCTATCAATATATCAAGTAAACCAAAAATTCGGTTTTGTTACCTGCTCTATCACAATTTACCACTCAGTAATGTGACTGTTACATAACACTGTTGCAACATAACAGTTACATTGTTAAGTGGGAAATTGTAATAGAGCAGTAACGAAACCGATTTTTTGGTTTACTGAATACATTATGTTTATATAGATGAAAAAAAAGATCATTTTAGGTTGAATCATAAGTAAATATTTGGTTTAATAATTTTAACTCAAGAAAAATCCGTCGATTCATAAAACCGTCTCTACGGAAATTTTCTGAATCATACCAGAAAAAAATGGCATTTTTTCGAAAAATCCCTTCGTACATTTTTACGTATGTATGATTTTTTTTGTTGTTGCTAAAATCAAAATATTGGATGGGTTGCTACGCGAATTTCACTATCTGTCACATTTTTGCAGGATTCATGTTCACATGTATTTACGGAAATTGCTCCGAATAAAAAAAAAAACATTATGTTGTCAATGAAGGAGATTGAACACAGTATTGCAGAAGCTTAAACGTAAAAGTACAAGAAAACCCTTCAATTGAACCCCCTTTATAATCGATTTCACTTCCAATTCAACTTCCAAATTGTCCAACTAATATTAGCTCCCATTTCCATTATGATCATAAAATCAGATTGATACTTGGCTTCACTCTAACAAGTTTCTTTCGTGTTCTTTGACGAAGATGCTTCTATTCATCGTTAGCTCTGATCCCCAGAGCTCCTCCTTCTTCGTGGTGCTTCTCGATAGAATTTCGTATTCCTTCCTTACGAATATTGAAACTGGATGGATTGAAAACGCGTTTTCATCCTCCCACGACGAAGAAACTTTCAGCCGACAAAGTTCAGAACCAGCGAATAAGAGAATGAACTATATAGATCTATATGTATATAGATATATATAACAGTATTGATGTTACTTCGAGGTCTTCATCCTGGAACATCGACGGTTAGCGATTTGCGATTCAGGACGATAATCCTGGATCAGACTGTTGATACAAGATCGTGAACCAACTAAGAATAATTCGTCTCTCCAGAAATAGGAATATATATATATAACGGTGGAGTCGTAAATCGTTTGTCCATTTCTGTGGAATATTCTGGCGGCTCGAGAGCCTCTTCGAATCGGCCCAAGATATATATTCCACTCTCGGAATTTCGATAAATGCAAATCCAGCCTGTTATTTCTCCTAGCACGTATAAACCGAAATCTTCGTTTCATAGATCTGCATTCGGTGCAGCAACTGCGACGTATATATTCATGTATAACTGGGAGAAATAGGTGGGGGTTGGGGTGGAGAACACGGCGACCCTAATACTTGTTGCGAATCGTATAACTCGGGGATTACGCAAAGCCGCGTAAACCAACACACGCGCGTTTTACCAGTATTTGCTTTAATAGCGAGTTGAATACACCAGGAGACGCGCGCTGTCACGGGCCAAAGTGCTGTCAGCCACCCTCGAGATTTCCTTGAACTGCTCGTATTCGATATAATTCGATGGGAACCCTTAATACCTGGTGTCACTCAAGGGGCAGATAACATCTCGATTCGTCATTAAATATCCAAAGAGACATTCACTCGGTCGTCTAACTGGCTGTTCCGGTTGTGATCCGATGTTTTGATTGAATTTATTATACCCCTCAGCGGGTAACTATCTTAATTTAATAAAAATTACGTTATGGCTTTTCCACCTGAAGACGACAAGATACATGACATGGAATTATGAGTTAATATCGTTAATTATCTGCGCCAAGATAAATGTGGAGTAAACCAAATCGTTTTCCATTTCAATCAAGGAAACAGTCGCTCGGTCTTTGGACTCGGCATTGGATATTTTGATTAAATTCATTGTCATAGTGAATGGGTGAATTATATAATTTAATTAGAAAATAGAATTTTGCCTTTTCCAGCTGAAGGAGATCAGATAATGTGATAGATGTGGGGATTATGAGCTAAAATCGTACCGTTTACAGCATTTACAGATTCTGATGATTTGTCATGCATGTTTGTTATTTATGGGAAGATCATGGAAACTTATACTTCGGTCATTCGCGTCGTCATCCTGTGTATTTTTTCCAAATTAATTGTGATAAAATTATCTTGTTCTATCGGCAGTAAATTACATTTTCCTTCTTTTCAAATAGTGGAAATAATAATTCTACTGAAATAAGCCTTGAATCTTTCGATCAAATAGGTTTTTTTCACAAGTTTTTTCAGAAGTCACCGGTCGAAAAAAAAAATGTCATCATGGATGCAGATAATCATGAGCTCGAGTAACCCAATACGGATAATGCACCTGCACTTCACTATTGTTTTAAATCAACCCATTACTCACGTAGATGTCAGACCAGAGGTTACGACAGTTCTAAATCCTTGTACCAACCTATAAATCTAATTCCTGTGCTTTCATCAGCCATTATGTATTTCAAGTGTACATATATCAAATGGCCGTTTAGACAACAGCAATAACGCCGGAAGAATTGAGGTGTAGGGCGATGAATATACCTACAGAGCTAACACGGAGCGTTGAATGAACCGAATGAGTGCAGCATGACGCTGTTCAAGCGCTCTCTCGTAGTTTACAGGGTTATTACAGCGCTTGAATTTCTAATGGTCCGTTAATTTGGAAGGTCTCTCGTTTGCTCAGCTGGCGATCGATTACAGCCCGCGTAGCATCGGCTACAGGAGGTTTTCCAACGAAACCAACCAGAGCATAGTTCAACGACGTAGTATGGCCGTGTATTTACACTCCGTTCAGAGTTCGAACGATCATGGGGTTCGTTCCAGGTCGTTGTACCTCACGACGGGCTCAAACGGGCCCCGTGATCCTTCACGATTTTAAAGTCGCTCGACCTCATCAATCTGTGAGCCTCAAGCATTAAAATGCATTAGGCTTCGAAACTGTCGAGCCTTCTGCGCTACGGGGACAGAATGAACTGTTGCTGCGGCCATAACGTCGGAACACAAAAGTGCACAAAGTCCACACAAAGTCTAGCATTACTCTTTGCCCTCGATTCCTCGAGTCTCTCACTGTGTTTGCCACGGAAACATCAGAACCACGACTATCGCCTCTTCACTCACCGTCCCTTGTTTGAACAGGGATTAGGAAGCTCAGGGGTAAAAAATGAAAGGGCTAGAAGTCGGTTTCTCAGAGCGAAGGGCATTGATCTCCGGAAAAATAATTCTGATAGGAATTCGAATGGTAATGATAAATGTAGTCATTATAACGTTTGAGTCTTTTTTTTGTACTGTTCATGTTATGTTCACCTTGAATCTTTTTCTGCAGGTTATTATATGTATTTTTTATTGAATTGAGAACAAAGGAAAAAGTTATTAGGAGAGTGGAATCAAGTTATTTAAAAATAAGTAGCAGAACTGACGGAAATGATCCGAACATGAATTTAAAAAATCACTGAGATCAACGTTAATTTGATATGGAAATAATCGTTTTCATTTTTGTATGAAAAAATGTAAGATTTTTTTTGTCTTCATATATAGATACTTATTAAAAAAAGCAACTTAAAATGCTTTTTAATAAACGAAGCACTGAGAATATAAACTCTTCAAAAACTCTATCCTTTGTTTGAACAGCATGAAAAAATATTCGACCATTGTTAGAAATTTCGTCGTAACGACAATTTTCTCCGAAATTAGAATAAATTCAATGCCTTCCGTTGAAAAATCTTAGCGCCTGAATAAGCCGCCGGAAGTGTGTGTGCCGTCAGCGCAAAGGGTAAAAATAATATGATAAAATAGTCGAAGAGCGTCGTGCTAATTATTTACGCAGACAATGCAAAGGGGAAGCGAGTTTTCTGTACACACGGCAATAATAATAATAATCGAGAAGGCGCTATGAGAATATATACCCGGTGTACGTATATAAATATACATCAGGGCTACCGTTGACCCACCCACGACTTTATTATTATCGGATATACTTTGGCGGTGTCCCCTTTTACCTTCTTATTTTCTCTTTTCGTTTCCGCCGCCACCCAAAGCATGAGGAAGGGAAAAAAATTAAGGGGGTGGGACCTCCGTGTGAGTGAGAAAGGACGAGCGCACAGGAGACTAGTATACAGAATCTGCGTGAGGCCGTTATGGGATTCGAATCACGTAGAAGCCACGCTTCCTGAACGACGAGAGCCTTAACCACAGCTCGAGCGAAAGCGTGTATAGCCATCGCAGCAGGGCTCGCAGTCAACAGTCAACTATATAGTTATAGTAGCGGTGAGAACTTGTGGGAGGCTTTGACGCGTGGTGCCGAGAGCTTTTTTCTATGATCCGAGCGCAACGAGTGAGATGAAAAGAGAGATGAAAGACGCACGGGGTTTTCTCTCCCCCCCCCCCCACCTTTTCCCCCGCGCCGCGCTCTAGCGCACGCTCGCAGGACCGCCTCGTCGCGTGTGTGCGCTATTGCATGAGAGAAGGAGGAGGCACGTGCCAGCCGTTATGACTTCCTTCGCGACGAAATTTAATTTACAACCACGTTCCGGCTATGCTTCTGTTACTACTGCTGATGTACACGAGCACAGCTCAATTTTTATGACATTTTTCACTCCTTTATTTTGACGTCCTTTTGCATCATTGAGTAGGAATTTTAAGGTAGTTTCGGGGAGCGACGAAGAATTTCCTACGCTCAACAGGAAATTTCGAGTTTTGTTTTTTTTTTGTATTGCAACGAGAAAGTTTGCAAGCGTTTTATTGATTATTGGAGTTATGAGATCTATTGCGATGAGATCTCAATTTAATTTACAACCACATTTGCAACCTTGGTTCTGCTGCTGCTAATGTACACGAGCACAAGTCAATTTTTATGACGTTTTGCCCGCTTTCATTTTGACGTTCTTCTACCGGCGCCAAGAATTTTTTTTTACTGGAATTCAACAGCTTTGTTTCAAAAATTGCAATTGTTCTATTGTTTTCTTGCCGTTATGACTTCATTCGTGAAGCAATTCAATTTTTTATGACATTTTTCATTCCTTTATTCTGTCGTCCTTATGAATTATTGATTAGAAATCGGATTGCAGTTTCGGAGCTGACATGGAATTTTTCACTTTTCAGTTATGGTCCAAAATTTGCAAGCATTTATTGGTTTTTCCTATTATGATTTCCGTCGCGAAGCAATTCAATTTTTCATGACGTTTTCACTTCTCTATTTTGACGTCCTTCTGCATCATTGAGTAGGAATTTTAAGGTTGTTTCAGACAGAAACGGAGAATTTTCTACGCTCAGCAGGAAATTTACAATTTTGTTTTTCTGTATCGCAACCGAAAAGTTTGCAAGCATTTTCTTGATTATTGGAGTTATGAGATCCATTGCGATGAAATTTAATTTAGATCACGTTTTCAGCTATGGTTCTGCTACTGCTGATGTACACGAGCACAGATGATTTTTATGACGTTTTTCAATCTTTCATTTTGACGTTTTACTACGTGCGTCAAGAATTTTTTTCTATGCGTTCTATGGTTTTTTTGGCGTTATGACTTCATTCGTGGAGCAATTCAATCTCTTATGACATTTTTATTCCTTTATTCTGGTGTCCTTATGAATTATTGATTAGAAATTGGATCGTAGTTTCGAAGCTGACATAGAATTTTCTACTTTTCAGTTATGTTCTAAAATTTGCAAGCATTTATTGGTTTTTGCTATTATGATTTCCTCCGCGAAGCAATTCAATTTTTCGTAACGTTCCTCACTCCTTCATCTTGTTATCTTTATGCATTATTGACTAGGAATTTTGTGATAGTTCCTGGGAGTTACATGCGATTTTCCAAGTCAACAAGAATTTTCAGAAGCTATTTTCCAGCGCAATTTTAATACCTTAGAGAAAATGAAAAATATGACATTACATATCGTAGATAAGTCGTTCGTTGAAATACATAATTAAGCAGCAAAGTCTATTCTATTTGTTCGCGTTCCTTCGCCTACCGCTAATTGCTCTTAGGTATGATCCTAGAAAAAGCAGAGAGTCAAAATAGAACCAAATCCCCTAAAATCTTTGATTCGTTTACAAAGTCACGAAAGACGCTGTCCAAAAGTCTGTTATTGTTGTATTCCATCCCTTTTAAAACAACAAATAAACATTTATTCATGTTAATATTCAAACAAGGACATCCGTTGTTGAAATAGTTTGCCGAATAATAATACCCATTAGCTCTGCTGCGGACTAAGCGACCCCCAATAGAGATCGTGTGCAAACACCATAGTTTCCCAGCTCCTGCTGTATTGTGCTGTATATAGTTACATATATGTGCGTATACCTATATATAAACCTATTCTGCTACACACGTTGGCTGTTGTACCTCCGGAGTGTGCAAAGCTGCTGGGAAAAGTAGATTGTTTGAAACGTACGTAGAAGCAATTACGAGAGACTGTTCGCCAGAGCTAGTTCGCACAAAAGTTGAAAGAGGGGGTGGATGAGGGGGTATGTACTACTAGGTACATATATATACCTATGGCCCCGAAGCCAATTTACGGCCTGTCCGCTACCACGTCGACTCGTTCAAGCCCCTAAACGCGCTCAGCCTCAAACCCCCAGAGCAAACGGCGATACGACGACGACGACGGTGGCGACCTTCCGAGTTTGTAATATCGAGAGCAAGAGGTGGAGGTGCCGAGAGGAGCTTGCCTAAGCATCTCGTTGCGCTTTTCCACGTGCCTCAATCACCGCCTGTAACTCCGCCCACGACTATTCGTGATATTTAAATGTGAACGACCTCCCTCGAGCACCAAACTTCGATCGTACAGCATTGTATTCGTGTACAAAATCGTTACACCCTAGAAAAGATTGCGGCTAGTTGGCTCGATGCTGGCTCGCGATTTTCTAATTCATATTTGGTTCAACAGATGTAATTAAAAATTAAAACATTTTCCAGCCAGGGGATAAATAATAAGGTTTTTTTAAAAATTTTGTATGAATTCGTAACTTGACCCAATCTTGATCAATAAATTATTTACATTTGGCTGAATAGTCGAATCTAAGAATGAATTCTGAATTTTTTAAATCTTCTAGTAGTAGACGAGTTGACTCAATTTCAATCAATAAATTATTTATATTTGACTGTACAGATAGAATTGGAAAAGGAGCTGTTTTTCTGGCAGGGTTATTTTATAAGTAATCGGTATTCTTTCATTTCCGAATAAATCCCTAATTCCACCCAATTTCCATTAATAAGTAAATGTAAAAGAAAAGATTTTATTAAAAAAACTGTATTTATAGCATTTTTTCATTACGCTTAACAAACAATACATAGAGCATTAATTATTAAATTGAAAATTGCCATTTTGAAAAAGGCTGTTTGAGTATATATACTTCCAAAACATTTAAAGAATTGATATTTTTAGAAACATCGTTACTCAATTTTATTAGAGAAATTCTGCAAGAAAAATCATGAATGGTGAAACTTTAAGGATGGCATGTTTCATTTTCATTCAATTCAATGAAAATGCGTTTACTATCACAAAATTTCGTAAAACGAGTAGTAGTAGTAAAAGAGTTTTGTTGACAATACGTTTTACAGATATTTTTTCCTTGTGCATTTTTTTTATGTTTAAAATAATATATTTACGATCTTGGTTGTCCACGCATTGCCAATAGGCCATCGATCGGAGTTCTTCATCCTTGCATAAAATATTTTGGCTCTATTAACAGAATATCTTTGTAAAACGATTTTCTCAACAATCATAATTTTAAAAAATGCAGTTGACTGAAGATTTATTCCTTCGATGACGAAAAAGGTGTGGCCATTAAAGGATTAAACGGACTCGATCAACTAGCCCCGGTCTAGCTTATCCGCTCGCTTCCCCAGAATTTCCACGCTCCAAATACTCTCCAGTTTGTTTTGTACTTTCTCCAGTGCAATTCAGCTACAACAGTAAGTCTAATCGCGAAGCCAGTCGTTGAACCGACGAACCTTTCCCACCACGACCCATCAGAGGTTTCTGCAGACAGGGTTTCGATTATCGATAATCACGAGCCAAAAACAAGCTGGCGCAGACTGCAGGAAAAATAGGCTGGAAAAAAATAAACAAGACTGTGGTGAATGGTTCCAGCGGTGGAAGAACGTTGAAAGGCGAATGGACGATGTGGATGCAAGGTTTGGAGAGTCAGTGCCAACAAACTTTATGCAGTTTGGTGAATTCCTCGAATTCCCCAATTTACCAGGTAAACGTGCATAAAGCGTGTGAAAAGGGAGAAAGGGGAAGTGAAAAAAAAATTAGATTAATACTGTTTGCTTTTTCCGTAATGTATTATTTTATTTTACGCAGATGCAATGATACACCGAAACGAAAAAAAAAAAAAAACGTATTTAATTTGTAACGTAGAACGAACGCTGTGAGTGGATGGGTGGTCAAGTGCATTTTTCGGATTCCAAAAACGTTTTCTGTTGCTGCGCTGCAACAACATTGAATACCAATCGAGCCAACGAACTACACGAAATGCATATGTGGCTGCAGCGGGATCTATATTTATGGGCTATATGTGGAATATTTTCAGCCTCGATTCGTCCATCCATCGGAAGTTGTCAATCGACGGGCGAAATATTTCGTATTTGTATGTGGAATGAAACGAATGAAAAATAATAATATTCGTCAGTTTTCAACTTCAATTTCGGCTCTCTCTGCGTTTGCTCACTTTTCGATTTCGATACATACAAGTATTACGAGTGCATTGACTGGGAGTAAAAGGTTCGCTTATGGCGAGCTAAAAAAAGCATTCCCCGTTCGCAACGTCAGTTCTGCATCGAATAAATAAGAAGAAACGGTTCTCCAATGACGAAAAAAATTGAATAAATCACTGCAATGAATCACTCTGAGGGAGAGCGACAATTGTGCGAATGAATCTTCGTTCTTCGAAGCTGATTTGTGCGTCGATGAATTTGCGAGCCTATGGAGCAAAGACCATGGCTTCATTGTTACGTAAGTTAGCAGTGACAAAGGGATACACTAACGTGCACTTAAGGAGGTTCTCAGAGTCCACTCACGTTAATGGCACGTTAATGTAAATTTCCATTCCCTTAAAAAAATATAAATTACACAATACATTAACAATAGCAACCTACGATGCTAATATAATGTTTCAACTTTTCAATAAATGGAGGAATAAATAACAGAAGACTGATAATTGATTAAAAAATTGTAACAGAAGATGTACAAGTTCTATCACTGATTTGTCTGAACTTTTTTGAGAAATTTTTCATACACTGAGAAAAAAGCATATCGTTAATTTAAAGATGTCACATGATAAAACGAATATAGGAAGGCTTGCAATATTTTATGGTTAAAGCGATGATAATATGGTTCAATACACGATACTTGTAAGGTTATTGGAAACAAACGTTTAAATCGTATATGCAACGAAACGGCATTTTTAAAACTCTTTGAATAGTTTTTGAATGTATTATCATTTTGATGATTGCTATATATAAAATATAGAAGACTCTCCTGGGAATTATATCAATGGTTCATCCAATTATATTCTTACATTTGGTATAACCATAAAACATAGACGTGTCTCCTAGGAACTATAGTTTGTATTTAGACTATCGTCGGTCTAACTATATTTTTTTTAATTACCATATTTTTCCCTAAGTGTAACGTTTTGAGAAATATTTACTATTTTAAACAAGTATTGAAAAATGTGACAAAGACATTTTTCAATTCCCGTATAATTGCTACACAATAGTATCATTACTATTATTAAATAAAGAAGCTTTATTGGGCAGTAAAAACAATCGTTTTTTTAAGCTGATAAACTAACAGATCAACATAAAATGTATACATACTTTTAAAGAAAAAAAAGGATAACATTTAAATTGATTGAATTATTCAATTCATTTGAGCAATTGAGTGCTATGAACAGTAATTTAATTAGCCATCATTTCTATGCTTATAGGCCAATCGCAGTCTTCATGGTAGGATCGAACCTCTGCTCGTGTTCGTCACTACAACGTATAAAGAATAAATCTTCGCCGATTCGTTTCGAGCAACTTATAGTCATAGTATAGATATCCTCCGGGTCGTAGAGCTTGTGTTTTCTTCCACCTTCTCGCCTTCTTCGTCTGCGTGACAACGGGTTCTACTGTCATCGCCAATATAATACACCGCAAAGCAGGCTGTACTGTAAATATATGTGGATATATATATATATATGATGAACGTTATACACACTATACATCGTGTATATATATCTATATTTATATAGGCGAGGAATCATATCCTCCGGTTATTAGCCCCGTCGCTTCTATGATTAATGCTTCAGTAGAGCTTGGTAAATTGGCCTTAGCTCTCTCCCTCACAAAAGTATATAGATACAAAAGAGACGAAAAGAGAGAGAAAGAGATAGAAACCTATATAGCACATCAAGCCAGCTTGGAAGAAGCGCCGGATAAATGCGCGTCACGTGCCTGAGCTCTATGCCGTGTGCGCGAGCAAAGGGACGAGGAAGACGAGGAAGACGACGACGACGACGTGCGTACGGGTGTTGATGAAAATCGTGGGTGGGTGCGATGAGAAACGCGGTGCATCGTATCGCACGAAGAAGAAGAAGAGGTACGCTTTCCTTCTTTCTTCTTCTTCTTGTTCTTCTACATCTTCTTCTTGCACATCGTCTCATCGTTGTCTCTATCTTTTTCTTCTAAAACTTCTTCTACATCATCTCATCTTCATCTCCATATTTTTCTTCTACACATTCTTTTTGCACATCGTCTCATCTTCGTCTCCATCTTTTTCATCTACAACTTCTTCTACATCGTGTCATCTTCGTCTCCATCTTTTTCTTCTACACCTTCTTCTTGCGCATCGTCTCATCTTCGTCTCCATCTTTTCCTTCTACACCTTCTTCTACACCTTCTTCTACATCGTCTCATCTTCGTCTTCATCTTTTTCTGCATCTTCTTCTTGCACATCGTCTCATCTTCTGCTTCATCTTCTTTATCATCATTTCTTCTTCATGACTAGATATATAGAGTTGCTATTATGCTTTTGAACGCAGGAAGAATAAAGACGTGGAAGTGACGAAGGAAGAAGGGATAGAATAAATAGTAACTGAGCACGTATGTGACAGGAAAAGTTCGCGTGTCTCGTAAACATTATACCCAGTGGACATCCGGCCTTGCTTCGAATGCTGCCGGTGGCCGGTTGAACGCGCGTGTTACGATATCTCTCTACGGGTGTCAGATGCACTGAGCTTCGATTGGAAGCACACTGCAACTAATAACCCGTTCATTTTTCTTCACCGTTAAACCGTTAGGCGTCGGTCTATTGAAGCGTTAGACGCAAGACAATTTATAGATAAAAACGTTCTTATTAAAAATCAAACGAACTTACCTGTAAGTGAAGTTCGATTGTAATTATATGAGAGCCTCGTTCGAGAGATCACAAATGTAGTAGTACGTCAGTTGCTACTAGATGTCGCCACAACTTTCAGAGAGTAAAAAACGAACTGAGCGCCGCCCTTGGGTGCGCCAGCCCGCCGCATTGTGCGTATTTCCTCATAAAATTCAGAGCTGATTACAAAAATTAATAATAATAGTGGGTAGGGTTAATAATTGGGTGGGACCTTGATCTCTCGAACGAGGCTCTCATATAATTACAATCGAACTTCACTTACAGGTAAGTTCGTTTGATTTTTAATTATATTTCAAGCCTCGTTCTTCGAGATCACAAATGTAGATGTTCAGAGTATCTGTTTATGAAACAGATAATATTACTCTATTATTATTATTTTTTATTTTAATCGGACCACCGAAAAAGAAAAACATACAAAAAGAATACAACGAAAAATGTGATCAACTGATCGCAAACACAAAACTCTTAAGTGTTCAAACTTAATACGGTTGATGTAAAAGTACCATTATCTGGCATTATTGGTCGATTATAATGTCGTGCGAAAACTTGCGATTCTGGTGACCAACCAGCTGTATTTTTAATTATACTAATATCGAGGCCTTTGGCTTTAGCTGTTGATGATGAAGCATGTCTAGTGCTGTGCGCTGAGAAACGCTTATTAATCCCCGATTGAATTAAAAAGGCTTTAATCCAACGACTTAATGTCTGAGAAGAGGCTGCACGATGTGGTTTCTTAACTGTAACGAATAGTTCCTTGACATTCCCTCTTAAATCTTTGGTTTTTTCAAGATAAAACTTAATAACTCTAGGCAAACAAACTTCTGGTTGCGAAGTAAAAACGGGAAGAAAGAAAACGGGTTGAGCTGTCCCTGCAGCGGTAGTCTTGATAGGATCGGTGATTCTAATCTGAACACCCGACGCAGAAAAAAGAATGTTATTTAAGGTGATGAGTGACAAAGTTTGGACGCGATGAGCTGTTCCAATAGCTAAAAGAATTACCAATTTGTTGGTAAGATTCTGTAAATCTAACGATTCCAGAGGTTCTAAACTTGCGGCTTTCTTGAGTACTATTTCGGTATTCCAAATTGTAGAGTACTTTGGTTTTGGCGGACGGAGTTTAAACGTTCCTTTAAAAAAACGATTTATTAAACCGTCTTGTGATATGCTTCCTGAATTTATTAACGAAATCGCAGATCTTTCGGTATTCAATGTGCCGTAGGATGCACCGTCACTGAATCGTTTGGACAAGAACAAAAGTATCTCGTCAACTTTAGCACCGAAAGGATCGTAACCGAAATCTACACAAAACGTCCACCAACTTTTCAAAGCCGTGTTATACTGCTTGATAGTTGAATTGGACAGTGACGCTAACATAATATGAATGGCCTCCTCTGGTATTATCCTTCTCCTATACGCGATCCTGATAGCTTCCCTGCAACCAGGATAAGTCGATCCGCCAATGGATGTTGTTGGGACCTGCAGGGTGATAATAATAAATTCTTAGAGGGTGAAAAACGAAGAGGTTCACCGATTAACATTGAAGTAAACAGTGGGAACCATGGCTGAGTAGGCCACCATGGAACAATTACTATGCCTACTGCCTGGTCGATTTTAATTTTACGCAAGACTCTCAAAATGACTGAAAATGGGGGAAAAGCGTAAAAGAAAAAAGGTTTCCACTGTATAGTAAAGGCGTCAAAAACTACTGCCTTCGGATCTCTCTTCCACGAACAATACGCCTCTACTTTTGCATTTATCCTTGAAGCAAAGAGATCGATCTCTGGTAGCCCCCATCTATTTTTAATGTTATCGAAAGCTGTATTACAGAGTTCCCACTCGGTATCAATATTATTAATACGCGACTCTCTATCAGCATCGACATTCTCTTTAGATGCTATGTAAGATGCAAAGACCCAGATTCTACGTTCTTCACACCATTGCCAGAAATTACGCGCTAATTGATTTAATTCTGGGTATTGTATACCCCCCATCTTGTTTATATAAGACACGGCAGTGGTATTATCCACTCGTAACAATATCTCACAATTGTGACAATTTGAGGCAAAACATTGCAAAGAAAGTAAAGCTGCGATTAATTCAAGATGGTTGATATGAAGTTTTCTTTCTGAATCATCCCATAAACCGTGCGAATTTTTACCCCCACAATGTGCACCCCATCCTGTAAGGGAAGCGTCCGAAAAAATTTCTTTTGTGAAGCAGAACTGTCTGATCGGGCTCCTACCAATAGGAATGTTTTCTTTCCACCATTTAAGTTCGGGTAATAAGATCTTATCTATTGACATCGTCCTTTCATAATCTTGGTCATGAAACATAAGAGCCAAGTATCGTTCTCTTTCCAGTAACTTACAATAGAGCCAGCCATATTCTACTGCTCTACACGCTGCAATAAGCTTGCCAATCAAATGAGCTAATTCTCTAATTTTACATGAACGTTTATGTAAAAATTCTTCAATTAACAACAATAATGAGACTTTCTTCTTTTGTGTCAACTCTAACGTCATATCAATGGAGTTAATAATAAAACCCAAGTACTGGCACTCTGTCCTGGGTACACATATGCTCTTCTCTCTGTTGATAATAAAACCGAGAGATTCGAGTAATTCTATGGTCCTTTTAACATTACGTGAGCACTCATCGAAACTTTCACCAACGCATAAAATGTCATCGAGATATATTGATGAAAGAAAACCTTGTTCCCTTAATGTGTTCATGACAGGTTTGAGAACTTTAGTAAAAACAAAAGGACTGGAACATAAGCCAAACGGCAAACACGTGAATTCATATAGAATATTCTCAAAAGAGAAACGTAATAATTTTCTGCTATCTTTATGAACCGAAATTAAGAAGTAGGCATCTTTTAAATCTAAACTGCACATGAAGCCGTTACGAGAAATTAATTTAATAGCTGTTCTTATATCTTCAATCTTAAAATGTGAAGTAATTACGGATTCATTAAAAATCTTGAGATTTAATATGAACCGTTTTGATCCATTAGGCTTTGGAACCAAAAAAATTGGAGAAATAAATTGTCCAACTGTTGGTGAACAAACCCTGACAGCTCCGGAGTCAATAAGTTTCTCTAAAGCTACTCGCATTTCCTCTATCTCTAAAAAAGAACACAACGGGTTATTTAGAGGACGTTCTTGAATAACTGTGTTTAAAAGAGGAATCTTGTATCCGGATATACACCCACAAACGAAACTATCGCAGGTGAGATTTTTCCAGTTGTGGTAAAATTTCTTAAGACGTCCAGCAGTCTTTCTCACCTCTGGACCTAATAGCGCTTCTCGCGACGATAACCCTGAGACCGTGTTTGATTGTTCTGCTTGCTCTGTTGTCCTTGATTGTAGTTGGTTCGTTTTGGAAACATCTGTTTTTGTTGCTGAGGCAACTTCTTGCCCATCTGGGAGTTTCCTTGTTTTCCAGATGAGCCTTTCCAGTTTACCGAATTTCCAGCAGTCTTATGTAGCGGCTTCTTGTAGGATGTATTCGGTTGTGGGACAACAGCAGGTTGTTTGATTTCCTTCGCAAACTTTTCCAGAGATTTTGCTTCCTTAATTTTATCGGTTAAATCTTCTCCGTATAAGAAAGCACCAGTTTTCGTCTTTTCCAGCAGTGTCCTGATTGGTTTATTCATCCCAGGATTAATAAAAGATTTTCTGGCGGTAGAATCCTTATGATGCACTTGTACCATAAGTTTGCCAGCGTCTAAGAGACATTCGAGTAATTTGAGACGATCGACGGGCTCTTCTGTGTCCTTAAAAATCATTGCAATACCTTTGCCCAAAGCAGAAAGAGCTGTACCTGCATAATTTTGCCCTTCTACGAAATGATTATCTCGTTTGAGTGCTGTTTCGTTCATACCCGCCGCTACTTCGGGATTTAATTGAGGAGCAGCCAGAAAAAGATTTCCAGCACGAGGGTATTTTCCCATAAGGACATCCTTCATCTCCTGTGGAAGCCCAGCAGCCAACCAAGTTGACCACCTCGATACAACCTGAGGAGGCAAATCGACACTCTGTTCCTGATTCACAGATGGGTCTTCTCCGAGTAATTCCAAAGTTTCTTCATCCAGGACAAATTGAACCTCTTCTTCTACATTTGTATCCATCGCAGTCTGTGTACTGTCAGAATTCTTAGTCAAAGCCGAAGGACACAGATTTGAAATTGACACCTCCTGCGTAGACTTTCCTTCGCACTCTTCAATTGAAGCAACACTTTGAAAATCCTCTCCGTCAGCTGTACAGTCAATGGCAGCTTGTGTTGCAGCGGAGGGAATATTTTCCTTACCAACAAACACATCTGTCACAAACAAAAAAAGAAAAAGATAAACAGGTTAGCTATGCCACTATGTGCAAGCACCACCAGTACAAAGAACAAAGACCTTTTGCCACATGTGCAAATATGACTCGTCCCAAAATGAACGGACTCGACTCATACCCGAAGTACAAGCACGCCGCCAACATTGCCCACAAGAGGCTGTCCGTAAATTCCGAAGAATTATAAGGACTTCTAGCATTCACTATCCAAGAATATAGACACTCACCTGCGAGGTTAGGTACGTTTCCATTTTTTTGGTATTTCCTTAGTTTCCTGAGCAATTTCTGAAACTTTTTCTCCTTCCTCTTCTTCCTGTCCATGATGTCTGATGAAAAAACTTCTTTCTTCGTGTTAAACCCACTTGTAAAAAAAAAATTAAAAAATCTGAAAAACTCTCTTTCGTTGTTGCTTGATCAAGCACAAAAAACAATATGAGGAAATACGCACAATGCGGCGGGCTGGCGCACCCAAGGGCGGCGCTCAGTTCGTTTTTTACTCTCTGAAAGTTGTGGCGACATCTAGTAGCAACTGACGTACTACTACATTTGTGATCTCGAAGAACGAGGCTTGAAATATAATTCATATTATTGATGTATTATCTTTTTGCATCTTGCAGAAAATATTCGAACCAGTTTACATGATTCTCTCTTTGCACTAGTTCAATTTGTCAGTCTCTCCAGCACCAAAAGGAGGCACAAGGAAAAATAGTGTTGAAAGTTCGATTTTATCAAGGTTTTTTATATTCTAGGTCCAAATTTCAAAATCAGCTGGTTCTCAAAAATTGTCTTGCATCATTTATAACACCTGATGAATTGATTTCCATACTCACAAGAATTATCATAAAGAATACATTTTCCCGATTAAAAACTTTCGTATGGTAACTTCTTTAATCGGCATAAATAATTATGTCTGATTCGCTGGCATCATAAAACTGTAGTGAAATGTAGTAATAAGTTTGTTTTCGTTTGTCTTCAATAGCTTGTAGAAAATATTGATTTCTCTGCTTCTTAACTACTCAGAGAGTAGAAATTTTATGAAGCATCCGTAGAAGTGATCCATACGTTTCGTTTATCCCGAGACGTCGGTCTAGACGGACAGAGCACTTTTAGACAGAGTATGGGCACTTCGATGTACATCCTTCCGTCGATTTATACTATAGATATACATATGGCGGTGCACCAATAACCCACCAGACGAATTTATTTGAGACCAACAGCAGCGAAAAGCGCTGCAAAGGAAACTAGCCGACAGATAGCGCGTTTCTCCTTTTCAAGATTGCTTTCTAACGGGATTGCTTTCGAAGCCATTTAGCGCAACGAAGTGGACGCCGGGTTGAATCCACGAAGACTTTGCACTACGATTCCACTGGAGGCCGGGAAGAATGCCGAGATTCTGAGAAATCGATTGGGATAGAAGAACTGACGAAAAAAAACAAATATATATATATATATGTGTGGAGTTCATGAAAGCATGAGGCCTGTTAGTCGCTCTCTGCTTTATCATTGAAACGGTCGAATCGACTCGACGTAGCGTCAGACAGACCAAACTTTGTCTTTGACAGATTTTTATGTGTATCGACTTTAGTGAAGGGAGAGAAATAATGTATTTTCTTTACATGTTTTATATATTTATTTTTTACCCATGATAAGCCATACTGAAAGAAATGTTTGTTCGAAATACTCATCGGTTTTAATAACGACGAACAGGAGCGCCAAAATAATATATTTTGCATTGAACAATAAGATCCGATTTTCAAAATATCACTGCTTGTCATTAGAAACTATTAACAATGACTCAAGGAGACGAAAAAACATGGGGAATAAGAAATATCGATCAGTATTCCTTTTTTTTTAGAGTCATTCTCAGTTATTTGAGCTACGGATGATTTTTTTTCATTTCACGTTCATTCTCAAATTAAAAATTAACTTAGTTTTTTAATACCTTTGTTGAAAAGTATTTATTTCTTTCACTATTTTCTCAAGATTCCATAGGACATTTTACTTGTACTTAAGTCGTATGGAATTGTAGGACAAAAAGTTTTACGTTAAAGTGTAATGGGGAAACTCCGGTAAAAGCTTCAGTTGTTTGGCCACATCATTCACAATGTAATAGTATTACTCGCAGTAATTTCATAGCAAGCCTACGTGACTACATAGTAGAGCAATAATACGATAACGACATCCGATTATTCGATCGCTACTACAAAAGGGCTCACGAGTGCTCTAGTCTATCGCGTTGGGCAAGACAGAATGTCAGCATTGAGACGTAGATAGTATTGACTGTGCGGAGTGCTATATTCAATTTGTCACACAGGGCGGCTACCGAGGATCGTATTGAGTGTTGTAGTCTAGATGAAGGCGTCGCCGACAAGGGAGTGGTCTCCCAAGGGCAGAAAAACAACCGTCGATGCACTACACAGTGACAAGAAAACTTACAGGAAAATAGAAAATTAGCACGAAATCCAATTGTACTTACTCACTTCATTCACTTAATTCGATTTTTGTAGCGAGACTTGCAAGCTACGTGGGAAATATTGCAGAGGGTATTTTTCAGCAGTTTTTTTTTAAGTTTTTAATACCCGCTCTACTATGTATTATCAATTCTACGATATTCTTAGCAATCATACAAAAAATTAAATATCCTAGGTACAGTTTGGGAAGATATTGTACCGAAGTAATACTTCGTAGGGTTTTCTTCAGCAGATTTGTGCTTTTATTTTTTCTTATAATACAAACATTAATTTAAATGTTTGTATTATAAGAAATAAGTGGTCGAAAATTGCAATTTTTCGAAGCCGTCAGCTTTTCCTACTCTGCACAGCACGGAATAAATCGTTAAAAAAAATAATCAAGCAATACAAAATAAGATTATTTGGAGGTATCAATTAGAAAAGTTACATAATTGAATTTTTTCTTTAGTTTGAGTTTGCAAATATTTAGTCGCAATCAATATTCCACAGGCTCTCATCAGCAGCTTTGCATTAATGTCAGCTTTTCTAGTTTCCTCGTATCCTCGCTGTAGAACTACTATACAATATAAATTCTAGGGGCATAGTACAGTACGGTAGTGGTACACTCGTTATTACCGAGTTTCCTCGGCGTTTCTGTTAGCTCCATCGTCCTACGGTAATTATCGGGTGGAGTCCGAGTCTCGCAAGCTACAGGCCAGTATGGAACGAGGGGGAAAAACGTCGGAGCAAGACACGCAACGACGCTTCTCTATGATATATACCTATATTATATCCTATATTAGAGGTCTGCACGAATATTCGGAAAATGTGTGGACCAACAGGAGAAAGACAGGAAGAGAAACATACGAGCCCCTTCCAAAGCACAGATACACACACGTGTACCAGTCGGTGGTTTAATCTTGAATCTTCCCCTTTTCCTCCATTCGCATGTATTTACCAAAATTCATTTAATCTTCCTTGGTTGTCAGGACGTTGAGAGATATGTAATTATATTTCTCAGCTATGCTCTCAATTTTAATGTTTCAATACCCCAGGATCAAATATTTTACAGCTTTATTGCAGTAGCTTGGAACATTTTTTTCCCCCGTGTTATCTATATGAGCATTTTGTGGAGGCTGGTAAATACGTTCTGGCTCGACTGCGCAGTGATAAGAGAAAATGGTCCATTTACGAGTTTCATATAGAATCGAAGGAGGGTTGACTTATTTTCCACAGCTGTGACTTCACGTCTTCCTTCGTTTTATCTTTCTTTTATTTTTCTTCTTCGACTTCTCTATTGCCTCGAACCTCAGCACATATAAGAGACACTTTCCTTCACGGTTCCTCGACTCGCGCGCTATCTCGATCGTTATGTCGTCCATATACACATGAGACACGGCCTCGAGAAGTGCTCGAGTCTTTGGTACTGTCTACTCGGTCGCTTGTGGCTGCTACCGCTGCTGAAACGGTAGGCGAGAGTTCAACAATCGTATATGCATTTATAGCGGCTTTTTTGCCATAGTGTCGAGCGTAGGCTGTGCAATAAAGAGTGAAGGCAGCTTCGAGGGAGTGGAATATAAGGCGTGAAGAAGTGTGCGCGGGAGGCACTGAAAGAAATTGTTGGAAAGAGGAGTAGCAGCTACGTTGCCAGTTGAATATGGTAGCCAAGGTAGCGATAAGACACTATGATCGTCCATGACAATGTTTATTTTCGCTTCGCGTACTTCCATTCCTGATGGCACTTCAATTCTTCGTTTTTTCGTTGTGAATTTAACATCCGCATCTGGAGCAATATTGAAGATAATGCAGGATGGAACGATGTTCTAAGATTGCCGTTAAAATAAAGCAAAATTGCCAAAAATACCAAAGGGTCGTCAAAAATAGTGAAATATATTAATAAGGCACTATGAAAAAATTAAATACTGTCTGGATGAGATTCCTTAGAATTGTCATTAAGAGTCTTGGAAAAAAGCGGACGAGTTTTGGAAAAGAGAGTTTGGAATTATATCTTATGCGGATTTTTTCTTTTGCGGTGTCACCTACGGGGATTTTTGTGAGGACTTTTGTGGTCTTCAGAAACTCATGTCAAGACTCTTTCAAAGATTTTTGCGGAGACTCTTGTGGAGACTTGCTGAGAATTTCGCGGAGACTCTTGCAGTGATTTTTGTTGAGATTTTTATGGAGACATCTGCAGAAATATTTGCTGGGACTCTTGTCGAGAAGCTTATAATAGTATATTATGATACGAGTGCGATAAAACTTTTTCTGACGAGGGTGAGTTTGCAGCACAAGCCGAAGGCGAGTGTTTGAATCAAACGAGTTGAGAAGAAGTTTTTCGCACGAGTTACGTATAGAATTATATACCACAGTGTGCATGAAGTGGCTACTTCACGCACACTTCGCTTCGCTCGCGTGCGTAGAATAGGCACTTCTCGCACTAGTTGGATAAAATTATGTACGTTACTCGTGCGAGAAACTTTTTCTGATCTCATGAGATCACAACACTCGCCTTCGGCTCGTGCTGCAAACTCACAGTCGTCGCGAAAAAGTTTCATCGCACTAGTATCGTGATGTACTATTATTTCACTAGTACGAGAAGTGCAATTTCTTGCACGGGAAGTGAAACGGAGCGTGTGAGAATAATCTCTTCTCGTACGGAGTTGCATAAAAATTCTTACTGACACTTTCGCAAAGACTCATGCAAAGTCTTTTGCAGCTATTCTTGTAGATGTTTGCGTCGAATGTTTCCGAGACTAGTCAAGAAATTTGCTTTGAGACTGGTTCCTCCTACAAACTTTTCCCCCGAAGATTGTTTGCATATTTGGCATTAATCTTAAGTAGCAAGAATTTAATATAAGATGTAAAAAAATCTAGAAAGCCGTTACAAAAAATAACAAGCTTCTTTTCCTCATCACTTATACAGACAAGTCTCAATAAATTTATAAAATGAAATAAAACCGTTAAAATATAAATAAGTAAATCCGTATAAGCGTTTTCCAAAAATAACGTTCATTTCCGTGTACGTGATTTATGTTTGTAGTAGAGCAGACAGTTTTTTATGCGAGGTGTTGGACTAGAGTTGGTGAATGTGAACGAACCCATAGTGGGTATAGGAAAAATCAAGCTTTCCTTTTTCTATCTGAATCGGTGAAGAGCCACTAGCGGCGTTACCGGATCTGCTGTTGCTGTGCACCTGACCCCACGGTGAGTCCATTGCCTCCGTGCACCGCGTCCGAGTGCGCGACAAAGCGGATTTTATCACATCCTTTATCGAGTGGCGTTGACGATTCTCTTGCGTTCATTCGTTCGTTCGTTCGTTGGTACGTTCCGGCAGCATGCATCGGCAGACAGCCAGGGAAAAAAGCCAGGTGGTGTCGAGTCGCAAACGACTCGATTACCGCCCGATTTCGCGGCGATATCCCCCGACGTACGGACCAACGGACATCACCTCCGCATATATCCGCACTGTCGCTGGTAAAATATATCGCGTTGTGTTGGTGGACTTATACGTACATCGTACGATCGATTCCCAGAGACATTCCACCGCACGGAGTTGTCGCTTCGATTTCACAGAAAGTTATTACTCCTGGTCGGTGTGCTCTCGTTCTTATACATCAAGTTATCACTGCGTCGATCAATCCCACTACAAGCACGCTACGATATTTCGAGGAATAATCACCCGATGATTACTTTTATTTTCTTTCTTTCGTTTTTTGCTAGGAAATTGGGTTCCTACGATTTTTCGGCAATATCACAATATAATTTCGGTGATAATCGAGACTGCTGAAGAATAATATAGTGATTTTTACTGAATTAAATTTTCGAGTTAATTTCTTTAGACATGTTTTGAAGTTTTTCCTTTTTGCTAAGTACAATCTATTGTGGAAGTATTGAATACTTCGCAGATGAATTGTTCCTGAGGATGATTACATATTTAACAGGTTGTAGAATATTAAGCTTCTTACGGAAATATAACAGCAGTAAAACATGCAAGCGTATTTACGAGTAGGAGACGACATTTTTATTCAATTTTGTTTCTCATCTTTTCCAAGTTAATCAATAACTAATAAAACACTTAAATGAGGTGAATTATATAGGAATATTATAACTAACATCATAGGAATCATATTAGCAAATTTATTTTCCTTTTAATTTTTGGTTCTTAATACAATTTAACTTATCTATTTTTTTTTGCAGTCGTGAAAAAGATTTTAGAGCAATAAGAATCCTCAAAATTTCGAATACTCCAAAAAGATTGTATCAAAATGTTTCCTACTTCTTGTATCACTTTTCGCTAGACAAGAAGCAATGAAATTTTTCTTGATATTTCGACCGCATATATTAGGAAGAAAGGTTGGAGAAAACAGTGATTGTTTGCCGTTGGTGAATGTCAGTGCCTCGCATTCTCGGGATATTGTTTTGCATCACGGAATCTCGTTGCATTTCCTCGAAACACGGAAACAAGATTGTCGTTCATTTTTCGCCATTCGTTTTATAGAGCGTTTTAGCATGGATCGAAGATTCGTCGAGACTTGTATAGTTTACGAGAAAGCAAATTGCCATTTGGTTCGCGTGCTGCTTGCTGCGCTTGTAACCGTTACGGCATTTTCGCGTCAAAACGAGTGTATGTATGGTTACCAGGACGAGTTTTAGCTACTATAAATTGAGCTCCTTCAGAGACGCATATGGAGCATTCCCTGTCAATTCGACCACTTTTTTTCGACTATGACAGGTCGACCCCATAATTAGTCATGACATGCATGTCAAAGTACCAATTAGAGGCACTCTATGTTATATTTTTCAAATTTTTTAATGCAATATTTAAAAAATCCCCGTTGTTTTCTTAAGTGACCACTGGCCAGAAACTTAAAGTTACTGAAAATAATTGTCTTCTTCAACCTGCACATATACACTGCAGACATAAATAACCAACAAACACCACCTACCAAAACCTCGAAAGAATGTTAAACGAAGAAAAATCATAAATATTTTCAGCTCAGATACTCCTGAGCTGAATGGCCCATTGATAATACAGTGATCTTAAAAATAGTATTGTAAGTAAAAAAAAAAAAAAAAAAAAAAAAAAAAAAAAAAAAAAAAAAAAAAACAAAAACAAAAAACCAAATGTCTATATTGTATTATCAATAAAACACTTTTACTACTACTACTAATTGTCTTCACGAAAAAGTTACAGTTTTGTGTTACCTTTAAAATGGGATACTCAAAACAACTCTCGTGTTCCGGTTACACTGATTCATTACCGAAAGCTGAGGGAATCATTTCTAAATTTAAAAAAAGGATATTTTTTCGGCTGATAAAATTATAGAGTATTTATACACGACTGTCGATATCGCAAAAAAATCAGCAGAGTGGCACGGGTCGAGATTCTAAGGTAGAAAAATGGAATAACACTAAATTGAGGTTAATTCCGTATAATGTGATGTTTTTTCATTTTGAGCTAGAACAAATAAAATTGATCTGGTTTTCGGTAAGGAATCACAGGATGTAAACATTATTTAAAATATTTTATTCAAAAACTAACACGAAACTAAAGCTTTTATGTGGAAACATTTTTTTTAGTTACCTTAAGTTTCTAAGCTATATTCGCTAGGAAGACGGCGTTTTTTTAACGTTGGTTTAAGAAATCTGCAAAACATGAAAGCGTACTTCTTATTGGTATTTTGATTTCACCAATTATGGAGCACATCTGAGATGGTCGGAAAAATAAGTGGCTAAATTGACAGGGAATGCTTCGTATAAAGAGGTGGAATACAGCCTAATCATGGAATGAATCAAGTGTTCGCGTGCAGTGCCAATTAATTGGCGCCACGGCGTGTCGCATTACACTCAGTGGCCTCGCGCCCAGTATGCCCAGTGTCCAGCGGTGCAGTCGCGCTGCTTCACCGCGACAACCTGATTAAGGACTGATTAGCTCGAACGCGATAATATAGCGTTGCGAACCCCACACATACAACACGTAATAATATTGAGCAAGCATTTTTTTATCACGACGCGACTTCCTTTTGCCTGGGGAAACTAGCTCGTTTTTCTGTAACAACGAATAAAAAAAAAACTATACGCGTACTACTTTCTTGTTAATGACACAGAATAACACGAATTTGCACTATAATTTAATAAAGAGCCAAAAAAAGTTGTGGAGAACTGTATTTACAAGATGTTGGATATAGCAGAGTCTTATACATTGGATGGTTCACGTCATATTCACGGAACTCTAAAATTTATATATCGTTTACTAATATTTTGTTTATTAAAACAATATTTTGGTTACGTCTCGAGGTAACGAGACGTTGGAAGGGGATATATTTTTTGGGAGTTCTTGTTCAATTAAGAGTTGAAACTCAAATTTGAATAATCACACGCATACATTTTTTTTATTTGAAGAAACAAATTTCACACTATTCATCAATTAATTTAAAAGGGAAAAACTTCTTATTCATCGCCCTTTACGATAATTGCTAAATACTGTACATTAGGTTCATATTTCAAAGTTAGGCTTTTGAGCCTTCGATAAATGTGTTTATTTCATGTTGATTGTTTGAAGATTGATTGAAGACTGAATATTAAAAATGATGGAAAAAATGATGAACGAGTGAATCGGAATTCGAGTGGGGTTTTCGGGGACTGCGCGGCGGCCCAAAGATGCTGACAACGCACGACTGGTGCGGTCAGCAGAAATATAAAAGTGCAATGAATGAAGCACGAAGTTGCGGAACATGTTGATATTAGCAGAAGTTTGGAATGAATATTGGGAAGGATGGGGATTAAATAACTTTTAATTATATTACTAAAAATAGCCAGGACGTAACAATTTTAATAAAAATAAAAATAAATAAGCAACAATTTAAAAAATGTAGGCTGCCATAAAATGTTTGCTTTAATTCTAATCGCATTTCTAATTCCACGATTTTTTACCAAATTGGGATAATATCGATACGAATACAATTTTGGAAATTAGAAGTCGAGTTGAATTTACATAATGTAATCCACGAACAAATCGTATTTCATTCAATTTTTTATTTCAGATTACACTTTTTAAAAAACTGGGTTCATTGTTCTATGCTTTAAAAATAATTATTAATGAACAGATATGATTTTGAAGAGCAGTTTTGGTGAAAATGGAATGACCTATACATTGAGTGCAGTGTGGAAATGAGGGGGGATGTCGGATTTCGCCACATGGTAGTCTCGATTGAGAGTTGATTAGAGATAGATTAGAATAGTCCAGACACCGATTAGCACAGCGCACAGTGGCTGTGCCAAAGAGGCGGACAACAAGGGCGTGCTTTTAATCGAAGCGATTTCTCAGAAGGCTTGGTAAAGTCAACGAGCCTCGTCGACAAATAAAAGTATCGTCGGTGTAATCAGCATGGGCGTATCGCTAACGCGTGGTAATTAGCACAATTAAAAAAAAACATGAGGAAGCTTCTTGCTCATCCCACCTCTTCTGCTGTTTATTCTTCCTTTTTTGTAATCATTTTTTTCTGTGTACGCTGAATCTCCAGTACGCGCCTTTAATAAGTCGCCGGAGAGGCGATAAGTGGTAGGTAGCGACCACCGATACACGTATAGACTACAGGGACCGCGTTCTGCCTGCGATCGAGGATCACGAACAAGGGAAGTGATATAGTTGGTGGCCACGTACCAGTCATTGGCCAGTAGAATTGTTTTATCATAAAAATTTTCAGTATATTTGAATTCGAGCATTTATAATTATCAATACACCAATAAACTAAAAAACAGCTATTATAGATTTTTTCACATCTGTAATTTTTTTTCTGTTGCGATATCGTAGTCGCACTGTAGATAATATTTTCTAAAAGAAAAATTGCAATTTAATTATAATAACAAATATGCTTAATATTGATTGTTAATAATGATAGAAAATATTCATGATCATAATTATATATGATATGGGCAAGAATATTTCGGATTAGTTTCAAGTACAATTTTGATTCCTTGGAAGCAATTGGAGATATGTGGAAAAGTTTTGCAGACAAGAAATATTCGCTTGGAGTACCAATCACTGGAAGAGTTCTAGCTTATGGCAGCAAGAAAAGTTGGCCGCGAGCCGGGCGACGAGAAATCGGTGCAACTCCGCGAAGCGCACGGCGCAGTGATAATTATGGGACTCGTGGTGTGTCTCCGGCTTCGTGCGTACCAGCACAAGGAACATCAAAGAACAAGCCGCCGGCCCGTTTGCAATCGATAACGATCCTATACGATGATAAGGTACGACGTGCGGCCCGGCCTCGTATAGCAACCGCATAAGCGTGAATTTTTGCTAAATGGAGACATTTTTGAACGGGCAAGGCTACTGACGATGAACGCATACTTTCAATACTGGATATAATACCACGCCTACCGTCGGTATTACGAATTAACTCGGAACGACAAGGAAAACGACGATATCCACTAAAGGAATGCCGTCCGAACACGGAGATGCACTTTGCGCGGTACTTCCAGCCGCGGAAAAGTTAATTAAATAATTTCAAACATCCCGTCAACTAATTTTTAAGACCCTCTGCAATAAGAATTGGAAAACCCACCTCGATATTTGAAGAACTTCACTTGCAAATCAGAGTGTAAATAATTTTGCTGCACGATCAACAATTTTCAATACGTCAAAATATCTTTGCTGCAACAAAATACAAACGCATAGGGATAACATATCAACAAAAACAATGAAAATTGATAGCATGATAATAATATGAAAGGGGAATTCATTGAGACTTCACTTACGATTCAGCAACAAACATCTGAAAGTTTGCAGACATTTCACAACTTTCAAGACTTTCATGAGCATCGTCAGCAGAACCAAAAGTTTGCGTAGTCCTTGCACAAAATACACGTTTCCTGTTTTCCTGTAGCTACTATCCCTGAAATACGTTACCGCCGTCGAGTACCCGATTTATTTTACCGAAAGACAATTCCAAGACAAGGAGGAACAGTATCGCAAGTAGTAAAGTCAGATCTTGGGGCTGCACCGGTGTGAATCGTATGGGACGACCCGGAAGTACGCGAAGGAGGACAGAGTTCGAGGACCCGTCGAAGGAGGTTTAAGTGCGAGGCATGGTGGGCACCAGCCCGAATAAACGATCGAGCGTTGGAACCTGGTGGCGGCGCTGTTGGCGGGGAAGTTGCATCGCAGCTTAGCTTTCGGTGGGGAATCCTAGAGGGCTCGATTTCTTCGGGATTTATGGGTCGTTGCATAAACCGAGCGTAGGAACGAACGAAGACGACGAGGACGACAATACAGTTAGCTCGACGTTGGGTACGCATTGGCAGAAAGAGGATCGCAGGCGTTTTCTCGCAGAGAGAGTCCGATTCACGTACTCCAAGAGTCACAAGCGCTAGAAGTGCAAGCAAGACAAAAACATAAGAGAAGATGTTGTCGTCTCCGTCGTCGTCGTTGGGGACAGAGAGAAAACGCGTCGGCGTAGAGCGCCGCCGTCGGGAAGGGGCCATTATGCCCATCTGCCGCCCCTAACAAGCCATAATTGAAATCTCTATCTCGGTCTCGCTCTCTCACTGAGTTCTCGTGCTATATACACGCGATAACTAGTGCTGCTAGTGGTTCTGTATAGCTTGGTACGCATATATGGCTCGGTTTCTCACGTAGGGTCACAATTGGCTTTATTGTCGCGTCTGTCTGCCGGGCCATTTGCAATGTGTCTCTCGCGGAGCCGCGACGATTGCGAAGAGCCACCATGTTAGCCTAGCCGAAGACGAAGAAGAAGTAGTGGGAACTCGGCTGGCGCCTCTGAAGCCTGTGCATCCGGGGGTCGAAGGCCAAAATATCTGTTTCCTTTTCTTGTACATAGAGAGAATAAAGAGACCACACACGTTCACCGAAATAAGATAGAACCTGCTATAATATATTATGTTTTTGTAACTAGACGTTTTTGTTTGAATACTTTGATCTTGGAAAGAAGGTTGCAAGCCATAGATATTTTATGTAACCATGATCTGGAGGGTGAGCTTTCAAGCGGGTTTAAAATACTAGGGGCCTGGAGAGGAGAATGAGGGGAGGATTTGGATAATCAGGACTTGAGACGGAGCTGTTCAAAATACTGAGAATAATCATGTCTTGAGAATAAGGGTTTGTCAAGGGTGGAAAATAATCAGGATCTGAGCGCCGAATTTTTTCAGGGCTAGGAATAATCAGGGGATGAGGGCTGGTCTTCTTTGAGGAACTCGAATACTTAAGCCCTGAGTATAGGACTTCCTATACGCAGGTACTTGAAGCCATTTGCATTGAGAACTCGAAATAATCAGGGCCTGAGATCTAGGCATCTTTCAGGATTTCCATATCTCGGGACGTGGATATCACGTTCATTAAGAAATTACAATAATCAGGACCTAGGAGCTGGGCTCTTTCGAGGACTTCCAATACCCAGGCCACGGAAGCCATTTTTATTGAGAATTACGAATAATCAGGAATTGGTCAGTGGGTACCTTTGAGGACTTCCAATACTCAGGGCATGAAAGCCATATTCCTTCAGGGCTGAGAATAACCAAGTCCTGTATAGAACTGAGGAGGACTAACAATATCTTTGCCAACGAGGAATCCCAAGGCAAAACAAAATATTTAAGGCCTTGAGAGGCGCATATTCAGGAAAATCGAGGCTAGAAAAAGAGGATAACGGTGTAGATTTTTTCACATATGTGATATATTGAACCGTACTAGGTGACGGTATATTTTCCCCGTCCAAAATAAAACAGTAGTCCCTTCATTGAAAGCACTTATGTGACTTGAACATGCAAGCTCCCGCAAATTGCACACCAGTAGGTGTAATGAATCAGAGAGATGATCCGGTCTAGCTACAATATTCTCGTTAGTGAGACGGGGATACGTATTATGCGTTTTATAACGAGTTGAATCGGCATGGATATCGCTATAACTGCCTTCCGAGCGATGTTCAACGCTCGTTTGTACCTTCGTATGTCCTCTCGTGTGTCCGAGCGCAGCACTCGTTAGATGCCACGATCAAATATTTTGTACCTCGTGGCGTTGCTCGCTTCTGGCTCGGTTTGCCGCTCTCCTACGTGTGCACACAGGATAACGCAGGACAGAGAGGTACGAAGCACGCGATGATCGCCGATACATACGTACGGCGATCGAGCAGCAGCTAAAGGGCCAGAAGAGTGAGAGAAAAAGCGAGAAAACAAAGCTGGAACGAATCCTGGCTCTTCGTTCCGTAGTCCGAGTTCGTGATCGTTCGCTGAGATCGATCGACGAGAAAGAATGTGCCACGATCTTTCCTCGCTGTTTGCTCGCAGTGAGAAATACACAGCAACTTCATCGATTCGTTCACCTTGTGATCGTGCGGCGCGCCCGCAGTTTCTACAAGATCCCGAGAGAACCACTCTCAGCTGCTTCGCTCAAAGACATTCGATACACACACTTACATAAAAACAGATATAAAATCCCAACGACATCTATACGGCGCTTATGTTGCTCCATTTATGATTCGTTTCGATGAATAATTCAATCAAAAAGTCCTCGTTGCACTTATCATCCACCGGATCATGGCATACATAATTAAGATCCACGATATAATATGGATATCGGTACGAGAGATGAATACTCTCAAAAAATAAATAACCATTTGAGTATCGAATCTGGTGGAGAAAGTCACCATAGACTTGGCAGCTTCGTGCGTCAACGCTGTGTCGAGAAGTACATAGCTGTACTTTTATTCGCCCCTGGGATTCGATTGGGATATATCTATATCTACAAATCTGATTATTGCGAGAGTTAAATTTTCCTGCGTCTCCAGGGGACCCATCGATCAATCAACCTCACCACTTCCCACCTCTCTTCCTCGCCGCTTCTTCTTCGTTTCCTTCTTCTCTTCGGCATGTACGTCCGCACAACCGAGCTGATGCACTTGATCGATGATAAAGCAGTAATCCTCGGTCTCGTCTTGATCGTTGAGAAAAATCGTCGGAAATGAAGAGAACCACGCGAAGGACAACGTCGGGAGATTCCTTAACGACCATTACGTCGCAATCCTCCTGAGGGACCACCACTTCGTCGTCGTTGTCTTCGCCCTCGTAGTCAGCTTCGAAAAGCTACGTCTACAGAAGTCGAGCGCTTAGCCAACCGGTAACTGGTTTCTTACTTTATCAGTAGAGGTACTAGCTGCTAGATATCTCGAGGTGCTAGCTTTGCTCTATGCTAGCTTGCAGTGCATGGCGAGAGAAACCCGCCGTCGTCTGATTAGCCAGACTGTTGGAGGAAGCAACAGTAATTTCGCACCCGCTGGCGCAGCTGAACCCGCGGCAAGACGAACGCAAGGTGAAGCCAAGCAGCCAAGGAGCTGTAGGGATTATTCCTCCGGAGGAGGAGAGACAGAAAGAGAAACCGCGCCAAGCCAACGCAGCAGTACCGAGAGATAGCTATGACAAGACGAGAGTTTATACGGTAGACGCGAGTAATTAGATCCAAGTTTCGGTCGAGTTCTCGCCCCCTGTGAGCTTCCCGTGTGCATCCACTTCGTGCACTCCTGCGTTTTCCCCTTGCCTCTCTTAGCTCGCCCTATTCGTACCAACTCGCGTCACGTTTTCAGCCTCGCAACCATCAAACCACGCTTGCTTCCTGACTTACTATCTTTGCGTATGTACCATTCGGGGGTTTCGGCGTTGCACATTTACTTCGGCTGTGTTTACCTCGAAGGCAGTCCAAACGGAGAGTTTTACGGGATGCTGAAATCAGTGATTGAATGTTAATGGGAGGAAATGTTGTGTCGAAGAATTTTATGTAATGAGTACAGATATATAGATAGATAATGTGGTATGCACCGAATGTATTATGGCCATGTTTTCCAGTTTTCAGTCTTACGGGCTGAAATTCTTTTTGTCCAACTAAATAATTTCAACATTACATGTATGGCACCAAATGAAGTAAAGGTTAGGCCGGTGTAGGATTTACCGTGTAATCTACAAATTTACTACCGGTACATAGCCTTTGCTTAAGTTATCGCGCTTTCCAGCGGCACGGACGGATAGACAGTCAGGACATCTATTTACCCCATAATCTGACAGTCAATTTTTTTTCTAATTTCAATACTTTCCCCTTTTTTATATTTTAGATATTATGGACAAAATAAAAATTTTCATATCGTTCAACGGTTAATAGTTGTTACTTATAGTCCTAGGATTTCCACGATCTTATTATCTGTATGTCTATTCAAAATGAATAAAGCACAAAAACCAATAAATATTAAGTTCTAGTGTAAAAATGCCTAATTTACTCACTTACTCATCTTCCTCTGTTTTATGACAATACTACCTCGCACTTTCTTCTTGCAACTGAGAATCTTCACCTAGCCAAAGAGTCTCCCGGTCACATATGAGAGGCGTGAAAGATATACCTGATTTTTTAATCGCCTCTCCGACCGGACGTCGTCCATCCAATTACAAGACGACTTTGTGCTTCCACCCTCGTTATTCCCAGGCGACTTCTATCATTTTTTTTTCTTCTACGTCTCGTCTTTCTCATTCTTATTTTCCACTCTCGTTCGAGAGTGAGACAGAGATGGTGCGACGTGGGCGAGCAAAGTGCTGACCAGTGTGTGAAACAACAGTAGAAAGCGACGCGTGCAGAGCCACAGCTGAGAGGCGAACGTAATTCACGCTGCGCATCAATTATACCGATGCGGTCGACGTAATTATCTTTGCATTTGGCGCGGCCATGAGCAAACCCAGGAGAGACCGGGACGCGCGTACGTGCACTTCCGGTCGATATGGACCACGCTGGAGATCATACGTATACAGCTAAACCCGAAATTCCACAACCGCACACCGAAATGCTATCGCTATAGTAGTGACTTCGTCAGTCACGAAGCTAACTTATCGAAAAATGCCTTGAATCTCTTCAACCCACAACCATCAGCTTTGACATATCATAGCCGATGCACCGCGAATGGAAACATAAATTCTGGGAATTCGGGCCACCGCAGAGATAATCGTAAATAATTCATACACAATTATATTATGAGTGCGTCATGTGATATCCGCGATATCAAAGGATGCGACGGTATAATGAGAATAATTCGAAACACTGGGGCATGTAGATTGGAGGAATGAACGGCTTTATCGTGCTTTATTGTCTCATTTGTTTCAATTATAATACGACATAGGAACTGACTGTACTGCGGAGATATTTCAATTATCCTTGTAATTTGTTGCGAAGAGTCATCCGGTTGATAGAAAAATATTGCTCGCTGCTAAAGTATTAGTTAAAAGTCGGAAGAGGAAGCCTATTAGGAAAAGCGCAATAGAAATACGGTGATAACAAATTATATTGAAATACAGATTTTTTTTCTGTGAAAGCTTGAATAATTACACTGACCAGTTATTTTTTTCCTGCAGTGAAAATGGATATTTCTTAACACACGATTCGTTATTTCATTCGTTATTTAGAACAAAAAATATTTTATCACTTTCGGCATCATTTATCTTATTTTACCATACTTGAAAGAAAAAAAAACTCAACGACTCTTAAAAAACAAAAACTGACCTGCCAATTTATCGCAGTATATTTCTAAGTATATTACCTTTTTTCACTTTATTCTATGTTTGAACTCTATACCCGTCGTCTCTTTTGCCATCAATGTTACCTTTTGCGCCATCAGGAACAGCAAAGAAATTTCAATTGTTTTCCCAATTTTTAACAACTGACGTAATTCATTTGCAGCGCGTAATTCAAGTCCCTCGCCGTAATTTTTTCACCTTATTCGATATTTAAAAAAAATGTATTCCGTTATCATTGTTGTCGATTTTACTTTTTTTTTTGTCACACGTGGCAACAGAGACATTTCAATCCTCTTTCAATTTCCTGCAAAGGACGCATCAGGACAGTTCATCATATTCCTTCTTCTTTGCGGAGTTTTCTATGGGGTATTGGATACCTCGACGCGCTTTCTCATCTCTCAGATCTGCTTCTTCGAAGTTTTCGTCGAGCTTGGGCCATACCTGTGCCCATAGCTCGTTCCCTCCTCTTCTTTCGGTTCTTCTGATGCTTTTCGGCTTCTTCCTCATCTTACTTTTGCCCCGTGGCTCAGCCCTCTCGAAAGTATATATAGTGCCAGGCTGTTCGCCAGGCGAACGCGCGCGCCTCCTGAGTAATGAGATTTCTTCGGGGAGCGAATTCAGTAATAAGAATTCTTTGGCGAACTCGCAGAAGTGCACGATAAAGACCCTTCCCGGTCCCTCCTGGCACACACTGATCCTCCTTTCGGTGGATATTCGCACTGCCATCGGAAATAAAGAAAGATAGAGCGAAACGGCGAGACGAGAGAACGCGACTCACCTCGAGAAAAACGTAAGAGCTAATATGCCGGAAAATAAGAGAGGAATAGAAGCTGATCCTCGGTCCCCTTTCTCTCGTTCTGTCCACTAAGAAAGGAAATAAAACTCGACAGCTCGAAGCATCGCGGAACTATTTCGCGCTATATTTCTGTTTGCACTGAGATACGACAGACAACGAGATAAACGCACGAATCAAGAAATAAAGATCGAACAGAGGATCAAGTATGTCTTATTGCAGAATTCCAGAGCCATGTGAAAGCTAATATCGTGCCAGACAGCTATTCATTATAAATGACCATTGAGATCGGTTCAATACGAATCTCCATCGAGAGTTTGAACAAGGCTAATAAAATAAATTTGCTGTGATTGAGATGTAAATAATTTTATGACGAAAAACAATACAATCCTCGTGTATTTGTGAGCTATAAAATTTACCGAGTATTCTATTTTTCAATATGTCAATAGCATTAACGATTGTCGCAAATGTTTTATAACTATAATTAATATAACTATAATAACTGCTGAGATTTCTCATCGGACGAAATCGTAAAGCACGAATAAACCAGATCGTTCTCTAATTGCCGTATTAATTAACGATCGAGGTTTAATCGATTCCGGACCGGCTGGTAGCAGTGGAAAGACTCACACCAGAGCACAGCAGAAAAAAGATTTTTTTAAACGTGCCGCGGGTCTTTGAGTGGGCATAAAGGTACCTACAGGGATAGCGGCTAAGTTGACCGGTGACTGGAGGCGACACTCGTAATTGTTATCTTTACATAGCGATACATACCGGTTTCTCTATCTTTATGATACGCGTAGGCAAAGTCGAACGACGTACCAGAGGCGGCGGTACAAGCGGCTGTATTATACGGAACAGAACATATATAACACGCGCAGAGGACTCCCGTGGTAGTTCCCGAGGGCTAAGAAAGCGATAGAAAGAGAGAAGCCCAGTCGTTCCAGACATCTGTTGCTCACCGCAGCACCAGCTCGTCTACTACTACTACTACTACTACCACTACTACTACTACTACTACTACTACTACTACTTCATCTTCTTCTTCTTCTTCTTCTTCTACTTCTTCTTGGTTTTCTTCTTCTGCCGCTCCTGCTGGTGTTTCTCCGCAACAAGGAGCATTTGCATAATTATAATCTCGCGCCTGGTGCGATCTCCTCGTCTCTCTAAAACTCTGTGGCGTAGCGAAACATCCGTTTCGGTCTCTTCAGGTCCAAGAGTGAAATAAAAAAAAAAATAATAATACATGGGTAGTAACGAAAAAACAAAAAGAAGAGCGAAGAATTAATAATAAATTGCTCTCGCCGACGGCTGCGAAACGAGGCTGCGCAACAGGAGCAACAGAAATCGGCCGCGGCAGAAGCTCGTTCCTCGTGTTTCATGCTGGCGCCAATTGAAAGAGAAGGAAGATTGCCAGGAAGAAGTCGGAGGCGGCAACAGTATCGAAGAGAAATTGGATGTTACAACGAGTCCCGAGACTCGACACTCCATTCCGGGTTTCACTGCAACCTTGTTTCTTCGAAAGTAATAGCTCTGTGAAAACACAACTGCTTTTATATGAGCTATTTTATCACGTTAAATCACGCAATATACACTTTGAATTCTCTTCGTCACGATTCAAGTAGTGAAAAAAAATAACAATATGTTTTCTTTTAATTCCTCGTTCTAGTTTTGAGCAGATACTCTTACAAATTATTTTTCCTTCAAAAGGAGATTCCAGTAAATATATTTAAAAGCATTCCGAGGCTGTAACAGCAGTAAGCAAAGCCAGAGGCTTAATATAAATTCCTTGCTACTTTCGAGATGTTCCAAAGGGAAAGCCAGCGTCGAGAACTCCTCGGCCATCGAGGGAAAAACGTGTGAGCTTTGAAAAGAATATCAGTCTATAGAAAAATATTTATGGTGTCTCGATATCGAAGTCGTGGTTTGAAGAGGACGGAAGCAGCTTGCCCGGGGGCATCGTTAATACGCGGTATCGAGTGAATAAAACCGGGAGGTCTGCGTCGGGAGGTGGAAGGCTTCCGGTTTCGCGCTTCCGTAGAGATGTACGCGGTCGAGGGATTAAGGGTGAGGATGTGTCGTCGTAACATTACTGCGTTGCAGGAGCTAAAGCTCCGACTAACGTAACGTCGGAGGATGTACAGGAAAGCACGGGTGAAAAGATAAAAGAGAAAAGAAGAAAAAAAATGCAAGCGAAAGTACACATTGAGCCAGCACATCAGTTGCCCGAGAAAGAGAAATGGGAAAAAATAAGAATTGCGAAGAAGGGTGCGCAACAGATCCCTCATAGGAGAATCGAGGAGATGAAGGCGGATTTGCCGCCGTCAGAACGCATCCTGACCCCTCGTTATTTCGCGCTGACCCTGGCGGCTCTCATCTGCGAGACGAAAGGAAAAAAGAAATCGCGGAGACTTGACGTTGAGCTCTGTGAAAGCTACGTAGAACCTTGTCGAAGTCTCAGTGCCCTTTCTCCCGCAGTCTTAAGGGATTCCGACGCTTTGACATAATAATTTTTCTTCTTCTCACCCGAAAGCAAGTCGCGGTCGACTCATTTTCCTTCCTCCATCGATATTTCGCGTGGGAATGAGGCAATAGGAATCAATTTGACAATGCCTTGGATTTCTATCCATTGAATCTCGTCCCTCTCTTTTCTTAATCTTCCTCACCGACTAAATCTCTGGCGCGCACTCATCGAAAAGCTTCTCCGCACTTTTCACGCCGAACCTGCAACAACTCCCTCTATATATTCTCTCACTCTCTTTCTACCGCGACGCGGTTTCTTGTAGAACGTTCCCTTCGTTTCTTCTTACGTCCATCGGGTGTCAAATGATGCGTATAGAATGGACTGGAAAGTCTGGGGAGGTCGGATCCATTATCGATCCTCCTACCTTCGGTACGGGGCGCGCGCTCCTTGCCGAGTCACGCCGACGGGACCGGTTCGGGGAATTCGAGCGAGCGAAGCTCTTGAGGAGGAAGGAGGTTGCACGCCCAGAAGCCTGGGGGTGGAAAGCGATAGAACCGAGCGAGAAGACTGAGAGGGCGCGGGGAACAAGAGGATAACCACCGCCACCGCGAGTGGAAGTTGGCATAGCTGCTCCGCGAAGGGCGCAAAAGGGTCACCACCCCTTCCATTTGCGCGAGCCCTTTCCCTTCAACCCCCTTGCGCGAGAGACTTCGCTACCGACGGGACGAGCGTGCGCGTGCCTCCCTCGCTGGTTTCCTGCCCTTCGCTACTTTCCAGAGGGTTACGAAGAGGGCCCGCTGCTATCCAACACCGTGCCACCCGGTGATACTACGCCTTGCCTACCGCTACGTCTCATACCTACCTAACGGTGACCGCAAATTGCCTCGGGACGTCTGCCGGACTTGCCAACTCCGGCAAGACGAGGTTTAAAGAGTGTGGAACGAAAGGAACAGACCGAAATGTCGGAGGAAACCCGGAATACGCTGGTTGAAATGTTTGATTGTTTCCTGGCATTTTTCTGAGACTATGCCTACTTGTTTTGCGGTGGTGAAAGTTTGACTTGCGACCAGATGTCAGAGGTTTTCAAATCATGTACCATACTCACTGCCATATTGAAAGCATGCTTTATTTTTTTTGCATTTCATCCACTCTTTGATACGATAAAGAAGTCTTTAATTAACTATTGTACCGTCTAGCTTCAATTTTCTCGCTGCCATACTCGCTCAGTTTGCGGCCGTGCCTAATCGAACGGGAGTACTGTCAGTCTGTTCGTAGAGTACGCATTCCCGTCGCATCCACTCAACGAAATTGCAATTACTCTCACTGTGCAGCAGAGAGGGGGGCTCTTTCTCCATCACTCTCTGCTTTATTGAAGTTTGCGTCAAACATTGGCAGAGTTTAAGGGAACGGGAACGAGCGTCCGGGGATCTCGATAAAAAAACACTGTCCGCGCTCGATCGACTCTACTCGGCCAAACGTCGAGAGAGAGAGAGAGCGTACAAGCGACGGGGGAGGCTGGGAGAGGTGAAGTAGAAAGCTCACAGAGCTTTTTCGTGTACTAGTGTACATTTACTGCAGCTCGTTGGTATTGTCGGGTGTGTGAGGAAGGGGGCACGATGGCGAGTTAGCCCGCGGATGTTTACGAGCTGGAGTCGTGAGCGCGCGTGCTGCGGAGAAAAGCTAGCCGAACAGCCAACCCAGAGCTCTAGTAGAGTAATGGAGTAAGATATAGCCTCGATCGCCAGATGGTACGTGCACACACCGGGAACGAAAGAAAGAAACGATGGAGCGAGAAAGCATAGGGCTAGATTTCCCCGTAGACGTAATAAAAATAGGGGGGTCCGGAGGAGTCCGTGGCCTCTCGGCATGCACGCAGTAACAGCATCAGCTATAGTGCAGAAGCACCGAGTCGGCGGGGGCTTAGGACTCGGAGCAGAGGCTAACAAACGATTCTGGCGGACCTTCGACCTCCAGGCCATATAACGCTACATACGTATACGTATAGACACTCGTAGATATATACACTCGCTATTGCTATAGCCACGGATAGTACAGTTCGGCAGCTCGGCATCTCACAACGTCCTGGCATATATTGGATTATGCAGATACCCGACCGTCGAGGGTGCTCACAGCTTCGGCCTAGAGGCCCTTTCGTCTGTACGTCTGTAGCCATCCCTTCGACTACTGTACCTCTAACTCCCCCAACCATCCGCTCCCCTACAAATCCATCGGCTCACCCATTCCACCTTGAAAAATATTTGCATTCAACTGGTACAACCGCCAGGGAGAATTCTATCTAGCAAAAGCACTACCACCCGACATCACCACTGCTACCACTCGTTTTCTTGTTTTTCATTCTTGCCGCACATGTCCCTGTTTGCATGGATCTTGAACTTCTTCCGCTGCTGACATCACCAACGCCGATATGTTTTTGATCATTTGGATTCAAAGCTACTCTAGGGGCTCATTGAGATACTATACTGGGGTTCGTGAATGTTATCGAATTGTTTGGATAATGATGTTGCCTGCTTTTTACCAGGCTGTGTTTGATTATTTGTAAAGGGCAGATGAAAATGTGCCACTTTGGTAAAATATGAGTAAGAGGAAGCCGTTTTCATGATGAAATGCAAAGTTGGGAGACTACTCTGTTTTCTATTTATCAATTTGTCTGGTTTATAGTACACGCTCGTTGCCGGAGTTATATTGGCGAAAGAGTAGCTCTGCTGCATATTACGCTAGCCATTGATAGAGTACCTGCTATGACTATGTGTTTGCACAACTGGGACGGAAGATTTGATAGATGAGCTCGATGAAGTTCCGCCGGTGTTCCGTTGCCCTATCTATCTATGTACGGATATGGCAAAAGGTACCAGCCGAATACAGTATGAACCAAAATCCTGGCTCTGCTCCATAAATGCTAACGGTATGAGGATGGCGCGATGTGTGCGTGCAGGATTGCACTGGAGCATGTTGAATGCACCCAATGCACATAACACTCTGCTCAACGCGGGCCTGGTGGGTCGTAAAGTATGCAACACCGTGCCGATCACAGATATATGTCGGCAATACCGATAAAAAAGGAAAATATCAACATTGAATACATAACATCAAAGCGGAAATTATAGTATACATGGCAACCATCGAGTCACAACTATTAGCTAGTTATATAAAGTTTTTTCAACATTACTGTAGCTATCAAAATACAAGTGCTTATCACAAATTTGACAATGGTTACTAATTAATTTATCTGTTGTCAACGCTCAAGTTGTCTTTAACGGCCTACGATCTTTTACCATATGCATTAAACAACTACAACTGATTTGGTGTCATTACTATTACCCGAAAACTCCGACTGCTAAGAGTCTGTTAGGCTAGCACACGCAAATTTCACCAACTTCTGCGAATGCGTTAATTCCCCTAATTCTTCTCAATTGGATATTAGAAATAATTTGTCTCAGTCCGCCACGATGCGTAGGATCATCATATAATTTTGTGGTTGGATTGTCTCGACGACGTTCCCTACGTCTGGCCTCCACGAAGAGTTGTCCTCTAGGCAGTTTAGTCACAGTCTCATTATCTCGTTGTATGTTGGTCGTCGTTGGAATTTCGTGTGGTCCGTTTGAATCAAGGAGATTGGAGACAGTAGTCAGGACAGCAAGCAACATCACACGTCTTGACTTTGCCCAGCAGCGTCAATCGTTATAGTATTATTCCCGAACGGAAGCGGTTAAGTGTGAACGCAATTACGACGAAGTAACCACCTACGGTGGTATCGAATAACACGTACTCAGAGCCCACCATTTTACTCTGCCTCACTCTTGGGCCGTGTGGATGCAGTTTGCCGTTGCACCGGCGGCATGCGAGCATCAGAAAGAGTACTAACGAGCACGCCGTCGTCTCTCAGGCGACTCTCTAGACTGCCTCGCTCTTTTGCCTCCACCTTCATTCGCTACATATCCCATTCGCTCGTTCCCCGTATACCTGGGCTCCGAACGCGTTCATCTTCGGTCATTGATCGCAATCTCTCGCTAACGAGCTTACCGCCGGGTGCGAAAATCTTTCCCGAGGCGCAAACGGGCGCGCACGCCACATACCCAGCTCTACACCTTCTACTGGTCCCTTTCAGGTGTAAAGGCAACGAAAAAAGGGACCTTTTATGAATGCCACGAGTGTCGAGATATAGCCACGATACGATGGTACCTGTTCACAACCAGAGGATTTTCTAGTATAGCAGGTTGCCTGTTCCTATAGTTGAACGAAAAAGACACAATCCCTAGCTGATGCAATGACCGGATTTCTCATTATCATCATTTCACACTTAATTTATTATAAATGTGTAGAAACCAGGAATGGGCAATATTCGCATAACAATGTATTCCAAATACTAGGACCGATAAGACGATTTTCAATTGTTAACTGATCCACTGTACTTCTTGTTTTAGTAGAAAAATATATTAATTATGCAATATTCTTACAATTACTCATACTTATTCACACCGGAATGGATTTGGAATACAATTTCATTCGAATATTGCTCATATTTTAGGTGGAAATCCTCCTAAAATAAGACGTCAAGATGAATACAAAACATAATTATAAAGGAACGAAATAAAATTAGAAGCCTCTGACACTGCTAAAAGAAGCCTAAGACAAGAAAGCTTTCCAAAAAAGTAAAAGCATCACTAAGGAATGTGTCTCTCACACCAGAAAGCGAATATCCTGACTCAAGTACAAAAATATACCGACATAAGTTCCGCCACCGTCGTGAACGAATTGCGCACATCTGGTGCAATTCGTCCCGCTTGACATGTGCCTTCTCGGCTTGCCGTCTGACCTCTTGTCACGTGAATACGTCTACGTCAATTCTGTCCTCCAGTGTTTTTGAATCTCGGTATGGAGATTGAGTTCTGCAATTTTCTTCGGCGTCTTCAAGGTTAATTCCTGGAAAGTGTGCCCAGATAATCTACTTTGTAGTTGGCGATAAGGCAGGAGGAAGCTAACCAGACTTGGAGAATAGAGTCTGCATCTTCCAACAACTTCAGATCGGTTTTGACGCTAGACACTAAATTACCGGTGGTTTACATACACGGTAAACCTCAAGGGATACACAGATCCAAGAGAGTCTAGTATGTTCTCGACGTAGTGTCGTCCACGCCCTCGCAACCGACGAGCGGTGGCTCACCTCGTTCCCCAAGAGTATCTGGTCCTATCCATCTCGCTCTGTACCTCCTCGTCGTCGTCCTGGTACTGATGCTGCAGCGGTAGTTAATTTCCTCTGTCCAAACAGCGCTAATCCCGGGTGACACGAGCCAACTGACGGAGGTCTCTAGCCTCGAGGTCTCTATACCCCGAAGAGGCGGAGATACTTGTCGCGGGGTAAAGCAAGACCAGACGAACACGTACCTAAACGCACGGTGACACTGCTGTTCTCTGGCCTTGGACATAATCGCAAAACGTAGAGGCACGGCAACGTGAAACGAGATAACGAGAAAATCCCTGGCTGGTCTCGGCCGAATGGATCTGCCATAGTCAGCCAGTGAATCCTCAGAACACCTGGCACGTGGCTACGTCACAAACATTTGGACACCGGAAGCTCCGACACCCGGAACCACAAAACCCTTCATCCCACTTCTATTTTCCCGCATTCGAAAGCTTTTTCCGAGGGGATTCGCTCGCCAGAACAGAGCGATGTGAAGCATTGTCGCTCGAAGGACCTCCAGAGACACAAGGAGACGTAAAGGGATTTACAGGCAGGAGGCGGGGAACCCCCGCTGATCCGGAATCTCCTTCTCAGGACCCGCGGGCATCTGAGCGTCATCCCATTACAGATAAACGTAAGCCTATTTGTTTAGGAAGCGAACGGTGGATCTTATTCTCGAGCTAATTGCGCTCCACTAGGATACTTGGAACTAGCGTTGTTATTGATGCGGTTTCGCTTGTCTTATCTTGTTAGGGTTAACATAATGCACTGTCCAATACGATTTTCGCTCAGATCTGAATGTTTCGACTTGAGACACCTACGTTATGAATTGGATTTACATCCAACAGAATTGAGTCGATTTGTTCAGGAGTCGAGACGAGGTTGCATCCAAATAGATTCGCTATCTTGTTGTCATTGATGCTACATCAATTCTAATTTGACAAATGCTGGTCTTGTCAAATGACCCTTGAATTTCTTATATTGTCATCTGCATTACGTGCTAACTCATCAGTTTTGCTTGGAGATAATTGATGCTGAGCAAACGCGTTGAGGCAAAGAGTATAATATTTGTTTAAGAAACAAATCTGGAGTTTCAAGCTTATTGCCAGGCTAATTGGAACCACTTAACTTTTGTTGTTTTTGATGCTATTTCGTGGAACCAATTCTAAAATCTACAGGCTTAACCACATAGACTGCGTTCATCCATGGCAACTAGACATTTCGTCAACAATATTCTTGCAAGCAAGAATGAGCGGAATCTCTCGACTTTCTTCCTAACAACATGTCTCTCGTCTTTCTCGCAGGTTGACGTGCCACTTTCGCTTACTCGTTTGTGTGAGAAGCGCTAATGCCGATAATGCCATAGACGCACGTTACGTTATACGTACGTTCACTACGCTTACACGCAGTCAAAGTATTTACTCAACTAACAAGCAGAGGAACTTACACAGCCGTTCGTCTTTGCTCAGTTGAATGTTTCTCGAGGAAAATATTGGGAAATCGGGGAAACGAAAGAAATGAGCCAGAGCGAGACGTAACGATAACGAGATCTGGGAAAAGGCCTTGTTGGCCTTCGTATGGCAATGTTTTCTGGGAACGCGGCGAGAACGAAATAAGAAAGGGTTGCAGAGGGAACGTTCTAAATATAAATCCAAATATATTCTCGTCTAGCTTGGCTCTCCTCCGTAACTGTGAGTGACAGCTAACGTGGAAAATAAATAAACTTGCTTCTTTTACACTCATCTCTCCCAGCTGGACAGGCTGTGTTGCAGCGCCTGCGATGGATACATGCCTTAAGCACCTGCGCTGCTCTCATACAAGTCCGTGTGTTGCTCCGAGTGAGAATCTTTCGCGTTAATTGATAGCTGCGAAAACGGTGGTTAATTATACGAATGGCCAACGGGGTTAGCCAAACTACACGTAGGCAGGTTGCGTGACAGTGAGAAAGGGATCCAGGCGGACAGAGACGGGAGAGTACACGTTTGGGAGAAGTGAAAACGGGACGGGAAGATAGAAGGCTGGAGAGGTTAGCGGGACGAACGGTTCAACACGACCACCCTCGGAATATCGTTCGACGCGCACGCCAGGTACAACCGGATGTCGGATAGCTCGCTTATATATACATATATATGTACACGTTGAGGCTTCAGGTCCGGCTGCTGTGTCCCTTCGAATCGATCCCGACTATCATCCATCTTTCGAGGCTAATTGACCGTACGCCAGCCGAGCACAGCTCGGGACTTCTGTCTCCGTTGGACCAATTCGATCGCTCGTCCGTCCCTCGATCGTAGAGTCCTAGACAGTGCAACGCTATGCGGGGGCAACATCGACTATAATGTACTCTGTAGGATATTGGTCCTTGCGTTACAGCTGTTCTCCTCTACCCGTCGTAAGAATACTACGGTGACTACTTATCGGAACGTGCGACAGCATCGCCCACTACCTGTCCAGCTTAGTAAACTGTCCACTCTGTTACTTCGATAAGCCGCTGACAAGAAGCCGCTACTTCGTGTTACGACTCGCCTTGTATATTATTTTTTTACTTATTTAACCGCTTGAAATCTAATATTGTCGTTTTTAGTACAGATTTTTGATTGCTTCCGTTGTCTTGTTGCAGGTGGTGCCTTTTCGATTACGGATTTGTGATTTCATTGGATCCAGACTGTTTGGCATTGTGGTGAGTTATTCTATTTCGTTTTGAAGGTGCTTTAGCTGTTTCATGGTAAATTTAATTTCTTCAGTTGCTTCGGCGAATGACGTTTCGCCCTATCAGGTCCTCTTCAGAATTATATTTATTTGTCGGAGTTGTAATCGACTACTTTTCAAGTTTTGCTCTTCATGTGAGTTTTTTCCTTTTTCCTTTTTAAATAAATTATCATGCTGACCGGGCTCTCCGGTCTTTCAGGTTACGTCTATGCTGTATGTTTTTTCTTGATCTTTTTTGTGATGTTTACTGCAATAATTTTTTATTATTAACTTTTATTAAGACCGGAGAGTCCGGTCAGTATGGAATCTTATGTTTGACTCTTTATCAAATATGTGATTCCAAATAAATATATTGCTGAAGAGGCCCTGATCACGGCGAAACGTAAACGAAAAATTGAACAGTCAAGCCGTCATTTGCCGAAGCAACTAAAGAAATTAAGGTTATTCTATTTCTTCATGTCTAAATATAGTTAGTTTTTAACAACATTGTGCCGATAAAGTTGCCACTTATCACACCCAAGAAGTCTCTAGATGCATCAACAGATGCACTAGGAACTCTGCTAGACAAATGTATCATATAATGAAAAGAAATGACGTGCAGAACCAAACCCAAACAAATCGAAACTCACAATTTTCAACCAAAAATAAACCGAGAAAATAATTGAACTTAAATAGTATTTTCCTGCATATGATAAAACATTCCGTCGATGAATTTATCGTTGCGGTTCAATCTTCGACCTAGTATTGTGACATTATTTGAATAATGAATCTTAGAGACACTTGCCAGGTGGTGACGAGTTGCCATGGGCTAATTAATTTCATGGCAGCACAGGAACCACAGACGTCGTAGAAATAACAGCAGCAAGCCTGTCGTTGGTGAGACAAGCCGAGTGTTTTATATTTAAATTTTCAGTTGGATCGTTCGTCAACGTCCGGTCTAGTCCACGCCTTTCGAGTGTCAACTTGAATCGGAGGAACGCGCTAGGAGAATCTTCTTCCTCTGATGCTCTGTTGCGACGAGTGCGTTCCTTCTCACTAGGTTTCTTAAGCGTCGTGTTTTGTGTGCCCGAATGTGTATGTATGGGTGTGCTATCGCAGAGCGCGTTTCTCTCGAGAGATATCTCGCCTTAGCTCGTCGTGTAACTCGCGCTTTTGCTGAAATACCAAGCGACGCTGCTGGTAGATATATTCCTGGCTAAGTGTCCCGCGATGACGTTGCCTCGCGAGTGCAACGCGTTCAATGTCCAAACATACAGCATTGCACTAGGCAGACGTCGTGCGTTTTCTCGTGGCTCTCGCGAGTTTTACTCGGCGAACAGGAAGCGTTGCCATAGCGCAAAGACGACGGCGACGTCGACGACGACGTTATCTCTCTTAGAGCCGGTTTAAACGTGGACGTAGTGAGAACCTCTCTCTCCGACTCCACAGTAAAGCAGCGCAATAGTTCTTCCTTGGGGGCACGAGGAGTAGATCGTGTGCTCTGATCGTACCAGGCACAGGCCAACGAAAGAGACACACAGAGAAATATCACGAGTCCATGAATTTTCCTCCCATGAATCCTCGCCGTTTTGCTTTCATGTAACATGCTCTCAACGTATATTCATGATACACGCGAGTCGCACGGATTATTAGATATAAAATTAGCCACGCGTTTCCGTCAGTCTTCTCACCAGACTCGCTGATGCTATCCTACACGCCTTGGGGCAAATGTGTAATTACCGTGAAGTGTACCTTTGGAATTATCATTCGCACCATCAGCTACTGTACTGATGTACTTAAATCCTTCCATCGTGATAAATTCCGCCAATGTTATTTATCATATTATATGAAATTAAATGAATTAAATGTACCCAAAGTTGAAAGGGCCAATTCTATATTTGTTTGAAATTTGGAGTCCAATTAATTAACAAATATATTTAGTTTCCCATTATGTCACCTGTACGCTGTACCATGTATGCGGTTATGTATCGAAGGATTTGTCCTCGTTACATTTTATATGTACGAAGACAAATCCTCAAAAAGTTAATTAGTGAAGATATAAAGATTTTTTAAAATTTTGCTTGATTAATTTTTATGCCATCCCTGTAATATCGGATTCGTCCTTTTTTTTAACGTTATTGCACAACGAGTCGATACGATTTTACATTTACCATGAAGTGATATAAGCTAATTATTTAATTACCAGGTGGTGCGGAGAGCACACCATCAGCTACTGTTCTGACTTATTGTAACCCTTCTATCGTGATGAATTCTGCTACTGCAATTTATCAAATTATTCAATAATCGAATTAATAAACGGTACCCGACATAAAAAATCACCAAATTCATAGTCTTATGAATTCACAATGATATCAATTTTTTCATTATTTCGATTAACTAATTTTTATGCTACTTCTATATTAAGGGGAGTATGTCTATGTTTTTTTATGTTATGACACAGTGGAGTGGATAAGACTTGACGTTTACCATGAAGTGGAAAAGGTTAATTATTTAATTAGCAGGTGTTAAAGGCAACACCTATCTTGTGAAGGAACTGGGCGAGACAGACGTGTCGTATTACCTTCGTGTACTATGTATATCCGCGATACATAAGCGAGAAGAAGTTTCGTGTCGAGTCAGAGGCGAGATAAAGCTATCCAGGGATTCGAGACTCATCCTGTAGTTACTCCTCTCGTCCCTCAAGCATCACGAGGAAGCTACACGAGGCTCTGTACACCGGGTCGCGTTTACACGCTTCGTTAGCCTCTAGCTAGTTACGGTAAAGCTAGTTACTAAAATTCAAGCAGCTCTCACTCGGTCTCTCTTTCTCTCTTCCTCTGCCTAACTATCCCGTATATTCTCGAGCGACCTTCATACCAAACTCTCTCGCGCACCTCGTGTATCTCGGCCCTCTCTTGCTGCCCGTTCGCGGCCCGTAAATTAGAGATTAGTGGCAAACCGATACCGCGACGAATTAATTAATTTATCTACGAGGCAAGCGAGCAAACGAGGGCAAAAAGTCTCATTAAAATTAGTCGACTATTTATGTAATTAGTTGGTAGTTTATCCAATATCCTTAGTTAGATAGTGACGAGACTCGAACGATTTTATACCACGGCAGTCTTAAGTTCCTGAAGACGAGTTTTGCCTTCAATACAAACTCTAACGAAGCTATTAAAATGATAGTCGTTATCCTGACTGATTAAAAAGTTGCTAATGGAAATTACGATTGCGGAAGACTAGTATTTTCGATTGCTCTAGTTTGAGGTATAAAATTGTGTTGAGCACATTTGCTAATCAATAAGTACGTAATTAAATTATATTTATGGACACATAGAGTAGGAATAGGTACGAATTTTGATTTATACTTGGATACGATTGAGATTAATAGATTTATGGACGAAAACATTGAAGTTACTGCTTACGACCATTGATGTTATTTTTGTGAGGTTACAAGTACAGTAATTAACGCTCCAATAGCTAAGATCTTATCCTGCTGGAAAAAAATATCTGCATTCATGTTAGTAATGTTTATAACGAAGATAGTAAAATAATTTAATAATATATATTTTAGAAAAACCACTTTTCGATGTTCACTTCGTTATATTAAAATTGTGTTCATAATGTATACATTCATAATGTAGTTACACTATTTTCCAATTTTGCCCAGAATTATTTTATAGCGATTCAAAAAGATATTGCTTCAATTCCCTTAGAGGAGAAAATATGCTACGTAAGTAGTTGAAGGGTTACAGCCTTGCACAGTACAACACTTGAAGTGAGTTTAAGCAACCATCCAAGTTCTAGCTAAGAATCTAACGATAATCCAGTGTTTGATGTGAAACGAGCTAAATCGTCTAGTCGTGCAATTAGAGAAGCAAACGTACGAGTAGCGAGAAAGTAGAGAAAAACGAACTTGAAGAAAGAGAGGATAAACTGAAGGCTCAATAGAACACGACGTATTACAGTGTTCCACCTCGTCGAGTGTGCCGGGTGTCCGTTTCCTTCTCTTATGCTCACTTCTCCTTCCTTCCTCTTATTCTTCATCTTCTTTTTCGTCTATTTTGCCGAGACTCTTGAGCCGCTTACTTTGGCACGAGACGTGTGAGAGTACTAATTGTAAGGTGCCGTACCGCGTATATACGTATACGCATCGAGAAAGAAGAAGGGATTTACTATCCTCGGACGCTAGCGCCGGATGGTAACGCCTCCTTCTTCAAGAGCTTCTTCTTTTCAAGAATGTGCTATTTATTTATTTTCATTTTTTTTTTGCATTTACCAAGACTTCTGACCCCTTTTTTCCTTTGCCTTTCGTTCCTTCGGATTGACGTTTCACTGCAGGATAAAAACAAATAAGTCCAAACAGGTTTCGGACTCGATTGCTGTTTCTCTCTGTTTGTCTAGGCTCGGCCTCAACGTTTGCCCTCATGACACGTGGGCATTGTTAGTTGTCTCTTCTGATTGCATGTATACATACACCTCTTCCTCTAAGCAGGAGGTGAGCCCATTTGCGCCAATATATCTTTCATTTCGGGATGGCAAACCGAAGGACTGCTTGTCTAGTAATACGAGATCGAGGACCCTTCGTGGATTCATCTGGACTCTGTCGAGGCTCGCGTTGCACGGACGTCAGACGTGTTTCCCTTCGGGGCTTGGCCAACATTGAATAGAACCAGAAATGAAGAAAATGAAGCACGGACAGAAAGACAGACGGACAGTTCGTAAAATACGTAGATCGTTGATGTGACTTTTCGTGAAAAAATTTCACAGTGGTTGATTAATGGTTGAAAACGTTTTTATGCTATGGTTTGTATGGTTTTGAACAAACAAATTTGTGCGTTGACGCACATTCAGAGGAACGGGCTAGTCAAAAAATATTTTTTTTTGTCATGAAGACTACTTTTTCCCTTTCCAAAGTAAAAATAAAGAATAATTATCTCTATTCAGAATGAAGCTGAAGGACTTTTCTGTAGCTTGATCAACCGGTTGGTTAATTGGCTACATCGCAACTAGATCTATGAGTTTTAAACTCTACGCATGGTTCAGAAAACACTGCTTGTAAGACTATGGCTCAGTCTCACTTGCTTAGCATTCACAGTGCGCACCTCCAATTGAAGTGATTTTTTTTATTTAAGGTCAAACTCCGAAGTCCATTTCTCAGATATCAACATTATTATGACATTTTATTTATTTTTCATGACTCTGTTTTGAGAAGCAGTTAACAGGTGCGCGGTATAACTGCACCTGCTGAAGGGACGGAATCGTTCTAAATTTTTTTATTTGCTGAGAGAGAGCAGTCCTTATAATAACAAAACATTTTCACCATTCAATCCCTTTTCTCCCTTTAATTTCTTCGATTAATTCAGCAAAATTTCAGTAAAGATCTAATTTCATTAGTAAATCATAATTGGATTATTGTTCTAGACTGTCAATATAGTATTTAAATACGGTGTCTCTGTCCGGAATCGAGCAGCCACAGAAAGTGGGAATCAAGATCAAACCGTTTCGCGGTATTCAAATTGCACCCGCGAGTAAAGAGTAGAGATGGCGTAGGTGGACTTTACTGGCCGTATCGTTTCATTGCACGGCTTCCGTAACTTGAGCTCTCACGCTGCAGAAATGCGTTCGTATGCATGCAATCGCTGCAAGGGATCATAAACTACTCTTGAAATTTTACAAATTTGGAAACGACAACGAAAACGAAATTTCAAGAGAACAAACGAAAGCGATTCTACATAATGAAGAAATCACACAGTAAAAAATATAAACAGATTAGAGTGTCTTATCTTGCAGAAGATAATTTAGATAAGAATGCGATATATATTTTCTAACAATAGAATATAAAATAATATATAACAACTTGATAATATTAGATTTCATTTTATTGGTTTCCTGGGATAAGTTCCTTGAAAGTACAGATAATTTTTATCATACGTTAGAGATACACTGTGAGCTTATACTAAAATGACTAAATGAGAATATTACATTGTATATCAATATTTGATATTCTTCTTACGAAAAATACGTTTAAAAAACCTGAAAATTGTTCAACATAACAAGAAATTTAACGCTTTGAATTGCACTGAGGGTCGAATTTATAGACCCATGTGCGAACTTGAGTTAAAACTTAAGTTCGAATTTCAGTTCAAACTTGGTACTATAAATTCGACTGAGTTTGAACTTAGTTTTTTGTAGAATGCATATACAAGAAGGGGAGATCAATTCCGTTTCACCTTGCGTTTTCACTATTTTCGGTCTGTATCTATGTAATTACCTAATTTATCGAGGTTGCTACGGGATATCTTTGCAAATCACAGTTTATCCAGCAGATAATGAATCACAGTTGATGAATTTGTTGTTTTCCAAAGATTAATCGTGACACTCTACAGACCCTACAGACCTTAAGTTATAATAAAAGTTCTAACTTCGTCGAATTTGTAGTCCCAAATCTAAACTAAAGTACGAACTTAAGTTCAAACTTAAGTTTGGACTTAAGTTTGGGACTATAAATTTGACCCTAAGTATCCATTCAAAAACAGAGTACGGACTGTACATTTTTTTCATTTTCGCAGATATAAAACAAATGTGATAGGCTGATGAAAAGCGCTTTTCGCATCAAGCTATCTTTACTGTTTTTGCGATATCCTTTACATTTTTCATTCGTTTCCACTAGCGTTTTGGCATTGCGCCATGCAATGTAATTACGCGAGGAATTCGAGGCACGCGGAGGTTTGATATCCCTTGCGGAACGCCGTGACCAGGCACAGGAGATCCGTTTCACAGTGCTTACCTATATGTAGCAGCGGTGTACGCAAAATCATCTCCGAATAGAGGGTAGCTCGTCGAGCATCCCTTTCCACCATATCGCCCTCGGGGTTTTCCTTCCGTCGTCCCTAGAGCTCAGCCTGCAAAATTCCAGACAGAATAACCGAAAAAGCTTTTTTTTTCCCTCGTTCGAATTCATCGACAATTCTATACTGCACACCCTCCTTCAGAATGTGGGCTTTGAGATACGAGGTGCCTATAGATTGATGAATCGTTGATTTCGATAGAGTTCAGTTTAGTGCGTTATTACTAGCAGACTGTTGCAATCAGGAAGGTATAACTCAATTACATATCACTCCTGACCGCCAATCAAGCTCGTTTCTATGCTGAACTAGCTTTTGGAACTGCTGCTAGTGAAGCCTATCTAGGATGAAGGGGTCGTACTGCATTCATCGAATAGGTCTGTATATAGCGTAACAGGATCAACACAGTAACAAAGTCCTATTGTGTTTATTCGGGAGTTTGGGAAACTAATATTTCAATCATCTTCGTTGAATAATAAATCTCATTAAATTAATGAAAAAAAATATAGTATATTATTACTGAGTACAGAGGTGGGGGTCAAAATAGCGAACGATCGAAATATCGAATTTCATAATGATGACTATTCTAGATTCAGACGTTCCTAATTTCGAAATTTGCTATCTCAACCGTTCATTATTTTGATCATTCGCTATTTTATACAGTATTAGTACCTAGCATTTTTTAAAATTTTATCAGAGAGTATTTGCCTTCAAAATTCCACAGGAAACTTCGAAAATTATTTGATCATTTGTGATAAAACTTTCTGTTGTTCACTTATTGAGTTAGAATGGAATCGTCGAGATTCATTGACATAAGCAAATAGGCTTTTTCAATAAGCTTAAATTATTATTTTTCTCATATTTGAAAGTTTTCCAATCGCTGGTCAAAAACAATTAAGCTTTGAAATTCTCTCAGGACAAAGTTACTGAGATCTTCCTAATTGGAGGTTAAAGTATAAAGAATAAAGTCAGTCAAAGAATATCATTTAACATGTTTGAAATTTATTGCAAAGCAATGTTTATGATGAACCCCGCAGCGTAAGTGTCGCGAGTGGACAACTCACAGGACAAGGACGACATTTCATGTACAGTGGGTTAAGAATAGTTGCGATAGTTTCCTACTAGTAGTCGTTGGTCACAAGTAGCCATTGATATCCCGTGAGAAAAAGTTTTACTCTTCGGAGCTCGCGCACTTTCTTCTTGGTCTCGCCATCTTTGCGTTACTCCGTGAGAGTCCAGAAGGCGCGCAGCAACCAAGACGTCGAAGTTTGACTCGTAACTTGTGCTATTATTCAAATTGTATGAGTGCTCCTTCGAAAAGAACGTTTACGACTCTTTCTCTGCTTCTTCGGTCCCCCATTTGTATATCTATACGTATATGGGCTACAGACATATATGTATATTGAAAAAAGTCCAACTATCAGAGGTTGTCATCCATATATGCGTTTTTAACGACCCGAAGGTGTGTCGAACAACTGAGTTTTGAAACATGACGTCATTATTAACGCCATCGCAGCTCCTCTCAAATCCTGAATATTCAGCGCAGTAATCCATTCGGTTATCAGTTCGACACCATTTTGTTCAGCTTAACCAGTTTCGAATACAGTTCATTCTTGGACCCGAGGAATACAGAGGCTGTTCTGCATTTTTTCCATGTCATGGAATAGCGAATGCAAGGAAATGGAATGAGCTGCAAGAAATGTTCAAACGTCATGATGATTCTCATGGGTTCGAGAATTTTAATGAACCGGCAGAGGCGTGAGGCGCGTTGTCGGAGTTGTCGATAGTCTTACATTACTTACATTTAAAAAAATTTTCTGGGCATTCTAAACTCAACCCACGAGGAGTCATCAATGTGTACGTATATGTTGCAAAAAGTCCAGCTGATAAATGTTTTCCATCAATGTGCGCGATGTTAAGAGCCCAAAGATGTGTCAAGCAGCTGAGAACGACGTTATTATTAACACCACCGCAAACCGGAGATGGTCTGTGAAATCCTAAGTAATGGACGCAGTAATCTATTCGGATTCCAATACGACAATATTTTGCCCAGCTTAACTAGCTTTGAAAATCGTTCGCTCTCGGGTCCGAGAATAACATGATCAATTCTATTTTTTTTCTCTCGTCGTGGGATGGAGAATTTAAGCAAATGAAACGAACTGCAAACATTTTCCAAACGCTATGATGTTTCTCGTGGGTTCAACAATTTTAATGAACGAGCCGAGGCGTGAGTTCCGTTGTTAAAGTTGTCGATAGTTATCATCTTCTACGACATTTGCCATTAATGTATGTAGCAAAATAAAATGAATATTGCAAAAAGTCCAACAGATAAAAGTTTTCCATCACTGTGCGTGATTTTAAGGATCCGAAGGTTCGTCGAGCAACTGAGGAAGACGTTATTTTATTAACGTCATCGCAATCCACAAATGATCTCTGAAATCTTGAGTAATGGATGCAGTAATTCATTTGAATATCAATTCGACACCATTTTGTTAAGCTTACCCAGCTTTGAATATCATTCGTTTTCGGATCCGAGATTTATAAAATCAATTTTGTATTATTTTTCCCTTTATATATAATAAGGAATTCAAGGAAGTATAACGGACACAAGTTTTGTACTTTTCTCTTTTTAGAAGGATTTTAATGAACGAGCCACGATGTAGGGTACGTCATTAAAGTTTTCGATACTTTCCTTACATGTTCTCCGATATTTCCTTGGATATTCTCAAGTTCAACCCACGTGTATATATACATATATATATATATATATATATATACATAGGGTTCTTGGTTGGTGATTGCTGGGAGTCTCGTTGAGTGTAATGTAACTCGGTTGTGTTATCTAAATGGGAAGTAAAAAGCCAGAAATCTCGGGATGAGAATTGCGAAGAAACTGTCGAGGTTTCAGCTGCTGGTTTTGTGGTGGTGATGCTCGTTATGTCGAGGCACTTTCACATAAATCGTCTTACGAGCACGAATGAAAAAAAAGTACACTTATATACATATACATATATATACGAGAAAGAGAGAAAGAACGAATAACAGACCGCGAGGGTGGATGACTTTTCTGAGAGAATGTACTGCGACGAGTGTAAGGTCGTGCGATGTACACCACTCAGGGACCTAATAAGAATACCAATCGCAATAAAGAAGGATTTGCATTTGATAAGCATCGTAAAAAAGCGCAACGTAAGGTTATTATATATCTACGAAGAAGCTGGGCTGGTCCTTCCTACGCGTAAGAAGAAGCGAACTGCAAGAATCCCTGAGATGGGCCTTAGTTTATCACAGAACGTGCTTGGCTTATATAGCAATCAGCCGGCTTCATTAAATAGACGGAAAAAATAACTTTATAATTGGCCTGCAGTGAATTCTGAACGTCATCCAAAAAGGGCTTTGGACGATTTGACAAAGCAGATTTTGGAACAATCTTACATTTGACGCGATTGCTGTAAGCCTGGAAAATACTCATTTCTAGTCCTTGCCATTGTTTCAATTCTTACTTATATTTAAAATATATCCGTATTCATTTAATTACTGTATTAACGAATGACAATATGAAAATAGATTTATGAACCGGAAAATAATTTCATCGGACTTACGACTATTTAAAAAAATTTTGTATGGAAAATATTCATTCCCCGAAAAATCATGGATGCAAGTGAATTCGATGTATTGACCAGTAATGATAACTCATAATTTTCTTTCTCGTTCACGGTAATAAGAATACTGTTGAAAAATAGTATTTAAACTGAATGAACGAAAATATTACTGTAATGCTACCAGCAGAACTGGTAGGGCTTAACTTTTAGAGCGTTTCGACGTTAGTCTCGGTCTGTGACAATTGCCATACGTGAGGACGCGTGTCCAAGCAGAGCAAACCAGCAGAATGTCTGCGAGATCTGCGCGTGCGGAAGCACAACGGGGGCGACAAAGGTTTCTGTTCGGTTTCGCCACGGGGTGTCCGACTGTCCGCCTCACTGTCGCATGTATATCTCACGAGAACGTAATTTATGGTCCTTCGCTCTCTGTATTCTGTGCTATGAGTATCTGGCGCTGACCAGAAGTTCCTTTGCACATATGAGTCCACTCATCGGTTTCGATGTGGTTCTTGACCTGCCGTCAATATTTTTGCCTCTCAAAACCATTTCAATCATAAACATTCATTATCGTGAGCTATAAAATTGGCTCTAAGTTTGCAGCAATAATTTATTCAACGCTTTTTATTTCTCTTTCCTTGTCCAAGTCAACTTTTTCATTGAATCAAAATTAATTGCGATGGACTGTATATCGGCACGAAAATAGCATGACAAATTCTATCGATATTGATTCATGTTTTATTGAAAACTTAACTTGGCTCCTTGATTAAATTTAATTTTACGATGTGCTCCTTGACCCGCCATCAATGTATTTGCCTCTTGAAATCATTTCGATGTTAAGAACTAACATAAATTGGCTTCTAAGTTGGCTCTAAAATACATCAGTGAATTGGTCAAGACTATTTTGTCTTCTACGAAAAACAAACGTTACTTTGTTGATCGGATTTATTAGTGATTCACCAAAAAATAATCCAAGAAATAAATAAAAATGTTATGCTCTTCGAAAGCTGCAGGCTAGAATTTCTTCAGCTCATTTCCATAACCCATTTCCGAACAAATGAACTAAAACTTATGACTCTTGGTTATCTCTTGTTTCGTATTCTACTTTTTTCCCCATTCCTATGCGAAAATCCGGCGGGAATAAGCAAAAGAATGGTAAATTCTGTCGGAGGCTAATTATCAGGAGCACGCGACCAAACCATAGCCTGTGAACAAACCGGTTGTACTTTGTGTTTGACCGCAGCCGCGAAAACTGGAAGGCAAAGGGCCGACTTATTTTTGCTTTACATTTTGTCCGCCGTGCCCGCATGTCGGATTTCACTGGATTGTTCGCAAATACAATGGTAGTTCTATATTCCATTTTTTTTCCTTCATTTTTCCCTTGTTCAAAGGGTTACACTATTAGGCAGATATACAGTGGGTTTCGAGCATAAAGAGCACCGCCAGACTCAATAGCAAAGCGCAAAGCCCTCAAAGGTTGGACACAAAAGCTTCGAAAGGAAATAGTCTTTGGAGGACATCCAAAAGCTTCACACATACGTTTGACAGACCGAATAGTCCAGTTGCGTTACATTCTTTTCTAAATGGAACGAACTGACATGACGTGCTGCTGTGTCGCAAAGTAGCAAGCCGACAGACAAAGACGAACTAAAAGAAACGAAAAAAAAAATTAATAATAGCTGCTCACGCCGACTAATAATAATTACATCAGTCCGACACATCGAGAACACGGAGCGTCTGTTTATTTCGACTGGTTCGAGAAAACGAGAAGATTATATGCTACGTTGAAGACCGACACCGAAAACGAGTAGCAACTTCAGCCGCTCCAAATTGAAGGGATCGGCGCAGGGTTCGAGTCAAGGGAGACCGCGCTCGCGTTCAAATCGTCTTTATGGAGGTGGCGTGCGTCTAGACGCTTGGTAATGGAATTCGACGGGGTGATTGAGCGGCCTTTACCCGTATTACTTAACCCTTTAGCCACTGGCAACGCATTTGGCGATGCGTGATTGAAAAAAAAAACTGATTTTATTTTTCTATTTAACTGAAGGTATAATTAAATTAGAAAAACTAATTATTTTTCGTAATGATAGATAAGAAATCTGTTAATTTTTTCAATTGAATGGAAATAATCAAGAGGCGGTAATCTATTAGAAAATATTTAAGTATTTATTTTATTCGTTTCCGGATTAGCTGCACGTTAGTTTTCGTTTTAGCCTCTAGAGGCCTCGAAACTTTCGCTGCAGTTAAATGCACGTCAGGCATCGCCGCTCAAGCATCACCCAAATGATCCACACGTGATCATTTCGAATTTCAATTTCAGCTGGCGAAACTTTCGGGGGTAAACTTTCTTTTGGCTAATGGGATGCACGCGCGCTTGAGCATAGCATGCGGACCACACGTGCGCAATATAATGGGCATCGAGATCATCGGTGTTGGGGGCGTACGTTACCACACGTTTACAGGACTGAGTAGCGGACGAAAAGGGACAGAAACAGGGCAGAGGTGGACCCAAGGAAAGGAAGCTGGAAGGGATTCCATCCAGGCGTTCTCTCCGAAGAGCCCACGTCTACTCAAATTCGAGGCGTTCCATCTGCTTCTGGTTAAATCAAGTTACTAATTAGCTGGACGTGAACTTAGAAGTTTTATCCCTAGTGGATTACATTACCTTTTTTTTGTGATCGGGAAAAGAACAGTAGCGACAACACAGCTTTGATAGAAAAATGAATCTCTCGAAAGACATACTTATTCGGATTTTAACATGGAAGGGAAAAAATATTCTGTTGTGGATAAAGAGTGAATTTAATAATTCTATTTTTCAAGTAATTGTAATTATCAGTTGTTTCAGCAAAGTAAATTTTATTGTAAAAAGTCGCCGTATTAAAGAAAAAAATTAGCAGTTTTTTTTAATACACAAAAGCAATACACTGGAATCATTGTTTATATATTTATTCATTCATTTATTCAGTATTTACGGAATTAATCTTTTTACAGAGTTGTAGTAGTTAATCATCTGAAGTTCCAATATATAGAATTAAAAAAAGATAGTAATTATAATACTGCTAATGAAGAGCCCACTAATAATCACAACAAAAAAAACATTGGAATTGATATACATCCTCAATTATTTTGATATATCATTTTATCGAAGAATGGAGAGATAATTTTATGCTGAACTCAGTAAAATGTCTATTAAAAATCTAGTTATTTGCACTCATGAATCAGCTAGAAATCATTATTAATATTTTTCCATGTGAAATCCTTACAAATAAAACAATTTTTCTGTTTATGAAGTAAATAATTATTTCAAAAAATCTTGTACTAATTCTTATGCATATATTATTCGCCCTGCTTATTAGAGAATCCTAAAGAATTATCCCTACAATCCCAAGAATAACTTCGAAGTGTCGACGAGTTATTTCACTTACACACGAGAATTTCCATTCTCAACGCTCATGAACTGGGAGTACAAACCCGGTATTTAATGAAGACGCAGTACTGCGCAGATTCTTGAGCAGGCGTCGACTGTCTGGAGGCAGCCAATACGAGCTGCCCGTCGATGTTTTAAAAAAAGCGAAGAGGAAGAGAAGGACTATATTGAGACAGGGCAAAAAAGATGGAGTGAACGAACGAGAAGACTTGCCCATCGAACCGGTCGTACCTGTCGGCGATAAAAATGCAATTAACCCTTAAACGGAGCGTGGCGCGTGAGCACGGTGCATACCACTGTGTAGTCAGTGATCGTTGCTCGGGGGTGCGTCGTTCCAACGAAGATGCTTGCTCTCGAGTCGTTGCTTCCAGCGCGTACGATTTACGCGCGCTGCTGGCGAGGAATAGAGAAGGGACGAGGAAAGATGGACGCATTAATTTTCTCACCTCGCCCGCTCGGGACAGGATCCAGCTAAGAAAGACAGAGAAAGCGAATGAAAGCTTCACGATGACTCGAGAGCTTCACTCGCGACCGTCTACGCACGACTGTAATTTGTGGGGTATAATTTATTCAAAGTAATTTCGGGAAAGCAAGCGTTCGTCTTATTCCACGATGGTAGGGGGCACCAGGAGAGTAGAGTAGATTGTTTCCAGACGGGCCCGCGAGGAGAAGCATTCATAATCATGTATACTTCGTAAATAGATATATATAGATCTATGTATGTATTGTACATGTGCCACTAAATATATAGCAGAAGATATACCCGGTAAATACACGTAGTATATAGCACCGTTGCCTGGTGCCGAAGTCGTGAGTAGGAAAAAGTACGGCTTTTCCCATACAGTTTAGGCGCCACTGTTATCTATACACGCTAGCAAAGAAGAGCAAGGCGAGAAAACGACTTCCGGTATACGCCAGAGAGCCGGCACGGAAGTACCCGAGCGATGACCCACCATTTCGCTTCTTTTATTTCTCCGACGTATCCACAGAAAAGAAGCGAACCTAGAGGCAAGGAACCCTCGGATCAGGATTGATTCGAGACCAACCGGGTCTAAGACCACCTGGTGCGTTTGTGCTTAGAGCATCGCATTTCTCTCGATCTTGTTCCACCTCGCGGCTCGTCTTTTTTACTGGTGCTGCTGTTTCCATTCGTGGATATTGGCACGAGTCCACTGAGACCGATTTTCAAGTAGGAATAATGGTTGGATAATTTTGATGGAATATTTTTAGTCCAGGGAGCTCGTTCTAATGATTTTTTTTCTGAGTCAGGTGCATAAGGCTAGTCAATTGGCAAATCCGTCGCTCCGTACATCCTCAGCATCGTAAATTGACGCGTTTGGTGAGACCTGCTATCAGAGAAGCCATCATCAATCAATTGCTGCGAAGCGATCGCTTTCGCCGCTCTGCTTCCGTCCCATCGTTACGCTAGCAACATCGGAACGTGTATCATGCGCCCTCTCCAGCAGTGAGGATTGATTTCCACAAGTCAATCGGTATAAGCCCACCTGGTGCGCAGCGTTTAGAGCCAGGCGAGCGATCGCTTTACTCACGTCGTGTTTCTATCTCGTTCGAAGCGCGGGGTGCACTCAAGTTCCAGTGCAGTGCATCACCGAGACCTTCCTCCATTCGCACAATACGTCAACGACTACTGAAAGCTAAACGGTGAAACTGAGAGACCACCGGCAGTGACTGCCAGACAATTCAGAGTAAAAGGTGGACTGGTCCAGTCAACTTCACCGTCCGAAGTCGATAGACACCAATGCACAAGTAATCGCACAGATACATCGATAATAACCATAGATACTGCACATTGCTACAAGGGATGTATATGAATAGTCGAGAGGAGAGAATACATGAAGCCGTTTTCGCTTGGCGCGCTTGCACACGCCCGCAGAAATGTAAATATCAGTCGGCCAATCAGACTGATTGGTCCCATTCGCTCGAATGCTCATCATTCATGGTAGACGTTGTGCCTCCGGGCCCAGCATTGGCTAGAGGGAGAACTTTGCTGGGCCGTGCAAGGGGTACATACGCGAGTGGATGCGTCGACGTTGTACAGTCAGTATGTACAGCGTTCGTCGATCGCGAAGCATTGTTCGTGATAGGCATGTAGTACCAACGTAACTATACGATCCAGGCGGACGAATACAAATGCAGAACTGGTACCCATACTTGTATCGTTGCGAAACCATGGCAGCAGCGCCGAATCCCGTCGATGGAGCTTTATCCACCGTCACATTGCTGCACCATTTGCTTGGGTACAAGAGGAGTATATGCATAGAAAGCAGTGGCTACAGTCGGTGGAACTAGAATAGGCGTGCAGGCAAGACAATCATTCGTAGCATGCAAACGACGAAGCAATAGTGCCGTCCCACGTAGCAACGCTTAGCAGCTATTCTGAGCTAGTTTGTGGAAGACATCAGACACAACGTTTCAGTCGAAGGATGGCACAGTCGTCCTGAATAAGGGTCGTTCCTTCCTCTTATGCCTTATTCCTCTCGAAATCTCCGGTAGAGTCTCTCAACAATGCCACATCCAGCTACCGAGGAAAGCAGTCGCTTCGACTCACGTCATCCAAGCGTGGAGGAAGCTCAAGCATAGGATAAAAGCTCAAGAAGGGCATAGAAAGTGAAGGGCTGTCTCCGGAACTCCGGATTTTGGTGTAACTGCAAAACATATATATCCATGAGCTTGGGAAAGATCCTTCGATACGTTAACTGTGAGGCAGGATGTCGAAGATCAGCTCTGGCCATCTTCCAAAGTCTCTTAGACCTTTCCTCAATCGAGTCTACGTTTCAGAGACGAATGATGGTATATAAGGTGAGATATCAGTCTGAATTGGTCGCGACGAGCCTTATTTACTGTGTTTCTGTCATGAATTTACTCATATGCAGATAGGCTAGCCTTGTGTAGACGGAAGACAATCTGTGCCCACTTCGGAATGAGCTAATGGTCTACATGGCTTATTGATCTACAGTAATCCACATTAAGCTGCTCTCAATGTCTTGCGTTTGCATCCGTTCTGTTTTTGCCTACGAAAAACTTCCATCCTGGCACAACATCGATTACACCCTTATTATCTTCCGAATATACATCACGATTCAGCGCTACACATCAATCTAGAGTACATCCGAGCCTGGTGTTCACCAAGTTTACGAAACTCAGTTAGGACCATCAGGTACAAGTTACATAATCGGCCACTTTAGCAAGGCGAGACTAGCTTCAATGTACGGTCGTTGTAGGTATAGTGCTGAAGTAGTAGAAGCAGTAGTCGACGAGGCCAACCTGGCGCGTTGTAGCAGGTCACGATCGATTAACCCTGATGTGCCGGCTCGGGTGAACTCGGAGGCGCCGCGACGCCTGGACGTCTAGGGGATGTGCTGGCCTCGATGTGTGCGGCACACTCTAACGTCTGAATATAGTTTCTGTACGGTGAAATTGACTTGCTTCGTACAGTTTATAGTTAAGAGTTACTAACGGGCATCGTAGTTAGGTTATCACCTTCGAGATACGAACCGCCGGTGCAGCTTCATATACGTTGAGTATATTTAGCCCACAATGTAAGTGAGTCTCGTATGCCCTTTGCTGCAATATTGGCCTCGCGTGCTCGCTCCATCCCCTACCCTTCCTGCTAACTCGCACCCTTCATCGTTCACCTATGCGGCCTTGCCGGCTTCACGTCTTCCACTTTCCAGCCACAGTGACGAGAGCCACGAGAAATCTATGTATGTGCAGACTGCAATATGCGTTTGGCAAGGACTGCAACTGAAGGGGTGCACGAGGTCGGAACTCGTCGGTATCGATCACGTATGGCCTGTATAATCTATTGTTCTACGTGTAGACGACGATGTTCCTGGACAACTTAAGCGAACCTATCAGCCACCAGCAAGACGTCCATATTATTGTTACGCCTAAGTTGACATGACCATCGATGTTAAGCCGGTTGGTGAGTTAGTCGCCAAAGTATGATCTCGTCATCAACAATGTCTTGTATATCCTTATGTTAATTTCCATATTTACAACGATGTTCAAAGACGTTGTTCCAGAAACTTGGTCAATAAAATAGACATCAGAAAGATGAAGCCGTGGAAGTACATGGTTGCTACATCTTTGTAGCGCCTCTGCTCAAGGCATCACATTTCTCAGCAAACATTGCGTATCGGGGAGAAAGATGGCAAGCAATATGGGTAAAGTCGTTAGTGCGTTAGTAGGCAAAGGCAATATCTATCTTTTATTGAGCAAGATAAGGCGGAAGAAAAGATTTCCCGACCTCCTAACTCACTCGCCTGGCATAAGGGGGATGTTTACACGACCTCGAACGGCTTGCAGAGTTTGGAAGGAGTACTTGAGCAGAGTCTGCTGTCCCCAGACGTCGACTTTGGTGCTATTGCTGTGACCAGCAAAAGAAAGTAACGACGCCACTCGAGAAGATGAAGCGCAATGGCAGAAATTCTGTCTCTATTTCTCCGAACCTTATTCTTCTCCTCCGTTGGTTTTCAGCGCTTGCGCTATTTCCATCTTCCTTTATCCCGCAAGCTTTTCTATGTACGTTTCAATGTTTTTTATTTTCTTCTTTTTATCCTCACTATCCTCCAGCACTTGCTCACTTACGTTCAGGCACATCGACTTGTTTTCTTTCTTCGGTGCTTGCTCAAGAGGTGCTTTTCCTTACGCTCGACGCTTTCCATTCCACGGACCGTTGCAGGGTGGTTATACGACCAAACAGTCTAATCTGGTTTAACTTGTTTACCAGTCCTCTCGATAAAGGAGCAGTGCAATCCTGGAGGGGATTTTATGCTCCTCTCTACCGGCGGTGTTACCCCTTTACTGTGTAAATCTGACTTGGAATTTATTATAGCGGTAAATATAGACTGACGGTAAAGACGAAGGTGGAGGTCATTGAGGCCAGGAAAGTAGTTGAGCGAACGGATCAATTGCAATTTCGTGGTGAAGTTTCCATCGCATTAAGCTTTAGCTTGTTTGCTTTGGTGTCCAATATTCATTGATGGGAGTGTCTGCATTTACAGTATTTCACATTTTGCATAATCGTAATGCTAATAACTCTGGAGATTCGTTACCCAATTCAGTAATTTTATTTTTTCAATCAGCATTCAAGATTTACGGGTTTTTCAGATTGAAATAAAATACTATCTTACGTTTTTATATGAGTATCGATAACATTTAGGAAATTTTTAGGATGACCTTATAGATTTAGATATCTCATTAGAGGAGAAAACTAACCGGAAACCTGCTACAACATTAAATAAATGTAATTGAATGAGAGCCTCGAAGGAAGACTTGAAGACAGGCGAATGCTGTTGCACCAGTTTTTTCGACACTCCTTGTTCTATCATGGCGAGACAAGACGAGCGAACAAGAGTCAGCAGCTGGCAGCACGCGAACGTGGCGTCTTCTTATTTCCTCCACGAGCTGAGCAGCATCAGCACGAGGCACAAATCAGAAAAGAAAATATGAGAAGTATCTCTTCCCAGATGACTTCTGTGCGCTGTAACGAGAAAGGGGAGGATTCGTTTGCCCGGTTCATTCAGAGGCTGACGCGGTTTTTCGGGTGCCCATGTGACTCATTTGACTCGCTCCCTTCGTCGTCGTTTCCTTCAGCTTTTCTTTTTGCTGCCTTCGACTGTGGACCTACGCGTGAGCCACGCGCCTTTCGTGAAGAACTTTCGTTCATGAGGAACCCAGTGCATTGCCCGCATTGAATTCTACTCACGAACTGCAGTCACCTGCGTCCTGCCAGTTAATGAACCACGATAAAATCATATTTACGAGACTTCTCGACAAGAAGCGTACCTGCGTTACGAAAGAATGCTAAAATTCTTGATCTCCACGAAATGTCACTCCGTTAAGGGGATACAATTGCTATTCCTTTTCTCATTTTTTTGCAACGTATTCAATGGCCTAAATACGAAAAATGAGAAGATTCTTTGAAAAAGAAATCCGTGCTTCTTGGGCGCACTTGCCTTACCTCAATTCCACATCTTTTATTCATGTTTCCGTTGAGTTGCCTGAAGAAAATGATGCTTTCTTGCCACTTTTAACGAGATAAATTTTCAGAAGAGCTTCTTTGCAAGGCTTGGTTCAGAGCAGGAGAAATGAATGAACCAGAAATAAGATATGACTTTTTTTCCATGAATGAAAGGGAAAATCGTTGTCGGGAAGAGCAATGAGTACAAGCTCATTGAACAGAGCCGAATTCTTCTTAGGATATTCAGGGAATGAGTATGTATGTACGGATTATTTAGTGACTGCGTTTAGTGTGAGTTCGGGTGACTAACGCATCTGGCTCTCGTCTTTCCGGCCCCCGCACAGTATCAGAAATACTTGAGCGTGTATTCGTGCGTTCCGTCTGGTCGAAAAGCATTTTTCGTTCGACCAGCGATAGATCGGAATGGTGTACGAGGAATGAAAATAAGTCGAGTCGACGAGAGCATCGGACGAGAAGGGTTCGCAAGAAAAACGCGTTCGGTGGCCCTCACATTTTTTCCGTCTATAGACCCTCCCCCGCTAGCACTCGAGATTCCAAGGATTATCCGGCGTACGCTCGTTTCTCACTACCTTCACGTCTGCCAGACGGAGAAAAGAGATGCGTGACGTCGTGAAAGCATACGAGAGTTTCTTGATGCTCGGGTCAGAACCCTTTTACTCTTTAAAAAATGGAATTTTTCACCAACATCCCAACCGTGCTTACAATTATTTGCTAGAACTATTCATTCAGTAGAAAAGTATTCAAAAAAGAAAGTAAAAGTGAGTACATCAGAAACTTCGACTATTTAATCCTCAATGCTACTCTGAAATATACATATTTTTGTTAAACATTATTTATTTGTTCCGAAAATTCTAAAAATATTGCAGAAGTCAATTTTAATTCGAATTACGAGGATTGTTGCTCTATGGAATGGAATCCTATTTATACATAAAAATTAAAGATTTAAATGATCAAAAATACAATGTTGTTACTATTTACATTTATGAAAATGAAGAGCATGAGAAATGTTTTCTTACGTTCTATACAATGTGTTAATGATATTATGCAATGGTAACTTAATAAAAGTAAAAAAAATGCATTGTCAATACTTTAATACTGTCAAGTCGCCTTCAAAAAGCAAAACAACGTCCCGTTAATCGTACATCGTTTACTTCATCTATTCGTGCCTCTATTTCCAGAATTTCTCCCACAAACATAACAGCAGATCATGAATACTATACGAGGATATAATATCAGCACACGGGTGATAATGAACGACGCTGAGCTCCACTATAACATCTCCGAGCTGGTTCGTGAAGGCGTCAGGCTGTATTTCACTACAGTATATGTACGACGTCCTCTTCATCGTCGTCGTCATCGTCGTCTGGAACGGGGGATAGGAAGTGGGGCGTAACGAGCTCGTGGGTCTTCGGGGCTCGCGAGGAAGCTCGTCTCTTACGACAAGGGCGTCGCGGTGCGCTCACAGGGCTCAACGAGTGGTAGTTCCCGTTTCGTTGTTGTCTCGTTTTTTCTTCCATTTTTTTTTCTCCAGTCCTCATGGTAATTTTTTTCTCCACTCGTGCTATGCTTTCGTGATATGCTATGTCCCCTACCCCCAGTCGTTTTCGCACCCCCCGTTCCATTTTTTTTCTCATCCGTTACTCAGCATCTCACATTCTCGTTGCAACGCTCAGAGTTCAACGTGTGCAAGTCGCTCCTGCAGCACGCGAGAGCACACAAGCCGAACACCGATAGTGATAATACCGAGCAAGCAACACCCGAGATCGGAATAATATATATGCGCATACTAGAATGGTGTACATATATCTACAAAGCTGGGAAAATGGAGGGGGAGAGCAACGAGTGAATCCAGCAGACCGTAACGAACTACCCGAACGAGTAAAATGAGAAAAAGGATGATACGAAAAGGTCCTATCTATTTCTCGTTCCTTTTCACCCCTTTCCTTTCATTGTTACTTTTTATCTTTTTTTATTTTAAAGACCGATGAGCAGTGAGGCGACGACTAAAACAGAGATTATAAAACACAGTTGGAGCAGTTAGGGCAAATCAGTGCTGGAAACTTTTTTTTTTTATAAATCAAAGTGGATTCGCTTATGAATCTGATGAATTTATCGACTACGGTGCGTGAGCCACATTGCGAGAGGCAGGGAACTTGTCGTTGGGGGCCATCACGCACGTTTTAAGTCACTGATATTATCATTCGGTCTGAATTGATTTATAGATAACGCCTCTACGGCTGTTACCATACTAAACTTCAGAGCATTTTACTATACCACTGCTCTTCAAGTATTCCAGGATGATTATCGCTCGCACACGCTCAACATTCTCTCACTGCTGGGAACGATTTCAGAGTGATATATAGCATTTTAACGCGGCGTTATTGGAGTCAGACGTAAGACGAGGCGCAGCTGTGACGAGTCATAATAATTCTTCGCCACGTGAAGGACACAATATTAGTAAAGATGATAGGTGCAGATTTGATTTCCAGAAGGTAATCGAGGTTAAGCTTGCTAATGAGAAGAACGATGTGATTTTAAAAAAAATAGATCTAGCCTCGCAACTTGACGACAGAATTTTTTTTTTTTGTCATATACTTTGTTATCTTGTACAGTAATAGCGAGATTTAAATCTCGACTTTTGATACAAGTTTTTTTCGTAAGTGTCTACAATTCTTCGAATAATCTAACAAACCCATTGTGATCAATGTCTCATTTTATATTTTTGGCATGATGATTTATTTTTATAATACTTCTATTTTGAAAAATTACAAATTAACTAAAAATGGTCTATAACAGTGATACACAATGTAGAGAAAACCTTTTTGTTGATGAGGCTAAATCTATTAATAATTTTTTCTGTGTACATTCCCACGTAATAGTTGTAAACGGATGAACATTTTGCGACAAAACATATTACAAATATGTTCTACATCAATTTCTTAATCCATATTTTCATGCTATAAATTTCCTGGCGATTATTTCGTCAATCATCATGGAATAACAATATTTTCCACCGAAAAGAAATATTGTTTGCTAGGTATCTTCAGTTTATGTTTGATTCTGATTTTATTAAGATGATTTTCGATACAAAAGCAGTGTAGTTTTCCCTCGGGTAACTCGCGCTCATATCTGTCCTATGCATTGAGCATTCTCGTTCAATTTATAGCGACAATAAATTCGCGAAACTGCCTACCACCAGGATTCATCTCTCAGCGGGCATAAGGATCCCACTGAAATGGCTACGGGTTGACGCGTTCACCGGACGAGATTCTCGAAGCGAGATTTCTCGCTTTCAATAACATCAGCACCTAGAGAACGAAGAGTGACTTGCGGATCGGATCGGTCGCTTGGGAGTGGACTGAAGTGTGCAAGAGTGAGGTGAAACCACCCCTTGCGAATGCAGCAAGCACAGCCCCTTCGCCTCATTGTGTAGGAGTAAAGTGATCGAACAATTCTCGTGAAAGATAAAGCAGCAGACGTTCTCGAGGTAGCGCGTATACCGGATATCGAGGTAGAATGAAACGATTGTGTACAGCTACGTTGAGCGCGAAGCGAGGGGAAAAACGTGAAAGGAGAGACGAATCGTCCAAGAAGGAAACTGTGCGCTTGAGGATTTTCTTCGGTACTTGCTCCAACAGCTAGGAAGTGACGGGGATAAGATGGGCAAAAGGAAAGACTGAATGAGAGAGAGAATGGAAAAGCAAAAGAAGAGGAAAAAAGCGCGACAGCTAGTAGATTCGATCCGTACACACGTATTTTAGCGTTCCCTTCCTAGAAGAACCTGGCCGAGAAAGATCTCGCATGTTCATTTTGACCCCGGGGACTTCTGGCCTCGACGTATAAGTCGACTTTCGTCCTACGACGACGACGATTCTTTCTTACACTTCACTATACGTGGAAGAGCTCCATACGTAGTATAGTGTGCCCCAGGGATCCCTCTTTCTATACCAACGCACGACATAAACTGTTTTCTTAGGCACTTGGAGGCACTTCAACAAATCCTAAATATTTACTCGTCTCGTGAGTTGGAGGACCCCCGGACAGACGGACAGACGTACAGACGAGTGACTGGACGCTGAGAAACGGCGCTAGTGCCTCTGACGCTCACTAAACGATGACATTCTCTTGGGGCACCGAGATATCTTCTTCAAGTCTACGCAACCAGACGGACGAAAAATGAAAAAGCGTAAGACGGATTAGAGCCACTCGTGCTCGAGCCCATACTTGAGAATCGTCGAAATTCTTCGCATCTTGACGTATGTTTGCACAGAAATTATTGATTCGCAACTTTCCTCTTTCTCGAGAGACTAAATCTATAATTAATTATATTTGCCTGAACCTTGTCCCTATTGAATAGCCTCATTAATTATTTCCTCCCAACATGTCATTTTATTCGACCCTTTGAATGTTTACTTTGCTTAAAAATAAGTGCCGGAGATTATGGTTTTACTAGTTAATGATTGCGAGCTGAGTTGAAATATTGTTGTGATACATTTTTTATGATAACTGTAACAGTTCCATGAAAATATTTTGCTCGTAACCTAGAAGTGTAGGATTTGATGTTTCCGTAGTTTGAGGATTGGAAACAAAAGTTTTCCTATGTTTTTCATATTGGAAACTATCCGAGTTCGGTTTCGCTGTGAGAGTTTACGAATGTTTCACATCCGGCTAGATTCTTGTCTCTTTCTGTTAAAGGCGCTGTCTTTTCAGTTTATACGTTTTGTACTATTGTATCGGCGTTAGCCGAAAGACACCGATCGTCCCATGTCCCAAACGCGGGACGAGACGATTTTTGTTTCTCACTGCATTACTTTTTGGTTCTTTTTTCCGTCGCTTCAGGTATACGAGGGTGAGAGACTGCGATGCAAAAGCATTCCCTTGTTTCTTCGAGCCTTGCCCCTACCCTTCACCACATCTTTTCCCCTCTTTTTCTACTTCTTTCTTAGCTACGGCGCTTGCTAGGACGTTCGCCCCGTCTGAAAGGTTTGACGGGAAAGTTTGCCGGTCTTCTTTTGCCTCCCGGAGCATTCAACCAGTCCAAGATATCTGAATGCTGCCTTCGGTCTTTTGCATTAAACATGGATAAACGATTTATGGGGCGGGATTCCCTGCGACCTGTAATAAAATTGGAAAGAAGAATAGAATCGAAGAACCAGGACTTAAAGAACGTCTAGCCCGTTAGATTTTGAACTTTATACTTTGTTATCTGCCAAAGAAATATTTTCAGAGAAATCCGCAGATTAATCGTTCCAAGAATTCAACGTAATTGTATTGCGTATGAAGACAGCATCAAAAATTTGATCTAGATACAACAAGAATAGTCCCTTATCGACACTCATTATTTGCTCATACATGCAAATTTATTTCTACCTTTAATACAGATAATTTGTACATAGACGAAGTCTTATCTGGACTATAATTTGAGCTCCGCTGAGGAATATGTTGTCTCCGGAAACTGGAAAGTTGATCAGTTGATCATTTCCACTATCGCTAAAAAATCGACAGCTTGGGAAAATAATACAAGAAGTTATCTTGATGAATCGAAAAACGTCCCTTATCGACGTTCATAATTTGCTGGAATATGCAAATTTATTCCTACTTTCGATGCAGAAGCATTTTTTCTTCGGCACAGTCTCATTCGGACAATTACTTGAGCATTTCTGATCCAAATCTGCGGCAAAGACCTTCTCGTTATTTTCCCCTGCGGACAATTAATCCCCTTCGCACTTAGACATCAACAGTGCCGAGAGTGTTTATACGAAAACCGAAGCGAAGACGAGAGGAGAGCCTCATCTTATCTGCTTTGTCATCGCAAAGGGGCTAATAACTCTTCCTCTTCATCTCTCGTTGGATGTAGCAAAGAGAGGCGTGCACACCGATCATCGCTCATCCGAACGCGCGCGGCGGCGCGGTGTGCCTTGTGCAAATAACCGATTAAACCACCGAACGAACGAGAGGCTGAGGCAACGGAGTGTTTCTCCTGCGTTATATTCCCCCTCAAGGAACGTTCCTCAGGTAATCGAGGCCGTTCTTCTCTCCTCTTTTTACCCCAGACTCGTGAGGCATCCAAACACTGCCAAGAAATCGCGCTCTCTCATCACGAGATCCACCAAGAAACAAAGGGCGGACTGTGTATTAATTTTTTTGACTTATGACGTTATGAATTACGAGGATTCTCAGGAGAGAGAGAGAGAGAGAGAGAGGAAAGAAAACAGGACGAGCGGCTCACCGATTTAATCTAAGAACGACTGCGTCTGCATTGCTGGCTATGCAAAGCGCTTCGATTTCTTCGAGAAGATGATTACTCTCTGCGAAACGTCTGGACATGTAATTTTCAAATAATCCTCAGTAGTGCAATACAGAATAAATCATAAACGTCTTCAGCGTCATTACTCCAGTGGATTTTCACGTTCAACAGTTTCGATCAGTGAAAGAATAAATCGAAATGCAGCGTTCGCTGTCACTGCCTCAAAAAGAAATATTAGTTTGGATTTAAAAAGTCAAACAGTCGATGTTCAGACATGATTCAGATTTATGATGTATGACTCAGGAGCTATCGAAGTGTGAAAATAATAATCCAGAAATCCGGGTAACGATTACATAACGTACCCGGTATATTCGTTGATATAAAAGCTAATGCAGTTTTTAAGTCACTCGTAAAAAAGCGAAGAACGTCTCGCGAGCAATTCCCACTGCGTTCAAGGTAGAAGAATGTGCTCGGATGATGTTCAGTGACTCGTTCGCTCTCACGCTGCGGAATGTAATTAGCGAGGGCGGGCGCGAAGCGATGATAACGGGTCTCCTCGTAAATCCATAAGTTGTGTGCCGTGATTGTCCATCGTCGACTCAGTCGTTCGAGCAGTCGCCGCGCTTTGGTAAAGCTCGTCACCTCTTCATCTCTGTTACTCTTGAGCAGAGCTCTCGGTACTCAGAAGAGTACTTTCTGGCTGTTCTCTTTCGTCTTGAATCTCTCGAAGCCGAAGGGCCTCTTCGACGAACCGGAACGACGGAAGTCTCGCAAGCTTCGTGCCGGTTTTATGTCTTGTGATTTCATCGCCTCTTCTCTTCTTCTCTCATCTCCCTTAATATGTAGTTCAGTTGTTGGCCACCTGCCAGTAATCGCGCTGTCATAATATACAAAAAGAAATTGGATAGACGGAGATCCAAGTATGCCAAACACTAATCATTAGCCAGTTCTTAAAGGGCCCAATCATCCTTGTTTAGCACCTTAATAATTGGTACCTCGAGGACTTAGCGGTCCTCAATCATTGGCATACTTCAAGAAGTTAACACCCGATGTGATTCACAAGCAGTGTGCATCAATAGCCGTACCGTTTAATCTCACCTCTACAATCTTCGTTGGTGTCTCGAATTTTGCGGATGTACAATTTTTGGAGCTGGTGGTTCATTATTATTAGCATAGCCCAATTACTCTCTGGCAGACGTGATCGGCTGCAAGCCACTATATGGTTTCAATAACTATGAGCTTTCGGCGGTCCTCGTTTAACACCTCGAAAATTACGTTAAAGACTTAGGAGTCCCCAATCATTGGCATGCATCCAAAATATAGTGGCCAGTATGAATGACTCGCCATTCGGTATATCAATGACAGCAATCAATACCATTCAATCTGCTCCCAACAATCTTCATCTAGGCTTTCTTTTTTGTTAATGTCCAATCTCATGAGTGTGAAAGTTCATAATTATTGGCATATTTCAATGAATCCAGATGCATATGGATGGATTCTCCAGTCACTATATGAACTTCATGACTATGGCGCCGAGTTGACATGATGTATAATAGAAATTGGATCGATTGAGATCCTTGAAGACACTTACTATTCATTAACTTGTTAGCTTTTCGAATGTTGGCACTTTGAGGACACGTTGCTGGCTGCGATTTAGACTCTATACAGTACACTAATCAAATCACCTTCTTTTAGCAATCCTAATCTGGGCCTTGCTGTTCACTAATGTACAATTTTGGTGGCTGATGTTTCTTGGTTATTGGCATAGTCCAATTAATTTCTGGCGGATATGGATTCACTTGCCAGCCGCTCCATGATCCCCATGACTATGGCTTTTCAGCTTTACACTTTGGTTACTCAGCCTGTAGCTCGGGGCGTATAAGGAGAAGTGACTATCTCCCGTGTCGATCCGTAGTCACGTTCCAGTCTCTACTCTGTGGACGCCTGCGGTTCGCTCACCCTGGCCAGATCAAATTCCCGATCATAAACCGAGAGTTAAAGGGGGAGTAGACCGAGAAGAAGGTTCAGGAGGACATCAGAAGCCGATCCTCATTCGCCATCCACTGCTGTTCCTTGAGTTTCTACGCATTCACAGCCATTCATACTCTTTGTCTTTTCTCCCTTGAACGCGATCGTGAAACCGCGGTAATTGACGCTCGATTTAATCCCTCATCATTGCACTAGCATCCTTCTTCATCTCCCACGAAGAACAAACTTTCGAGTCCTGTAATATTCCTCGAAGAAGTTTTCCAAGTTGAGGACGCCATCATTTCTCAAAGTGCTAAGAGTGCCTAAAGGGTTGAGCGCAGGCTTTTCATACCAGATTTTATAGCTCTTTCCGCATCTGGTCTCCCAGTGAAATCATCGCACATCGCACGAAATTACTTTCCCTACGATTCTCTTATTACTCTCGTCTGGCTCCAATGTTTTTATCATTTTATAATTTAATCATTCCGACACAGGAGGAATCACGCGGAGAACTACCTGAGAAATATTCTTGGTTCAAGTGAGAAAGCTATTCCACAGTAGTCAATTCGATTCTTATATTGTTATTCCTGTTCGGCCAATCCTATCTCGCACATCGTCGGGACCACCTCCACTGTCCACCCGATTGTCCGATAAAATTTGCATGTTGAGTCAGGCCGCTTCTCTGTCGAGTAGACGTGAAGTGAAACTCTCGAGAGTTTGACAACCTCTTCTCCGTTCCCTTTTGACTGCGTCCTCGACATCAACTGCTTTCAGAAAGACGTCCTTCGCTCGTCGAGGAGGCGCACATAAAAAAGGCACTGAACTGGATCGACAGGTGAAAGAGTAAGATGTGACATAACGAAAAAAGTCGAATAGTAGTGTAAAAAAATAGGGCCAGAACTGCACCGGGGCATTTCACATGTTCGGGACATAAACTGTTGGAACGTGTAGATATGAAAATTTCAATCGGCCCAAGCGGTGTTTGCTCGGTGCGCCGTGCAAAGAGATGACCGAGTTGGACAGGGTCTGGTGAAGGAAGCTAAAGGAGGAAGAATGAGAAGGGAAAAGTACCGCCGACGGCGTACAAAAATAGGAACACTGGGGGAAGTTTCGAGCAAAGAGAAAACGGCGAAGTGGCTTCGAACTCTCAAAAAGTAGTATAGAGATACATAGGTATATTCGTGTATGTTACCTACATGGTCTTCCCGTCCCCCTTCTCACTTCTGGCTATCTTTCTTTCACTCTCAGCTCTTTTTATCCACCACCAAGCGAGCTGTACTTCCACGAGGATACACCCAGCCTTCCTTTCGCCACTGAGAGTTTGGTGGAAGCTGCGTAAGTGTTAGTGTGAGCGAGAGGAAGGAGGAACCCTCCTTTCACCCTCAGCTCTTTTTACCTCTGCCTCCAAGTGGAACTATACCTCCATGAGGTTACATCCAGCCTTCCTTTCGACGCTGAGTGTAAGTGTGAGTGTGAGTGAGGGATAAAGGAGCCCCAAGGCAAACTGCATAATTCATGGCTCGGCTACACCGTCCTTCGCTCGGTGCCCCTCTTTGCCTTAGCCACCCTTTCCTCGTTCTTCCTCTTCCTCCACTTTCTCTGGACTCCCTCTGTTGGTCGTCGCCCTCCTCACGCCTGCCTCACACAGCACTCTGTACCTTCTCCTCAACCTCTTTCTTTCCCTGCGACGGTAGCGGCTCAGCCACCACATCGCATGCATTGTACGTCACCGCATACAGGGATAAAGTTGGCCCTCGTGGTGCATCCACCGCACGTGGAGAATGTAGGCGAATATTTTGGCTGAGTTATGGCGAGCGGGAGGTGGTACTACAAGAGAGCCTCGGGGCCCACGGTGTTCAGAGAAGAATGCTGTGGCACGCTCAAGATATATCGCATTTCGTAAGATAGTTTGACGAGAAGCATGTTCCGGGATTCGTGAAATTGTTAAAACTTGCCGCAAGCTTTTTCGGATCGTCGTTTCAAGGTTATTATGAAGAAAATTAGTATTTTATGACTCGTGCTTTTGATTGAAAAATGGTCTCACGTCATGTTTATCATTATTGGATAATTTAGACTGGTATAATTTACCAAGCCAAATAAGGAAATAAAAGTCCGCATCCGTTTAATTATACGTGGGGGGTGATACTTCAAGAGGGCCCCGGGGCCCACGGTGTTTGGAGAAGGATGCTGTGGCCCGCTCAAGATATATCGTATCTTCTAAGATAGTTTGACGATAAGCAGGTTCCAGGATTTACGAAATTGTTAAAAATCGCCGCAAACCGTCTTGTATCTTCGTTTCAAGGTTACTTGAGACGAAATTAGTACTTGAAAACTCACATAATAAGTATGAAATGATCAGCACGTCATAATTATTATTATTGATCAAAATATAAATTTAGAATGGTACGATTTAACGAGCAAAACAAGGGAATAAAAATCCATAACCTCTCAATTCTAGACCATACGGCTAGTCGTATGCAAACAGCAAAAACCACGCCTCCTGATATTCGACTGGGCGAAATAACCAGCACGCTTACTATGGCCTATACCGGTTTAACGTAAGCTGTATCTCTGCGGAATATAACGAAAGACGCGAACGACGACTACGACGACGACGATGTGGAAGGCGACGCAGTGCCATCTCGGGTTCCCATCGCTTTAAAGATAAACATCGGCAAAGCCAGGTAGCACGGTAGTCAAAGGGACTCTGGTAATTAGCCGGGCGGGTCTCTTCTTTCTCTGGGCGAGCTATCGTTCCAGCGAGGGAGTGCACAAGGAAAGCCTTTGGAGAGACGCACCATGAAGGCACAGTGCAGAAGCAACTGCATCGTGCTGCTCGCTGCAGCCCTTCCTCTTTTATCCTCCACATCCTTTCCTCTCCTTTCGCTCCGTCTCTCCCTTGGTGGCCGATAAAATCGGCGATTATCTCTCCGTGGGCTTTTTCTCATCCTCATAGAAATTCTGCCTCCACTCTTTGCTCTCCTGCGACGCTTTAACCGTGATATTTCACCAAGAATAAAGTCTCTTCGCTGCTACTGCTTCTGCTTTTCTCTACAACAGCAGCAGCAATAGTAGCAGTAGCTTCACCAATCTCGTCCACTATCTTAATCTAGAACTGTAAAGTGAATTCCTCTTTTCTTGCCATAAGGGTAGAGAGACTGAGCTATCATCTCAGAAGTTTATTATACGCACGTTGGCAAACAGCATTTCCGGCTGCAAAATTATGACATCGTGCATGATAAAAAAATGGAGGGAATAGAAATAAAATGAAACGACATGGAGGAGAACTGTTTGGCCAACAGGTGCGTTTGCTTCTGGAATCCCAAATTCACGTACGAAAGTCTGACTCTGGCGTCAGTCCAACTGAAAACGTTCAGCGAAACGAGAGACTGGTAAAGCACGAACATCAAGAGAAAAGCTCCATCCCGTTTTCCCATTCCATAAACTGTTGTCGACGGTACCACGTGACCCCGTCAGACATCTCGTAATTATTAGTTTGCAGGGTGATTAAAGCCGTGCAAAATTACGAGAAAGGTGTCAAGCAAGTGGCAACTATACGACGTACGCACGAACGCTCCACTCACGATGAAATCGTCGAGAGATCAAGTTATGCACTGCAGGCAAAATGTGAAACTAACGTGTGTGGCTTCTCGACGCTTGTCTGAAAACTCGTCCGCCGACTTTTAATTTGCGAGGTCTACCTCGTTCGCTTATTCTTCCTTGATGTTGTCTACATGACGTACGTCGTGAAAAAAAATTCACATGAGATTCCCAAGATTAAGGTTTCATTTATTAGCGGACATTTTCATTTTACTAATAAATTTAAAAAAATTCTATATGAATATTCCGCGAGTTAACGAAACCTATTGACTTCAATAAAAATAATTAAATGAATAAATTTCATATGCCATTTGTACTGGATATTAATTAATTTCGACCATTCAATTGTTATCGTAACTATTTTCAGCTAATTAAACTAATCAATCCTTTCATACATACAATTTATAAGTCATGCTGGAGAATTGAGACTGTATTGGAACTGAAGAGTCAACGGTAATTGGGCATCCGTAAATACGACCTGTTTCTTCGACAGAATCGTTGCTGCCAGAGACTAAATTCTAGGAACATCACCCACGGCGTTGTCCCTATCACTAGAACTCGTCTCGTTGACTCGCCATTCGTTGAGAGCCACAGTCAGAGACCAAGAAATAATGCTGCGCCGAGCTCGCATCATGATCTCGTGCATATCGCAGCGTGTGTACGAAGCGAGAGACAGGGACCCGAAACGTGCAACACGGTCGAAAAGTCTTTGCGCGAATCTCTGCCTCTTTTTTCTCACTCTCACGGGTTCGCGACCTCAGGCCAGCACGTATTGCAGCTCTCGTTGATGTTTCCCACTCTTTCCAAAGTCGATTCGCAGAAAGCCATCAAAGCATGAGTGAGCAACAATACACAATCTCGAGTTGTTGATTTCGCGACCAAGTTTACGATCGAAAGTCCCCTGTCCTCGACAACGACATCTTCTCCTGTAGTGCCAGTAATCCGCTATTGTGACTATACGTACAACTTAAGCCCAGACGCATAATTTGTAAATACACTTATCGAGAGAAGCAAGAATAATAACTTAGCCATAATTGCAAATTTATACTCAACAGCATACTAATTTTTTAAGTCCTCAGTAGTCACAAAAAGTTTTCGTTAATTGGTCGAAAAGTGAAGAGCTAAATATGATTATCGTTTTTCCCTCGTAGTTCGCTTCGTCCTATGTCTTCTCGTCTCGCTACGTCCCTCCCTTTGCTTAATTTCTCCTTCGTTGTCGTTCCCCAGTTTATTTCTATTTTTCCCTGCAGGGAGCGTAACCCCCTCTTTACGACGGACATCCAACATCGAACGCAGAAAAGTGGCGGCCAGGCAAGATCGAAAGAAAAAGAGCTGGAAAAAAGGAAAAAAGCAAAACAAAACGAAAAGTGAGGCCATAGGGCTGCATGGTCTCGTCGTTGATTTTCAGTCCCATCAGTGGCATGGGCCCTTCGTCCATTCCTACATGGTTCGAGAGCTGCTGCTTCGAGCACTCTCCATCTCTCTTTTCCCTTTTCTCTTTCACTTCCACTCTTTCTTTTCCGTTCTATACAGCCACTATATACTGCCGTGCGCGCGCGTCCGATCCTAATCTCGATAATGACGCGTAATGGCTGCTAGCGTGAATGTACCTCTTTGTCCGTCGCTCCTGTTACTTGGACACGAGCTGAACGAGGCAAGCGTCCAGTCTACCATCCAGAGCCAGTTCGCTCGTATATACCTATCCATCCCGTGCCTTCGGCTCGCCTCGAACTGCGCCATTTCACCCGTCGAAAAATACGGCGAAGCCGAAATGCGAGTCTTCACTCCCCCGCCTTGTCCGTTCACCCTTTTTCTCACTGCAACGAAAGCACCTTCCTGTCCTGTATCCCTACATGCCCTACACGTATATATCTATACTTTCTTCAATACCCCTTTTGGTTCTACTCGTTTCTTTTCTCGAGAATTCACGATACCTAGAGAGCCAACTGGGAACAGAAAAAGAAAAGAGGAAATAATGAAGCGGCGAACCGCCCATCCTCCTGTGCCTCCACTATTTTTTTGCAACCATTGTTTTTGCCAACGAGAGTCAGCGCGTACGAACGACGGAGATGCAGGTTTTCTGGGGAAAAGGCCGTAGGCGGACACGCACAGCTTAGCAACAGCTTCAAGATTAAGAACTGTGCTCACTGTTCCGGTTTACAACAGAACTTGAGACTTATTGGTGCAACTTTTCTGTTTGCCTTGTTTCTTCTACAGCGCAGATGTAATGGAAAGATTTTTGAAAAATGTGACGGATCAAATGTAGATTATATTTGGGGAGCCGACTGACTGTGACTGATATCATCTTGATTAAGTCCGTCTCACTTACAATAGTGACACAAACCTTTAATCATAACGGAAGACTTGCATCCAGTTTCTAAAATAAGTTTCTGTACTTACGTAGTTAAGTTTCGCTAAAAGTACTTGATCCGATTAACCTTCTCCGTCTTCCAGTACTTAAGTTCCATTGGCGAAGGTTTTTCCGATTCACAGCTTAGTCACAAAACAAAGATTCTTCAAAACTAGACAATTGAAATGTGGTTTCTATTTCGAATTCGACTCAATGTTTGATGGAGACAATATTCACAAGGTCCATCTCATGTATAAGTCTTAAACCATGACAAAAAACTTGCATTAATATTAGCGAAACCAAACTATGACTCAGAATACAGTTCCTAAATTCGGCTCTTCATCTCCATATTTTAGGCTTACCCAGAGTGACTTGGTGTTCGAGAGTTAAGCCGTCAATGTGAAAACATTTTTAAATTATTATCTTTTTCTTTGATGTGCCTTTTTCCCCCTCATATTTCGGACATTCTCATTGTATTTCATTTTGCTTAATATTTCTTTTGCAGAAGCTGTTATGAGTGCCCGATGACCAGCGGTCCGAGGACTACCACCAACACCAGGATTTTAACCACCGGGAGGTTCCCAAGTATTGCTGGCACGATAATGGACTACCCGCGGACGTGCCGCCTCGTTCTCTACCTGCTGATTCTTCTCAGCACCCGCGGCGGACGGGCCATAGACATATGTAAGTATCGTCTGACGTGAAACACCACGTTGCGATTGATTTATGCTACCGAGGAGAACGCTACGTTTCTCGCGCTGGTTATATTACTAAGCCAGTCAGCCAGCCATTCGCTTTCACGTCTTCTCTTCTCCTTCCCGCAGCGAAACATAAGTTGTGGTAAACGTTTCGCGCGTTCCAAGATAATACACTCGAGTATTATATATGCAAGATGAGTTATGTCCATTTCTCGCCCTTTAATTCGATCAAGCGCGTGTTCACTTCCCCCCTCGGGTCAAATTGCTACTTCTATTATACAAAATATAGCGTACATCCAGAGACATGGGTACGATGAGTTTAATTGAATCAATTATTAGTTGTATTTAGAATGAATAAAGTGTATTTAAATCAAATAGAGTGTATTTGGATCAGGTGAAATGTTATTCAGATCAAATAAGGTCTATTCCGGTCGAATGAAATTCTAGTAGGGTAACAAATAATTTATTTAATTGCCGGCCCAAAAGGATTTTATTCAACCGAAATAAACTCTTAGCTAAATCAAATTTTATTTGCTGGATAAAGACTCTCATCTTAATAAAAGTTTATCTATATCAGATGGAACGCGTAATTGATTCAAATGAGCTTGTCAAACCGATTCTCTGGTACATCGAAAGCTCTTAACCTAATTGATTGCTATTTCCGATTACGTTCTGCCCAACTGAAAATCTTGCTCATCTTGTTTCCAAAAATAAAGACAGCAAATCAATTAGAGGATCCCATTTCAAATAACCACTCCGACAAAAACACAATCTTGATTAAAGATAACTCTTGAGATAAATCAACTTGGACACAGTTGCAAAGATTCCTATTCCCCAACAAGAACAAAAGATCAGATTAAACGTCAGCTTATCGAATCAACAAAGAAAAAAAAACTCCCTACCACAAAATAAAAAATATACTCTGTAAGACAAGAAAAATTATCTGAATTGTTACAATTAATTTAATGCCGTAACTACTTTGAAACTTTTCAATTCTCATTTTTTACGTTGTGTAAAGGTGCTATTTTTCACGTTTGTAGATTTCCAGGGTTATAGAAACTTACTGTACTCTCAGCTGTCTACTTAATCACAGTAGAGTACCTAAGTAGCATAACTCATATTCGTGACATATTATTGATACTGTGTTTTCAAAAGTGAGTAACAGAGTCGTCACTAAGGGCTGTGATTGCCATATCAGCGCTGTCAAGACGGCCATCTTACATCATTTTAATACATATGAACGTGTTGCCAGCCCATTCTCTCACGCTTATATTCACCGAAAATTGAAAGTAGTCCATACAATTTATTGAAGAAGACACATGAACCGCTACGCAGACCCTGTGTAACAAGTTCTGTTAAGCCATCTTTGACAGTCTTAAAGAACATTGTACTAATAGAGATAGGCATATGTTTGCGCCATGAAAGTGAAACACATACTCCCGTCGTTTTGCCCCACGGCAGCCGGAAGTAAAATATCATTTGCTGCGAATCGCAGTTGAACCAAATACTATTCTCATTGATGCACAATTGAAAGTATTCTTGATTCAAGAATAAATAAAAAACTAAGTTTCTTGGCCACGATGGCCGAACGAAAAAAAAGGTTGATGCCAAATGGCCCGAATCGTACCTAAGACTCATGAATATACTGTTCGCCCGCTGAAATGTATATACACAAATGGTATTGCTGTACATCGGGCCGAGTTTCTCGTCGATACAGCCCTACCCTGCTCTTCCGTTGCAACAAGAAAATCGGGGGGAGAACGCCAGGGCCATAGCAGAAAGAAAGAGCCGAGCCGACGATATATACCGATGTGTTTGCATGCATCGGGAGCTATAATTCTGGCTTCGCTGCTGGTGGATCTCTCGATAAAAACCAGGGAACGCATCCTGTGTCTGTGTGTATACACTATATAACTCGGCTGATGCTGCTTTGCCTCTTACTTGGAGGGCACAATATAGGTACCTCATTCCAGCAAAGGATAGCAAAGGATAGGTATCTTGCTCGCTTGTACATTAGCCAACTCGACCCCTCGTTGTAACGGGTTTCTGCTCGGTTTGGTTTCCAACCGATCGAACATCGCCGGCTGAGAAACATCCTCTCACCCTCTTCGCCCTCCCCCTTCCCGGGTTTATCAGGTAAACAGATAGCGGAACATTCATAAAGTAGCCACAAGCAAGACATGAAATATCCGGCATAGGAAAACGAACTACATTATTACAACCTACCTCGAATTCATTATTTATTCAAGCTAATTAAGGAGCGGCTAATATGAGTTTTGCATTTCTGAACATGGTACAAAGGCTGCTCGGCTGTTATTCTCGTTAAGTTGTTGTTGACTATCTAATCCATGTGCAGATTATACCTGCATTTGAACATATCTAAAATTTATGCCTATGTTGTATTCTAAAGACTGATCATATTTAAAATTTTAATGTTTGGATTTATTGACGAACTAAAAACTATATGAATGTGTGATGTATATAAAAATTTAACATTTTTATAATGAATAAGGAATATTAAATGTGAATAATTTAAAAAGTTGTTGTTGAAAAAGATGTTGAAAATTGTTTGTATATAACAACACAAAATTTAACATTTTTATATGCATGATTATTTTTAAAAAAGCACTTTGATATCTAATTTTCCTTATTCACTTTTTAGAATGTCGGTATTTTTTTTATGTAATGGATTTAAATGGACATTTTAACTTTCGTCCTTCCCACAGTCGTAACCAATCTTTATCAAAATTTTGAGTAAGCCCGATATAAATATCTGTATACCGTACACGACATATTGAATTCGAAGTGAAACAATCGTTCGACTTGTACCGAATATCCCAAACGATAATTAATAACGAACAGACATATAATCGAGAATAGTACGAGTGAATATTCCGCGGTAACGTGGGACCGCAGCCGCAGCCAATGCAAATTCGTCAGCGAAATTGTTGGTGACGTTGAGAGTACATATCCTCCACACGAGTGTTGCTATATAATGCGTGTGCGAAACGTCGATTTCGAGATTTTGCTATTCTCATTCCATGAACACAGTAATTGGCCCCTAAATCCAACGATAATTGCACAGCAAACGGCATAGTCCTATCTCTCTTTATGCATCCCGAGACATAATTTATTAGTTTTCATTAATATTAGAAAATAGAGTATTAAAATACTGTTCATTTGACGGTCAAAGACATTTGTTAGGTTTCGGCTATGAGCGTTAATTGAAAACTGAATTATTTCGGTTCTAATAAGTTGAGACAATCGATTTTGAAACCAAATAAACGATAATCAGAGTCGATAACCGACTTAAATATCGCTTTTAATTGAATATTCATGATACTTAAATCGAATATATCGGTAGTGTACACAAACTAGTCGGTAAATGCGTGATGCTAAAAAATTGGCATTAAATAAAAATATATGTAATAATTTAAAATAAAATACTCGGCTCCCGGACAAATAAGGAAATGTACTCATTTCTATTAAGTTTCATTAAAATCTAATTATAACCATTGGTCACCAATCACTGTGCTATTAATGAAAAACCGCCTAAATTCTGGCCATAGCGATATATACATAGCATACTAGATGCGTGATGCTAAAACATAGGCATAAAATGAAAATATATATAACAATTCAAAATAAAATACTCCCTGACTGAAAAATCCGCCTCCATTCAAATTGAAAATCTAGAACCACTCTGTACACAACCGAACCAAATCCGTACTCATAAACCGAAATACCCGGAACATACCACACATCGCCAATTATGACTAATAAAGGGAAATAACTAGAAGAAAAAAACAAAGAAAAACCAAGAAAAGGAGTAACCCATACTTGCCCTATTTCTAAGTTAAAAAAATAACAGAATCAAATTATATGTCAAACCAAGGGCTAAAGGACCACAGTCGATGGCCTATTGGTAATTGAAAATTTAAAAAAATAAAAATAAAAATTATGTATGAAACTTATACATAAAACTGCAACACGTTTGTATTGTCAATAAATACTATTACTCTACTACTAAAATACTCGGCTCCTGGACAAATAAGAAAATATTTTTATTTCAATTAAGTTTCATTGAAATCTAATAAATCTATTCTTTGGGTACGTGGATTCACCGCGAAAACTGATGATAACGATTTGTGGCCAATCACTATACAATTAACGAAAAACGGCCTGAATTCTGGCCATAACGATATATAAATAGCATACTTAAGAGTTGGAGAACACGGAGACGTGGTGGGTCCCCTGCGGTGGGCTGCACTTGTACATTGGGCCAGAAACCACGAGACCCGAGCTCGAAACGAACGTACGTACGTGCGTTGGTGAATTCGCGGTCGTGTAAGGGGGTGCCGAACGGCGTCGGCGGGCGCCAGTGCAATGCAGCATTCAGAGATAGAGAATGAGAGGGAGCGGAAAGGACGGAACAACGCGCAAGGACAAGGAAGGGCACATGCAGTTAAAGCGCGCATAAATTGCAATGTTAATGTTGCCGGTGATACATAAACATGTTGTATACGCTGGTCGGATTGCGGTCTGCCGATGGCCAGGCGCGTGCTTCTGCTCCGTTCCAGCTTTGCCACTACAGTTTGCTCTCGCGTGCAAAACCAAATTCACGCACAATAATAGCAGACACATTGGTATCATATTGCTCGGTACGCAGGCTTGCGCATATGTCGACAAAAAAAGGATATCGTCTACGGGGAAATAATTTCATTGTTTTCGGTGCGGAGAACTGCAGTTATGGTATGGAATAATTTTTTATTCATGTCATATTCATGCTACATATTATTATTGTTAGTATCTGACGCTTGGCTATCTGCGTAAAAAAAATTTTGGACCTTTCGACTTATATAATTGAAACAAAAAATATTCAGCTTACGGCGTAAGCCAACTACAACTTTTACGTATAATCGGGAATTACTGACCACCAAGATTATTATTAAAATAATGTTTATTTTTGGTTATGTGGTTAATGTTTATTTTTTCACCGGTCGAAATTTATTTGATCTGCTATTAGAGGTAGAGAACTTATAAAATGACCATGGCAATAGACACATACTCTTGGCTTACCTACTCACATATATTTTCGTGTTATTCACAAGAGCCGAGTGCACGCGTATGCTCGAAAGTGTGGGAGTAACGGGTTAAGGCACTTGACTTGGTCGTGCGAATGAAATGCATGAGAGTCGGGAGAACGATGACGATGAGCTGCACCGCATAAAGCGAAGTTTAAATCTACCGTGTACGGGCGAACGATCATTGCGTAAAGGCCCGTGTGCCATATTCGCACGTTCGCGCTCGCCCGAGCGAGTCGAACGAGGTGGGAGAATCACTTCGGGCCAGAGCACATTTTTCATCGTTTCTAAACTCTCATTTTTTTCTCTGCTGTCATACCAAAAGGCGTTGAGTTCCGCTTCAGTGTTTACTTTTAATATTATACGAATGCATGTAAAATTTCGGCACATTTCGTCAATCTTCTTTCATTACTATGGTGATAATCATTAAGAGCCTGGAAAGTAGAACCCTGCAAATAGCTTCCTCATTAGTTTTCGCTTTCTACAAAGCTACCTCTATGAGGGAGTATGTTGATCAATTTTGGCTTCCTCATAGAGGAAGCTTTGTAAAAAGCGAAAAATAATGAGGAAGCAATTTGCAAGGTTCTACCTTGCAGGCTTTTTTTTATACTCGGGAGACATTTTTATAAAAATTCAAAGTGAGGTAAAACCGCTCGACCGATTTGTGTAAACTTGTTACTCGAAAATTAGTTAATGATAGTCCATATGTAAACTAAATTGGTCCATATCTAAACTAAGATGGTCGTCTAAGTGTGAAGAAAATTTAAGATAAGTCTCTGGAAAATTTCGATAATTTCTTTTTTCGTGAAAGCTTTTTTTTTTGTTTACCAGAATCGAAATTTTCTGACACGTCAACAGTTAATTAGACCCAAATCTTAATTGGAAATCACTAATTGTGAAATCATATCGGCAATCGCAGCCGGATATATCAAAATTTGCATGAGTTAGTATTTGCAGACATTTTTCGAAAAATTAAAATGGTAATGAAATCAGAACGTTTCGACAGATTCTCCCGAACTTTGGTACACATAATGTTTTACGGGTAATCCATTTATATACAAAATGTCAGCCCGGTGCCTGTTTAATTGCGTAAGTTATAGCGTTACAACGATTTTTTCAAAAATTTTAAAATGCTGTAAAAAAAACAAATTTTCAACTAATTCGCGTCAAATAAGTATAATAAGTATAAAAAGTTTTAAGTATTCTGACATAAAAATCTCGAAAAAAAATTTTTCACGAAAACAAAGCTTCCTCTATGAGAAAGCAAAAAATAAAATAAAATGTGAAATAAGTTCATATTACGCCTACAAAAATGCGATTATTATTTGAAGTATTAAAAATATAAAAAACTAATATCGTCGGATTTTAAAACTAATTATACATTCAGAACTTTTTTTAACATGAATTTTCGTATTTTCGATATTAAAAAATTTCAATGTTAATTTATTTAATGACACAAAGAAAATAATTATTCTAAGGCCTATGTGTCGAGTTCACTCTGCTGCTTAACGTCTCAACTCTACCTCCATTTACCTCACCACATCTGTAGTGGCCTCACACAACATGCTGTGTCCGAGAGCGCACTGCGTCTCCAGTAGTAACAGCAGCGTTGAACGGCCCACTCAACCAAGCGATTGTAGTAGTAATAGTAGGTGGTAGGCTTTACGCGTGTGTAAACGCGACCGGTAGCAGCCGCATGTCGACCACGTTATAGTGCATTCACGCCGCTTTCGCACGTACACGTGTACAGGCCTTTCACACACGTACACAAATGCTGCAACTATATGCCTACGGAACTGCACGACCATTGGACGAGTATATTCTTGTACAATAGTATGTTCATGGTGCATATGTACGCTGATGCGTATGCCCGGTAGTACGTGCGTATGAGCGCAAGGATTACACTATGCTCACAGTACGAATGGACAGGAACTAGGTACATTCGTGCGTACGTGCTGTATACGTACACGCTTATGCTAGAATACGCACGTACAATGTATGTGCACGGATCCTTGTACATATGACTATGTGTGCTGTACAGATATAGAGGTAGCTTCTAACAGCCAAGCTTAGAACCAGTCCGTCGCTGTGTACGACATGAGTTTACATTCGTTGTTGTGTTCCACAGTGACGCAGATGGCTTTATATGGATGTCCGACGAAAATATACAGTGATTGGCTATCTGGAAAAATAAAAATCGTTAGAAGATAATCTAATACCATTTTATCATGTACATTAGCTTTCCTAAAAAAAAAGATGTTCGGCGCGGTAAAAGGACGGTTGCTGTGGCAACCGTAACGCGAGGTGAATGGTCATATAGTTATTTTTTAAGTGAATGTACGTCACGAGCTTACATCCGTTGTCATAATCTGCAGACTGAAAAAAATAACATTGATTAAAAAATAATTATCTCGCGGGATGCAAAAAATTGGCATTCCACAATCGGTGTTGTCGACTTAATTTTATTTGTAATTACCTACAATTTAAAATAACTCTGAAACATGCAGAACAATATTGTTGTGCATATTTAATATGCACTTTAATGCATTTAATAATATATATTATTGTTTCAAGGTTGAATAGATTCGAAGAATAAGAAGGAAAGTTAACTGAAAAACACTTATTTTTTACTGCAGATGCAGAGGCAAAGGCTCAATATAGACGTCAAATAAAATGCTCTGAAGATTAGCCACCTTAGCAGAATAATTTTGTCGAGTATACAGGGAGGACACGGTGAAACTAGACAGCGCAAATGCGCTTGCGCGTCAAACCGACGGTTCCCACTCTATGCGTGCAGACCGAGTAGTAAATAAACCTTGGTTTCTGGCGTCTGCCCTACCAGCTCAGGTAACGTCCCTTGCCCCTACCACTACCCTTACTGGCCCATTCCGATGGCGCGTGGGGACACAGTCGCCCCTCGGATGAGACGCACTGGCGGCCGTAGGCAGTAGCCAATCAGGCTTCCTAAATTCTCACGGAGCCGCATTGGACTGTCTAGTTTCACCGTGTCCTCCCTGTATTTGCTTTCTTGTCTCAAAATCAATATATTTATACGTTCGGAAAAATTACGTTTATCCTGGCAACTATAAACTGATGGCAAAGGCATCCCAGTCATGATCCACGAGCAAGTGATTGTCTGTGCTTTGACAGTCAAATCATCTCTGTAGATTACTGGTACATGACCAGTGACTCTGATATGGACCTTAATAATTTTTAATCCTAGCCAATATAGTTATAATTATAGATCCCAGACTTTGAATCGAGAGTACGACACAAGCTGACATTTTTGGTCGCATTGCTTTATATCGTAGGTATTGGATTTAAACTTATAGTGATTGGTCATCTTATAAGATTGGTCTTGTTATAACAAACGAGATCACCGGACGCTGGCCAACCACTGTGCAGCTTTGACATGTACGTATTTGCTTGCGTGCCTGCGCAAGTGTAATACGTCAATACATTTGGGACAATTTACATGGATATGCCATGAATGCGTGCGCGTGAATTCAATAGTCCATTGGTATATTACGCCGTTCACTACCGCGACAAACTCGCCAGTTTGCCTTCTCTTGCTATCTCGCTCTTACGCGCTAAAATCAAAGCTGCTTCGCGGTCGCACTCGCGTTATGAAATTGTCACCCACCACCACCCCGTTGTACACTGTACGCTGCCCTCCTTGCTTTCTCTGTTCCTCGTCCCGCTGCCGCAGCCAAACCACTTTCCAATTACGTGGCCACCATTAGGCCCCCGCCAACCACCGAAATGATCGTTTCATCCCTCGGGTATGCCAGACATCGAAGGTATTAACATAACAAGGCAACCCTGGGACGATAAACAGACTGGCCGTTTTGACGTGGACGTATATGCCGTGCATACAGTAGGTGGATGTGGGAGTCGAGACATTAAGCACAGGAAATTGACGGGTGTTGTTGATTTTAATTTTCCATTAAAATAGCACAAAAGCCAGAATTGACTTATGCTTGGGCCAAATCGTGTGAAATTTTGACTAATGAAATTCCTGATGTAAATATGACACTTAAGCTATGTATCAATGAATGAATGGTAAATAAATGTGAAATACAACACAGCGTCAGATGCGGCCATGTTTTCCCTATGTTCTGAAATAGCCACTTACTCTAACAGAAGTTACGAAATCACAAATATTGTTTCCCTTCGAATTCAAATAGGTGAATGCAATAACAATGTGTTATCGATAATTCAATAAAATGTTTCACCATTTATCCAGAATCTTATGAAAACAAAAAATTACCCTTTATGATCGTCTATTCCGCGACTACGGGAAACTTTTAACCCTCGAAAACTCAAAGTACCGCAGAGTTTATACCAACATCCCACTCGAGACAGTAACAACGTTATATCATCCGCAGAGACGAGAAGTCTCCTCCGCTCTCGTCTAGTCACGGGATTCCCGCTGCATCAAAGGATGCGAAGATCTCTCTGTGCAAGGCTTTATAACAACGATGACGAGAGGACGACGTTGCGCCACTCGTCACTGTCATCCCCGTCAAACTCCACGCTTTGGAAGGCACGCCTTGTGGAGGCGGTCGCTCGCAATAATCTTTCGGAAGAACGACGCTCCTCTTTCTAAGATAGAAAATCGCGCTTCCGCGATCCACAGAATCTTGCAACTCTCCAGCAGAAAGTAACCTGTCAATTTGGATACTCTTGATACTCATTGTTTCCTGACGTTTTCTTGAGTCTGGCCTCTTCAGAAGTCACTGCACATTGTCGTTATACGTAGTCTGCCTAGACGATGGTGGAATAAACCGTCCACAATACAATTTATCTCGGTGGAAACTTCGACGTTGACAACATTCTTATTCGCATCCTTGTCTTATTCGATGCTTCTGAATGGACAAATTGCGCCGATGATTACTCCCAATAATCCTTCGAAGACTTTTGTTTATATTGAGACTAGAAAATAACGCGCCCTAATTAAAAAAAGTCGTTCCTCCAACAAAACTCTGGTTGTCAATTTGGATCGTGCTGTTCCTGATTGTCCCTTTCTCGAACATCGTTCTTCAACGTTTTGAGACTCGTCTTTTCAGAAGCCAGTGCACATTGGCGCTGTATGTGGATTGCCTAGACGCTAAGAAAACAAACCTGCAATACAATCTACCGGGGCAGAGGCCTCGACGTTGACGACGACGACGTTCTCGTTCACGTCCTTGTCACGAAAGGGTTGAAGAACCCTCGCCGTCGCTCACGCAACTCGAGACGGTGATTTCGAGCCACGGAAAAGGGGCAAAACCCAGGCTTGAAGCGAAAGGGATAGAAGCAAGACTGGGAACAGTGAGAATGAGAAGGAAGGGATAAGTGCGTGGTAGGTCGAAGAAGGGGCGTAAAAGTAGTACTTCCGCTTTGCCAGTCGTCCTGGCGCCACAGGATTACACGCATGTGTCTGGTTCCCTATGACGTTGGTAACATTCTGCCCTTTTGAGTACTGAGACTCAAAGTGCAAGCATTTACAGAGGTTGCAATTCTCAACTACTTAACATCAAAGATAAGCTCAAGTTCTGGCTCCCTATACGCTTAAGTAATGATAAAACAGAAGTAGATACTAATGCTACTGATTGAGTGTCCTTGCAGAAAATTGTTTAGGACTGTGAACTGTATTTTGGAAATTTCTAAGATGTTCACACAATCATACATTCGTTATAACCTTTGGTCTCCTCCAGAAGACTCATCATCGTAGATTCGGTTCTTTTGATAGAAGCTGTTAACGTTTGCCCTTCTCAAGAAAAAACGGAAATTAGTTCACCCTTGACAATGGAAGGGACAGAGTTGGCTAGCTAATTTCGACGTCGCGACAGGGTTTGTTTGGTGCTGGTCCTCTAGCTGTGTTTCCCCGTCCTTTACTGTCGCATCCACACAAGCGCATCCAAGCTTTCAGGTTGAAAGGTGACGACTGAAACGAGGCTTTTGGTGTGGCTATTTCGCCGGTCCTTTCACTGAAGCGAGAGGGAGGATCGTCGGGGTAGCCACAGCAAGCTGTAATTAAAGTCGTATGCGTTGGATACAGTGACGGTTTTTTGAAAGCAGTTTGAGCCACGGTTTTATCTGGTCGTCGAGGTTTTTGCATAGTATATGACTCCAGCCAGGATAAAAAGGCCTTGAAATGGAAATCGAGGAAAGATTTTTGTGCTTTGATGAGAAAAAAGGACGGAATACAGAAACATTTTTGGAAAGTTCAGCGCTGCCAATGATAACAGTGGTGAACGTTGTGGAATCAGTTGCGTATAGATTTTCTGGTTGAGTCAAGCTTTCGCGGTAATCTTATCCGCGTTTCCTAATCACTGCTTGCTCGTTCGATTAATTAGAAGGAAAAGGAGCTGAAGGGAAGGGAATCTGGTGAAGGCTGCGGGATATCAATTAACTGAAAAGATTTTATGCTTTGGAACAGGGAATTAAGGGAAAGGTGGCAAGCCTTACGCTAGGCTTTAGGTAGAACTCACGTGAATAATATTTCGGGGGTTCATTCCAGCAGACAAGCTTAATCCCTGGAGAGTGAGTCATGATTTATGCTTTAATATCGCGCCGGTGCTGCGTAATAAGGTACCGGCGCTGCTGCTTCTACTGGTGCCATGCTTAAGATGTTTTTCGCGCTTATACGTGGCTTTCGGCCGCTGAAGAACCGAGTGAGACTGACTAAGGCGTGAATGCGATGGAAAGCGAGAGCCAGGGCAGTAATTAATTTACATTCACGCGCCGCCCGTACGCGAAAAGCGGCTGGGCGGAAAGGGAAATGAACGCAAACGCTTGGTACAGAACTGCGAGAACCAGGAGCCGGTTAACACGATCTGGTGTACCGCAAGAGAACAGCACCGAAAGCAGAGCACGAACCACTAACACCGCTAACAGCAACATTGCTTTCGCTCACTGTCCCTCTCTCTCTCTCTCTCTCTGCAGACTATGCTTTAACCAACGAGCGCAGTCATTAATAGTAATCACGGGGCAACAAAGACTTGGGTCTGGTTTTCGCTGCTGAGGATACAGATTTGATCTACCGAGTGGAAATTCTTTTGCGCAACGCGCCTGTCCAGCAAATTTTCACTCCCCCATTGATGCTATTCCTGGGGGAAACTTAACCGACATAAAATTTCTCTCAATTTACGCGACGTTTCATTTTTTATTTCATGCTACATTTGATACATCGCAAAAATTCCAAGGAAAAACGTTCCCTGGAGATGTATGAAATACAAACAGGCTTAAATTATGCAGAAAGATAGGCTGAGCTTCCGGCTCACTAACATATATCGAACAGTCTAAGGTTGTGGAAAAAGTAATAGAATAAAGCGTTTGCAAGATTATTCTGCACATAGCTCCGTTAAATATTCGCTTGAAATAAGAAAATTTCATTTGACGTGTACGCCCTTCATTTTTACCGTATTCAATTTGTTATGGGACTTAAACTAACGGAATCAAAAGTTGTGACGTAACATTAAGTTTCTTCGGGATAGCGTGAATTGTAATTGAAATAACGAAATAATTTTAAAACTAATGGAAGAAAAATTTCCATAAATCGAGAAGGTCAACGAGGTCCCGCTACTTGAGCAGTGTTCGAAAACACGTAAAATGAAGGAAATGAAGACGGAATTTAATATATATATATGAGCTTGTAAAACAGTGCCACGAATTATCGAACTTTGTTCATCCGTGGAGGTTTCACCGTCCCATCGCCAATTTCACCGCAAACTCGTGAAATCCCCGCGAATTATCGACTTTGAGAGTTTTCGTGGAGAATGAGAGAAAAATCGCGCCAGCGAGACGGAGAGAAAAGGAAGATTGAAACCGGTAGGAAGTAGTTGCACGCGAGAGCAGGTATTCCCAGAAGAGCCTTAATCGCGATTCGAAGAGCGTCGGAGAAGTTTAAATCCCAGCAACTAACTGCAGCAGAGTCGTCGATGCGAGGAAACTGCGATTTTTCTTCGCAGCGGGTTTTCCTAGTAGGAAAAGGGTGCCATAGTCATGCCTCCATAATTTTCAACGGTCATGTGCTCTCGTCACGGACACTTCACAACCAGAAACGAAGCACATTCCCACTTCGGATTTCCTTGAGTCGATTCTCGTCCGTCCGGAAAAAGAGCGAATACCGCTTATCAATTCGACAGTGACGAGCCGACGAGTTACCACCCTTTTCCTGGAAATGGGATTTGATCGGAGAAAACGAGATAGAGCTGGCATATATTCGAGGCATTCAATTTCCCATTCTGTGGTAGTGCATGATCAAGAGTCATTGATACCTAGCGGTGATTGGCCACCCAGAACCGAACCATATACCATTAGACATATAAGACAGAAAGAGACGGTCATATGCCAACGAGTAAGAATTTGCTTGGCGTTCACATGGCCAATCGCTGGGTCACTTCCCATTGCTGCCTACTAGACACCATGTCAGCCATTCGAAGAGCAGCGCCCTTCCGTTCAGCCCTGTCGCTTCCTAGAGTTATGTTAGTGGAATGAGTTGCTTGGGCGGGCGCGCAAAAGTCGCATAACTTACTTCTTCGTTGTTCCGACGCCCTTCTTTCTTCGTGCTCGCGTCTTTCTTCAGGATGTCTATAAATACGATGTGAAAGATCGAACCTCCCTCGCATGCGGTGCTTCTTTAAGCAATAAACGCTTCGCTTTCAATTCTATCAATGTACTCCAAGTATTTAGTAGCTTTGAGGTCCATTTGCTAATATCACGTACTGCTTTCTTTCCGACCATTCCTTTTGCCTTGCGAGCTACACGAAACTCTCGTTACCCTTGCGAGAAACGTATTTCAGACGTTTTGTCCCAAATTTTCCGACCCTCCGAGAAGCAAGCCCGAAAGTAAGGCAGCGCATCGTGGCAGACGGGTGCGAGTCACGCCGGAAGTGATACTATCTCTACTGGCTGGTTCTGGTGCCTCATGCGGCCCCTCTGAAGACCTGAATCGATACTCCGGGTCTAGTCTCCAGAATGTCTCGAGGGTTCTCAACTCTTGACCCTCCCTCAACTTGACTCACTACCTCTTCAACCAATATATTATACAGAGAAGGAAAGAATAGAGGGAGCGAGATGAGAATATTACAGCGGCAGTGTGTATACTGAACAGTATATAATGAAATGCTCGTGGAGGCGTCAGCAGAGGCAACAGAAATGACCAGACAACGCTCTCGGCTGGCGTATATACATGTTATGCGCTAGGAAAATAATGATACGCGTGTTCGTTTGACGTTTGCGGGGGTGTCGCTCCCGCTGCAGTCCTGGAGACACGTAAAATGAGTTTTAACGGCGGGCAATCGCGCCCCCGACGTAGTAAAGAGTAAAAACAGAGATGCAGTGAAACACCGGGCTGTGGTACACGGATACCTCGAAAAAAACCGAACATAAGCAAAGAGAAAGAGAAAGAACGGCGAACGAAAAGGGTAGCCAGGCGTATGTAGAATTGCGTGAGCGCAGCGACCAGCCACCGTCTGGAAATGAAAATGTTATAAGTCCTGCAGGATGTCCGAAAGATACAAACCGAAGCGAGCTCGCGGTCCGTTGTGTCCCAGCAGAATAGGTGCTCGCAACCCTCGCCCCAATTGCAACCACCAACATCTCCATGCAGAGACTTTTCGAACTGACGAAACTTCCAACTACATCATATCATGTGTATGTGTTGGCATAAAGTCTGTGACTAAGTGACCATGGTCACGCGATACGATAAAAGCCCCATGATAAACAAGACAGTCATTGGTTCAATCCTATGGAAAAAGTGCGAAATCTACTAATAACTTGATACTTAGCTTTCTGCAGAACTGCCAATCATTTCATCGTTCGTCAAGACTTTACATCATCCTCTAGCAATCCATAAGAGAGAAAACACGTCGTATAGTCCGAGTGAAAAATTGACGACAGGCTTGCCATAGCCCTCTGTGCTATTTTGTATGGGTCGCTCTATGCCATACTCTACTATAATATGCTACACAGTTTCACCATAATACGCTACATTGCACTACATACTCTACATGCTCTTTCTTTTCACTTTTGCAGCACAATGTATCGCCCCTCTGGGAATGGAGGCCGGAGTAATACCGGACGTCGACATCACCGCGAGCTCGAGCTTCGACAGCGGAAACGTTGGACCCCATCACGGACGGTGAGTGTCCTCTCCATATATTATAGACAAGCTTCTCTCTCTCATTTTAACCGAGTCACCCCTTTCTCCAAACCCTCGTCCACAACCTTCTTCCTTTCCGTTGTGGCTGTATTTTTGGACTCCAGAGTCTTTAGACCGGTGAAGAAACGTAAGGAAGTAAAGCACTCGGCACACAACTTTGTATCTCCATCCAGACTCTGCCATTAGGAATGGCGGTGGGAAAATCAGCTTTTTCGTAACTCACCGCAACTTTCGATAATTTAGCCACGTCGTTTGGATCTTTCCTTAAGGAATCGTCGGAAGTTTTCGGGAACAGAGATATATTGGTTTCTAGACTTGAATACCCTGCAGGATTAGTTCCGCGATTTTTTTTTTAAACTTCGACGATTAGTCGTGCGATTCTTCGACTCGAATAGTATTCAGTATCCATTGGTTACCAGTGATTAGCTCTATCGATCTATCGGTTACCCCCAATCAACTCAATGACTTGCCCAACGATTCCCAGTAGCTCTTCCAGACATTCCTTTTGCCATTCAACTCCTAGTAGTCGGAAAAAAGGGAAAAGGTACCGATATCGTCTCGTTGAAACCCTCATTTATTTTGCCCGCTTCCCAATCCCTTGTCTCGACGCGATCAGGAAACGTTGAGTAACTTTATTGTCGTAATGGTCAATCGGCCACAATTTTTCTCGCAGTCCACAATACGCATTGAATAAATATCGGGGCTGGACGATGTGCATAGTTGTATTAATCGCCAGTAGCTTTGCATTAATCACTCGGCAAAGTGACGAGAGAAGAGAGTTCTACACCTCTAATTCGACCACACACGTATCCACAATGAGAATTGATGACGCGTTCCGGGTCCCGCATGTGTGCGGTCCGAATGCAGCAGCAGCAGCAGCAGCATTTGTACCACGTCCCTCGTAACCTATGGTGTGACCATAGCCGCATTCACTAGCTTTCTCTGTCTCCCAGTATTCGTTCAATCTTCTGATCATCTGCCTACTGCTTGCATAGCCAGCAGTCCAATCCAGTGTCCCCGTATTAGGCATGTCGAGGCTTTTAAGCGACATTAACGACCATCTGTTTCTATCCTGCGATTATCCTTCCAGCGCACTAGCCGCCCCGCCTAATTATATCGATCTGCTCGTCATCCAAGTTCCCGAAGCATCGCCGAAATTTACCTTGAACACGCAGCCTGGTTTATCGCTGCGTCCTACAGGCAAACTGTGCTCAACCCATGCAATAATATGACTACCGAGACTCCCAGGCATTCGGTGTATTTAGCTCTTTCGTTTGATTCCTGGCATAATTTGCTAATAACAACCATCGGCCAGATTTGTGCCTTTGGTTAAAAGTCCATGACATCCTGTCACGAATCGGTCTGGAAACTCAGCTTTTTTCAAATTCTTTCGTGTCAATCAACCGAGAAACGGGAGAATCTCGTTATTGTTTAATAAGTGCATCATTCTTTGGCACGGTATTATTACTTGTTATGAGCTGGAGACACTGGAGTGTGGAAGCTTGAACCACTTCTAACTTCCACAAAGCTTGAGGCACGTGCTTGTCTTCGGAAGACGTTTACCTTCCCTATCCTATTATACAGGCTCGGTGACGCCAGCAAAGTCGATTACCTTGCTCTCTTTTGCTCTGTCTCGCTCTAACGCTACTTCAAAGTTCCTAAGCAAACTTAAGATACCCCTTCGCGGCTTAACGTTCTATGCTATGGGCGGAGATGAGTGTTCCCGTATACTAGAATCTCATTTAGGCTTGTACTTAGGAAGCCTCGATCGTTCCAGGTGATATCAAAGTGTCCTCAGTATATCCTGAGTTCCGGATAATGCGTGAGGTTAAAATGCTGAAAATTAAACTTGTATCCTCTCACCGGTTGACTTTTCAACACTTTATTCCTCTGCAGTTAGTTAAAATAAACTATAAAACTGGATTTGGTAAGTGTTTGACATCTTTATTGGCTAAGGTTCGAATTCTATGACAGTACTCGTTAAAGATTTAGCTTTTAAAACGATTTCGTAAAACCCTATCTGATTTTTACGCCTTATGGTGTTTTTATATTTCTCCAATGATGGGAGATTTCATCTGCTCTTGTTCACTTGAAAACGTTGTTACAGAGCAGGCCACTTGAAGGCGCAGTAAATGCCTGGACGTAATTTAACGGCAGTTAGATGTGCCTGGACGACTCTTACGACACGTTCTTTAATTACGCGTTAGGTTGCTTTGACGACCTGGCAGACGAATACAAGGGCATACTAAGAAGTCGTTACGTCTTCGTATCTAGTTCTCTCGTTAGATTGAATAAAAGACCCCTTACGAGGAAGTGAATACCCTCGCTCGTGTCCCGCGCAGCAAAGACCTCGAGATTTTACCTAACGTCGCGCTCAGCGCGGCCACTTTCGCTCTTTGAGATGCTGAGACGGGAGCAGATGGGCGCGACGAGACGCGAACATAATCGCCCCCGCGGTGATTTATCGTCGTCGCGGAGGACCCTTTAGAACGGAATAGCGCAGCACCACCAACCAGCAGCATGTTCTCGTTCAGGGCAATGTCAGCTGGACTACGCGCGTTTTGGAATGTCTTTGATGCGCAGACTGTATCAAAGTGGTTCGGGCAGTTCGAGCTCTCTTAATGGGCTATGAGTTATGACTCCAATGGGTCCACGCACGTTTCTTCTCCTATGGCGCTGGTTTGTGTGGACGATTCTTATAGTGAAATAACCCAAAGATTCTGAACGCTCGTTTGGAGCAGGATAAAGAGAGAAGGCAAGCAAAGTCTGGCCCACGGATTACTTTACTGTCACGAAAATGCGTCAACCGCGTATACTGTCACATTGCGTAGCTGCACTCCAGAAGCTGACGTGTGAGCGCACACAATCTTTGAGCTTTTACTGCTCTCCGTCTCGACGTGTCCTTCCAGCATTTTCTCAGACGCAAATTCGTTTTCTTTTTTTTTCGCGCACTTCCCGATGCCCCCATAATTTGCCTCCCGGCGAGAGTTCACTCCTGGTGGCTACAAGCCGCCCTCTCGAGACCGAATTCGCGCATCCTCTGAAGCTGCGATGGAGGAGGATCTAGCACCTCCCGACGCTCGTAAAACCTTCGCTCTGGCTAGCCCGAGCGATGCTTCAGCGGGACGGTGAGCGGGGCTGGAAATTTCCGGGAGACGCGTGCGGATGCTACAACTCCGGCAAGTTCTATTCTCGGATGACTTGGTTTCGTGTATTTCGCGGTTTAGGCCATGCGATTCTGATCGAGTCATCGCACTGTACTGCGGTCGGAGCTATAGCTAGGATTTCCCGCGAATTTATCGTGCGGAAATATGCTATATGAAATACCTCGGCAGTTGACTATTTATTAAGAGCAATTGTATGATGAAATTAGTCTCTGAATTGCGATGGAAGACAGACCGCAACCGTTGATTCGGGAGTTTTCAGGAACAATGTTTGTTTACGCATTATTACTTTTTTTTCAAACTTTTTTAGTCACTCTCTTGGTGCACGGCACAAAGTGTAGTTTTCAAGATATTTTACATTTTTAGTGTGAATTCGATTTGTTCTTCACTTTTAAGTTTGCAAAAAAACGTTTCTGCATTGATCGGGTTTCAAAAAGGTTTTTTTTTATTGTTCAAAATAATAGAAACATAAAAGGAATATTTTCCCATCAAAACAGATGTTTAATATAGAAAGACTGATACACTCAGAATTTTATTAAAAATATATATCAATATCTGTATGTAATGGTTTGCAGCGCAGTGTCATCGTTATCCACGTTGCATTGTTGAGTTCTACCTCGTATAATGTCAGCGTAATTCAGCAAAAGAAAAGTGCAAGAGAGCTCTAAAATGTTAGAGGGGAACCATTTGATGTAATTATTATTAGATAAAATCAGTCTCCAAAACGTTTAGTGCGAAAAAAAAATCTTCTTCGAAATCTTAACATCTTTTTAGCAATGAATTTTCAATTTAATTTGAAATTGATATAAATATTTATATTAGGGTGTCCCAAAAAAAAATTTTCAGCTGTTGATGGAAAAGTTGAAATATATGCATAATTACGTTTTGGTGGAAGGGGGGTTCTGTAGCTAATTTCTTAAAGGACGCTCATGCGAAATTCATTTTAATTTGAAAAAAATGGTAGGTTGATGGATAAATTATTAAACAATATTTTTTTCATCAATTTGTTAATAACATCTTGGAATTATTATTATACCAAATTAATTTGTTCAGCACCTTCCATATGCTTGAATTTTCTGAAATTTTTAGAGAAGAAGTGTTCAAAATTCGCTCTGAATCTCACGTTTAAGCGGACTGTACCACTCGTCCATCTTTTAATTAAATAAAGTTTTTTAAAAAGAACACTATTCTGTAAATTCAATTCATTCTTTACGTTTCAATAGAAATAAAAATAAAAATCTCCTGTGAGCAACCTCCAAAAAATTAGCTACAGAGCCTCCCTTCCAGAGAAATGTATTTCTGCATGCCTGTCAACTTTTCAATCAACAGCCGAGGGATTTAAAAAAAAAAAAAATTTGGGACAACCTAATTTATATCAAATCCGTTAGCAATGCAGCGCAGTGTCGTCGTTACCAACGTTGCATTGTTGAGTTCCACCTCGTATAATCTCAGTGTAATTCAGCAAAAGAAAAGTGCAAGAAAGCTCTGAAATGCGAGAGTAAAACTATTCGAGGCAATTATTAGCAGTACCTTCAGGCGTGTGCCGTTACTTCCACTGCCACGGGCCCTGTTCGTTTCCTCTCGTCTGCTCCGCTTCTGTGTTCCTCTTGCACACTCGCACGGAAGTACTTCTCCCGACTACCCCTCTCATCTTTAATTCATGTCATCCGGCTCCTCGAGAGTCGATCGATAAATCTCGAGGCCTCTTCGCGGGGGAACGACTGAGAGGGAAAATGAGAAAAGTCGATGTAAGGGGAGAGGCGAGTGTTAAGAGTGCGACAGAGTGACGGTTATCCACGATGTCGAGAAAGAGTTGGGGACGGAGTAGCCCATGATGCAGCCGTCCGTATATTTATGGGGTGGATTTTCTCTCGTCGCGCGAAACGCGACGTCGCGAATCTGCGTGTTCGTATAGTAGTCTGTATGTATGGATGTATGTATAGAATATTATAGCAACAGAGCGCGAGATTCGTTCCGCAGCACCTCTCTCGCCAATTAACGCTGTTCACACCAGGGAAAATCCAGTTGCGCACTCACGGACTCCCGTATACTGCACTCGAATAACTGCGATCAGTTCAACCCCTTCCCATGATTCTGGCACAGCTTTCGAACGTCCTGTTCAATTATAACTGATTAATGCTCTCGATGCTTCATTGCCGGAGGGAAGTACGCCAATTTTATTTTTATCGACGTGAAAATTGTCCGGGAAACAGTGCTGTTCTTAATCTGCCTTTTTATTGCCGTTTGATGATCATATTTTTCCGCTCCATATGAGTTGATATTTATTTTTATTTATAAAAAACAGAGGAATTGCGAATTTTAAACGTTATCATGCTTCTCTTCTACGATATGGATTCAAATTTTTTATTCGGGTTTTCTGTTATATTATGCAATTATAACTGATTAATGTTCTCGATGCTTTATTGCGGTAGGGAAATCCGCCAATTTTATTTCTATCGACGCGAAAACTGTCCGAAAAACAATGTTTAGTCTACCTCTTTATTGCTGATCATTTTTATTCCGTTTCATCCGAACTGATATTATTTTTTTGAACACAGGGAAATTGTTAATGTTACTCGTTATTGTGTGTGATGTCCATCAACGTACCGGTTTAATTCGGTTAAACAATCATATTCTTGAGCTTCATAATAGTTGAGATTTTTTTATATTGAAAGAAAACTCCAAATTATACACTCTTTACAAAATGTCGGACTTTGAAAAAGGACAGGTTTCTACTGAACCCGTTTTCACAAGAGCTGATTTTACGATCATAATAGATTTTCAAGCCGCGATTTACCCGAGATGATGTAGGTGGAGTACTCGTGACATGAGTTGAGTATTTTCGTGCCTCCGTTTCGAGAGTGCTGCTCAACTAGGTCTAGCATCAGGATGAGAATTGTTTTTCTTTCTTGGAAGATCGTGGTGAAAAAGGGAAATAATGTTTTGGTATAGTCAGCGTTCCTGGTGGTGGTACAGCTTGGTACTAATTCTTTAAAAAATATTTATGTTTCCAGTTTGAAGCACGAAAGTCACGGAGGTGCGTGGTGCCCAAAGCAACAGATTACGCCGGAGCCAAAAGAGTGGCTCGAAATTGACCTGCACACTGTCCACATGATCACTGCTACCGCAACTCAGGGAAGATTCGGTAACGGTCAGGGCGTCGAGTATGCCGAAGCATATCAACTGGAATATTGGCGGCCGAGACTCGGCAGATGGGTTCGCTACAAGGATGTCAGAGGCGAAGAGGTAATTAGAATTTCCTCTTCAATCATCTGATATAAGCTAATATCACAAACACATTATGTACAAAAAATATACACGAGGATACACTTGAATTTAATTTTTCCATAAATTTATTGATTATTAAGGATAAACACATTTCATCTGCGATATTTTTTTTATTTTCGGAAAATAATTAGGCATAAGCAAACAATATCACATTTTTTACTGCTATATAAAAATTGTTTATTCTTGAGTATGTAATGACCAAGCAGAGAGTTTGGTGAAGTGTAGATATTGGCATTGCGGATGGACTGACGAAGTATCGAAGAGAGAAAATATAAGGTGATCACCGGTAATCGAACCCAGATTATTCAGGTACTGGGTAAGAGCGCTAATCACTGCACTAATGTCACCTATATATTTCTCTCATTTGAATCGGTTTCTTACATGCCATGTAGGGCCGTCGCAGGTATATTTTGCTTCCTCATATAGAAAGCTTTGTTTTCGTGAAATATTTTTTTCTCGAGATTTTCATGTTAACATACTTAGAATCACCTAAAACTTCGAGAAAAGTGGTCTAGAAAAAATGTCTCTGTGTGTGTGTGTGTGTGTGTGTGTGTGTGTGTGTGTGTGTGTGTGTGTGTGTGTGTGTGTGTGTGTGTGTGTGTGTGTGTGTGTGTGTGTGTGTGTGTGTGTGTGCGTGCGTGCGTGCGTGTGTGTGTGTGTGTGTGTTCCGCAGACACGGAAAATTCAATTGTCCATAACTCACGAATGGCACGATGGATCGAGCATATTATCTCGGGATACGTAATGTATTTTATGCTAAATTTTTTGGTACAAATAGAATTTTATTATGTAATACCATAATTTTGTCGATTGAGTAGATATTTCAGACAAGGCTGTAAAGTAGAACCTTGCAAATTGCTTTCTCATCATATTTTTCACATAGTTTTACGAACACAGCGATGGAAAGTCATATCATTTACGTTTTTTCTTAGTTATTTTTAAGGATGTTCACAAAGCTTTCTCTATGAAGAAGCCAAAATTGATCAAGTAACTTCCTCGTAGAGAAGGCTTTGTAAACATCGTTAAAAATAACTAAGATAAAACGTGAATGATATGACTTTCCATCGTTGTGTTCGTAAAAATATGTAAAAAAATTATGAGGAAGCAATTTGCAAGGTTTCTTTATAGGGGTTCGATGCCTGCGAAATAAATATGAGTTAAAGTACATTCCATTCAAAAATATAAAAATTGCAGTCATTGTCTCAAAAGTGTAGATCGAAAATTGTTCGTGCCTCTAACCAAGAAATATCGATTAAGAACGTTCGATTTCGTCCCCTTCACGTAAGCTTAAACCGTGTCAGTTCTAAGTACAGAGTATTGTCAGACATTTCCAAAAGCTCTTACGAAGTAGTTGTCCCTGCAGAGTTCCATCAGCAACAGCGCTACACGCACTTTCGAGAAATTCGATCGTTATACGTGAAGAGACATCGAGGCAATAAGGGAGTACAAATAAGAAAAGGAGGGTTGAAAAGAAAGCGTCGTTGAAAACTCTCATACTTTCGACTCTCTTCACTGTTGTGCTTGCAGGATTTCTTCTGAAGTCACGGGAACATATAAAAAGAGAGAGAGAGTGACATAGCAAGGGAGAAAAGAGCAGAGCGATAAGGGTATGCTTCTGCTTGAAGCTTATTTGTATAGGAGGGCCTATGCGGATCAATAAAATGAGGGAAGGTCGTCGCGTGCACCGGAGTCCCAGGCTTCGGCCCAGCGAGCCCATCGCGTGTTACACCTATACAAGCTGATTCAGAATAATATTTCTCGCAGCCGAGTTTCCTTTGCCGAGTCCGACTCTAAAGCCGAAGCTCTCGAGCAACGCTATAAAAGCCGTTACAGTTAAAGGGGTCAAAGACTTACATAGGCCGTTGAAAGGCTACTGTCGTGATAAGTACGTAGTCTTTCGTCGCTTGGAAACAAGGAAAAGAACGAAATGAGTGAAAAGACGCGAGTGTAATTGACGTCTGTATGCATTAAAATATAACACGGTCGATGGCCTTGGCGCACCTCCAATTGGGATTTGTCTATGGACGACCCGAAAGTAGTGAGAAGCAAGGAACCAGCGAGAAAGAGAAGATGGAGAAGTGGAAGAGAAAGAAGAAGACAGCGTCTCCGACGATGTTGTCGTGTATAATTTAGGACCAATTATGCCCGAGCATACGAAGAAAAAAAGAGTCAGAGGAGACCAGTCCCCTTCTTTACGACGCCGCGCGTCGCGCGCCACACGACTCACTCGTCTGTGACTCTCGGGTGGGTGGAAAGATAAATATTGAGATTTCTCGAGTTTTTTTTGCGACGGAGAAACAACGGCCATCATTCATCGTGTTTCTCACGACTCCCGGTGCTGTGTCTGTCGTTGTTTCACTCTCGAAGTACACTATCGCTTATCATCGTCTCCAAAAAGATTCCGGGAGACTTCGTGGATAATCGACATCTCGGAGGAGAAAGAATCGAGGGAAATATGATCGAATTACTAGTGTGCTTAACGATCTCATTATTAAATAAACTTACCGAGGGAAGGTCTATCATAATTGTGTAAAGTGCCTCTTCCGAGAGGATCAGAAGCACCTCATATTCATCATGGTTTTGCTACGAGTTTGAAAACTATAATCAAGTAAAATATTAGCTATGCACGCTTATTTATCGTGCATAGCTAATATTTTTGATGTAAGTCATTCTTCTTTTTTTTTCCAATGCACCATTGATTTCAACAAAATAAAAGTTCAAATGTACTTAAAAATATTCACGTAAAATAATATAATGATAATTCACGTAATAATAAGATTATTAACAGCAAAAATTCAAGAAAAAAATAATAGCCTTGCATTTGCGAATAACAATAATAATAATGAGGCTTCATACAACCCACAATTGAAAAATTCTTGCCAGACGTACATCACTCTTCAGCGCCAGAAGCGTAAGTACTTTTATAATACTTTGAGTCGGCATACTCCGAACACAATGGAGTGGCGAAGAGTGCATTTCACTCGTGTGATCGACTAAAACGCCCGACCGCACGCCCGTCCATACTACTTTGAGGCCCTTCTCGTCCAACAATACGACACATTCTTTAAGGGCGGTGATCGATAGAGCTTTATGCTGTGTGGTATAAGGCCTTATAGCGCCGTGCCATAGTGCAGCAAAGAGTGAAACGCACTTTCTGAGAGAGCCACGCTGGCATATAGTACCGTATAGCCTACAACTAGCTCCGTACAAGAGTCACTGTGAGGCAAAAGTGTAAATTATCGCTTGGAGCATCAAGAAATTCTCGGAGTCGCGTCTGGACCACGAGGGAGAAAGAGAGAAAAAATAAGAGAGATGAAGAGAGAGAAAGAGTGATGAGGCAATGCGGCGAGACGGCGCGAATAAGGGTCCGTAGGACGAGGAGGCGAACGCCGGCCCCCTGGGCGAAGAAGTACCAGGCAAAAGCCCTGCGGGCGAGAAAGACAAAGACTCTCTTATTTCCCACTTAGCCGAACGTTGCAGAGCCGGTGCAACGCCACTTGACTCGCTCGTGTGCAATACTACAGTCGTATACACGTATATAGATATATCTGTATATACAGTCGAGGTCTGGACTAGGTGCATGGGTTGATCTCACGTATGGTCGAGACGTGACCGAGTTGTACCTCCCTCGCTTTGCCTCGCTCTCCATTGCCTTTCTCATTGTCTTTCCTTCTCTCAACTTCCATTTCTCCCGGCTCGTCGTTTCGCCTCATAATATCGACAGGTGCAAACTCTCTCGTTTAACTACACACGAGACGACGAGGTGAGAAGGTGAAATAGAGGAAGAGGAAAACGATATGCCAGGTCGACTGAACGAGCCGCTTTAACTCCGGCACACACAGTGTGGCGAGAACGCCACACGTAGTACGTACCCGGGACACGTACCGCACCTCCAGGTAAATGACTTTCGTGCCCCTGGCCTAGGTGCACTCGTGAACACGAGCAACTTCTGCTGGAATCGCACGTTCAGAGCTTCGCGGGATGTTCCTAGCCGCGAAGTGGGTAATTGCAGCACACCCGATCGCCTCACGCTACTTTATCTCCGTGCAATCCTTGAGCCTCGATGCTTCGGAGAAACTATCCGTGCAGAATTCTCTCATGCCGGAGGCGAAGCTTGCTGGCTGCTTAACTGGTGTTCAACACTGTAACTCTGGCAGGTACTATGGGATTCGTCGAAGCTCCTAAGATTTGGTGGAAATCTTTTGACATGACTCCGGGATCAAACGGGTGGACGGAAAATGGCACGTTTTCCTAGAACACGCGATTAACGTGATAGGACTTCATTGTGATCTGGAGGATCGACATTTCTTGCTGTAAATGGCCACAGAATTTTAGAACGAAATTATCGAATTACTATTGGTTTAGTGACGAAACATTGAACAGCGAAAATATGCTGTTAGTAAGCGCAGAAATTCAAACTAACCTGAAGTAGAATGTCAATGTGGCTACCGGTTCAGTTCCCATGCAAACGAATATTTATCCCTGCCTCATTGATCATCGACACCGTCTAAAGTCGTTCGTTAGGGCGCAAAAAACACTTATGTCATGAGTTCGAGTCACGATATTGTACATTGTGTGGATGAAAGGTGTGCAGAGAGAGGAAGTCATAGGTCAAGTAGAAATGAACCACGATTTCGTCTGGCAATGTATTTTATTGTCGCTTTAGGATCTCCCTAAGGTATAGAACAATGCCGTAATGTACAGGATAACAATACTATAGTTCGTAAGACAGCAAATGAATGATTTACGGCTTCATCGGTTTTGACATTTCATACTTCACTGCACTAGTATTTAATGTGCATACCTGGTGTTTAATGCATGACTAACGAGTGTTTCGTCTTGTATGTTTTTCCCACAGGTGATAAAGGGCAACACCAATACGTATCTGGAGTCGAAGCACGAACTCGAACCGCCAATTTGGGCGAGCAAAATTCGCTTCCTACCGTACGCCTTTCACAGACGTACCGTGTGCATGCGGGTCGAGCTGTACGGCTGTTCATGGAACGACGGAATCATCTCGTACTCCATGCCCCAAGGCGATCAGCGTGGAAATTGGGAATTTTTCGATGCCACGTACGACGGTTACTGGGATGACGAGCTTCGCCGTGGTCTCGGTCAGTTGACAGACGGCAGAACTGGTCCCGACGACTTCAAAATGGGATATTACGACTACGATCGTGGACAAGGCTGGGTTGGCTGGCGTAATGACACTCGCAACGGACATCCACTCGAAGTTAAGTTCGAGTTTGATCACGTCAGGGAATTCTCGGCTGTCCACATATTCTGCAACAATCAGTTCACCAAGGACGTTCAGGTAATTTGCTTCGATATACATGTTGGTCTTCAGTCCTCCAACTTCCTTGTCCAGGAGTTCATTATTATAGTAATTACATTTTCTCAATGAATTTGGAGCATTGAGATAGAAAACAATATAGCAAATATTAGGAGAGGTTCTATCATTGAAACGAGCCCCGTAAAAATGTTACCAGTTCTGATGTGCGTACACTCTGAAAATACCTCACGAAATCGCTAACCGGAAAAAAAGGCGAGCAAAATGAAAAAACGAAAGTGAGAGACGTTGAAGCCAGAACCAGCTCCGCTGTGAGTTAAGGGAGAAACATCTATATTCCTGGCGCGTCGTTCCTTAATCCACCCACAGAAAGAACGTAAAAACATGGAGCGTGGAGACAAAATAAAAAAAATACCGGGAAAAAGAAATATATATCAAGCCACTGTATAAAATCCAGTTACCGGGACGAGCGAGTTTTGTAGGGTCGTGCGTGCTGCTGCTGCGAGGAATGGGAACGCGAAACGTTGCTTCCTGGATGTTGGCAGTAGCACAGTTGTGCATCCGACGATACGACGCTTAGTCTCGTCTCAGGACGTCGGAACATAACGCGCTAAAACGGCGGGACATTCGCGGTTAGGCGAAGAGGAAAGGGATAAAAGCTCCAGAGTTATATTTCTATGTACGACTATGCGCAGAACGGCGAGCGGGGGTTGAGGAAAGATGGAGTAGAATGCCGGGAAGGAAAGAACGAAGCATGCCGTGGTTCAAAATTTTCCGGACCCTGAATCCATCCGTTTTCCGCGAGCGCACACTTGCCACATTCGTGAACACCAACCCAGATATACGATGTATATACATACCCGGAGAGCACATTTTATAATGGTCGGAAAAACACGGAGGTGGTATCAAGATTTATTTCAATGGAGCGCCTCATTACCCAGCTCAGCGATTGTATGCTAGAGCGGGCAAGCGAACTGGCTCGAGGGTAGTTTCGAGGTTCTATAGGTTGAGGGGCCATGGTCTCGGCGGCGGTTTCTGGTGAGGGGATGAAGATAGAGAAAAATAATGGTGTAAATGTGCTGAGAAAGAGTGAGAAACACGAAACCTCAATGACATCGAGGCTACAGTGGCCGGAAAATGGAAGGGGTAGGCTCTGCTGTTGGTGATGCTGCGTATGAGAGTTGGTACGAGAGTGAGGAAAGCTTCCCTCACAATGGGAGGGAGCGAAAACTGGGTACGAGGCAAGTCGAGCGGTGAGACGCGACGAGCAGATACGCCACGTATTCAAATACAATACCGACAGTCTGGCAAGTTGCGAGAGGGGGTTAAAGGGATGTTACATGGAGGGGATATGTTCAGGGCTCGCGACGACGACCGGTTCTATTAACAAGGGCGCGCGCACACCATGAGGATAGGACACGTCGGCCTGAAAGACAGCACTTCAAAGCATATAACTAACCCTGCTACACCCCCGCGGTCTATATCCTCATGCGCTTGTGGTCTCAGTCGCTCTAGCGGTTACCTCGAAAATCCATACCCAACCAGGGTTGATAGCAGTGTGAAGACTTCTGGGCTCTGCTATCAGAAGTGAATGAACGATGAAGTCGGGAAATAAGGGACATTGGAGTGGGAAATGTCACTGGGGGTATCAGCCCCGGAAGGGTGACTACTTCTTGGAAGGGGGTAAGAAAGGGAATCGAGGGATAATCTCGGCTTTGTAATCTCTCTGTCCCTCGGTTACGTTCCTACGAGTCTTCGAGCGAATTAACATTTCGCTAGACTGTTGCTCTGTCTTAAACTTCTGTTGACGATCCTTTTAGCCTCGTCCCTTTGATATGCCTCCGTAGAACAACTTCCAGGGATCCTGACTTTCAGGACTCATGTCTTCTTCCGAATTGTTCTTTCACCCTCCTTGCATTTTCAAAAAATTAATTCGCTGTGGTTTGTCAATAGGGTTAACGTTTCGTGCAATTTCTGTTCCAGGTCTTTTCCCAAGTAGACATTCTTTTTAGTGTCGGTGGCAAGTGGTACCACGGTGATCCAATCGTCTACTCCTACATGGAGGACAGAATTTTCGAGAATCCTCGAAACATTACGATCAAGCTGCATCATCGTATCGGTAAATTCGTGAAGCTGAGGTTCTCGTTCGCATCGCGATGGGTGATGATTAGCGAAGTCACATTCGACTCTGGTAAGCAACACGATAACAATATCTTGTTACTTTAACGAGGCTGTTCACGTAAATTATAAGACCAGAGTATTTTTTCAAAGTCATTAACGCTTCAACTGAAGACACAAGTGGCGCAATAACTGCTCCGACGATCTACGTCCTATACCCCTCTGTTTCTCGTTTTTTTCCCAACCACGAAGAGCGGAAGAAGGGCAGAGAAAGAACGTAATCGGGATCGCGCATGAGGGTGAAGAGTACCTTAGGGGAACAAACCTCGAGGAACACTTCACTCAGCTTCGTCTTCTCCGTCCTTCTCCGAATTTTGTCTCTGCACTGTTCTCGTGGTCCTTGTAACCACGGCGAAGGGTCGCGTTAACCCTCGAGAGGTCACGGGTCACGAGTTCTTGCAGAATTCAAGGAAAAAGAAGCACAAACGTGGGTTGTGGTTCAAATCGATTCGTCACAGAGAATGAAGATACTTTCTTCCACCACAAAACGTGACGAAATTTATATTCCCATCTCAATCTATCGCTTATACTCAAATCACTTTCGATCATGAAAATTTTTATAAAAGCGATAATTAAAATCAATGCACTGAGGTCTGAAATAATACACGTATTCGTAGTCGATGATTCCGAATTCGAGACTAATTTTCTCATAAATTCTATTTCTGGCACATTATTATAATAAAGTCAAGACCGATAGGTTGACCATTATTCTTGAAGACACTTTCTTTCACCATAAAAGATGCTGAAATTTATATTCTTATCTTAATCTACCGTTTACTGTTTGAACCTTTCAAGCGTATAAATTTTTTTAAATCTGGGAATGCAAATCGAGGCGCTTTGAACTACTACACATTTCGGATCTTCTGCAATGTCATTAGAATTCGAAACTGATTTTTATGTAAATTCCACTAGAAGGATATTACTAAATTCCCGTCAATGATAATTGGTCCAAAATTAATCCTGAACCAGAAGTACATGAACAACCACCAATCGCGGTTTCCTCTTGCTTCATTTTGCAGACGTGGCTCACGGTAACTTCACACCCGAAGCTCCGCCCTCAACCGAAGCTCCACGTACGAAAGATAGAAGTTCCGCACGGGACACGTTGCAGCAATCGGAAATTCCAGTTTCTACAGCGAAGCAGGATGATCCCACGTATATGGCAGTGATAATAGGTGTCCTGACGGCGGTTATTCTCCTGCTTGCGGTCGCTATTTTCCTAATAGTGTCGCGTCACAGACAAAGAAAGAATTTCGCTAGTCCTCTCGGCGCAAAAAGTGCGATTCCTTCGGGAAATCATCAACACTTGTCGCCGGAATCGGCTTATGGTACAACCGAGAAAGATCCTTCGTTGATGACTTATCGGGTCGAGGAATACGACGATAGATATGCAGGTACAAAGCTCACCACGCTGCCCAGAGATCTGAACGATCGTTTGCTCAGCGATGTGAGACTCGACGAGTATCAGGAGCCATTCCACGACAACAAATACCGTGATCCACCCCACGCAACTTACTACGGCTACAGCACTGTCGTTATCGACAACAAGGATCTACACGACAACATCGAACAGTCTGGTAAGTTTGTCTCCGATCGATCTTCGCTTCGTTCACGAATGGCAATCGACAGACGTGTGTACTAGGTTGTTATCTGTCATCAAATTATCGTCGATAAATATTTTGTCTCTTGTGGGTTTTGACAGATGCTACATATGACTACGCCGTGCCCATGCCTGTTCCGAGCGTCAGCAGCGATCAGGACAGCGTCTTCTCCAAGTCTTCATCGAGAGGCAGTGCAAAGGTAAACTTCATTTCCATTTTGAGACGTAACGATGTTTTTCAACTGATTATATGTACGACTTTTAAATACTCAGTTTTTTTTGTACCATTTCATGATGCTAATTTTAATTGCATGGAAATTATAAAAAGAGATTAATATTTTTTCCAAATTAAATTTGTTTATATTTTGAGAACTGAACCTAAAGAATCTATTCATTTCAATTTCATGGAGCAAATTAAGTTTCTGGAATCATTAAAAACACTTCTACATTCGCAACTTCGACAACTTTTAAACTTTTGAAACTTGCGAATTTGCAGGGTAAAAACACCGATTTTAGTCACTGTAGCGGTTGTATCTATTGTAACTTCGTGCTTGTACTCAACCATGCTTGAACAAAACTTAAAAAACATTAAACTCCAACGAATCTTAAGATCTGTTCATCAAATTTTTGAACATATTCAAACCCGATACATTAGTACTGCCAAAATAGGACAACAGTCCTATTTCAAATATATATTTTCCAGGGTTTCTTCGACACGTTCCGCTTTTGATATCAAGCATCACAGACCAATTTTTTTCAGAAATGTAGCAGTTTAGAAACCGTTTTGTTAAATTTTCGCCTCAATCACGAGAAAACGGCAAAATCCTTAGAAGGGCCGCCGGTATTTCCAATCTACGTCTTCTGAGCAAAGTGCACAAAATCAAAGCTCAAATATCAATTCAATAAAATCGATAACCCACATATTTTCCGATTTAATGTTTCTTATTTAATGGAATTGGTGTAACAGGCTTGCTTGCAGAGCTTCTTCCCACCGCCTCCACCACCGCCGATGAGTGCTCCGCCGGCTCGAGGCTCAAGTAATCTGACTTACTCAAGTCCGCCGAGTCCAGAGCCGATTACCGAGCGGGAGCGAAGGGGCAGCAAGCGTCGCGAGCATTCCCTGCATAGATACGCGTAAGAAGTCAAAAGCACTGTCGTCATTTGGACCAGGAAGCACTTCTCCATAAACGATCGTGCCACCGGGACGAGCCATAAAGGTAAATCATCCCATCAACACGATTGCGGATCACGTGATCTACGAACTGCAAATAACTTCGTAAGATTCAATTGATCCAAGTGAATAAACAAACAACAACAAAAATGAGCAAACCTGCGCAACTGAGAAGCACGCGCATCATCATCGTTCATCGAATTCCTAGCGAATAGAAAGGAAATTAATTATAAATAATTGAAAACTCGTATTCCCGGTACATAGGTAGAAGAAAACTCGCGAAAGAAAAAACGAAAATCTTCGAGAGATATTTAATATAACACGAAGTATGCACTGAGCCGATCTCAAGTAACATCGATGCATCGCTCCGTTCACTCATACTCCGGAAGACGTAATAGCATCGACCATAGAGCGCTGCTGCTGCTGCCGCTGCTGCTGCTGCTGTTGCTGCCATTGCTGCTGCTTCTTCGTGACGGGGATAGGCAAGTTTAGGTTTCGGGTTACGAGGTACACAATCCCAATGCCTCCGATATTATCTCACGCGTCCGATTACCTAACGATAGGCTAATCGTACCTGGAATTACGTAGTACGGCGAGTTATCAGAGTAGGTAAAGGGGGTTAATGAAACGAGTAAAAGTAAACAAAAAAAAAACGGAAATTAAATAGGCATATCAGTCGTAGGACTCGACTCTAGCTTTTCGGCACTTTCTGGAAGTTTTTGCCAAGCAAAACTCAAAAACAAGAGTTCTTCTCTGAATCACCTCGAGCACACTCATTACTGACTCAGAAAGCCATTTCACTGCCGAGCAAAGTCGTCAATCTTTGTTCCCGCGCGAGCTCGAGGACCAAGAGCGATGGTAAGCGAATTGGGGTCCATAGGTGAAGGGTCGAGACCCGGGCACGCGTATCGGAGATGTCTCTCTGGGTACTACGAGGGCGAGAAAATTGTACCCTCGTGTATCTCGCTCTCTCTCTCTTTTTTTTTAATCGATCGTTTCTCCGGGCTCATTCTCGCACGCACACATAGCCCTTAAGCTACGTGATCCGAGAGCTCACCATTAAGCATCATCGTCTCTGAGCGCAGTTAATAAAAAATATAAAGTGAATACTTTGAATACTTTTTTTTACATATCAGAACCGAGACTTCAGAATTCAGAAAAATATCCCCTCAAGAATATAATTTTCATAAAATATTGGAAATGTTTTATGAAAATCATACAAGAGTTCTATCCGTATAATTCAATAAATCGATAAAAGGCATTTATGTGTACTTTCCGAACAGTTACAAACGTTATTTCTAAGAATTTTTAAATTATTTTTAATGCATGATATACTTTATATGCATTTTTTTACACATCAGAACCTAGACTTCTGAATCCGTGAAGTTATTACCTCGAGACTATGATTTCCATAAAATATTGGAAATGTTTTGTGAAAATAATATAACATAACGAAGTGAAGTTCAATCATATTTCACCGGTACTTTTCACTTTTAAAAACCTACAAATACAATTTTTTAGTGTCGTATGCATTTTAAAAGAATTACATTGGTTATTCGTTACAGTCCAAAATAATCAAATTCCGCAGACGTGAAATTTATAATATTTTACAAAGTAATAAAAAAAATGTTCATTAACTTTATTACGGAAAGAGAAGGAACGGGTGAAGCGATGAAATAAAAGGATTTCCACAAAGTTCCAGAGACGCTATATTTTCGGTCCCTTTTGATGCGCATGCGCGCGATCGATCTCACGCTGGCGAGACTTTGGCGTGTTTCTCGTGTGACACGCGACGGTCGGCCAGGTCGCGCCTCCGGAGTTACTCGATCAGCTCACGTATAAATAGGCACAGACATACACACATACAACAAGACTGACGTTGTCAAACGAAACATTCGGCAAGCCCGTGAGTCGCTCGCACGGGCACGCGATCTAATATTATTTATTATTATTATTATTATTATAAATATTATTGAATAGCACATCTCTCAAGTGAGTCTATAATTTATATACCCTTAGTCGTGCGAAGCGAGTAATAATGAAATGAAGAATAAAAAAAAGGATAATTAATAATAAATATTATTATTATTGGTATTGATAATTGAATAACGATAAATGATGATAACGTTAGGCGTATATACAGCAACACGTATATGAAGTTTTGAAAAAAAAAACAGAGTAGGAGGTGAGCGTAAAACCAATACTTTATTTCTCTATCTCTACCGACATCGCCTTCAACGCAAAACGACGAGGAATAAAAATGGAATAAATAATTAAAAAAGAAAAATCGGGGTTTATTCAATTGAAGAGAATCGACAATACAGGGATGAGGCAACAATAACTATCGTGTATGTAAAACCCGACCACATTGTGATATAGATAAATGAAAAAAAAAAAAAAACAAACAAAAAACATAAAAATGGAGAAGGGAAAAAACGAACGAGCTACGATGTAAGGGGGAGCTGCCGAAACAAACGAGCGAGTATTTGCTAAAACATAGATCGAATTTGGATCTTTTTTACAACGATATATCGAGAACCATCGATTCAATTCCGGTTATTGATGCGTATAGATATGTATATGACCTTTTAGAAAGAAAAAAAAATGATATATATATATATATATATATATATATATCTCCCTCTCCGTATGATCGTCATGTAGAATTTTTGTAAAGTGACGCAATACAACACACAGCTTTTCGATAAGTGCTTCGTGTAAATAAACGATACTCCAGAAATATGGGATTATATCATATGTTGTATCGTATGTACCGTGGTAAGATTAAAAGTACGTTCACCTCTCTCGTCACCGTAGTTTCGTACGTGCACGAGCAACAATTTTTGGATGAACAAAAATACAAAAATAATTTGAATATTTTTTTCATTTCGTAATAATAACGTCGATTGAAATTTTATCTTTTTACTTATGAGCCATCAACCCGGTTTGCCACCGTTTGGCTGATCGGAATCAACGATATTTAGGGGTAATGCGATAATTGTCAATTTATCCGATAGATTTGTCCGAAGCTACATTGAACTCGATTTATGTGTGTACGTTTATTGCGCGTGATTGAGTCTAATGACGTAGGAAGAGGGTCGCCGAGCGAGAGTATGCTCTTGTTTGTATGGGATATAGTTACCTATACTGTATTAACTATGGTGCATGAGTTTAAAACGGTTGCGGTTCGGTAAGTGAATTTTTCATGCTCTAGAGACTGAGAATATTAACCCCACCGCTTCAATATTCAACTTCATGATCTTGAAGAATATACAATAAAATTTTTTTTAAATTTGTTCAACTGAACTTTGCGAAAAAATAAAACATAGGATAACAATGTATCGTATCATTGATACAATTATAATTGTTTGGCAGAAATTGTCTACAGTGTTTATTTTTCAATACAGTACAGTTTTAGAAATTACAAAAAAAAATTTATCTTATATTCATAAAAAAAAAAATTGATAGAAAAAAAATGGAGACTGTTCTCGTGAATTTTGTTCTATAATTGTCACATAGATTCTTTTTAAATTCTGGGGACTTGACAGCTCTGTTGAAGACGAGTAAAGGGGTCAAATATAGTTGAGAATTTCTCGATCGTGCTCACCGAGCGTTACAATCTCGCAACTCAGGGAATATAGTAAAAGCTTGATATATTTATGGAGAATTCGAGAGAGCTCGAACGTCCGTGAATAAATCACAGCTCGGTTCGCATCCGGCAATTTTTTCCTTTTCCATCGTTCTGAGCCCTTGGCCACGACGATCCTCGATGACGCCGGTGGTTTTCAAGAGAAATGTGGCGGAGGCTGGAGGATCGTCGTAGCATGGAAAAAGAGGGAGAGAGAGGAGAGGGAAAAAGTGGCTCATCCTTTATTCACCTCGGCAGGACCCACGACGACGCTTGGCGACGACGCCGCGGTCGATGGTACGACGCGACGCCGTCAACCAAGAGTTTGTAGAGTCCGGGCGTAGCAAACCACGTCTTAGCTCTTCTCTATCGCTTGAATAATTTCGCAGCCCGAGTCTCGAGCCTGTCTCCCGCAACGGACACGATTCGAGAAATTAAATACGTCCCGCACCGCGAAAAGCTTCGACTTCAACAGAATGAAAGCACAGAGGACCAACAGTCGGGTGGAGATTAAATTCACTGAATAAACAGTTTGAAATTCATTTTTATACCCAACTTTGAAGTCTAAAATAAAAAATTTACCCTGCCTTTTGGGACTAAAACGAACTTTCCACAGTCTCAATTACAAACTAAATTACATTCTTGTACTGTTAACAAAAATATTTCAACTACAAATTTTAACAGGAACTATTTGTAACGCAGAAAATTTTAGTTAGTCTCTAGTTTTCCAAAAAGAGTACAAAAATGATTTGTTAAACTGGTATCTTTTTGTCATACCATTAAGTGATTTGTGAGAATTTTTTTTGACAAACGATGTTTGTTGAAAGTACAAAAATGTCAATTTAGTTTTTATCGTGTATGCCAATTAATTACGTTTATTCGTTGATTGGCTTATGAGGTACTCTCGTTCGAGGCTCACATAGGAAGAGAAATAAACGAACTCCTGCGACCTGAGTGATCTTCGATGTAAATAGCAATGATGTAATTTATATTTAAACGTTACGTATTATAGATTTATATAATACGCGCCCAAGGAACAAGACGTGAGGGGATAAGTAAGATATAGCGAAAGAACGAACGAATCATTGTAAATATCTGTATAAATTATAATAACGAGTACCAGCAACTGAGTGTAATTATTACAATTATTTATATATATATATATATACATACGTATATATATATAAATATTATATATCGAGTACTGGATGCATATTTGATATTTGTGTGCCTGTATCCTTTTGTATGCTATCGAGATAGAAAACAAAAACACTATACATACCTATATATATATTATACATAATGAAACGAAAAGCAAAAGGTATATATATAAGATGATATAGTTGAATACGAAGTATCGCGTACTGTACACATCAAATTATCCGCCACCGTGGCTTCGACGAAATAAAACTTTTAGCGAACCGAATAAACTACGTTGTGACATTGATTAATGAGTTTACCCTCTTTTTCCTCTCCTTTTTTCATTTATTTTTGTCTTCATTGATGACACACGCCATATAGTATATTACTCTTTTCAGCATCTAAACAACCCTCAGTATATTATAGGGACCCGCAAGATGATCAGGCAAAGGTCGTTGACCTTTTATTTTTGCGGATTTTATCCATACGCCGTGAGCTTATACAATAATGTTGACTGTGTCTAATAATGGATGGCTGGAAATCTGTTTGTATTTCTTCGGGCTAAGTACAGAATTACAGGCTACATATTTTTCGTATTTTCGGTCAATTCTGTTGTATATCATTCAATAGAAAATAGTGTATATTAGTTACGAGATATTCTTTTAGAACAACATGATCATATTTTTCAATACATTTTTACTGCGACTGGTCAAATTATCTGCCAGCTTACGTAATCAATGATCCTGTTTTGTGAATTTGATTTATTTTTTTCTTTATTTTACGAACATTTTCCTTAGACGCACAAAAAGATTATCTAAGATTTCTGAATTTACAAACATACATATTTTTTCAGATATAGATTTTCCAAAATTAAATAACAAATATTTTTTAACGTGAACAAAAAATTTCAAAGTTCACTGAATTTCCACGAATTGTTTTTGTGGTCCTAAATTGTAAAAAAATTTACGAACAGAATTGTAAAAATAGGAAAATGTTTCTGAAGACTTATACGTACAGCATATTTTTGGAATAACTGAATATTATTTACTTTTTGTGCATGTTGACAAATCTCACTGATTTTTCCATACTTTTGCAATGATTTTAATGCTACAAAACCTGAAGTATATTCAGGGCGAGTATATGTTTTTCTGCGAAGGATAAACTACTCTTAATGTTTCGAAAGTCCCGATGTAGCTTTTTAGTCGTTCAGTTATTGGCTAGAGGATTAAATAATAAGTGAGACGGACGATAAAGCGGAAAGGAGCGTGGCAGACGGGCAAATTAAAGAGACATCATCAGACGAAAAACATTGCTGCTTCTGGTGATATCCTTTCGTAACTCTGTGCTATCTTGTAGCTAGTTCGTTTCCTCACTCGACTATACAGTCCGACCTCGAGTCATTAAAAACCGTGCGGCCGTCAGTTCTGGCTATTAGAATGACAAACGGCCACGTTGACAGTGCCAAATGAGTACGACGAAAGTGCGCCCGTAAGTCGCAACGAAAGCGAGCGGAAGCGGAGTAAAACTCGTTGGGGAAGTCGAGCGACACGAACGGCCATCATCAAGCATTGAGACTAACGCCTTTTCCTTAATTACTCACGCGAATTCCCAATTCAACGAGTCTGATGCTGTATATATACGTACGTATATGTTCACAAGTCTAACTTTGCAAACGGATTTTTAGTCTTCGTTTCAGTTTTTGCGGACATACTTGCGGCTCAAAAATTCATAACAATTTTTTTACTCTTGAAAAACAATATAATCCACAAATGTTCACACATTTCTTCATCGTCATTTTTCTTTACAAAGAAAAAAAAATTGTTAACCGATGAATGTAAATCGAAATTGGAAAAAATTTCGTTATATAATTAAATTAAATTAAAGTTTTCATGAAAGTTTGTAGCCAAATCATTTATAAAAATGAAAGGACTTCCGACTGAAATATTGTTTTTAATCTATTTTCAAAATAGTTAATCAGCAAATTATGAAACAATAACAATCCACGTATTTTTAATATTTGGAAATAAAATTTTTTTGTTCAAAGTGGAAAAATTAAAATCTTTTCATGTTACTGTTTACTGAATACCGTACGTATTTCAGATACCAAGTTAAATTTGTGGGATCAAGTGAAAATGGTTATGATCCATGGAATGGAAGCGGGCGCCAATCGCGAATCTCAAGCTTTTATATAAATAGAATTCCTTCTCTCGCTAGAAAGCTTCACTCATCTCTTTGTATGTGTATGCGAGTATATTTGCTGGGTTTTACGACAAGCCCGAGGCTCTAAGATTATTGGTATCGTAAATTATTCGACTCCCGCTTCCATCTTTTATTCTTATTACGATCAATGATCGCCAATTTATTTTCTATTTCGAGCTGTTGAGAATAAATGGCCTATCAGCCGATGCTGTGTATCGGACTTGCCTTTAGTTTATCACCACCTATGATCTCTCGTACCGCTTGCTGGATTCCCACGGGATACTTATAACTGCTCGGCAATAAAAACCTTCCTGAATTCGCTACATGCTCTGCCATTATTATTTCTTATCCATCGGACAGACTCCGAATGTTGTACATTCTTCTTCACTCCAGTTTTTTACTTACCACATCAGTAGCTAACTCATTCTTAAGTGGCTGAAACCCTCGAGTGAAAATTTCTTCGAACATCGAAATCGCACACTGCAAAGGAAATTAATTTTTTACCACTTTCATACAAAATTGACAGAAAATCAAATTTGTCAATGATAACGTTGACGTTTATAAAGTCTATCTGTTAGAGATGAATATGTATATACATTTCGTCGAATATTTGTATGATGGTTCAAATAGTGTCTAAAAATGTACAATGAGAAAATTGTATTTTCGTAACACAATCACATAAATTTCCTCATTTCATATCAGTAGCGCGTGACGAAAGTGTCGTTTTCTCGTTAGATACGGAAACAAAAAGACTACTCATACATAATGCCACAAGATAGTGCGCAAAAGCTACTTTCTCGCATGTTTTTGCCACAAATCGAACATAAATAAAAAAAAGGTCATTTTTCTGCACTCGCCGAGAAAAGTAGTATGCCATCGCTCACCGCTCGTGCGATTAATTTCACGACTATTGTTAAAAAATCCACTTTTTCGCACCACTAAAACAAATTAGTATTTTGGTCTGATATTCTTCGTCGTATTTTGGTACATGGCCACCTCAACATCGCTCATACATTTCTATGTATACATGCGCAATTTACACTGTTAGAAAATATTGGAAGTTTTTATGCATAAACTCGTCATCGAAATTTAATAAAAAATGTTGGTATAAAATTCATGTACATTTCTAGTAAAATTAATGCATATTATCAAAATTCAGGTAATTTAACTTCAAAATTAAAGTAAATTATTGCAAATGCTGTACGATACATTAATTTGACATGACACTTGTATACTAAATTTCATGTACTAGTTTATGAATAAAAAGTTCTACTACAAGTACACTAAATTTCAAGTAAATTTTTTTACAGTGTACCAAAAGCTTCACTAACCGTTTCTTCCTAATTCTTACATTATCCTTCAATTCCGTGCAATCTGCAAGATCTTACAAAAACGATTGAGTTTCAGGCCATGGAATATCATCAAATTTTCTGCCCCTTCTCTCATCCATTAATATTTCTCATCCATCAAGTATTCTCAGGACGTGTTACGTACGCGGACGTTCATGTACACAATATCCACCTATATATACTCTGTTGCTTCGCTTTCCGTTCTGCTTCACGTATCAGCAAGCTCGTTCGAACGTAACCCCGAAGTGTCGGCGCGCGAGGGGCTTGCAGCATATATCGCAACGAAAATTATGGTCGCCCCCTTCGCGAACCCTATAACGTACACTGTGCTCACTATATACGCAGTACAGGGAGAGTACAGAGAGAAAGCGCACCCCTTTGTCCTGTCAGTCGAGAGTTCCGCTCTCTCTGGCATCGCGGTGCTTATCGTACGCTCTAATACGTCTCTACGGCACATAACGCCCTGCTTCATCCCCTCTCATACCTCCCTGTTCTGCCACATCCCTTCAAACATACGGAAACCCTCCGCAATCCCCGTGGAATGAGAATTCGAGAGCCAGAACGCTTCACGTCACCGAGTACCAAACGCTCGATTCTGAGTTTCTCACCGGCTGAGGGATACACTTGGCAACACGAAACTTTATCGAGCGGATACAGAAGCTCGCACTCACCATCTTTCCCTCTGAGGATCACGTTATAATAATATCAGAATTGTCTGTCTCTGACATGTGATATATGTGTGTATATATATATAGATTGCTGTACCTATGGTTACCTTCGAGTACTTTAGAATATGTGAGCGAAATGTTCGCCAGGTGAATATACAATTCATGTGCTCGAGCAGAGAGCAGACTGGGCGGATTAGAGAAGTTCGGAATATGCTTCCTTAGATACATACGCTCAATTTTGTAAATATTTATATTTTAGCATAGCAATCGGCTTATAGCGACATTTTTTAATAAATATGAAAACACTTTCGGATTAGACAAAAAAATATATATGGAAAGATATGCAATATTCTTTAAGTATTGGATATGAAATTCGCAGCTGATAAAAATAAAAAAGAGTCGCTAAGAAAACAAGTGAAATCAGTGCCTTCAGATTTCACTAACGGTCTGGTCACTGAACCCAAATTTGATTGAAGAGCTTCGAGTAAGACTTTCTAAAGACTGGACAACAGTTTGGCCTTGAAAATTCACGCTTATCGAAATAAGCACCGCATAAACATGCACATCAACATCGTAAATTAAATGAATTATAGACCTTTAACTTCAGTGAGAACACACTAATTCTAATGAGTTCCTAAATTGCGGGCCTTAGTCCTAGCGGTTATTAAAATTACTATCTAATCAAGTGTAATGAATGGCTCGGAAATCAGACCAAAAAAGGAATAGATTGAAAGAGGGCTTCCTAAATACTAGAGAACAAGTCACCAAATGTTCCGAATCCCGTAGGGTTCAGCTCTTAGGGTCCGATTACAACAGTTTAGCCGCGAAAATTCATGGCCAATGTGTCCAGAAAATTGGCAACGAATTAGAGCGAATGAGTATGCTTTTAAACCAAAATCTTCGTCGGCGAAGAATCTATAACTTTTCAATCTATTGGGACGGCAGCATTATGATGCCGTCACCCTAGTTCGTGGGATTGCTGACCTAAGCAATCCCACAGTAACCTTTATCGCGCTAAGCGCGGTCCGAGGGCCTGCGCGACGCCCGAGGACGCTTTAGTTCTAAACCTCACCTCAAACAACCAACACCAAACGACATATTGTGCACTCTCCCCAAATAGAGACATTTACAAACATAAAGACTCCATTCATTACACTATAACGCTCATCAAAATAAGCACTGCATAAACATGCACATCGAAATCGTAAACCAAATGAGTTACAGACCTTCAACTTCCGTTAGGACACACTAAATCTAATGAGTTCCTAAATTACGGCCCTTAGTCGCAGGGGTTATTGAAATAAGTATCTAATCAAGTGTAATGAATGGTTCAGAAATCAGACCATAAAAGAGATCGATTGAAGGAGGGCTGCCTAAATACTTGAGAAAAAGTTGCCAAATGTTCCGAATCCCGTAGGGTTCAGCTCTTAAGGTCCGACTACAACAGTTTAGCCGCGAAAATTCACGGATGACGTGTGGAGAAAATTGGCGACGAATTAAAGCGAACGAGTATGCTTTCAAGACGAGGATCTCGAGGGAAGCATCAGAGCATGCGGCGCCGGTCATTATTTACGGCACGTCGGTGTCGCACGGGGCATCGAATGTCAAATGGGCATTCCCGAAGACAAATCCCTCGACCAAGGGGCGTCCTGGGTTATGCACTTGGTTGGTCCCTCTTTTTCGTTCTGTCTGCATGATCTTCGTCGTGTCAGGCCGCTCAACGGATCGTTAGACCCCGTCTCCGACTTGCCAGCACGACGTCGTCGACATGGAGCATCTCGCGTTTTATTTTTAAGCGCGTGAGCGTTTGCTCCAGCCGATGTGGTAGCTACGGCAAACCGGGATGCCTCTAATTGCCTCAGGAAACCACCACTCAACGAATGCATAACCGCCGCTTTGATATACTGCCCGAGTTCACTGCTGAGAGTCGACCGGAAAGCTCTTGCGACTTTGAGAACCCTTCCCAACTTCGGCGGATCTTTGCCGATCGAAACTGATGAGATCAGGGGAGTTAAATCATGTGGAAGGGGACTTGGAATCACTCTGGGCTTTCCTGCGGATACTTAAGAAGTTTGGTACTTGGTAGAGGCAAGTATGTACATCGATATAAATTTCGGGAATCCTAAGGACGGTTAAACGTTCGACATGACAGGAATTGAATATTCACCTCATGTTTTTAGGCGATACAAAAAAAGTAAGTCACTCCCGGTAACAGGTATTTTCTTCAACCTTTTATTGGCATAGTCCTAACTCATTTTCTTTTAACCGGTGTGGTGGTCTAGTGGTTAGCGTACTGGCTTCTAGACCAGAGCATCGGTAGGTCCCGGGTTCGATTCCCGGTGTCGTCGAACATTTTCGTCGAAAAATAAGAACATGGACGCGATGAAACTCCACATGTATAGGTGAGACACACACCGGCAACTGTTCGCTCACATATTCCAGGTCAGATGTATACAGCTGTAGTCGGTGTTTACATGCTCGACGAAAATCGTGACGTAGCTCCGGTACCATGACGCAAACTTGAGACTGGCTATAACGGCATAAGGTTTTTCCGCAATGGTTTCCTATGCCCTTACCAGATATGCTATGGCAAATGCGATATAGGGGGAAGTCGGATGCGGCCGCATGGGGGCCTGGTTACGGATCCGGACTAGACCCTCAGGGGGGACTGGCGACTGACCCGGGCCGACCCTGTAATAGGCGTACAGACGCTGCAGACGGGGGAAATGCAAATTTAAAAAAAAAACTTATTTTTTTTGTAAGATCTTGTATTTTTTTCAGCATCTGTAAAAATAGTGCCTCGAATTTTCGAGGCCCTAAGTTCACGGCAAAAATGAAGCTTCTACTGTCGTATGTTTTCTACGAGGTTCCGTTGTCAGTTTTACTTATTTTTTTTTAATTTTTAGTATAGAAGAGATACATAAAATGTTAGGCTTTTTTCATTTATGTTAGGGACAATAAATAATTGATCCGACATCATTGCGTTTTGCTAAATACAAATCGGACGGAAAAAACTTAAGCTTATGAGAGTCGAAAACATGCGTGTTGAAATATTTAACAAAATATTTAAACCACATTGAAAATGCGATAAATGATCCTATCAGTGGATAGTGTTTTCATGACTTCATTTTTCATTACCAAGAAGAAAAAACCATTGCGTTTGATATTACGAGTACATTTTGATGATGTGTAATATAATCGACGTTAATGACACCACAAAGCCTCTCAACCACATTACGAACTCTCAAAAGGGACAATACGTTCGCGATTGGCTTGATAGCGACGAAATTGGTTGGATGATCTACCCTCTCGAGCCACTTCGACGTTGCGTCGCCCTGGGATCCGCGATGTTGACGACCGGGAACCCTCGTCGAGTGCTTCGAAAATGACGGGCTGCGAAACGTGTTCGTCACTAAATTATCGAGTGTTCCATAGTGAATTCAGCCATCAGACACAGATATACAGCTTACGTACTTTTTATCGAGCAATTGACAGTGCAAATTAACGCAGCGCTGCACCAACACTGAGCGTGTGCGTTTTATAGTACCGGATGGGGGCCTGAAGTGTCTTCCTCCTCTTTGCTTCTTCAGTGCAGCCCTCTGGCACTCCAGCTCTACCAATCAGCCGCTTACATTCTCCTCCAGAAGCGATTCAAATGCACAACCAAGGCTTCAACGTCACTTTGTATGTACTCAGACCAACTGGTGAGTATCTCATCCTCGTATCTCACAATCATTCGTCCGGTCTTAATCGTCGTCATCGTTGTCGCTGATTTCATTATCGACCATTGCCTCCAGCACTCGAGCCGGCTAATGTCGTATCACTCGGACAAAATGCTTTATGTGCTGATTAACAGAGTAACGAATTGGACTTGCGCTGTGCACTTTCTCGTAACAACTCTATCTGGCCTAATTGAAATATACCAGCCATAAAAAATGCAGTAAGAGTTACTTGTGTTTAATTAAATTTAATCATTTTTCGGTACCTCGTTGAGGAAGCTTTGTTTTCGTTAGAATTCTGTTTCCAGTTTTTTTTTTTTTTTATGTCAGGACAGACACAAAGTTCTAAAAAGTTGAGAAAAGTGGTTTCGATACAATTGATGGATGAATGTGCGTGGATGGTTAGCTTTCGAAATTCGAACTCAAATATCTTAAGAATTGCTTTAAGAATCGGGAGGAAATTTTGTGCCCACGTGAAGCAGGTCGAAGACTTTGTTTGTAATCATTGTTTGTCATCTTCAAAAAATGTTTGTACGCGCTCGGCCATTCGCAAATATCTTGCCATGGAGCTCAATAATTTTGCTATAAACATTACTGTTTTGAGGTATGTGACTATTCCCGGTCAATTGTTATTAATGATGGAGTTTTTGCGAAACACATCTCGATTCTGAGACAGTGATCGCTAGATTCAAAGCGCGCCAAATCAAAGCCCAATTTAAATTTCACAAATCCAAATCTATACAAATATCGACTGTAGCTGCTTAATTAATTGAAAGTAATTAATCAAGCAGCCACACTCGACGGAATTTATCTCGAAAACATTGCGAAAAAATTCCGCCACGACTCGGGAACGCCCAGAATTCTAGCCTGGCACGTTACTAATTACCATTTTGCTACTATAGATCAATCTAAGTTACGAAGCAATCGGTATTAAATTTAGAATGAATTTACTATCGGTATTAAATTTAGAACGGGATTCCGTAATAAAAAAAAATCGTTTTGCTCTAACTTACGTTATTGTCTTTCTTCTAAAATTTGACAGCTGCGATACAGGTGTATAATTAAGCACAATCGAATGATTATTTCTCAAACATGTCTCAAATTCATAAAGCTCTTAGAATATTAAACAGTATCGGTCTCGTACAAATTTTTATTAAAAACAATATTAAAATTTATCCAGAGGCCTTACACGAAGATTATTAAGCATGCACGGAAAAAAAGTAGTTGGGAGAACCATTTCCAGCATATGCTGTACAGCAAATTAGTTCCAGCAACTAACTCGATCTGTGAACTGATGTATTCGCGAGTGATTATGGACGAGTAGTACGTAGGACCAACAAGTTGGTTTCTGTAAACAATCGCAGGGTTGTTATTACTAACGGCCAATGACTAGTTTCTATACCCAACGAGTAATTGTCATAACCCACTGAGTAGTTAACGCTATATCAACTCCTTCAAGTCGCTTTCAGAACCCATTCATTGATTTTTCGAACTACTTTTTTTTCTCAGTGTACAACGAGACAAATGAGGGTTGGAATGAACTGATAATTCTTCACTTTGCAGCAACAACCCTGTCTTGTGTATCTCAAAAGAATAAATAGCAAATAAGCGATCACCGCTTGGCTTGAATTTACTGCAACCCTGCGAAACACGCAAAACCCATGTTTGATTAATTCAACAGGATCGTCGACAAGATCATATAATACTGCAAGCTCGAACAGCTTTTTCGTCTGCCTAGTTAGCTGGTTAGCTAGCTACTCTATTACTTATGGTGTGCAGGCCTCTCCACAGTCTATCCACTACTATGTTACTTCTGTATAAGCATTAGCATCGAGGGTCTCTCAGACACCCAGCGGCGACGTGCCACTTGACAAAACGAGTTATGCTAACGAGTTAGCGCAGCTCCAATGAGATATAGATATATATATATACGTAGCTCGGAAATTACTGCGTGTACAGAACGAAGAAACCAGTCGATACATCAAGACCAAGTGACTTGTGTAATTGATTTAGTATATTATTGCCGTGAGGACACGCGCTACAACCGTCAAAGACACATTTTTCATCGACATAGTTTTCTCCTACAAATTTTTACCACTTTTGTTATCCTTTCTCCTCCGTTACGACGCTCGAATGCTTTCCCGCACATTCTCAATTCATTTTCTGGGCTCTCAATGAGTTTTGTAATTGTTAACAGAGCGGAAGCAAGTCTATGTATAGACTACATAGCCTTTTTCTTGGAGCTTATTAATTCTTTGGATACCGGAGCGTGCTTGCCATAAGAATAGGGGAGGAGCGAAAAGGGTGGCAAGAAATTGTAAAGGGGAGATGGGCTCTTCAAGGCACGCCATGAACTTACTTCATTTTCTGTTAACTCAAAGCCTGTTGTCCAAAGTTTTTTTTCTTCGCTTAAGCTTGTTGGGATATAAATATACTTGGATTTTAAAAAATTAATAAAATTGTAAGGCGTAACGTTATTTATTGGCTTAGTCCCGTGGATGCTACCCTTCTCGGTTTTAAAGTATCGAATCTTTCACTTCACGGTCTAGAAAGTTTCACTGTGCAACAGCCACTTGAGGGGAAACTCAAATATTTTACATAAAACTAAGGATTTCTTTAACGAAATTGCAGTGAGTACGAAGTTTTAAGTAGCCTCTGTAAAAACGCGAGCGCAATGGACGATAAAATTCCATTGCACTTTATGCTTTTATATAAATTGTGCTTTAATCATAATTAATTACACTGCAAAACTTTTTTTATCATGTACACTTTAAATAATTTTCATGATAAGACATTTGATCTAGCGAGCACAACTTTGCCACGTTAATAAAACAATGCTTAGTGATGCTGCATCTCTAATTTCGTCAAGATCGGTGGAAGCTCTCTACCGATCAACCTTAATGTATTATAGATATATATATTTTTTACTTGGCGTCGAGTCGCGATCGCGACTCTTGATGAATCCCATTTTCCGTTTATTATTTTTTGTCTACACTTTTTTTCAATCTTATTCAAAACAATGATGCAAAGTAGTATACCGCATAATATTTCCTAATAATTTTTCGCTATTAACAAAGCTTTCTCTATGCGGAAACCACAATCGTTTAACACATATCCCCATATTTTGTGTTTTGTAAAGAGTAAAAAATAATGTTCAAGCAATATGGAAATTCCTATTTTAAGATATCAATACCGGTTCATTAATCCAACAACAAAATCCAAAGTAAGGAAGGTGGTCTCAAGTTCAACTGTATATTAAACTTCACCGAGACGTATTTCCAGTGACGATGAGTCCATTCCATTAGATGGTAAAATTCAACGATTTCTTGTAACACGATTTTTTCGTTAGGATCTACCAGGACACCTTGACACGTCGGTTGACTTTGAAGCTGTCGATTGGTGATGACGAGCGCCTATTCTTTTCGCGTGAGCGGATACACGACGAATAGTAAGAATGAAAGAGCTACCGAGAGGCGTTGTCGAGGCACGTAGCGGGAAATCGCGTAGACGAGCACACGCAGCATCCGGTGGCCACACGTTAAAACGTATGTATACGGGTTCGTTCGTTTGCGCGCTCGACGCACGCGAAACAATGCAGACAGTCATCGCCATATATTATTCATCGAAGTGGTAAGCGAAGAAGGAGAAGACGAGGGCGCCTGTAGTAACTAAAGGGAGGAAACCTGCGACGCGACCCAACGAATGAGCCAGAGGATGAAGGAGAGCGAAAGACGTTGAGTGAGCGAGTGAAGTTAAGGGCTCCGGGATGTGGGTAATGAACGGAGGAAACAACAATTTGTCTCTTCACCTCGAACAATGAATTTACCGGTAAATGAATTTGCGAACGCCGCAGCCACCGCATCTCGAGTAAGAATGACGAAGGACTAAGGACCTAGATGATGAAACTCGGTAATTCAACTTTACTGATTCAATTTTTTTTGTCTCGAAAACGAGACCACGCCTCATCTTGTTGTATTATTTTCTCGATGACTCAGTAAAGTTACTTTCTAAAACATTACATATATTTTTACGTATATTATGTTTATCTTCCATTTATAAGAAAAAATAGATTACTGATTGATTTAATTATTTAAATAAAACTCAGGAACATGGCGATTGTTGATATTGTAATTTTCGTTTGGATTTATTGGAGAGAAAAGATGTATGCTATAATATGATATAAGACATCGGTAAATCTGTCGAGAAATGGCAAATTCAGGAATTAAGACTTTCGATAAATTTCCGTGGATTGTATGAGTTATCGACTTTTTTTGTATTCACCTAATGACTCGCAAACAGAACTACAACATTTTTTTGTAGCCTCGCTGAACTATATGCGTAAAGGTAGTAGAATCACTTTATCGTTAGGAAAAGACAAAGAGGCGCGTTGCGAGTTATGGTGTGGCTTGGGAATCAGAGGGTGGCGCTCGACGCGGAAAAAGTATACGTTCTACGGACCATCAAGCTTAACGCGCGCAAAAGTATCGGCGCCCCAGGATAAATCGTGGGAATTGCTAAACGTGCGCATCTTTGGCTTAGCACCTTGCTGTTGTCTCTCTTTCTTTCATTCGGCCGCAGGCACAGCGACGATCACATAACGGAACGTTTTTCCTTTTATATTCTTTTACTGGTGGTTCACTGCGCTAGTTCTTGCCATTTGGAATCCGGATTACGATTCGGGGTTTTACCTATAAAAGTGTTACACAAAGAGGAAATAAAAATGGACGTTTGACGCTGAAATGAAAATAGGTTTGATGACTCATACACGCGAACTGAGATATATTATCGTAGACTGGTATGCTATGGGAACTGAATATTAGGACAGACAAACAGGAATGATGTAAACAATTCCTGTTTGTCATTAGAATTTTGTCTTAAACAAAGAAGAATATCTACCATCAAAGCCCATGTGACATGAATGTCTGTGAATGTGTCTGTGAGTGTATCTGTGAGTGGGTCTGTGAGTGCGTTTGTGAGTGTGTTTGTGAGAGCGTCTGTGAGAACGTCCGTTACAGTGTTTGTGAGAGTGTCCGTGAAAGCATCTGTAAGAGTAAAGGTGAGCATTTTTTCAGAGTCCTGTGGAAATAGGTATGATAATTATTTCTGAGAGTCTGTGGATGTTAGAGGCATTGTCTTTATTCTCAGGTATATAATCAAGACTACAAAAACTCTTAACCTGTATAAACTCTAAGAATTCTTTCGACTCGCAGTATACCACGAATACTCGAATAACCGCAAACGTGACTAGTATCACTAGGTGAGTGACAATGGTAACGAGGTTGTAACGAGTACCACGACTTGGCTACAGCTCCCGTCTCTTTCTCCTACTATTGTATTCGCGATGCAAAACTAGACCACGAATGCACTTACAATAAGAACAAGAGTCAGATGGGACTCGTTGATTAACACCAATCCTCACACCAAATCCCGTACGTGTGAGAGACATTTCTTTATATACGTAGAAAAGCGGAGTATCGATTGATCGGAAAACGCGAGGTGAGAAGCTCACGCTGGTTTTCGGATCCCGGTCAAGCACGGCTTTCGGCAGTAGGGATTCCAATTCTGTCGGGTTTCCAAGGAGGGATCAAGTGCCTCAGCGCCGTGAAACATGATTCAATATCGACTCGCGTGCGAGCGTTCGTTCCAACACGAGGAGACCAAGAGGTCTACCACCCGAGAATTCTAGACCGAGTGAGGCTTATTCTATTTCAGCTGGCCTCGTTCGGCGCCCGAATAAAGATGTATATGTATATCATACGATCATTCGTCTTCATGAATCGGAGACTATTTTATCGCCGGTGAGGAAAAAACACGAAGGGATAATATTGGATGACGGAAATATGAAATTTTTTACCAACGACGAAAAATCATTCGTTTGCAAATCCCGTGGGAGCTGGATTATGCAGTGAAAAAAAAAAGGTTTCGCTATGAGCCCTTAGCAAGAGTATAGAGTGTCACACCGATAATAAGTGAAGTATGCGGGAAGCGTTGAAGTGGCCGGTGCAATGAACGCCGGAGACGATCAATAAGCGCTTTGCAAGTTTTATAATTCATGAATTTATAATTCATGCGAGTTGCCGAGCGACGCAAGCTCTCTCTCGTCCATAATCCGGCGAGTCAGACCTGATGAGGGACGCAGCTTGGAAAGTGGCAGGGCTTGATGCCTGGAAAAGGAGAATGAAGCGGATAGCACTGTGCAACGATTTCAAACTTTACTGCATTTCCGAATAAAGATTCAACGTTGTTTTCTATTTCTGTAAAATTCACTGTCATTTTTTTTTACTTGTCTGTTACTTTGGGCTAATGAAGTGCACTCGTTTTTTTGTTCGCACGTCGCATTGTGTTTCGAAAAAGAATTTTCTGGTATTTCTGGTTAAATTGGAAAAATCATGACAGCCGTGATAAGTTTCGAGGGTGAGCTATCAAATTGTTGCAGGCATTAAAATGAAAATTATCACTCTATATGCTGGGAAAATTTTCGTCGGCATTTGAAAAAATGACTCTTCTTGTAACGTTGGACGGAAATCCAATATATTTTTTTTATCTATTCATCTCGAATTCTCAATTGAAGTAATCGGAATATATGTGCATGAGCGGTTCTACCAAATTTAGCCACCAACTGTTATTTTTTCAAATTAATTCCTGAAAATCGGATTTTGTTATTTGTTATTGTAATAACTGTACGAAATTTCAATACGATATAATATTAACCTTATAAGATATTAAAACTTTTAAATCTTTCATTCAAATGGCTCTATCTTGGGATAGAGTATGTTTCATTGTACATGCATTAAAATAAAATGGAAATGTGTGGAGTGTTATGGGCTATAACAAAATAAATAATACAGATTTATATGGAATATTTTGTCTCAAATTAGCTCAAATTTTCAGAGAAAATTATCAATAATATTTTTTCCCCCAAATGGTACCGCTAATTTTTAAATGAATGAATTTTCTCAAGTTCTGTATAAGAAAAACGAATTATTGAGATTTTTTTTGGAATAGGATTCAGAGTTGTTGGCCACTTCCAAATCATTTTTAGAAAATTATTATTTTTTATTTAAAAAACCTCGTTATTTGAGCCGTATTGATTCCCTTAAATTATGTATATACATAACGAAGGTTAAGAACAATACTTGTGATGGCTGAAGTATTACAACTCGATTATTATGACATGGTGAATTTTCAATTACTTTACCGTGGAAAATGGTCGTATCGTTTCAACGATTTGTAATCTCATCACAAAAACCTGTTATTCATATGCATAATTCGAGGAAATCAATTCAGATTAGATAAGGAGAGGTTTTCGCAACAAAAAAAAATGTAATGAATGATGTGGCCTTAAATGTGGTCAGGAAGTCCGAACACCAGTCCAGAAATAATCTTAAAAATTGGTTATTCATATACATAACTTAAAAATATTCATTGAGCTCGAAAAAAGCGGTATTCTTTGTGAAAAAATATATATCATTGATAATTTTTTTCAAAAATTGAAGTTAAATTGATTCGAAATGCCCCTTAAAAATCTGTATTTATGTTTTATTTGTAAGTTATAAAATGAATGTACAATAAATCTCTACCGAGATAGATCCGTTTCAAAGAAACATTTAAGAATTCTAATGTCTTATCTGATTTCTATTTTATCGTATTAAAATTTGGTCAAGTTATGACGATGACAAAATCCGATCCTTAGAAATTTTTGTGAAGAAAATGAAATTACGGTGGCTAAATTTCAGTGGAATCGCTCATATGTATCTGCAACAAGAACATTGAAAATCCGAAGATAAAAATTGAAGTTCTGAATGAAAAATAAATCCTGTTTCTCACGTCGTACAAATACAATGAATAATTCACGACGAATGTTATGCAGGTTATCGATTGTAGGGAGTATCTCGTGTGGATTCATTTTTCGTTGAAGACTCACCAATGCCAATTCGACAAGGGGAAAAAAAAACATCAGCACAGTGGTGTATTAAAGGCCGCCGATGAAGGACCAACCCCCGATTCCCTTCCAGAATAACGACGTCGACGGCCACCTCCGGTGCGCATAATAACAACCCATAAATTTTGTTGGATCCGCGGTGTTCTTTTGGGTAAATATTGAAATATTTCGCTGCGGTAATCGACGGGGGGTGTCGAGAACGTGGAGAGCGGGAAACGGTCGTTCACGTGCTTTGCCTTGGTTTTGGGTGCGTTTGCACTGCTCGTAACAAGGCAACAAGCTCGGCGTCGACATCGTGGCGCTGTTGGAAACAGAGCGGCAAGACAGTAGGGGCTAACTTTTCTGTGAACAGGCGGCAACTGCAGGGATGGAGAACCCCCCGCAGCGACACCGTCTCATAATCTAATTTGTACTTCGGCAACTAAGCGCGTCGACGTCGACGCCATGTCTCGTCCCTCGGTGTTATGGCCGAGGACCGACGAACGGATGGACTGAGCGAAGCTTCGTCTAACATGGCCAACCCCTCGCACCATGGAACCTTCCACCGCACCGGACGCATCCTTTCGACACCACCAGCAGTGCCACCAGCTAACAGGTAGGAAGGTATGTTATCAATATATATATATATATAGACTGTACTATATTGCACAGTGTGGAACAACCCCTCATTGTGTGCACCCTCGAGTCTCGAGCGAATATAATAGACAGGATTGGCCAAACCCAGACATGAAACAAATTGGCTTCCGTATCGCAGGACAAAAATTGGTGGGCCGAAATTCGCTTTGTGTTGTGAAGAATTTGATTCAAATTCATTACAAATCTTATTGTTTACGCATAGACTAAGTCCAGATGATTTCCGGGGGGATACATTTGTGATTCGTAAGTTCCATCTCTTTATCGAGATTCAGATGAGAATGTATTTTGTAATTTTATTTAAAAGTGACAGATAGCCGAAATAGAGACAAGCTGAACATGGTAATGTGCGCATATAATTTTGGTTGTGAATTTTTCTTGCAGGTCTTGGGAGTGAAATGAAGTCGTTATCAAGCGGGACGATCGGCCGCAGTGTCTTAAAATGATCAGGGCATAGAGAGAGAGAGAGAGAGAGAGATTCTTAATGAGATTATCATTCTAACACACCATTTCAAGTAGGACTCACATCCTGGAAGAGCATTTCAAGTGGGACTCAGATTCTGGACGAGCGTTCCAAGTTGTACTCAGATCCTGGAAGAGCATTTCAAGTGGGACGCACATCCTGCAAGAGCATTCCAAGTTGGACTCATATCCTGGAAGAGCATTCCAAATGGAACTTATGTCCTGAAAGAGGATTTCAAGTGGGACTCGCGTCCTCTGAAACGACGTACAATTGAGGACTTAGATCCTGTAAGAACATCCAACTGAGACTGAGATTCCAGAAGGGCATCTAAGTGAGATTGAGATTCTAATAGGGCTTTCGATTGGGCCACTGATCCTGGAATGCCATTTAGCTGGGATCGATAATAATCAGAGTTTGGGTGCAGACATTTGCCTTCGTTTAAATAGGAGAGAACGTCAGAAGAAATATATAATCTCTGTAAAATTTGTAGTTGCTACTTCGCCAAATATAACTTCGATTTCCTCTTCCTCTTTTGTCTCAGGTTCGATCTTAAGATAAATCTTACAAACGAAACTTCAGTCCTTAATTAATGTTACCTTTCTTCATGCCCTGTTGAACCATTGTCTTAGGGTAAGTCCCGTCAGAAATGTCATTCTGTCCGTGGTAAGATTCTTCACGAAGTTTCATTCACCTCATGGCATTTCTCAAGACTGTTGAAGTGCAAAGAGGATTGGTAATAATTTCCTGGCGGTTTATATCGTCAAGACTAGAGGGGATAGAGGTGTAAAGTTCATTGGCTGAAATGTTAGCTTTGGGGGAATAATTCCATATCGTTTATGCATCGAGGGGTGAATTAGAGAGTGAGAGTTCGGGGTTATATATACTACGTTGCCCTTACACTCCATAGCTCTCGCTCCGCGCGTTATCGCCACGGCAGAAATTCGATTTTCGCTGACGCAATTAGCGTTTCCAGAAGCAACCGCACCCCAGGATCGCGAGCCAGCCTCTATCAACCCACCGAATACCACGAGAGATACTATTCCGCGACACGCGGGGAGTGGAATATGTATGGGGGTACATTGAAAGCAGCCAATCAAGGACCCCGGTGCTTTCAACAGCAGACCTGCCGCTGCTACTTCTGCTGCTACTGTCTGTCTATCTGTCTGTCTGTCTGTCTGTCTGTCTGTCTGACTGACTGACTGTCTGACTGAATGCCTGCTACCAGTTTGCCAGGTCGATGTGCGGTGTATTCTGGTATAACTTTAACGGGTACAGCAAGTAATTGAACCCTTTTCACTGGATTTTCCAATACCTTGCAGACAAGTTGAAACGACCCTATATTTTTCAATACTGTAGTTTACTACACGTGTAAACGTTGTTCACAGTCGAAAGTGAGTGAGATTTTAAACCTGTTACGTGCCGAGGTAACGAGACGTTGAAAGGGGATATATTTTTTGGGAGTTTTTGTTCGATTGAGAGTTGAAACTCAAATTTCGAATTATCACACGCGTATATATATATTTTTTTTTTGAAGAAATAAATTTAACACTATTAATCAACTAGTTTAAGTGGGGAAAACTTCTTACTTATCGCCGTTTACGATAATTGCTAAATACTATAAATTAGGCTTACATTTAAAAGTTAGGCTTTTGAGCCTTCGATAAATGTGTTAATTCCATGCTGATTGTCTGCAGATTGATTGAAGACTGAATATTAAAATCAACGGAAAAAATGATGAAAGAGTGAATCGGAATTTGAGTGAGGTTTTCGGGGACCACGCGACAGCCCAAAGATGCTGACAACGCATGACACGTTAGGTCAGCAGAAATATAAAAGGGCAATGTACGAAGCACGAAGTTGCGGAACACATTGATATCGGCAAAAGTTATTAGAAGTTAATTATATTAGGGAAAATAGCCAGGACGTAACAAAACCTGTTAATATGTAGTCTATTTCAACACCTTGTGAAACAATCTTTCGCATTCTGATTATTATGGCAAAACTTCGACAAGCGATCAAACTTCTGCATGCCTCTTAGTTTATCTTTTGTGAAAATGTATGACTCTCAAGATATCAGTATCTGCAAAATGTAAACTTGTTTCGGCTATAACTTCGTAACCCTGTGATGGATTTATATGTTTCAAAGGCAGATTTGTTCATTTCTCGTTTATCTCCAAGCCATTTTTTTTCTTTTTTAATGATCTGTCTAAAAAAGCACTCATTATTGCCATTTTGTTGCTTGAAAATGGTAGTAATTTTCGATGGTCAAAATTATCGTTACTAATAAAAGGAAAACTGCAGATCTGAAAATCATTGAACGAGCTGCGTTAATGAAGAAATCTGCCAGAATAAATGTATTAAATTTACTAATGAAAAGGTACAGTTAACAATAACCAACGAAATGGCAGAAATGAGTACCACTCCTATAGAATCATCGAATTTAAAAAATTTTATAAAACTGAAATAAATGTCCCAAGACAATCGAAAAATTATTGAATGGGCTTTAAAAATAAATTTATTGAAATGGACTGGTGGAAAGGTACAGGTCACAAAAAAACGAAAATGAGCCCTACTTTTGCATAATCATCAACAAAAATAACTAAAGACATGGCCTGGAGATGAGCGACAAATAATAAATCTGCCTTTGAAATATATGAGTTTACCACAGAGTTACGAAATTATAGCTCATACAAGTTTAAATTTCGTAGATGCACATATCATCAGGGTCATAAAAATGTGTGCATTTATTTGGTATGCACAAACGTTTTCAGCTTCTTACTGTTTACATACTTCTTGTTGTTGTTTATAATTGTTCATATTTGCGTAAGCATTTGCCGACAATGTCGCGCTAACTAAATTTGTACTGAATGTCGTGCGAAGCTAGTCATAATAAGATTAATTCGTTGTGTATGAGTTTGGTGGTGTAACTAACTGATTGATCAAGATGAGGAACTGCTAAGAATTTTACAGTTATTTTCCAGGGATAATACACGTTCTGCAAAACTACTGGCTGTAACCTGATACAACTTTTGTACAACTTTAATGATTAATATCATATTCTCTACAAGGAGATCAGCCTGGACATAAAATACGTGGCATTCTTCTGGAAAATAACTGACGTTGCAAATACCAACCGTAAATACTTGAGATGAAAGGCGCGCCGGTTGCAAAATGAGGGTGTGCAAGCTCTAGCTATGTTATACAGTGTTTTTCTATCCGATAAATACACAAAGTTTTTGTCACCTCATCGTGAACGCTACAAGCACAGGCTTTCAAAGCCAAGCATGCTTCTTCTTTTTTCAAGGTTCTTTTTTACGCCTGAATTCCATAGTTGCATACTACCTCCTTTCTCTCGTTCTCTTGTTTATTTTTTTTTCAAGTCTTGCAGAAAAAAGTAAAAAGAATTCCATTGAGAATGGGTTTATTTTCCAAATAGCTGCGAAACTTCCTGACGATTCTCCCAGGTTCTGTTTTTTACTCGATTTATAACTTTGTTAAATTTATCTATTTATAGTTATATTCAACAGTGTTAAAATTATCGCGCTGTCTACGAGTTCCTTCAAATTTACGAGTCCCACGTGTATATTTAAAGGATGAGAGCCATCGAATCATTATTCTTTTAATTCTCTCCAATCAATAACGCTCGCAACTCGATATTAATATCGGCTATTTTCACCGTCAGAAAATACCGAATGAGTAAGGTTATCGATGCGGCGGTATTTTATTAATTCAATATTTGCTATAATTAAGGGGGTCTGATAAGTTAACGGACGTATCAAGCAATAATCGCATGTGCTCAACGAAGTCTTCAAGAGTTATGCAGATGGAGTTTCATGTACGAATACAACTACACGGTCACTTAATTTCACGTGATATCCCCAATCAGTTAGACCTGCGTGCTCACGTCTCAATTCTCGATATCACTGCGAGGATTAGCATCGCACGCCACGATAACTAATGTCAATGAACCAACGTATTTAATATTCATATGATTGCAAATTGTCAGGAAAAGAGAAAGAAGAAGATAGTTATATCTTTTTGCGATAAACATGAAACTCGTCGATATTTTATACTACGTCCCAATTATTATTCTGTATTTTTACTCTAAACGAGGATGTTACCATATTTTCTGAACTAGCTTTATTCATACTCTTAGTGATGTTTTACTCTTTTTTTCTTATCAATTTTTATTCATATTCTTGATAAAGTCATGGCCTGTGTAATTGGAATTTATGCAAGTAGATATGGATATATTAAGGGGAGGGCAATAGATTAAAGCTGCTGATATTCATTAACATGTCTCACTCGTTTATCTATCGATTTTATTTTTTTTAAATACATATTTTTTTAAAAATCTGATGATTTTATTTTATTTTATTTATTCCGTTCTCAGACAAAAGCATCTAACTCTTGCGATTGGGGTATAGCGGGATCGATGGGTTTTCAAATTTTTCTTATACTTTGCGCAAGATAACCGGAAACCTGAAATCTGAAATTTGCTTAACTGTGTATAAAAATTCTTCTTCCGGCATAGATATAGGTTTTTTTGGGTGGGGGTCAAAATAGCGAATGACCAAAATATCGAATGGTTAAAATAGCGAATTTCAAAATAAGGAACATCCGAATCTAGAATGGCCATCATTATAAAATTCGCGATTCAAGCCATTCGCTATTTTGTTTATCCACTATTTCGATTGCAATTTAATAAGATTGAGGTCAAAATAGCGAATGGCTATTAAAATAACGAATTTCATAATGATAGCCATTCTATATTTTAGCGTTGCTTATTTTGAAAATCGCTATTTTAACTATTCGCTATTTTGACCCCTGCCCGTTTTTTCCGGGCGTGATCAGTGAAATCAGTGAAGTTATAATTTCTCTATGTAAATAATTTTTCAAGTGGGTGCTTATTATTCATTCTTATGAATCATTAATCGTTACAATGTTAAATTTTCCCAATTGCTACACTTGACATCATTGCGAATCTCCACAGTTGATATTCCACGTTGTTCTAAATTCCAGTAATTAATATGCAGATATAAATAGGTACTACGTGGGCCGGCGAAGTATCTGCACAAAGCGGCGTTTTACGTTTATATCCAGTCAATTAGGTCGGGCCATAACAAAGCTCAAAGCCCACAGTCAAGACATCTCAGACCTCCAAGTGAAGTACCTGACGTACATGATGGCGATAGCTGCAGATAATCAAGGAGAGAGCGAAATAGAAGTGGATACAAAAAAAAATATAAATTCTTGCTGTGGGCCCGATGGTATTTGCGGGACGTGGTAATAAAGATATTTAAAAAATGATGCATGCTGCGGAACCGACAAGAGGAACGTTTACGACCGATACGATGGCATGCCTTTACCCACGACTTTTACATATATTTCTTTACTCATATGTGTAAGTGTTCATGTGTGTATTCTATGGACTTGTCCGATACGCATATATGGTGCAATCCACACCAATTCGACTTGCATTTGACCCTCGACCTTTTGGATTTGATCGGCGATTTTGTATGTTGTTGTACCAATTTTATAAGGCAAGTAGATTTTTTTAGATCCTTTATAATTTTTTTTTAGCTTATAACTCTTTAAAAAAGTTAAAACTCAACCATCATTATATATAACACAGGATTTGTAAGAGTAACCTACGAATTTTCCAGCAATTTTTTAACTCAATTGAATTTCAAAGTTTAACTCTGAATTTTATTCGCTATTGACGAAAACCACGAGACACTACAAAATAGATAACTTAATGCCATTTTCTGCACCAATTCGATAGTACAATTTTTTCATGTGGCATTGCACAAATTTTTACATTTTAAAAATAGTGATAATCTGTTTGAATCTATAATTGGAAAAAAAACTCCTTTTTTTAGAATTGGAACAACAACACATAAAATGATCGACTAGATCCGAGAGTTTGAGAGTCAAATCCAGGTCGAATCGCCATAAATCACCCCATATATTATTCACATATATGTGTAAGTATATATGTTGTAACGAGATAAAATTTATAATCATAAATAAGCTCGAAAAATTATGAGTGTAGTTCCTCGCAGTACGACGACTCCCGACAGATCCATAGGGCCTCTCGACATTTATAATATTATTTCTAATTCCCGTGTATTTTATTTATTTTTATTTATGTATGACCGAGAGATGAGGGCTCGCCTGAGGGTACGTCAGTATTTTCCTCCACCACTCGGAAGATATCTCGGAAACTATGAATAAGCAACGAGCTGCAAAACCGCACTTACTTCCTCTTTTTCTTCGGGAATTACAATGACGGAAGTTACGAACATCTCAATAGGGCATAAGGAAATGCTACTCTCCATCTGAATTATCGTAGAACAACACCTGCCTATGTCATCGTCTCGCGCACTGTGTTACGAAGTCCCGATTTGGACTTCGCGCGCTACAAACACCAACTACTTAGAATAATTGTATAGTTTGCGAAAAATTAGGGTTGGCCGCCTGACCGATCGCCAGCGAAACAATTAGAGTAGGGATGAAAAGCTTCGTATTCCCGTGAGCGACACATCTCGAGGCATTTTCCGAGGATACGTGGTGTTGCGAGGAGTAACGTGATACAACACCGCGAAAACACTCCCGAATTGAAGAAAGTCCAAGAACAAGACTTCCTCGAGACTTGGGTATTGTGAAAGTAAGCCCTGTTTCTTGGCACTATCTTTCTTTTCTTTTTTTTTTAATTGTATAGCGTGTATTCGGCGACGGTATCCTGCGCGTGGTTGGGTCCGCGAGCTCTATCGTTTGGGTATTTTGATTTTCGGGAGTCCCGTGTGACTTTACGGCGGGCCGTTGTCGACACGATCGAGACTGTGGGAAATATTAGGAACGGGGATTAACGTAGAGTCAAAGGGGTCGTCGGGAGTGATTCCAGGAAAATTCGCCATTATTGTTTTAGGGAAATTGTGTTGTGCGCGGGAATGTTAAAAGCGTGGCAGTGTGAGAGAGTACGCGAAATACTTCGATACCGGTGAATCGAGTAGCTGGTTATTTTTCCCGTAGGAGAGTTGATTGTCGCGTCTGATGTCGGGAATCTCAACAAATCCGAAAATTCAATTGTTATTGCTCGTCTTAATCTATTCCCGAACTTCCTCTCGTATGAGTGATGGATGTGTATGTGTGTGTGTCAGCCGATCGAACCTTTGGGCTACTCGAATAATAAATTGAAATATTTACGGGAAGTTTAAAATCGTTCCACTGTTGTTAACTGCGAATAAATAGCTATTTTATGATTCCCGTAATTTGGAATTTGTAATTTATTTTCTTTGATTTCTACACGAGAACCTAGCCTTGAATCCCGCCACTCTACAATTCTTGACGGCTGCGGCTAGTCCGGCAAAAGCAGCTTGGTCCCGAATAGATCGCAGAGTTTTTCCCGGCGCGAAAGCGCCTGGCGCCCATATAAAATAAAGGGAAGAACTCTTGGGGACTTTAGCTTTGTGGTGTATTGGGGTTTTTTTTTCAGGAAATTACACTACAATGTATGTATTCAACGTGCTAGTGCCATATGAACGTATGTAAGTAATGTATACCCTCCAATACTACTATACTCAAGACATAAAGTATAGTTGCTGCTTGGGTATTATGTACTTTGTCTAGCACACGATAGCCAACCGGCTTTGGGTCCTACATCTCTTGCAGGGTTGTTGTATGTGCCCCTGGCCGTGCCTCTAAGGCTTTCGAGTACTGCCGCTGCATTTGCTGCTCCCTGCGTCCCCCATCTCGTCTTGTTTTATAACCCGACGAGTTTAATGTTCGCATCAAACTTTTAATTGCCCGGACTTGCCTTACAAATTACTAACAGATGGGTCCCTGTTTATACACACAAGGAGTACGAGAGCGGTGAGCATACAACTTACACCGTAAATATAAAAGTGTGCGTCGGACGCACATTGAGCTATTTGAAGGTATAATGCGTTTAATAACATCGGAAGCTGCGAGTGCACGGCAAAAAATGTGATGCTCTTGGAAAGCTCCTATGGGGTCTTTGCCCCGCAACTTTCTAGCGAACTAGAAAGTTCATTTTTATATCGTATGTGATCTATTGTTTCGCCCTCTAGTCTTTGAGGGGGAGTTGTCTAGGAGTTGTTTTCCATTTTAAATGTTTTTTTAAAATTATTTCGATATTCCATATTTAAATAAAAAAATGTATGGTGAGTTATTCGTATTTCTGCTACTTTATGAAGAAAGCCTGTTTTCATGAGAAATTGCCGTTTCGAAATTCATGTCAACATAGTTAATAGTGTCAAACTTTGAGAAAACGTTTAGTAAAAATAATTTTACTAAACTTTTTCTTAAAGTGAATAACATTATTTCTCGGATTATCATGACGAAATTTTCCATTCATCGCTCAACTTTTCATCTCAAATAAGAATATTAGCGTAAACCTCGACTTTTCGGGATGGCTTCACCCGCGTAAGTAACTCGAGTGCGAGAAAACGAGTACTTTACGCACGCGAATCCACCCCAAATAAATCTCGTTTTACGCACCGCTATTACAAAAAATAGTATGTGCAACTCGTGCGGAAATAACCAGCTTTACGCACTTGTTGCACAATATACTATTTCAGTGTAGCGCGAATCCCAAACGTAATTTTTTTTAGAAAAAATCAAAAGTGATAAAAATGAAATCATAATTTAAAAAAAAAACCACAATCGTAGATTTTGACTTTTCTCTTCAAGAATTTTTTTCCACATTCAAAATAACAGTTAAAAAAATAATTACGCTTGGGATTTGCGATACTCTTTAAAAAAATTAAATTTTGATTTTTGAATTTGGAAAAAAAAATTTGATTTCATATTCTTATTTGAGATGAAAAGTTGAGCGATGTAAAAAATTTTCGTCGTGATCACCTGAGAAATAATGTTACTGGATTTGGCAATTTCCTTTTAAATATGCATACAATGTGACATCTTTATTTCAGGCAAGTTTCCATTTTTTTTCAGATTGGTACAGTATTAGCAACAAAAAAATATTTTTTAATTCCATCTTATAATTGACGCGAGCCCGAAGATTTTTCCGTTACTATCGCTCCGACCAATAGCAAGACCCGCAGAATTCTTGCAGTATTTCTCGCAGTAATTTGCATTCCTTACCACCGCAAGACTTGAAGTTTATCGTTCCTACACTTTCATAGATCCTTTCATTTCCATTACCACTCGACGAAATATAATTGCTCAATTACGCGATCATAAGACGAGTAATAAAAAGGCGATTCACCAAAAGTAGTCCGACGTCCGTTTCCCCAACAGTTTAAGGCGATAATTGTCTTCAAAGCGTCTTCATTAAGCGCTCGTTAGATGAACCGATTTGCGTGCGTTACGAAGTGTCTCCCGTCGTGATAGTCGAGTGGGATGACAACTGCGGGATAAAAGTATAAAGACCCGGGAGTTGAGTCGTGTCGTTTCATGTAACCGAACGTTTCACATTGCGAGAGTAGGCGGATCTCAAGTTTTACCTGTATTTTGAGAAAACCCCGTGGCGCTATGCTAATTTACGAGAAAGCCTCGCACTGGGGATCCTCGGTGTTGAGTGCCGGCGCCTACAACCGTCGAATCTTGTCCTCATCTTCCCTTCCTCCTTTTAGGTTTCTTCGTCGTCGACGCACGAGTCTGGCAAGACCCCCTAAGGCGAACCAGACTCGAAGTTACGTCCCCAAGTCTCAATAGTCTGTATCTTTGCACTGGATAACACGCTGGTTCATGGGTCCTGACACCAGAAGAGGCTGACAGCTGACCTCCCGCCGATACTCGCCGGTGAGACGATCCTCATAAATCGGTATTGACGTTCTCCAGACCGTTTTTGCTACGCTTTGTTTTTTTTTTCTTCTTGCAGCTTACTATTTATTCTGAGAATGAAGATATTCTGCTGACATTTGGATTATGATTAAGTGGCGGAAGGCTGGTTCTAAATAGTTACATGTACAAATTCTATTACTGTTTTAAGGTATGCGACGGTTCCCGGTCAATTGTTTTTGATGATGGAGTTTTTACGAAACACATCTAGGGTCTGAGACAGTAATTGCTAGCTTTAAAGCGCGCGAAATCGAAGCCCAATTCAAATTTCATAAATCCCAATCTTTACAAATGTAATACCACCATGTTCCAATAATACACGGTAGCTGCCTATAACATACTACGGTTATAAATTTGATATCATCCATATCCTAAAGCATGTTAAAATTACCAATGAGTCCTTTTGGCAGAGTTTGTTTTTCAATGTTTCCACTCCGCGCATGATAACTAAAAACCGCTTGTTTAGTTTGCCTTGGCGACTGTTTTTTTTTTTTCTATGAGAAGTCACACGGCCTGAGCGAAACAAACTATTTTTTGATCCTGGAGGTAGATTTGCTTATCGTTTAATAAATAGCAATAAAATTTTTCAAGTTGTGATAATGTAATTTACAAATTTGTTGACTATCACTATTTTTGCTACCTTAGTCTCTGAAAGTTAATACCGTTTTCTTACCGCACCGAAAATGTAAGGTTTTGCAAACTTTAGCAAATTTAAGTGAAAGGATTTATGCCAAGTTTTCTTGTTGGATTTTGTCTTCTTGTAAGGATTTATGCCAAAAATTTTCTTAATTATGAAAACCGGGTTTTACCTGATAATTATTGACAACAACATAAAACCCATGATGTTTGGCAAGATATTACGACCATTAATGTTATTAAATTTTTATATGTTTTATAAATACTCATTGCACTGGGGGCAAATGATAAATGAATAAGTAAGTCAACTAAGAAAAATGTAATGTCAAAATAATACGTTACGATACGAGTGCGATAAAACTTTATCTCTGGTAGCTAATGACCTTTGATGTCGAAGCGACTATAAATAAAACTAAATAAAAAAAAAATAAAAAAGTCAACTTTATCTGACGAGGGTGAGTCTGCAACACGAGCCGAAGGCCAGTGTTGCAATCAAACGAGTTGATAAAAAGTTTCTCGCACGAGTTTCATATACAATGTTATTTCCTGAGTGCGAAAAGAAGACACTTCTCGGACGGCACTTCTTGCATAAATATTAACTATAACCATACTAAAAAATGTACACTTCATGTAAGGATGTACACAGGTTATACGGCTAATCAATAAAGATCAAAGTAAAAGCCTTGAAAGAAGAAAAAAAACAAATAAAAAACGTATAAAACAAAAAAAATGTACACGTTTATGAGTATTAAGGGTACCTCTCTGTCTCCGCTTACAATTATTATCCAATCCCTACGTTCCGGTAGTGAGACGTCACATACATTTTATGGTGCAGTGTTTGGTGTCCTTTTTCTTAATTCTCTGGCGGGGAAACAGAAGACAGAAGAAGGACTTGAGGCTTTGCTTATCCGTGCGCAAGAGCCCGCAGTTTGCGGTGACGTCTTCAGCCCGGAACCAATAAAGTTCACCCCCGTGACGGAGCCACGTAACTACAGCTTCCGCGAAGGATTCGAGCTTACACCACAAGTAAGAATATAAGACAGAAAAGGAAGAAAAGCGCGGGCGAATCAGCGACGAGAAAGGGAGTAAAAGAGCGAACCGCGAAGAGGTTTTCGCAGTAGGCAGAGGAAAAGCACCGACCTACGTGGTAAGAGCTTCGTCTTGGCTTCTTTATTTAGAGCGAGTACCCTCGGGCCGTGCCCGGGAGGCAAATTGCATCCTCAATTTTTAATAAAGCTCGTGAAGAAAGCGAATAAACGAGTGAGACGAGAGGAAGACCGGAAATAAGGCTTTGTTGAATGTTGGTACAAACGCCAACTTCGACGGCTGGCTAAGTCCAGAACCAAACGAGGCATTGCGACAGAGACAAAGTCAAAGATATAGATACAGTAGATCTTCCCGTACGTCTCGGAACTATTTTTATTAACAATACTCTACTGGTGAAACTGAATTCGATTAAAATCTATAAAATTATAGAAATCCTTGCATGTGCTCTCAACTATTCAATGCTACTGTAAGAATATTAATTTTTGCAATTTCTACATTTCCCAACATTGAAATCTTATCGTACATATGAAAGTAATGATAGAATATTTTGTGTCGTATTTCAAAAGCTCCAATTTCATCACTGTTTTTCTTCATTGATATAAAATATTGTTTTTTGCTCGGGGAAAGAGATAATAACATTTTTCGAAATCTGTAACGAAAATATGAAATTTGTTTGTAAATATCTTTTTAAATGAAGTAAATTAGAAAAGATTATTTATGATGAAACCGTTTGGACGTCATAGATGTTTTGAGCATTGAATTCGATCAAAATAACGGCTTCTAACATTAGACATACGAATTTAAATCATAATTTAAACAATGAACAATGTGCAGATAATATTGGAAACGATTATATTGAATATTTTACACACGCACAAAACCATACACACATTCACACTGAACACAATATATATATACTTCTCAGCACAGGTAGAAAATACGTTCGCAATAATAATATCCCAATTGTATATTTTCAGTATATAAAAAAAAAACTATTTCTGAAAACAAAGGAAGACAGAAATAATTGTGCTCTTTCACTCCCATTATAATAATAAAAATTTATGAATACTTTTCTTTTGATATTCAGTTTTTACGAATATCGTCAAAATTACCGCCCGGCACAAATATATAAATGACTAGTCAAAATTTCAATATGTTAGGTATTACAATTGCGTGAGCACGTCTACTCAGCAAGATATTTAATAGAAAAGAGAGCGTTAGTCCGGTACATACCGTCAGTCGATTCATACAAATCATTATCAGCTATAATGATTTCCAAAAAACTCCGTCACTTTTCCGATTGCAGCTATGAAACACGGAAAGAAAAGATTATTTACCATAACTAACAAATGAGTTGACACAACCAATCGATTATTCTATTTCCCTTACAACTCAGATGATAGTGCTAACGGTTCGAATGGTAATAAAGACGATTCGAATAGTAGTCCCAAAAATTCGAGTGGTAGTCGCAACGATTGGATAGGTCAACCTCACTAATCTCGCGAGGACTAATCGTGAATAGTCAAGGATTCGATATGGTTGAGGCATCTAATTTTTGAGAGATTGTGTACAGCAAATTAAAAACGTAGTTGTCACAACCAAACATTTCTTTCCTTTCACAGTCGATGGGAATAAGCAAACCGTTGCATGATGAGCTAACAATTAATAGCCGTCACTAAGAAAACTTGCAAGTTCTCAGACCATCTCTCCTGATGTAATCCCTCCCTTAACGGTGGGATTTTACTGTATACGATAAGGCTATAAAATATTATAGGGATCACAGTGTACAGTATACCCTCTACGGACATAACAGTAAACGGGAATCAGAAGGAGATTTGAATGGAGAGCGAAGACGAGAGAGAAAGTCAAGAGATGGGCGGAGGACTCTCTTCGGGTGCTTTCTTTCGTTTCATTGTAAAGCTTCGAGCTGCACGACTTTTCCGAGAGCTCGAAAGCCCCATTCGACTTCTTCTCGATCTCCGACGCCCTCTGCCTTCATTTCTACTGCCGCCTACTTCATTTTTTTCCTCTCTTGTCCTGGGTTACCTTTCCTGCAATATTGATTGCGAAGGCCCGCGGGAGAGTAACGAAAGTCCTGACTGCAAATATTTCGTGCTTCGCCTGAATCGCCTCACAGGCTTGTTCCGTTTTCCTACTCTAGACTCTCATTCATTCCTCCTCTTTTCTACTCTTTCTTCTCCGGTTCTCACTCCTCCTGGAATATCGCGATAGTGCGGCCTGAAAAAACCGTTTCATCCGTAAATAATTCATCCAGCAAGCGACGTGAAGAAGAAAAGCTTCTGCTGCTACTCGTGGTCCTTCGAAACAGAAGTCCTGGCGATTCGCGAACACAAGTCTCGCTCGGTCTGCTGACTTTTGCCAACAGCAGAATTGGAGTATTTCCCCTTCCACCTAATCCACCCAGCAAACTAGCCCTTCTCAATGATAATAAGACATCTTTGTCGTGTTCTGCAACGATGGAGGATTTACTTTGGACTGAGTAAACGCTCGTTTAATTTGAGTAAACGAAAATTTCATTATGGATGAAAAGATTGGACTCAGGGTTTTGGATTAATCGGTATTATCTGCTTTTTCTTACGGAATCGATCGACATCTATTTTATAGTCGGAAAAAATTATAATAAGAGTTTGTTGCCTAAGCAAATATAAGGGATTTTTTATTTTCTTTGTATTATTTTTTTAATAATTATTGCCTTGCTTACTTATCATCACTCAAAAAGTATTTTCCCGTGATAACTGATCTGCATTAATGTAGATATTATCACTTTAAGATTGGTTCTGATGAACAATGAAAAAAACTGTTATCGAAATTCATCTAATTATTAAACCAGAAAAATGTTTAACTCCTTCCTTTTCTATTATTGCTACTCTGATATCCTTAACTTTTGAATGTCATGCAGAATTCAGCTTGCTGATTTCGTCTCTGTTTTAATTGGAATTATTATTTTATTTCCTTTCAAACTTCCTTTCGATATAACCGCCCTCAATGGTAATAAAGCAGCGTTAACATGGCGTGTAACGAACGATTTACTTTGCCCTTGAGTAAACGTTACATTTGATTCGTGTAAAGTGAACTCTCTGAAGTTATGATTGGAAGTCCAGATTAACTGCTGTATGCACTTAGCCATAAAGTCGACTCTTTTTTTTCTTCTTTTATACAGACATCGTTCTTCTTTCATTGTGATATGTGAGTGGCATCACATTTCTTATGCCAAAACGTAATGACAGTACTGGGAGAGATTGTATCTTTACTGCGCATAATGGCGAGACAAAATGCTTCAAGATATCAGCGTTGATCGATCTCACCAATGGTAAATGCCCTTTCGTCCGTTGGGACGAGATTCATTTCGACGCTGAAAGGGAGCCCGATACAACGATGATTAATCGAGGTCTCAATGTCAGAGCCCAAGTCCCGAAAATACCTGTCCCGAAGGGAGACACGACTCAGCGTCATCTTCGTCCGTTCTAGTCTGACGGAAACATACGTGGGTTGTCGAAGCGAGCTTTTCGCCATTTTTCTTTCTTATTGTCGACCCAGTTCACTTTCGGATATAGGGACTCCATCCCACATGTATCTTTCACACCATTATAAAAAATGTAGATACAAAAATTCAGGGTAAATTTGAAAAACAGGCAAATCTTGAGATGTTTTTATTTTTTCTTAATCTGTGCCGTTTTGCTTTGTCATAAGAAAGGAACGAAGTAACGCTGTAAGCTTTGTTTTCATAAACGACAATTTTTTGAAATTTTCATGAGTGGATCTGATAATAATTAAGCTTCGTTTATTAATTAAAATTTCTTTTTAAGATTAAACTTTTTACATATGACTTCGCAGAATACCAAGATCCATCATGGTCGTAGTTGACATTGTTATTCTGTTTAATGTAATTTTTTTATTGTGTATGAGTCACGCACGAACAGGCTACGTATGGCATAATACACAAATTTCTCGAATTATCGAGGTAATAAGTACTAACCCAGACGTAATTAATAATGCAAGGTATGTTACAAGGTCCTAAAGTCTTATCGACTCGTTAAATCGCACGAGTAGGTACCCTCAGCACATAGTAAACTGCTCGATAAATACGGTTCGCAACATTTTTTTATTCTCGTTTCTGTACGGCGTCGAAATATATTATTACACTCGAAGAAACGCGTGATCGCAAAGGTTGGCTTGAAATGGCTACAATGTTGGCGTTACTGTGGCATCGATAGGAAGAAACACGCCACGTTATATCGCGTGGAAGGAATCCATTATAAACCGCACGCTGAGCACGACGAGGTTAAAGGAGCGACAAAGGAAAACTTATCCAAAGCAGAACGAGGAGTTGCACACACAAGGGTACTTACATACCGCAACACATGAGGAAAGGGACATAAACACGAGCGAATGGAAAAAACGGATTTGAATACGATTATATTATAATCTCATGAATTATATAAGCTTTGATATTATCGATACAGTTGAATCGAGATATCCGGGTCTATAAAGCTTATCGTACGTAGGATTTATACTATAATATGTGGAAGCGATAGTGTATGGAATAGAATCAGCACTGCTGACAACGAGAAATCCGTACGTGTCTCGGATCTTGGTGAGTTAAATGGATTTCGTGAGCGTGGACGATAAACTTCACACTAGTTGGCCGCCGCTCAGTGATCGGCAGTCGTTGTTACCGATCATACACAGAGAGAGTTGTATTGTTAATACGCCAAGCAATCTCGATGAACAGTGAACAAATAGTATCGAAAAAGTTTTATCAATATCGTGGAAAAGACTCGAAAGGGTTTTCAATGAATTCTTAGAAAACATCTCTGAAAGAGTTTCGAACGGAGTCTCCAACGAAGTCTCCAAAGAAAGTCTCAAAAAAAAAGTCTCCAAAAAAGTCTCCAAAGCAAGTCTCCAAAGAAAGTCTCAAAAAAAGTCTCCAAAGAAAGTCTCTAAAGAAAGTTTCCAAAGTAAGGCTCCAAAGGAGACTCCAACGGAGTCCCCAACAGTCTCCAACAGAATTTTGAAAAGTCTCAGACAGAGTCTCGGAACAAGTCTTAAAAGAAGACTTAGACGGAGTTCTTAAAAAAGTCCCGAAATGAGACCTGAATGGAACCTCGAAAGGAGTCACAGAAGGAGTCTCGGAAATAGTCCCGGTCGGAATCTCGGGTACAGTCCCGAATTGTATCTGGAAAGAACCCTTGAAAAGAGTTTCGGAAGAAATCGGGAAACAATTCTTGAGCGGAATCTCGCAAGTAGTGTTGGAAGAAATCTCGAAAATTCCTCTGAAAAAGTTTCGAATAAAATCTTAATAAGATTTTAACAGATTCTAGAGAAAATCTTTCGGTATCTCGGAAAGTGAGTGCGAAGGACTTTTCCACGTGATTCTCGAGTCCTCCATAAAATAAAAAATGAAGCTCTTCAGTTCTGAGAGATATTATCTTCAGCAAATTTTCTTCAGACGCTTAATGCTATTTAGTCTGGCTGCATATTTAGTAATACATATTAGTCAGATAATCTATACTCAAGAATAGTCATATTGCGAACCAACAGCGGTAGACGCGCTGTTCAATTTTAAACGTATCTTCTCATACAGTAAGAACCTCGGAAGAAGTCAAGTTGCCTGTACCAACTAAGTTTTTCGCCATTTCTCTTCAGCCTCGTACATATGCTTACAGTACTCCATTAAAATGACTGCGGAGGACATTCAAGGAAACAGGTATAGAAAGGAGCCGATCAGCCTATGGCCAAACTAAGAAAAATTCAGTAAATGTTGTCGGAATTGCAGTAAAGTCTGGTATGTCAATAACTGTATCTCTCGTTGACTTAAGTGGCCAACAACAAGATGCCCATGTCTGCAGCCGTGCCAAAGTCTATATCGCTCTGCAGAAAAAGAAACGAGAACCGTGAAGGAGCGGCGAACTAGCTTAGCCAAGAGTCAGCTAGACGGGCACAATGGTACCGTGACGGGATTATAATTAGATATCGCAATAAAACGTGGCCGGCATAAAAGCCAGTCGCCGCACGACGCTCTTCCACGGACGAGACTATAAAGCTCACTCGCGAAACGGACGAAAAGAACTCCACCAGCGAGAGTATAATGCAGACAAGCGTTGGTATGTGCATATGAGAAGTCGACGGTGAATTGCATGCACTTGTTTACTGGTTGCGCATCATTGCATTCTCGTATTTCGGACGAATAAATTCTCGATAAAACTGCCATTACGTCGATGTTTATTTCCGAAGTTCAAGGTACCGCGGAATATAAGCGCAGCACCCAAAACCAGGAGTTTCGGTTTGTATCGAAAATCGTGCTGACGTCGAGGCAACTTTTATTCCGATATTCTACGGTCCGAGTATTGTTTTCTTATCGACCCCGCCCAGTTCTAACTTTTTTTATGCCAGTGGGTACGCCTCACAATAGTACTGGACGAGACGAAGATTTTCGCCAAGTCAACAAATTATTTGCTAATATACTGACAGCAAATATTTTCAACTGGACTAATAATTTTTTTCGCTGCGTCAACAAATATGTTTCCTGGACGTATAAATGCTTTTCCAGGGTGGCAAAAACATTTTTCATCTTCGTTAAAAATTATTTGCCTATTGGTATTAAATTATTTTTGATATAGCACTGCTGTTATTATGAGAGCTTGTTCTCTATCAGATTTTTTTTATTTTGCTTTCCCGTGCAGCTATTATGTATTCACATATCAGTGTGGCTTGCGAGTCTACATCGCTTGAGAAGGCACGCATGTAAAACCTGAATAATTACTAATTTACTTCTGATTCTAACCTATGTTTTATTTATAAATTCATATTCACGACTCCATAAGTTGCTCACTAAAATGTCTATTTGCTGCGGGAAAATCCGAACAGGAAACAATGTGCTCTTATTCTAATTTGCTCAAATTATCTTCTTATTATTATTATTACATAAATGAATACTACATGAAATACTCAATCAAAAACGACCCGTAAGCACCGGGTACTCGACGGTTCCCCTTTGATTTCACCATCGTTTATCCGACACCGAACGGAACCTAATGGCACACTTCATTAAATTAATTGGCTACCTTAACTCAACGGGCGCTTTCGGAACTGGCCCCGTAACTAAAAGTTCCGCTTCGCTTACGACAAAGCCAGGTTTTATCGACAGTTCCACACTCCTAATATATATACCTACGCCGTTACATGTACACGATACACTTTGGTATATACTACAGTACAGTCGTATATTACATGTGTATAAGCGTACAGGTGTACATGGGTATCAACAACAGGATTTCTTGGATGTCTTCAGCCTGTTCGGTAGTTATATTCTTCACTGGCCATGAATATACATTCATATGGGACAATCCACACCAATTGGACCTGAATCTGAATGTTAAGAAAAAAAAATTTCTGACTTAACACTTTAAAAAACCAGTGTTCGTCGTTGATGTTAAAATTTCGTAACATTCTTTGAATTCACTTGACACATTTTAAAAGTTCTTAGTGTATATCTAAGGTGTTAACTTTTATTTAAAAAAAAACCTTTTATAAGAAAAATTGCCTCGTACGGTGTCGAACAACCATTCAGTTGTTCTTTGCTTTGATCTGTAGAGATATAGTATTATGCCTCGGTGTTTATCCCTAACTTCACCAATTTTACTTAAGATAACTTAAATTTGTGAACACGTCATGTGCCGACCAACATTTGCCCTTTTCACAATTTTCAAAAACTTTAAAAGTTATTACAACAAATGGATTTGGATTTGATGCAAATGAGAAATAAATTTCTCAATTATATTATGAAAAAATCTAAGTGAAGAGTGAAACCCTCGAAAGCCAGTGAGCTCGTCATGCTCTAGTAATCTAATCGATTAAACACAGATATGAAATAAATCGTCTAGAAAAGGGTCCGCACTCTGCACCGAAACGTAGACTCATAATACATCCTGTGTTATCTACATTCCGACACATTGGGATTGGCCGAATCGTAGCCTCTTTCCTCACCAAAGTTATTGCTATTGATTATTAGAACAATCAATTATCATGCTTTGAACGTAGAACAAATTTGATTTAAAAAATTCGTTCATCGAGGATGAAGGAAAAACAGATCACGGCACGTGACACTGAATTCCAAAATACACACTCACTCATTATTGTCTGTCTGTTTGTCTGTCTGCCCGCAAGTCCAATAACTTTTGGAAAAATCTGTGGACCGCAATGGAATTTGATGTGTGCCTTCTGCATTCAAATACTGGTTTGGTATTAAAATTCAATCAGAAATTCTTACTCCTGCTGATATTTTACCTAAAATATGGAAAAAATTAAATAAATAAATGAATTCATTTTTGGACCGCATACTAATATAGCAGTTCTTCTGATTCAGTCTATTATATACAGATCGAATTATTTGCAAATCAGCTATGGTCAACAAGTGATTTCGTACATAACAAAAACTTTGCTGTTTTTTCAGTCACTCACATAAGATCTCAGAAGCGATCTGTTACGAAAAATGTTTTTTTTTTTTTATGAAGTATGGATTGTATGCTAATTTAGTAGACTCCTAATATAATCCATGTTTCACTGGATAGACTTTTTTTTTAGCGATTGATGATCTTATAAATTTTGTGGGAATCATACAATAGATAATAACATATTTTTGATTACTGCCCATTTGCTAGTAATTCTATCTGTATACATCAAGTTGAAGCTTAATAACTTTTATACTAGCTTGCATCTTGATTAAAGAACTAATATCGATGAACTTGTGCACTTTTCGATAAGAGCTATGAATATTCACACCAAATGTTATAAAAGACCACTATTGAAAAATGTATAAGTAAAACAGATTCGTTTATGAAGTTGAGACTGTGGACACTTATACACGCACCGTATCATATCGCACTGTCCATCACTCGCATAGCAATTTAGATAACTACCAAAGTCTACGGAGGCCTCGTATAAAGACTAACATTCGATCTACAAATAACTGAAATGTTAATTCGCCTTGCCAAATTACCGCAATACCGCCGATAACACCACTGAATCGAAAGACCGATGTGCAAAGAAGGCATGAACGTACTCACGCGCGCCATCTCACGAGGGCGGGTCGTAGGTTGAATTCGTGAGAATCGAAGATGAGAAACCAACATTACACACAATATACAAAATTCCTCAAATTTCACTCCAACACTTTATCACTGCTCTCCAGTAAATCTACAATTAAAATTTCACACCAGTAACTAATGTGATGAGAAAGTCAAGTGTTGCGATTACGCCAGTAGCAACTTTTTTTTAAACTTGGAAGCAAATGCGCGCGCTTATGCGCGCGATCGGACGTTAGACGGCGCTGCACCGCTCATTACGACAAACTGCCAAATCACGCGCAATAAAAAACAACGACTGCCTGTCGTCACGGTCCACGACCAATCATAGGCCGAGCTATATCGACAACAATGGCCACGTTGACGGAATTACGCACTTTTCATAAGAAGACAAAGAGCGATAAGTTAAAAAATCCAAAAAAAATCTGCTTTCAGAATTAAAACAATATAAACAATCACAAACAAAATCTAATCAAGGGTCAGACCCAGATCGAATTGGTGTGGAATGCCCCGTACATATATATGGATTTTATTTCGCTGGACCATAACCGGACGAGGTAGGCGCTCTCGTTAGGAGACTTCATTCTTAAAATCGGCCACCACTTACTGGCAGGTGGCCCCCGCGGCATCAAATCAGAAGTGTTACGTTAACTGAATTTAAATTGCCGCGCTCGGGTGCTTGGCGGGTTCTGGCGCTGCTGCTGCTTCTGCCTAGCTGCCGAAGTACCAGGGGAGCTCGTGGATTACCATAATTTATGCGCCCAGCTCGCTCAGCGTTGATCGTACCTCTCGCTTTCTCCGTATACTTGAGTCGATTCTTTCGTCTCTGTCTCGTCTTCCTCCTTCTCATGCTCCTTCATGCCTCTGTCTGTGCCTGCCCGTGTTCTGATGCCTCTTTATTATAAATCCAAATCGAGCTCGCATAATCCTTTAAATATAAACATCACTCCATCTCGTTGGACTCAGAACCGAAGAAAGATGTTGGAATACAAGTATCATATGTAGGTGTATTCATATGTGGCTCTTTGACGATGAGGTACACGTATTCGTCGTGTTCGATACCCTGCGGTGAGGCCCAAGGATATATTCTGCGCTTCTCACCATCACCCACTGGCAAATGTCTGATATAGCTGTCAGCGTGTTGCCCTCTTGAACTTGTTTGTCGGCTATGATCGATTTGAAATAAAGATCGTGCGAGATGACATGAGAAGAAATAATATCGTGTCTAGATTTTCTAATTTTTTTATTTTATGCAGGTAAAGACAAATTATTCCAATTTCCGTTGCAGGTTAGTGTACTGAAATACCACTGAATGAATATATAATCTGGGCACAAAATTCATTGGGTCCATTTTGTTATGCACTGTCATAAATGATGTTGTTATCCCTTATTCAAGTACGATGGGTTTTACGGATAATTTTAGTTCTTGGAGAAAATCCGTAAGTATAGACCACAGCGAGAATGTTGCTAACGTAAAAGTCAGGTCTTAAGCGAACTAGATTCTTGCTATACCAGCAATTTTCTTATATAACTGCGAGCTTATTGTTGTTGTGGGTAATGAGACCAGAAAATAATTTGAATCGACTTGTATCAAACTACAGGAGTTTTATTTTTGAGACATAGGCAAAAACTGTTATAAAAAATTGAGCTATTGTATGATGGATCTGAAACTGTTTGACATGACTGTGATAACCTTGATATATATATATATATATCGTGTTACGGGATTGTTTATATGATTTTTTATTGCCCAAAAAAAAATTAATCAGGATTTTCGGTCTGAATTTGCGGGTAGACCCTTGAAGCATTCTACTCACAAGAATAAGGACAATAACTGGGAAAAAATTGAAGCTTCCAAACTATCACGATGAGTTTAGTTAATACATACAATAATACCGTGATTATAGCTCTTTTTCAGCATTGTTGAACATTAATTTTATCTCTTGCATGTGCACCGAAATACTAAAATGCATTCCTATTATTTTGCTCCGTGAAGTATTGAATCCGTTAAGATAATAAATGAAGGGCGAATATGAAACGTTTCTCGACGCTATAAATATAGTTCAGAAGCGCTCATTTCTTGCAGCTTCTTTCATTTAATTACCATAGTTTCGGAGCATATATTTTTTAATCCAGTTATTCAGTTAAGAAACTTTGTACTTAATGAATACTCTCTTCCTCAAGAACTACGACCTCGTAATTCCTTTGTTACGCCATAGACCAGACATGACAGAGCACCAAAAAGAAAAAAAAAGAGACAACATAAAGTACGAAAATATTTGCAGCTTAATGAAGTTATAATTTTACGATGCAATTTTATGAGCCACTCGTCAACAGAATCTAGCCACAATATCTTCTACAAGAGATGATACTCCGAGTATATCCCAGGTATTATATACGTTTGTACATTCATTACCTTGCAACTACAGAAAAAGGCTTCAACTTCGGAATCGTCGACGAGCCATAAATTTTCCCTTTTCCTTTCCTAGTAGCGAAGGTCAGGTAATAATACGTTAATGGTTTGAATGGCTATTTAACGAGCTCTCGTTATATATCCGTATAAACGGTCACGATTAAAGAAGGCGCGCGCACGCGGCGCGTTGATCATAGCTTGGAGCATCTTTCGCCTCGGTCCAGGTCATTAATTGTCTTTCTTTCTTTCTTTCTTTCTTTCACTCTCCACGCTACGACAGAGTACTGAGCATTGCTCTACCAGCGTCAAAGACAAAAACGAAAGAAAAAAAAACAAGAAATAAGAAGTGGGTACAGAGCAGAAAGCCAAAGAACTTTTATACGCGGTTCCTTTATAGTAGCTTTATATTCGTACATATTCTCTGGAGCTGGTATCCGTTGGTCTCTCGTTTTTTTTTCTCTTTTCGTTTCTCGCTTGCTTGCCACAACTCTCATGATCCCGTCAGTGTCGACCAACACGAGACCCGCGGACATTTTATCTTTCTCTTTGATGTACACCAAAAATCGTTCGCATGCTTTAACAGTTTAACTCTGTCATGGCAAAATAGTTTTTGCGAGAATTTGGCCAATAACAGTGCGGAAGTTCCGATAGAGTTGTCACCGACAAACTTGTATTTCATTCTAGCCGGATGCGATAAATGCCACGCTATAAATAAAAATTTCTTCCTGGAAGGATCTGAAGTCGATGACGTTGTAATTGCCGAAAAGCAATTTCAGAGAGTTGAGCATTAAGAGACTCATCACCGGCTTTCATTCCGATCATTTATTCTGCTGGCATCCCGCGTTTGGGTAGACCATTTATTATTTTTCGATAATTAGGCCTGTCAACTGCGTTGCTGTATATGGAATATATTTGGGATGATCCGGAAAACCATTATTCAAAAAACTTGGCCACCAGCCTTTTGCGATTAATCAGTTCTGAAAAAGCAGTGATAATAATTACTTTTGCGCGAAAAATCGTTTCCGTTTTAAATATAAAAACCTTCATCGTGGTGAATTACAAAAAATTATAATGATTTTTGTAAAACGTAAAAAAAAAAATGTCATTCAGTAATAGATAGAAGCAATTATAATCAAATTTTGCAACTCTTAAAAGATGAAAATCTATATATTATTCGTTTATAAGTTTAGCTATGGAAAATTAAAAAAAATTTTAAGAAGCTGTACCTCCAAAATAGTTACCTCAGCAACGGTTATTGGTTATCATGTACTCATGATTTATTCTCATCCAGCTTCCAATTTTTATAACCAAAAACCAATATTCCCATAACTCATAAAATAGAAGCATGAAGACCCAAAAAAATGAAAACGATTACAATTTTTCATGAAATGATAATTGACCCGACTTCTCGTAAAAATCTTCATCAAGCTCTTGTAGTTGCGTAAAAAATATTATGAGCATCCGTTTAGTTGATCCATTAATCAAAGTATTCGACACCTCCCATCGTCTAATTCCCCTCTATTAACGAATATCTAATAACGATTACCATAGAGGCGTAGACGGCGCTTCCCAATTTACCCCATGAGCCCCTATCATTACCATGCTCCGCAGCGGGGGCTGAGCGATTTGGCTTAGTCATATATCTTGACGGTCGTGGAGTATCGGTCCATGGAGTTATCGTGATAGCCCACGTGAGTGTACTTAAATGGTTCGTGGCAAACATTCATTGAACGTTGCTACTATCGTATCCGTTATCTCATTATAAATCTCTCATTAAAATTGCGCGACGTACCGTTAAATGCTCGACCTTACGACTAAGTTGGGCGCGGCTACGACGACAACGACGTCGGCACGAGGCACAAGACCATACAGCAAAAGCCAACGGAAACATAAACGACGATGAGAGGACGAATAAGAAGAGAAATAAGACGAGAGCATACCCCCCGCGGTCCCGTTGACCGCGGCCGAATTTATAACCCACGACAAATTTATATCTATCCTCGCGTCTCCCGCTTATAAGTCACGTTCGGCGAGATGCCGAGCGGTGCGTGTTTCACTCGTGAATCAGTGTTGTCCACGGCTTAGGGATCGTCTGGGACTCTCCTCTCGCGGAAACATGAAAAGAACAACGAGGACTCGTGTGTATGTATGATTTTACATGTACGAAGAATACAAATGGAGAATATGGCTTTTAATTGCCCGTAGTGAGAGAGAATTTGACCATGTTACCGAATGGTTTCTCTGTGCCTTCGCTGTCACGGGGCGACCGCAAAACCATGGCATACATTCGACTGAACCCTCTTCCGGGCTATGGGTCGAATCGCTGCGATGGCAGTCATGGACCGCAAAACGAAACTGGGCAGATTGTGGTCATCAATTTTCTGTAGTCCTTTTCTGAAGTCAGGGGCGGTAATAATGTGGACACAAAGAAGGGTTTGTTCTGTGCGGTTTGAATAAATTGCAATGGGGAAGCAACTCTTTTAGCAAACTGAACATCAGATAATTACTGGGATTTTTCGAATGTGAGAAAAAAAAACTATAGAAATCGCTCCAACTCCGAAACAAATTTATGCATGTTTTCATACATCTTAAGTAATTGTTTCAACTTATTTCATGCATTAGTTAAGGTGCACACATTAGGATATCGACATCCGTCTTTTTATCGTGCGGGTATTTTTCAGCTTGCAGTTTACACATCTGGAATCACCATTAAAAAAAATTATCAAATCATTAAAATGGTTTTTGAGAACTTAAAACGACATTTCGAGACAAAATTATTGACGCATTCCCAACAGTAAAAATGTACGGTCGAGGCTTATATCTAAACGAATAAAGCCGGCATAAAAAAGTAGCGACGTCCAGGATGGAATCCCAGACAAAATATAGGATGGAGTCTGGGCTGTGTAGGATGGATTGTAAACAATCCAGGATGAAGTCTGGGCAGTCCAGGACGGAGTCCAAGATGGGCAATGGGATCGGATTGAGTACCATTTTCCATTCGGAACTACACTGAGAGAAAAACACTGAGAAAGGCATATCGTTTATTTAACTATTTCACGGTGAAATCGTATATGCAACAAAATGGCATATTTGAATTAGAATAGTTTTTGAAACTATTATCATTTTGATGATTGCCACTATAATTATATTTGCTATAACCATAAAATATAGCCTGCTCTTCTAGGAATATTAATGGTTCATCCAACTATTTTCTTATATTTGGTATAACCATAAAGCATAGACGTGTCTCCTTCGAACTATGGTTTGTAGTTAGATTTTCGACAGTCCAACTATATTATTTTCAGAATTACCAGAATTTTCTTAGTCATTTTTTCCATGATTATTAGGCGGGTGGTAATTAGATAATTAAATTCATAAAATGATTATCCTTCGTAATCCTCACGATTTATGTCAATTGATTTAATTCCCCTTACCGTAAAGTACCGTATGGTTCATTGAACAAACTTCCATTTTCTTCGCCACGATTTCAGCAAATCCTGGATTTCTGTAAACACTCGTACACATATTCTACTTACGTGACTTCCATATAAATCCTGCAGTTTAGTCTTAGTAAAAAAAACGAGAAAAAAAGTTAGTAGCTAGTCCCAGAGAGCTCATATGTTTCATACAAATGCATCCACCTGTGCGCCTCGGTGACTCTCCGCTAACCAGGGGGTCGAGATCCTAGGAAGTCCTCGAGCATGTAGAGTGTGCAGCGCCGCCAAGGGTGCCACATATTATCCAAACCAACTTTTCCCCGTCTTTTTTTTCACCCAGCGTGTGACTGTGTTCCAAGTCCGACGAGCAAGTAATAAAAATAAAATGTTTACAAAGCAGCTGGTCGAATTAGCATTAACGAAACGGTATAGACAAAACACGCCGCTGAGCTGAAGGGCATGTACGAGAAACTCCTTTAGATATCCGGAGAGTGTATATATGGACCTTTCCATACCAAATCGACCTGAGTCTGACCCTAAACCTTTTTGATTTCGCCTAGGATTTTTTGTGTCATTGCCCCAAGCTCAGAAAATGGCTGGCTAGATTTTGGCGATTTTTTTCCTAATTTGAAATAAGTACAAGTTTCCAAAATGAAAATATTGTTAATCTGGATTTAAAAATCAGAAAAAATTCTCAAAAATCAAGTATCAGTTACAAGAATGTCAGCGCTAAACCCAGAGTGTTCTGACATTTTTTCATTTCTTTTCAGAGTGTTTTTCGAACAAAAGAATCGAAGCACTTTTATTTCAAGCATAAAACTATATTTAAAAAAAATGATGACTGAGAGAAATTTAGTATCAGCGAAGGCTGGAACATTTATATATGTTCTACAGGTTTTTTGAGAATTCTTCCGATTTCTGTTCGTTTATTTTAATTTTAAATAGATCAATATTTTAATTCTGCAAAACTAATAACAAATTTTCACGTTGAAAAAAATTCGAAAAAAATGTCTCGCTCTTTTTAGAGTTAGGACAATGTCACAAAAAGCGTAGACGCAATTCCAGATATCGAGAGTCAGACCCAGGTCGATTCAATATGAAATGCCCCATATATAATATAGCATATATAACGGAGAATGTACCCGGAATCACAAGTCGGGTCAGCTAGAGAAGCCAGCAAGAAGAGCATAAGTATAAGAGCTCTCTGCCTCTCGCTCTCACCACTTACAGCATAGGAACACACGGGGTTGAATTTGGTGTGGAGACGACGTCGTAGTCGGCGTCGCAGGGGTCGACATAACGGTCGTTTTCAACTATGACTACATATACACCACTTTGGTCGAAAGGAAATTGTCCATATGTACATATACCTACAGTGGATCGTATCCGAATATGTTTGTGTCATTGTGCTAAGGTATGCGTATCAGATAGCCAATACCACAGTGAAGGGCCGTTTGTGTAAACACACAGAAAAAAGGTTTGGTAACATTAAACAATTTGGTTTGAAGGAAATACTTAGTAGAGTTGACTGAAAATTGCTATCGATTTCATAGACTAGATTTCATTATTACAACTCAGTATATCTCTGACCCAGGCGATTGGATAATGCTACCGACAAAATATTTCATTATTTTGATCGTGTGTTCGGTTGGGTATAACCCAACATGGGTTTCATATGCAAAATTCTTTATTTGAACTGACCGTACGCAAATTTGAAGTCTACATTACAGTTTAACGGGAGAAACTATACATTTGGTTAATAAAAAATTGTTAGTACGTTTTTAAAACTTCAACGGGATAAATATATTTTTCAATTTTTATCATCCCTCGGCATGATTTCGAATCTTGGGAGAACTGCCTCCTGGTCAAAAGGTAGCTCGCAAACCTGTGAACGGCTAAGCAGTCACCAGGTGGAGTCCACTAGAACCGGATGGGTCATTTTTAACCGTCAACGAAGAAGTAAACCTCTCGGCGATGGTCGAACTCAAGCCAGCTTTGCAGTCTGATATAGGCTAAGGCTTCAAGTCACTCGCGAGGACCATTTGTGCTATTCGCCATCTAGCGGAGCATTGTGCATCAGTATTGCGTGTGATGCCTCTAGATGGCGAATGAACGGAGCGTTTTCAAAAGTGTTTGGACGCTTCAGAAGCGAGAGCTAAGTTGTCCTGAGTTTTAGTACTCACAAAGGGTGTTTTAGAAATTATTTACAGTGTTCAACTCACGATAAAAACTTCACACCAGTAACGAATGTGATGGAAAAATTGCATATTGCATTCGTATTCAAGCTTTTGGAAACTTTTCGTTGTTATGGAATAAAAGTATTTAATTCCATGCATTCTATAATAGGATCATTTCAAATTTATTCGCTATTCTGCTTGGCTCTATCGATTGGTTGAAGCAACGATTTTTTTATACAGGAAACTAAATGTGCATTTAAATCAACCTTGGTGTCTTCTCAACTCTGACAGTGCATACGATTGAATCGAAGAAAAATGTTTTTAAATCGAGTCAGTAGTAGGTTATATCGAACCAATATCGTGATGTATCGTTTTATATTACAAACATTTTTTTCAGGCTAATTTTCTTTTCAATGAAATCTTGCAATATTCTATTTCAAAACATATGACAATTTATGAGAGTATTTAATAAACGGAATGTTAAAACTCTATTTCGGTTACGTTATTCAGTTTGAAAAAATTACTTTTCCAGGAAATTTATATATACTTTTATGAAACGATAATTAATATTTTTCAATTAAGAAAAATAGGTATTTAGAATAGATAAATAAGTCGCATCGGCTTACAGCACTGGGACGTTCGTAGCTACGCTCTTAAGCTATTTAATCCGCTGCCGGGATTTCCAAACGTCGGAAAAGCAGGTGGCCAATAACTGTATCTTTTGGCGTTCATTCCCCAAGAATTTGTCAGTCTATGTGATATTGTATGAGTCTGCAACAACAAAGTCCCACTCATCGTTATCATGCGCTCCTTGGCTCAGCGTGGCGTGCGGGCCATTCCTGTTTGTCCTCCTGAGAGCGAAACCATGTCGTAGCTTTCGCCGGGGTGACCGGCCGGCACCGGCAGCGGCAGCGTCATGCCGGGGCAGAGAGCTTGCCGCATTCCCTGGTACGTCGAGTCTGGAAGAAGAAGAACCGTGCAGGAGAGAAGCAAGCTGGCGAAAACCGAAGGAAGAAGGAAAACAAGAGCAAGAGGCAAGGAAAACCAGGCTCAGAAACAGCAGACTCTAAGTCTACGGCAGAGTCACTGCCTGTTTTACGAGCGGCGACATTCACCGTCACTTAAGGCTCTCGAAGTTCCTTGTACCTGAGTTCTATTAGTTACACACAGTGTAACATCTGTATCAAATAAGCGAATTACTCTTTTTACTCGACTATTTTTATTCCATTCATAAAATTACGTAACGATAAAATCCAAAATGGCGGTTCAAAATTTGTTTGTATGTCGTTATTTGTGCAAGTATGAAAAAAAAAAAAACAGACTGTGGATGTGCAATGGCGCGCTCTCTACTTTCTCACACATTTTTTCATAGAAGTGCGTAGAAGCTACCTTATCATGCACTTTTTTAGATTAGTTTGTAGAAGGTTCTTTGTCGCTTTCTTTCGCCATACTGCAGGTATAAAAGAGTGACTTTTTACGCACTTGTTTCGGAAAGTAGTATGTGATACTTGTAAGAAATAGCGGACTCCCATCAGCGATTAGGAATTAGGCAGCCCTTAGCTAATGTAGCCGAAATCCTAACCTTCTTCGAAAAATACGTTGTTTTTCGCACTAGTAACACAAAGTATCATTAGTAGAAGTTTTCATGCATAAATCAGTACATTAAATTCAGTACACCATTCTATAGTAACGTTACAGTACTTTTATGTCAAACGCGAATTGTTTAACGTGTATAATACACTGTTCATCAATTGTGCATCGTACTTGCATATTAAATTAAGTACACTGGTCCATGCATAGAAACTTTCGACAAAAGAATACTAATTATTATTATGAAAATATTTATGGTGCATAATAAGCGCATGAAACAAGCAGATAAGAAATGGCCACCATGTATATTCATTATTGATGTATCCCTGTTCCATGCGACACGTGCCGTACCACATTGATATGTCCAAAGTGAGACAAAGTCTTCCATCTCGGTCAATAAGTCTTGATGCAGTGAAGAATCGATAAAGCATCAAAGCGATGTTGGATGGAATTGCTTACACGCTTAACACACCTATAAAAGCTATAAGATAAGTAATGTTGCACCAATCTTCCATCCGTCAATCAATCAGTTCTAAAAGGAAGCGTGAAGAGAGCATATGGAAGAAAACCCCGAGGATATCTCAAGTCCCAAGTCTTGGGCTCTACCACCTTAATAAAGTTGTACATATGTATGATGTACATGCACTGTTTTCTTTCTATACCCGCAGTTCGTAAGATAATACAGATGTGTGCTGTTACGAGTGAAGCGGATGAACGGACAGGCCGGAGATTCTCCGCGCGTGGAACGGGGACTTACAATTAATGACATAATTACAAAGGGGAATGCCATTGAACGAGCCAGTCAGAGGTCCCGAGGCTCATCAATGCTCACTGTAAAAAGAGGAGCACGAGAAAGAAAGAAAGCGCTGAGGAGTCCATGAAGAAGAACCGGAGGCTCAAAAGAAGAAGAAAAAGGAGTATGCCGAGGGTCTTGACTGGGCTGAATGAACCGTTGAACGATACTCGATGAAACTCATCAAGGCACATAGCTTCATTGGTCTCGGTACGCCTCACAGTTCCTTTTGCCTCTCCCTCGGAATTTCAAAGTTAACGTGTCACGATGTGACATAATTTCCGTCGAAGCGGCGCTGTTAGCTCCGTGAGTTAAACGTACAAGTACAAGGAATACGAGAATACACCAGCTATTCGCAATCGCGACACGGCTGGGATTAGCCGATTGAATAATTCATTGTCGTCGGTCTTGTCAAAGAGCGTACGATGAAGCTTCTTGGTCTTTCTCTTCGGTTACTTGGGTTCTTTTGCTCTACTCTTTTTCTCTTCGTTTTCTACTTCTTCTTATTCTTCTTCTTCGACGTCTTCCTCTTAGGTCTTTCCCTCTCGCTCACTCTCTGTTACTACCTTGCCGTTCGCAACTTCTTCATTTTCTTTTTTAACCCTCAACTCAACGTCGCCGACGACGTTCGATTTTCCTTTACCTCCTCTTCCTCGGCTTCTCGTTTACGAGCTGGATAGAAGGAGTCTAGCACGCCCGACTGATCTCCCATGCGGGGAGGCGAGCACACCGGAAAAAGCTCCAACTTCGTTCGATTTCTATCAGACCGATCGTTTTATCCACGAAATTCTCTCGTCAAAGGAGACCACGTCGATTTGCTTCTGTTACAAAGTTGATAGTATGGTGTGCTCCTACGACAAGAGCATTACGTACCATCCCTTGTCATACAGAAATTGCTACCAACTGTTGTACTGAAAGATGAAATAACAGAAATAGGTGTCTCGGTCTGAAATAAATATCGGCAAAGAAGTTCAAAACGTTGCTCTAAAATTCCAATGTCGTTATTCTCACAGATCCATAAACGAAAATTGTAAGAAACTACGGGTCTTTTGTTTCCCAGGTCAAAGCCCTGCTCATGGTCAATAAACAATCGGAAAAAATGGAACTTCCAATTTTCGAAAATTTCAGTTCAGGGAATAACAGAATTTTCTTTCTGTTATCTTACACAAGATTTCTTACAAATTCAGAATTCGTCTTCACCGACAAATGTGAGTTTAACGGTTCGAACCTACGTATGCTCATTACCAGAATAACTAATAGGGGGGTGCGGGGCAAAGTGGGTCGCGTACGAAAAAAAGTAGTTTATCACGAAACTTGAATTATATTGTTGCTGCTTTTAACCCAGAAACTCGATTCCAATAGTCGATTTTGAGTGTCGGCGAACAAAAAAAATGTAGGGCAAAGTGGGCCACTTGGCCAAATTCGGAAATGTATGATTTTACCAACTGGGTGCTACTGAACGTCATCACCATTGATTATATTTTAATGGCATTTGTGTTGTTGATTAATTTTGATATTCCGGAGAAAAAAATATCATCGGGAGCAAAATAGAACAGTCATCTAAAATATTTGCTCCGTTTATTTGTAGGGGAGCATTAGCAAAATGCAAGTAGTGATATCCTTAAGAAAGGCAATACAATTCGAGATATTATGTCGTCGATAAATCGTCTCGTGAGCAAATGAATTTCGATTTCCTTCTACAGGCGAGAATACAATCTCGAGATACAAGATGCTTATTTAATATCGTTAAATGTGTCAAGATCTCGGCATAACGACATTTCAACAATATTGAGAGATTTCTTGAATACGGAGTTATAGAGGAAAAAGAAGCTCAGACTGATGAAAATCAGGAACCGAATGTATTTAATATTGTAGATTATTATACAGCATTTATTAATATTCGCCGTTTTCGTTTTTTCATACGTTCAAAAATCATTGTATAATCTTGAACAGTTCTAAAAAATGTTTGATTTCCTTTACTTTAAAAACCAGAGAATAAAGCATCACTGGATGCCGACTCTGAACCTCTTCTTCTTCTTTTTTTTTCTTTTTTTCTTTAGACCATTCAACAGAATTATTTAATGTTATTATATAACAGATTATAGTTGTACATATCGTGTCAATAAAAAAAAAAAAAAAAAAAAAATTTCCTTTACAAGCTGCAATAAATCTTTCTTCAAAGTTGAATTGTAGGATAGCCAGTCCTTCTATCCTGCACATTTCTTGTCACCACAGCGCAGATCTACCACATGCGTTTCTCCACAGTGCCGATACTACACGCTCGTTTTCCCTCACATTTCTAATCTTCACGCGCTTTTTTCTCCACATGTCGTTCCTACACATTTTAATCCAACACATTCTTTACGGAAAGACGAGAATTGTAATCTTGCGCGGCATCACTAAGTGCAAGGCATAGACAAAAAATCGCTTTATCGCGAAACCCAAAGTGCATTGTTACTGCTTGACAGTCTCGTCGTACAGGACTGAATTGATAACGCAAAAGAAATCAGGCCTGACACAGAACAAGAATAAATAATCGGAGGATGATGTTGCGTGTATTTTTTGCAATGACTCGTTTTCACAATGAGCTGAAAGTTGGATTCATTGTCAAAACTCCAAAGGGTGGTCACATATTTCGTGCGCCGGGGCCGATTATTTCGATGAAATCAATTATACGTGCGATTTTTGTAAATAGAAAAGACATTATATTACCTACTTATAATTTCAGATTGCTTCGAAAATGAAAAATTTCAAAACTTGATTTGTAAATGTAAATTTCAAATGTGAGATAAGATTTGTTAAAGTTGATATCTTCTGAAGTTTCTCTTTCATTTCCTCATTGAATTGAGTTGTAGAAGCGTATTTAAAAAAAATATGAGTGTGGCCCACTTTGCCCAGTTCTCGATATTTATATTTTTAGATTTCGTCGATTCACACACTCAAAATTGATTTAAAAACGTCGTCTATTGGATAATTCGACTGAATTGGATTGTTAAAACGCGTTTTTATTGAAAATTTGGGAGTGGCCCATTTTTCCCCGCATATTTTCTCCCAAATGGGTGGCCTTCTTTGCTCCACACTCCCCTACATCTTACATTTTTCAATCCACGTAGTTTCCTCATCTATAGTTCTGGCGGAAAAAATTAATTTCCACTAGTAAATGAAAAACTATTATGTTATGTTGTGTCCAACAACCTTATCTGTTTTAATTTAATTCTAATCAAATCTTAATTATGTGATGACGATTTACATTATTTGTGTAATCTTCATTTTACGATCATCAGTATTGCGATTTTGTCTGGATATTCCAGTACATGCAGACTACCCAGAATTTCCCCCTGGTACTTAAACGTCTCTGAGTATATCTCTGGCGAACTAATCCGAACTGTTGTAGCTTATCGCAAGCCTCGCCGCTGCGAATACCCCGCGAAACTCTGACTTCATCTCCATGCAGACTCTCGTACACAGAATTTCGGATCCTGAAGTCTACACCCCACAGACTTAAACTCCGGTGGCTAGCGACATCCAGAACAGCACCGGAACCGAAGCAACTCTGTATATCTCACTCGAGAAGTTCTCAGCTCTATATGAGGCATTCCATACGGTCTCGAAACGTCGAAAAGTTCTCCACTCTTAAAAAAATTAAAATTTTGTCGAATTATTCCATTGTTCATAAAAGAGAAGTGTACATTTTTTCAAAATTTCTGGATCACATTTTTTCGAGTTTTTCAAAATTTCAAAATTCTGTAACTACCGTTATATCTTGAAAGAATACGATTAAACAGAAAAATGTTTTAGACAAAATAGTTGCAGTTCGCCATAAATTTTGTTTGATTTTTTCGAGTTTAAAAAATGACCATTTTCATAAAAAATATTCGAAAATAATGTTTCTCGATCGGTACGTCACTTGCGATCTATCTCAAAAAATTTCAGAAAATACTCTGAAGTTTTTTTTTTCTTCAGAAAATTGAACTTGTTCGAATACTACGCTATATAAAATCACTCGTTCAAAAAATTCTGTGATTAAATTAATAATTTTCTGCTCTAACGTTATATTTTTTCTTATTGTTGTTAACATTAATCACAATGTAAGAACTGGGAAAAAGTGAAGCATAAATAGATCGTTTCAAGTTATTTATTTTTATTGTTTCAAGTTATTATTTTTCCGGAAAAATAAATAACTTGAAACGATCTATTTATGCTTCACTATAGCGTAGTATTCGAACAAGTGGTCGATGAATTATGCTCCAATAAGCTCCAAGATATTAATATTATTATTATAGATGGTCTTTTGTCTAAAAATTTGAAAGAAACAATTTGGGAGAAAATAATGTTACATAATAATTGATTTTACTAAAAAAAAAAATCATAATAATAAAACAAAGCATAACTTTGGAACAACTAATCGAGCCATCTTTTAAAAAATACGTGTTATTGTACACACTTCAGAGTATTTCCTGAAATTTTTTGAGATAAATCGAAAGTGACATACCGACCGAAAAAAATTAATTTCGTATATTTTTTATGACAATGTTCATTTTCTAAACTCGAAAAAATCAAACAAATTTTTTCTCGCAAAATTCATGCAAAACTGCAATTTTTTTGTCTCAAACATTTTTCTGTTCAATCGTATTCTTACAAGATATAACGGTATTTACAGAAATTTGAAATTTTGAAAAACTCGAAAAAATGCGATCCAAAAATTTTGAAAAAATGTACGCTCCTCTTTTTCAAACAATGGAATAATTTGACAAAATTTCAGTTTTTTTGAGAGGGGACAACTTTTCGACCGTTCGAAATCGTATGGAATGTCTTATATACAGCTTTCGGCTTCATCTTCGCTCTCTCACTCGAATTTTTTCATCATTTTTTTTTTAGCTTGAAATCTAACTTTTCAAATGACATACAGGCAATCGGTGAGACCGCAAGAAACTCCATCCGTCACCTCGCCACTCAATCGTCGACAGACGAGGTGTGCCGAGTAATGCAATTAAGCTGAAACTCGATCAGCAACTCCACGCAACGAATATTGATAGCGTCACATCGATTCAAATGACTTTCAAAAGTGTATCGAAAGAGCAGTGATGAGGATTTCGTGCTGCACGATGAAATGCCGTCTAAAGTATTTTATAGCAACTATTTATTCTGCCAATATTCATTTCAGGTTCATTGCAAGTTTAGCCACTGGCTTAGAGATATGGTTCGAAGAAAACTGTGAAGCAAAAACTTCGATTTAAAAAATCGTTTCTCCTACCTTTGGGTTATACCAGAAGTTTGCTAATTTAAGCCTCGCATGTTGTTTGCTCAGTGCTCGGTCAGTTATCTTCAATGCCTCCGTCTTTTCGCAATTTTCGCTTCGTCAGAAAAGAAACTTTGGGGATAATTGTTCAAAAGAATGAAAAAAAATAATAATTTGCAAGATTGTACTTTGCAAACAATTAGGGTAGAAGTACCGTTCGTTGCCATCTTAGTACCGTATGTGGCCATCAACTTGATCTATTTGTGGCCATACCTACACTGAGAAGAAAAATTGTTAGAACTAACAGAACGTGCGCTTGCGGGCGGCAGAATAAATATTTGTTTGATCGAAAGAAATATTCAATTCATTGATGCGGCTGGTGATACTATTAATAGATGTTTCGATCAACATTGCCAAATATTTTGTCCAATCGACAAAAAATGCTTTTCACTGCCGGCAAACGCACGTTTTGTTGATTTTAACAATTTTTTTTTCCAGTGCATGTAAATGACAGCGCTGGCCCTCAATGGTGTAAACGGCATTGAAAATAATTTATTAAGCAATAACGCATTTTAAGCGGTGAATATTCAATGTTAAGTTTGCTTTCATTATTGTAGAATAAACTCATTTAGTAATTTCTATAGTTTAAACTAATAAAGAATTGATCTATACATTTTTTGTGTGGCTACTAATGGTACAGTGGTCAAAAATGGTACGTCTATATATGTCTTATTCTTAAAATGATGATTAAAAAAATTCGTGATTTTTTATTTTATCAAATATTATTTCGTTACTGTAGAAGACTTTGGCACAGTCGATCAAGTTTCGCGAAAGGTATTACATAATCATAGATTTTTGAAAAATAAAAAATCTCGTAAAAGCTTGACCACTCATCTACCGAACTCTACTTTTATCGAAATTCAATATCAGGTACAAAGAAACGTTACTGTTTTTAGTATGAAAATTGCATTCACATAAATCAAAATACACGAATATTAACGGGTCAAACTTATTTTTCTAGACATGAAAAAACTCATAAAATCTGACCCTTGTTATGGATTTACTTAAGATTCAATAAAAATGGTTTATGAATATTCATTTTGGTGTAAATCAAATATTTAGCTCGAAACCGGATAACTTGGAAAGTCTAAACCGTTTGCCGACAAATACATGCATCAGCACCATTTTTCTCAACTAGTTTTCTCGACGTTTCGAACGGTTTTATAAGCACTGACATGATCCTCGATAAAAAAAAGATGCATGAAAACGGAGCTTTTTCTATGAAAAGCATAATAAAGAGAAGGCTTTCGACATTACGCATATTTTATGCCTACTGGACGAAAATCCGAGGCTATGAATTATTTTTTATTCATAATTATGATTTGATATACGCAATAGAGATTTCAAGCGTAAAATCTCTACTCTCGAGGCGGTGTGATCTAAATCAGAGCCAGAGCCGCGAGGTTGCTATGGTATCTATCTCGCCGGCTCATTTTCCCCAGGAAAAGCTGTTGGTGTGGGAGGAAAGCCCGTAGTTGTATGCATAAGAGGGCGTAGGGTATGCGAGATTTCCAGTAATTCATAAATCGTATCTTTGCGTATATAAGCGGGACTTAATCCTACTTTAACGTAGCCCTACTGGTCCATACGGTGCAAAAAGAAAACGAAAATGAAAAAAAACAACCTCTAGTGTGACTTACCCAATGGAGATACTCGAACCCCATAAGTACGCCCATCCAGCGAGTCCCATCTGTACGTATGGTAGCATAATATCATAAGTACTATTATAGAAAACCGAGCGCGGAAAATGCGCTCTTAAACCTTGACTGCTTCGAGTCTCCGCTTTACTTGTTGGAGTGAGTAATCCTAGTAAATTCCATACGGCTTTTCCAAGCTGGGCCAGAATTTTAGCGTGGAGCATCCTGAACCCAGTTTTCTATGGTCCTGGATTTCGTTTTGTTTTGTTTTGTTTTTTTTTCTTGTCTTGTCTCACTCAGTTATTTAATATAGTAGATTACACTACAAGCACCGAAAGTTGAGATTGCTGCCATGATGCCCGGGGCGTAGCCGAGGGCATCATGCCGCGTAGTTCAGGGCTCTCAAATTTCTGCCCGTGTACTGTATACTATTTTTCTTTATACTTGGCCGAAAGTACGAAAAAAATGGCATTTTTGTATTGAAAGGTATTGATGCCTGCCCCGACATTTGCGGCACGAGCGAAGCGAGTGTTGCTGCTCGGGGGCAGGCTTCAAATCGAATACATCCCAATAGACGCTACTATTCTAAAGAATATTAATTTGATTATGGAAGCCTAATTTTATTAGTATGTTATAAATAAAACAACATTTATTATTTATCATAGAGTAGTAGCAATATAAACTGCGATAATGCATTTCTATGTTCTCTTTTCCATTTTTGGTAGGTTTCGTACACAAGCATATATCGATCCGCAGATTTTTTTGGTAATTTGTCAATTTCGACAATTAGCGGAGCTTCTATTTCGAAGTTTCTGTTCACTCCATCTTCGTCTGTTGATTCATCTGAAGATGATGCACTCATTATTTATGTTGATTTCGAGTACATATCACTTACTGATTTATCGTAACTGTTAAAGTTTAGCATACATCAATCGTAAATAATTTTTGCGGTTATACAGAGTATTTGTAGTGAGCGAGACGGCGCGCGAATAAGTTGCTACTCCCGTTGTTATAGAGGGCACGTGTATAGCTTGACCAATCCATGAATGAGATTATGTGTTTAAACAGAGTGAGCGACTCTTGACTTTCGGCCGTCTTGTGTGTGTGTGCCGGGCTCAATGCACGAGCAATTTCTTTCGGCCCGTTGTCGCACAGCGCATGCGCGTCTCTACCACGGTATAAAAGTTAGCCTTTCTGCCGTGATACCGCAGCCGGAGGGACGTACTTTCGGCATAGTATGAAGAAAAAGTAATTTTTAAATGCACTTCCTCTGAAATTCCAAAGTTTTTTTTCGCCTAGTGAGGATATAATGGTTGTATGCGTTGTGACAATTGTAAATTGAACGTCGTTTCTATGAGTATTTTGGAGATATTCCAATTAATGTGCTATTTAGACATTCAGATTGTAGTCAAGGTGAGAGTGATCTGAAAGCAAGGTGAGAGCAATGTTAAAATAAGGCGTCAACAAGTTGAGAGCAAGGATATAGCTTACGTCAACCTAATCATCGGCAACACGGCCCCAAAAAGAGGTATCCGAGGGTGTCAGTTAGAATCGACACCCTGGATTGCACAAAACTATCCTTAACTGTAACGAATATAAGGTGAAAAATCGGTTCCTATTTAGCAAAATGATGAAATTTATTCAGCTTTCACTCAATCGGTACACCGAGAGAAAAAGTTTCCTTGATTCAAAGAAATTCCTTTGAAATCCCAACCTAAGAAACATTTCTTTTAAATCAAGGAAATAATATACTTGATCTAATGTTATCTTCTCTTTGAATGGTGAGAAATTCAATGAAATGTAGTGGCATTAAATTAAGCAATTTTTCCCTTAAAACAAAGATCTATGTTTCTTTGTTTTCAAAGAACCTATCCTATTAGATCACGTGCCGCGAAACGACAGACGTTAGGTTAAAAAATCACTCTCCATGCCAGAAAACGTTTCTGTGAGTTTTTATTAATTAATTTTTCACTTGGAATATTTCCGCGTACTCGCTGAGACCGGCATCCGCGAGAAACATTGAAACGCACCGATCCAACCAGTACCGACGATCGAGGCGGTGCGACAGACGCGCTCGCGCCGACCCATGGTGGCCCTGATTCCGTCAAGGAAATCGTTTCTTTAAATCAAAGACACCGTTTCCTTGAATCGATGAAGATGTCTCTTCGATAACGCTACTCAAGCAAATGTTTCTTTGAAGGCGATAAAATGTTTTCTTTGAAATTCAAAGAGAATATTTATTTATTAATTATCATTGAAAACAACTAAATATTTATTTGAAATCCAAGAAAAAAATTCAATCTACCTTTTACTTTGAATCAAGGAAACTTTTTCTCTCGATCCAAGTATCTATCGTTCTTAAAATTGTACAGAATCTATAATGATGCGTGCGGAGCACACGAAAAAATTTAGAATTTGAAGAAAAATTACTTTCCAGCTTCAGAGTTTATTTTGCCATAAGATAAGACTTATTACAATACAACGATCTGAAAAATGGTTAGGACTCCACTTCCCTTAATTGGCCAATTGCTGTAAAATTACTCTTCCAAACTTTTCAATCTCCACCTCTAGTTTTCTCTCCTTGAGCTTTTCTGAAGTCCCTGACGTTCGTCGGCCCCGGAGCCAGTATTTTTTCCAACAACCACCACAGGTTGCAATATCTGGGATATTGGCGGTGTAATGAGAGAAACGTTGAGCACGTGGAGCTGGCCATCTGAGGCCTCGTGAATCGCCCGGTGCTGGATGAATCATTGGTCGCACCGGGAGAGCATTACCAGTGCAACTGTGGCCCCAGCCTAACTATAGCTGCACAAACTCGGTCTTGGATGCTTGAATCAGCCGACTGGCTTTACCCCGTTCGAGTTCCAGTAGCTGTGCGGCTACTGGCAATAAATTGCTATGGTTAATGTGGCACGATATCCGAGAGCGCGTGCACGCCGCCGCGCCGGACTCTCTGCACTACTACTACGACTGCCACACGACATTAAATCCCTTCCTCTTCTCCGCAACTCTACTTACTGCAGCTCTCTTTCTTCTTTTACTACACGATACGTTAGAATGTTACTGACTTCGACGAAACAGGTTACCACAAGGAGCTGTAGTCTTGTAACTCAGTAAAGTACCGTTCGCGAGCAATTCGTGACCGATTATAACGTATACGACTTTGGTATCGATCCTAAACTCTACTGTCTAGACAGACGACCAAATCGTGCATCTGGAATGAGAAAACTCCAATTTTTAGTAATAAGCTAAGTATTTACGATACACAGGAATGAATCGCTTGATTGGTTCATGAAAATCTCGATAGGTTGTCCAATGAAGGTGTTGCTTGAGCAATAAGGTTGTTGGTTTCGTTAGAGTTCGCTCCCGCCAATCGTGAGTTTCAGAGAAAATTTCGATTACTTCCCGATGGGATAAAAATATTAAAAAATAATGCATATAACTATCTGTATCGTGATCAAATGACTCCCCCTCCACTGACGACTTAAAACAGATTATGTAGAAAGTCGTAAAAATAGGTAAACTCATGATAAAAATCATGTTGGAAAAATCCATTAACATATTATTGAAATTCAAATTGCCTATTAAAGAAAACTTATTAAAAGTTGCTGATTTGATCCGGGTTGATTCAGCTGTCGTTGTGACAGCTGCCAATCATAGACGAGTTGGAGACGCGTCGTCTTCGAAAATATCCATTTAGGCAGCATATCTACCTTTTCACTCAAGATATTTAGATGAAATATTTAGACGCCCTTTTTAAATAAGCTCGTTGGTGTTTTTACAACTTTATTTACCCGTATGGATTTCGTTATTATTGTAATCTAACCGTAAACCGGGTTAATTCTTTGAATTATTCGTCCGATATCCCATAAGACTCCATGATAAAATCTTGATTCTCATGTTAATTTTTATCGAAAATTAGTTCGGTAAGGAGGCACAAGATTTTACAGTAGCAAAGTTGAGCACTTGAATTATCTTATATTCAAAATTTCGAATTGTATCTAACACAAAGTGCCACTGGTCGGCTAGTTATAAATGTGTAATGAGAGCGATGATATTTTTGGATTGGGCAGTGGCGGTGCGGTAATCGAATTCTTCGACTTACACTCTTCGCTATTGTTGTTGTACATTTACATTTTCCACAGAAAACAATTTTATGCCTTTTCATGGTCAGTAAACAAATAATTATATTTTTCTGTTTTTTTTTTTTTTTGAGAATCCATGCATCGAAGTTCTCGTTAAAAATAATTCGAACCCATTAGAGTAGAATGCTTCTCTAAAAATGATTCTTAGGATAATTTTAGAATAATTTTTTAATGTTTCGCTTTCCAGGATTCATATATCCAACCTCCGGTAAAAAAAGTCGAAATCGTTCGGAAAGTGGTATAATGAATTGTAAAAAACTCAAGCTGCTTTTCAAAAAATTTTGCAGAAAAATATTTCTTCAAAATCATTGATATTATATGAAATTTCGTACAAGAATAGCGCAAATCGATCGACGATCAAAGTGACCTTCCCGAGGTGATACAAGCCAAAAATGTAATCGGACCATCTCCTGATAAAGAATGGAACGGTGAATAATGCGATATTCAGCCGGGAGAACCGGAAATGTTCCCGGAAATGTGGTCACGAGGAAACGATCGTTGGGTTGGTAGTATGGTAGGTCATCTCTTTCACAGGATCGAATGGTAAGGGAGGTGGAAGGGTGAAATGTCGAAGAGAGGATGGGTCATTCCAGTCTGCGCCAGGAATCATCGCTTCTGTCGCTCCTCTTCTATATTATTTCTCGTAAAGCGTAATCGCGTCAAGCCGCACACTCCTGGAAAATCCACTCGCACTTTGCGACTCATAAAACTAGAAATTATGAGACCTCTTTACCATAATATTATCGTAAATATAGGACGCTACGAATATCACGGCGATCTTTCATTAACTTAGAGCAAAAAGGAGGAAGGAGAAAAGGGTGCAATTCCACACTTTACACTCTGGCGTGAATCTCATTCCAACTCATATTTTCGATGCGAGACAAACTAATCATATCGAAAACACTCCTGAATTTATTTTGTTTTTACACATACAGAGAATGGATAAAGGAAAATTATTGCTCTAGGGGAGAGTGGGGTATAATGGGCCGTAGGCAACAGTGAACAACGGCGTCTATCGGAGAACACAGATCGCCAAAAATTCTAGTTCAAAAAAAAATAAAGCTGTGAGTTCAATTGGCTGTTACTCGTCTAAGTTAATTTTAAGTTACCTTATTCCTGAACACACAAACATTGCCAGTACATTTTGGCCGTTTGGAAAAAAAACTTGTACCCTTCACAAAAGTTTTATGTCTAAGCTAACTTTTGTTAATCGCTAATTCCACTCGACTTACATGATTCTTTACATCTTTCTATACCACTGTGTGCCCATTTTACATTAGTTTTACTAAGTGATGCATGATTTTTTTATAATAAATGTTTACGGGTGTTAGTGGCGAACAATGAGCCAACCTTGTGGATTTGGTCTAGATAATAACAACATCTAAGTTCAAGTATGATATATTTTATAATTAATTATTTCAAGTTGAGATTAAGTAAGAATAAATATGAAACATAGCAGTAAGAGGACATCTGGAAGAGAGATGGTGGAAGAATCAGTGATAAAAGAGGGGTATAGTCTAAATACTGGACAGTTCGAAGTTGACAGTTTCATAATATATGTAGATTAAGTGGCATGTGAACTAATAATTGAATAATATACCAACAGAAGAAAAATAGAGAAATTTACCCATTCACTTTATCTCCTCTATATTTTTCGGGTATTGTCTCATTGTTGCCTCTTGTATGGCCCACAGTACCCTACTGGTGGGGCACAATGAGCTATTTTCCGATGTACTTTCAAACTAACTTTTCATACATTCTTGATAGTTTTAAACGTGTTATCGCAACCTCTGAGTATGACTAAAGGTTGAATAAAACCGATTGAATACCTTGTCAGTCATATTGTGATTACAATAAAACTACAGACGAATTTAAGAAAAAAGTGGCCCACTGTTGCTCACTCTCCCCTACAAAAGAAATTCAAGAAACTTATGTGAATAGATTTTTTTTTTAATTAAAAAAATTTACACTAACTTTTCGCTGAAAAACTCACAGAGCATCCTTGCGTAACTGTCGAAGTCGCAGAAAAATTTCCAGAGTGCAGCGGGTTGGCGTACCCGTGTAAAAAAAATTTATTTTTGTAGATTTTTCTAGAAATAATGTCGATTTGATATGGTGTTCTGTTATGAAATTTTTTTTACTTCAAACTTCGATCCGTTCTACTCAGGTGATTTTTCCGCTGTATCGTTAGATGTGCGTTGTAAGACTCTGTAATTTCTTCCTACAAAAAAAACCTCATTTTTCTGGAGAAAATTCGGGTTACCGGGACGTAAGAATTATTTGACGTATTCCGTTGAAAAGCGAACATAATACTTTAACTATTATGAGAAGATCGTTTTTCCCTAGCTTCCAGTGTCCAAGCTATGTTCAGTTCCAGAAAAAAACGCATTTTCTAAAATACTAGATCAACGAATCTGAGAAAAATATAAAATATACATGGACGGCCTATCGGTATTACTCCAACATAACCAATCACAGGGCCGATCTGAGATGATCGAAAAAAGGGTGACTGAATTGACATCATGAATTAAATGTAGTTCTGGTATTGATATTCACTTGCAAATCAGTAAGTACAGTTAAATTCCCACTAAATTCTGCAATCAAAAAGATCAAGCAAGATCGAATACACTTAAGGCATGTCTCCTTTCAGCCCTATCCGAAATGTCTCCCGGAAAACGCAAGGATAAGTTGTTTCGAAGGTGAAATTTTATCTCTCAGCAGGTACAAAAATAGAAGTTATTGGAGAGATTAAGGTAGTAGACGTTTTAGGGTGAGGGATGGACGTCACGCGTTCTGTCTGAAAGGGACGTCTACAAGAGATTGCGTGGTGGCTGTGCTAGTATCGCGCGGTGAGATGAAGAAAGACGTGGCGGTGAAGGAAGAAGAGAAGCAGTAGTAGCAGCAACAGCAAGAGGAATAGCGAGAGACGGAGGCATCTGTTGCGCCTCCGTGCGCAACATTTACATAATCGCCGAGGCTTTCTCGTGCTGGTGGCGCGTGGGTTTCTATCCATTCGCTACTAGCTACTAGTGCTTCATCGTACTCACGAGTATATAGCCGCTACAATACACACCGGTGAGCAGAAAAGGCGTACAGTGAGCTATATTATGCTACTCTGCACCACGCGCATTGAGAGTGGCAGGCAGCAACGGTTTCCGCGTCTCTGCTTGGCCACCCTTTGTACATACCCTCACCACACTATTGTGCTACGTATGCCGGCAGCGAAGAGCGACGTCGTCGCCGTCGCTTTTCGTCCTTGGTCGGTGAGCGCAATTACTTAGAGCTTCGCAGTGTCCCATCTACTTTCACTTCTCTAAGTGTTGTTTGCGATTTGTCCGAAACCCTTTTTTCCCGAATAGATTCGAGGTACGATGGACGATAGTAAAAAAAAAAGTGTCGTCTGAGGTCTTTGGCTCGTGCTGTCCCACCATTTTTTATGGCAGACCACTCAGCAATATGTCAATGCAACATTTCTGAATAAACTGTCGAAAGAAAAGATTCTGAGAAGGAAAAGATGCTTCTTTGAAAATAAATATTACACCTTTTTCGGTAATTGATATAAAGATGTTTATTTTTAACAAGTTCTAGGTTATTGTATAGAGTTAATTAATGATTTAAACAAAAAATTTGCTGAGACCAGTTGATACAGCTTTTACGTAGAGTAGAACAAGTCAATATACAGCGTTTAAAAAACCATACTCAGTGAACCAAAATATCCGTTTCGTTGCTGCTCTATTACAATTTCCCACTCAGCAATTTAAGTGTTACATAACACTGATGTTACATAACAGTTCTATTGCTTAGTGGGAAATTGTAATAGAGCAGCAGCAAAACCGATTTTTTGGTTTATTGGGTAAAAGCTAAGCCATTCTGTTGAGAAGGAAGGTTCTTTTCAACGTGTGATAAAAATGTCATTAATCAGTTATTTCAGCTTCTCGAGAAGAGAACTTCGTTACTTCGTGATTTAAATTTTTTTTTATGACAACGAGTTCCAAATATGCCAAAGAATGTGGAAATGGTATTTGAGTACTTAAATCAACACTTCATGACCAAGTCAAGGTTCACTGATAAGTAAGTTAATTTTATTTAGTAACATCGTGCCACTTACGTTCCGAGATTCGACTACCGTAAAATATTTTCGGGCAACTACACCGACGGTGTCGAAACGAATAAATTAAAGCACTTCAAGGTGTTGTTAAAAATAAAAATCCAAAAAATTACTTAGTGACCGTAAAAACATCAGTTTCTGAAAATTAAATACAACAGCTCCAAAATTTTTTGCACTCGGTCAGTCATTAAATTTTTGTTTTTTTTTTCTTGAGATAGCATTAGGCGTTCATCCCTTGCCTCGCGTACAAGCCCGCGAGGACATGTAGCACGAGACATGGGAGTGATCCGATTTGCATGTCTCGCGTAACGTGTTCCCGTCGTTCCGAACCTTCTACCTCCTGCCAACCTGCCTCCTCGTCTCGTCTGGTCGTCTCTTCACCGAAATGCCAAGGCGAGAGTGGAATGCATATAGTATAAGCCACCCCGTGTCGTCCTTTCTCTTCGGCCTCTGCTCACACGTGAATCTCACATCGGATACCTGCTACAAACCTATACATATACCACTATAGCTAACTCCGGAACCCTGGCGGCGTTGCTCCAGCACCTGTCGACGTGCAACATACACGAAGTAAAGCGAGGCGCAACGTTTCGCATACATAACGAACCGTCAACCACATTAACCCAAGCCTACAACGTTTTCGGTGGTTCTTCCTCAAAGACATCATTTGGAACCTCTAGTGAGTCTATGTTTTCGAAATATACAATCTCCTTAACTTTGCACGTGTACACGGAACGAAATGAGTAGTTGGTAAAACTGAAAAATTGGTTCTCACAACTACCCGGAATAGTTGATATAGCGCCAGCTACTCAGTTAGTTGAAGCGTCTACTTAGTTGGTTCAAGGAACTGATACATCGTTGGCAGAATATCCGTAGTAACAGGAACCAACAGAAATAGTAACGCGAGCTATACGCTTAGTTAGTACATGCATTCTGTTTTACTACAGCTCTGGGTTAGAAATTAGATTTCATAACTCACCGTATTCGCTCCCGCTACTATAAAACGAGGTTACAAAATGTTATGGTTACAATAAACCGCTCAATGAAAAATATAGTTCATCCTATGAGCGATCTAAAGGAGCCGAGTCATAAAAAATCTGTATATGTTAATGGTCTCTCTCTACCTAAAAAATGTAATAATACCCATACCTAACAAGTAATTATCAAAATACGTAATTAGTATTTGACGAACTCTAGCCCGCTGCAAACTGCTTTTTTTTCACTTTACACTTTAATGTGTCCACACTTTCGTCATATAATACAATAGCTTTGTTAGCCGTTGTCATTCGTGAACTAAAAAATATTAGTTACCCGAACCAACCGATTAGTGTTGGAAAGAAAGTGATTAGTAATGAAAACCAACTCGTAGGATGCCGGCAACATTCGAATCGTGTTTACAACTATTGCCGACGGTAGTTGCACCACCTCATGGCTGTTGTTGAATACAGAATTATGATTGGTCGTCGGAACCAAGTCGTCAGTCTTACTTACTATTTTTCGCTTACCAATCACATATAGTTGAGGATACTTTTTCAATTTAGTTTCCGTAACTAATCTGCTGCATAGCATATGCTGGAAATTGTTATCACGACTACTTATTTTTTTCCGTGTAGAATTGGAAAAAAGATATTCAGTGAAGCTAATTATTCTAAAGTTTTGATTATTTCATAGCCGTGATACACGTGAAAAAACATGGAGCAGGAAAATCAAAGTAGAATTAGCGATGATGAATTTTATAAAAAATTTCCGGATAAAATTTTTTAAAGATGTTGCAATTAGAAGATTTATCATTTCAAGACTCTGATTTAAGTTTGAATCTTTCTGAGAAAACTTTAAAAAATCGGCTGATATCATTATAAAAATAAAACCGGAACCGGTATCTCGCCCTAGCACAGACGGAAACACTTATTTTCAAAGTTTGCCTCTAATCCCTCCATTAATGGATGGAGGGCAAAAGCGTCTTGACAAAACTGTCTGAGCTATTGATTCGCAATAACGACGTGATAACCACAAGAATTCGAATAACATAGAGTATGTTTCTGAAGAGATCTATCCCGCGCAGAAAATATGCAATTTCCCGATATCGTACTGAAAAGTTTTGTTCAATACTTTTTCGAACGGGAAACAGTATCACCGTTTTTAGGATCTTTGTTACGAGCGCTAACTGGACACCCGTCAATGGCTCGCGTGATTTATTGGACTATGTAATGATCTCATAATCATAGAACAATAAATTATGAAAAGCGATGGCAGTTTAGGAGATAAAGAGTTTTGGAGGATCATTGACTCCACGAAAACTACACCACTTAATTTTACACAGTATTATCAAGTTAGCCAATTTTATCCTGTAGAACGGTCAGGGAAAACATCCCCAGTAAACACGTTTTTGAACGGCAATGTAACATGGAAGTTACATGTGATTGTAACAGTGTTACCCTTATGATATGTCGAGGATATATAACGTAGGAGTAACATTGTGATGTTGCATTAGTTACATACAGGTGATGTTACCGTTATGTGACATGTTTTCGTTGCAGTTGCATAACAAAAGTTATGAAACTGCAACGCAACGTGCGAGTAACAATAGGAACGTCACTTTCGTGACAGGAACGCACTGTTGTAGTGTTGTAACGTGGCAACATAACAAGTATATTGCAAACAATACGTAACATACATATTACAGTGGTTATATTACACCGTGAACATTCACGTTGTGCAACTGTTAAATACCGTAGTTCCGTTCCAGTTATGTAACGAAAGTGTGTAACTGTAATGTAACATGTATGTAACGACTGTAAGTCACTGCAGCGATAGTGCGGTCATGTTACAGTTACGTAAATGTGGTAACGTTACAAGAATGTTCCAAGAGTATGTACATTTGACGTTACATGCATATCACAGTGGTTATGTTACATCGAGAACATGCACGTAACGTAACGGTTATAAGCCGTAGTTGTGTTGCAGTTATGTAACTAAAATGTGTACCTGTAATGCAACATCTTTGAAACGATCGCAATGTAACTGTGGGGATAGTCCTGTCATATTGCAGTTACGTAATGTGATAACATTGCTAAAACGTTGCAAAAATATGTAACATCTACGTAATGTAGTTTCGTTACAGTCATGTAACAAAAATGTATTAATGTTACGTAACATGTGTATCACGATGTGATGTCCGCTAGATGGCCTGCGACTCAAACGTTTCTCGCAAGCGATTCGTGTCACTAACGTATATATATAAGTCAGCGTAACGGTGCAGCTTCATATGCACACCGGAGTGATACTCTTCCGAGATTTCAACCGGTTCGCATCATTTGCCAATCGCTTTTTCTACTTTTAATAGTAGCAGCTAATATTTTTGACTCCCAAGGGTAGCAATTTAGCAACCCTTGAAGCTCTTTTGTGGACTGTAAGTCCACAAAAGTAAAGCTAATGTATTGTCAATATGACTATACTTTAGCAATATAACGAAACAGTAACAGCTGTGTGATTCAAGTTGCACAACACAACATAACTAAATTGCAACGTTTACGTAACACACGTTACATAACACGGTAACATTACTGAGCGGGAAATTATAAATTACACGTAAGTCACATGTAAGTTACAAACAATTTTTTTGATTATGTTGCTGTTACCTTGCAGTAATATCCTGCAACACACTACTAACATTGCAAGACCGTAACGGTTATGTAACACACGTTATATAACATTTGAATGTTACTTGTTACATATCTGTTACACTACGAAATATACGGGCAACGTAACTCAATTGTAACAGTTACGTAACACATGTTATATAACATGGTAACATTGCTGAGTGGGAAATTGTAAATTACGTGTAACTTACATGTAAGTTACACGTGAGGTTACTTGTTACATTGAGTTACATAGCCGTTACGTTGCTGTTACAATACCGTGTTTACTGGGTCGTGTTGTATGGACAACCCAATCTGAAGGTTCCATCAGAGTATGATATCAGGTACGATACAGAGTATGAACATTATAAGCCAGTAGGATTATAATGTCCTACCAAACGGATGGGGAAAGCTCATCCAGGAGAATCCGAAGCCTTCAAGCTCATCTAGTCCAGTATTAGCACATTCCCGATGATCCCCAGTGGCCTAGAGTGGATCTCATCTCATCCGCAGCACCGACCACCTCAGACATTGAAACTCGCGATGCTGCGAACTGAAAAGCCTGTATATACAGTTACAATCCTTCCCACCGAACATATATAGACAGTATGGGATCAGTGGGCTCCCGCAGCAACATCCATTTTCAAAGTTTTCAAGTTAGTGGAGCTGGTAGTGGCTCTGACGCTACTCGAGAAGTTCGCCAGACGGTTTCGTGATGCTGATCTCTGGTCCCATTGCTCTTTCGATGCAGCCGAAGTGCATCTTCCAGAGAGTCCATAGAATCGTAGGCTTCACGAGTTATGGACTTGGTATAAGTTATCTTCGCCATTGCTGATGGCGCTCATTCCAAAGGGTCTCTACAATGATCGCCCTCTAAAAAAGGGTTGATGAGGAAGAGTGTGACTTATGTATGATTCAGTCAGTCACAATCTTAACTTATGCGGGATTCGACTTAAGTACGTATATAGCAATAAGCAGCGTTACTTCAAGTGCGTATATCACGTGTTCAGGTCGTATCAGGCTCAGCCTCCAACTCGTCAGCCAGAGATTATACGTGCTTATGAAGGCCGCAGAAGGCTGCTATTGGCTTTTACGGCCACAAAGTTTCAATGAGTCCCGGGGATTATGTGTTGGAGTGCGCGGCTAAAAGCGAGTTGAGGTATAGTGGCTCGATATTAGCCGGTGAACAAGCCAGTCGGTATAGTTCTTGTTGTGAGTATAGTCGGTGGAATCTATGCGAACGATGTCACAGGGATTTGGATCAATGTACCGGCTGGTCTATACAGTGTCTTCTTCTGCATCGTTGTACTGTGCATATTCTTGTCTAAGGCTAGGATATAGGACAATGGCGCGATTAAAGTCAGACTGGAACGACAATCACAGAATGCATCATGCCAGTATACACAGCTCACTTGCACTAAAAACAGACCTGCAGTGAACAGTGGATGAAGACTGTTTCGAACGAACGGACCGAGTGCATAAGGGGAAGAGACAACATGTATTCAAGCAAATGGAGACCTCAAGAGGTTTCCCAGCATCAGACTATGGAACCTGTGGACCAAAGAATTGGATGGGTACTTGTAGTAGGAATATTGAGGTCCTTCTGTAAGATCATCGGACATACAAGGCTGTTTTCAACCAACGAGACGATGCATAATAAAAAAAGACATCCAGTTTTTTGAGAAAATGCGAATATCAGAAGGTTTTTCATACATCGGATCAATCTATTGAGAGGGAAGACAATACACAAGCAAGGAAAATTTTAAAAAAAGATCGGTTCAGGAGTATAAGACTCATTGATGAAAAAAATTGGATATGTGTTTATAGTAGGAATATTGAGGTCCTGCTGTAAGACCATTGGTATTTCGAAAAAATAACGGTATATTCAACAAATATAATATAAATATTTATTAATGAAAGAATTATTCAACGTATCATTTTCTTCATCGATGGTTTATTTGTGTATTCTACCACCGATTGTAAAAATAAACATGATCATCCTAATAAATGTAAGTAAAAACTGTTAAATCAACTAATAATATTATTCCATGCAATCATTTAGAGCTAAGGGTTTGAGTATTTATTATTACAATATAATAATAATTTATATTATACCGACGAAATATATGAATTATTATTATCATCGTATAAAACGGCTTGCAAAAGCAGAAATTAATCATCTGCACATCATAAGTAAATTTCAATACAGAACAGTAGCATGCCCTACAGTTCTGTAATAATAATAATAATCCCATCAAAACGCTTTTATTTGCCTATGTGACCAGATCTGGTGAAACGTTACACCTCACAACTCATTTTTATTGAAACAATGCCTCGGTTACATTTATGAATAACCTCGCGGAAATTCGCTTGAAGCTATTTCCAGATACAAATTTGTGTGTGGCGAGTGAGCATATTCTTCATCCCCTGCGGTGATGTTCCATCTCTCTCTCTCTCTCTCTCTCTCTCTCTCTCTCTCTCTCTCTCTCTCTCTCTCTCTCTCTCTCTCTTTCTCTCTTTATCTCTATCTCTCTCTCGAAATGCACCTCTTTGAGATAACATACAACTCTGCGTATGCGTACCTAACACACGTCGTGGATCTTGAGAGGGATGGGATGTAAAGCCGAGAAATCCAGAACTGGATAACGGTGAATCGTGGCTGACTCGAGTCGCGTAGTCATTCGTTCTTCTGCAGCGCGAGAGACGTACTACCTACCGTATATCGTAACAGTAGATACTCCTTGTAATGGGGTGCAGGCATAATATTCATGTACATACATTTTCTCCATACTTGCATCGTACGTATATCTCTAGATCCACTACGCAGATGAGCTACAGCCATAGAGCTTCTTCACCAATTCAGCCTCTGCTTTCCTTACATAATACCCTTCGTCTCGCTCATGAGAAACTCCGGATTATCTCTCTTACGTACGGAACTTATTTATGCAGTAATAATCTTATTTGCCAAATAGCTCGAGTACAATACTACGTCTAGAAACACGACGTTGAAATTTCGAAATTTCGTTGCAGTATACTGAAGAGAATTGTCATAATCGTGAATCTATTCGTGAAGACTGCAGCTAAGGTAATACAGTTATATTCACTACTCCAAGACGATTGGCAGCTTATACGGAGTGCATGGAGACATGATTGCACAATCGACGTTAAAGAGTTTTTTTATATGGTAGGTGATTGAATACTGTGGTTAAGTGTGTGAATATGAGGGGGTTGTAAATTGAATTGGTGATTTGATTTTGACACCTCTTTGCGAGTATTGAACTGCCGGTGCAAAACATAACCATCTCCGGCATAAAAAAGATGCGGCGTCCAGAATGAAATCCAGGACAGAATCCAGGATGGAGTCTTGGCAGTCCAGGACGGAGTCCAAGATGGACAATGGGATCGGATCAAATCTCATTCTCTATTCTGGACTATCCGGACTCCATCCCGAACTGCCCATTATGGACACATCATTTTTACGCGGGCTAAGATGGAGTCCCGAATGGAACCTTCACAGTCGGCGCTAGGATCCTGGATAGATTCTCAGATGACCTCGGCTTTTAATCTGACTCAGAGTGCATAATTTCATCGGAGACTACCACCCGGACTGCAAAAATTCCATCCTGGTCACCATCCTAGGCGGATTCCAGGTGTCCGATGGCCGAATCCATCCTGGATTCTCCCTTGGACTCTTTCAAGATTTATCTTGGATTTTATCTTGGACGATCCGCGAATCTAAAATGTCCAATGGTAGAATCCATCCTGGATTTCGCCTGGACTTTCTTCCAATCTATCCTGGACAACCCACAAAACTCAGTGGTCCAATGGCAAAATCCATCCTAGCGTCCATTCTAGATTCTAGCCCGGAATGTCTTACAATCCATGCTGGACTGTTCTATTCTCTACGCGGGTTGTGGATGCCTGAAATCAAGATCCTGACTTTCTGTTAAATGCAGAGATCACACAAACCAACAAAAAATGTCGATTCGCGTCAAATTATTCATTCAACTGTACTATTTGTGACGATATTTATATGCAGAACGACATATTTATATTTACACGTTGCTTAAGAGCCGTAAACGTCGTTTAGAAGCAAATATCACAGAATCGGAATATCAGATCGACGTTTTAAACCTAATCTTCGGTCTTCGTAATACTACGCAACGAAAAGGTGAGGGTATGAATTAATATATTTAAAAAATACTTATTCGATAAATTCCGGAAATAAAAATCACAGTAGTTAGGGTTAAGAATCTTTGTTCCGAGCTTTCACGATACAGCTATTACTCGGAATATCTAAGTAAGCCGACGCAATGTTCTCCTATGCCCTTAGCAGTGATACTCTGGCAAATGCGATATAGAGGGGGAAGTCAGATGCGGCCGCATAGGGGCCTGGTTACTGATCCAGACCAGGCCTTCAGGGGGGCCTGATTACTGACCGGGCCGACCCTGTAATAGGCATAGTGCCTGCAGACGGGGGGGAATGCGATTAAAAAAAAGAATACTTAAATTTATTCAGGGGCTGGTCTGAAATTTACACGTAGAAAATTCCACTTTTTATCTCACACTATTCTGATGGACTGTGTGTGTGTTTTTACAAAATTACAGAATAATCGTGTTTCATACGTACTTGATGAGAAGACTATGTGAGATTTTTTAAAAGATGTGTATAATCAACATATTTATTTTTCGTACGGTCCACTTTAGGTGATTGGGTATCCTTAATAATTCATGTTTTCACGTCTTACAAATATTTATAACTTCGTACACTAATAAGTGTACTGTTTGCTGGCTTAGCTAGTGACTAACCCGTGCTGTTTACACGATTGGATACGTGCTTCTCGTACGAGAAGTGCGGCAGAAAATCTAGGGAGTTGGCGAGGAGGCTTTGAGACGGTGGTGTGCTTCATGTGTAGCCGAGAGGAAATGCGATAAGACCGAGAGTAGAGGCCGTGGAGGCACACGATAGTAGTACAAGAGGAGCCTTGAACGCTCGGTGGTGGTGAACCCGCAGCGTACAACCACCAGCCGCAATCATTAGGCAAATGGGAAGGCTATTACGGCGGGTAAGTTCGCTGGGTTGGTAGCACAGGTCCGCGAGTCGAAGCTAACGCTGCTTTTCTGCTCGTACTTGAAACTTGGTGTGTACACGCTTGGTGGGTATATGCTATACATACCCGGTGCCATGCACTCACGCCTGGGTCCGATATTATTATTGCCGGTGGCACGACCACTGCCTTTAGAATGCCGCGTGAAACGCGCACTTTTATATTCCAGAAAGAAGATCCTCGAGCAGCTTGCGTGTCGACGAGAATCTTGACTCGACGACCGCGCTCTCCGTGCGTTCGCGTAATCACAATCCTTGTAACCACACCCCAACCCTTAATTGGAATCTCCGTACAGACTTGTCGCGGAAACAAAGAAATAGAATTACGGTCGTGGTGGCACAAAAAAAGTCGTGAGGTTAATATAGAAATATGAACTTAATATTTTTTTCATATTTCAAGCTAATTCAGAGCTCTGATCTTTTGAGATTCTGGCTTCAAGGAGTTTGGATATCAAAACAAGAAAGTTCGACTTTCGTCAAGTTTTCAAAACCAATTTCATCGGTAATTTGGAGCTCAGTCGTTTTCTATCGCTGAATTGAGGGCTCCATGACAAGACGTGAAAAGCTCATAGCCAATAGTTGCTGTTTTTATTTTCAATTTCACTTTTACTTGAAAAAAAAAAAGGTTTTTCTATTCGAAATGAAATGAAATTGATTCTTTTTTTTTCGTCAGAGTTTATGAACTTTTCAATTAGGATTTATCCTAATTCGTAATTAGCGGTAACCCATCCATAAATCTAAAATAGTTGAGTTTTCCGTGAGCTGCTAATGAATTTCAGTCCGGGCAACATTCTTACCATTTTTTGTGTTAGTTTGGACACGAAATTAAACTCTTTGATCACGACGTTTCTGGCAACTGGCTGTCGGACAAATGAAACGATGACGATGAATGGCTAATTCTTTCGATATTAGCGAAATTTCCAATTACCAACTTTTCATAACGGATAGAAGTAATTTGAAGGTGAAGGTAACATCGGCTTAATTTGATTTGTCAATGTCCTTGATGCAATTTGACTAATCGAGAAATAATCCAACAATTTCGATGAGCGACCAAGGAATTTTTTATTCATCCTATATATGTCTCGGAATTGATATCGTTAGCGTATTAAATTACGGTCTGCAGGTACTCAACTAATCGCTAATGGAATATCCTCGTACGACGAATGCGCTCACTCGCGTGGATTGTCGAAATCGACGAAAGTATAAAAGCTCACTGGCCGTTCTCGTTAATTCGCCATTAACGGTTCGGGCTAATGATTCCTGATATAGTGTTGGCACACATGCATATATATATATGGGAGCCATCGACATTCGAGGCTTGTCACGAGTTCCCGTCGATTATTCCCACATAATATATACGGTCTGTCGATTGGAAGGGACTTCGAACTCGGTCGAACGAATGACCGATAATCGGCCTAATTCTTTTTTCTAGTTATCACGGATTATACACTCAGCTATTACCTCTATGAATAATTTAATTAGCCATTTGGTTATTTCTCATGGACGTTGAAAAGTCAATCCGTCTGCAAATTAGCACGTTGCCTATTCACGACAAAATTATAGCCAATTATTGCGGAACACTTGGTTAAAAACTGTCCATTTCTGCTAAACATAATCGATGAAAATAAATGATTATTAGTAACAGTCAAGTTGACAGTTCACCCAACTTGTTCAATTAACTAGACGACTCATGACTAATTTCATAAAATTATAAGCCCGGCGATCAAGTCCATCACGATTAAATCAGTGAGATTGCAATTTCCATTTGCTCCCGAAAATAATTTGAGTTGTAAGAGCCTTAGCATAATTCATTGATCAACCGCCCTAATTTTTATATTTTTCTCAGAATACTCTTTTATCCGCCCTCTATTCATAGTGACAGAATATATGGACAAAATGAATTCTATCTCAATTCCTCTGAATATACCACTATACCCCTAAAATAAACAGAACTCCCGCATAACATTCCTGGTTTTAGATAGCAGTGGAATTTCGAACCATGTCGAAACGACAATGATACAGTGCAATTCGTAACAAAACTGTTTAGGCGTCCACTCGTCTGATATATCGACTGGGGGACGTCCAGATATTCATAGAGTCGAGTCAATAGCCCCCAGCAAGACAAAGTTCATAGTCATCCCCGTTAGGTGAATGAGCCTCAAGCATCGCGAATGCCTCCAGCAAAACGAGCAATTAGGGATAAGTAATTGATGGAGAATTTCTACTCGGTATATCTACTGAACACCGCTGCCGCAGAGAGAATAGAGTGTACGTCGCGTCGAAAGCGAATTCAACAACGCGCCCGTTTGCTCAACTTAAGTAATTGTAGCGGGGAGGACCCAAGCACACCGTCGTCCCGACTAATGCTGCGGAATGCTTCGACGACCTGGGAACCAATGTGCAAGGTTGTGCGGGTAGTGCAACGTAACGTTTGGAGCTTCGAAGGTGGAGGTAGGTACCTACCGCTTTCAACCACGAAGGCAACCAACACCTAAACTCGTAGACACTGCCATTGAAATTCCTTTGAAAGCTCCTAAATTATCATCGTAAACCGCAAGAACGTTCGTTTGGTCTGAGGACATTGAGAGGCACGAAGCTGCTGCTTTTACTGTCCGGTATAATATGTTCGTATGTATACCAGAATCCTTTGCAGCATCCTTCGCAGCCAGTCGAGTCACTCGTTACCCAAGGAATTGAGTGGGCCGAGAGCGCTAACGTATTTAAGGCAGAAACAATGCAAATAAATAGCTGGCCGATGGGCTACAATTGTTAGGACGAGGGTCCCCCCTAATTTCCAGACGTCTTGGCAACCTTCCAGTCTTGACATTACCAGCCGGGATTCCCCGATCCACCGGAACAACTCGCCTCCACGTTTGCAATACACTCCTCTTGTCGTAGATATGTTGCAGGGATAACCATTGTCCTCTGGTACTAACTGGTTCCTCCTGCAAACTCCACGGGCATTGTCGTTCTCGTACTCATCGTTGTTGGGGAGTTTCGCATCTTCGGATTTCCGGAGGTCGAAAGGAACACCCGCTTCTAACTGGATATTTCGAATCCTCATACCTCTTGCCCCTGTTGTACCGTCGTTAGATTACCCTTGTAAATCTAACGTGGCCTCCCGTCGCGATGTGCCTCGACAGCGTGTATACTCTCAGTGGTGTTTGGTATTAATTCTGGGGCAAAATATTTTTGTTCGGTTATTTAGTTAGTTGGCGGTTGCATCTGTCAGGATTCATGCTGAGTCCTCTCTATTGATGACAAGGTGACAAGCAACTTTGGTTCGTGATAACAAGGTGTCAAGCAAGTTTGGTTCTTGATGACATTGCAGAATTTTGATTCTCGATGGAACTTAAACATCTTGATTCTTGATGACATTAAAGAATCTTGATTCTTGATGACATAAAAGAACCGTAATTTTCGATGGCACTGAAAAAATTTGATTCTTCATGACACCAAAACATCGTTCATTCTTGATGACATAATAACCTGTCAGTGCTTGATTAATGAAAAATATTAAAATTTAGTTCAGCTCCTGGCAACTGATTTGATGTATGAATCTTTGAGCGTTATAAAGTTATCGGCTAAAAAAATCTTTCAACCACATTCCCATTCGTTAACTGTCTTATTCTATTGTGCCTCGACAGCGTGTTTACTTTCAGTGATGCTTGGTGTTCATTTTGGGGCAAAATATTTTTTGTTCGTCCATTTAGTTAATTGGCGGGTGCATCTGTCAGGATTCATGTTGAGTCCTCTCTGTTGATGACAACTTGGCAAGTATTTGGTTCTTGATAACATTAAAGAATCTTAAATCTCGATGGCACTTAAAAATCATAATCCTTGATGACATAATCGAATCTTAATTTTCGATGGCATTAAATGAATTTGATTCTTCATGACACCAAAACATTGTTAATTCTTGATGACATAATAAACTGTCGGTGCTTGATTGATGAAAAATACCAAATTTTAGTTCAGTTCCTTGACAACTGGTTTGATTTATGAATCTTTGAGCGTCGTAAAGTTACCGGCTAAAAAAATCTTTTAACCACATTCCCATTCGTTAACTGTCTTATTCTTCCCAAATTTACCAACCAGCGATTGAATTCCTGTAGCGATTTATAAACAAACGACATATTTGAATACCTTAGTGCAACCCTCTTCAGCAAAAGAATAACTGTTGCATCTACCTTGTCGTCTGTGCGTCGTGTTTGTGCGTGCACGAATGCATTGGGGTGGTCGATAACAAAGAAGGCAGCATAGCAACGCATCAACGCATAACATCGTATGTAGTCGAACATGCACAATGAATTCCTGACTGGATCTTCATCCGTTGTGATGTTTATATTGGTTATGTTATTTTTTCATTGATCCTCGAGTAGCGAGTTAGTTTCCTGTTGCTTTTGTGTCTGGTCTCATGCTCGCACCCTTCTTACCCATGGAATGACTCGTGGTATTAGCCTGTTGACCCTCATACAAGGAACGGTGAAGGTCCGGTTCATCCTATCGGCTGTGTCCGTTGCATTAAAAAGTCGATCCATCAACTCGGGATACACGTGACAAAACAAGCTTCGCTTGGTCCGCGGCCGTAGGACGCTACTGCGGGAACCAAGTGCATTGAAGAGAAAAGAAACCAGAAAGAAGAGAGAACAGAAAAAGAAGAAAACAGGGAGAGGATTTGGGACAGAGCCGCGTCGAAACTGCCTAACTCTCCCTTCTGCGTGTCTCTATCTTTTCCCTCCAAACATAATCCAATTTGTGCTCCCCTGCTGGTGGTAGTGACGCTGCTGCTACTGTTACTGGACGACGAAGACGCACGCGTCACTCTCAGGGACGTGCGGTGACTGCCCGATGAAATAACAATATTGTTTTTCTATCTAGGCTGAAGGATCTGGCATCGGTATCCAGTAAACCAACAACCAAAAGATCCAGAAGTAACAGCAGCCACCCGTTCTCGATACTCTATTCGGTTTAGTCACAATGTATTTAAGTAGTTTTTGATTCAATGATAATCTCAATCAATTCATCCAACAAAATGATGTGTGTTTATTTCTCAATATTCCATTACTACTTAGAACGACGTTAGTTAATATACCCGGTCGGCACATGATCAACTTTAAGTCGTCATGGTGACTTGAAAAAATTGTAAAAATTAGATTTTTACAATTCTTTTCGATAGATCACGAAGATTCGGAAATCGTCAGGATAAGCTTAAAGCTGGCCACGAAGTTGGCGGGTTACAAACGGCCTGACGTTGGTGATCTGAATAAACTGAAAACCAGATTCAACTACCTCTAGAGCAATATAGTCCTTTATCGTAGATTATTAACGCTCAAGAGTGTCAAAATGGCTGCGAGGTGCGTCTGAATCGAATATAAGATTTTAAATAACTAAATCAGATAGTCAATGATATTTATAGTATCTTACTTTGCTTCTAGCTGAAAAAATATGCATGAGATATTTCTTCTTAAAACAGCAGAACTCGGTACTTTCAAAATAAATTCTACTCGCCTATATTCGCAAGATATTCACAAGCTGTTTTACAACCTCTCATGATGAAGCAACTCAATAAACCATAGGGTGTAACAATACCATACATTTCATTCGTATCCCCCGGGATTCGAATGACCATTAATTAGAGAAACGACCGTATTTCCAGAACACAGAGCCCCTTAATGCATATAAATTTGTATGCGATCGGGCATCGAAAGAATCCCCAGACGAGATCCACTCACGATAAAATTGAGGTTAGGTGGAGTTGCGCTTCTAGCGTGTAATCGTTGTAAGACACGAAGACGCAAAGGCAACACGAGAATAAAGGAATCGGCGAGAATTGGCGAGGAAGCCAATATAAGATTGCGGGGGTTGCGGTATAGTGACTCGCAGTGAAAGTAAGGACTACACCCTCACTCGTAAGCCGAAGCGAGTGAAAGAGATAGAAATGAAGGGGACAAAAAAAAAGTGTCTTCGTCTTGGTTCATAGGAGGCAAAGGCATGGATCGCCTCTCAACGTGGTTATATACAAGCAACGATAGGGGATCCAGTGGCCATTGCGCAGTCCATAAAGTTCACTCTTGAATCGTATGGAGGGCGAGGGCTTTTCCCTTCAGGGCGTTAAGGTAGTACCACCCCAAGCTTGACCAGCAGAGGGCCGATGTGCGAGCATCAATAGGAATGCCATTTGAAGGCGGTCTAAGAAACTGCTAATAGAGCCTGGTGAAGTAGGTAGTGCGAGTGGAAGAGTAAAGAAGAAAGCTTCAAGCTCCAAGGGGGAAAAAAAAAATTCGACGAAGAAAACCAAGTAAACAAGGAAGTGTAGACCCGACTGGGAGCTATTGGAAAAGGAAGAAAGCAGGACCAGGCTATAAGGTGCGCTCTGTCAGCCAAGCTCGCCCTTTTAGCGTGTAACAGTCTAGGCTAAGACGAAAGAACGGAATAAGGGAAAGAAAGGAGAGCGGAGGAATTGGCTGAAGAGGAAGAGGGGAAGAAACGGGTTGTCGCGACTAAAGGAATAGCCGGAAGGAAGTTGGAGTAGGGGAAAGAGGTGATCGAGTGGTTTCGCGACGTAGATGAGAATCCCAAGTCGACGAGTGGAGAGAACCAACGGCCAGCTACCCTCATTCTGGGCTCCGTAGCTATATGTATGTAGAGCTTGCCATCTCCCTCTGTCGATCAACTTTCAACTCCACGTGTCCTCTTCCTCGTGGTCTACGAAAGAGATAGTGAAGAAATGAGATCCTCAATTTGTGAGGACCATGGCACTTCAACGTTTCATTTTTTCCTTTTTTCTCTGTCTGACAGCTGAGCATAGTTGTGCATACACAGAACAAATTGCGCTGTTGCAAAATTGAACTACTTGAGACCGGACCATGCAAGAGGAGATGAAATGAAGTAATGACTTCGGAAGGGATGAATAGCTTGTTGGCTTGTTAGTCGATTCAATTGAGCCTGTCCATGTGACGTACTAAAATGTGACTCCAATTTTTTAATGCTGGTGATCTTTTTGTTGGGTTGGTTCTGATTTTGTTTAATGATTAATGAAGCACGTGAGTTCTAGTTACCGTTCAGTGACATTTTCTATATGATCATGTGAAAATTATGGACAGAAACATTACTCATCGAAATTGTAGTTGTATTTTGTTTACCAACTGATTGATGCAACATGATTGCTTGTTGTTACTGAAAATGATCATAATGGCAAAATGGTTTCTCGTTTTCTAAGAGCCTTTTGTTTCGCAACACGACATTTGTAACCAGAAAGAAAACGGTGGAAAAAGAGTAAGCGCTGTCGAGTCAGTCGTCCCAGAGCTGAGACCACCATTAGTAGAATTCGATCGCGACTCTTTTTCTCTTTTACTTCTTTCGCTAGCAAACAGCACGTCTTCATTTCACTATTCGCCCCGGAGACCGAAGCTCTCACGGAAAGAGATCTCAGATGTACTCAAGGCTTTCTCGTCTTCCGAAGAAAGACGGACTCAGGAAACGAAAAAGAGTCCCCTTAGGTCAAAAGTGTATCCTTGCCACGAGCGTCATAAAAATGCATGACGACTCGAGATCACATCCCGCCGCAAAATTTATATTTTGCAGAATCTTCGAGCGGTTGAATTTTTATCAACTTCGTAGGACTTTGCGTGTCGTTGTACATCACGAACTTCAAAAAGCAAGCAAGACGAAAAATGAGAAAGTAAAATATCATGGACGAAGGCAAATAGCTGCATAATCCATTCAAGATCTTTCTCAAGACTTCTTACTCGAAGTAGCCTGCACTCTATTTTTTTGCAGCATTTCCCAGTCACCCGAGGGAAAGACACTCCTGTCAGACTCGAGAAAGACAAAAATGTACATAACGAGGCTATGAAATATGCATGGAAAGGGAGAGGCTAGAGAGCCCGAAGAGACTCCCGACAAAATGTTCGAAGGGTAGGTACCTACCCTCCTGGAAACTACTGCAAACATTCCTTCTCGTAGATTGTTTGCCCTGGCGCCATCTCTCACGCGAGCCTTGCAACCTCGCACCTGAAACTACCCCTAGTAACGCTCAGCAACGGTGCACTCTGCACTGTCGGGAATATCGCAGAGGCCTGCAGTTCTGCAACAAACTTCCACAGAGCATTGAACGTCCGTGGGCAACTTATAATTTCCTTTTTCGTTCATCACATGTAAATCCATTGACGTGATGGGATACTATTCCATATCGTAGGTTCATACATTTTCTTTCGATTCTTCTAAGAATGAATGGAATTAAGTGCAAGACAGAAAAAATATCAATATCAATAACAAATACAAGGTGTTGACTTTGTATATTAGCATTTTGTGAATGAGTATAGATCTATTTGAGTCAAATATTTTATTCACTTATTGACTCCCCTTAACGTTATTCGAAATGCCTTTCGAGTGATTAAAACATGACTACTGAAGACAAATCGCCTTTGAAATCGTGTAGATATGTTAAGAATGTTAATGATACGAATCGAGAATTAAAAATCTTTTTCTAGGATAAAACATTCAAAGATTTATTTTCGGTAAAAGTGAGTTTGCTTCGGTCATGTACTTAATTGATGGCGCAATGGCTTTAGTCAAGATTTAGTTAATTAAACTTAATTGGTAACGTCGTGGAGTCATTTTGATTTTTCATGACGAAAATGTCAGTTTGAGCATATTAAAGTCAAATATCGTATTAATTGATTGACTTGACGTAACGCTAATTAAAACAAGTTCTTAATAATAAAATAATTGCTGAAGACCTAAGGAGTTGTTGGTAACGCTGACGACGACGAAGGGCGCCTCGATGACGCGTATCGGGGATGAAAGATCTCTTGTCAAGATAAAACGAGGAATCGCGGACTCATCTCCAAAGCGAGCCAGCAGCTCCCTTAGCCGCTTCAGCAGCTCCCTTAGCCTATAGGTACTTATGAACTCTAACCCTCTGTGCACTCGTGTCACTCGCGCGTACCTCTTGAAGCACACAGCCAGTCAGCTCGAGAATGTCGAGATAGCGCGCGGAAACGTGGTACAGTAGGCAGCACGCGAGAGCAAAATAGAGATGATAGGGGCGGGGCTCGGTGGGTCTTTTTAAGGAACGACGAACCGTGCATAATTTAATTTCATGTCGACCCATGAACCGGATGATAAACATCAAGTGGCAGAGAGTCCCGCAGCTTTCGAGAATGGCAGACAGCTACGAGTCGTCGAAGTCAGAAGAAAGGGCTCATCACTTCGTTCTAGAAATTTCTACATGGGCCATTCGAAATCAGATCGACGCGGCCATAATACCGATACAAAAAACAGAAATCGCAATTGGAAAACCTAGGAATTCTATGAAAACCATTCACACAAATTTTCAAATTTTCCTGTCAAATTCTGTTGGTAGTATTATTATATATATATATATATATATATATATATATATATATATATATATATATATATATATATATATATATTACTATTGGACTTATAGAATTGAAGCACCGTCAGCCTAAAATAATCCGGAAAGTAATCAAATCAGTGAAATACATATTTCGTCGTGCCCATTGTCACCCAGAAAAATCATAAATAATGCAGTCAACTATAGAAAGACAGCCTTAATTTTTAGTCCATGCAACTATATCGAAAATTGCGGTGAAAATGTCGCAACTATTTGGTAGTTATAGTGACTATTTCATAATTGTAGCAAATATTTAAAAAAATGGTTTCTACTACCTAAAAATGAATCGTTGTCACGCCGTACTAACAAACACCATCATTTCCGCTCAGTGAAATTCTTTTAGTAACAAAATATTAAGAGATGGTTTAAGGTTCTGGATGATTTTGCCTGAAACGTCCTGTACATGTTATGCGCTATACTAACGTGGCAAGAATATAAGGGATGGAAGGACCGAGCCGCGGGGTTGACGTGGGCTGGGCAGAGGGCGAACAAGGAAGGGTGTGCTCGGCATAAGTTCGAGGAGCGAGTTGGTTCTGTTTCGGATCTCCTAAATACCAATTAGAGATGGAAACTTCGCCTTTCATGTTGATTCCTCTGTTGCTGGTGCTCTCGCTTCGGAGTTATCTCGAAGTTTCTCGCATTGTTCTGCAATTCACGCTGTACGAGGGTTGCAGAGGAAAGACGGGGGTGACGAAGAGCAGGGGGTTGGCTCGGTGAAATTCTGGAGCTGCGCATGGAATCCTCGAACAAGCCCCGAGCGTGGCCAGCGGAAGCTTTTTCTGTTATGTCCGTATATCTTACATACATATGTAAAGTAAACATGTGCAGCGCAAAGACGGCGGAGGTATTACGGTTGGCAATAATAATTGTAAGCCGGGTTTCGCTTGCAGTGCTGGACGCTGTACTTTAGAAATATCCCGTCTGCCAAATACAGCCATTAGCAAAGTGGACCTGCTACGAACAGGGCCAACACAGTCTGGGGAAATTAGGGACGTAAATAACGGGAAATTTCGTGGAGACGTGATTGGTAATTCCCTGGTTTAAAATATCTCTTCATCAGAGTATAGCGTGATAGTACATGATTTATATTAATCGTAAGAAACGTGACACTGGACATATTTTTTCATAGCTTATTTGACAATTTATAATGTGGTACACCCGGAAAATGTAGTATTTATTTTATGATTGGAATTACATGAAGTGAAAAATTAGTACTTTTCACTCAATAAGTACTAAAGACTAATACAACTGCAGCCCAATTATATTTTTTGCTTCTGTTCATCCACAATTATGGTAGTTTCGTTGATTATTTTTTCAACCCCAGTTTCGACCAATAAGAGCGCGGTATTTAAAATTACATGATACAAGGTCGAAATTATATCGATAATTTTTCAAGAACTTCCCAAGAAGGTTGCTAGTCGATAAACGAAAAATGTACGTCACTTGTAATCTATGCAAATGTTGAAAACGTCAAAGTGCTATGCACGACCATCGATATGATTGAGTGGTCGAAATTGAGGTTAATCAAATAATCAGCAGAGTACCTCTAAACTTCAAAACTAATCAGGTATTTTCTTCTTGTTTCCATGCGTAGCATCATTTAAAATAAGATTTGCTGAAATGTACCTCGCGATGCAGGTTCGGGACTTTTTTTAAGCGACACTTATCTCAATTGCTGCTACACGATGAATTAATCGGGAAATACTCGATACTTTTTAAGCTTTCGGCGTATTAAAGCCAATTATTCAAATGATTACAAATTTCATTTTTAAAACACTCAACTTCTGTAGGTCTTTAATGGTTTACCAGAAAATGTTCATAATAAGACCATCATATTGGCCGATGTTTATCGGAATGTAGTCTTTGTGACTGTGAAGAGATCCTTACTCAGCCTAAGGAGATCTGAGCACATAAATTCGATTAAGATTTGAATCGCTGGTACTAAGCTTGAACTCCCATTCAGAATCGATCGTGTTCATTAACTTTTTATATGTTTCCGTTTATAGGTCATTGAAGATATTTATAGATGACTATTTTTATGTATTGTAACGAATGACGCGTGTATAGCTAGGTTCAGGTTTGAGAGCGACACACTTGACAACGCACATGACAACAGACGAACGTGACGAAGATGACAGGATAAGCAAACAGTCTCGTGTGAATTACCAGACTAACAAAACGTTAGTAACTTATATTCAGTCACAGCAATAAACATTTTATCGTTATTTTATAATCATTTGGTGTTCTTTATTTATCGCTCGGTCGTTACAGTATAGAAAATCTTTGTTCTTGTACAAAATTTTGTAAACGAAAAATTATCTGAATTTATGATTTTATACACTGGACCACGTTTATTTGTCAAATTTGTCTAAAAACATAAATCCACAGCTCGCAAATTTAGGTCACAATTATTATTCCCTACGACTGGTGGGAGAGAGTAAAAATACCGAATGGCCGAAATAGTGAATGACCGAAATAGTGAATGGTTAAAATAGCGAATTTCGAAATTAGAAATGTCTGATTCTAGAATGGTCATCATTATGGAATTCACTACTTCAGCCATTTGCTATTTTGACCATTCGCTATTTGGAACTCCATGTTATTAAAATGCAATCAAATTAGGGAATGATAAAAATGGCGAATGCCTGAAACAGTGAATCCCATGACGATGACCATTCTAGATTCAGACGTTCCTAATTTTGTATTCGCTATTTTAACCATTCACTATTTTGGTCATTCGCTATTTTAACCCCGCAACCCGATTGGTAATGGAGATCATTGTCCTCAGAATTTTTTTTTTCCGTCGTATAATGATTCCTGAATAGTCTTACAATAGGCAAGTGTCTATTATTCAGAATCATTGCACCACTGAATGCTGCACATTCGTGTCCCCATCATCGCCACGAACACAAACGGTTGCCAGAACTACAGGACTTTATCTAGTATAATGCATGCACAACAATTTTATCATTTGCAGGGTTATTGTTTGTGGAACAAGTGAGTTGAGGCTCCGTCGGCCGAAAATGCTGAGCATAGCGTCGTTCCGCAGCATTCAACGGCCGGGACAGTTCCGTAGGGCTCGAAGGGGTGCGAGATCTCGCGTATACAGGAGAGGCGTTAAATTCGTCCCAGCAGTATGTCCGCCCGCCCCAAATTGAATTAAATCGTTTAACGGCCTTATGTTTAGAGGGGAGAAGCGAACCCCTCACCGTCGCCACCAGCGCCGCGCTATCGTTGGGGCGCGCCGCAGAGAGAACTGGAGATAGAGACCCTACACCCAGCCAGATAAATGTAATGAAAGTTGTAGCTTCCTTCAAGCGCAGACCATCAGCAGATTTGCTCCGTTAGAATTCTCCTATCCAAGGATGCCCTAAAACCATACTTATCACATATTTAACGCACCTTTTTCACGAATCCGGCCTGCAACCTCTATTAATCTTCGGTACTAATCGCTGAACGAACTTCCAGGGCTCACAAAAATGTGTTTCGCCCGTTTATTCTTAAACATACTACATTTAACAAAGATATCGTGCTGCAAGTGTCTTATCCCGAATTAAAATTGATACCCTTGTCAAAACCTAAATGTAGTGTACACGCAGGGTACACGAAGGTTCCTCCATTCCTTTGACACTGCACAAAACCTCCGAAAATGGCAGATATTACCCAACTGGAGGTGACCAAGGCTACTGTGGAATAAAACTATTATATTTGAACCTTCAATTAGGTTGTACACAGTGAGATGAGGTTTTTAGACCCTTGCATAGACCTTCAATAGTGGCATATTTTACCCATTTTCATTTAACGAAGGGTGTTCGAAGGTCTTGAACTTCTTATCATTGATACTGTCACGAACAGTATCGATGATAAGGACCTCACTTGAATGTCAAGAACAGATGAATGTGATCAGTGAAAACGTGGTAAATGTCCATCATCTGATTCAACCCGTCTTGATGCCATAAGATATCGAAGATCAAACGCATCTTCTTACAAAGTCTGACCTTTAACTACTCATCGTCACTGCTAATCATTGAGCGATTTTTCGGGATTCTCGCAAATGATTATCAGCCCTTTCGATTTATACTGTAAGAAACTTCTTTGTTCATTTTTATCCTAAAGATGCATTTCAATCATTTATTCTATCATTCAAATCTGTTTTCAAATTTATTTTTGACAGTTATGAAATCTCCACTTTTGCATAGGGCCCAGAAATGTTGTTATTTTTGGAAAGATTTTACAGAGTTTTTTCAGATTAAAAAAAATGGAGGTTTTGAAAAAAAAATTAAATTATATCTCAGATACAAGATGTTTCAAAAATTTGATTAAAGTTAGGTACTTGTTTTTCGACAAGTACTTTCATATTTAAAAAAAGTATAGATCTTGTTCGAGATGTCATGGAACCCATATACATCAAATAAATAATTGTTACAAGAACAAAATTGAATAAAATCAACATTAGATGAATTTCGACGATCAGTGATAACGTTGTAAATGTCCAGCAGTCGATTCAACCCATCTCGATGGCATAAGAAATCGAAGTTCAAACGCATCTTCTTCTAAAATCTGATATTCAATTACTCATCGTCAGTGCCAATCATTGAACGATTTTCCGGGATTTTCGCAAATGATTATCAGGCCTTTATTTGTGATCTTTTTATATGTTCTCAAAGATATCATGACGCAAGTGCTTAATCATAGCATTACGAACACACTGAAAGATGAAGACCTCCCTTGATAGTCAAGTAGCAGATGAATGCAACAAACTTCAGCGTGGTAAACATCCCTCAGCTATTTCAATCGGTTTAAATGTCGTAAGCTATCCTTATCAAAGAGTAAACGCCTTTTTCAAACTCGACTTTCAACAACTATTACTTATATCGCTCCCAATCACGGAACAAACTTTCGAGGCTCTCACACAAATTATGTCTTACAAATGGTTGCCATCCGTTCGCGTCTAATCTTCTTACTTGTAGAAAAAAAAAAAAAAATCGTATCTTAAGTGCCTAATAATTTATGGTCTTTCCTCAATGGTCTCTCCATTTCTTTAGAATCTTCTCCAGCGTCGATGAGGACGTACATTCTCTTATAGTCGATGCAGTCTGTGCCGAGGGCTCTACTCTAGCCTTTGGCCTCTGACCTTGCTGCTGTGCACTTGCGCTGCAGCTTGAGTCGTGGGAGAAGAGCCACGTGCCACTTTGCCTGCGCATCCCTGCTGCTGCCAATGCTGGAAATTTACGCCGTGTCTTCCCTCCTCTGTATCTTCACTTCTCCCAAACGTCTCTTTTCCTCTCATTCGCTTTTACAGTCTCTTGTCCCTTTTCAGAGAGTCATGGTCTTTCGCCCTCCATTCCAACAGGGAAGCGAGACTTTCCCGCGCCGCTTTTCCCTCAACTTCCTTCGAAACCCTGTCCCCCTAAAAATTCACCAAGGCGCAATGCTTTCTTTAATGCACGTCCCGCTTCGTAATAATACATCAATCTCGTTTATATTTCGTTTTGCTCTCTCTGCTATAGTAGCTATATATACCAACGAAGAGTAGAGTCGAGTCTTTGCACCCTTGCTGTGGGATATTGGATGTTATTGAATTTCCGAGTCGCTTGCCTGCTTTGCGGCTACCGGGAGTCGAGTTAATAATGGCCCGCGGTCGTCGTGCTCTTCTCATCGCTGTACAGTAGTCGGACCGACGTAAGAAAAGGGTTGTCGGATGGACCTTTTCATTCCTCATCAAAAAGTACCCACAGCGCGATTCCTACCTCGCGGGACGTTGCCTTTTAGAAGGGGGCTTATTATATTCAGAACTTTCTTTGTTGAACATTGAAATGACGTTGATGTGCATTGGCTTGATGTAAATTTTTTTAATACTTGGTCAGGTGATACTCGAATTGTAAATTTGATACATTCTATGAATAGGTAGGTTGATACATTCTTTATTAATGGTTACATTAGCTAATATCATCCAAATGTCGTGTTTTAGTCTTGTACATGCTTTTAGATGATGTAACAACTTATATCGCGTTTTTTCCAGCTCCTTACCTGGTTCGTAAAAAGTATAGTATCTGCTAACTATTACAACTCGCATAGTGATTCGTTGAATTCAAATTAGGTTCAACAAGGTATTAAGGCGAAGGTATTCAGGATCGTGAAGAATCGTCACTTTTCAAGATTTTTTTTTAGAGGGGATGGAATAATCGGATCATTGTGAGTTTATTATAACTTGGAACTTGACAAAAAAAAAATTTTCGGATGTCCAACAAAATGGCGGCGTTATGGAGAACATCAGAAAATGCTGCAGCTGCCATTTTTTTCTTTTGATCTGAAAAAGATGAAATAAGTTCGATATCTTTACTGGCATATTAAGGGGATGGATATACCTAAAAAATGATGAAAAAGTGTAAAATCGAAAATTTGGGAGCCATTTTACTTGGAAAGTCGAATTTTTGACCATTTTTCCGACATATTTGACCCTCAAAAAATTATTTATTTACACGCTACCTTTCAAATTTTAGGTTTATTCTTTCGGTAATATTACTGAGTGAAGCCTTTCCAAATTTCGTTCAAATCAGCCGATCACTTTTTGGGCTACAACTCGAGCAGTTGTTGAAAAAGTAGTTTCGTGATAATCGCGTTTAAAGTTTTAACATGTTAAAACTATTGATTCTAGTGACTTACCAATTAATCAGCGGTTTCAGGCGCATTCAGTAGTCCTTCAACTTTCTCGAAAAGCTGATTTTTTTCCACTAGCATTCTGAAGCAAAAGTTTCTCCGCTTCGAAACTATATGCGATAATTCCGAAAATATTCAATATTTCGAATGATCCTCAGGTCAGTATAATTTTAAGATATCATACTTTCGAAATATGCGAAAAATCGATTTTTTTGAATGGCCTCCCCATGAGACTCGTCGTATGGTATTAGGAGGCCAGTGAGCTAAAACTTTTTATGAACAGTCAAGCTCAGAAATGTCTTATCAATGTCTACATTAGCTCATATGATCCAAATGTCATGTTTCAGTCTTGTAAATGACTTCGCTTATAATATAACAACTCGGATCGCGTTTTCTCCAGCTCTTTCCTAGTCCGTGAAAAGTATAGTGGCTGCTCAGTTTTACAGCTCGTATAGTGATTCGCCGAAGACGATTTGGGCTCGGCGGGGTATTAACTCTTATCGTAAGGTATTAGGCGCCAAGTGAGCTCGCTGGTAAAGTACGCCATAGAGTCAGTTCCGCTTGTTTCCAGCTCCACCAAAGTAGAAAACGAGGTAAGCCTTCGTCGCTTTTGTGGGTGAATGTCTGTGTTGTCTAGAGTAGCTTTTACGTGCGCCAACACTGCACCTGGCTCTTAGTAAAACTGGAGCATCGTGTGGCAACGATTACTCGGTTGCAGGGTCGACTCCACATACACACAACTACGACTGTATGACTGTGATCCTGCACACTGTGTATAACGTAGTTCGTGCGGTGATCAAACGAGTAATTCCGCGCAACCATAACATCCCTCGCTAAGCTAGCTACGCCTGTAAACGCTCAACTCTGCACACGCTAATGCCAGTAATTCTGTTACAAGCTCGTTGCAGAGCGTGAAGCGAGAGCAGAGGCTCCAAGAGAGAGCAACGAGGCTGCAGCTTCCAGGGTTATCGCAGCCACAAGAGCACAAGGGGTGGCTTTGTGCGGAAATTCCGTTCCGTGTAAATTACGGCGATGCGCGCTTTCTCACCCTTCCACCACTTGTTCAGCGTCCGTCACTGTCGCTCTTCTTCTACGGAAGTCGGTACAGCTGGGCTCCACTCTCTGCCTGTGACACCATGCAGAATCTAACCCGCATCTGGGAGTTCTGTCCAGCTACCCCATCGTATACTGCACCGGGAGAGGAAACCACCGACGTTGTTAGCACCCCCGTTAATCAACCATTTATCGATTAACGGATGCATACTACACGCTGCTTTTGTTATCTATTAGATCGTACACTGTGACGACTATTACCGTAGCTGGTTTGAGTTGAAATTTTGTAAAAATTCTGGATAGGGATCAAAATAGCGAATGCCCAAAATCCCGAATGGCTAAAATAGCGAATTTAGAAATAAGGAACGGCTAAATGTACAATGGCCATAATTATGGAATTCGCTTTTTCAACCATTCGCCATTTTGATCATTCGCTATTCTGACCCTCGGCCAAAATTCTAATTATAAAAGTTAATATACTTTCATCGGAGCGTTTTCTGTTTAAGTCATTGTATCAAATGTAAAATTAATCAACATTTTTAATAGTAGAGTATGGTTTTTTAAATATCTAACAGGAAAAATCAGTTGTTGATAGTCACAAAGAATCATTGATTCTACTGAAAGTGGAATCTGATGTGGGTGTAACTGAAACTTAAAGTAAATTACATCGAATGTAGTTTTGAAGATGTTAGTTAAAGTTACTATTTGGCAATTCGAAAAAATAAATATAATACAAGCATATTATTATTATAACTTTAGAATATTCTATTTTTCCTTGTAACCTTTTGTTTGAAGGGCCAAATCGATAACTTGGAGTGTGTAGCTGAAATAAATAGGAATTATAAAAAATGCAATGTAGGTAACCTATATTGTAGGTTACTATTATTATTGTGAATCTTCAATTCCCGCTAACAATCATAAGTTTCTCAATAATTGAATGACAACTTTTGTACATGGATTTCAATGAATACTTCGCGGTATTGGGTTTTGCTGTTCTGTGTTATTCTGGCGAATACTGGTTCTTTTCGTTTTGCAGTACTGAAAATGAAAATTTATATCGTTCCTGGTTTGAGAAGCGACGTAATTCACGATGAATTCGTAACGAGAAGTAAACTCGGGTTGACATTGCGCGGCATTACCATTCTACATCTTTCGGCATGACGCGATTGAGTTATCTTTGCGGGGCTTTTTCGTTGCGGCTCTTGGGGTGGGAATCGAATAAAGATATTTTGTTTTCGTGGAAGGAAAATTATTCTGTTGGCTAATTCAGCAGGTTCGAAAAACAGAAAGTTAGGGTGAATCCGGGAGAGATAGAAACCTTGAGAAAAAATAACAGATCAATGTAGCTTAATTTGGCGTTTCAATAATCATAACAAAAATAAATAGGTGACCCGGATGCAATTCAATTCTTTAAATCTATAATAATTATTTTTAAATGCTTCATGAGCTGTCTACTAATATTAGGGACGGAACATGTGACAGTCTGTTTTAAAGAAAGTGTTCTATCTTTCCTGGCCTAACCTCATATCGAAAAGGCCGACGTAAACATAGAAAGAGCCAAAGGGAAGAGAATAAAAAGTATAAGGAGGTTGGACGCGCGCCAGTGGAGCAGCGAGTGGCACTTTCACTCGATCTGTGCTTCCACCGATGCTTTCTACTGCTGCTGGCAGTACAGCAGTCCTAACTCCGTTCTCCAGCACTCCGAACAAAAAGCAAAGAGCCTTGGAGGTTGAAGACAAGAAAATCTTCGCACGTGCGTCCGGTGCTTTAAGCTCAAAGCCACTTGTTTTCTTCTACTTGCGAAATCTTGTCGACGTTGCACTTTTCTTCGTCCGTGGCTAAGTAATTATTTCCACCAAATACTACTACGTATATAAGGAAAATACTTTTTATTTTACCGTTACATACACATACTTGAAGTGTCTTTTTAATATAATATTGACTACGTTTATCCTACAGACATGATGACAATACTATAAAAATCACTATAGCACTTAGAACGTCTAAAATATACATATGGGGCATTCCCTGACATTTGGATCAAGATCTGGCGATGACATCGCAAAACGGTTACGTAATTTTTTATACGAAAGTACTTGTCGAAATTGACACGTGCCAAATTTTTGAAAGACTTGCCTAATACTTATTATCTGGGATATAATTTTTAGAAATTTTTTTAAAACCTCTTTTTGTTATACCTCTTCCTTGATACGATTTTAATATAGTGGTCACCCCGCAATTTTGTTAATATCACTATTTCGATTTATACTGTAAGCAACATTTCGTTAATTTCTTTTCTAAAAATGCATTCCAATCCTCTATTCTATTTTTCAAATCTTTTTTGGAATTATCTTTCACAGTAATGTAATCTCCACTTTCGTATAGGGCTCATAAATGTTGTTATTGTTTATGAGATTTTTCAGAATTTTTTCAGATTTCGAAAAATGGAGGTCTTGATTTTTAAAAATTCGATTGTATCTCAGATACAAGATGTTCCAAAAATCCAATAAAAGTTTGGTACGTGTTTTTTGACAAGTGCTTTCATATAAAAAAAATGTATAGACCCAGATCTCGATCGTGATGTCATGTAACTCATACACAATAAATAAATAATTGTTATAAGAACAAAATTGAATACAATCATCATTAGATGAATTTCTAAGAATAAAAATAAAAAACATCAAAAAAAAGGCCACAATTCGTTGGACGCCTTGAAAAATGTATTTTCATTCTGTGACAATTTAACGGAACGCAGTTGCAATTTGCCTCCCAGAAATTGTCGACGACGAGGCGATCCGTTGGCTATCTGATTATTTCCAGAGGGACAAGATGGAGGATCGATCGGTTTTAGGAATAGACCAAGCTAGTAAGAACCGTAGACCGATCCGCTTGGTCGTTCGACGTATCTCACCCTTGGGACTTCCGGTTCCGACGTTTTCAGTCTCGCGAAACGATTTCGTGTATAGCTTCGCATACGTAGCACGCGAGACGAGTCGATCTTCTTCCAGTACAGGAAACCCGATATTATCGCACCACCTGGCACTGTCATCCCCCGAAACAAGTAGATAGAAACAATAAGCTGGACAGGAGCCATCTCCTTCCGGCGCTGGTAGATATATCGTTCATCGGGTGAGAGAGGCAAGAGAGGGTTGGACGTATTCGTCGCTCAGAACGGGACGATATGAACTCCTATACATATGTGGGTACATCGACTCTATACCATACATAGTATGGCCAGTCGGGGATACACGATACACTAAAGTGAGCGATCGATCTTCCCCACCTTTTCTAACTATTGCCGATATAACGTACAAGGTGTGTCGATGTAATTTAATTAAAACGCGTCATTCCATGGCCGTTTCCTTCGGACGTTATATTTCCTTCTGGTTTTAGTTTTGGTTCGATCGATTTCAGGATACTTAGACTATCACTGCTATTAAACTGATATAATATACTTCTGAATAGATCTGTGATATGGATCATTCTCTGTCAATTCAGACTTTTTTCCGACCATTTCAGATTTGCCCTATATTTGGGTATGTCAAAGGACCAGTAGAAGACAGTCTGTGTACATTTAAAAAAATATTTTTATCTACATTTTAGGAAGAGCCGTTTTTTTCGGAGTGAATATATTTTCGAAATTCGTAATTATTAAAGACGTACACAAAAGTTGTCGCTTTTCGTTAGTTTCTAAATGGAACGTTTGAAATCATTTTCACGTTCCGGTAACACTTTTTTACCAGGATTTTTTACCAGGAATAAAGAGAGTTAGTTTTTCATTGAAAAAAGGATATTTTTGCCTGATATATACCCAGTACGTAGTAAATTGCCTGTACAGAGTATTTCTGTATGACTTTCGACATCGCGAAAAAAATCACGGGAGTAGAACGCATCGCGGTTACGGTATAATAAAAATTAATCGAATTTGAGATAAACCGGCGATTTCGTGAGGTGTAGTGTTATTTTTTTTTTTTTTACTTTAGAACCTCGACCTGTGCCACACTGACGATTTGTTTGCAAAATCGTCAAACATATTAAATGGCTTGTTTGACCAATGAAAAAAGAAACCGGAATTCCACAAAGTAATGAAAAATCCTGGGGTTAATTGATGTTATCTTTCACGTTCGAGAAAATCAGTATTCACTCATGACTTTAAAGAGCATTCACGAAAATTACGATTTTTAACCAAGTCATTACTTTGTAACCGGAGCAGTTGACGGACTACATTAGACTGCTTTAAAATAAAAATTTTTATCTATTTTTCTATTTACCACCCCAAAAATCTTTACGTAAATGAAAATCTTAATGCGATTTTTTCAGAGGTGATGCAACGGCCTATAGAATTATCCATTTGATCAATATTCAAAAAATCCTGTCTACTCTTTTGACATATATTATTATTTTTGTACACGATCGTCGGTACTGTGCATGACAGCATGTGGTAGCTCAGATGATTAACATTAATCCTGTATATCATAAAATATTTTAGGCCGCATAGTCCCTGAGATATTCTCTTCTGTGTAAGTAGACTTTTTTCACTTTTCCAAAAAATGGTTACCTAAGACAAGCAGCCATCTTTCTTGTTAGGACCACTGTAAAAATTTGTATGAAACTTCTCAAAGACACGGAAAAACTATTCATCAAACGATTCAGCATTATTGGTGATTATAATTATTGTTTTTACTATTTAACAATAGCATGCTTTTTGCGATGCCGAATAATATTTTTTTTCTATTATATATGTTCAAAAATCCTGGTTTATGCTATAACTTGTTGATTGATGCTTTGGCCGTATATGCTATTATGGGGGTTAGTTGCTTCGGCGAAGGACGGCCTCAGAGAATTTTTATATTTCCTCTTTACGTTTCGCCCAGATCTGGGCCTCTTCAGAATTTATTGAAATCAATTTAAATACATATATTCAGTATATTAATTTATTTTAATTTGCGAGACTGGTCAGTGCACGCTTCTTTATTTTGTTTGGCATTATGTATGGTCGTTGTTATGTTATCTTTTGTGTGTTTGGTTATTGAGCTCTCCGGTCCTAGTTTATGTCTTTGCTTGGCGTTATATTATATTCTTCGTGATTTTTTTATTGTATGTAGTCACTTATTTGTCGAAAATTTTTATTTAACGCTGGGACCGGGGAGTCCGTTCACTTCCAGTTACATGTTTACCGGTGTCATGGCACCGACACGACACGGTACGTCGATTTTCAAATAGTTTTCATAGGTAATTAAATTTCGAGATCATATACTATCCATTCACAACGTTTCCATTAGAATAAAAAAGTTATCATAACGTTTTGTTTAACCCCTTGACTGTGAGTGACATGCATATCAGCAAAAAAATCGTGCCATTTTTGTGTCATGACACATATATGGGCATTTGAAAGAAAACCTATTTCTACTGCATCGATTTGATTGTAATTTGGTACATCATGGTTTTTGGGTTTGGAAAATTTTTTTCGAACACAAAAATGGCACGAAAATGTCATTTTCACCTCACTGCGAAAGGGTTAAATCCATTAGCCTTCAATTCCCGAAAGTTGGACTGTTCCCGAATAAGAAACTTCAAAGTTTGTGAAATGCGAATTCGTAGATGTATACTCAAACCCACACCAAACATCGATTGTCCTTTTATTTATCAAAAGGAGTAAATAAATCGTGAATTTTTTACGTTGTCTTACATATGGATATCAGGTCTTAGGATTTTGGGTACCCAAAGTCACTATCTAAACTGTTATCGAAATTGGAACAATTGGAAAAACCAACTGGTGACACTAAATCCGTTGTACAAACATACTAGCACTGTCAACAACTATAAATCCAAATTTTTTTGTATCTAATGATTCTCACGTATTAGTACCCAGGAACTGTACACCAGGGACAAGCAATTCCAGGGGCTGCAGGCATTGGGTCACCCGGTACGTACGTGCTCTTTCGATGTGACCTACTCTGGTGACGATAGGGATGAGAATGTAGGGTTGGGGAAATCCCTCGGGAACCGCGACAACATCCCGGTCGCGCAGCCGTCGCGTGAGCAAAAACCAACAGAGTTACCAGCAACCATTTCACCTACACGTACGTCTGTGTCCACATATTACGAACGAGCCGAATATGCGACTGTGTTTCATCAACACGTTTTTTTTGCCGAATTTTGGGAAGCGATTAGTCCAGAGAACGAGACGCACTTGCCGATCGGGCTTACGCCTATGCGTAACGAGCTACACATCCAACCTTCAATGTAGGTTCGCAAAAAAAGCTTTCGAACACGTAGAACGGAAATGCGCATCCAATGTCTCTTGTCTCTTCAGTCTCATTCCACTGCACACGTGTCATTTATCATTGGTTCTCTAGCTGGTCAGCAATTAGCAGCATTTTATGTCGCGTGCGCTGGTTCATTTGCAATAGACATCGGCAGAACAGTTTGTAAAATCAATTATTGTAAGCAATGACTATATAGTTTCTTCATGGCCACTTGCATTAATATTCCTATCACACTTATCGTTAGAGAAATACTTGCTTGGGTGAATTTTGTTTGCAGTTATTATGTCGGGATACTAAAAAAGATCAATGAGGTTCGCGGTCAAAGGTTTGAAACAAAAATATCAGAAAGATTGTTCGATATATGTTTTTGGGGCTTAATGCGTTGGTTATTCAGGTATTAGGTTCCAATTTAAAGAACAATAATAGTCTCATTCCATCAGATTCCGAACTGAGTTTGGTTGAATTATCGAAGAACATTAAAAAATAAATTTCCGCTCGGACATTTTAGAATCCAATTTCCTCACCTTTTAACATTTTATATCATGAGGAGGCTCTAAAAAGCTGGATAATGATGACGCGATATTGCGAAAGTTTTTGCTTCGCAAGCTTACTTATTTGCCTATTTGTTACAATCCGTATCAGGCATGATTATTTTGCGTTAATTTACAGTTAGTATATAGTTAACGGTTACGAAATCGCGTTCCACAAAAGTCATTGAAACTCTTTATAGACTTTTCCCTCCATCATGTCCTTCCCGTCCATTTCGTCGAAATAAGAAAGTAAGCCACCGTAGAGAGACCTCCGGGACATTGAATCTGTTTTATAAGACGGAGAAACATTGGGTGGCATCGATAAAGCCTTATCCCGGATACAAATCGTCCCCCCGAAAAAGCTACAGGCTAAGACGATGAGAGCGCGAAGGGACGAACTGCCTTAAGAAAACACCGCACAGTAATCCGTGGGGAGTGTGTATAGTGCGCTGAGGGATTTTGTTGCGGTGCTTTTGGTGTCGTCTTAGTGACAGGTTGACGCTGTGTATCGTATCCATCGTCCGTGCCTCAGGGGTTATTCGGGGTTGCGTCGACGTCGCTAGTGTCCTCTATACCTATACGTATGTCGCGACCAACGACGAGGAAAATTAAGGCGGTGGTGACTTGCCAAACCCTCCGCACTCGAATCGTTATCTTCTTCTATACCTATTGTCACTTACAGCTTGAATATATATCTAATTTAACAGACAGATGAACAACGGAGTCACATGAACGGATGTCAGGCAAAAAAAAATGGTTCCCGAACGTGGAAATGAATGCTATTCCGTTAGACATCAAAAATGTAACTTTGGGTCAAATGTTAGTGGTTTTCTTGTAATTGATGATAGACCAATTGAATGATGAGTTCAGTACGCAGCTTTTATTTCAAGGTTGCAATACGTTGAACAGTTGCCTTAGCGAAATTAACAAAATTCCGCATTCGTAGATCAGTTTATATCCATATTCTTAGCGACCAAGCCAATATCCAAGTTTTGTATTTTGAATGTGGTCCATCAAAAGCTTGAACTCTACTCTTCCCGTCCAAGCAACCATAAGAGTCTCTAAGCAAGAAGATCAACTTTCGGAAGAGTTCAACTTTCGTGCACAATGAACTTGGTTAGTTTCCAGCTTATCGCAGCACCAGCTCGCTAGGGCAGCACCAGCTCAACGAAATAATTACTCTCATCGGATGACCGTGAACTTCTTGAGAGCTCTGAGTGGTCTTACCGTCTCATAAACGTCTCGGAGTTTCTTAGGATCTTACTTCTACACCACATATACGTATTTCTTAGTGCGAAACATTCAACAAGCGATAAACATTGCTTGGCAGTTGTCTCGCATCCGGAAGAAGTTTGGAAGGTTGGGCAATGTGAGTTTATGAAGGCAGAAGAGAAAACCCGAGTCAGGATGTATGCGTATGACGTCTCTCCAGGGAATGGCAATATGGGCTGGTGACTATCCAGTGGTCGCTGGAATATATTCCGTAAGAGAGTGTGACTCCCTTAGTGAAGCTGGGCGCGGTCTCGTTCCATTGCCCATATATGTTCTTGTACATATACGTTGTATCATCTTATTGGCTGGTATATTAGGGAGAAGCGCGAGCTTGGAACTCCCGTTCTGCCTTGGGAGCTTTGCAAAGGGGCATTTCGCCCGTGCCGGAAGACCTTAAGCCTTATATGCAAGGATCCATAGTTTTATGGCTAGGGGTTGGGCTTCGAGAACCCCAAGCTCGTTTCGGATCTGCACCAGGGTCTTGGGATATTGGATTACAGTGATTTTCAATTATAAACGCGACCTATCCACGCCCCGGTACAGCCCGAAGTTTTGCGTACCCTCAGGGTGGGAAAAATGCATGAAGCAACGTTATAGCAAAACGGTTTTGACTCATGGTATCGGTACGTCGACTCAGTGAACCAGATCCTCAAAACAGGGGTGGCTTACTTTTTATCGAACGATCCCTTCTGCTTTTTTTTCTACATGAGTTGCAATTGAAAGCGTGACAATAAGTGTCACCAAGGGGAAAAGTTAAGCACTTTTCAAGATGTGGTTTTGTTTTTTTAAATTTATCTTAACGCTGATGAATATTTAGGAAATTGATACATAATTCAGTTATGTGCTACATGCTCTTGGAGTATACTTACATTGGAAGCCATTTTCACTACAACGATAAGTGGTCATATTATTTTTGCAAAATATATAAGGTCATTTTTAATAAAAATCACGTTCATTTTGTCTTGGAATAAGTTATAATAATTAAAAACAAATGATTTTTGTGGCGGTCAAAATAGTGAATGACCAAAATAGTCGATGGTCAAAATAGCGAATTCCGAAATTAAAAACGTCTGAATCTAGAATCTCCATAATTATGGAATTTGCTTTTTCAGCCATTCACCATTTTCATCATTCGCTATTTTGAATGCATTTCAATAAGATGGAAATGAAAATAGCGAATGGTCACAATAGTGAATGGCTAAAATAGCGTATTTAATGATGACCATTCTAGATTCAGACGTTCCTAATTTCGAAATTCGCCATTATGGACATTTACTATTTTGACCGCCACCCCGAAAATAGAATCCTTTTTTATTATAAAACTAGCAAATTCATCATTTTTACTTTCACAACACGAAGATATTTTTGACAAACTTTCATTAATTAAATATAAGTTCGTTCGTCGTTTGAAAAATTATTTTTGTAATCACTTTTTTTCGATACTTGAGAGGGACGAAAATTGGTCAGTGTCCTACAACATTCTTAAAATTCCAAAGAAATGGACTCACGTCAGAAATTGATTATAATTATTAGTATAGTAAATTGCAAGAGACATTAATCGTAATTGATGAATCCATTCGAAAATGTAACACCCAGTTCGTGATTTCCCATCGTAACCAACGACAATAGACTTATCTCGACCATTCGCGAAATTGCTGCTGCCGTCTACGTGAAATACCCGTGGGTCGTGCCGGCTCATTGTACCTACCGCACTCAGGGGAGATTAAATTGAACGATTCTCGCGCGCCGGCAAAAACTGTTTTGCGAAGCACCAGCAGCAGTAGTAGCAGCAGCACTAGCTCGGTCCATCGAGCAGAGAGCGTGGCGAAAATGCAGGGAGTTTTCGTAGCACGGGGGATGATTCTCGTTTCTCGTTCGCTCGTCGGGTGGCAGCACCGACTAGAAGCCAACCCTTGTGGATTCAGAGGTTGTCAACGAAAGCTACAATGTCTCGCGCACCATTTCCAAGTCTTACCAACTGCACATATAGCTGCTAAGTTAAAAACGACACAAACAGAAAAAAAATTGTCGCGCATAACGCTTTAAAATTTTAATACCAAAAGTATGCTTCCCTCTTTTTTTTTCACGTTGCATATTTCACTGAACGGGGAAAAACCGTATAATACACATTTTATGAAGAGCAGAAGAGCATAACACACGACCATAGAAATTCCGGTGTGGATTTATGACTCTCCTTATGTGTGTTATTCTTGAAGGACACCTTCTTCATAGGGTAATAAATTTTGTCGACCCCATCGACCTTCTCGTTCTTTCACAATTCTCTACCGCTTTTCTATCTACTGTTTTCGTTTTTTGCCGCACCCCTCCTGCTTCCCTTTCACCCCCACTGACCCCCTTAAAGTCCCCTCAGCTCTTCGTTCTTACTCTGTGTAGATTCAAGAATAAAAAAACACATCGTCTGTTCTATGGAGTCGACGGCTTCGTCCCTCAGCCTAGCGCAGTTTGCCTCAGCAACGTCTACCGTCACTTTGTCATGGTGTATTCGCGTGGCAACAATCGCGCATTTAGTGTGATTGCGTCGAGGGGCTCGGGCTGCCACAACTGCGAGTGTGGGGTGCGTTCGTAGAGGAGAAAACGTCGAAGAGAAAGACGGAAAGGCTTTTGGGGAAGCTTTTCGGGGCGATGAAGCAGTCGCAGTCTCCTGCGGCTAACGCCGTCATCGTCGTCGCCTCGACGTCGTCGAAATTCGAGACGGAAAGCGTTTCGAGTTTCCTGATGGCAACGTCGGACAAGATCGTTTCTTTCTTGCCGCGTCGCTCTCATGGTTTTGTTGCACCAATGATAAAAGCTGAATGAGCATCAGCTATATACACCAAGGCATTCGATTTGGCCTGGCCAGTATCCACTTTCACACAATTTTAAGTCATACGAAGCGACAATAAAGCCGAATATTTTCTTTGCTGCAAGGAAGAGGAAAAAAAAGGCCGCAGAGAAAAACTGCGATCCGACGACGAGTAACATTACACCCGATATCCCTTAGTACCCAGGCCCTTAAAGTAGTTGCTGAAACGTCTTTTCTCGGTGACGGTTATTCAGGTAAAGTAGCGGTGAAAAGGATATGTCTACTTTCTCGCGGAAGGAGATCGAGCCTTGGGGAATAAGGACCGGGAATAAAATACGCTTTTCTTGGCCATTCGAGAGGCACTAATACTGAAGTGGAAATGCTGACGATTTTATCGATTTGGTTTATTTGCTGTGCTTTGGATGAAGAAAATTCACTCAGGCTTGAGTACATCTCATAAATCTATTGTATTTTAGGTATTTATAACTTGGAACGCAGTCTGAATACGATTTGATGTTTAGTCACGAAAATTAAGGCTTCTAACTTATCGTAGTAAGTCTTCTCGAAAAATTCAGTCTTATAAGAAAAGATTGTTAATGTATCCATATGGAGAGGTGTTAATGCTCTACTTATATACAAAATTTCAGGTTTATCAAACTTTTTTGGTTGCTTCGGCGAACAACGGCTTGACTATCTATGCTTTGTTTTTTTACATTGCGCCCTGATCAGAGCCTCTTCAGAAATGTATTTTCATGTCAAAGTTGTAATCGACTACTTTCGTTGTTTCTATTCATGTTCATCTTTTATTTTATCTTCTTTTCACATTTATGTTTCTTTTTTTTAAATATCATACTGACAGGACTCTCCGGTCTTGATAAAACTTAATAATAAAATGTCAGTGCAGTGAATATCACAAAAAATTAAGAAAAACCATTCAGCACAGAAGCAGACCAAACCTAAAAGACCTGAGACCCCGGTCAGCGTGATATTTAAAAAAACGAAAAAAAAGTCACATCAAAAGAAACAACAAAAGTAGTCAATTACAACTCCGACATGAAAATACATTTCTGAAAAGGCCCTGATCATGGCGAAACGTAAAAAAAAAGTCAAGCCGTCGTTTGCCGAAGTAACCAAAGGAATTTGATTTACCACAAAACGGCTAAAGCACCTTCAAGAAAATGTTCAGGTCTATCGTTAAAGCAGTTCTTGAGATGCAGTGAAGTTTAAATTTCGCAAGCCTGGAACACACATTTTCATAAAACCACTTATCTTCATGTTCTCGACCATTTCGAGTAATCTGGCATGAAAAAAGGAGATTTTATTTTCACAAAAATAAAGCGTCCCCTACGAGGAAGTGAAATCCTGGAGTTTTGAACAGATGGTTAAATTACATTGGGAACTGCTTTAATTTTGCCAATCAACACTGAAACAATAATTCATTGTCATGAAGCATATTGTGTAATAATGAAGCTTGAGATTTCGAGTTACTAAAAACGAAGAAATGAAAAGAAAAAAAAGCTAATTTGGTTAGCAGCGTCTAGACATTTAATTATTTGAAGATGCTGTCCTGTATAAAATGAGATAGCTTGTCAAGTACTAAAGATGCAGGGAGGAACGAACAAAAAGCCACGGGTATCAAGTTCAATTCGTCTCGGAGGCATCAGAGTCCTTCGGCCTGCCACTTTCGGTCCCTCTATCTTTTGGTCGAATTTGCGGTTAGTGGTGGGAGGAGAAAAGGGAGAGGTCTCGAGGTAAGTGCAATTATGCTAATCAAATCAAGGTAGGCAAGATGCTCGTGGAGAAGAGAAGCACAGGACGAGTATGCCGGGCACTGGCGGCTCCTTGGACATGGAAGGTAATGAGGGGTTACCCTGTACGAACAGGGCGGAGGGACGTCCGAGTGCCGGTATTAGTTGAGAGAAACCTCAAGGTACCACCCCGCCCTGAGTACTCCAAACGGACCGATGCCCATCACTTTCCTATCTCTTCGCTTCGTGCCGACCGAAGATCCTGATCAATTTGATCTATTAATAAAGAAAGCCCTCGAACAAGACTCTGCCCTCAAACTTTAATGTAAAAAAAAATACCAAGCGCATTAAATTCGCAATGATCTACTTAGCTCGTGACCGATTATTACTTGTTCATATCGAATAATTCTAAAGTGGAAGTTATTTTCAAAACGCAAAAATGCAGACAATTGTTTTGAAAAAGGAACACGATGCACATTGAAAGGGACGAACAAAAATGACTGAATGTGCTGAATTTAGATACATAAGGTATTGATTTTTTTATAAGTCTAAAGTTAACGTTGGCTCGGTTTTTCGTGTATATGAACTGAAAAGCTTGGAATAGAATTAGTCGAACTAATTCTATTAGTAGATAGTTTAACTTACGCATATTAGTACAGAAAAGATTTTTTGGTCGTATCGAAACTCGACGAATCGACAGATGTATCCGTCTTCAATCAAATTAAGAACAATATTGTTTTTAATAATGCACCTTATGCAATTACTGAGGCGTGGCATACAGCGTATTTTCACGAGGAACTACAAGCATTCAATATTACAAGAAAAAAAAGAAAGTTTCTTAGTTATGGATCTCGAAATGTTGCATCATAAATATCCCTATGTTATAAACCAAGCGTATGACAGACAATTATATTCTACCAAAGTTTGCAATTTTCTGAATTAAAATAAAATTAAAATAAGATACACGTTGAAAAATTTATTGACCGTAAAAAAAAATGTTTCTAACACCCAAATAGAGTAAGGTTTCAACGCTAGCGTAGGGTTAAATTTGTAACACGGTGCTGGTGTTAAAGGTGACGTTGCGAGCGGTGTTGAATCGGTGTCATCATATTTTGACACCATTTGTTTAACACCGCCCATTATCACCACGATTGGTGTGGAACTATATAGACACTGACTTGGTGTTGTTTTTAACACGGGATTTTTAACAGTACGAGGCTAATCACAGGCGCTGGCGCGCGTGCCTAAGAATTCTTTTGCGCTGCTACGCTTTTATAACCCTTTAAAAAGTCACATTGAGAGAAGAGCATATCGTTTATTTAACGATTCCACATGGTAAAACGAATATACGAAGGCTTGCAATGTTCTATGGTTGAAGCGATGATAATATGGTTCAATAAACGATACTTGTAAGGTTATTGGAAACAACCGTTGAAATCGTATATACAACAAAACGGCATATTTAAAACTATTAGAATAGTTTTTGAAACTATTATCATTTCGATGTTTGTTACTATAATTATATTTTTTATAACCATAAAATATAGACGTTCCTCCTGGGAATTATATTAGTGGTTGATCCAACGATTTTCTTGTATTTGCTATAACCATAAAATATAGACGTTCCTCCTGGAAACTATAGTTTATAGTTAGATTATCGTCAGTCCAACTATATTATTTTCAAAATTACCAGATTTTTCTCTCAGTGCACGGACGTTGCAGCGTACGTCCTATTCTTATATCAAATTTGACACCAAACTAAACTTGTTCATCGCCGACTTTCCTAGCAACCAATCAGAGCAGGAATAATCTGCTAACAATGCTTACCGTTACCCATACATTTTTTAAAAGAGGGACCGGTGACATCATCGCGGTGGTTAGCGCGCTTACCTGGTCCTTGAATAATCTGGTTTTCATTCCGGCTGATCACCATATGTTTTCTCTCTTCGATACTTTGTCAATCCATCTGCATTGCCAATGTCTGCAGTTCCACAAACTCTCCGCTTGGTCATTAGACTAAAAAGTTTTTCAAAAATGTACGATTGTAATGATCAAAAATCAATGTCTCAAGAAAAACATCATATGGCTCGTTATTAGATGTACATTACTAATCGTATTCAAAGTTTGCAGGTCTTGAGCAGTTATTTAAAATTTCATATTTCTTGCTTTGCAATCGTGTCTTCCAATTTCATGTTTCTTGCCTTGCAATCGTGTCTTCCAATTTCAAAAAAATAATTCACCGAGTTATGTAGGATAAGATGAGATTTATAATTTCGGAAGGAGGGCAACTCAGTGCAGCGAAAGAATAGAATACCCGTCTGTATTTCCATGAATTAGAAGTGGGGCCGAACGAGTGATAAAATCTCTTCCACATTGGGACGAAGTGTATGAGTTTCGTAGTGTCTGCAGAAACTTCCGGTTGGCTCAAGCCCGGCGCCCTCAGCACAATCCACGGATGAGGGATAGAAAATTAAATATTAATTTCACAAGGGCGGTTGGAAAACTCCAGCCGGATTCTCATCACACATGCGAGCAGGCCAACGGCTGACTGGCTTTGCTCTGCACGCTCCCGCTCTTGCTCTTCTGGCCCGCTGGCCTCTGTAGTTCACTTTGTTCGCTGGGAATCGAGAAGGCAAAGCTTATCTCATCAACGTATGAACCATATCCGTCGGAGGTGGAACGGCAGGAAAAGCAGGATTATTCTCATCCAAATTCAGTATTTAATTAATCTTTACGGCTTTATACTGCCGTTTATATATCAATTATTCTCCATGGTTGATTCTCATGCGATTTCCGTCGTCAATCATAATGGAGAGAAAGATAAATAGTGCACTCAACTGAATCTTGATAGTTTTGCCTAGTAAAGTATCTCGAAAAATCTGAAAAAGACAATGGTGTACAAAAGCGGACCTAATGGAATCTCGCGAAGAGTCTTGCAAAAAGTCGCGAAAAGAGGCTCTTGAAAATTCTCCTAAGATCTCGAAAAGAGTCTGGCGAAGAGTCTTGCTCATATAAATATGATAAGGATTATCAATAAACATTATATACCCCGATACATTACTATCGACCCTATCACCTGTTACAATCGACCCCAATATACTCAAAATATATCAAGATTAGTGACTGACCTTATATATTGTGCACCACAGGCGAAAAGTTGATCATTCCCGGTAAGTATCCTGGGTCATGCCTAAGGTGTTTTAAGAGGGTCAATAGCCCGAGGGATTTTTGGGACTTTTTGACCGCGGAGAGCTGTAGCCAACACACGGGTTGGAATGTCAACTCCGCCGGCGGTGCATATACGATGTTTTTACATACCTGTCACGGAAAGTTCGTTTAAGATTTGTGAAACCGAGGACGCTTAGCGCCCGAGGAAACTATAATGTATAAGAATATGAGAACAAAGGTGGGAGAGGGACGAAATGTACGGACGGCCACAACCCCACCAGTTTAGCTTGTAAAAATCATTTTTTAATTGCTAAGAAAAAATATCCCTGAACTTCAATGAATTTTAAAAATAAATATTATAATTTTTAAAATAACAAAATTTGAATTTCATAATTCTGCCAATTACATAAAGTAAATTTCATAATTCAGTCAACAACAAAAACTGAAATTTAAGTGTGTAATCTTTTTAAAGTGTAATGCAATCAAAATTTCACTTTCTGTGGATGCATTATTAAAAACTGATTCAAATGGAACAGAAAACTTGAGGGGAAGAAAGGGACTGAGAGGGAGGAAAGTAAGTCCCTAGCGCGAAAAGTAACTCCCTCGGACGGGAAGTACTTATTTTCGCCCCTTTTACCGGGGACGGAAGTACGAACTTTACGTGCAGGCGTAAGAAACATTTATTTTAACCTGTCAAACATCCAAACAATTTTTTTTGAGAACCCCTCGCTTACGTGATCCCTCTTAATATCGGTAGAAAAGCAAGTACAATCCCATTTACTAAATAGTAAGTTCAGAGGTTCATTTGTAGAGGAAATACACCGTTGCGTGACCATAGGAGAGTGGAAAGGCAGCTATCGTTTGGATTAAACAGGGGTGCGCCGTCGACCCACGATTTAAAAGAAAAAAAAACGAAAAAATTCGTGGTCAGCAATCGCGATGTCGTGCCTGATGCGGCGGCGGGGAAATGCTACCAGGACAGAAACCCCGGGAGTACAAACTCCTACAGTTGCTACATCATAACGTGAACACAGTCGAGAGTCGATGCGGCTGTGGAATTTAATATTTCACTTATTATATCTTCACAGCTAATCTGCCTTTTTTCACCCCTTCCACGACAACCGTGACAGGTCTGTGACTTTGATACGAAAATGCACACGGGGTTCATGGGTCGTAGTACCTCAGCCTTTCGCTCGCTTACGCTGCAAAACCTACAGGAGAGTCCTGACGGACAGCCCTTATAAATATTCAGAACGTAACGTGAAATACCGTGACACGCGAGACCGAAGGCATTTCTTATCATTTCTCCTACCCTGGCTCGTGTATTCTCGTGTATACATTTACACCCCTTGCCCTGTACCCTCTTTTTCACAGCGTTACCAGAGAGACGCACGTGTTATCTTTAACTCTGACTCTTTGCTGGCTTTTCTGCTTTTGGAATCATGGAAGATGAGTGAGTCGTCTTTGGTTCAACAATGCATGTTTTTAATTAATTGTTTATTTTTTCTACGGTATTTTCGGCAATGAAAAATGTGCTATATGTCTCACCTTTAGTTCAGTAATCTATTGTAAACCTTTGTATTAATACTGAATAACTAATTTTGCATAAAATAAAAGAAGCAACAAAATCATAACCAGCAGAGATGATAAAAAATAGTTATTCGTCACAAAAGCATCACCGCACCGTTCGTAGCCTTTGTGTATTTTTTTCCATTATTGCATCAAGGGCGATGCATCGAGTCGTTGCATTTTATGTGCGAATTATTCATTGCGCTCGCAGTTATTTTTCAATGAGTGCACTTTGTCAATGAATTATAAAAAAAAAAAACAATCGTGCGCCTATTGTGCAATATTAATAAAACGAATCGAAGACTATAAAGGGCTATCGTTGCGAGTATTTTTTGCTGGTAAAATATCAGTCCCACGAGTCGCAGGAATTATTATTCTACCCAATATATGTATGCATATATACGAAGCGCAATATTTGTAATCCGGTGACGTTTGGTCGATCGCTTAAATGGAATATTTCTCTGTTCCACATTCTCTATATCGCACAATACGAATGGCAATATTTAGTGGGAGAACAAAGTTCAATGGAGTTGGACGTTGACGGAAGCGGTTTTGAAAATAGACATCGACTAGAAGAATGAGAGTTGCGTGGGCAATTTTTCTTCGTCTCTCCAGCAGCGAAATGTGGTATCTCGCATCGCGGTTTTATACGCCCTGAAAACATTATTTTTATTGTATTTTTTTTTCGATTTCAGTTTCGCCATGCGTGTTCACGTACGTATCGCGTGACGCTCGCGAGCGTCAACGTTATTCCCATTCATGCGAAATATATAGCTAGCTGTAATAACAACAATAGACTGCGAAAATGGGGATGCGACGGTGTAGCGAGAGAAGGGGTATGTTATACCCCAGGGGAAATGTATTTTGCAACGTGCCCGTCGGGACGTTACACACAGCATGTCCGAACAATTGCTTGGTGTGCTGCTGGCGCTTTAACGATTTTATCCAACGCCATGCTGAATTTTCGAGCGTGCACATGCACTCGCGATAATACGGCGGCAATACACTCTCATTATCGAGGGCCATTCATCGTCGATACCAACGCTCCCTATGCTTTTTCATGCAGTTTGATACAATCTTCACCGCTGATTTCTTTCGAAAATGGTAACGCGGTCAACTGGGTTTTAAAAATAATACGTACCATTTCCATCATTAATTTATTAGGGTAGAAATAATATTTTGTTTATTAGTAGGTGATTTACGACCGAAGAAAATATGCGATCTTGGCCAAGCTCTTGGCCTGTTGTATTTTTGCTTTCTCATTGAGAAAGCTATGTTGTCATTAAAAAAATTATTTCAATTTTTTATGGTTACTCAAAATGATCTACAACGTCGAGAAAAGTAATTTAGAAAAAATGTCCGGATGTATTCGTGCGAGTAGCAGGCCTACAAAATTCAAACCGCTATATCTCGAAAATGGCTTTAACAATTAAGATGAAACTTGGTATTTCCGAAAAAAAAAAATTGAGATCTTATAAGACGCTTATTGTTTGGAAAATGTCCGTATATTCTCTGGCTTTCGAAATTATTTAGCTAAGGAGCTTAATAGTTTTGGATAAATTAAACGATGGAAAATGAGGGTTGATATTGAATTTGCATGAGATCCATAAAATGGTTTTGGATTTATAGAATATTGAATTATAAGAAGAAAAAAAATCCTTCTAATTAAGGTTAACTCTAATCAAACGTGCTCGAATCTTCTGTAAGATCCAGATGTAGTAAACATCAAATTAGGTGAAGATCGGTAAAGTGGTTCAGATTTTATAAAACATCTTTTTTTTCATAATCACTGTAGGTTTTCCAACTGCCGCAGTTTTTCAACTATAGAGGTGAAACTTTGTATTACAATTAAACAAGGAGATAGAACGTTAAAAATTGAATTTTGGCAAAATAGGTTTGGCAGTTCTTATAAGATTTTGAAATGTGCAAAAAAAAAATTCCTTCTGCTCTAATTTAGGTGAAGATTCAACAAATCGATTGCATTTTTCTACACAGGAAAAATAATATTAATCCTACTACGTACCAAATTTGGTGATGATCGGTAAAGCGGTTCGGATTTTACGTAATTCTTAATTTCCCGACGAATTTATGTAAAACTTTAGTTCAGGTAAAGTTTCAAGAAATCAACTGAAATTTCCTACAGAAAAAATTACATTAAACCGTAGTCCGTATCAAATTTTGCTTGTACCAAAAAGCTTCGTCTATGAGGAAGCCAAAAATAAAATAAATTAACTCTCTTATAGAGGCGGCCTTGCCAATAATGAAAATTAATGCGGATGTAGTGTGCAAAATTCTACTTTGCATCCTTTTGATTTTTTTTCATGTTGGAACACTGAGTTCTCAAGTTTTTAGATGGCAATGTGTTCCTTTTGTAGTATTATGTACGTATTATGCGCATACATATAACGTATGTACGTATGTACGGTAAGCTTTAGTTGTATGTAGAATTAAGCGAAATAAAGTTTTATTTTTCAATAATTTTTATTGAAAATCGAGTGTCGAATTTTGTAAAGATGTAGTAACTAATTTGACCCAATTTGTTTATTAATCAAAATTTATTCTGTAGTCGAGAGTTCTAAGGTTTTTGTAAAAATTTTTCGCTTTAAATAAAAGAATCCATACACGAAATTGTAGAACCACTTAAATATAATACCTTCAGATAAAATAGTCGTCTTAAGAAAACAAGTAGACAGAAATGCTGAGACCTGCCTGACGATGAATTCCAAGATCTTTACAATAATGGTCGATCCATTCCCAGGAGAATATCGTGCACAGCCCAATACAGTGTACACCTCTCACGTGCGCCTTGCGTGAAGGATATCGGCAGACGTAATCGGTCGATGGTGCTGCCCTCTAGGTGCACGTACTATGCTTGCCTACTGCATCCACACAACCATATATTAGAAAATAAGGTGAACATCGTGGGTGGTTGTCGGCTCGATAAAACGCGGCTCGGGGATTCACACAAACAAACCACAAACATATGTATATAAGAACAGAGAAGTCAGTAAGGCCATTAAAAACCACGCGCTGCCCTATTTGTACAAGTTAGCGGTTCAGTGGAATTTATTTTCAATCGAGTCAAGACATCTTTCACACTACACGCTGCAGGATCACGTGGCGGAGGCTGCTATAGAGGTCGGTACAGTAGATCCCCTCACCTGTTACATAATTTATTCCTCCCTCAATCGTGAACCGTACAAAATAAAAAAATCCACATAATATTTTTTCATTGGACTTTGCAGTTAACATTATAATGTAAATTCTAGTTTTGAAAAATTTTCCGCAGCGAAAGAAAATTATAAACGGGCTTAAACATTTTTTTCAAAGAAGGAGTAATAAAATTTATCCATATAAAATTTTATTTTTAACTCTGCAGATAACATTTCAATTTAAACTTATTTTATAAAGAATTTTTCCTAGCAAAAGAAAAATGTAAATGCTTTTGAGCAACGTGTTTAAAAGACGGAGCTTCTACTGTATATGGACCAGGTACTTTCAGCAAAAGACTGGGTTATAAATATAGCGCAGCTTTCCGAGTGAAGACAGACTGTGCAGACCATAAGGCTTAGACCAGATAAAGCTAGAAAACGTACTCGTGGTGTATGTGGTTCGAAACGATACATGATCCCTCCTATCTTTCGGTTTTTTGCTTTTCCTTTAGAAAGAACAAATGTTGGCTTATAGAGTTTCGATTTTCTGGCACGCATAAATGAATGTTATATTTGTGAGTACGTAAAAGCTTGTGTGTCAGGGAGGTTAGTAGTAGTTGTAGTTTTAGTAGTAGTAACATTGGTAAAGTATCAGTCTGCGCTAGTACGCGCGTGACGGCGACACGTCGGAGAGATATGCACTACGATGCATCACCGCGTGAGCTAACCCCTGGCTCGTAGGGCATGATTTTTCCCTCGCACACGAAAGATAGATACACGTTACGGGCTATCGGTGAAAAACACCCCGTGGCTCAGTCTCGTCCAACGTATTTTCACTCTCGGGCTCGTATATCACGGTGATCTCTATGAAACACATTGATGGAACATTAGCTCCGTTCTTGTATCGCAATCGGCTTTCGATTATCTGCATCTCCTTTTTTTTCTGTAAAAAATAATACGTCTAAGTGCAAGTTTATTCTCTTCCTATTGATTTCAGGTTTTTTTATTCGGCAACCTATTTGACGGAAAAATGATCAAACTTTTTTTAATTAAAAAAAAAAAAAAAAATTTTATGGTAAGTTAGCATCAATGGGATTCCTATGTTTGTATTTTTATATCATACTATATATATATATATTTTTTTTTGATATCACTCAATCCGATGTTGTACACATTTGTAGGACTGGATTCTTGTTATAAGCAATGGTTTTCCGGAAAGAATTATTCATTGTCCTTGTAATAATGTCAAATAAAAATCTTAATTGAGAAGCTTTCAATAGTACACTGAAGAAACAAATTGGTAAGACCAAACGAAAGAAATATTTCAGTAATTGAAAGATATCTTTAGTTAAACAAACCAACGTATAGTTGAAACAAATTTTCCGTGATCCACAATAACTATTATTCCTTCCAATTATTCAAATATTTCATCCACCGCCCACAACCGCATATTCGTTTGGTCCTACCAATTTGTTATCTTAGTGTCACTTGGCATCAATGTAATTGCGATGTTCTATTAATATATTTCACTATATATTTTTTTCAATACTAATCAAATAAAATTTTTTTAGATTCATTTAGTTTTGTTTTTTATAATTATCGTTTTATCAAAAATATCAGACACAGTTATTATGATCATTCACAAAAACTTAAGATAGTCCTTTCGCAGCACCTAATTGACTGATAGTCAAAATAGGAGAAATAAAGATAGAGTAACATCGTAATCATAAAAATAGTATAAAATATGATTTTAGGTAAATGTATAAGTCACATTCAATTACTAACTAATTTACGAGAAATTACATTAGTCATGTGCTCATGCTCGGTATTCTCATAGATGTCGCCAATTCACATTACCACATGTATGGTAGTAAAAATATTGTGAAAATATGAGCCATCAACAAAACAGTGCAAAGAGAATAATTTTAATAATTATTTTGTATACATTCGTATAATGGAATATATGGTATTGACATGGAAAGACCTAAAAAACAGCTAAGAGCATACAGCGTTCCAAAATTTTTCGACCCTGCAAATGGTAAAAAGTTTTTATGACGTATCGTCTTTACGATCTGGTAATCTGAAATTTCTCTCGTATATCTGATGATCATTAATGTGTACTTGACATATTTTTAACTCACGTGTAAAATTATTAATAGTGAGTGAGCACTAATGTGATTTTCATGTTTGTTTTATATTTTCTACTAAATTTTTTTTCAATTTTAATTAATTAAGTGTTTTTCCGATTGGTTCGATTCTTGATAACAATTATTATTTTGTCAGAAATATCGGTCATGGTTATTGTGAAATCCTTAGAAATTAAAAATATGATCTGCAAAGTTCTGAATGGTAAGTTAGCATGAACTCGGTTCCCATGCTCGTTTTTTATACTTTCCTGTCGTTTTTTCTTCTCTCCCCCCTCGGGCTTTGGGAAAACGGGGGCTGGCACAAGTTGTATATCATCGTTGGCGTTTGAAACCCCCTGCGTGCGTAGATATATAACACAGTACGGACCATATCCCTGATACACTATACCCCATCGATGTACGTGCACCCGCATAAATCGAACTTTTACATTTCCGTTAGCGAGTCGCGGGCGCGTCCGTGTGACAGGGCTTTTCGTCGCAGAGGATTAAATACTTTGAAAAGTGATTTTTGTATCCTGATATATATATATATAGATGTACATATAAAGCCTATATATGTATATAGGTGTATCCAGGTTATGCATAGATATGTATTCACGCTGTATGCGGTGTGTCTACGGAGGGATTGACGATGATAATAGCATAAGCTTTCCCGCAAACTCTCGAACCGTATATATATCGCATCATAAATGCATATGGTGATACTAGATGTCGATCGAACGTCGAGCACATCATAGGGTGATGTCTGGTCCTCGTGAAAAATGGGCTTAAACTCTTTTTTTATTTATTTTTTGTCAATGTTTTTGAAAACGATCAACCCTTATGGGGATAGTGCTTATGGGAATATCGTGGTAGTCCTTGTGCATCCATGAAACATGAATGAGGCGATATATGTTTTCAACATGAGGCATTTCATATGCATTCAGCCAGCCAAAAAAAAATTTCCAAAAAAGTCATCAGGTTCAATGATTGTAATAAATACGATAAATTTCAATTATTTGGACATTTTTCCTGGCTCAATATGCCTGGTTTTCCTTTATTATTTAACCTATAATATCTCAGGAACAATTAATCGTATCAACATCTCTAAAAAACGGAAATGTGGGCTTTTTTCATGAACCACAAGAAAAAAATAGAATCAGAATTATTTGTGTTGTTTCAAGCATTATTTTCGTTTGTTTAATTCCAATTCTGAAATACACCCGTGAGAGTTTTCACCTATCCTCCCCCCCCCCCCCCCCCTCTCACTTCCTGACCGCACTTCGCTAAGCTAACCTGACTTCCAATGCCGACTTAGCTATACTGTACTGCATTTGCCACGGGCACGGGCAATGTGCGGAAAAGTCATACCGTACGGCACAGATGGCCATCTATTCTTTTGACTTCCGAGTATACACGAAAGTAGGTACCTTAAGTATGTACACTGAGGCCTCGGAAAAACTAAGCTTCCGTGCACTAGTTAATGATGAGCCAGGGCACTGCCAAGCGGTCAGTCATCGAAGTTATGGCTGCGAACAATGTTGCTTAACTCAGAGGATCACCAGAGCCATACACCGGTACGGAAAAAGCAACGAAAATATTTTTTTTTTTTTTTTGCAGAAACGATATTGGCTTCGAAAAAATTATTGCAAATTCTGTCAGTGAATGCCCAATTTTTAGTATTTTTTTTTTTTTTTCATCGGACTGTTCAAAGTTCATAAGTTATAGCAGTCAAGAATATAAAAAAGAATATTGTACACCATCAAGCGATGGGATAGATGCACTTTTCAAGACACAGGCGCTGCCCGTGCGAGTCTCCGGATTACAACGGATGAACCTATACTTACACCGGAAGCTCTCTTCCGATGGGCACGACAGAATCGCTTATATGTCATCGCTTAATGTTTTTCGAAACTTATTCCTCAAAAATATTGTGAGCTGCGATAACTCATGGATTTTGGAGAATCCCATGAAAAAAATACTAAAAATTGGACATTCTCTTGCAGAATCTGGAACATTTTTTTCGATACTAGTGTCCGAATTCCTTTCCACAGAAAAAATACTTTCGATGATTTTGGCACAAAATGATGCCTGCGAATATGAAATTAATTCTGAACCAATTTTTTTCACGTGAGTAACGAATAAATCAACATTCTTATTTCTTAGAGATATTAAAACGATTAACCGTTCCCGGGACATGATATTTAATAAAAAATCAGAAGCATGGCACATTCCACTAGAAAAAATATAAATTTGGTGTATCTATCATAACCAGTGAACCTGGTTAGACTTTTTTTTTAGACTTGTTTTTTTTTAGTGGCTAAATTCATATGGAATGCCTCATACTAGACTTTCATTTTCAATATATTTATTCTGAAATTTAAATTTCGGCAAAACGAATTATCAATCTATTTATTGGAATGTCATGCCAGTGATTTATAAAAGATCTTTTTCTTGATATATCCGAGGTAAGAAGCCATTTTTGTCAATTCAGCCACTTTTTTTCAATCATTTTAGGTCTTCCTAATGATTTGTTAAGTTGAAGAACCATAAAAAGGCACTCAATGTGAATCTTTTCAGGTTTTTGAAATCAATATTTTAGAAAATGCCGCATGTTTTCCAAGTAAAAATATCTTCGCAAATTAAGGATACTTATGACGAATGTTTCTACATTAAACTTATAGCTTAAAGTTATCTTTCGAATGGAACATCTGAAATAATTATCATAATTCGGTAACACCGATTTTTTGTCGGAATCAGGAAAATCATTCACCTCATTTAACATGTTAAAAAAAATTGACTAGAAAAAATCTGGAAAAATTCTCGTAAAGTGTCTTTTAGTGGTACTTTAATATAATCAATGATAGGGCAGATCGAAAATCGTCGAGAAAAAAAAGACTGAATCAAAATGGAATATTTCCATTTTGATTCAGTTACAGTAGAAAAATTGGATTTAGCTTATATCATTTACCGCCGTTCCTACACCGAGAGAAAAAGTGTCCTTAATTCAAAGAAATTTCTTTGAAATCCCAACCGAAGACCTATTTATTTAAAATCAAGGAAATAATTTACTTGATCTAATATTGTCTTTTTTCTGAAAGTTGAGAAATTCAATGAAAAAAATACTAAAAATTGGAAAAACGCTTAAAAAAAAGAACTCTCTTTCTTTGTTTTCAAAGAACGTAACCTATGAAATCGCGTGCCGCGTAACGGCAGACATCAGGTTAAAAAATCACTCTCCATGCCAGACAACATTTCTGTGAGTTATCATTAATTAATATTCCACTTCGAAAATGTCTCTCCGATTAAGCTCCTCAAGCAAATGTTTCTTGAACGGAAATGAAATATCCTCTTTGAAATTCAAAGGTAATATTTCATTGAAAACAAGTAAATATTTTTTTGAATTCAAAGAAAAAAATTCAACCTACATATTTCTTCGAATCAAGGAAACTTTTTTTCTCGGTGTACATACTGACCAAGCTATATCCTATTTGATATTACAGTGAGAAAAAGCTTGTCGGACGTAACGAAGAAGCCAGTAACGAAGTAGCAAGGGTGCATCGAGTGCCCAAGGAAATATTCCAGAGTAAACCTACGCAAGCGTCAAGCACAACAGTCTCCACACTGTCTCTTGTAATGGCAATGCTCACCACGTTACATCGAAGAAAGAGCTTGTGCAGCAGATGAGAGTGGCACAGCAAACGCAGCAGTCGAGAAATTCTCCCTAAAGTTCGTAGCGTGAACCTCCCAGACTGCTCGTCGACTTTCCACAGAAACAACACACTACAAAGTTGAAGTGTCGATAAAACGAATTTCTCGCTGTTCTCCGCACCTCTGGTCGACACAAGCTCCCCTCGCAGTAACTACGAGCCTATTTTCCGTGAAAACAAACTTGAAACGTTTCATCCAGTGAAAGAGCTCACAGCCAAGGACCTACATATACAGAGTTTTCGTTAATTTTCCGGTAAATTCGATACGAAAGAGCAAATTCCCGTTGCATAATAACAGTAACAATGCATGAACGAATGGGTTTTCGAGAGGAAATGGGGAAGGTTTGACTACGAATCGTAAATAGAATTAGCCTTGCTATTCGGTGCAAGCATCATGCACATTCCTCTTCCTAATCGTCACTGCGGGGTAACAAACATGGGGCATGCAGAATATAGTATTCACAAGCGCGCATTCTATACAGCATACAATTATACAATGTGGAGCGAAAGCCCGAGTAAAGCGAAGGCAATAACATAAACACGGTGATGTACAACACACACATAACGGAAGCTATGCGCAGGACGCCTGAACTCACGTGCAGATGCGGTGCATTGAAAATCCGTGGGTGTGACCGCAAAGTCAAGGATCATTTGTCAATTTTGTTTCGATTTCGAAGGGGACAATATTTCATGGCAGGAGTATAAAGATTGTTCTTGTTATTGACAACTCAGCAACTTTTTTACGACTCGCATAAGTACGCAGAGTGATCCTGTCATTGTGGTCATAGAGTATTTTATTATCATTCTCACGAGGAAAATATTGTTAAGGAATAGTAAACGAAGTAATTTGGATATATGGAAATATTTTAGGTACCTGAATAAAAGGAAATTATGTTATAATTGGTTGTTTAATAATTTTATTTTCTATATTTTTTATCAAGAATTGGTCAATAACTATTTAATTTGAGGTTAACGAAAATTTTGTTAGGGTAAACGTGACGGATACGGTCGTGCGTTATGATGAACTAGTGCGTAGCTATCCACATGTAGATTCGAAAAAATGTAGAACTTCGTTGCATTGACATCTTTGAGATAAATTATGATCGTGATAAGATTTCATACTAAGATAAATCACTTGTAACAAGATCTAGTTAAATTGTATCAAAAAGAATCTTTGCAAGGACACAGCAAATGTTATAAGAATTTTTTTAAAGAGCTTTAGAAACTATCGTTTTTTTTTCCTGTACGGAAATAACGGCTTCGTTGGGACAACTAACTATTTATTAGTTGAGTGAAAATCTGTTGCCACAACTATCCGGTTAGTCGGTGTAACGACCTGGTATCAGTCACATTTATCATTCCGACTTAGTTGACTTAAATAGGTCACACAACGAATTTTATTTGTGATCCAACTAATTAAGATAGTTGCGGCCAAAATAGTAGTTGGCCCAACTAATTATTTAGTTCAAGCAACGATCAGAGCCAACCACCTGAAAATAGTTGGGCACATGTTTAGGCCCAACTTTTTTTTTTCGTTACCGTAACGAAGTTGTTTTTCTTTGTGTTATCCACTGAGTCTGCAAAACATACAGATTCGTTTCGAGCAATTTTTTGTTCATCTATTTTAATAATATATGTAATACTGGTTTTCTTAAGAAAACCAGACTAATAGAAAACCGCGTGATGATCGTTGAAAACAATCTGGAAAAAGTTCAAGTAGCTGGGCTTAAGAATTAACATCGTAGTAAACGGACAAAAAACTATGAATACCTTATGAAATCCTTCCTCCATAATTATCAGCATTTTTGTTTTCATTTTTATTTCTATGAAAAGGAGGTATATCGACGTACATTAAATAATTTATACGAAAAACTTGTATTGTCGTTAAGTAACATTTTAACACATTGACGCAAAAAAAAATTTGAAAATAACAAGCGGCTTTTATCTGTACGTATATAAAGACGCATAAAATAGAGAATATTAGGATTCAAAGATATGAGATCAAAATACGAAGGAGAGAATATTGGCTTATAGCAATGAAATCGAGCATTGCGAGACTGCTTGGGCATGACGCATCCCCGTTTCTACGAAAGGGCGAGAGGCAAACGGAGATATTAGGATCGTTGGTCCAGCAGCACACACGGCACTAGTCCTGCAGTTATATATCCTGTCTTCTCTCTGTCATTACTTCCTGTAGCTGCATTCCCATGCTTCAATCTCACTATCTCTGTTTTCATCTCTCGTCGTAACTCTACTCCACGCGTAACGCCACTTCGATGCACTCTACTCGTCTGTAACTATCGTTCCCTGTTGCGTTTCATCCTCAGCGCCCTCTAGCATCGATGCACTCTGATGCACATATCCACCAAGCTGGTGAACACGCAGCGCCGTTTGGATCGCTCGTGAATACATCCACCTACCGACAAACTATTGCCCATGACGAAGGTTCCTGTTGACGTAACGTGTGCTATTGCTGCTGGCTGCTTTTGCGAGTACAGACTATCTGACCCGTAGGCCCTCCGCTGTTAATCAATTACTCAATGGCCGGATTCAATACACCCTGAAACACTCCGACGTGTGTGCCTGACGTAACATGAGGCTCACTGTAGCAATATCGTAACGGCTATACGACTCGTGGTATAGCGGTAAAAAAAGCTTCAACCGGACAATCGGAATGTAGAATTCATATTCAGAATGCAGAGCAGAAAACGTCTGTATCAACAAAATTGAGGTAGTTATAATGCGAAGGTAAACATGTTAGATGTGTCCGAATTTTTTATACCTTGTGGTCTGAGTATTCTTCTTTTATTTGTGAGGGATTACCAGATACGTTACCGGACATCCAATTGAGTAAATAATTTTTTTAAATGAAGTTTCATCTATGGCGTTATATAGAGAAATATTTAAAAAATGACTTTTAAACAGAGAAAAATGCACCTGAGAAATGAAATACAAAACATCTAAACAGCTCTACGTTTTCGTTAGAACTTAAAGTAACCGATACGACCATAAAAAGGGGTGGTCACCGGATATTTCGGCGAGTTCTGACAAGGTAATTGCAAGAAATTACGTCGTGCAAAAACAATCAATACCAGCTGTTCAAGATGGCGCCAAAGTTTGGCAACGTTGCACATCAGCTGCATTCGCGACAGTTACCATCGGTCGGTATATACTGGTAGTATTCTGCAATGAACATGATCGCTCGTATCCTAAATTCGACGTAATTAATTGTACTTTAATAAGCTGATTCGAATTAAACATAACCAGCATTATTGACGCAACCGAAATCGGATTTATTCACCTATCGATTCTCTTGAGTTTTTTATTTTTATGGGAATTTTACTTGCCTCGACTCTTTACTGCATGTGGCTTTTTTGTTGTTGCTCGAATGTTGTCGAACCACGCTTTTCTTTTACGCGCAATGAATTGGCCGTTCCGTTTTCCGCGATCCACTCTAACGCCGTGTCTTTCGTTTGGAGAATTCGAAATGACAGATCAGATTCGACAAACAAACTTCGCAACCCTAATCTCGTTTGATGTCGGTACCGTCGATGCCGGTCGAACAATTACTCGATATTGCGGTGTTGCCACGATGTGTCGTGTGCTTACAGAGCCAATAGCAGACGAGTCAAGACATGAGTCAAATTAGTTTTAATAACACAATTAAAGTGATTAGACACGTGGAAACAATCGCAGAATATGATTGAATGAAACTTTTTTATACGTAAATTCAATTGTGGAATATGCAGAAAAAATGAATGATTTTATTCTTCGATGACGATAGTTGCTAGTGTCTATGACTCAGGCGTACTGACATAGCTACCTTAACTGGTGTCTAATCGACAAAATATATTTTCCACTGTGTTGTTGAGGCTGTGGTCGTAATATATATTATTGCTGTAGCTTCGGCGACGGTCGGCCTCAAATAATTAATCTATGTTTTTATGTTATTACGTTTCGCCCCATGGTGGGGGCCTCTTCAGAATGATTTTATTATCGCTAGTGTTTTCTCATTTTTGTTTGTGTTTCCATCTTATGTATCCTCCATTTTGGTGTTGTTAAATCTGATGTTGTTAACATTTTCTTTTTACAGATAGGCGTCCGAGATCTCAGGTCATCGATGGAAAGGGAAGTTATGTTATTGATCTGCTATGTCATCGCGTTGAAATTAATACATGAGTCGTCTAAATAAAAATTGTGTGGTAGTTAAAAGCTATTACTTTTAAACAGATGTTTTGATGTGTGGATTGTTATTGAAGATTACAAAATTATTAGAAGAATTGTAGACCGCCGAATCCGGTGTACGTGCTGTCACATTTTTCGAGGTACTCACTAAATGAGAAAACACTAGCGATAATTAAATCATTCTGAAGAGGCCCCGTCCATAGGGCGACACGTAGAAACATAAAAACATAGAAGGATTATATGAGGTCGACCGTCACTGAAGCTACAGCAATAAAATATATTTTTGGCAACCGCTCATTCAGAGATATCCTCGTAGGACAGTCAACGATAAAGTAACAACTACACCAAGAGAAAAGATATTATTGACGCCAAAGAAATAGGTGGGTTAATCAATTTTCTTATCATTGATTAAGTTGAATTAATTTGATTGAGTTGAATTAAAATTCAAAGAGACCATTTCATTGCCTGTACAGAAACATTTAGTTAGTGAGCATATCATTTAGAAACAGTCTCATAGTTTTAAAGGGAAGTTTTTATTAATTCAAAGAAACGGTCTCCTTGATTTATTGAAAACATATACTTGATGGTAGCCCGTGCTCGGAATTTCGACGTCCAATGTTAAACTCCGATAGGGCTGTTCTCCTCGCACCTAACCTCACTTTTTTCTTTGCCGCTGCTCACGAATGAATAGCTTTGAGTTTCAAGGAGCCCGTACTTTAGAATATTTCTGCCGTACTTAAGCACATCATCAACTTTGAGCTTTATTTTTTTAGTAGTGTAGAGAAACGTAGCTCTCAAAGTTCTGAGATGTGGTGGAAAAGTGCCGCTGTATCTTTAGTGGAATCAATAAAAGGGATACGAACGATTTCGTTGATCAAATTCTACTACTTTTATTGGGCTTGAGATCATTCAATGGGAAAATAGTTTTCCATTGAAAATCAAGTTTTCCTTTGCATCGGCGACGAATGCCGTGAATCAATAAAATCTTTCCTCCCGGTGTGTTGATTTTTAGTCAATACAATTATTTTTATAGCCATGGTGACTACGAAAAATTGGTCGCATCAACTAAAATCAAAAAGTTGCCACACTTTTCAAGTTAGAAAAGACTCGAAGTTCTTCTTCATAAACTCAACAGTTAAATTTAATGTACGATTGTGATATAAAATTGAGGAACTTTCGCAAAAAAATGAACGTGAATTTAAACAATGTAAGTACTCTTACAATAAAATTATATAAAATTATTAAAATTACTGTATGTACCAAAAATTCAATTTGACATCGCACTTGCATAGTAAACATAGTATACCAGTTAATGCGTAAATACTTACAGTACATGTACATACATTAGATTTTAGGTAGATATTTTTCAAAATGCACGTTACTTACTAATACAATAATTTTCGTTCAGCGCACACGGACGGTTTGTTAAAACAAACGATTTTTATTCTCAGTGTGGATTTATGTTAAAACATTCTCTGAAAATTCAGACACTCGTTTCCGACCGTTTTAGATTTGTGACATTATTTATTATTTATTGAATTATTGTGATTTAAATCGTAATTTTAAAGAAATAAGGCATTGCATACTCGTGTCAGTGCATTTGAAAATTATTGTCATTAATTTCTAATAGACTCATGAAAGTACATTTTTTCCTCATGCTAATATTTACTTTTCCAATCGCACAGCACAAACGTTTTGAATTACCTCTAAAAGTGCATTCTACTTAATAATCGCGCTAACGATTATATCCACTGCGATGTCTGTGTTTCAATTATTCCCGTTGGTTCACGAAAGGGTTACTGATGTTGATTAGTTCACGTAGCATATTGTCCATTAAGTACGTAGCAATACGGCCTTCATCTCCCATGTATTGCCCCGCGTAACTGGTGGCAGCCCATGGCACCCTTTCGCCTTATCTGCTTCTCCAGTATCCTTGGGAAATCATGCGAAGGGTGTGAGGAGAGACGCGCCGGTTAAAGCCCCGGCATATAGCTGTCGATTTGCATGAACACAATTAGTTGCTCTCTCATTGAATAATTCAGAACGTGCTCGCAGAACGGGCAACTATTATCGGCATCCTCTCGCTTCAGCCACTCACGATATACAGCTATAACTGTTGTAGTTGCTTACAGTGTGTGTTGTGCTCGTGCCAGCCAGGAGATCCCCTTTCACACTTCCATCAGCGAGAAGCGAGGAGACGTTGAAAATGGAACGCTAGAAGTACGTACGCAACGCTATATAGTATCAGGGCGGGACAATGATTTCGGCCTGGCAAAGGGAAAGAGGAAGAGAGAGAAGTGTATTGAGATTAGATCCAGGCCTCACGATATTTCATGCTGCATCACGCACCCAAAGCATAAGGCAGTTTCCATCACGCTTATTTCAGCCACGATGGCGCGTGTCGATGCCGTTTCGTTGCTGCTAGATTGGCAGTCCAACGATAACGACCCTGCCCGTTTTATTTTCATCAAATATCGTGACCAGCGTCTGTTGGGCTGGACTAACGTCGAAGTAAGCTAGTACAGACTCGGAAAAATATTTTGTAATATTATGTTGGGAACCATCTTGAGCTGACTGACGATGTGATCTAAAAAGCGTTGGGAAACTTGATCCGATTACACATTCAAAATGAGTGAAAAGACTTGACAGCAGGAGGAGTTTTCACACTGTTCGTGTCGACCAAGATTCCGTGTAGTTTAATTTTACGATGTTATCAGTCGTGGAACAAAAGGAGAAATAGGAGAGACGGGAGCGAAATGGGGACATTGAAAACTGTATACAGACAGGGCTAAATCGGGACGGTAAAAATATTAAATGGGTACTATATCAGGTACGCAATTATTATCGATAAATATTCAATTCATTTCCATGAATCGTAAGCTTATACACCTTGCTCTAGATCGGCTCCATGAAAGCTGGGACCAATTTTCGCACAATCCGCACTGGATAGTCCTATGTAGACTCGACATACAGCCGTACACAGAACAGACATGAACTACCGTCTACAGAAAATGTTGCGTAGTTTTTTATTGGAGTCTTCACGTGACTGCTGGTGAAAGATTTCCCGAGTTTCTTCACAGAAGAATACGCGAACATAGATGTTTGCTCTTGTTGCAGTGCACTGAGAAAAATTTACGGCTCCGGTAACAAAACGAAGTATTGCCGCGTCCATATTTCTTTTTATAGCCATAAATTTAGTTGCATAATCAATGCTTATTCCTCTAAAAGCAATATCGTTTTGCTGGCCATGTATTCGTTACTATATCTATGCAAGTGAGTACTCAGAACAATATTCTTTAGTAACTGGAGAAATTTTGTTAGTCGGGTGCAGTCAGAATTCCAATATAGCCGTGGGACCAATACACGCCGGTGCAGGAGCTACACGCTCAATTGAGACAGCGACGCGTACGTTAGATCCCCCAAAACAACACCATGTGTAAAAAAACTTGAGACACGCACATTTACGTTAGTGGAACCCAATACTTCCGCCAAAAACTGTGTCTCAAAAAATTGGGCTATAAACTATGTATAGGAATAGAAACTCGTGAAAGAAATGAACTAAAAATATCGGCAGCATGTCAAGTACATGTTGTTCATCATTGATACATATATTGTTACAGTATTTTTATTCGGTACAAATAAGCTTGCAGTCGAAGAGAAAAAATTTAGGAATGGACAAGAAAATCTTGCAGTTGAAATAAATAAAATGTAAGCTAGAAAATTCGAAAAAAAATTCGACAAAAATTTGAAAATATTCATAATGAAATAATAGAATTTTGGATAGATTAGAAAAATAAAATCCATTGTACGAAAATTGTTCAAACTAAACCTTTCTTCTTTCTCATCCGGACTTGGGGCAATGGCAGAGTTTCTGTTACAATTCTATTTTATCAAGCAAAACATATTTTCGGTGAAACCTACGTAGACGTCGACCTGGACAACGAATACTACGGAGACGTCGACCTGGACAACGAATACTGTGGAGACATCGAACTGGAAACCGAAAGCTATAGAGAGATCGACCTGGACATCTGAAATCGTAGAGAGATCGACCTGGACACTTAAAAATATTGAGAGGTCGACCTGGACACTTAGAACTATAGAGAGGTCGACCTGGACAACAAAAACTATGGAAGAAGGCCACCTGGACATCAAAAACTATGGAGGAATTGACCTAACACCTAAAACTATGGCAAAATTGACCTGGACACGGAACTGTGACTACCATGGAGGAATTGACTTGGACACTTAAAACTATGGAGAGGTCGGCCTGGACACTTAAAACTATAGAGAGGTCGACCTGGACAACAAAAACTATGGAGGAAGTGACCCGGACACTCAAAACTATAGAGACGTCGACCTGGACAACAAAAACGATAGAGAAAGCGACCTGGACGTCTAAAACTATGGAGAGATCGACCTGGACACCGAAAACTCTGAAGCGGTCAATCTGCACATAGAAAACTATAGTCCAACTCTTATTGGCATATAAAATGTATTATAATATTATAATGATTCAATTTAATGAATATCGAAAATTACATTTTATTTCAGAAGATCAGCAAATAAATATATCTATATATATATTCCGGTCCGGATACTAGTTGGTTGGGATCACGCCCCTGCGAAAGATATTAGAATCACGGAGGTGCGAAAAAGGACTGAATTTTTTCTAAACTGCAGGCATGGGGTTTGCAAAACTGGCAGAGTAGTTTTGAAGTTTAGTAATTAATTAAATGACGGCGATGTGTACAATTGACGCTGGCTATCCTTCCTTACCTCAAAATTTTTTCTCATCATATCTACATATTGCAACTATTGATGAGAATACGAGTTGCATATGACATGGCTGCTAGAAGTTAGCCATCGTTCAGTTACTACAGCTATACCGTTTCGCTTTTGCAAGCGGACAACGTAAAGGGAAAGATTCAACTGTTATAATTGGGCAGGTACACTGCAGTGTCGGCAGACTTGAAAATAGTTCTAGCAGTCAGACATTCGGTCGGCAGAGCCGTAAATTTTTCTCAGTGCGGGTCGTTTTTATGTTGAGTGTCCGCGGCTTTGGTCGATTTCCGTAAATCTAAAATTGATTAACAATAATCAAGGAGAACTTCAAGACATAGATTTTCATGTGGCGTGAACGTCAAGTCGTACGAGTTCACGCTGATTTTCGTCACACTGGCGATTGCCGGTGTCTTATCGTCTGAATCCTAAGAAGTTATTGGCAATGAATATTCGATAAATCGCAACAGCTACTTCCTTAGTATTACCATAGAATCGACGACATCTACACACTGTTCGTGAGGCCCTTTTTTAGGTTAATTGCTCGAACAATGAGGCTGTGCTTCACTCTCGGGCTCACGACCTAGGAGCATTACAGTCGTTGTTCGAAAAACAAAATATAATTTTCGCGTAGTCTGTTCTGACCCAGACAACTTTTTCGTTTTCAATCTCAATATCAGAGACAAAGACTTTCTTCTCGGCCGCCAACTAGTCAATGGACACCATTTCATCCAATAATATCGATATTTCAAGAATCGGAGAAAACTGGAACATACCGCATTCTGTCCCAAACCACTTTTTTGTTCACACCGGCAAAAACGAAAACAAATATTTTGTTTTCGTGTGATGAACAGCCGATGCACGCATGATGAAACGTTCTAACGGCACTAGGAAGCTAAGTGTCCCTATTTTGCCCCGACCTCCCCCATTAGTGTGCAATTAATAATTGTGATTAGATTAACGACACTTCATTAATTCTTAAAAAGCGATTGATCTATCACTATTATTCGGGACTTTTAGGAAAGCAACCTCCGAAAAAATCATATAAATTCGATGAAGTATCTTCGACGTCAAATTTTACGTTGGCAAAGTTACGGCCAAATCGGCGAGTCAAGGTATCAACGGCTGTCAATAATCGGTGGAATGCCCATAAACAAGATATAGCATAAATATTAAGTTTTGTTTTGTATTTGTTGTCGATGTTACTTTTTATGTCGACGTCCAAGGATTGGCCAAAGATAACGACCGTGCCGGTTTTATTACCATCAAATATCGTGACTAAAGCATCTGTTGTGCTGGACTAACGATAGAGCTAAGTATTACGAGCTCAGACAATTATTTTGTAATATTATGTTAGGAATCGTTTTGTCGTGACTGGGCTTGAACAATGTGACCCAAAAGTTGTTGAGGCACTTGATCCGATTACACCTTAGATGGCATTTTTAAACGAATGAAAAATTTTTGCATCAGGAGAATTTTCCACACTGTGGTGGCGACCAAGATTTGGTACCGTTAAATACTACAATGTTGTTAGCATGGTACAGAAAAAAGGTTTTTCTTGATCGCCTAGCCGAAAGTATGGTTTTCCCGGCCGCATTTCACTCCGAAAGTAACGACTTTTGTGCTCAAATCATAGCGCGCTGTGCGAGCTACGTATTTTTTGTGACTTATTAGTGCCACTAAATTCACCACAACACTTGTTTATTTATTTTTGAAAGTTGCTTTAGCCGCTTATCTTGATGTGTGTAAGGTGCTTCGGCAAATGACGGCGTCATTTAATTTTTTCCGCATCAGAAATAATATATTGGTTCTAATTTCAGAATTAGCCTTAGTTTGGAAGTTTCAAAGTGACCTCACGCTGACCGAACTTTTCGGCCCCGAATAAATTTTAAATATTAAGGAAAATAATAATTCAAAAGGAAAAAACCAGTTTAAAACTTCCAAACAAATTCTAACACAGGCTTAACCTAGAAGAATAGAGAGACCGGTCATCAACCACAACAATAGATATAACAGTTCGAAATTAATAGAGGTCACATACTCAATTCCGAAATAAGAACCAATAAATTATTTCTGATGAGGCCCTGATCAGGGTGAAACGTCAAAACGTTTTTATAACCAAAAATAAATAAATAAATGAAGCCATCATTCGCCGAAGTACCTGACACACTTGTTTATTCATCTGTACATAACCTTAAATTTTCAATATCTTCAGATAATAAACGATTAATTTCTACAGTGTTAATCATGCCAGCAATAATATAATATAAATAGAATTTAATAATATAATATAAAGTGAATTAGTTTCTAATGCCCGCCTCGCATGTGTAAAAGTAGAGCGGGCCTCCGCTCTGTCGAAGGAAACCTTGGCATTACTTTGGATTGCGTTATACTTAACGAAATGGCCAAGAGGGCGCGCCGACGCAGGCCCTGTTAAAAAGACTATACATATGGCTATTGATTCATGAATTGGGAATAAAGAAAAATAATATACGACCCACGGCCAGAATGTTGGATGCTCGGCATTAGTAATGTAGATATATCACAAACGCCAAGAACTCTAACTTTCTGCCCTAGGGTCATAATATACTATTTCCCCATAAAATTGAAACTCATCCATTAATTCGTGCCTAATTTTGCGTCAATCGAGCTTGAATGCGAATCCGTTTGTGCACAACACTTGAGCCTAGTATGTCTTGTTTTTTTTTTTTTTTTCTTTCGAAATATTGAAGATTCCAAACTCTCAAATGATTCCAAATTTGAAGATGCATAAAAAATTATGAAATTAATCATGCTAACTAGGACATCTGCACACACAACATAAAGACGTTTTTTCAAACCACTTGTCATGATGTTGTGAACCATTCTTTATAGATCCGAAATTCTTGTCGTCTGCTTACACTATGGATCAAGAAAACAATTGGGTATAAGTGTAATCCTATATGTAAACCGGAGAGCCCATAAAAAGTCGTGGGTCGTGCGAATCCAACAGCCGAAAGTCCCAGCACCCTTCGTTTTGACTCACCCTTCGATCGCAAGCGGCCTTACAGAGGTGTAAGGGCATATCGACAGTACATATATGCGGCGACTGAATCGACGCTTGGGTAGCATATGTAGTCGCTCGCCGAATGTGATCCCTTCTGTGTTTTATGGACATGAGCTTGTACATGCGGTTTGCTCGGTAAGTGAAAATGCTCGGCACCCTCCTGATTAATCCAAACGCGTAACCCCGAGAAGGATTATCTAAATTGCTTCGGTGAAATGAATTAACAATGCTCACTATCCTGCTCATTGCTTATATCTTCGATGTATACACAGCTAGCTGATAAATATACAAGACTAGCGAAGCGAGTAACGGAAAACATCAAGGCGTCATTCAACCCTTTATAGGGTTGCACCTACAAACACTGAAACAAAGTAGATACAGTTATCAGCCAGATAAATGTAAGAAAAATATTTTCGATTTAGTGAATTGCAAAAAAATGCTTAGGCCAAACTAGGCGGTGTTGAACGAATTTTCTCTGTTTCAAACTAACTTTATTTTTATATTCAATCCATCAATTTAAAACAAGTATTCTTCCCTATTCGTAAAAAAATATATTTCCATTTAATTTGCAACAAGATGTCAACTTTCTTTTGTTCACATTTGCGAAAATGATGTAAAATTATAGAATAATAGACTATGCAATAGCTTGTTACTTTTATTTTTCTACAATTTCACAATCAATTTTTATGGAATACATATTTTCCATCCACGATAAAAAAAAACTTTTTATTTTCATACTAACATATTAATATATTCCGGGAATATATAACAGAATACCATTACTTCGTCCTACTGAATGGAACACGGAAAAAAGGCTTGGTTGGAACAACTAACCGCCTGGTTAAATATGCGCCAGCCGATTTATCGGTTAGGCCAATCAAAGTATCGGTTATGCCAACCAAGTTATTGGTTGGGTTACGATGAGCTTAGTGGCGCTGACCAATAACTTGGTTGTTCTAACCAATTAATCGGATGGCGTATAAATTTATTTGTATTAATCGGATGGCGTATAAATTTGTATTTGTATATAACCAAGCGCTTGGTTCTTCTAACCAAGCATTTTTTCCGTGAATTGTATGCCGATTATTCCTAGGTGGCCAATGACTGTATATTATCGGCCTGTATGAGAAAGTTTCTGCTAAAAAGGAGGAGCACGCGTTCGCAACGAGCTATTATCGTACGTGCCTTCGTGAATAATTGCAGAAATGGCCCGTGGCGAATTTCCGGTTGGTACTCGGTGGCGAACGAATGAGGCACAGATGCAGAAGGCAGAGCATTATCAAGTGTCACGCACGTATAAGTGGGAAACGAAAATACGTAGGACACGTGCTGGTCCAATTGAGCGGCAATAATAGACTTCAGAGTTCAATTAGCACTCTTAATTTTAACAGTATTATTGCTTTGTCCCGTCTTCAAAGATGCAAAACACGTTACGTTAATATTATTTCATCATCTGCCACTAGACGGCGCGTTTTTACGCATGTTTGTCGCGTGTTTTTATGCAAACCGTACAAGATCGTCGTATTGCTCTCATCTATAGTTCGCTTCATGTTTCAGAGAGAATAATGCGAAAGGAGGAATGGACGCTCGGATACGGGAGGATAATTAATTGCGGAAGAGTTTCGCAAGACAAGCTCGCGGTCGTAACAGCGAGTTCACGATCCGTGACGTGCACTTTGTATTTCCTCTTCTCTGGCCAATTGCTGCTGGTACTTCCAAGCATTGAAACTCCCTCTTTTCCATCGGAAATACTACTACTGTTATGGTAGAACTGGCAGATACCCATATTATCAGTTATTTATCGTGTTCAGTGATTAATCGGGTTCTTAGATGAAAGACGTTGCAATATCACGGCAAAGGGCTGGCCCTATTCCGTATTGTGGGACTCCATTATTTGTTCGCATAAACATTTAACGTTAGTTAACTAATTAGTTGCAAAAATAATCCGCATTTATTTTTAATAAAACGTAAAACATTTTCACGAAGGCAAGGCTTTATCAAAAATGAATAATAACTTTATTTGTTATTATTTTTTTAAAATAATGAGCGATGTAGGTAGAAACGGTGAATCTCGAGATGCTGAGGTCGTAAATACGAAGGATTGGAGAGGCTTTTAGGCATCTAAGTATTAAACAAATTCAGAGAGAACACACATATATATATTAAAGGTGACATACATACGTAATTATAGTTACATTTGGAATAGGCAAGAACCCGTACTTACGATGACGGTTTTTAAGGTTAACTGTCTACAATATCTCGGTAGTATAGGTTTCCCGGAAGAGGACCCATTCGTTAGTGAGCATTTCGCGTAGCAAGTTCAATACTTGCGCTGTTTCCCAGAAGGGGTCCCTCTACGTCAGTGGAGAGAGTTGTGCAAGTTAATTTAGTTTTTAGTATGGTTATTTATAGTAAGAAAAAGAATTTAATTTCAAGAGTAAATTCAAAAAGGAGTTAAAATATATCCCAGGAAGGGATTCCACTGCCGTTGGTGGAGATTAAAGAAATGGTATATCCACTAATTCAGTGATGAATAATTTAGAATTCTGGATAGGAAGCCTCTTCAAACAGAGGAAATCAGAAGGAGCGTGCCACACAGTCGGATGTACGCCGAGAGGTCCGATAACTTGCGCGAAAACGCCGAGTCCGGTGGCCATCTATTGAGCAAGTCAGAACTATGCACACGTGAGCAGCGCGGCAGGTCCGACGCGGGCGACTCGGGCGCCCGGTGTCGTAGGTTTATTATTCGTGCCACTGGAGAAGCGCGGTGCCCCGGTTTGGCCCGCATGTTTTCTAGTGGTACGGATATGAAACTTGAACACAACCTTACATTCGCGAGTTGTGTCGGGTCATTATAAGTGCTAAGTGATAAGGTTATAATTACGAATTTACGTTCTACGAAACTTCTGCAACTGTTACAGGTAAGTATAGTATCACCAGCTGTCATGTGTAAGTGTGAGATTTATTAATTAATCCCTTTTTACACTTTCAGGTTCGACCAGGATCTATGCAGGACTGAATAGCATGAATGACTGGTTGCAGAGGAAATTTCCCATTCTACGCAGTGACAGGTCTTCTATCGTTTACTGGAATATGTCTCTATTGAGTGAATTCTCACTCGGCGTCAGCTGGACTTTGTTCAGGTAAGTTCAGTTTTATGATTAAAGCTTATTAATATTGACTATTAATTAATCACAGTTTTTACTGTTTCAGACTGACGGGGAGTGGAATTTTAGATAATTGTGCTATGCGGTACAACATAAAATTCCCTTGCAGCAGTTTTAATAATTTGTTAAGTAACTTCTTATTCCAATCTTAATTCCTAACATACAGTTATTTACATAAGTGATCTTTCAGATCTGTCGCTGGAAGTCCTCCACAGGCACTGGATGGGATTTTTTTACTCAGCAGCGAGTCTCTTTGGTTTTGTTGTGACTGATGCTAAGGTCTATGTATTGACACAGGTTTCTACTATCTTTTTATACCTGTTTATGAACTAACACATGGCTTTTTATGTTTCCGGGGCAAAACAGCAAGTGGGAAGTAAAAAATACACGTATGCGTTTAACAATTTATTAGCAATTACGAGAAAATGAATCGACGAAAAACGCGTGATTTTTCTCGATTTAATTTTGTCTCGGATTTCAAAATTCGACATGGCACGTACGTTTTCGTAGTTATTGCGAAATAAAAATATCTTTTCGTTGATGTGGCAGGTCATGAATAAAAGATAATAATTATAAAACTGGTCCAATACATTTTCCTTTTATAAATAAATAATAATATGACTTCATTAACGACTCTTCAGCGTCAGGATATTGTTGTACCTGAAGTAATTTGAGGTAATAAAATCCTCGCTGTAATAACGAATAATTTTTACTTCCACATAAATAAATATTCTAGTAAGCCAATAACTGTTATTTTCAAATAGATGGCCAATTTCTGGTTCGTTTCTAATCAATATCAATATTGCAAATGGAAGGACTGTATCGTACAAGATACGAGAGAGTAAGTTATTGATACCCACGTAGAAATGATGACGTAGATAATAAATATCCTTTCACTGGAATTCAATTTAATGTCCCTGGGGCCTTGAACGCAAAAGAGGAGCTAGCTGGACTCGTCGAAATTAATGCTGCACGGAGTTATGTTGCAGCATCGAGCAAGTGAGCAACAGTGGTGACGATGCAAGAAGCTCCTTTTCCCTAGTGGCAACCTCACGTGTGCGGGTGAGAGTATGCGCTATCATCGTGAGAGATGAAACTGACGAGATGCTTTAGAGAGAGCAAAAGAGAAGGTTGAAGATAGCAAGAGATGTGCAGTAAACACATATGTGCGGTGTTGAAATAAATTATACGGACATGGAGATTTTATCGAGAATTATTCGAGAGTGTTGCTTGCACATACAATGATAGGCATCGGATAAAACACTGTATTATCGCACTGAACATGTAAGAGAAAAAGAAGCAATGAAAATACTTTGAGTTATTTTAAATTTACTTTGACTTTTCCCCATCTTATCACGATAGGACCCCTTAAAAATCGAAACTGATTTATTTTTGTAACTTTTTGATATTTTGTATGATCAGCCATGATATGGTTCTTCTTAAGCTCATCAAGACGAGAATTTTTTAAGTGTTTTTTCTTTCTGAAAAAATTCTTCTTGAAACTATATTTTGCAATAGTAATATCCGATAGAAAAGTGTTAAGGTTTAAATTATTTTTGGAATCCAATTCTTACTTTGTGTTTGAATCGACGGTATTGTGATTAAAACAATCACATAGACAATTTTCTTTCGTTTCACTTCAAGATATACATTTTTTTCTATGTAACCTTTGCACTTCGGGCAACTAAATCTGACTGAATTTATAGAGACACTTCAAACTGTACTATTCAAAACGAACAGATTGTTTAAACCACTCCATCCGGATTGGTAAATTTTTAGTAAATGAAGTTTATAGCGGATTGAATTTTTCAGATGAGTAGAAATGTTCGGTATATTGTTCTCCAGTGGTCGAAGCCATTACAGAATTAGATGAATGTGTTGGGTCGACCCTCAAGAGAGCCAATGGTGCAAAGGTAATAGGGTGTTCCGAGGTGCAAGAGTCTCGGGATCCGATGCGCCACTTCTCTGTTCTCTGTGAGTCACTTAATTCACTTTATAGGGACTCTATCGAGGCAACGAGAGTAGAGTCCCTTGGCCCTTTGCTATAGGAGCGATGACTATAGGGCTCGAATTATAGGACCTGACTCGACCAGGCCTATATATATATATATACTATAGAACTATAGGGTGTCCTGGCACATCCACTCGAACCGATTTCCCAGACCGATCATACTAAAACCTTTTTGACCCTTCAATTGAGGCGATAGTTTTTCCTTCACAGTACATTGCTCTATCTGCCCACCAGATCTATTTCAGTGGTTGATCTCTCTTACTTCGTTTTCTTCCTTTGATACATACTAATGTGTCGGACTCTTTTCTTAAGCACTGTAGAGTCTGATTATTATTTTTTTTCTGCTGATTAGTTCTTAACATTTTTCTCAGCCTCACAGCAATATCCTTTTTAGCTGAGAAAAGTTCAGAACGTCTACTTGGCCAATTCAGGAATATTCACGTGTATTATGAAAATGCAAAAAAAAATCAAAATCTCTCTATTATGAATTGTGGTATACCTCCTGGTGTACCCTATTAATTAGAAGCAGTATAATTTCAAAAAATCTGTGTCATAGATCAGATCTGTGTAAGATGAGATCTGAAAATGTAACTGTTTCCGTGCCAAAAGGAAATTTTTCTTTCGACGCTCTGGAGGTCGAGGTCTTTTCTTCTTGTTACACGGTTAAGAGTTTCACTCAGCCTTACAATAATGTCCTTTTTAATTAAAATAATTTTAAAAAAACACGATCGGAAATTGAGTTGCACTACTTGTCAGTAATTGCGCATATTATAAAATGAATGAAAAATTATTAATATTTTTGTTAAAGATCTTTTCAGTACGCCTATGAATAGTTTATTACTTATAAACAAAATAGTTTAAGAAAATCTACGTCATAGATCGCTATAAAAACGGTGATCTATGGATACTGCTGTTTCTGTGTCAAGAAGGACTTTTTCTTCCAACGTTATTTGGGTCGATCTCTTTTTCTTTTTGTCGTGGTTGCTACTAAACATTTTACTTAGCCTTGCAACACTGGTGAACCTGGAGCAAAACCCCTTTTAGCCCGAAATAACGTCCAAGCATTACGGTCTTGTCCCGCGAGAACTCTTCGCGCACCCCCTTAAATTATCGTCATAATTACACCGTATGTCATAAAGATGGGAGCATTAGCGAACCAACCCTGCACGCGTATACTTCGCAGTACACAAAGAGACGCGCCTGCAAGGGGTTCGCGATTTTCCCTCCTCACTTCTTCTCTTTTTATACGGTTCCACGAGTATCCTTTACGATTATACCGCCGCAGCATCATTCTTGTCAACTGAATAAATTATCCTTAATTTAAATAATCTCTACACAAATGGGGAAATTAAATTAATATTTCTTATTATTTCATTTCGATTTATTTATCAAATAAACGAAAAAGAGCAAACATCGGAAAATGTCCTTCTTCAAAAAATTAGTGGGTAAAATATCTCGCATTTTCGATATAAGTATTGTTGTCGGTTTATTCGTTCACTGATTGGCTGTCGGGTTGCCTAGGTGCTAACTAACAAGCAGTTTCAGTCGTGTATTTTGACAGTTCTCGAAAGGTGTTAAAAGGTGTTGGGTACGCGCCCGAAGCGCGCGGTTACTGCTAGTATATTTAAATTTTCCGTTTGTACTCAGACTGCGTTTCATTCTTATTTTTTATCATATTCTACTAAATTCGGTCAATTGTAATAATGGCAATTTACGAGGTACATTTTGAGCTCTGAAAAACTGGTGGCTAGATTCGGATCGCGCAAAATATGAGGTCTTATATACGGGACATTCCGTGACATCTCGACCAAGATCCGACGATGACATCTCAGACTAGTTCCGTAATTCTTTTAAGCAAAAGTACTTGTCGAAAAACACGTACTGAATTTTTTCAAGATTTCTTGAACACTTTTCATGTGAGATATAATTATTTTTTTATTTCTTGAGAATTCCCATTTTTTTTAATCTAAAAAAATTCTAAAAATACTGATGAAACGTAACGAAATTGTTGAGCCCTATGCGAAGCCGCAGATTCCATAACTGCCAAAGACGAATTCGCGAAACAATTTAAAGAATAGAATAAAAGATTAGAATGTATTTTTAGGATAAAAATTTCATGACATCTGGATCAGGATTTAGTGATGATGAGTAGATCGACTCCGTAATTTATTATACGAAAGTACTTATCGAAAAACATGTTTCACACTTTTTGGAGATTTTTGAGACACGTCTCACATGAACTATAATTTTCCGAAATTCTTCAAAAACCTTGATATGTTTTACTTAAATAAATGCGGAAAATTCTCATGTATTATAACGAAATCTCGTAGCTGTATTTGAAAATAGAGGTTTCATATGATTCAAAGACATAAATGAAACTAATCTGAATAGCCACAAAATTGTTGTAATGTTTTATTTTACAGAAAAATGAACAATAAATTCCTACATAAAATGTGACAGGAAAAGTATATTTAATATATTCTTTCTCTGTAACTGTGTATATATATATGTAATATTATTACATTATATATATTCTTTCCATTGTAACTTTGTAAATATCCTTTTTCGACACATATCATACATGACTTTTTTACAGGGCAATTTTTACCCTAAAAAGAGATTGTACAATAAAAATATTCATTCGAACTTTCCATGTATTGAGAATACCTTCTATTCGATTTCGATAAATTAATAATCAGACTTTATGAAACCCATTTGAGGATCCAGGACAGTAATCGTATATACCTGGAATAACATAAGAAGAAAGAAATGCACAATATTTACTCACATTTTCCATTTCGCGTGAGGATTCACCTCACTTCATGTATAATTGGGTCGTGAGCAGTGATAGCTATCATTACGGGTATCCTGATTGACCGATCGCTATTCGAATGGCCAGCTACGCGGAATCGCATATATATATACATACAAGTGGATATATGTATATATAGTATACAATTAGTCCGATAACAGCACAGCATATACTGATAAATATACTTTGACGAGTGAGCGAATGTAGGTACGTCGAAACGGAATAATTACACAAGGCATGCTAGATTCATTGCCAGTCACTCTCGCTCGCGTGATATTCTATATTCCATATCTGCTATCACGAATTTCTACTTGACGTAATGGACACTCTGGAGATGGTGCCCGATGTGTGTCACAGCCCTCAAATAACGCACATTAGCCAATACCACTGCTGGTAATAACCATATCGATATCTCCGATACTCGGAATTTGGGTTAATAGTTTAATCCAATCGATGAGCATCCCCGTTCTCATTCACGAGCTGTAATCTACTTTTCACAAGCCTGAATATATTTCACCGTGAAAATGTTCTGTCCATTTTTGAATACTGCAGAATTCTCTCTAGGGCATCGGGGTTGCCAAGCCAATGCGCGTTTCGTTACGTTGTAACCAAATATTATCGAACACGCAATCCCATGTTCAGTAGATTTTATATGGAAAAGTATTCAAGCTCTCTCTCTATAAACACATAATTTAAATAGGAGAAAATAACGATGTATGAATGCACCAATCCCTGATAATCCTGTCGGTTGGTTAATCTGAATAAAAATGAAGTGCAATAACAAGATTAATTAAATTTTCTCCTACAGGATAAATGATTTTCTAATTTTTTTTTAGAAACTAAACTTTGGAAAGTACTCTAGTGAAATTTGTCTAAAGATGAAATTTTTTTTCACATTCAGAAACGAATCGTTGCTTTTTTTATCGTATAAATTATTGTATAGAACTTCTTCGGAGAATAACAACCGTTGGATTCTCTCAAAATTCTTCAAATATCGGCGAGAAATAGAAAAATACTAATTTCTTAAAACGAGAACTGAAAGTCGCATAAAAAATGTATACATATTTCGGAACTGTATATGGCAATATAATCATTTGAAAAATTGAGTAATTGCACACTTGAGGAAAATATTGATTAATGGAATTAACTTGACTTACACTACCCTTGATTACTATTAGTATTTGGTCTCAATAAGACATAACAAACAAATAGATATAAATCGATGTTTTCATAACTGACTCATAGCCACAGTCAAAATAATAGCATTATATTTCATAACGGAGTAGCTTGCTAAGTCTAAGGTGATAACCGTGAGAGACGATGAAGACTGAAAGATGACAAGTAGTGACGAGAACGGGAAAGTCATCGAGGGCGAAGAGACAGTATAGAAAATGTAAAAAGAAAATCGAAATTGACCTTTATGTTATGACGTTCAACTTAATTGTAATTTTTTATTTAATATTATCCAGAATAATAAAAACAAAAATTAGTGAAAATCACTTGGATTGTCTACCCTTAAATACAATGAATGCGCGCTCTTCGAATCACACAATGACAACAAAAAAATTCATGAAAATTGTTATATTTAAAACCCACTCAAACCTACAGCACAAACGATGACACTATATTCCAGAAAAGGGTCACATTGCTAAGGCTAAGGTGATAACCGTGAGAGACGTCGAAGACTTAGAGGTGACAGGTAGTGCAGAACATGTGAAGGCTATCGAGCGCGAAGGGAAAGCAGCTCCTGACACCTCGCCCTCACCCTTTCACTGGATTTGTCGCTAAAAATTCTGTCGCATTACGCCCCTTTTGGTGCTTTGTCTCTACCACGTAGCGATCGTCGGTTCGCTTTGGAGTTTTCTCTCACCGATGAGGTAGCAGCATGCCGACAGCAGTTTCGAACCTCGACGACGACGCCTTCGCCTCTCTTTTTCGTCTTCCTCCACTCCTCCTCTGCTCCTCTCTTCTGCTTCCACTCGTAAAGGTTTTAGCGGCCATGGCGTAAAAAGGAGGACTTCAAACAGTCGCTTGCATAATGCATCGGACGCGCCCCCGTTTTTTTTTCTCCTGCTAGTCCCTCTCATTCTTGCAACCTAGCTCATACAAAAAGCTTTTTTTATTTCACGTATATAACAGCAGCTAACTTTTACCGTGTGTTTCGAGGAAGAAACCCTCAACGACCATGCTTTCAGCCTGAGGTTCTCCCGGAACACCACGTTTGTTTCTACTGTGCTTACGTTCGTACTTAGCATGTCGCGACTGAACGCAATTTTTTGTCGATTCGCTTGTACCACTCTGTACATACTGCAGTTATTTATCGTCCTTTTTATAGCGATGAAGGGCATTTTTTTCACGCGTGAGACTTAAAGCGATGCATCCACCGACAGTAAGCATGAGAAAAGACTTTTTATCGCTGACAATATTATTTAAAAAAAAAACCCATCGGAAAAGTGTCACAACAAACACATAAATTGGTTTGCCTGTACAAATTGTTTTATCTATTTTTTAAGCAATGTTATCATAAATTCAAAAATGCTTCCAAGTTTTTGTAGAGGTTGCTGAAGACCCTAAGTGCTGAAAAAAAGGAACATAAATTTTGTTTTGTTCTCGTTGTTGTTAGGATCGAAAAGTCTTTCTTCCATTTCGTTTGTAACGTGGGGTTTTCGTGACGGTGAAAACAGGCCACACGTGCACTTTGCGCGATGTAAGCGCCGATAATTATACGGGAGTGATGCAGCAGGTTCTATCGCCACTTTGGGCAAGACATATAGTTGTGTATCTATAGTATAATTCTGTAGCAAATACATGTGTCCGCCATCTCGGAATAACCTTTGCAAGTTGTTCGTGCGACTGGCGAAGAGGGTGCGTCAATCTCACTGAGGGCTGCCCTGTCACGCGTATACATGTACGCGGATAGACTATATTTTTTGCTTTCTAGGTCGCTGTTTAAATCAAACATCTGGTGGTGAATACAAAGTGTCCTCATTTTGGCGCAGAAGTCTAAAAAGAAAAAATGACTAAGCAGAAATAAGTTCCCAATCCATCACTACCAAAAGAAAAACCCTCGCTTCATGAAGCCCCCGATGACCTCGGATAAACTTGATAATTCACTATTCCATTCGACGACAAAATCTGCGGTGTTGGTTACTGATGACCTCCAATTGTCTAGTATCCCTTTACATCCAATGCATTCATGCCCATAAAACAATTTTCGAAATGCACGAACCCCAGTTCGGACGACCGGCACGAAGGGCAGAGCTGGATTAATCCAGACTCAATCTAATTTCCAGGCACTCGACGACAAGCTTTGTGGCTTGGTGACTCCAAGAGGTGAAAACGGCGGTGAGCAGATAAAACGTATATTGCGGCAGCGCTGACCCTACATCAGCGTCAACTCTAACTCTCTCTCTGTCCCTTTCTGTCCCTTTTCAAAGCCCTTTCAGGGCAAAAAAGTACCCTTTAGTCACCCTCAACTCGCACTTGCCAGCTCAAAATATATCGTAGCCCGAAGTTGATACATCGGGGATGTTTGGTTGGTTAGGTTGAGCCCTTTTAGTGCATTAGAAGGACAAAATCTGGTGCAATGCAAACCTTGCCACGCAAAATAAGGATGTACGGTTTGAGTCACAACGGTTGACGTACAAAGCAAGGAACTGCCCCAGAAAGGCTTGGAACCTTTTTTCACTTCCTGGGCATGACCTAAATGCTTATATTCCGGGCGTAAGCACGGAAAGTTAACCCTTTATCGCTCGTCACGTCGGACTTGATAACCCTAGAGTCGCACTATTAGCTTCATACTAACTTCAAATATGAGTTCACATCCTAGCTTTAAATATATGATAGCGCAAAGTGGTCCACCCAACTTAAAACACATGTCTTCAGGTTCAAGTTTGGGAGATCCGCAACAACGTCTGGGTGATCCAGATTTGAAAATAGGCAATCTCTATCCTCATAGAGAATGGAATCAGGTGACATCAATTTGAAACTTCGGTGTTGTTCGGTTGGTTAGATAAGTGTAGTTCGTACAGTGTGTTGAAAAGCTAGATCTCGGGGCAACGCATACCAAAGGTGCTACTATATAGCAATATGTACACCAAGGGTGACGTAGGACTGGGGCCACAACCCTTGACGCACAAAACAAGTAACCAACCCAGGAGCGTCTTGGAGCCCTTTTCGCACGCGGTGCATTGCCAAAAGGATCATGCTTACGTTCTATTTGGCAAGAAACGCAAGCAGCAAGCCAACCCTTCATCGCACGTCGCATTCGTCTTCCTCTCTCTTCCCCAACACGATTCTTGCATTACCGCGCTTGTACGTGGCACTCGGCAATTACTTAACGAGGTCCTAGCCCATCGTGTTGTTTGTCCTCTTGGGCATCACTGTTCACGTTCTAGCTATACACTTCATTCCTCTCTCTTGTGTTTCTTCCTCTTTCGGAAGCATTCGCTCACAAGGACCAACTTGCAGACATTTGGGCAAGAACCTTGAGTGGAACTTTGTCGTCAGTGGAGTTAACGGGACATCTCTAGGAACCCTGTAATGAAATTGAGGACTAGAGGCTGATATCGTCCATTCTGGTCTGATGGGCATTGGAGTCATTGGAAGTTTATCAAAACGCGTTTCTTGTGAGCAAGACGGAGATAAATGCATGATAATCCTTTACGTGAGCCTTCGAGGAAGATTCTCTAAAACCCGACGGACCGCATCACAATGAAGGGAGTTTTGATTCCCCGTAAATCTTCATCAGCTTTATTAACATTTCAAGTAAAACGTGATCCGACTAACCCATTCCTTTCAATTATTAAGGGACATTGTGTTCGAGTTTCTCAGTAGGGCCACTAACTAATTTAGGGGGGGGGGGGGGGGGAAGGTAGAGGATTATGAACGGCTGAAAGGGTGGAGAATGAAAATATTCATAAGCATTACCTACGTTCAATTATTCAATCCATATTCTCCGCAAATCAATTTAGCTCTACCCATTAAAACTTCCATAAATATAAAAATCGATGAAACTCGACGACTTCCGAACACGCTCATTTCATAACTCACCATACAAATGGATTCGCCCATCCCCAAATAATTCCATGCTTCGCGACAGTAATCCCAACAGTACAATAAAACTAGAACAATTTCCATAAATATACAACGTTGAATATATACACCGAAGCATGTGACCTGCTACCAGCAGGTTTTGCTTATGATGGTCGGGCTGGTTTATCAATCTGTTTGCCGTCGTACAATCTTGCGAGCGTGCTCGTTTATTCCTCAGCATAAAGCCCTCGTACTTTCGCCGGGACGGCGGTATACAAGGGAATAAGGAAGTGCGCGGAACCGGCTTCCTCGGTACCGGCGTCGGGCATCTCCAACTGAAAAATGGTGATCATATATTTTCTTACCCTAGCGCGAAGCGAACGGACCTCGAAGCTTTCCACCAACCCTTCGATCGGGTAGCTCTCGATGTTATAGCGGGTTCTTCGGTGCACTTGGAGCCGAGGGGTTGAATCGCGTCCTGAGGGAGTGCTAGACCGCTACCATCCGCCACCCCTGTCTCTGGTCTCTCAGGCAGTCGAATGTATTGAATATAAAAGTACCTAAGTAGATAGTTCTTGGAATAACATACTGCCGACCATTCCCTTTCTCCTTCCTCTTCGTCTTCATCCTTATGTCCTTCATGGATCTCTCTCATGTGTTTACCCATATATATAATGCCAGTATCAACGACAGTACGTGACGAGGGGGGGGGGGGGGGGGAATGGGGTTGAATGTTTTCGCATTTTCGGTCTCTCGCTCCCGCGTCGTGTAAACGAATAATAACGACGAATTACACACAAGGGATGTCTGTGCACAAGCCACAGAAACGAGGGACACAGGAAATATGTCTGCCATTTGGATTCCTTCGTGGCCCACGTACAAGGTACCTACAGTGCTGGGCGGTACCTTTTTTTAGCTATCTCCCGGTTCTTATGGCTATATACAGGAACCGTTCCAATACAATTTTCGCAGTTTTCATACTCGTAGCAAACTCACGGGCTCAAAATGCTTCTCTGAAATGGATGGACGAGGGGAAGAGATGGATATGTCTCTTATAAGCAGATTGAATTTTATTGCGAATGGTGCGTGTTCGATAACCTGCTCACGATACTTGATTCCCAGTAGACCAAGGAAGTAGAAAGTGGCAAGTAGCAGACAGAACTTGCCAGTTCTCTATCTCACACTCAACTTTTCCTCTCACTGGACATTAACATAAGGAAACTTTTTTCCCTTTCGACTATGCAGGTTCATATTTTCTTATAGACTGGCGAATGTCTGTGGCTGCTAGTGGTACAGCCGAACAGACGAAAGTGCAATGACCACATCAAAACTTACAGAGATAAATGCTCTCCTCTCTATGTTCCCTCTTCATGGTAATTAATCTTAGGACAGGTCCCATACATTTACCACTAGATAGCTGCGGGTTCGTAAAGCAAAGACTAGCATGATATTTTCATGCACAACCTACAGTTTCTCGCATCACTGATAACTATTTATCAATTATAACATTTAAACGAAAGGCTATTTACATGCCATCAGCTTGAACAAAGTTCTGTTAAACATGTCACGAACATCCAATGATACAAAGAGGTGGTTGTGAAGATATAGTTCAAACTATTATGACACTTTCAGACCTACTCCAACAAAACCCCACTTATAAGGAAACCATTAGTATTCAAAACCACATTGTCGTCTGAAGCTCGGGTTGAATTCACTTTGATCATTTCACCATATCGAGACAGACTCATATTGAAAGTACCACAAGCCGTCGGAATCCAGAATAGAGAAGTTTTTCCAATAGCGTTTCCCGCATGAACCCAATATCAGTTATCATCAATGCGAATAAGTGACCGTCATAGTTATGCCGTGCGGTTGGGTTTCAGGCTTATGGCAATTTGAAACATTAATTGCAGATTAAACAGGAACGCGAAACGCATACACAGGAAAGCATAGCGGTAAACGCAGTGCAGTACTACCAGTCGACTGTACAGTATGCGCTTACGCAGGGGTAATTATGCCGCAGTAATCTCCTGGCGGCCACTCAACGGCTCTCGCTCTGAACATTGGGCAATCCTAAACCTTGTATGAGCTGGGAGGAGGTCGCTGCTGGCCACCCACCGGTCGTCCATCCTCCTCGCCCTTCCCCGCTCGGCAGATACGTCCATCCATAGTTGATAGGCGTGTATGCATTCGCAGTGCGCACGGTGATAATCTGGCGCACGAGATTGACACTAACTAAACAGAGAGACAGACCAGGTTCCAAACCGCGACGCCACAGTACCAATATCCCGCACGATATGATGACATCTGTCCGGGTCGTAAGCGCTTGGGATGCTATACATATACCACTTCAATGTCCATCTTACTAGCATATTCCCTTCTGCAGAGCCCTTGTGCACCATCGAATCACCGATTATTTCACTCGATAAGCATATAACGGATGAGCACTTATTGAACCTTATCTAACCACAATAAACATCGCTAAGATCTTCCGCAGCAAGAAATAAAGACGAAACAAGGTCTGTTTTCAACTTGTATATTGAACTTCAATAAACTAGAAACGCTGGGATCATAAAACGCTTCAAACTCCCTCGCTGTCATATGTGTGCTTGGAACTAATGTACCATGCACGAGAAACGCTTCGCCTGTTTGCCATCTAGCGACACTGGTAAGTACTACTTGGTTGGTGTGGCGTTTCACATTGCTGTACTTTTATTTTCAGAGTATCGGTGAGGTGATGTCGGGCTAGGCAATTTCAGGGGCCAAAGTATAATATTCAGTACAGGCGGTTTTTTTTTAATCGGCCTGTTATTAATATCGCCTGGTTGTATAATCATGACAGTTTCATATTTCAGTTGGATCTGGTCTCAAGTCGCGTCGGGCATGGATAGTGGCTGTATGGAATTCATACATGGTACTATAAAGGGGTGAAAACCCACCACCAATGTATCCTCCCACTGTCGAGCCTCACACCGGATAGCTATAGCATCCGCGACATTTCATATTAACGCATTCCATTACAGTTGGCAGTTATGGCACCACTACGCCATGCCGATGGCCCCAAGGGACGCCGTACTACCAGCCACATCCCACTGGCTGGAAGCTTCTGTACGTATACTCTAACATCGGGACGTCATTACACCCTTCGTCGTGTTAAAAGCATCGTAGACACTGAACTTACGGTGTAATACAAGCTCTTCCTGAGTGTCGGAATAAGTCGGGCCGGAGACGCAAGGGGACTGTAAATAAATTAGGAGAAAAATTCATTATCTCGGGTCTTCAATTTCGGGTTTATCTTCTTTTCAAGAAATCTTATTACCCACAGAGACTATACGTTGTGACTTAGGAAGCAAAAAAATGGAGATGCTGGTAAATCTGGTATATCTAGGTCATAACTCTGCACTTGGTTCTAACAGAGCTGGATGCTGCAAAAATTTCAATGTTGATGGGCAGAAGCGAAAATGTCTTTAAGATTATTTTCTTGAATCTTCAAGGGAAGAAAACTAACTCGAGAAGAATAAAGAAAATTATGTAGCTCTTCTTGGCTCTGCAGTTTTAAGTTCATCTTCAAGCGACACACGCTACACACATCTTCGCTACACTTGTATCAATGTGAGCAACGCAATAGAAATACAAAGAATAAAGATTCTTATCTGGCAGTTTCTTATCTGATACAAAGAGTGATAGACTACGTAGTTGAGATCAAAGGTTAGCAAATGGAAGATTGTAGGTTACGGGACGAATTATTTATTGTGACAGAATTAGCTTGTCCAAGGATAGAAACATCTTCCGCAATTCTGTGCTTTGCATGTCCTGAGACTATGCAAGAATTGCATCCTACCCTTGTGAAAATATCACGAGCTTAGCCGTAATATTCCACGCTCGCTGCCTCAGCATGAATGATAACATTTAGTTGGTGCCCCGGAAACTCTAAACCCTTTCAGAAGTCATGAATACGTGACCGTATTGCTCATGCATTGTAGAGATGATGACTGCTGCGACGGAAAGCTTTAAGCGTATTAAGGAAATATAATGTGATGAACAGGAGTCAATGGGACAAATGGAAAAAAGAGAGATGCAGAAGAGTGTATGCTATCCAAAGAAGAAGACAAATATAAGATGCAAGCCGCACAAAAATTCTCTTGTGGACTAAATAATGTCATGCATTCAGGCTCGTTTGATTCCGCCTCCAGCCATCAACCCACATATACACCTCTTTTTCTCGCAGTCAGTGTGTGGATCAGACTTCGTCTGACACGCCACGTTGACGACAATGGGGAGATTATTTTATAAACAGGATCCTGTTGCGGCCCCATTGTTGGTCGGAGTGTCGCCCGCAGGGAAACCCTATTGAGACGCTCACATGATTCACTTTGGCAATGCAGTGTCGACGTACGCAAGGTGGTACATTGATTGGCACTGCAACTCTTACATATTTAACTAAAGATGAATTGCAGAAATATCGCCACCCCTCAAGAGTTCCGAATATTACAACTCTCATCTCCTGTGCAATTTGCGATTCGTGATCAGTTTGTCCGCCTTGTAAAAAGTTTTGACAAAAAAAATTGTAGCTACGTGGAGTGGGGGTCAAAAAAGCGAATGACCAAAATACCGTACGGCTAAAATAACGAATGACCAAAATAACGAATGGCTAAAATAGCGAATGTAATAATAAGGAATGTCTAAATGTAGAATGTCCATAATTGTGGAATTTGCTTTTGAAGCCATTCACCAGTTTTATTATTCACTATTTTGAATGCATTTAAATAAGGTGGAGATCAAAATGCGAATGGTCTAAATAGCGAATCGCTGAAATAGCGAATTTCATAGTAATGAGCATTATAGATTCAGATGTTTCTAATTTCGAAATTCTCTATTTTAACCATTTAATATTTTAGTCTCTAACCTACTGTGAGATTTGTGCTTTTCATTAATTTATTCTCCTTGCACAACATTTTAATGATCAAAATAGCTGATATCTGGCGAAGCATAGTTTCCAGAGAAGTTAAAATATCGGAACTTCAACCTGCTGTACGACTCACGCTTTCTGATCCATTTGACTTCCTTAAACAAAACTAATTGTCAAAATGACAGCTATCCGGACTAGGTCAAAGCATAACTGACAGAACGTTTGAGATGACTTCCAGAAACTAATTATCGCTCCTCCATAAGTGTTCCAAATCCCATCAACTTTACAGTGCCAATGGCCGTACGTTTTATCTTGATCGTACTGTCATCTTAATAAAACAGCATATCAAAACAGCCTGATGTACCCATATGTATATTTAGTTTAAGCACCGCTGTGAATAAATCGCTTTGTCGTCCATCTCGTTCACCTCGAACAATTTTTCATTTGCATCATTGGCTGACCCACGTTATAATAAGTAGATGCTGCGCCCGAACACCCGCAGTGTGAGGTTTTACAGAGACCATAGAAAGCAGAATGTGTACAGTATGCGCAACCAAAATAAATTTCAGGCACACGGTTCAACCTTTTGATAAACTTTCTTTTTGTTTAATTTTTGTTTGCTTTTTTTAATATTATTTTATTTTAGGAGTACGTAGCTGCAAATAAATATTCGCTTTAGGTATTAAATATTTCCAGATATAAATTATAAACACCAACACAAAAATTATAGAAATCGATACCGGAATATTTATTATTGACATTCCAATGGAATTAATAATTTTTACATAAAGTAAATAATAAATTTAATATGAAAACATTCCATTCAATATCGCAATATAAATTTTTGAATATATAATTGTTTGGATGAAATTTTGTAATATCAATCGTGGTACTTATCTTTAAATAATTTTGTCGAAGATCGTTGATGAGCACGTCTGCCGACCCCGATACTCAAGATAAGTAGGATATACTCAAGGTAAGTGATAGTCATTCGGTGATACCGAAGCAGAAAGATTCCTCGGCTTCCGTCGGGTATCTCCGGGATAATTCGGGAATCGATCATACACAATATATGTGAATGCTCGATTATTCCAATATCTATGTATCGATATCCTGCTATTTAACATTTCGTGAGAGTAATCTCAATTTGAAAATAGCTATTTTGACAACCTGTTATTATATCAGCAGACCATGTGGTGTGTATCACTCACTATATTAATTTAGAACTATATTTATTATACGCCAGTTAAGATTAAGGAATGCAAGATTCTTCTAATTTATCGCTATGTTTTATACGTAGGTGCAAGTGACGAGTGACTCGCATAATGATTTATAGTAACGCGGTAAAAACTAATGCCCAGAACATGTGGGTGCCGGACGTTTTGTGAAATATATCACGAAGGGAACCGACGAAATGTGTAGGACGAGGGTTTCGTGAAAAGAAGAACCTGAGAATCTCAGCTTTAGATTCACTCATTTCTGTCCTTGTTGCGCGCCTTTCCCAGATCTCACTGAGCTGAAAGGGGTACCACTGTGCTTTCCGACGAGATCCTTGTCGGCAGTAGGCTCGTTAATAATAATTATAAATTAACGCCTCGCTAAAGCCTGCGAGGGAATTAAAATTACCGCAAATTTAAAGTTATGACGAGGATTTATAACGGTAGGGTTGAGCGAACGCTTGCTTGCCCACCCTTGCAACTAGTGCTTTTTTTCGGGGCACGAGCATTTAAATCGTCCGCGACTCGGGCCCTTTCGAACAGTGAACGCTTTTTTCTTGTCAAGCCGGTCAAACCTTCTATTAATAATTCTTAATAACGACTAAACGAGCTCTCTTATTCATACATTTATAAAAGATGTTGATGATATCCAGGTACGCAAATTATATTCGGAGTATATGAAAAATACATGGTTTTAAAATATCGAGTCCATACTAGTCTACATTGTGCATAAGAATTTAAGACGCTCGAAAATCAAGACTCCTGTGGAAATTTTTTGTACCAGTGAAATTTATTATTCTTGTCGAGCCAATTTAAACCATCTATTAATAGTTTTTGATCAGAATTAACATATTATTTTATTTGCGTGTTTATTTATATTGTGGAACTGAGTATTCTAAAAACTCGAACGAGACATTTTCGAGGGCAGAACAAATAATGAATTCGTTTTTTCATTTTTAAGCCACATAGAGATCGACAAAACACTACGGGCACGACAGATTCACTGCTTGATTGAATTATTCAATTTCTTTCCGGTGTGAAGGATGACCAGGTTGGTAAGCTCCAGGTTAGCTAATTGTGAACTCGTTAATAATATAGATGACGTACTGGCGAGGTTCACAGAGTGTGGATAGCCGCTGAGTGCTCCCTAAATAAACAAATACCGAATGCTGACTCATTATTCATAAAGTCAGGGCTGTAACATAGACTGCACTCAACAAGAACGAAAACTGCCGGGCAATTGATGGCGTACAATAGACTGTTGGAGTGACGCTCCAGTAGCAACCGATTTTCAAGCTAATAGAGAGAGAGAGAGAGAGAGCAACTCATCAGGAAGCATTGACAATAGTAATCTTGACTGACTTGACCCGTGCAACCGGGATGGACATGCTTTTTGAGAAAGCTTTAAATGGTTCTCCAAGCAACAAAGCTAAAAAAAACAATGAGGAAGTAATTTTTAGAGACTTGAGATTCGAAGCGAAATGAAAAGAAAAATACTACGTTTGTCATCATGATGAAATCATCTAATTGTTTTCAACTGTGTTTAGAAAATGTAGAGATAACATTCAATCTTCTTCGATAGATAATAATCACACCAACAACGATAACAACCATGATAATAATAATTAAAAATATTATAAAATGATTATCAGCTATGAAGTCTGTTTCGATCGATTTCCTACATTTCTCAGTATCTAAAATTATTTTCAGCTATTTATTAAGAACTACGTTGGAAAAATAACAATTCCATTGCAATATTATGTACATGAAAAAATAAAATGTCCTCCTACGCCATCCTTTCGTCCAAGCCACGATCAAAAAGTATTTTCTATGGATATCAATGGGGTAAAATTAAAAAACTCACCGCGTCGAATAGTAAGTAGGTTAATAACACTGGATATTTTCATCGGCCCTAAAAAAGGTCACGACTTCGAGTTTAAAGGACTGTGGCGATGTAGAACAGTAGAACACATTACCTAAAATTATTCAGAACTTCTTTTAACATTACAATTATCAGGAAAAAATTACATAGGCATTAAATGTTAGGTCATAGTCATAGAACAATTTCCACTTGTAAGGACAGTGGCGATGTGAAACTCCGGAAAAACATTGAATCACAACAAGGATAATCATGATTTGAAACTCATTATCTAAAATTTTTTAATCCTTTTTTTTAATATTACTATTGTTATAAAATAATTACATTAATATTAAGCGAATAAAAACAAACGTACTGCTGATAAATCATTCTATCAGAAGGCAAAATCAGTTAACATACTTCCTCATAGAGGTCACTTTGTAAGGGAAACCAAAAATAATAAGAAAGCAAATTGCGAAGTTTAACTTTCCAGCGATTGTTAGATAATAATTACTGGATATCAAGTACATCAAAATAAACCTTCTTATAAGTCCCCTATCGTCAAAGTAACAGTTGGAGAGTATTTTCTTTGGCTATCAATAGGGGAGAACAGAAACCCCACTACGTCAGACAGTGGGTAGGTAAATAACGCTGTATTTCCATCGACCCTAACGCCGACCATGACTTCGGCTTTCAAAAGTTGTGACGACGTAAGATTGTGAGAAATGGTTAAATTGCAGCTACGTTATTTATGATTTAAAACTCCATATCTGAAATAATTCAAAACTTTTTTCAACAATACGATTGTCAGATAATAATTGCATAATTAAGCACAAAAAACTAAACCTTATGATACGTCATTCTATCGTCAAAGCCAGAATTGAGAAGTTTTTTCTTTGGCTATCAATGAAGGAGAAGAGTTTGAAAGCCCACTATTTTAGATAGTATAAGTAACGCTGTATCTTCATCGGCCCGAATGGAAACCATGACGTCGACTTTTAGGAACTGTGTAGGATTGTTGCAATATGTTGAATCGCTAACGCGATATGTATAATTTTCAACTCATTATCAGAAAGTATTTGAAACTTTTTAAAACATTTCGATTGCTAGTAAATAATTACATCATTCTACACATATGCGAGGCCTTATGATAAGTCATCCTATTGTTTGTCTAAGCCATAATTAAAAAGTATCTTCTTTGGCTATTAATGGGGTAGAATAGAAAAGTTCACTGTGTCGAATAGTAGTAAAGGTAAATAACGCTTTATTTTCATCGACCCTAACGGAGACCACGATTTCGACTTTTAAGGGCTGTAGCGATGTAAAACTGCGGAAAAAGGTTGAATCACAGCTATGATATTTATGTGAGCACGCGGGCAAGCGGTGCGCCAGTCCTCTCTCGGAATCGCTTTATTCTCTGTTCATATTTATGAGGCTATGGTGGATGGCTTTGCGGGGGGAGAAGGGAAAACCTCTCTGCAGCATGCTATGTACCAGACCAGCTATGTGTGACCACAGAAAACTCGAATCTCCTTGCAGCTTTAAAACGAGACCAGCCGCAAAGCGTTTTTTTATATACATATATATTTCTCTCTCTCTCGCTCTCTCACTCCGGAAACATGAAAAGTCCATTAATAACTTAATACGGCGGGCAAAGGACTCGTACGCTTCTCTGTGGATACGAACGCTCGTAGAATAATAAATATAATAACAGCTTTTTCGTATAATGTATCGAACTCTCGACACAATCGATCGCACACGCAAATATGTTATTCTACAAGACCAAAACCATTTCCAACCTTCTATTTTCTTTTTTAACGCCATTTTTTCCTGTTTTATCGTTATTCGAGACAGTAGTAGATAGTAGTTCGTCACAATATATGAAGGAACTTTTTTGGAGATACAAAAATGTTAAAACTTCAAAGAAATTCACTTTTTTTCTCAATTTTTATCATCTAACGCTGTTTCCATGTGCAAGGAAAAATATATTACAAATAACGCTGACAGGAAAAAACGCTCGGAACGACACAATGTACCTCATACATTTATTTAATGGAAAAGCCGTTGACCCGTAAATCTAGATTTTTATAATTAAAAAAAAAATAGCGCATTGTATTCTTGTGTTACTATCCTGTAAATTTAGTTGACCCAACCGAGCTGTGTTCTTATTTTACATCGCCAAGCAAGTCAACTTTTACGGAACCGCAATCTCCTCATTAATTAATGAATACTGTTTTGACCGTCAATGTTTTAGCTTTTATAAAAATAAGACCCGTAATTAAATATTGCTAATTAAATTCATTAAATATATGTTCGTTTTTAGTTCCATTTATTTGGTCTGCGGATAAAAAATTCAGCTTGGGACAAGTTAGGCGAGGCTTTGGTTCTTAAGACGGTAATATATTCCTTCGCTCTTGGCAATTTAAATGAACCGAAGAGAGTCATCAATATTGCGAATGATTAAGTGCTCGAAGCGAGAAACTCGGTGGGATAACTTAATAGCCACTTAATGATACCTGTTCCCTCTCAATAATTCTCCAATTCATGTATGATAAATAGTCTATATAAACGTATGTGTGCCCTCAACGTGGAGACAGACAATTTCAATTCATTTCGCTCGTTTCGGTGGCTATACCTACGGTTCGAGTTTACCATATCGCTACGGAATACGGTGAGATTATCTCGAAGGGCAGATGAGAGACGCGGGAAAGCACCAGTGGATCCACGACTCGTGTTCTCATTAAACGAGACACACACACACACATAGGTGAAGAGCGCAGAACACAGTATCCATGAAACTCTGAGAAAGACATTTGTTACTAGCCAAGAGGATTTATGTGGCACAGAACTCGCTTTCCGTGCTGTTCTGTTGGTGAGACCGAGCGGATATATCGTTGGAATACGAGCGCACCACAGGTAGCTCGTGTTCAGGTGCTTTAGGTCCACAACTATATATACATAACTATATATATAAATGGACGTTTCACTATAGCGTAAGCTAAAACAGTGTGCTGTCCAACTGTCCCGATAATAGCTTTCGATTTCTCAGGTATTTGATATAGCCTCGTTCGTAGAATATTCAAATATTTACAACAAGAATTATGTGCTCGGGTTAACTAGCAGACGAAAAAAATTGATTGTACCTGTGGTCACCCGCGGCGTAGAAAAACAAACAGGTGTAGAGGTAATCGCTTGTGAAAGGACAGCGTGTGTTGACGATATGAAGATGTCCAATATTTTCCGTAAGATAATTTGAATTTTTTTATTGACATCTAATTAATAATGGGAATTAAATTTGTAAGTGATGGGTTGAGTCATATTGGTGATGACAATAAAACAGCGAAGAACAGTTGCTATTGGCGTATTCGCAGCACGTGACTTTCTCATCACGTTTGTTACTGCACGGAAAGAAGTAATTGGTTATTACACTCAAGCACGTAGTTAAATACGTTCCGAGCAACAAAATTGGTTGGGAGAACCAACTATTGGGTGTCACAACTAACCAATTGGGTGTCACAACTAACCAATTGGATGTCACAAATAACCAATTGGGGGTCATAACCATCCGATAACCCGTCACAACTAACCACTTGGACGTCACAAACAACTGATTGACTTTGACACCCAATAGTTGGCTCTTGCAACCAATCTTGTCGCTTGAAGCGTATTTAATCACGCGGTTGGGTATGACAGCCAATTATTTCTATCCGTGTTACGTGAAGTTTTTATCGTGAATCCACTAGATGGAGCATAATAAGGAACTACACAAATATAATTTAGAGATTTTCGTAATATATTTTTTATTTACGTTTTTGCTATAGTTTGTTACACTGAAAGAAAAATATAGTACAATAATAAGTTCTACTATTCCAACATAATTTCGAGGAGAAACGATTGTATCGATTATACTGGATACTATGATTTTGATTAGTTGAGTTATAATTAGGTTTGCAGCTATTGTTTTTTGTCTTTGTCATAACTATAAGATATAACTGTTCCTCCTGAGTATTATTCTGTATGCATTACTGTTTTAAGGTATGCGTCTATTCCCAGACAGTTTTTAATGATGATGTTATTGCGAAACACATTTCGGGTCTGAGACAGTGATTGCTAGATTCAAAGCGCACGAAATCGAAGCCCAATTCAAATTTTATAAATCCGAATCATTACAAATATCGACTGTAGCTGTTTCATCAATGAAAATTAATTAATCAAGCAGCCACACTCGACGAAATTATCTCGAAAAATCCTGAATGGTAAAAGTATAGTATTGTTGCTTCAACCATATATTTTTCTCTCAGTGTTAAGATCACGTTTTTGTATTTGAATTCAAGCTACAAGCCCCGCACTGTGATAGCTTGATAAGTCAGATTAACATTTTAGTTATTCGTAAAACAGATGTGTCTAATTTTATGGTGCATACGAGACTTCCGCAAAATGTGTAATTCATATAAAATGCTATGCGCGTGATACAAACTATGATACGATGCAGGTACGGGTGTCGATATTTTAACATCATAAGTGTTGATAACCTCAAATTCGTTTGGTCCTCGTGTTTAAAAAAATTTAATAGTTGGTGTGAATAATTGTGGTATATTTCTTATTGAAAGCTGCTTAAGATCATTGATAGTAGTTTATTTTTTTCAGTAGCACTGTAACACAATTTATAGTACACACATTAAGTTTTTCATAACCGATAGTTTCAGAAATCTTATGCGACATGACATGAAAAGTCATCAAAGACTTCGCTGTACTAATTCTTTATGCACTACTCATTTCCTGGTAACTGTATCTGTATGTATCAGACCGAAGCAGACTTCTATTTTAGTTTGCGGTCCAATAATAATTTAACATGCCTATTCAATTTTTTTCCCATATTTAAGGTGAAGTATCAAAAGGAGTGGAGATTCAAAATTGGGTTTCAAAACCATAATTAGGATTTGAATGCAGAAGGCCACACCAAATTACAATGTGGTTCACAAAATTTTACGAACGTTATTGTAGTTTCGGACGGTACCTACACTGTAAAAAAACCTACTTAAAATTTAGTGTACTTTTACCGGAAGTTTTTATTCATAGATTAGTATATGAAATTTAGTATACAAATGTAATGTAAAACTAATATATGGCACAGTACATTCAATAATTCACTTTAATTTTACAGTGACAGTACTTGAATTTCAGTAATTTGCTTCAATTTGTTAACATTGAAAAAATTTGAAAATATTGAGTTGAGTTGAAAATTTGAAAACATTGGGTTGAGTTAAAAATTTGAAAATATTGAGTTGAGTTGACTCACAACCGCCATCGATTTTAAAGGCTGGATTTCATTATTACAACTCCACGGATCTTTAACCCAACCGATTAGGTAATGCTATCGACAAAATATTCACTATTTTGATCGTATGCTAAGTTGAGTGTATTCAACATGGGTTTCATGAGCGAAAATGTTTGGTTGAACTGACCGTAAGTTTAAATGCGTAAGCTCGAAGGCACTATTATATATATATTATAGTTTATCGGGAGAAATAATAAATTAAATATCAAACAATAAAAGAGTCGTTGGATAAGCAAAAATATTGTTCATATTAATTTTTTTTAAATCAAAACATGAATAAATAAATATATTTTGCTTCCTCATAGAGAAAGCATTGTTTTCGTGAACATTTTTTTTACCGAGATTTCTATGTCAGGATCCATAAAATGGTCTGAAACATCGAGAAAAACGGTTTTTACGAAATGTCTGTGAAATCTCTCTCTCTCTCTCTCTCTCTCTCTCTCTCTGTGTCTGTGTCTGTGTCTGTGTCTGTGTCTGTGTCTGTGTCTGTGTCTGTGTCTGTGTCTGTGTCTGTGTCTGTGTGGATGCAAAATGGATTACCCATAAAAAATTATGTGTACCAAATTTCGCGGAAATCTGTCAAACCGTTCTGATTTTATTACAATTTTAATTTTTTCAAAAATGCCTGCAAATACTGTAACTCATGCAAATTCTGAGATATCCATCCGGCTGGAATTGCTGATGTGATTTCACGATTATTGATTTTTAATTAAGATTTGAGTCTAACGATCTGTTGAAATGTCAGTAAATTTCGATTTTGGTGAACAAAAAGAAAAATAAAGCTTTCACGAAAAGAAAAAAGAAATTTCCGAAATTTTTCACAGAATAATCTTAAATTTCCTTCACACTCAGACGACCATTTAAAAAGATATTTGGTACTAATTTGACATCAATCGGTCGACCGGTCCAAATTTTATGGCATTTTGAATTATTTGAAAAATCTCGTTCGAGCGCTTGCTCATGCAAATTACTCGGTATCGGGTTCGAATTTAGTTTATTATATATAGACTATTAACCGATCCTCAAGTAACAATTTTACACAAGTCGGTTGAGCGGTAAAAATTTCACGTCACTTTGAATTTTTAGAAAAATGTCTTCCGAGTATAAACAAGCCTGCAAAGCAGTACCTTGCAAATTGCTTCCTCATTATTTTCCGCTTTCTATAAAGCTTCCTCTATGAGCAAGCCAAAATTGATCAACATACTTCCTCATAGAGGTAGCTTTGTAGAAAGCGAAAAATAATGAGGAAACAATTTGCAAGGTTCTACTTTGCAGGCCTTCTTCAATTCGAGATATCCCTCGGTATGCTTTCGAAACGTAGGAGAACGCCTGGTCACCTGTTAGCGCAGAAACCAGTGAACGGCTAACCGGTGACAAGCTGGTGTCCGGCAGGTTGAACACCAAGACAGGGTGGTTCATTTTCAAACGTCAACGAAGGAATACACCCCTCGGCTATAGTCGAACTCAGGGTAGCTTTGCAGTCTTATATACCCTAAGTCGCTTTAAGTCGCTTCGGTCGGTTGCCATCTAGCGGAGCATTGTGCAATGTTGCGTAATAATGCCACTAGATGGGGAATGAACGGAGTATTTTTCGCAAGTGTTCGGAAGCCTTAGCGTATATAAGACGGCTAAGTTGTTCTCAGTTCAACTGCACACAAAGAGTGTTCCAGATATTCTTTACCGTGTTAAATTCACAATAAAAACTTCACACCAGTAACAAATGTGATGGAAAAATTGCATTTTGCATTCGTATTCAAGCCTTTGGCAACTTTTCGTAGTTATGGGATGAGAGTATTCAGTCACATACATTCTATAATAGGATCATTTCAAATTTGTTCGCTATTCTGCTTGGCTCTAATGATTGGTTGGAACAACGATTTTTTTTTTAAGGAAACCAAATGTGCGGTTGATTCAACCTTGTCGTCTTTGCAGCCCTGACAATAGAAAAGGTTAAATCGAAGAAAAATGTTTTTGATTTAATTCAGTTGTAGGTTATACCAAATCAATATTGTAGTAATTGGCTATATACTGTAGTCTTAAACATAGCAGTTTTATTAAAACAGTGTCGGTATAGTCAATTCAAATATACCTCGTTTGATTCAAACAAATTCCATACAACGGCAAGCGTACTAAACCTTTTTCTCGGTGTGCTTTTAGCACCAACTTTAATTTTTTATTTATAAAGTTCTACTTCGGGGCCCGAGCCCAACGGTCGGTCTTTGAAATTAACAGTCATCGAACGCATACACTATCTTTACATATTCGCACTAAAAATTGTTTGTACACAATAAATGTGATCGAATACGCGACCATGCACTCTTTCAACTTATATTTCTGTATTTTTCTGTCTTCTAATAAATTGAGTGACTTAATAACCAGTATTATGTAAAAAATAGTTTAATTATTCATTTAAAAAATCACTAAACATTTGCTTCGATCCCTGGCCGGCGCATTATATCCTAAAAAGAGGCGAATTAATTTGAATTCGTTGCGACTATGGAAAAAAAACTTCTTTATGCGTGTAGTAATAAACGATCGTCATTATTATGACTTGAGGAGACAGTGAAATCGAATCTACAAGAATTAATTAATTATCTCAACCGAAAATAGATGATTGAATTTTGCCCCTAAAAAACACACCATTTTTTTCTTCTTTCTTTGACACGCAAACATGCGAACAATTCGAAAAATATGCAGGGTCTTTCAATCGATTTTAGAAAATCAGATTAGAGCACGAAAATAAACCCAGATTTTTTTCAGACCAAAGAAAAACAAAAAACTGTAATAAAACGGCTTTTCACGGAAGAAGAAAATCGTAGCGTGCTAACAAGAACAAAACAGATTTTCCGAAAGTCGTTGAGCCGAGCCTTGAAGCAAACGTGTGTGATCTGTCAAAATAAATTGTCAGAAGCGGGCGGTTGTATCAACCCCACGAAGTTGAATAAACAAGCAATGAAGGAGACGGTCGGGACGGCGCGAGGCTCTTTACGTGCGATGCGTGTGTTAACGTTACGAAAACGAGCGGCGAAGGCGCGCGTGAATATAAGAAAGCTTGACGAGAGCCAGCTGGGGGAAGAAAAGAGAAGCTCGCCGAGGTCGAAGCCACGCGACGGATAGCATCGTGTCATAGGCGTCATCGCGCTCGTCACGCGAAGCGACGAGAGCTTGTCGTCCTCCTCTTCTTCCTCTTCAAATTTTTTTACTGTTCCTTCAGCGTCATATTTTCTTTTTTCATCTCACCTCCTAGTTTTTACCGTCGATTCCAAGAGTCACGTCCATGCACACTGGCGACGTCAGCGGCGTGTCTTCTTCGCCCGATCCCACCAAGCACGTTGAATAAACTACCAGCTAGAGATAATATTAGCGTTTCAACAGTATTCAAAGAACGAAGCTTGATTGCAGGCATTTTCTGTTCAGTTTTTACTACGTTAGACTGCTTAAACTATTTCCGACTCGATTAATTTGTGGAATTTCTTCATTTTAGAGTACAAGTTGGCGCTGGAAAAATAAGGCGGTTTTACGTGGTAGGCGGTTATTAAAAGTTTTCTACTTCTAACAAACGAAACTATCGCCTTGAAGTTTTTTGTGACTTCATCTAGGAATCTCGTTTTGTTGTCCTACAATATATTTTTGAGAGCAGTTTTATAATGTTGTATCCTTAAAACAAATAGTTGAGTCAAGTACAACAAAAAACGTCGCGGAATTACGTTTTATGAAAATCATTGCAAGAAGTACATTGAATAAACTACAAACTAGAGATAACATTAGCGTCTCAACGATTTTTCTTTATTTTCAAGTTTTTACGTCGTAGGACTGTTTAATGTGTTTCCGTCTCGATTATTTTGCATAATTTAATTCTTTCAGAGTACATGTTGATGCTGGAACGATAAAGCAGATGTTCAAGGTAGCCAGTTATTAACATTTTTCTACTTCTAACTAACAAAACTGTCACCACAAATTTAAACAGAATTCTTTTGTCACTTCAGCTAGTAAATTTCTGTTTTCGTTGTACAAGGTTTTTTTTTCAAAAACCGTTCTATAATATTATATCCTTAAACCAGAAAATTAAATTAGACATCACGAAGAAACGTTTCGGAATTCTGATACTAGAGACCAAAAGTAAAAAGTCAACAAGTACTTGATTGTTTGTTGCCGAGCTACAGAGAATTCACAATATTATAAAAAATGTTGGTACTGTACTTTCAAAATTGCTATAATGCGAAAATTTGTTGTTCACAAAAATTGGCATTTAGATTTTACAGAATTATTTCTCACAGTGGAGTTTTCGTAAAACGAGTGACTTACATCATGACCAACTTTTTCAAGTCTCCAAACAAATCGTATTATATACAAATAGAGTTCACATGGCATCTCGGTTAAATTTGCGTCCAATATCCGTTACTGTGGCTTGTCTCGCTTGTCGACATACATGTCAGCTATGGAGGCTACACTCGTGTCTCGTTGTAAAATCGAAATTTGTTCAGCTTTGAGAGCTTCCAGCTATCCCCGCTCAAACCGATTCGCCTTTCGTGTCTGTTCTATCACATATCCTCTATTTCCTCGTAGAATCCTACGTTCACAGTACACCTCGAATTGAAAAATAAATCCCGGCCAAAATTGAATATCGACTAGAATATGTTGCCGCTGTTTACTCGACGTGATAAAAAACAATACATGTCGAGCTATACATAAAGTCAAGTTAAGACATCAGTTACTATCTTGAACCATAGTATGTTATAGGCAGCGAACGTGTATTATTAACATTGCTGTTTTAAGGTCTGGGACTATTCCCGGTCAATTGTTTCTAATGATGAAGTTTTTACGAAACAAATCTCGCTAGATCCAAATTCCGCCACGACTTGGGAATAGTCGCATACCTTAAAACAGTAATGTAATCTTTACACAGCTAACGCCAATGTTGGCATACCCAGAGCCATTAAGCGGCAAGCCCTGAGTAAATTAAGATACTGTTGATTAAGTAACTTTATATCCTTTTTCAGCTATGCAAAATGAATAGAATATACTGTAGAACAAGCCAGAGACATAATGCCCGATTTCTTTTCTCGTTTTTCTCGCTTAATATTGATCATGACCCGAAAAGGATGTTTTTACAGGATCACTATCGTTTTATCGTTTTTTCTCGACCCCTGTTGATCTCATCGTTAAACGATGATCGTAGGGCGAACCAGCGGACACGAATGCATCAAATAAGTGCTCACGCGAGTAGTGATTATCATTTCCTAACAAGATATCGCAGAAAATTTGATTCAATAAAAAAGTATGCCTCGGAAATGATTTTTATTTTTATTTTTTTCCTCGGCTCTTACTCATTTCGACTGCGACGCTATGAGCGCGAAAAATGTCGTTTTCGCAATTAACAGAAAATGATAAAAAAAACAGAAAGTCAAAATTTCAAGAGTGGAATCATCGTAAGTAGGGGAAAGTGGGTAACAGTGAGCCACTTTTTTCTTAAATTCGTCTGTAGTTTTATTAAAATCACAATATGACTGGAAAGGTGTTCAGTCGGTTTTATTCAACCTTTGATCATACTCTGAGGTTGCGATAACACGTTTAAAACTATCAAGGATGTATGAAAAGTTAGTTTGAAAGTACATCGGAAAAATGCTCATTGTGCCCCACCAGTAAGGTACTGTGGGCCATACAAGAGGGAACAATGAGCCAATACCCGAAAAACATAGAGAAGATAAAACGAATGGCCAAAATTCTCAATTTTTCTTTTATTTGTATATTATTCAATTATTATTTGACTCGCCACTTAATCTATATATATATTATGAAACTGTTAACTTCTAACTGTCCACTATTCAGGCTACACTCCTCTTTTCATCACTGATTCTTCCACCATTTCTCGTCCAGTTGTCCTCTTACTGCTTCGTTTCATATTTATTCTTACCCAATCTTATCTAGAAAAAATAAATTATAAAATCCATCATACTTGAACTTGGATGTTGGAATTATCTAGACCAAATCTACAAGGTTGGCTCACTGTTCCCCACTAACACTCGCAAACATTTATTATAAAAAAACCATGAATCACTAAGTAGAACTTATGTAAAATGGGCACACAGCGATACAGAAAGGTGTAAAGAATAATGTAAGTCGAGTGAAATTAGCGATTAACAAAAGTTAGCTTAGATATAAAACTTTTGTGAAGGGTAAAAGTTTTTTTCTTCAAGAAGCCAAAATGTACTTGCAATTTTTGTGTGTTCAGGGATAAGGTAACTTAAAATTAACTTGGACGAGTAACAGCCAATTGAGCTCACAGTTTAATATTTTTAAAAAACTAGAATTTTTGACGGTGCGTGTTCTCCGATAGAGGCCGTTGCTTACTGTTGCCTACGGCCCATTATACCCCACTCTCCCCTGCGTACTACAAGTTTCTATACGTTTCTCGGTTGCTTATTTATTATACGGAAGGTATAACGCAGAAGACACGGTACAACTGGTTACTAGGTCAAAAAATCGTGTATCTCATTTTCCCCTGGTATTTGTAACTCGTAACTTTTCCATTCGTATACTCAAACAATATAGTAGCCTGGAGCCTGGCTCACGTGCGGCATGCAGCTTACATTTTCGCTTAGCCTACACTTGCAGTACGGCTAATTGTTAGTCGCCAGCGAACGCGAGGGTAGAGAGAAGAAGGCAGTGCGTCGTAACTCACTCTCCGTCATAAATCGACTCCAGTGCAGTAGCAGCAGTAGCGGCAGCAGTGCTCGCACGCAGCAGCCGCGTCCCTTTTTCCAGACGCGCACGACCTAATGATTACCAGGGGAATATGTAAATCTCTCACTGCGGAACATTATTAGCATTGCTCGCCTTTATTGTACTAGCATTTTTCATATTTCTCCACTAAGCTACGACATATATATTGTAACGAGATAAAATTTATAATCATAAATAAGCTCGAAAAATGACGAGTGTAGTTCCTCGCAGTACGACGACTCCCGACAGATCCATAGGGCCTCTCGACATTTATAATATTATTTCTAATTCCCGTGTATTTTATTTATTTTTATTTCTGGTATTGACTTTGGGACCGAGATGAGGGCCCGCCCGAGGGTACGTTGGTATTTTCCCCCCACCACTCGGAAGATATCTCGGCAATTATGAATAAACAACGAGCTGCAAAACCGCACTTACTTCCTCTTTTTCTTCGGGAATTACAACGACGGGAGTTACGAACATCTCAAATGGCATAAGGAAATGCCACTCTCCAGCGGTATTATCGTAAAACAATACCTGTCTACGTCGTCGTCTCGTGCACTGCGCTACAAAGTCCCGATTTGGACTTCGCGCGCCAGAAGCGCTGACTATTTACGATAATTGTATAGTTTGCGAAAAATCGGGGTTGGCCGCCTGGCCGATCGCTGATGGCCACCAATTAGAGTAGGGATGAGAAGCTTGGCGCTCCCGTGAGCGACACATCTCGAGGCATTTTTCCTAGATCCGTGGTACTGGGAGGAACACAAGTCCCGTCTACTACGGTACTGCGAAAGCTCCCGACATTGTCTATTTAGAGACGGAAGAAAAGGATTATTCTCGGTATTGACGTTGGGGCCGAGGTAAGCCTTGTCACTGGGCACTCCATATTTGTTAAATATTTTAAAAATTGTTATAACGTGTCCGGCGACGGTATCCCGCGCGTGGTTGAGTCCGCGAGCTCTATTGTTTGGATATTTGGGTTTTGAGAGTCCCGTGTGGCTTTACGGCGGGCCGTTGTCGACACGATCGAGTCAGTAGGGAAAATACTAAAACGGGGATTAACGTAAAGTCAAAGGGGTCGTCGGGAGTGATTCCGGGAAAATTCGCTATTATTGTTTTTAGGGAAATTGTGTTGTGCGCGAGAATGTTAAAAGCGTGGCAGTGTTAGAGAGTACGCGAAATACTTCGATACCGGTGAATCGAGTAGCGGGTTATTTTTCCCGTAGGAGAGATGATTGTCGCGTCTGATGTCGGGAATGTCAACAAATCCGTTCGAAGTGTGAAAACATTCCCGTGTGTCGCGGATGGGTGAGAGTGAGAGAGAGAGAGAGAAGATTAGACCGCGTCGCCTGGAAACGAGAAGTGTGGAGGTGCGCGATCTATATATGGGATATTTTAAGGAAAATTCAATTGTTATTGCTCGGTTTCATTTATTCCCGAACTTCCTCTCGTATGAGTGATGGATGTGTATGCGTGTGTGTCAGCCGATCGAACCTTTGGCTATTCGGATAATAAATTGAAATATTTACGGGAAGTTTAAAATCGTTTCACTGTTGTTAACTACGAATAAATAGCTATTTTGTGATTCCCGTAATTTAGAGTTTGTAATTCATTTTCTTTGATTTCTACACGAGAACCTGGCTTTGAATCCCGCCACTCTACAATTCTTGACGGCTGCAGCTAGTCCGGCAAAAGCAGCTTGGTCCCGAATAGGTCACAGAGTTTTTCCCGGCGCGAAAGCGCCTGGCGCCCATATAAAATAAAGGGAAGAACTCTTGGGGACTTTAGCTTTGTGGTGTTTTGGGATTTTTTTTAGGAAATTACACTACAATATATATACAACATCATTTGCTATGAGCCTCACGCAAACACTCCTAATACGTACGTTTAATCAAGCCTTCCAACTGCCAACCGAGGAAATACCCTAAGGATCTCAACTATATAGAAAAGTGAGAGAGACACAGAAAGTGATGCGAGAGCTTTCTCGCGGTTCGTCCCAACAGTTTAACGTAATCGTCGTAATTATAAAACGCAATTAACACTATTCTGTATTTGAACAGGGTAGAACTGGGGCTCTGCCGTCCTAGAGCATTTAACGTTACTGCAAGTAAGTACACTGAAGATAGATAAAAAAAATATATCGAAGAAAAAAAAAAAGAATTAGTCGGTGCGATTAAAACTAATCGCCTCTATTCAAATCGCTGGAACGTGCGAATGGAGAAAAGTTTTTTCGCGATAAGAAGGCGCCTCGTTGCCGCACGTCCGATGAGGTACAAGGGAGGGAGGATGTTGACGCAAGCGAAGTGAAAACGGAGATCGGTGCGCTGGGTTAGGTAGAAGCTTCCGGCTGAAAATCACTGCGGGGGTGAAGAACGAGGGTTGATAGCTATGCTATATTCTTCTTCCCTCGTTCACGAGAACAGCCCACCGGAATATATACTTTAGCTGGCGGAATCTCGCGGCGATTAAAATTCAAGCGGTGGCCGAGAGAGTCTTCGTCCCTCCTTATATTTCGGTTTTACTTCTCTCGGTTGTGCGGATCTTAATTTCCGTGGCTGGTAATCGAATCATTTAATTAACACCCTTACACCGACGCGGAAATTCATTGTATGTGTGGATTACGTATATATGTAGATGTATATATGTATACAGCGGAAAAGTTAACTGACAGTCGGTCTGCGCGCTCGCTTCGCTCACGAATCGAATTGAATTATTCGAGTTTATTGCATTAATAAAGTCCGCGCTGGCTCGTCGCCTCTGTCTGTTACTCGTGAAAAGTTGAGATTTCTGCTTATCGCCGCCAACGAGAAACTGTTAAGGGTTTTACGGTAGAGAGTGAACAGGAGGCTATCTTGCTTCTCGCTCTTACTCACTCACGAGCAGTCGAAGACACAGACTGGAACGTGATTCGACTTGCGAAATTTTCGAAGCGTCAGCGTTCCTTCATTAAAATCGTCTGAAACTCTTTGACGTCAGGCTGCTAACGGTTCTGGAGACGTTGCGTTTTGTCACTAAATATTGTTTTATCGCCAAATTGTAGCGCGTGAAATTCTCATTCGGATCAATGTGAATTTCTTTGATGTGAATCGGTGTGAAAGCCGCACTAAGATGTGGGGCTTTCTATACCGATTCGACCTGGGTCGGACCCTTGACCTCTCGGATTTGGCCGGAAATTTTTTATATGATTGGACCAACTTCAAAAAGTACTGGAAAATTTTTTCAGATTTTTTTTTATTTCAATTTTTTTCGCGATTTTTCAAAGCTAACATATCGTTAGCCCAAATTTGAAAATCTGAAAAAATTCCCGAAAATTCTGCGTAAACCGCAGAAAACCGTAAATCGGTTTAGGCTCATATCATTAGCCCAAATTTGAAAATCTGAAAAAATTCACGAAAATTCTGCATGAAATTACAACATTTTTGAGCCTAAAACCAAAGTGGGCCGAGTTTCGCTTCTATTTTTTCTCTATAAAAAAATATTCAAAAATTCATAAACGATCGAGGAAGAGTTTTCAAATTTTTCTAAAATGTTGCTTTTTCCTGCAAGTGCTTTCTTTTCGTGAAAAAAAAAAAAATGCGATTCATAGCAAATATGTTCAGAATGTTAAGTTTAAAAAGCATATCTGGAAAAAATGTCAGGTGCATGTACATGTGCAAATGTGGGCGTGTGTGTCTATAGGTGTGTATTTCGTGAAAGCTAGTGAACACGAACCGTCTCAAATTTTCAGCGATTGAGCTAAAATTTGAGACACATGTCGAATGATCACTAAAGTAGATTGCTATTGAAATCGGCCTCAATCGATTAACAGGAAAATAAGCTTGAAAGAGTTTAAATCTTGATAACGATATTTTAGCTTTGAAAAATCGCAAAAAAAAAGAATTAGAATCTAAAAAATCTGAAAAAGTTTTCCAGTACTTTTTGGAGTTGGTCCGATCATATAAAAAAATTTCGACCAAATCTCAGAGGTCATAAGGAGATTAGAGGTTCTTATTTTACTAAAATTCATTGTTATTGTTGGTAATGTTCCTTACAATATATATTTTCAAATATTTTCGACTGCAATGTTTAATCAAAATGATCAAGTGCAATAATTATGGTTAGAACACTAATGCGATATGGATACTGTAAGTGAAATGACTTTTGTTACATTCTTGTCTGGTAGAGGGAAAAACATAGAAACATTCAGCTACGTGGGTATGGAAATATTATTTCTAGATCCAATATCTCAAGTCCGATTGATAGAACTATGGATCAGGGTTCAAACAGGACGAAAATATATATGTTTCACTCCATCCTCGAATGTCTCTACAGATGATGTAAGAAGAGCATAATAAATTGTAATTGCCCTTAAAGAAATAAGCAAGAGATAACAAATATTTTGCATACAATATTGCAAACAACCACTAAAGCCTTTTACATTTATTTTGCTACAACAACGGAAAAATCAGTTATTACAAATGAACAAAAATATTACTAAATACAAACGAAACAGAAAAAAGGTTCTTCTGAATTTTTGCACATAAGAACCAAAAAGTACAGAGATTAATTGTTGGGTTTATGCAGTGGTCGTTATAAATAATTTAATCTTTAAGCTTAAGCATCGACGAAAAGAGAATAATTACTCGTGACGCAGGTAACTAACCGACTCGAAAAAAATTATTTCAGTAATCTCACCGGAAATGGAAGTTCTGATGTGTCTCCATTTATTTGCGAAAGGGACCTCGAAACTGCATAGGGATAATATACGCATCAGATCCTCGTGGTTCGCATCCCCTCAGAACCTGCTGTAGTCTCTGCCGCGAACTGTATACCAATACGGATCATTGGTCATTCCGCTTGGACGATCATTTCGGCAATCTAAGACCTCCCAACTTTTTCCTCTTGCTTTGCTACCGCCCCGTCAACTGTCTCTAAGGACTGACATTTTTTTTTCTTCCTCATCCCCAACTTTAACCGCACTCGTTTCGCTAGGAACGTTGTCGGGATTGTTTTCTCGCTTCAACAGATACCCCAAGCCATTCATCTGCGATTCTTCCTGCAGGCTCAGTGGACTTATTTTGCCAGAAGAGTTCTATCCTTGTCGATGATGTGTCACGTGGAGCATTGACCAAAGATGAAATGTGATGAGTGAAAAAAATGGTACTTTGTCAGACACACTAGAGAAAAATTCTGCTGGAGTGCAAGAAGTCAAGGTGAAAATCTCAAGAGACTTGACTGAGGGAAAAAAAGTTGATTGAATTAGGGGTCATCAATTTTGGCTTCCCCATATAGGGAACTTTGTTAAATGTTAGGAGCATTGTGAAAGCAATATGGAAGGTTGTACTTTGCATCCTTGTTTCGCATGAATTTTCAAAAACTAAAGTATAACTAAATTTCAATCATCAAAAAATGGAATCGAAAAATTTTATTAACTATGCAAACTCTCTTACCGATTGTCAACTGTCTTTGAGGACTGACAATTGTTTTTTCTTCCCCAACATTAACCGCACTCGTTTCTCTAAGAACGTTGTTGGGATTGTTTTCTCACTTCAACAGATACCCGAAGCCATTCATCTGCGATTCTTCCTGCAGGCACAGTGGACTTATTTCGCCAGAAGAGTTCTATCCTTGTCGATGATGTGCCACGTGGAGCATTGACACGTGGAAAAAATGGCACTTTGTCAGACACACTAGAGAAAAATTCGGCTGGAGTGCAAGAAGTCAAGGAAAAAATCTCGAGAGACTTGATTGAGGGAAAAAAAGTTGATTGAATTATGGTTCATCAATTTTGGATTCCCCATATAGGGAACTTTGTTAAATGTTAGAAGTATTGTGAAAGCAATATGGAAGGTTGTACTTTGCATCCTTGTTTAGAATAAATTTTCAAAAACTAAAGTATAACTAAATTTCAGTCATCAAAAAATGATATCAAAAAATTTAATTTACTATGCAAGCTGAACTCCCTTACCGATTATCAACTGTCTGTAAGGACTGTTAATTTTCTTTCTTCCCCAACTTTTGACGCACTCTTTTCGCTACACCGAAAAAAAGAATTGAATACGAACCGAATCTGCGGTTACGAATGACGAAAAAAATATTTGGTTTATTGGAAGGAATATTCGTTTCAATCAAGCAAATATTTCTTTTGAAAGCGTAGCGAAAGAAATCTTTGGTTTGCGAAATTTTTCATGTTTAGATACGTGATTAGTGACTATAACGATGTCGATATGTTAATTGTTCTGAAAGGTCCGATTGTCCAAAGTAGGTGGGGCAAATGTATCTCACCACCCGTTAAAGGGTTACAAAATCAAGGAGCTATAAAATCAACGTATGTAAATACATTCTGTAAAAAATTGCAACAATTGACGGGTTGCTGCACTATTAGAAATTCGGTGTTAAATTCAACTCGAAACTCACTCGGAAAAATGTGTAAATAGGTCTACACTATTAGGACCTCACCAGGAGTGAACTTATCTGCGTTAAATTATCGACTACACCTTGATCGTTGGTCCCACAGAAACACGAATTTTTCAGTTCACCAATCAGGTCCGACATTGGGTTTTACACGTATAAGTGTTAAATTTACACCGTAGCGAGTCATTCCCAGTATTAACACCCGTAGCGATATTAACTCAGTCATCGGTAGAAAAATAACTCCTAAAATTGTGTTGAAATCACCACCAAAAATTTTGCTCCTTAACACCGTAAGATTTTACACCGAGGATTTCCAACACCGCGCTTCATTTATGTGCCAAATTTTAAGTCGATCGCTCAACCGGTTATTGAGTTGAGTGTAATTATAATTTCAAAGCATTTGCACACAGATATACTTATACCCATACATACAAACGGCCATTTTTGTAAAGCCCTTTACTCGATGATTTTGACGATTTTAAGTGTCCTGACATGAAAATCGTAAACAAAAACATAATCAAATTCTACGGTATTACCACGATTATCAATATTTCAGCTCAGAATGCAAGATATTTACAGCGAATTTCGAAATAGGGAAATGTAGTACAATTGAAATTGAAACTGAACTTCACTTCACAATATGCCTTTCAGCGAAACGAGAAGATTCATTTCCCCAGAAAATCTTCGTTTTTCCCGATTAAGTGCCACGTGGTAAGGATAGACGGAACAATTTATGGGAAAACATATTTCCCATTAATGCAAAAACAATAAAGGAATCCAGCAGGTGCGTTTGCGATCTCTACTCGGCAGTAGCGTCGAGGGATTTAGGTGAGGAAAAAAAATTGGCTTTAATTATACAATGGAAACCAGGGCGCAGTGTAGGGGACGCTGGAGGGCGTCGGTCAACGTGTTTTAATTTCCCACGACACTGCCGCGACCATGTTTCCCAACTTTTCGAATCGAGCGTCGACGCGAAAAAAAAAAAATTACAAAAAAATGGTGCTACCCCGCAGCAACAGCAGAACTGTATATGCATCGTGCTTCGAGCTGTCGAGACTGAACTCACATCCCAACGGAGTGAGGAACGTGGAAACGCTTCCAATTTGTAGAGCTCAACGGAATAAATGTGGTTCGAGGTGGAGACAGAAAAAACCAGAGGACACCAAGAGGAAAAGAGCACGACTGTGGCCAGTCTGTACTACGCACTGAGGGGGAAAAAAAATAATCGGCGACGAACCCCGTTACTTCTACGACTAATTTGGAAGCCCGTCGTTAAATATTCGTAGTTCCAATGCTTGTCTCTCTCCCACTTTTCTGTTCTCCTCTAGCCTACCCGCTCTCGTATTTCCAATTAACTGAAACTTTTCGCGAGCCTGCGGTCTGATAACGATTCTTCGTACTTTTTTCAGTTTTTGTTTTTTAATTAAGCCGCGCGACCAGCTAATTCACGCAATTTCGACTACGCGGCAAGCACATCGACTTGCTTGAAAATTTGATTCACGAAATTAATTTTAGCTTGCCAAGAAAAGATACTTCTAGCTAATTGTCATAATTTTCACTGCGTCGAAGGTATCCCGAAATCTTTTATCAATTTTACTGTCGAAGTTGATTACAAATTGTTTCAAAATATTAGATATGTGTGTTACGTTCATTTTTACTCGAATTCATTAGATTCTTAACCATTATTATTTGGTAAATCGAAAACGCGTTTGGAAAATCATCAAAGTCCTGCCACCTTTGATAGATAGACGGCATCTTGAAAATAATGAATTCCGCATTAAAAACGTGCCTCAATAGTTTCTTATGGGCAAAAAAAATTTTGAGTGTGACAAGAGATGGGAAACACTGGAACTGATATCATTCTTCCTGCATAAGTGATCAATTCTGTGCGCCAGCGAAGCCACAAACGTCGTTGCTGCTGAATAATTTACAGCACCGAGAGAGGCACTCACTCCCTCAGGAGGAACATCCAATATTCAACGTGATTAAATATTATAAAAGCAAAATTCCACAAATGCCACTAATATCTTTAGAGCTTACCCAATTTCCGGAGAGGGATATGGGGCCACAATAGTAGGGGTATAAAATCGAGCGTTGCCAGAGAGTAAAAAGCTCAACGATATCGACCATGATGGTATCATGCCACTATCCACTTCCACGTTATCCTATTTCGAACACCTGAAATCAGCAACTCACGTGCATGCCCAAAGCCAAAAAATTTGTAATAATTTTTACTCTCACATAACTGTGAATGCATATTTTATTCGTAGCAAAGATAAGCACAAAATGTAAACGAAAAAGATTTAAGTATTTTCATTAACTTGAATTATCGTGTATTATGGAGCTTCAAAAATGTATCTAATTATTACAGAATGATTACCTCCAAATATTTATTCTCATAGCAAAATGGTAGAAGTTTCCATGCAAGCATACAGAATGTAGTCATTTTGAAAAGTACTTCCAGATATTTCATTCGAAGAACGATTCGGTTGGTAATTACCAGTGGATTTTATTCAATTGCCATGTGTAAGTTCGTAAAAATATGTTCAACAACTATAATTCTCTGCTTCGTAAAACTCGTTGCAGTTACTAAGCATTCATTCTATGAAAACTCTAGTTTTCATTTGCAAAACTCGAAACTGCAGTTTTCGTTTAGGTTACTTGGAGTTTGAATTCTTTAATTCTTCCTCGTGTCCATGAAAAGGCAATAATAGTCTGCCGCAGTCAACGAAGTTTGAAAAATTATAATTCCGGCTTCTTCAAAAAAAGGAATCACTTTTATAAACTTGGAAGTTCCTACTTCTTCAGATTTCTACTACAATGAAATAGTTTTTATTTCAATGCACTATACACACTCAGAGAAAAATATCGTCATTTTACAATTAAAATAGTTAGTCCGACGATAATCTAAATATAATGTATAGTTGCCGGGGGAACGACTATATTTTATGGTTATAGCAAATATCAGAAAATAGTTTAATCAACCATTAATATAATTCCCAAGAGGAACGAGTATATTTAATGGTTATCGCCAATATAATTATAGTAGCAAGTATCAGAATGACAATAGTTTCAAAACCTATTATAACAGTTTCAAAAACTATTCTAATAGTTTTGATAAGTATTTTATCAGTTTAAAAAACTATTCTAATAGTTTTACAAACTATTCTAATAGTTTTACAAACTATTCTAATAGTTTCAAAAACTATTCTAATAGTTTCAAAAACTATTCTAATTGTCCAAAAACTATTCTAATCGTTTCAAAAACTATTCTAATTGTTTCAAAAACTATTCCAATAGTTTCAAATATACCGTTTTGTTGCATGTACTATTTTAACCTTGGTTATTTTAATTATCTTGCAAGTATCATATATATCGCAAGCTTTCCTATATGGTTTTTATTATGTGGAATCGTTGAATCAACGGTATGATTTTCTTCCAGTGCAAGTGGAACTTGAAAGAGTAGATGAAAAAAATCGTGCGGAATGTTCAGTTCAGAATAATACGCGCGTTCCTTGAATATTTTAGAACTGAAGCACTCCGGTACATTAGTGGAATTATGATAGGAATGCATATTTACAGAGATTTCGGCATTCCAGCATACAGGGACATTCCGGCGAATTTTTCGGGACGTTCGAGAGACTGCGTGCCGCTACCGAATTTTTTGTTCAGCTTATACGTGGAAAGCAGGTGGAATAAAAAGAATTTCGCGGTGCAGCGTGGAGGGCATGAACGAGTAGACGACTGGGGAAAGTGGGGTGAGCAAGGAAAGATGGAAAAGCTCGAGAGGATGAAGGAAGTGAGGCCACGAGCGGCAGCCACACCGCGCGAGAAAAACGCCGTGGGCTTCCGTGCTGCTTTACCCGGACCGTAACTCCAAACAATGGACCTTAAGTAGCGCGGTGACATTGGAGACCAGCGAGGTAGCGAATAAAAAAAACGAGCCCACCACAGAGAAAAAAAAACACAAAAATATGGTACATTTTAATCCCCATCTCGTTTCTCGTCAACGTCAATGTGACGCGCATGATATGGTCAGCGAATCTCTTGTCGTTTTCGGCACTTTTGTTAGTAAATGTTGTACATTAGTGGATAAAATTCTGCTAAAAATTCAGCATGTGCTGCGAAGATTAAGTTTGCATAAGAGTAACTCCGAAATGTTATTAACGAATTCATGATAAAAAAAATGTTGACCTGAAGTCAGCTGTCGATATAGTTTTTTAAAGTAATAGAAATGATTTGTTCATTGTTTAAAGACGTATAATTTTTCTTAAATTTCGTGTTATTTTTAATATTAGAGCTGTATTTGTGGACTTAGTTGATGAATTCTCCGGATACTTCGTGGGTATAATGGGTCGTTATATGAGAGACCCATATCCAAAATTCGTAACTTTTCACCTATCTTTCCAAATGATAAAACAAATTTGAAGACATGATTATCAAAAATTACACATGGATCTGAAAAATTTCGTACTCATACAGGAAAAGGAATAAGTAATGTGTATCTGAAAAAAATTGGATTGACAAGTCATATGTATAAAAAAAAATCGTCAATTTTAAAATAACATTTGGCAAGTATTATCGTGTACAACTGATATTTTTTACACCTTTTGATTTTTCTCAGAATTTTAGCCCATTGATAATTGCTAAAAATTTTCTCAGAAACTCGCCGATGGCAAAACTGTACTGTTCGTTCATTCATGCAAGGGAAAAGACATCTGGGTTAATTCGTGTAGGCTAATTTGTCGAAAAGAATATGAAGGAATGTCTCGTGACGCAGAGCGACAATGTCATTTGTTTTTCAATCGATTTTTCAGACATTTTTTACAACAACATAAATTTCTAAAAAAAAAATATATAAAATAAATGAACTGTTATGTATGCCCAGCGAAAAAAAAAACAAAGGGACTATGAGTTTCCAGCTCATTGTATTCCATTCTCACGTACGAAGTATAACATGAACACATGTGGAAGATTTTGAGTATTACTATAAATCAATCCGCCATCAAACTACCAAAATCTACATTCTCTGCAAGCCACAGAAACGATCCAATCTTTCATGCACACAGTGAAGCCAAAAGTATAAACCTTGTAACTGAATCTTGCGTGCGAGTTCATAAAAATAAAAACATAGAAACTGTAAGCCTCTGTGGAATTGAATCCCGTCATCCTTCTGTATGGTATAATAAATGTCGAAGCGTATAATATATAGGGATACTCGCAGCACGTGCGCAAGTCGAATTTCCGGCTTTGTCTGAGACTCTCGTCACGCTCTCGTCTGCATTACACTGCAGCCAAAGTCGTATGGATATACTTAATCAAATATATAGGGGATTTCACGGGAAGCGGCACGTCGAATTTAGCCATATTTAATTTAGCGGTTTATTTTTACAAAAAAATTCTATCATAGTCTTTCCGATTTTATGGACTTCCTAAAATGTTCTAGGCAGACATTTTCGATTTTTTCACTGCGGATCATTTAAAGAAACCTATAGAAGGAGGCCTTTTTCATTTTTATTTTGAACCGTTTGAGAAAACCTTTACATTACCTGTTCATACCACATCGCAGAACTGAGGATTAACAACAACAACAACTAGTAATTTCCACACATAAGCGCCCAAAATAGTAACAACACCTCAAAAGATGAGTGCACGGACCAGAGGGCTCCTTGACCATCCAAAAACATCACACTCACATTTTACACAACACAACAAAGTTTGGAAAACACCTTAAGGATGTATGATACGTACAGTCCCGCCAAAAGTGAGTTACAGAGACAATTTCGATCCCTTCCCGATGGGAAATGGGCGGACGTCAATACGTAGGGCAGTCGCCAATAGAGACTCTCGTGAGATCCCCTGCCCGCTCGGAGTTCTACCTTACCGACATTCGATATTCTCTCCGATTGATATCGAGAGAGATAATGTGTAGGAACGAAATGTGTTGGAGAAGTTTTTGTTGGATCGGTTGTGTGGACCTGAAACGTGTTGTAATGCCCCTGTGGGGTATCGGATTGTGTAGTAAAGAATGTGTTGGATTGAAATGTGCAAGAACGACTTGTGGAGAAAAAAGCGCGTTTAGATTAGAAATGTGGAGGAATACTGGCGCGTAGTATCGGCGTTTTGAAAAAACTTATGTGGTGAATCTGCGCTGTGGTGAAAAGAAACGTGCGAGAAAGAAGGCCATTTAGGCAAGCGCTTAAAAACCATTGAAATTAAAATTTTTTTTATTCGAGGTAGACTTTTTTTATATGCCATTTTTAGTCTTACGTGTTTCCTTTAGATAGTACCTAAAACGTTACATGGCCAAAATCCACTACCCATGGAATACCCCATATGCAGGATAACGAATGTATTCTATAAAATACAACAAAAAAAAGTAACGCACAGACGTGCAGTCGGATTATGCACGCAGTCTGCAATCCAGAATATATAGACAGGCGGTTGCATATAGATCTACGGCTCGTATATACCGAGCCAACATTGGCTTATTTTTATACATTAGGGGGAAATCCGTGGCGTGCGCCAGCGTCAAGGTATAGGTAGACCGGAGCGCGAGTCTCGAAGCTAAAGAGAGAGAAGACCCCGTTGCTGTCGCAAGCGCGAATGGCAGGGTGCAGCATCCTCATCCGCCAGAAAATCCCTTTTGCTCGTATAACGCGAACTACACAGCATATATATGTATATATATACAGAGAATGCAGCGGTACAAGGTTAGCGGTGGGGATAGTATGGAGGTGGTGCTGCTGGTAGAGCAGTAACGTTAAGCTCAACGGGAGATGCCGCCTGCGGTCTCCATAAACAGCGCTTACGTGGGTAACGCGCTTCTCACCCTACTCTCACCCTACTCTCACCCTGATGCTGCTGCTGCTGCTGCTGCCACTAGTGGTACTGCACCCATCTCACCATTGCTTTCTCCACCGAGCTTGCTACACTCACGTCGTGCACAACCCCTTGTACGAACAGCAACCTCCTGCTGCTCACGAAACATACCCCGACTCCTCGTTCTCGTATAGTGTAACGTACTGTATACGTATGCTTCGGGATGGAAGAGACGAAGTGGCCAGACGAGGCCAAGACGACGTTGAGACGCTTTTAGGGATGAGTTTAGGAAACGACAAGAGGATAACTATACTCATAACGTGTGTGTTCTTTTTCTTGGATAAAAGTAGGTAAGTACGAATTTGTAGGGTCGTGATCGATTTTTAAAAACTGGTATATGGAAATTCTGCGGAAATGTCGGGACATGGGGAAAATAGAGACTGATTTTGCTTTTTCTTTTCTACTCACACCAAAGTCTTCTTCAGAAATTTATGATTCTCTCGATATTCAAAAGCTGGAATATGTTACGAAGAGGATTATAAATAAACTTAGGAAAAATCATAGTAGCTCATACTTATTTCAACGCTGATAAGATGATGCATGTATAAATAAGTAACTGTACAGAAAATAAACGAGAGCCAGTCCAATTTTGCTTTAATTCTGTCACTCACCAAATATGAATCAAATTTAATGTCGTTTGATACATTACCTCATTTTATTCTTTCAAAAATAATATGTTCAAGGGATATTGATGGCATTTTTTTGAGTTCACCGTCGTCGGTGCAAACACAATATCACGTCCTGAATATATCAAGGATGTATGATACGTACAGTCCCGCCAAAAGTAAGTTTCAGAGACAATTTCGATTATTTTATCCCGATGGGATAAAAATCGGAAAAAAATAATGCATATAAAACGTGCTGAAAAGATTGATTTCGCATAATAATAATCCTAAAATGTTATTAACAAATTGGTAAAAAAAATAATTTTTCACTAAATAATCAGCCAACACAACTTTTTTTGTAATGAAAATGATATGTTAATTTATTTGAATGCATACGAATTTTTCCAGAGTTTTTTGTTTATTTGGATTTTGATTTTCTTAATTTAAAAAAATGTGCGTGAAATAAAGAATTTTGGGTATGTGTTCGGCATAAAACCATCTACTACACTTAAGATTTTTTTGCAAAACGCATATCAAAAAGTTGTCATATTCTGCTCAACTTTGCAAAATAAAAAAAATCGGAATCAAAATAAATCAAAGAATCTGAAAAAATTTGTATGCATTCAAATAAATGAACATATTATTTTCATTAGAAAAAAAAGTTAGGTTGACTGATTGTTTGTTGAACAATTGTTTTTTTTCACCAATTTGTCAATAACATTTCGGGGTTATTATCATGCGATATCAATCATTTCAGCACGTTTTTTATGCATTATTTTTTCCGATTTTTATCTCATTGGGAAGTAACCGAAATTGTCTCTGGAATTCACTTTTGGCGGGACTGTACGTATCATATATCCTTAAGTTATAACCGGAGTATCCTGATGAAAAGTATAGTAGCTAACATTAATTTTTTGTGAATATATTTATTATTCCTTTTGTGTGATAATTATAAATTATACTGGATCTAGTAACTAACTAACAAAAGTTGTTCATTCTTAATTAATGACATATTAGTATCATTTCCGGTGAACAATAAATAAAACCATTCATTTCGTTATAACTAAATTGACATTATCATCTCCCTGATTGTAAGTCAATCGGATATAAATGATGAAAGGTAAACGTCGAAAGGTGATCCCATAGAAAATTCTTTGGAGTTTTGCTTCTGCAAAAAAAACAGTGTCTATTCAGACTTTGAGCAAAGGCGAACTCGTTCTTAGCCTTATGTCGTCGGCCCGGGAAACTAGGACCTGTTCAGGGGCTGCGCAACTCTTAGAAGTATCGCACGATGGTTATCGGTCAAGCTTGTATGATGGATGACTGACGTTTTAAATCTTGCCCGGGGAAAAGAGGCCAAAAGCCCCATAGCGTATCCATAAAAGCCTGTGGACTCTCGTTGAGCCGCTCGTCGCGTTGAATCCGTCACGGCGAGTACAATGATGGAGTGGATCACACACCAGTAGCAACAAGAGAAGAGCACGGAGAGCTGAGCGTAGTGCGGCTACTTTGAAAAGAGGTCGAGAGACCCGCTAGCGGAATATCATGAATGGAACTTGGACTAGAGGGGATAATACCCGCTTTTGCGATTGTTATACTCGAGAGGGAGTCTGGTGGTGCATCCAAGTCAATGTGGACGGAATCAAGCGTGAAAAATACATATAATATGCTGTATATATATGTATCGCTTCCCTTCTTGATTTATCCATAATCCTGTGATATTCTCTATTGTACGTATTCTGATCGGTTGCCTGATGGGATGTGGGCAAACAGACGACAGAATTTAACTGGTAATCGATCGTCGGAATAGTCGAGTATCTCAAGTTCCCGTGACGCATAACTGACCAAAGCCACGGACTCGCAACAATCCCAATGGAACTTCGTAGGCATGAATTATCCAACCGTTTGCCATTCTGGGCGTCTTCGGCGATGCGTTTGGATGTTCGTTGGAAAATTGGAAAAATGTACAAATAACGAAGCATCTTCACGAATGAAAATGTTTGACTGGTCCGGAAAATCGAATGCTAAAATACCGACGGCGATGTTTTTTCGCTGCGCTGATAAACTCCTTAGCTACGTAAAGAAATATGTTTTCTGGATTTAGAAATATATTGCTAGACTGGAAAAAAATATTTCGTGCCCTAACAAAAATGATTTGCTTTCGATAGATTATCAAATGGTTTTTCTCCGTTCTTAAGGGTAGCATTTTCTGATAATTATTATAAAGCCATGTGAAAGCATTTCCCCGAAATTTAGGCATCTTTTTTCACTAAAAATGAAACGATTCGTTCCGTCTCCATGACACGTATTTATGTTATAACACATTCAATGTACAAGTTCTTCGAAATTAAATTATCCTAAGTTCTGTAAATAAACCCCGATATTTTGGCTGGGCTTCTCTTGTCTTCGAGCAGTTATAAGAAAAGAAAAAAATTATGAAAAACAAACGACCACACTAACAAATGATCGTCATAAAAAATATATTGCAGACAAAAAAATTACATCTGCTGCTACCAGGAAAAAAGTTGTTATTGACAAATCCGAAAATTATTAATTACAAATCGACAAATTTGACTGATTAGCAAATCAGCCAATTACGCCGAGATTTTAGATCGCCAATTGATTGTATGTAATTTAGTTTGAATATTCTGAGGAGGGGGATTATACATTATACACTGTAAAAAAAAATACTTGAAATTTAATGTACTTTTACTAAATTTTTTATTCATAAAATAGTATATGAAATTTAGTATATAAGTGTAGTGTAAAATAAATGGATGGTGCAGCATACTCAGTAATTTACTTTAATTTAACAGTACAAAGACTTGAAGTTGAATAATTTGGTTTATTTTCACTCAAAAATGATATGAATTCTATACCCCAATTGTTTATTAAATTTCGATGGCAAGCTTATGAATAAAAACTTCCAATCTTTTCTAACACTGTAGGTAAGGGCAGAAACGTTGCTGACGTCGTAGAGTGAATATAGAAGGAAGCATCAAAGTCTCGGTGCCAGCGTTTCCACGGGAAGAATGGATCTCTAATTCTATTGTAACAAGTAGGAATGGGAGAGCTTCGGTAGTTTTGTAGGTCTGGTCTAAACCCAGATGCAGGCGAGAAAAAAGGGAACAGAAGGTAAAGGAAGAAACGACAGTTCTCTCGGGTAATCGGTGTCACGTGGCAGTGCTCGCAGCGCAGGTTAAGACCACTGACCTTTTGACCCGTATTATCCACCTGAGACCGAGAGCAGCTACTACATCTGCAGCGTTCCAAATACTACACGTACACACGTAGCATGAACGTGTAGATATATGCCTATTACGGTCTGGAGCAAAGTAGAGTATACTATAGTAAGCTGAGTGTTAAGATAAATAAGAAACGAGATAACCAAGTAAAGCTATCTTGATCCGATGAATAATTTACTTGAAAACTCGAACAACACCCAGCAAAGCATTATGAGAAGAAAGGCTGATTAAAAAGTTGACTCACTTAAGGCTTTCAGGAGAAGAGGCTTTTCAATTTCAATTGCATTGACTCGAAATTGGTCACTTGATTTAATTTGTTTGCTTTCATTGGCAATGCATATTGATGTACACTTTGATAATTTATTTTCGTTCAATTTAATAATAAATTAACTTTTTCATTGTCATCGCAACATATTTGGGACACAGTTTTTTTTCAAATCATTTTTCAAAATTATCTATGAGTTTTTTTAGAAAATTTGAAAGAAGGCAACATTTTATGGATAATAAGAGTAGTCATATAAAAAATGAAAACTGCGATTATACAAAATAAGTAATTTTTTTTTCAACTGTGAATCAAAATATCAGCTGAAAATTTGGAACAATAAACTCAAAACCTGAATTCCAATATCTATTAAAATACACAAATATCTAAGTCTGCTATTGTTTGAATAAATATTGCAGATTTTAAATAACGAGTTAGAAACTTCCGATGCTTCCAATAAAAAAACCATCAAAATCGAGTGAGGCACCGATAAAACGAACATATTCTCAATTAAATTTTTTCGATGGTTGATTTTTTCGCCGGAAGTTAGTGGGATGAAAGAAATTGAAATTTTGACGAGCAGAAATAAAATCCCGAACGTTTGTAGAATTGAAAGGGTCGACTAAAAAAAAAGTAAAAACTAGAATAGAGGTAGGTAAGTGATTTACGTTGGACCACATCGTCGCTTTCGCGTCACTCCAACGAATCTCTTTCATTTCCTCTTTTTATATTTTATCCACTACTCCCGTTCTATACTAGACTGCGGTTCAGACCAAAATCGCGTTGGCTCTCACGGAAAGAGATAGACCCGCAGCCATCAGACGAGAGCTTCAATTCGGAGGTGTGCGGCACGTGGCCGCACGAGGTGAAGGTAATTGGAATGTTTCGTTGGGGTATTTGGGGCAGGACGACGAGAGCACTAGCGCCAGCACCACCAGGGGAGCGAAGCGCAAAGCGGTAGCGCCAGAGAAGCCCGATGGCTGGCATCAGCACAAGCAGGCGCGGCAGCGAGAGGCTCAGGTATTGCATGAAACTGCATAGGGTGCCTCACAGATATATATTATACCATTACAGGTCGCTGCAATCCTCTCAGTGCCTAGGAAATACCGAATATCTATGTATGGAGCACATGTCCCAGTTATTGACCCCATGCAACGGAACTTTGAATAGGAAGAGAACTTTATGGGAGGCTGGAATGAATTGTGGTAAATGGTGCAAGTATTAATTGGCGACTGATTCATGATTACATAAGCTATACATTATTTTTTTGTAACACGTGCATCAAAAGCCATGCTTTTCATGGCGGTTTTACGGACTGAAAGTAGGTAGTTTCATAGAAATGTTGTAACGATAGATTTGCGCAAGCGCAGTTCACGATTTCGTTACGGTCACCCTTGCGTTTCACTTTCGACCCTAGGGTCGAAAGTTTGTAACCGCTGTTCACTGGTCGTCCCGCAAAACTAGCATTCGAAGCCATTTTTTATGCACTTGTTGCAAAAAATATAGTGTGCAACACGGTCGAGATTCGTCGTAAGCGCCAACTTTCGACCCTTGTTGCACAATGTACTATTTTTTAACCCGCGCATCGAAAGTGACGCATCAGTAGTAGTTTTGCGGAGCGAAAGCGGCTCATACCGTAGCGACATTGGGAAGTCACTATAGATTCGCGCTTACGCAGTCGTTATTTTATCACTTTCGTCTCTAGAGCGAAATTTCGTTTACTTTCATCCCTTTCTGGCGGGACGAAAGCGATCATATCGACGCGGTGAACATTTCTCGCAGTGAGCATATGTTCATCGAGTAGTTCTCAGCGAACGTTTGCAATGCGTTTTTCTCATCGTATGTCAAAGTCAATTGTAGTCGACGTCAAACAACACAAAATAAATATGAGTTCTATAAAAAAAATCGTTTCTGTCGAAACATCGGTTGCATTGCCCGAAATTGGAAAAAAATCGCGAAGAACGTAATTAACGGATTGCTACCAAAAAAAATCAAGAGATAGGTTAGGAGAAATAGGGACAACCTCACTTACGCGAAATTCGTAAAATGAAGAAAATCTCAAACATCACAACGTATTAGAAATGCAATGTTAGCATATTTTGGAAAGCTTGCTTAGAATATCCAAGATTCTCGCATCGCTCAGGCGGCAATCTTGTCGGAATCGCCAACTTTCGACCCTTGCCGAACAATATATTATTACTATATGTGACGATTGAGCCCATATTCAAAAAAATAAGATCAATAATGTCCACATAATTCTTTATTTGAAAAAATAACAAAGAACTTTTTCAAGCTCAATTGTTTTGTTAAGAGAAATGCAATTTTTCAGTAATCAAACGTTATCTCTATTATTGTAACTGAATATTATTACAGATTTTAACACATATTCTGTAGCGTTTGAACCACGTTCGCAATTTTTTTCTCAGAATTACGTTGATAACTATTCAAACCCAGTGGATGAACTTGACCCCATGAAGTAACCGCGAAGCCTCCGAAATTAAGAGCACAAATAACCAAACTAAATGTAACAATTGACATAAATAATCGAATGGACCACTACAGTCAAGTATATCAATCTAAAAAACACTACAATACAAGCACAAAAAAAGACAAGTTTCGATCATATAAAGTCTTTAATAAGATGCATTTTGAAAGAACTCTCAACGATATTGCACCACAAAAGAATTTCAAATATACGCATCAATAACTCTGCTATAATTAAAGAGAGATTGGACTACAATTAAATATGTTACTTCCTGTACAGGTGTAGCAAATTGCATATCTAATACGTCAGTCAGTAACAAGAGCAAGTTCACTAACTGGGGCCACTAGGCTACTATCCACGACGAGGTATAGTTACGCGGTGGTGGTTAGCAGTAGTGGTGGTGCATCGATCCACACCGGCTGCCAGGTCAACCCCCTCATCTCTGCTATGTCTCTCTAGCTTCAGCTTCGAGCCATCAGACCACCTCGCTTCGTCTTGGGCGATGTTTCTCACTGAGCGGTTTCCTGGTGCGGTTTGTTGACAAAAGAATATGGACGAAGCGATTGTATACAAGTGCATGAGTTTTTTAGTTTGCACGTATATGCCCCGTACTGAAAGCAAAAACGAACTGCATAGAGATGTCCGATACATCCAAAGGTGTTAGACAGAGACTGAAATATTATAGCATGCAAACGCACAGCAGAACCGCAAGGACGGCCCACACGTTATATCACGACGTTATTATTTATGTGAAAGCACTAGCGCTTTCTTTCGGAAAGGAAAGGCGGTAAACATTGAGATCATTTCCTGAAAAAGACGTAGCACATCGAAAGTCGAAATAACGTAAACTAAAGCAACCTTTTTAGCATTCTGATGAGCTGTCGATGGCTTGAACATAAAGCCAACTTCAGAACTTTTTGAGATGTTGTTTCTTTGCAGTTGCGAAATACATTTTTCTTCCGAAAATAGATTTTCTTTTCTTTCTTTTATTTTTCTTCGTAAAAAAAAACATGGCCTTTGGAAGGTCGATTATATTGAAACACTGAAGCAGAAATGGATCAACCTTAAGTCACGAAAAGCATGAAAATCCAAATATCATGTTTAGCTATATTAAAAGAGAAATAAACGGAAAAGAGTGCGAGCGAAGCAAGCACGTTGTTGCTAGTCTTGTAAAAAGTTAAAGGCGTTCACCATTAACTCAGGCATTTTGTTTTTTATCCTCCAGGAACTGTTCTATAATTGGTCGTATACTTCTGAAGGTATACTCTTTAAATTTTTCCAGATTTCCAAATCCGCTCCTTTCGAAAATGATTTTTTTCACATCCGAATATCATGGGAGATTAAAGTCAGAAAAAAATATACTGTAAAGCCAATTCTCACGACTCTAACCTTGTCGCCATAAAACTTCTCCTCGACAGTGTTTTTTAACAAAACTGAGGGCGCCAGCCACTCTTATAGCGCGACACTGCCGGGAAAAGAGATAGGAAAATTAAGAAAAGCTGCATCTTGTCCGATCAGCCTCAGCCTTGGCTTTTGTTAGAAGGGCTATTCGGGGAACTCAGAATTTCAGACTCACTTGCTCCTTTTTAGCATAAGTAATTTCCACCACAAATACAACTTTTGCAATATAAACCAACCGGTATTTATTGTCCGAAAAGCACACGAATAATAACCGAAAATCAGCTGTGTGTAATTCTAATGTCACAAATCCTACTAAATGTCAATCCTACTAAAATCGTGGACAGCTAATCAATTCCCTGCCCGGGATTTCTATTCGCACGACGCGAAAATGATACAATATAAAAAAAAACACAATTGTATCGCGCACACGAACTAAATTGCTCAATAACCGGGAAAACTTCCGCGCAAGCCTACCTACTATCTTACACAAATAATCACGCGACAACCCTGACAATTAACGTGCTATTAGGATCGAGAAACTCGGACACATCTTGCATTCGTTGTTTTAAATCCGAGCCCCGACTGGCGCCAAGCAACAATTCACAGCAAACTTGGCATTTAACGCCCTAAAACGTGAACAAAACAACCCAGACTCACACCCAGAAAAAAGATTGAGTAATATTAACTAAAATTGTCTAGTCAACATTTGTCCATTTCAATCAACGAAAATTTGCTTTCCCTGGAACAAATATGTATTTCATTCAATTTTGCAGTTTATTTATTTCGAACATAGTTATGTATTTAAAGCAGTTTTGACTGTGCAGTGGACACTAATTAGATATTCTATTCATTCGTACTAAATACTTTCTTCATCCGGAAATAATATCCAGTTAAAACGACTGGATACATGTATTCGATCTTTTTTATTCAAAATTAATTAGAACTTTCTTTTAATCCAATACGTAATGATTTTCTTTAATCATTAGAAATTACTTCCCTATAATTGATTTAGTTATTTAAATCAACGTTTCGTTGATGATCTGGTAATGAAACACCAAACTTAACTCTAATACGTATTTATGTTTATCCATAGAACACATTTGGTTGAATCGACTTGTTATATATTTATTTAAAAAATATATATTGTTCAATTCAACTTTCATGTAAGTGTTGAATTTTCATAATGGAAGACTATATAATGTGGAAGATTCTCGAAATACGCATTCCCGCTTTCTGTTCGTCAGTAACGGATTCATGATCGGTTTTAATTTTAATTTTTGAAAAAATCCACTTAATCGATATTGACCTTAGATGAAATAGATTTTGAAAAATACATACAACGTATTGGAAGCACATTAACAAACGTAACGACAAACACAAACAAGCATTGAAAGAAACGAATGTACTCGATCCATTTGGAATGAATTTACAGATTTATGTATTTTGTAAACAGAAAGAATCAATTATTCGACCTAAATATATTTTTCTTCGACACAAAGAAATGTATATTTCATTAAACCATATTTTTTTTCTACGAAGTGATAAAGATATATTGCAATCAAATACATATTTCTTAGGTTTAAATATATTTATTAGTCGCCAGATGTATTACTTACAAATAAAAAAAATTATTCGAGTTGAATACAAGTCTATTAGGTCAGCATTCAAATAAGAAAATTTATTTCCGATGCGTAGGTTCTAGTCCAGTTAACTATATATTTTTCCTGGGTGCACGACTGCGACGCACGCAGGCAGTCCGAGAATATTGTCGCGTGCTCGGCGCGTGTTCCCGGCTCCACCCACTATTTAATCACGAAAAAAAGGAAATGTTATAAAACTGAACCTTAACCCCAAAAATCACAGAAAAGAATTCAATTCTTGCAATCCACGCGACACATACACGAAAACACCCGGTACGAGCGATCAAACACTCTTCACGTCACGACGGCTGCAGCGAAACCTAGATCACGCTCTCCAGTGGTAATCGCGATCGATTACTCGTACAATTTGAATCTACGATTGTTTCATCGATACACTTTCCCTCGGGTAACACTCGCCGATCCCTGATATCTATAGCAATCTTAAAACGACGGCACTTTCCACATGAAATACTGGGATGCAGTCCATTTCACCGACAAAGACAATCCCGACGGTCAAAATACAGACATAAAATACCGACAAATGATAATCCCGGCGATTGAATATACCGACAGATTTAAAAACGACAGTTAAAATCACGAAATTTAATCCAAACCAATAATCGTATGTTATTCGTCGGTCGCTAAATGTTAGTGTTCGGACTTTCCAGAACCCCCCCCCCCCTTCCAATATTTTTTTGACGCTAGAAAAGGCATGCAGTAACGCACTCGTGGGGGGAGCCCCGGTTAAGCCCAGGGGCAATGCACCAGTGGGGAGTTGGAGGGGGGGGGGGGGGGGGGGGCGAAGCTCCCTCACTGCAAAACAATTATTTTATATATTGCATACTGCAATATAGCCAATCTTGAACAATCTTACATATTCAGACACACAATCATATCATATTTCAACTAATGTTTGAACAATCTTACATAATCAGATAAACAATCATATTTTATTTCCATCGGGATTTTAAACATATTTTATTTTGTCAGTATTTTAAACTGTCGGTATATTAATTTGTCAGAAATGTATAATTTGTCAGTATTTTAATCATTCGGTATTTTGACCGTCGAGATTATGAATGTCGGTTAAACAATAGCGACCCGGAATACCGAAACACATGCGCGCAGTCTGTACCGGTTCTGTACCACGAATTCCGACAATCCTCTTTCTACGCGGGGCCACCGACGGGGCCACTTTTGCTAAAACGTTGAACGAAACACAAGCGCTTCCCGAACGATTACATGACACGAATGAGATAGAAGAATCCTACCTTGCATCCCGGACCTTCCTCGTCTTTCTTTTTCCACGATTAATTTCGAGTATGCTCCATTCAGACTCGATCTCCGCGACAAGTGAAACCTCCCTGGACGAACGCACGATGAACAATGCTAAACTTCGTTTTTTAAATCTATCGCAACACTTCGTCTCGTAGCCCCCTTAAAAGAGCGCTGCGAGATACTATACTTATACTAGAAGATACTAATACTAGAAGAATAATACTAATACTAGAAGAATATTTAAATTATTTTGGCACTCTGTGGAATCACCCAAGGAAAGTTCTGTGTCGAGAGAGGTGACACTTCCCGCGGGCATATACGAACCCGATTATAATGCACTAAGAATGGGCGTTACAATACATACAAAAAAAGTTTTCCTATCGACTATTCAACGCGATATATTTTACAATTTTGATTATATCAAAAAAGTAACTCTCAGCGCATAAAAAAAGGAAATTTTTTTTCTTCAAAGCGACCTATATAATTTCCCTGTTGAAGGCGTATGAAAAAATGATGTCCTGTAAGTCGACATCCTTGCTGAGTGAAAAAGAAATATTTCAAAGACTTCAGTGCATTAAGGTAAAACTGAGTTCTTTTTTACATTAATTATTTTCTGCAATACATGAAAAAAAAGTCAGATGTCTGCGAATCGAGGCTGCATTCAGGGAGGAAACGCAGTTGGATTCAGAGGAAGGCAAACAGGAGTTACTCTGGCTGAGCCCTCGGGTAAGCGGAACAGCAACGAACCTTCGGATGCACAGCGCATCCGACAGTCCTACGCCACGGGCTATCGGCCAACATTCTGCTTTGAATCTCCAGGTATTGCACTAAGCTTTGAGTACCCAGCCGGCTGCATCAAACATAGCAACGCACATACTGACACGTCTTACCAGAGGCAACCTCAGAAACGCAAAACGTTAGGGTTGCGACTGTCGATTGATCGCTTACTGCACGGCTACCGCGTGTATTCCGGTATGCTATATGGTTTAGTACACTTGGCACGGGATAATTCGGATCAGCGTCAGAGTCAAGGTAATGGAATTGAACTGTATCGAATCCTCTGAACTCGATAAATAATTATTTCTCTCAGAATAGTAATTTAAAAAGATTATTATTATCTACACCAATTCTCATTACGAGTCGGGATTTGAATCAACTACATTATCCTTGCTAGTAGCTCCAGGAACGAAATATGGATATTAGTTTTAGTTTCAATGTACAGATTACATATCCGTCGAAATAGTTTCGACCACGATGTCACAGAATTTTTTCTACATAATAAAATGAAAATCCGCATGTTAATGTTTAAGAACCCAAACATAATTTCTTTAATTATATATGGGATGGTTACGGATGAAAAAGTTTATTTAAAGATACTAGAATTTGTTAACAGCTAACGAATTATAACGTAAAATATAGCAAAATTAATACTTTGATATAAATAAATAGTCGCTGATTTGAACATTCGAATTGGCTCAAATGATGAATCCTTAACAGTTAATAAATGCATGATTAAATGAAAAGCTCCCATATCACTGTTCAATGGAGATTCAGTTGAGAATATAGGAAAGGCTTTTATTTTTTAAATACTCATTAACAGTTACTGTTTCAATAATGCAAATCTTTTTATGTACAACTTCAGAGAACGATACATGTAGTTGTATCGACCCATTGGCTTGGTTGCAAACCGAAAGAATTCAATTTTTGTTTTCAAGATATCAAATTTTGCCCCCAGCAATTGTTCCTCGGAAAGTAGGGGTTTTACATGCCTTTTTACAATTAAAAACAAATGTTAACCTAAAGGACCGATTTTTTTCCCAAGATATCAAATTTTGCTCTTCACCATAATTCTTAAGTCACATATTGTATTTCAATATCAAAATCCGTGAACTTGCTTCTGCATTTTTGTCAAATCTTAGAATCAATCTAAACAAATTTACCAGACCCTTAATAATTTTTTTCCTCCATTTTCCTTTTTTATGATTCTTTCAATTTTTCCCGATTTTCGGCCAAATTGGACAGGTTTATCAAACGCTTTGAACAAAGCTGATAAATTTTTTTATTTTTCTCTTAAATATTCGATCTAATTCATCAGTTTGTTCGTGATTACAAACAAATTTGAAACATCCGTTCAACGGTTAAATGAAATTTCACTTATAATTAAACTTCCCGACAGACTATGGCCTCAGAATTAACCTTAAACTTGAAATTTCAATTGAAACTGTTCTTACAGGGTGGAGAGGGCGATATTCTGAGCTTCGAAAATTCATAACTAGAAAACTATCGACCTCAACGAAAAATGTGTAAGCAAGATAAAAAAAAATATGCGAACGCCAATATATCGTATCTGTAATTAAGGGACATGACTTTATGGACAGCCGTATTCATGCGCGTGTAATTAAACGTAATTAAATGGAAAATCGATGCATCGTTTGAGCCACCTCTAAAAAAAATTTTATCGCGCTAAAATTTCCAGAAGAGTTGTTTGATGGTACGAACTATAGTTTAAAACGATGCAAAATGAAAAAACAAATTTTGTTTCGACACACCCTAGTATATACGTTTTTTTCATGTGGGTTGATTTGTTGACTGTTAACTTTCTTAACAAACAAAGACTGTTAACAAAAATTACTGAAGAGGACCCAAATCTGGGCCGAAACATTTAAAGAAACCCTTTGAGTTTCATTCTTTGGTCGCCACTAGCCGATTAACCCACACCTTCTGTTAACAAACTCTTTTCACAATGCAGTAAAAGAACTCTATTGCCATTTCCAATACTAAAACACGTCTGTTCCAAAACTAAATTCAAAGACGCGTTATTGACCACACTGAGAAAAAAGCATATCGTTTATTTGACGATTGCACATGGTGAAACGAATATAGGAAGGCTTGGAATATATTATAGTTGAAGCGACGATAATATGGTTCGATAAACGATACTTGCAATGTTATTGGAAACAAACGTTGAAATCGTATATGCAACAAAACGTCGTATTTGAAACTATTGAAATAGTTTTTTAAACTATTATCATTTTGATGATTGCTGCGATATTTATATTTGCTATAACCATAAAATATAGACGGCTCTCCTGGGAATTAGATTAATGGTTCATCCAACTATTTTCTTCTATTTGGTATAACCATAAAACATACACGTGTCTCCTGGGAACTATAGTTTATACACCGACGGAAAAAGTTTCCTTGATTCAAAGAAATTTCTTTGAAATCCCAACCTAAGAAACATTTCATTTAAATCAAGGAAAAAATATACTTGATCTAATATTATATTTTCTTTGAATGACAAGAAATTCAATGAAACGTAGTTGCATTGAATTAAGGAATAGTTTCCTTGAAACAAGGAACTCTGTTTCTTTGTTTTCAAAGAACCTAACCTATAAAATCGCGTGCCGTGAAACGGCAGACGTTAGGTTAAAAACTCACTCTTCATGCCAGAAAACGTTTCTGTGAGTTTTTGTTAATTAATTTTTCACTTAGAATATTTCCGCGTACTCGCTGAGACCGGCTCCCGCGAGAAACATTGAAACGCACTGATTCAACCAGTACCGACTACTGAGGCGGCGTGACATACGCGTTCGCGTCAACCAGTGGTGGACTTGATGCCGTCAAGGAGATCGTTTCTTTAAATCAAAGACACCGTTGCCTTGAATCACTGAAAACGTCTCTTCGATTACGCTCCTCAAGCAAATGTTTCTTTAAAGGTAATGAAATGTTCTCTTTAGAATTCAAAAAGAATATTTCATTGAAAACAAGTAAATATTTCTCTGAAATCAAAGAAAAAAATTCAATCCACCTATTTCTTTGAATCAAGGAAACTTTTTCTCTCGGTGTAGTTATATTATCGTCGGTCCAACTATATTATTTTCAGAAATGCCATATTTTTCTCTCAGTGCATCGTTGCTCTAAATAAACCGAGGTAAGACGCCACATTTCCTGATATAACAGCCACACCATAAAGTGGTCTTCATCGACATTCAGCAAAGGACGAAAACTCCAGTATCACAGTAGCAAACGAGTCCTGTGCGTACTATAGAACTTAGCGCACGGTCGATTCAACGACAAACTGGCAACCTACTTGCTGCACTTGCAGCCAACGCAATGTGTATATATATATATTACATAGACACACACACACACACACATACACATATACAGCCATGTATGTATATGCATCCAATTGCTCCGAAGCCCGACTCGAGCAACTTCTCCGTCCGTTCCGGGTGCATATATACCTATATACCTATATCTATATACAGCTTACAGTATGTACACGACGTCCCTCCGGCTCTTCCGCCCCCGTCGTGCAATATCCCGAGTGCGCCACACCAGAACTGGACCACTTAGGATTGATCGCCAGCTATAACAATGTCCCGCCTACGCGGGCGGTAAATCCGCGATATAGCTCCCTCGTTTCTGGACTCACTCACTTCTATATTCTTCATCTGCCCGTTTCAGATATATATACTCCCTCACTGCTTGTATTTTGCTCGCTCACACGCCTTTCCGCTATACCGTATGTCCATGCATAGCCACTACTGTCCTCTCTGTGTCGTTCATCTACCCATGAATTTCTTCTCGATCCACCGATAACGCGTAATACAGCTTGGAGAGCACAGGTGTACTATTCTGTATTCCGTTGTATATATATGACAGTTTATTGCCCGGATATAAGCTTTATAGTTTCGGCATTCGTGGGCCATTCACACTGTGGCCTTTATCACAGGATATATCTCCATTTTACTCTTGTAAATTCACTGTCAGTATTGTGTAGGTGTATATGTATATATATATATATATGTATAAATATTTGAAACTATGTATATTTATGATAGCCTTTCGATTTAATCCGCTTGAACGACTCTCCACGCTTTCTACTCTCTATTTTTGACGTCTTCGTTTTCGAGTAATCGATTACATCGAGCTCAGCCTATTTTTTTTTGGTAATCTGTGTTATTGGCGTGTTCGTCACCGATATGAATATTTACTTCCTATGGAATAGTGGGTAGGGGATGTGCAATATAGTTTAGGGGCTAGAAGCCCGGAATTCCGTACGATATAATCGTAATAATCGCCTTGGTGTATTAGACCACACGCAATGCGTATATATATATAGAGCATTTCGATGCGTTAGTATATGAATCGATTACGGATGTCTTGGAGTGCACGAATAATGCTGATATTCCGAAACAGAAGTAAGAATACTTAAGGAGGTTCGGTGACGACGATCAAAGTCAAATAAGTGCTAATCTTTCGTAATTGATTTCTTAAAGTTTAATAATAAAGAAACAATAGCGAAGGGTAATTTGTATTGAAACATGTATACTTAATTCAGTGAAAGATCAATAGTGACGAATTTGCATTAAGATTAACTGATTAACATTTATTTGTAATGGGATACATTTTCGTGCCGTTTTTCCTAGTATAATCAGTAATTCTTCATCGATTTAAATGCGTGACGGCTTATTCCCTTCCTCAATAGATACTCTATGAATCGACCGCCACGATATTTCATAGTGTTGATAGTTTAAAAATTATAGCCTGTTGTTGATAAATGTATTTTTGTTTTTGTTAAACAACCGGCTATAATTATTAAACGATCAATATTACGGAATATCTAGGTGGTCGATTCGTGAAGTATCTTATAAGAAACAAAATGAGCTATCACTCAGTGTAATCGGTGAAGAATTACAGATGATATTTGGTAAAAACTTAAAAAAATGTGTCTCATTGAAAAAAAAAAGTTAATCGGTTTATCGTAATGCAAATTTGCCACTATTGATCTTTCACTGGATTAAATATGCATGCTTCACCATAAACTCTGCACTATTGTTTTTTAACGCATGAAACTTAAAAGAATCAATTTCGAAAATTTAGCACTGATTTGACTTCGATAGTCGTCACCGATCCTCCTTAAATAGATGCCAGCGTGTGATATTTTTATTTTGATGGAAGCTTGGCACATCGTAAGTCGGGGTCTCACTTTAACGATGCCGAAGATTCCGTTGTTATCGATCTCCCTGTATAGGAAAATCAAACGTTTGGAATCTTTCAATTTTTGTCCGTTCAAATTGCTTTATCGATTCGGAAATTGATAAAGCAATCTGAACGGACGATATTTTAAGGTAGTCCTCCTGTGTTGTCTGACATCGCATAAGTTCGAGCGAAATCAAGACAGAATTACGAACTGTTCTCGAAGAAATAAAAATCTGAAAAAAATCAACTACATGAAAGACGCTGAAGACATTAATTTGGCATAATAATAATTGAAAAATGTTATTAACAAATCACGGAAATAAATAATTGTGCAACAAATTGCCCGGCAACCTAACTTTTTTTTGTTAATATTTTACATAACAAAAAAAAGTTTGGTTGTCGGGTAATTTGTTGCACTATTATTCATTTAAGTAATTTGTCAATAACATTTTTTCATTATTATTATGCCAAAATAACCTTTTCAGCATTTTCTGTACGCTCGATTTTTTTCAGATTTATATCTCATCGAGAACTGTTCGTAAATTTTGTTTAATTCTCCCTCGAACTTATACGGCGACAGACCGTACAGGAGGACTACCTTTACAATTAATTTTTAATCGTGAAAAAATATCGCCACTGCCCGGAATCGAACCGGGAACTCTAGGTATCCGGCCTAGTGCGGTACCGGTTACGCCATCGTGGCTCTGGCGCTACTGATTTACGATTCATCTAGTCAGACATCGTCGAAGCATCATAACATCTATTGAATATATACTCAGCCAAAGTCAAAGAAGAATAATGAGAATACTTAATAAAGCAGAGGAACTACAGTGAGAGCAATCATAGATTTTTTTAAATAACGAACTATGAGTGCAAACTGTATTTTAAAAAATATTGTAATTAATCTTTCATTCATATAAGATTTTTTAAGGAATGTCGTATATATTCGACATACATTGAAATACTTCCAACATATCACCACAAATGTACGAAAAATACATTTCTAAACATGTTTATTAACCCTTCGTGCATAACTGGGGTAAAATGGCCCCACGTGCAAGTTCAAGCTGAAATTACTGTAAGTGTTCGTCAGACAAGGCGGCTAGTCTGCCGTTTAATGATACTTTGTTCGCTCCTACGTAAGTACAGATTAAAATCGGACGAATCGTCGTGATAACACTTGTCTCGTGGCAGCCGAAACGAAAAAGCAGCTCGTGCGGCTGGGGTCACTCTGATCCCTAGTGTTCACAGCGAAGTTTTTTTTTTCGTGACAAGTGATATTTTTTCTCACTTTCCTCTGCTTGGGAAGACTCCACGTAACTCAAGTTTGACTATGAAATTTGAAATTTTTTTTTTTCATATTCATATGCAAAATTACTCCGAAATCCCCAGCAATGACTAGCGGGCCATTCGTAGAGCAGCCCTGAGACGGTCGATGAAGTTCTTATTTTCCATAATTCCATAGTTCAATTGTCTGAAACTATTTCACTATCATAAGTCGCTCAATTTTCATGATCATCATTTTTTATTTCACTACCAAATGGACCCTCTTCAGATACCAGAATGAACATTTTCTTTGGGACGCCTAGTGTTGAGCTATTTCTTCCCTGAAACTATTATATTTCAAGAGTATGACCTACAAATTTTTTTTGAAACAATAAATTTGAAAGAACTATGATTTTTTTAAAGTGGAAAACGGCTTTTTTACTTATCAACCACTTACTTTTGACCGCTGATTTTTTTCGCTATTTGAAAATGTAATAAACATATAAAACCGATAATTTCACAATCTTAAATGATCAAACTAAAAAATAACATGCATTTTTATAAGTCATTCGAAAAGATACGGTGAATGCGTCAATTGTTTAAACATGGCTGGGATCAATTTGACCCCATGTGACCACCGTGTCCACAGTCAGGAAGTGTGACCACGAAGGGTTAATCGTATGTGACTATTTTTATATGCACTTTAGCAAGTCGTCCCTCGTAAAGTATTAAAGTCAGTTCTAGGAATACGAGAATAGCTAATGTATCTGACTTTATTTAAGACATCGCTCAGACAATATAGGACGATGGATGACTGGACGATGTTGAGATCTGGTAGTAAAGTACAAAGGGTGCATTGAAAATCTGGATTGCGCAAGTCTTAGTTAATCATGGAATGACTACAGATTTTATTGAATTGATTTTTTAAAAAACGCATAAGCATTGGAGAACACACTATTATTATTCTGTCACAGTTCTGATATTTAATTTTACCAAAAGGTCCGGTGTTTTGCCGTATGACATTAGAAGCTTGGAAGTCAGTCCCAAAAAATAAGCTATGAACTCTGAACCTCAATACATTGTAAGAATGATCACGTATCGGACAACAGAAACTTTATTTTATTCATTGATGATTCAGTACATGAAAAAGTCCAATTAAAAAAAGGGTATTTTGCCGCATGACATTATGAGGTTAAGATAGGAAGATAGGACAATTGACTAATGCCTAATCACGCAAATGTAAAAATTAACGAATGAACGCAATTTCATCAAAAATCATCACATAATACAATCACTTATTTATATTACTTTGACTTTATAAGACACAATCACTTTTCACATTAAATAAAAAATTCACTGGTGTGCAAAAACAAGAGCCAAGATTACAACAGACTGAAAAAACCTCAACAGCTGAGTGAAAATGTAACCGTTAAATAACAAACGACCAAATTGTTCAAACTATTCTAGAAAAGTTACGAGATTTAAATCATGATATCAATGCACTAAGTAGCGGTTCTAAGGTCGTTTCGGGCTTAACCGAAATACTTCTAGCTGCAGTACCTAACTGTATTAAAAAATGACTTCGAATCGCTATCATTTTGTCGATATAACCCCAAAAAAACAGTGGCTAATATAAGATGTTGCGAGAAAAAGATACAGCGGTAGCGTCTTGTCGGTCGGTGAAAAAGTGGAGTAAGCGTACTTGTCTCAAGATGTTATCGGATCTCTTAATAATAGTGTATGAATTCCATGATACCGGTATTTGAAAATTATCGTACTTGTGTAGCGATTGCATTGTTAATAGACCCGTGAACGAAACTCAATATACGGCTCAGGACATTTCATAACAAAGTTAGACTTGAATACACATTTGCATAGGAAATATGGGATGCGAGTTCTTGGAATTTCGTGACCTTCGTTTGAAAGAAAATGCACCACTGCATATGAACAATGTTAATAAAGATTATTTCCCGAAGTATATGAAATTTTGAAATCCTGTATGTAAGTTATAAAATAATATACGCCGTGTAGTAAATTCGTCGGCGGGTATAGGGAATGAAAAAATGGATTCCCTCCCTTCTGCCACGCGCAACCCGACTCAGCTCCGCTAGATGGCGAACGACCCGAAACCTTTTCTCGCAAGCGTTCCGTTCCGTGTATAAGTACGGGCTATCGTAGGTCACCGCGCGCCTGTATACCGACGTGGTGTTTACGTAATATTGTTTATGACAGACTCATTAGTAATTCAGTAAGAATAAAGCCACCTGCACGGCTAGGTTTATCGAAGTTTTCCTGTGCACTCGTGCAAATGCAATACAGTGCTTGATTAGCATTAGTGGCTCTGCCTATATGAAGGAGACGGGCGAGGCGTAACTAAAAAGCCTGAATACGGAGGAATATTTCAATGGAAAAAATTAATAAAAAATAAACACTCAAATTTTGCTTCACAGAGGTTATACAATGCCTCGCAGGTAGAGTAAATTCCAAGTCCATTACTTACTATGCACACTGCTTGCGATCTTACCAGGGAGTTTGGAAAATCAAAAGCCAGTATCGTATTTGTCAATGACGATTGTATCTCAAAATTAATATACCGTATACGCAACGTAGCTTTACATACTGGTATATTAATTTTCGAACAAACAATTCTTACAGTTGACGCTATATCAACTCCTTCAACTGGTCGTCAGGACCCGTTTATTGATTTCCCCAACTATTTTTTTTTCTCAATGTACATCGGACATCCAATTATTTCGGCTAATGAAAAAATCTCGACCTGACGAGTATCTGACCCGACCCGAACATCGAGTACCCAATTGAGTCGGGTACCCCCCCCCCCCGGTGTTGCGGACAATATATATTTTTTCGAATATTCAACAAATTCGTTATTTTCATTAGCTCTAATTTGACTTAGAGACTGCTAATTAATTTGAGATTTTTTTAGCACACTACCTGTAAATATCACTTGCGTGATGACAGAAAGAATTCATTTCTCATTATCCGACTTTGAACAAAAGTTAGCACGTTTAATAGAATATAGCGTAAGAATAAGACTAGGTGTGTACACAGCGGATGCTTAAGCCCGAAAAAATAGGAATATATTCCAACTATTTAACCGATATTCTGTGCTACCAGAGTCGACTGAATATACGTATAATAATAAAAATACGAATTCTGCATGGTATACGAGTTATAGAATCCCTCGATGTAGTAGATCGTAGTACTTAATTTTAGCGAACGAGACAGTGCTTATTAATGGGGTAACCGGGGAATATTGGGGAGTAGCACCTGGTGTCCCGCGAGAAAGCGTTCACGACGACCTCTCCGAGAGCTTTGGCGAACTTTCCCAAGAGCAGCTTCAGCCTAGCGGAACAGAGTGAAGTTGAGTGGGGGTTGGGGGCCTCGAGAGGACTTCGCGTGAACGAAACAAAGATTCGTGAGACGTCTCATCTAAATTATCGTTTCGAGCGACAGAGTAAAGGGAGATATGACCGGGGCTTGTTGAAACATTGAATAATGTCAGATCAGCTCGCGATTTTTAATAAAGTTCTGTATTTTATGAAGTTTGAATAAATATTAAAATTTATTTTATCGACGGACTTCGTAATGAATTCATGCATAAAATTTTCACTTATACGAATGTCTTTTACTTTACTTAAACAGTTTCGGGCATTTGTATAGAATTACATTTCTGTGGTAAAAGTACAAGAATTCTAACTTTTTTCTGCGTACTCTGGATAGCCTCAATCTTCTTTGATAAGCTATGCAAAAGAGCTATGAAGCCGAAGAGAGAGAGAGAAAGAGAGAGAGAGAGAAAGGGACTTAGTGAGAGAAAACAGAATGACAAAGGAAAACATATACTTTTCATAAATGTATTATTTTCTTTGGGTAAAAAATACAAAACCTTTTCTCTAAATCGAGAACTCTACATTTATATTAAATTAGTTCGTTAACTTTATAGTAAAAATAACAATTTACAATATCTCAGTTATTCCACCAAATATCGGACGTTAATCCGGCCAGAAAATTCAAAATACAATTTTTTGTCAGATATTTCCCAAATTTTCTGAAAAATTATGTACGTTCATATTCGACTACATTTTTAAGGTCAAAAAGTAAAAATACAAATTCGTAAAGTTTTCGAAGAGAAAACTTGCCCATGAATTCCCAATTTTTAACTCCTGCTCTCCAAAATTTAATTTGTGACAGCACAAAAACATAAAATTAGATGAGTAAAATTCATCATTTTTCGAACTTCAAACGACTAAAACACTCAGAGAATTTTATTTGCAATCAATAACTCAAAAACTCTATTATCAACTATATTTACCATAGTATACACTTGAGCTTCATATATTTTATTATGAACTTTACGTTTACTTATTGTCAGGATTGAATTTTGGAGGGGACAAATTTAAAATTGGGTATTTTTTAGGCGAATTTTGTGAATTTATGTGGAATTTTTTTTTTTTTTCTTAAACAAGGGCAAGCACCGAAAAGGGCTATTTAAATCTTGTCTTCACTTTTTGACCTTAAAAATTGTATCGAGTGTAAACATAAATATTTGTTTCGAAAATTCGGAAAATTTCTGCCGAAAAAAAGTACTTTGCATTATCCTGATCGAATTCGGTAAGACATTCAATTCAAAGCTCAAATTTTCAGTTGGAAACTAAAGGGACGATTATACTTGTGAATGGAGAACAAAAAATCGCTAATTAGGGCTCTCTATCTCTTCATTCCAATATAGCGAATCGAGACATGAATACAAAGAAGAGCGCAAAAAAGGGCAGATTTTCGTCCGATATTTGATGGAATAACTCATATTTTCTCCTTTGACAATTGACAATAACAGCAAGAGAAAAGATTTCATTCATTTACGGCAATTTTGCCAATGAAAGAAAATCCTTAAGTTTCAACACTATCTTCTTATTGAATGATCTGAAGCTCAAACTCAATGTAAAAGTAGTGACATTGAATCACAGAAATCGTCTCTGTTTTTTTCATCGATTTCACTAAAGAGGCAGTGACGCCCCAGCAAAAATTGGGGTCAGGCTGCCTGATACCTTATCAGGCCTTGTCCGGTTGTGGCCAGGTTGTGCCCGATCCCCGGAGCCCGATGAGACCCTGGCGAGGGCCTGATGAGGTATGGGTAGGGGAGCCTGACATGAATCTGATAAGGCAAGCCTGACGCTAACCTCATCAATCCCTTATCAATTCGAAATATTGCTCCCGGAGAGGGCTGGCCCGGTTTGACCGCTTCAGGGCCCTTTAGGGTTGGCCGGAAGAAAAGTTAAAGTACTATAACATTGGGTATTATGAATAATAAAGGCGAATTGTCTTGCACATTGATCGCTAAAATATTCTGGTCATCAGTATTCCATTTCATATTATATACATACGAATGTATGCTTATGTACGATTAAAAACTCTACACTGAGAGAAATAGATACTAAGACTTTTAATATCCGATATACTAAATATTATATACTATCGGGTAGTATTTGGATAGTACCGTGTATTGTATGTATTGTAAGGGTTTATTATACGGAATGTACTTGGTACAATTAGATATTAACCATTACTATAATTATACTGACTCCAGAGAGTGATCCCTATACGAAGCATCCAATACACTATTCGATAGTATATTTTTACTATCGGGTAGTATCTATTTTTCTCAGTGTAGTATGACGATTAAGATCAGCTAAGTGGTCATCTATCCAAATGTAGACCGCCAGGATAACTCAGGCAGTCACCTAACCAAGAATTGATAGAGTCGGCGTAATGGCCACTTATCTAAGTAGTCGGCCCGGTGGTCACCCATCCTAGTACTGTCGAACTAGTTCGCGCAAAAAATGAAACAGTAATACAATGAACCCTTGCCGTTATATTCGATTATCGTGGAAAATTACTGAATGTCTTTTTAGTTTCAGCACATCAATCCCAATAATATGAATTCGTAATGTGCTTACTACATTACATTTTTTTTTGTATATTACATAACATTCATTCAAATTGAAAAAAAAAAAGTTTAACTGTATGATCCGAGTGGCCGAGTGGGCTAAGGTATCCTGTAACGGTTTCATCCGAAGGGTTTTAAATTCGATTCTACTCAATATAAAAAAAAAAAAAAATTCCGATTAATATATACTATCATGAATAAGAGAGAGGCAATATTGAAAGTAAGCGTACAGGATTACTCGATCGAATAAGGACGTATTAATATTTTTTGTTTGATTGCTCCATTATATTAGTAGGCCCTTAATAGGGCAACCTTCATAGGCCCTATGAGGTTGGAATATGGAAGCAGCAGGGTCATCAGAATTATGTCAGGGCCGCGTCAGGCTGGACAGCAGGGCCCTGTTGGGTCACCTCTTCAGTACTTTATAGGGACACTGCGTTACATTACTGATCAGGGCATCATAAGGTACCTTATCAGGACCTGATGATAAACAAGGCAATGCCTTAAGGACCCTACGTCAACTCTACGTCGAATTCTGCTCGGAACACTTTTCCCAGTACAGGTCGGAATCTTGATATTTTTTGCGTACACTACTCGGCAGACCGACAGACCGGCAATCCGGATAAAGTGAGGTTAGGTGCGAGAGAGCCCTATAGGTGTTAAGCATTAAACGATAAAATTATCAGCACTTGCTGCCATAAAGTAGATCTCCTTAATGAATCAAGGAGACCGTTTCTTTGAATCAATGAAAACTTTTCCTTGAAACAATGAAACGGTTCCTTTATTATATGCTTACTAAGTAAATGTTTCTTCACAGGCAATTGAATGTTCTCTTCAAAATTTAAGTACACTGTTTCATTGGAATCGAAAAAATATTTCGTTGAAATCAATGAAAACAAAATCAATCCACCCATTTCGTTGCCGCCAACGAAATAATAACTCCTGGTGAGGCGTTCCTGTGTTCTGGACGAGTTCTTTGTTGCTTAAAGTACCAAAATTTCAATTCATTTGGATTTATTATATACTTTCTGGCCCCGGTCTACTTTGGCAGACATAAATAAGAGCTATGAAGCCAAGGAGGGTCGAAGAGGATCGAGTGAGAGAAAATATAATGGCGAAGGGAAGAATGTGAGAGCTGTACTGATATAATGCAATAATTTCGCCTCTCAGGGCCACCTGCCGCACCGGTGACGCGGCGGCCGAAGCTGCGCCACCGGATTGATAATTGGCCCGGGGAGCCGACGAAAAAACAAGCGGCAGCCGTGACTAGCGCCGTGATAGTCACGTATTTTCATGGCAGCAAAGCGTCAGAGTTTCGGCGCAGGGTTTGGCCGCCTGCAATTATAACGATAAATATTAATTATGAGGGAAAGTAAAGCGAGAGCCGGGGAAATGTTACACGTTGATCCGTATGTATGCGGCCCATGGGGCGCCCGAGCTATGGGGCTAGCAGCAGAGCTTTGCTTTACATTTATGTATAGCTATATTATTCTTGGGGATCGACACGTGAGGGAGAGAAACAGAGAGTAAAATACGGTCGCGAATATAGGACCAATCAGTGCGAGCGGAAGAGAAAAAAACGGCGGAACGCACGAAAAAGTCCGTTAGACTGCTGCAAGCCCACGCACACACGTTTTGCAATTTTTAACAGCCACATTTTCATGAATTATTAAACACAGCGAGAACGCAACCCGCGGGGAGCTTAACGCGATTGAGTAAAATTTATCGTGGGCTGCGTGCTGGATTGTAATAAAATCAAAGTTATATATACATAAATGTATATAGATATATACTGTGTTTTGGGTGAAAATCGATCCCTATTGGACAATATGTAACTAATAGCAGGTTTGAGTAAAAGCCGGAGAAATTCATTATGTAATATTGCTATTCTGGATAGAGTAATGCTAAAAGAGATTACAGGTACCGGCAAAACATATTGCATATAGTATTGACCGATTCATGGATAAATTTATTATACTTGGACATCGGACGTCATGTAATTGTAAGTTTATTGGGAGTGCGGAAATCGCATATTTACCAAGAACTTTATTTTTCGTTGCGATCAAACTTTATAAACTTGTTACGACAATGATGTGAAAACAATAAGCGATCGGTCAACATTTCTAATCATCAAATTCATAAATCCGATTTCCGATGAAAAATATCCAAAACCGACAACTCGAATGTTTATACGCGAAATATAAACTCTTGGTCTTTACTTTCATTTTCGAGACACATGTCTTGGTTTTATAAAAATCCATATTTCGATGCTTTTTTTTCTGCAAACGCGTGGGCTGCGCGCTGGATTGTTATAAAATCAAAGTTGTATATCAGGCAATCTACCCCGTTTCGACCAGGATTTGACCTCGACCTCTCCAATTTGGTTCGTAATTTTTTGTAGGATTAGTTGAGCGCTCTAGGCACCATATTTTTCTTCGTTTTTCCTATGCCAATTTCTTATTTGTCATTTTTTAAGCGACATATCGAGCGCTATAACTCAACAATATTAAGAAATTCTAAAAAATACTTTGTTTAATATCAACATTTTCTAGCTTATACCCAAAGTGGATGAGATTTTTTTTCTTATAGGTCTTGAGATTATTTTATTTAAAAAATCATTTTTTAATAAAATGGTTAGAAACTATAAGAGAAAAAAATTTGCCCATTTTGGCATTAAACGAGACAATTTTGATATTGAACAGTGGATTTTTCAGAATTCTTGTAGATTTTAAACCATGGCATTCGATATGTCACTTCAAAGATATAATGAAACAATATTGCCATAGAAAAGGATTCAAAAAAAATCTAGTCCATCTGACGATCCAACTTAGACTACCAAAAATAACGAGCCAAATCGGAGAGGTCGAGGTAAAATCCTGGTCGAAATGGGACGGATCGCTCCGTATGTATATTAGGGTGGGTCCAAAATTTCCTTTTTTCCTTGCCACGTTAAAAGATCATAGTCTCGGTCATAATATCGGTTCTCATTAAAAGAAAGCTTCGTACGAATTTTCTTAGTGTTGATTTAACGACCTTTGGTATTTCCCACTTAATAAACACGTAAAAAATGAAGTCTTCTGTTTGGATCGATATAAATATTTTTTTGCACGATGAACAGTGCTATGTACGGTATCACTCCACAGTTCCAATGATTGACATTAATTCCGTATATCGTAAAATATTTGAGGCCGCATTCAATTCTGCGTAAACAGATGTTGCTTCACTTTTCCAAAAAAACAATTACATAAGACCAACTGCCATGTTCTTTGGTACGAATACAGTGAAAATTTGTATAAAATCCGTCAAGGTCACGTGAAAACTATCCTTCGTATGATGTAGCCTGTTGAATATCATCTTCGTTATCATTTTTTGAAAATGACATGGCTCGGTAAAGTAACTAATAATTTTTTTGTGACTACTCTACACGATCGAAAATTACGCTTTATGCCATAATATCGAGCCTCGTATGCAGAAAACACCGTTCAAATTTTTCTAAGAGGTGGCGAGAAGAATTGAAGAATTCACTCTCCCACGTGATTTATAACAAATTACTGCAAAGGAAGATTATTATAATTTTCCATGCCACCTCTTACAAAAATCCACACGGTGTTACCTGTTACCAGACTCAATGTTATGACATAAGCTGGAATTTTCAGACATGTGAAAGAAAAAAACTTGTTGACATTTTTATAAGCATGTAATTGTTGAACAGTAACATAATAATAATTAAAAATAAGGCTTAATTCCGTAATAAACAGATTTTCCATGTCCTTGAGACATTTTCCAAATTTTAGCAGTGGTCCGAACAACGAAGATGGCGGTTAGTCTTAGGTAATCATTTTTGGCAAAATAAAAAAAAAATCTGCTTACGCAGAATTGAATATCTTGGGAACTATGCGGCCCGAAATATTTGATGTGCGAGAAGTGCCTATTTGTCACACGCTTCGCTTCACTTTGAGTGTGAGAAATCGCACTTCTCGCACTCCTGAAGTCAAGAGACGTGGTAGCGTCGCGACGCCAAGTGTTAAAAATAAAAAAATAAAATTGTATGCGAAACTCGTGCGAGAAACTTCGCCTCAACTCGTGTGATAACTATTACGTCATACAGAATTAAAATTTAATCGTTCCAGCTACCAAATGCTACCATACATAGCATCGTTCATCGTATACAAAAATAATAATATCAGTCTTGATTTTATACAGAAAGACGTTTGTTGTTGTGATTAATAAAATAATAATCAATTTCCATCACCAATAATGATTAATATTCGAACAACAGGCTGCAAATTCAATCGATCTTGAATTACAATAGCAAAGCTGGAGACTGCTATTATCCATAGCACACACAGCCACGTGTGCGCTCTACAAAACCTTCAAGACGCTCCCTCGAGCGTTTGAAAACGTGAAAGGAAAAGTGAACACAGAAAGTACCGAGACTGCTCATAGGGCTCCGTCTCTCGTTTGTGTCAACATACCTGCAACTGCACATGCATGGAGAGACACGCTAGACTCTTAGGAAAGCGTTGCCGAAGCAGAAGCCAAGGAGACGCTTACCAGCGTCTCACTAGACGGCAACGAAAGAAGCGGAAGAAGAGGAAGAAACGAGCGCGACGTTGCGCCGGCAGGATGGAAACAAATAGGGGCAGAGGGGATAGAGTAAAGAGAAGAGCGATAGCGTATCACACACGGCATGGAGAAAGCATGGCACGGCTATGCTGCCTTTGCTGCTGGGAGGACGCACGCGGCGTGTAGGGGAGCTCGCTTCCGTATTTCCCGGTGTCGCCACGGGTCACGGAGGCGCTGCGAGAGCCACGGTGAAAACGCCGGACCGTCAGTCAGTCGCGGGGTCGCGAGGGGAGTGCATTGCGTTCAACGATTGTCTCGTACACCGCGTTATCGACACAACACGCGTGTAGTAATAATAATACGTAACATACATAAACGAAAACAAAAACAATCTGCATGCAAATGACCGCAATTTTCTTGGTTATTCGTGACACGTGGTAGGACATAATTAGATTGACAGGTTGGGATTAATAACATAGTATTGCGGTAATTGACGGGTGAAAAACGTGAGTGTGGTCAGTGCTACAAACCGAAAACAGTGCCGGAGACTTTTGGCTAGTTATTTGCAGTGCAAATCGCCACAACTAACGCCAATGTAAATTGTAATCAGTGATCGCTTTGCTTTCTTTTTATTGTGGTATACAACGAGAAGAAGATTCTTTGGAACGAAGTTACGTATTGCGAGAACTTTTTACAACTTAAAGGAGTACTTTTAGGTAAGTTTTATTGAAATATAGTTTGTAGTTAGGAATTTTTTTATTAACATTCATGGGATAACTGTAATTTGTGCTATGGTTTTAATACATCAGCAATAAACTAAAATGTTGGACGAATCGTATGTCAAGCTGACATTTACATTCACTTTATGTCGTGAGACTGAGGAATTTTAATAAGGCTTGTTTATTTGTATACTTTTGACTGCAAAAGCAATGAAAACGATCCAATATAATCAAATTACTAGTGTCTAAGGTCTCATCAATTAAATACAACAGTTAATGGCCGACATTAATTAACCAACAAATGATGGAAGATATTGATTGCAGTTGAATAAGGAATGGCCTTTCGATCACTTATAATTCAATTAAGTATCCGTGATAATTCACTTTCAAATTGTTATGGACAATATTTAGAGCATTTGTCCTCAATCAATTGCACGTATCAGTGAAAGTTACTCAATCTCTTGGTCACGACCAAAAGACTCCGATTCTCACTCAATAAATTTCCAACTCAATGTTACGTGTTTTTGCAACAAGTACTGTAATAAGTCGGCAAAACTTAGTGGATTACTGTAATACACGTGCACGTGAATGTTGCGCGGGTATAAAACGATTACCTCTCGGACTTGGAATTCTCGTGCAGCGGGAGTAGCACCGTAGCATGGAATCGATCGTTCCAGGTGGTAACGTGTCTCACGAGCTATGTAACAACCGCATATACCGCGTTTTTTTTTCGTTTTTTTTTTTTACTTTCATTTTTATTTCTCTTTCTTTAGCTAATTTATTCGCGACACGCGAGAGTGCGGAACTTAGGTCGGTGTACCACGTATGCGAGGATTTTAGTTGAGAGCCAAGTGGAAGTCGCTCGTTGGTCGAATGGAAAATTATTTCTCTCGTGCGCTAGAGGCAAAGGCTCCACCGCAGACACCTCCACCCCCTCAACAGCACCAGCACTAGCAGGACAATCGCAGCGTGCTGCTGTCCACGAGAGGGTTGCCTGTTGCTCGCTACTACAGCTTTCTATATATATATATACATACGTATATATATAATATATATGCATATATATACATATACTATAAGCCCCTAACTCCGTATGCACTGTCTCTCGGTGCATAGCACGGGGTTGGTCATCGTCTGCTCTCTGTGCGAATCCATGTGCGGCTTAACAGGAACATTAGACCGCCACTGGAGCGGCTCTTCATGTTCTAAAGCGAGAGCGAGAGAGTAGAGGAATAGAGTGAGAGGTGTATATAGATAATGGTAGCGACGAGTGTCGATATACGCGCCCCCTACACTCGCCAGCCTTCACGACTCTATGGGATTCCGATACCCAGAGAGAGATTTGATTTACGGGCTTCTATTATACGCTCTCTCTGATACAATTGTCCCCAGTAAATTGATTTCGATGGCACTAGCGGTCTCACCGCACGTGAACATACGAGATTCTTCAGACCTGCTATTGGTAACGGCCGGGAAAACCTCAGGAGAGTTTCTTCTGATCTTCTTTTGATAGCTATTTTATTTTATTTTATTTTTTCTTTGGTATTAGCTTAGGGTTTTTGGGGAATTGTATTTATTGCTGCTGGGACTCGGTTGCCCGTCCAGCAATGAAGCTGAGCGATGGAAATATGTTTTTTTTATTGATATTATTATTTTAACGGATCGTCTTTTTGATATTTGATGGCTATTGTAAGAAGCTCATTCGTGGGTGTGGCGTACGTTCTTTAGTCAGTTGGTATTATTGAACACATAACAAAGAATCGAAGTTATGTATTGTATGTTCAGTGTTATAATTCAGTGTGTTTTGATCGTTAAGGGAATACCGCCTTCCCAGGTCAAGGATAATTTTTTTTTTCCAAGAACATTTTTTGTTGTTGCTTAACTATTCATTCAGAAAAACAATAAGAAATTTCAATACCCCAAATGTCGATTTTGGAAAGTGCTTGTTTGTAAATGCATCGAAAAACCCATAATAAGTTGAAAAAATAAAAAAATAGTCGGACAAATTTCGGGTCTCATATTTGTTACAGATTTTATATTTTACTGATTATTGTGCGTTGTTTCCCCAAAAAAAAATATTATTATTTTCTTAAATAAAAAAAAAAACGGGCTTCTAAACAAGGGACAATAATTTCTTTGTTGATAATCAACGCACAATAATAAGCAGAATGTAAGATAAAGTCACGGAAAAATAAACCGACAGAATGTGATGAAATTGAAAGAGAAAAATCTAAAAAAAGGAGCCAGATGCGCATGCTTCAATTTTTTTCTCCGTGTATTATTTTCGCGTGTATACAATAATATTTAGAAAATAATCACGTTTGGGTTGTCTGATCCATTCCCGAATATGAATTTCTTAAAATAAACATTTTGAATTTTTCAAAAATAGAAAATCGGATTTTGCATTGTTTATTCGAATAAAATGTTTAACAACAACAAAAATTGTCGTGGCACCACCGTGGTTTGAAAAATGTTCTTCGACCTGGGCAGGCGGTACCCCCTAAACGTGTACCCTTTTCTTATTCGAAAATTAGAAAGAGTGACAAGCTTTAAAAAAAAATTCGATTTTAGATCAGGATAATGATTTAATAATTAGCTGTCAACAAATTCATGAGAATAAACGGATCGAATTACATAAAGTTTCCTTCTCATGGAGTACATTTATTGAAATCTAACACAATTGTTAAAAATGTAAAATCAGGCTGTCTTAGGTCAATCACAATTCAAAAGATATAAGTAATGTTTATATGAAATGTGAAAAAACACCATTATAAATAGTTAGACAATTGACCTTGACAGTTTTGACTCGAATAAGAATTAAACAAACATTTGCGAAATGAGCAAATCTTTTCTTCTTATAGTCTTATCGAAAGTTAAACTCTTTCAGTTGTCGAGGGTTTCTTTCTTTATCCGGAATGTACAGAAGGTATCCGATAAAGTTGGTTGAGAGGCGAAGAAAGCGAAGGTTTTTGAAGCCGGTGCGGCAAAGAACTCGACGTTTGCTCGGCCCAGAAACGTCTCGAGTCTCGACGTCGGGACGCCTCGTGTTTCTTGCTTTTTCCCTCGACGCCCTCGTTTATGCGCCACCGCACTACCCTCATTCAGCTCCACTGTCGTGGTCGGGCTGGCGCCAAACGTGCTGCCCTGCCGCGCACCTGTAGAACTGGCAAACTCCGCGAGCGATGGAGCTATCTATATTTCTCTCTCTCTCCAGCTTTCCCATTGATTGCCCATTAACGAAATTAATGGCACTCCTACTACCCATACTGGGTGTAAAAAATTACATCATAATACTAGCCTGATCCCGTTATATACGTATTGATATTCTCTCCATTATTTTATACTTTAATTAAATTTTTCCGCGACTTTGAAATTTTCTGTGACGGATCATTAAATTTTTTTTCCACTCATACATGATGGAACAGTGAGTAATTATACCATAATAATATCCTTATCACAATTTCTACGTACTGATATTCACTCCATTATTTCAAGCTCTTATTATTTATTTCTGAAATGATGAAAGGGGTGAGGGTCAAAATAGCGAATGACCGAAATTCCGAAAGGCTAAAATAGCGAATGTAAAAATAAGGAACGTCGAAATGTAGAATGTCCATAATTATGGAATTCGCTTTTTCAGCCATTCGCCATTTTTATCATTTGCTATTTTGAATGCATTTTTAATAAGATGGAGTTGAAAATAGCGAATGGCTGAAATAGCGAATTTCATAATGATGACCGTTCTAGATTCGGACATTCCTAATTTTATATTATATAATAATTAAATTCGCTACTTTAACTATTCAAGATTTTGATCATCTGCTATTTTGACCCTCACCCAAAAAAAAGTTAGCTTTTAAGTGTCTTCTATAAGAAAAAAAAAATTGAAAAAATGCCTTCGATTTATTGTGTTTTTTTGTTTTTTTTTGTTTAAACGCCGCTATATGTTTTTAAATGCCAAACAAAACTCAATTTTCACCCCGGATTCTGAAAGAGCACACTTAAAAGGACTAGGGACTGTATTTCTTATTAAAACATTTTTAATGATGTGTAATGATGAGAATTTGACTTGAAAATAATAGAAAAAATCACCATTCTTGGTCATTAATGGGTTAATGAAACGATTTCTGAGAGTGAAACTCCCACTCGGGGTTCTTGATATTATTAGATCAGGCACCACCGCCACCGTTCCAGAAGTGTTTCGAAACGTGACGCAATGGGGGTGCAGCGCCCTTCTATGAAAGCACCCAGGCGCATCGAATTGATAGGCATATCGACTCCTTCGCAATATTTCTCTCTGATAATGATCGACGAACAATTAACGAGTGCATATATATACATGCTAAACGCCCTAGGGGTGAATTTTTCAAGAGTATGACTCCGCTGCGTATTCACTGGCCGACCAATCCCAGGCCGATACAATGTGACCTCGGTCGTCATCTGTTGCCAACGGTAGACATAATAGGAAGCAGTTGCACGCGAAACGAAACTGGAATCACGTGTGTTGAATACTAATCGATTCTATGCTAATGAAGAATAAAAAAACGTATATGCGAATCTATTGGACGAATAGTGTGTGCAATAAATATTACTATATCAACAACGTCCTTTGGATGAAATATTTTTCATGAACGATACAAAATATGACGCGCGTATTGAAACTTCCATCACACACAAAATACCAAAAACTACAAATTGTAGACCTTGAAGGTAACTGAACAATAAAATATAATTACTTTCGTAACACAATATTGAATACCCATGAAATGACAAAAAATATTCGGGACTGCGGGACTTCAATGGCCTAATGGCAATAGGGATATTTTGAAGTAATATATATGTGCACTGAGGTAAGAGTTTATTTATAGGTACTAAGATTTTATAATAGTTGACTAGTTGATTGAAATCATAATGTGAGATATGATGTAATGCATATTCTTTTATAATTATCAGATCGCACATTTTAAGCTTTAAATTGGCATTAATATTGATTTATTAATCGTTGATAAATGCACGTTAGAATAAAAATTATTCTTATTAGTGTTCGGTGAACATGCTGCATGTTATATGCACTTGACTCAATATAGCACTAGCTTTGAAATAAATTTTTGTTTGACAGTTACTTCTTTAATAACTTGAAACAACTAATGCATAAATCGAGAACGTTATTTCCAGATCGCATTGGTGGCAGCGAAGGAAGAGGTTTATGTTAATTGAATGTACGGTGTTGACTGTAAGGCAATTATATCTTCTAAGTTGATCTGGAAAATGCAAGGCCGTAACTTTTAAAAAAGCATCCAAACTAGGGTATAATCATAATCAGCGACCTTGAAAACCCGGTACACAGATTTTTCGTGGTGGTCTAATAATTTCTTCATTTTTTACGCGAAGCGTGAAATTTTTCTCGCTACTTAAAGGGGGAAAAACATCATTTTGGTGGAGAAAATGTTGATTACGGTAAATTTAACAAATACATCGATTAACTACAACCATGTGATGCACTCATGGTTGATTTATTTGATAATTAAAAATATTTATTATAAGCAATTGACAAGGAAGAGAACGCTAGAGAGGGAGCAAAGCATAAATATTATATGTGGTCATTATGGGTAAGCTGTTATGGCGCTATGCGTTAGAAATAATGTATAGCTTATAGAAAGATATTCATGCTTGCGTAGTTAAAAGCGCTAAGCGCCATTAGGGTTAAGTTAGTTGATAAGTAAGTAAAGATGGGAGGAAACTGTATATTCGCGGATTACGCCTTTTCGGAGCATGAGTGTTAGAACACTTTTTCCGGGGTCGATATCCGTTCATTGAGCGTTGCAGTGAAATTAATTAAAATGAAAGATAATCTCATGTTTATGAGGAAAATATATATGAGGAATTTAAAACTCCCCTGTAGTGCGATCTTTGCACATTTAGTTGAAATAAATCAAATGAAAGTTTTCAAATAACTCATATTCGCATAATATGAGCACAGCCGGTAACAAACCGGCTCCATTCTTTCTTCAGGTTATCAAACCCTATCATTATGCATTCCTTATAAGTGAATAAAATATTTGTTTAATTCGCTTATGGTTATGAAAACAGCAGATTCAATTAATGCTTTCCATTGTGTCACATGGCATTACCCTGATGCTTATCCTCCCTCGCACATCGAAACTAACTGTGACGGTCAACGTTTGTAAACGAACAGAATAATCACCAAACAAACAGTAATTGACTTAAGTATAGATTTGTTAACTATTAATAAATTTGCATGAACCTCAAACAATGATTTGTTAACTAATAAAAAATTCAAAGTCGTTCAGACTATTTTTAATCTTATTGCCTAAAATGGTTCTTTATTTGTGACAAGCAAGTTAAAGAACTAAATTGTAAGCATCTTTATTTAGTGTTGGTACATGTTTTAACAGTTAACGAATGATTCAAAAAGAAACTGAACTGAATATATTTTGTTGTAGTAAAACTCTTTTCTCAGTGTGTACGCCTCAAATCAATTTTATGTTATGTATTGCCAATGAATTCACTATTACTACGACTGCTACAACAACTACTATTATTATTGTTCATTGGGTGTATAGTGGACCTACTTCCACTTGAACATACTGTATAAAAGTGGAGAAAAAAGAAAAAGGCTACAGGCTACGTTGCTCTCAAGCTTCTTTCTGTTCTCGAGCTGGACTAGAGTTTCGAAGTTTAATTAAAAACGTAGGCCCGCTGTCGAGCTACTATATCTACTCACCGAGAAAAACTCAAACGCTTTAAAAAGTTACATTTTCTGTATGCGTATTATTATAATTTTCATATATGTATAGATATATATTTTAGGGTGTGCCAAAAAAAGCGATATGTTTTTTTTTCTTTGCTCTCCGCCCAAAATATCGTGGAATACGTCTTAGTAAAGATCCTGGCGAAAGCGAAGCTCATACGTTTAATTCTTAAAGGTCCACTATCGCGTTTGAAGTTTTCCCATTTAAATGACACAGGAAGTGATTTTTTTCCCATTCTTTCTCCATGCAACCTAAGAATTTTTTTTCCTAAAATCAATGACTACATCTTATGAATCATTAAATTTCGAACAAAAAATGTTATTGAGTCGAATTTCTATCTTCAATATGTCATTCATTACAGAGCCTTAAAATTTGTGGTGTTGAAAATTTTCCGTTTTTTCTTACATTTTTAAGCTCAACTATTAAAGCTAGGGGAAAAAGTTAAAAAGATGGAAAAAAAATTTGTCGTCCGACTGACGCACTACAAAAAAGTCATCGGCAGGTTTTTCGTAACGTTGATATTTACAAAGTTGCAGACCAACAAAGTCAGGGTTTTTGTGTTTTCAACTGTTATTAAGTCAACTAACTGATGTTAGTACAAAAAAGTCAATAGGAATTTATCAGAACATTGAATTTTCTAAAAAATAGTTCGGGCGAAATTTTATTTTGATCGTTTTTTTAGGCATATCCGATAAATAATTGACATATATATGGAATGCATATTGAGTAAATTCCGGGAGTAGCTTTTTAAATACCTCTTTATTGGTTTGTTCCGAAAAATCTGTAGAAATAATAATAAAAGTAGAAATTTCTCAATGCATGCTGATTTAAATTTAATAAAATTTATATGTATGAATGGAAAAGGTGGATTTAAAAAATTGCATCTTTTCAGTTTGTTTACATAGAAATCTCTTCAACATTGAAGAAATATTTTGTTGTTCGAATAAAGAAGTCTAGGTCGTGGAAGAGTGAACCATTACCGCGCGGCACATTTTTTCTATGTATGATATATATGTTACGTATAAAGATTTTTTATACCTCAACGACAAGTGTATTCATTCCAGGAAAAAGTCAGACATGTTTTCGATTCAGTGCTTAGCACCTTTGAATTATCTGTATTTATAGCTATACTGCATCACATTCGTCGTTGTGATTATTTTAACGAACAACATAATAATGTTATCTTGTGGATATTTTCTCTCTCCCTATTCGTAAAGGGAAAATAATTGCGGCGACCACACTGCACTACGCTTTATTCATTAAAAACGACAAACCATAGCGCGTCACCTCGGACACTCGCTCTCATATCCTGTACATTTAAAAAAACACGCAGTAAAAAGAAAAAATATGATATGAACATTTTTATGCTCCGTGCATACAATGGTTAAATGGGTTGACACGTTCTATGTCCCTGGGTGCGTGAATCCGTCCACTAAGAGAAGTTTCGACATCTCTGGAAACTAGTTAGTGCCGTCTACTAATCGGTGGTCTATTCAATTATTCTTATTCATACATGAACTTATCTAATGCACAATTAGAAATAACATTTTTTAAAAACTTATCTATGAAAAACCTTTTAAAAGTGTTATTAACGACAACAATCACTAATCGTAGTAATCCAATGGCAATTTTTAATTCTTGCCAACAAGTATTTAGGCCGACTTTTTTTTTCATAACTAACGAAAAGTTTCCAGAGACCAAAGTCTACAAACTTTCAATCTCGTCGACGGCACGCGCTGGAGCTTCATTTTTTAAAATTATTTTCAGAAAAATTAATCGAGATTCTTATGCCAATACAGCCAGAAAGCTACAAAACATTGAGAAAAGTTGTTTAGAAAAATGTCTGTCTGCACAATAGTATATTACGATACGAATGCGATGAAACTTTTTCTGACAAGGGTGAGCTTACAGCACGAGCCGAAGGCGAGTGTTGGAATCAAACTAGTTGAGAAATAGTTTCTTGCACGAGTTTCGTATACAATTTTATTTCACTAGTGTGAGAAGTAAGCAGTTCTCGCACGGAGTTGCATAAATGATGTTATCGCATCAACCTTAACCGAAAATGAGATAGCGAACTCAAATCTTATGCATGACATTAGTACTATTCAGCAATAATAGGTACACATAATTGGTTATAACCTGGTAGGTAGTTCAAACTTTCCGAAAATTCAACTTTGATAGCGAATCAAGCTCGAAGCTCAACTTTTTGCAAATTTTTTCCTCACTGTTTCTAGTTTTTTTTTACAAAGCTTCTCCTATGAGGAAGCCCAAATCGATCAACATACTTCCACATAGAAAAAGCTTCGTATTTTTTTTGTAGTTGTACACTTTTAGCTCGACAAAATTAATGAAGACGGAGAATGCTTCACCTCGAGCTTGCGATCAAGCTGTACTTCATCACCGGCTTAGTTAAACAAGTAACGGGGTTGGAGGCGACGGTTTGTTGTAATAGCAGCAGGCGGGAGGCGATTGCGAGGCCGCCACCGATGCCAGTAAGGAAGGTATCTCACTTGGCGTAATCACAAGAGACCAAAGAGTGAGGGAGAAACACCGAGATTGCTACGCATTGAGGGCAATGAAGGGACATTATTCACGTAACGTTACAGATGCAAATACCTGAATACTTACAGAAATAAATATAATGATGCAATTCGCTCTATAATAATCATTCAATAATGATAACGTATAGCGATTATGATAGAATGTGTAAACTTTCAAACAACTTCAAAAACTATTGATTTTCAATGAAATTCCACGGGTATCCGGAAAAATAAGAAAACACAATTAATGCGTTGAGAAAGTAATGGAAAACCGTGTTCTTCCATTTGTTTGTGCTACTCCTATCGATATTTTAACAAAAAAAAATTTTAGTAGTAGTAATAGTAGTAAATAAATATTGACGGTGTATGGAGACACAGATTTACATACACTCAGAACTTATAACGATCATTTATGTCGACGGGCCATCGAACGTAGTCCTTCAGCCCAAAAATTAGTATTTTTTGCCGCTGAGAAAATATTTACACTTCATTTGATAATAAATACAGGTTATCATTATACAATTATAATTACAAAATCAACTATGCTGTTGACTATATTTCTTGAATTAACGAGAATTTACGTATCTATTTACGTATCTCAACTGAGCCACTGACACTACTTATTAGTGCCGATAGTCGATGTAATTATTTCTTATTGTTATATAAACTATTCCCTTAAATTAAAAATACAATTTCTTTATTAGAGAAGAAATAGATTTTTCAAGATAAGTGATTTTTGTCTCTACTGTTTATCAACAACCGTTTGAAATGGTCATTATCACATCTTGTCAACAAATATTTTGCATTAAACAAGACATCATGAAAACAATAGCGAAAATCGTTTCGGAAAGTAACGATTTTGTGAATAAAACGATCGAGGACAAATTTTCAATCTTGTTAGCATGCGCTGCTCCTTGATAACATTATTTTATTTCTCGCTGTATATACCTTCACCTCGGTGAGGTTAATGGAGACTAAGAACGCTTCATCTCGAGCTTGGGATCAGGCAGCGCTTCATCGCCGGTTTAGTTGAACAAGTGACGGGGTTGGAGGCGACGGTTTGTTTGTAGCAGGAGGCGATCGCAAGGGCGCCACTGAAGCCGGCGAAGAAGGTATCTGACGCGCGTAATCACGAGAGCCTGAAGAGTGAGAGGGAGCGAGGTTGCTGCGCGCTGGGGGCAGCAGAAGGGACATTATTCACGTACCACGACTGAGCCACTGCTGCTGCTGCTGCAGCAGCAGCTCTCCAGCGAGGCTGACGACGTCGCGCACGCAATTACCTCGCGGATCGGTGGTTCGATAAATATTTTGCCCCTACAGTGCACCGCGTGTTCGTGCCGCCGGAACGTTGGTGAAGGGGCGAGAAGCGAGATAGCGAAATACATATAGGTGAACCGAAAATACATAGTACATAGCCTCGCCGGCCGTTTGCCAACTATACACCATCTTTGATGCAGCTTGTTGTGCAGTAAACTGCATGCAACGTCGTAGGCAATGCAGACATTCAATGTCACTAACAACTACTGTATATTTGGCTCTTCAGCCTGATCTTCCTTCGACCTCTTGACATTCTGTCACTCTCAATGATTTTATAAAGTTTAAGGTATATCCAAGAATCTATATGAGTGATTCCACCGAAATTCAACCACGGATTTTTTTTTCTTCAAAATATTTTTGCAAGATCGGGTTATTGTTATAGTGGAAAATTCACTAAATTTTAATACGATAAAATAGAAATCTACTGGAAGATCTGAATTTTCAAATTGGTTCGGTGGTCTAGTGGTTAGAGTACCGACCTTTAAAGGAGAGCATCGGTAGGTCGCGGGTTCGATTCTCGGTGCCGTCGAAATAAGGGTTCAGTAGATATGATGACCACCGGTAGAAAAATTGCATTCTCGGCTGGCGGCCATATCTTTTTTTGCATATTTTTTTATGATTCTTACTCCATTAAAAAAAACGTCTCTTAGTTTCACAGATGAATATAACCATTTATTTTAGTCTGACATATTTAAATTAATGACCTTTTTAAAAATATTAAACAAACTTTGACCCTTGTTAAGGGCTCTAGGTGGATGCTGCCCCTTGGAATTGACTTGTATTTCTAACAGTCTACAATCTTTCCACATTATGTGAAAAAATCAAGTTTAAAATTAAATTAGAACTACAATAACTTTTAAAAATAAATAAACATTACTCTATACGATATATACGATATAATTATTAGAGGTGCAGAAAACATTCTATTTTTATGCTAATAATGCAAATTCTTAAGCCCGTTTATACATAACTATTTGTCTAATTATATAAAAACTTATCATACGTAATATGAAACTTTTCTGCCAATGAAAGTTCCAGATAAAAAAGTATCCCAAGGACTGTAGAAGATTCTTGTAACAGAATGAATATGTTCATTCCCAAGTCGATATAGAAAATTAATTTAAAAGTTCTAAAATTATCAATGTATTTAAAGTGATACAACATTTTCAATACTCTGATTTTAGTCAACAAACCATTATTATCTTATCTTGGTAAACTGATGCAATAATACTTTCCCCCAATTCGAATTTCCGGTATCATTTTAATTTCTACATCGCATTTCATCGCATTATGGCAAGTGATATGTTACATTGCTGAGAAATGTAGTTGGAGATATGCCATGAAAGCATCTGTAGATTTTATGTCAAATTCGCGTAATCATCTTCCTGCAGGGTATAATTCAGCATTCAATTCTCTCAAGAACGATCCGACTTATTTTCAACAGGGATTCTTAATGGCAGCTTACTCGAACAGTATGACTACGACGAGGGGGTGGAACTGAGGGTAAAAGAATAGTATGAGAAGCAACGAGTGCCGAGAATGACGATGCGAGGAACACGACAGCGGAGAGCGACCTCAATTCCGCTAGCTGTTGAATCGAGTCGAGTGGGTTTGCAATCCGTGTGCGAATGCAGTACGTCTCGCGTCTCAGTTTCTTTTCAGCGTCGGATGTCCGGAGAAAAATCTACGGAGGTATACAGTACCCATGTGCAAGCGCACACACATGTACCCAGAGAGGATTGTGTACAAGGATTGTCGCCATATTATTATTTTCGAACTCAATGTATTTTTTAAATTTATACCAAGAACAGTTTATTGCGATTATCGTACTTGGTATATTCGTTTCAGCTTCAAAATCGCAACAATAGAGATTTTTTGCGTAATTCTCCATACGTCAGGGTACTCTATTTCTTGAAAGGCAGTGACCCCCCCCCCCCCCCCCCCCCCTACACATTTCAAAACTGTTTTCTCCCGAACCATACGACAGATAGGGTTCGTATTTTCAGGCAATACGCGGGAGTAGGGTAGACGTATTATTTGTGACCACTGTACCGTTAGTGGCCACACAAAAAATGTATAGATCAATTCATCATTACTTTAACCTATAGAAATTACTAAATAAGTTTATTCGACAATAATTAAAGCCAACTTAACATTGAATATTCAATGCTTAGGATGTCTTATTGCTTAATAAATTATGTTCAACGCCATTCCCGAGTTAAAATTAAGACCCTTGTCAAAACCTATGTGTAGTGTACACGCAGGGTACACGAGGGTTCCTCCATTCTTTTGACAATGCTCAAAACCTCCGAAAATGGCAGATATTACCCAATTGGAGTAAACCAATGCTACTGTGGACTGAAACTATTATGTTTGAACCTCCAAATAGGTTGTACAGAGTGAGATGAGGTTTTAAGACCCTTGCATAGACCTCCAAAAGTGGCATATTTAATTCGTTTTCATTTAACGGAGGGTGTTCGAAGGGCTCATATTTCAAAACGGTTTAACACCATTTGTGGCCAGCACTGTTATTTACATGCAATAGGTTTGGCCACACATGGATCAAGTTGATGGCTACATACTAGGGTGACAATGTTTTAAGCTTTATTTTTATTTTTCAAGTCTCGCCCCAAATTTCATTTCTTTCTGCTCAAAGAATAATTGTCGCGAAACCCACCGCCCGTCAAAAAATATTATTTTTACTGCTAAAAGATGCCCATAAACGACACCAAAGGTATTGGTGTCTCTGTATTTACAAATACAGGGGTATTTGTGTATTTTAAAGAAGATTTAGCTTCTTTAATGCAGTGAGCGACCTCTCAATAATTTATGATTGGCTAGAACTTTAGTGACGTTGATTTTTTAGTAGTAAAAATAATATTCTACGGGTGAGCAACACGACCCATTAATAATACGATAAGTTGATTCTTTAATATTGCTGAGATTTTTACAGACTATGAGCGACATCTAAATATTTTTGTAATTCTTAGAATTTTTGAAAAATCATTTTTGTTATTTCTAAAAGTATATTCAAGAGGTGAGAGATGATGAAAAAAAAACTTTTTGGATATTTATTTTTGAATACCGAACATTTTTGAATGATGTGAATGACCTCTAATATTTATTCAATCATCTAAAAATTTGGCGTAATTTATTTTTTTTTACAGAAAATATAATTTTTGGGTGAGAAGTGTCAAAAATTGACACCCCCCCGAGCGACCTCTAAATATTTTTTGACGGGCGGTGGGTTTCGCGACAATTATTTTTTGAGCAGAAAAAAATGACATTTGGGTCGAGACTTGAAAAATAAAAATAAAGATAAAAATATTGTCACCCTACTACATACGGTTCTAAGATGGCCACAAACGGTACTTCTACCCTATCGTAGAATTGGGTTAAGCTTCCGGCTCCTAATACGATATGGCCATTTTTTTTAAGAATTAAAAGAAAAATAGTGCGAGAGAAAAAGAGTCATGTTACAGAGAGACTGACCTATAGGCGTTCAGCATTGGGCGACGAAATTTCTGGCGGTGTATCACTGCGTCTTAAGGCCTCTCATACGCTTCGGAAACTTACCTATCTTTAGGGTACAGATATATCCCACAGAAACCGTCCTATTCCTCGGGAACCCGTCTGGACGGAAAGAAGTAATTCGTTACCATACCCAAGCGCGTGGTTAAATCCACTCCAAGCAACAAAATTGGTTGGGAGAACCAACTATTGGGTGTCACAACTAACCGATTGGGTTTCACAAACACCCAATTAGCCGTGACAATTAATCACTCGGACGTCACAAGCAACTGATTGAGTGTGACACCCAATGGTTGGTTTTCGCAACAAATTCTATCGCCTGGAGCGTATTTAACCCCGTGCTTGGGTATGGCAACCAATTATTTCTCTCCGTATATCTTTCGGGAAACCTCATACCGTTCCTGCACTAACTTATCTCTTGAGAACCCTAGATTCTTTTGAGATTCATGCAGAATCTTCGACACGGATCCAGCTGGATCCTGCTTGGTATTCCTATCCTGCGGTCGGATTCTAGTTGGTCATCGAATTAAATTCCAAACATGAGAACGCGCAGAAACTGGGTTTTGACCGGAACCTCGATCTGGAATCCGACCCGATAGCGGACTGGATTTCGGCCGTAAGATGGTAATAATGGTAAACTAGGCTGGATCCCTGTCGAAAAATGGGAATACTGGTCTGGATCCAGGTAAAGCCCTGTCGAAATTTCTGCATGCAGCTCGTTAGAATTATCAAAAATGAATAATTTGCATGAATTATTTACAAATGAGTAGCTTGATTTTAAATAGCAATAACAATAAAAAACGGTAATCAAAGCTGCAATACGCCCATGTAGGAGTGTCAAATTGGCCCAGTACTGGACATGTGTTGGTGGCCAGTCTGTCAGTAATGGCACGTCAACAGAAATCAGCACTGGCGGATTGCTAGATCTACCAGATGATAACTTGGGCCCAGTGCTGGTAGATGCTCAGGAATGGTAACAAACACGGCCAGTATTGGACGAAAGTAACGGCGGAAAATTTTCGCTATAATAAATTTAGTAATTAATTATTGATTTGGAAATACATATATCGTAACGGACCAACCTTCCATCCCTCGAGAATCCGTTTTTTTCTCAGCAGCGCTCTTACGACTCAGGAGCCCGCCGACCCCTAACTCTATGTACCCTATGTACCTTATGTACCCTACTATCTAAATGAATGAAATAAAAACAAATTTCCGACTAAGTTGCAATTATTTTATTTTATTCAATACAATAGAAAAGAACCAATTTATACGGTTACGACATCTTATTAATATTAACTGCGAAAAAAATGCACGATTACCTGAAGTAAGTTGAATTGTCATAATAGTATAACTTGCTCATGGAAAGTCTTGGAAAATTTGAAAATAAAATATACTGTAAGGGAAAAAGAGATATACCCTTTATAGCCGTAGCGCTATAACTGGCTTGCACATCTCTTGGACGCTCAGGGGTTAACCAAACAAGCAGCGATCCCCGGCGAAGAGAGCGCCGGAGCTGAAGGCCTTAGTCTCGATTAGCTTTGAGGGGTTGAAATAACGCGCGCTGCCGGGCGTGTAAACGGGAGACTCGACCCTGCACTGCCTCTCGCTGCTTCGTTCCGCGATATCATATAGCAGCGCTTACTAAAGGACAATTTATCGCTATCAAAATGATCTCTAAATTAATCGTCGTACTTTCTACTCCCATTTAATTGTAATATGGAATTGAATAAAGATTAATGTTTTTATCTTGCTGCTTCGGTCGTAAATTCTTACATCTGCTATCAGGAAGTTAGTGAAAAGTTCTTGCTAGCTCTTGTAATAATACATTCATACCCGTGGCAATTGCAGAAGCCTCGCGAAAATCGATATAGATCGTCGGAACACTTCGTAATTGAAGGAACTCTTCCTCGAGCCGTCGACGGTGATACATCTCGTTATCCAAAGTATTCTTGTTCTACTGTTATAATTTTACTCAAATCTGTACGTGTAGTCCTGTAATGGTTTCCTCTGTAAATAAACCTGACGATATTATACAAAGATCATATTGACGTGAGGGGGCCCACGTTACTACTCCAATTAAATCGATAAGTATTGTGTATTATCAATTACGTGTGAACCATCCGATTTGAGGTTGCTTACCCATTGGAAAAGTTAAATTAACTTTATATTATGATAACAATAAAAATTTCGACTGTTATTTGTCTAATAATGTTGTATTTATTCGTTATTTATTTTCGGCAGTGTGTTGACGTTAAGGGCACAATAATTTTCTCAACAAAGAATTCCTTTTATAAAGCAAATTCTGATAAAGTAGGACGAATATTTTCACATTGTTATTTTTTTTTGGCAGATAAATCGAGTGATGAAATATATGAAAACAATCTAATAATATAATAACATATTAATATTAAACTATTACACCCTCTGCATTGAGATTAACAATTGTACAGGATGAATAATTTTTTATGGTTATTCCATAAGAGAATCATACGTTAATTTAAATGGTAAGTTAAGGAAGCAGGTTAAATTGCTGCACTTAATTTAGGGAGAAATCACCATGTCGGCTTTAAAAAAATTTCATTGCACTTCCTTAATGCCGAAATCTTCGGAATTATGATCCTAAGGATGAAGGTATTACGGAAATTATAGCAATTTAAGCAGACATTTCCCTTTCATAATTAGTTATAAAACTTCAGAAGCGTTTTCCTTCAAACTTCATTTCCGTAACTAGCTGTCGGCGATACTCGAGCAACTTCCAACGAGATTGCTCGACTCTTTTTACTACATGTATGTAATAAAATTATCAGCAGTCGAGCTGATTTCTTCAAGTGTGGAATTCATTTTTTGGAAAATGTTCATACCGGCAAAATTCTCACAATCTTCAGAAGTTAAAAAAAAAACCAAAAAAATATTTTTCATCAGCTTCTCATATGTTTCTCTTTAATCGTAAGTCAAAGTTCTCATTATATCAAGAAAAGCGACATCTGACCGCCAAATACAGACAACAAACTCCCATTTGTCTTTCAGTCTTATCATAATTTCTTTCTGTCCTCGGCAACATATTTGTTATACTTCGTGTTCGGTCCAGTAAAGATTTACGGATTAAAAGTCAATAAATTTTCGTATCAAACTGGTTAACGTGACGGTAGCGGCATTGAAAGAGATCTATACGATAAGATTATCCGCTTAGATAAGCAGCTAGGCTCGCGTTTCGCGTTGTTGCTACATATACGAGAGTTGTGCTCCGTGGCAAATGGACTTGGTAACTCCTATGGTCGGTGTGCAGTACGTACGATTGGTCCAATGTAAGGACCATTACCCGCTGCATGCTGTGTGCATTGGCGTATACGTCCGATGCACCACATGACGTGGAGAGGGAAACGCGGGCGCACGCTCGTCGCTTTAGTGCCGCTTCGTGCCATTGCCGGCGGGCTTCGGCCGCAAGTACCTTAAGTTCCCGCTCGCTAACTCGCTCACTTCACGTATATATAGCTACCTACCTACTTCCCCTGAGCTACAGTAGGTCTATGCACGTTTTGTGTGCACTGCGCTCTGCCAATGATATTGCCAGTGTAGCCTGGTATATATACCGCCCATGACTCGAAATAGGACAAAAGTCCATAAAGAGAAGGCACATCCAAGTGCCTCGTCGAACGAGCTAAACAGTGGGTAGAACTAAGCTCGCTATTACACGTAAACTAGATCGCCTGACGAGTCAGTTATATAGCCCTCTATAGCCCTGTGCTAATAGTACCTACAGCACGCGAGGGATGCATCGCTGAAGCTGTATGTACCATTCGATGGTTAAGTATTCGGATAATTTAATTCATCGGCGTTATTAAAATTGAAAGTTTGTACTTTGTTGCACGAATAAACAAGGGCGTATAGCCTAGGAAGTTTGTAACGAGACTAATGAGGTTTATATAGTCTTGAAAGTGGAAGCATTATTTTGTATTTTAACGAATTCTCTGATGTCAACTTTCGAAATTGTTTTTATTTGCCATAAAGATTTTTGAGTGTTTGAATAATTTAATTTAGTGGGATTATTGAAATTGAAAGCTTGTACTTTGTTGCACGAAGAAACAAGGGCGTATTGACTAGGAATTTTGTAACGAGACTAATGAGGTTTATACAGTCTTGAAAGTGGAAGCATTATGTTTTTATTTCTATGAATTATCAGATGTCAATTTTTGAAATTGTTTTTATTGGCCATTTAGATCTTTAAGTGTTTGAATGATTTAATTTAGTGGGATTATTGAAATTGAAAGCTTGTACCTTGTTGCACGGCGGACCAAGGGCGTATAGTCTAGGAAGTTTGTAACAAGGCTAATGAGTTTTGTGTAGTCTTGGAAGTGGCAGCATAATTTCGTGGTTTAACAAGTATCGGATGACAATTTTTGAAATTTCTTTTATTTGCTATTTGATTTTCGAGTGTTTGAATGATTTAGTTTAGAGGGACTGTTAAAATTTAAAGACTGTACTTTGCTGCTAGCAGAACCAAGGCGTATTGCCGAGGAAGTTTGTAACGAGGGTAATGAGGTTTATATAGACTTGAAAGTGGAAGCATAATTTTGTGAATTATCAGATCTCGACTTCCGAAATTGTTCCAACTTGCTATCTGATTTTAAGTGTTTGGACAATTTAATTTAGTGGGATTATTAAAATTGAACGTTTTTACTCTGTTGAAATTCCATTATCGTTGATAGAAAGTGTATAATATAGACTTATAGAATTAATCTGTGAAATAAGGCCCCCGAAAATCAAACCCTTAAAATGTTAACCCTTTGGAAAAAGGTCCCTCATGAAAAATGACTCGCATTATTGGCTCTCAGGAAAAATGACCTCAAAAAATTGACCCTTCGGACGAATGACCCCAAAAAATTTTCTTCATCAAATTCTCCTTTGTAATATTGTTGCTTATGTAATATTGTTTATGCAAAGTTTGAATGCAAGTGATGAATTTTAATATTCCTAGGGTAGTTCAAGTGGAAACGTTGCAAACAAATTGTTGAAAACTTTAAAGAATATTGTCAGAAGCGCTGTACAAAAATGCAGACACTTGTTCTTCACCGTTAGTTAACAATTTGCAATTACACGGAACTTTGCAGCTTTATCTCGGCACGCTTGGTACGTGCGAGTGAGAGGCAGCATGGCGAACCACTCACCCGCACACGATCTGCCCCGAACCTTGCGCGTCACCGAGTCTATCCCCTCCGAGCCTCGCGCTCGACCCTCCTTAAGTTAGTATGAGCGAAATAGTCGCATATGCATCTGAGTTGAGAAAATTAGGTTGCCTGATGACTTGGTTTTCTTAATTTCTTAATGCTTAATTCAAGAGTTCGCGTGAGTCGCGGGCCAGTGCTGGTTCAGGGTTGGCGTGGGTCGCGAGCTAATACTGGTCTGCATAAAATGCAGTACTGGTTCCTAATTCTCACCGATAACGGCACAGCGTCGGTATTAGACTCGGACCCGAGGTTACATGCCGATGCTGGCAATGCGCTGGGGTGACTATGGGAGAGAGCATCCGACCAGTACTGGAAGCACAGTGCCCAAGGCTGGCCTAGTACTTGGCCGATCGTCAAACCCTACTTGGGGGGTTCTATACCTCATTTGGGGTGAGTAGGTCGTAGGAAGGTCTATGGATAGGGCGAGTAGACCGTCGGAGGCTCTATACGGAGTGAGGAGACTCTACCGAGGGTGGCAGATAACGGTTGAACCTCCAAGCAAGGTCACTATCGGCTGAACGGAGGGTGAAACCAGCGTCGGCTTTTGCCTTATCAAAGGATTTCGGATTCCCGGAGCTCTAGCTGAGGGTTAGAATTTTGACTCGGGTTGGGCCGGTTTTTCCTGAGACTACTTTTTTGGCAGCTAATTTTCGTGTTACCAAAATATATATTCAAGTTATAGCCCGCAACAAACAGGAAGTGAGGGACCAGGCATAGCTAAGCGGGTATCAAGTAGAAACAGTAGTTTGCATCGCGCCCTCAGTTCCTGGTATCTCCACCAATGCAGTACATACAACCTGGGAAAGGCGAAGCGACGACACAAACATTTGTTCAGGACGTTAAGTCGGGGTCCCCGCTTTCGTTCGCCATCCGCACTGAAAGCCATATCAGAAATAAGATAAGCGCTGTCCGGCAAACCCTCCACCGGTTGAGGATTCGGTTTCGCTTGCTTGGACTTCCGTTACTGTGCCCGCGGTTCTCCCGCATCCGGTACCCTAGTTACTATAGCCGCGAAATTAATTCATACGCAAAGTCTCAACCCCATAGAATTCACTCTGTTTCACCGGTTGGCTCTCAAACTTCCTTATCTTAAATCACACCGAAATATACAATATACGAGCGAAAATGCTATCGAATTTCGAGAGACTACAGAAAATGATTAGTTTCGCCAGATACGCGACTTTGCACAATTACACTGACGCACAAATGACGAAGAAACCGACAGTTGGCGGATGGAGATTTCGAAATCATATTTCAGTCCTTTCAGATAAGGATCCTGAGATTTTATGAATTGGATCAACGATTTTTGCGCAGAGAGTTTTTTTAAGTTCTAAAGGTAAGCTTACACAGCTTGTGTAGCTCTAAGACAAAAAGATCATGAAACTGATAATATTGTATTTTTAACATGAGTCTAATAAAATGAATTTAAAAATGAGAAAATCGCCAATTCGAGGCTCTTGAATCAGATGACAATCAATCAAATCGGTATTATCTACTTTTGTTGATGGAAATCTTCTGATGCTGTTAGCTTAAAAAAAAATCCTGTGACCCATGCGCGGCAAAACAATGAAATTTGCAAGTGGTTTATATGTATCTATAGGTATACGTACATGTATAGAGTATATATGTAGATCATATACCTTTAGCAGAACAAAAGCTGCTACCAGGCTGCGTAAAAATGCGCACACAGCGGACGATTAATTGAGGAAAAAGTGAATATGTATGCAGAACAGTCAAAGAATGAACGACCGTGGCTGGGCACAAGTCATTAGTCAAAAAGTCTTTTGAAATACTCGTTTTTTTTTCTATCCCATAGATGCGAATTGTTGTCGTCCTCCATCACTTATTCAAAAAGAAATAATAGAAAAAAAAACTTAATAATATATGTATTTAGAAAATGTATAAGGTAAAATATGCATAATTATTACAGAAGCAAATTTTCACAATTATTCCATTGAAACGGTTTTATCACATTTGGTTCAACTCCAGTATCTCGTTTTTTTCTAAGTATATATTTTCATTCTGATAACAAAAAAATACGCTCGACGAATTCCCGATCTCATTGCAATTAATTAATTTCATTTCATTGAAATTTTCTGAACAATGCTTGCGGTTACAGAACTCCATTTATCTGTTTAGCTGCAAAAAGTAATAACCTCCCGGCAAAAATGTTGTATCGAAATGAAGGTTTAATTGAAAAATGGTTACAGGGAAGCACAATTCTGAAATCGGAAAAATGTAGAATCCGAATAATGGTGGATATTGGAAATTCCGGAAAGGTGAAATTTCCCGCCAGGCAACAAATTAAAAAACGCTAACGATTTTATTCCATAAAATAGGGAAATATCAAGTATCTCGGTATTTGTATAAAATACCTACAAGCGATACGGAATTTTTAGCCGTCACAAATAGAATCTATATAAACATCCTTTCGTGTATTCAATTTCCACAAGAACACTTGTGTCGTGCGCCTCGTTTTCTCCCGTGTGTACATTTTTATTTTGACATAACAAAAGTTGACACGTTTGAGCGTTTCACAGTTCAAGACGCCTCAATTAAAATGGTCACAGAGTGAGCATATTCGAGTCCCGGATATACATTCATCGATTCGAGTTGTAAAAAAAATACAGAGTACGTTATAGAGGCCAGAAACGATTTCCTCTTTATTTTCGTGTTTTATATCGCATCCGCCTTTCAATCGGTGCGCATAGTGCATTGTTTTTGACGGTCGGTTGGCGTGGCTGCGAGGGCGTAACCCCGCAGGCCATCGTTACGCTTACCGAAAGCCGCGCTACTCTCTGCGTATCGGTGCTACTGTTGCGCTTATTCTCTTTACCTCTCAGGGGGCTGTCGCACATCCCGACGAGTCGCGGGGCTCTTCGCCGTTTCCACGTTGTATCCTCCAGGCGCTAAACTCTCTTTCGCATTGAACGTCGGCGCAGAAAAAAAAAGTATTAAAAAAATAATAGTGGCTACAGGGAGAACCGCAGAACTTTTCTTTTACGGCTAGACGGCGACACCATAAATAAAAAGAAACGTCATACAGTATACCAGATGGGTAGTGGAAGCGCATGTCGCCCGCGGGCCCCTTCGACAGAACACTCTTTGCCCGATCGCATAAAGAACGTCGAGTGAAAATGTGTGCGACGATTTTTCCAATAGCTAGAGTCGGAGTCCAAGTCCGGTGGGATTATTGATGTGCCCCATAGAAATGCGCGTGTCAAGGATCGAAGAATGGGTTTTATAACAATGTTATGCGGTAGTTATTTCGAAGTTTGGCGAATAATAGTAATGTCAATCGATTTATGGACACGCAAATTATATATTAGTCTTGCGTGAGTTGAGGGGATTATTGATGTAACAAATAGAAATGTGTGCATCAAGAATCAGAGAATGGGTTTTATAACAATGTTATGCCGTAGTTATTCCGAAGTTTAACGGAAAATAGTAATGTGAATCGATTTATGGACACACCAATTATAAATTAGTCTTCCGCGATTTGAGTGGGATTATTGATGTACCAAATACAAATGTGTGGATCATGGAACAGGTTTATAATAATGTGTCACAATAATTATTTCAGCTTTGGGAAGATTAAGTAATAATAATAATTAATTTACAAACCCGAGTTGAAATTTAAGCCCTTCGAACACCCTTCGTTAAATGAAAATGGGTAAAATATGCAACTTTTGGAGGTCTATGCCAGTGTCTAAAAAGCTCATCTCACTCTGTGCAACTGAATTGGAGGTTCAAACATAACAGTTTCACTCTACAGTAGTCTTGATTTTCTCCCATTGGGTAATATCTGCCATTTGCGGAGGTCTTGAGCAGTGTCAAAGGAATGGAGGAACCTTCGTGTATCCTGCGTGTACACTACATTTAGGTTTTGACAAGGGTCTAAATTTTAACTCGGGAAAACGTATATAATAATGGAAGCAGAAGTTCATTCGATCGTTCTAATAGATTTAGGTATATTGTATATTATTGACGTTTTCAATTACCTGCAAACTAACACTAATTTTATTGTTGTTGTAGTTTTTCCGTCATTAATAGAACTGACAATCATCAAAATTTAACAATGCTTTAAATGCTCATGATTTGATAACAAATACAACTGGACAATCATGAAAAATGAAGGTTTTTCATTAGAGCAATGTTTGTGCACCTTCATGCGGCTATAGTTGCACTGCTAGAGCAAATTGGTTTCGCAATGTCCGATTCTGTTGGTAGAAAGCATCTGCCCACTCTGAGTATTGGTATTTCCATTTGAAAATCCTCTGCAGAAGTTACAAAGGAATTCAGTTTAAAAAAGTGGCATAAAGAGAATACTTTAAAGGGGAAAATATCTCCTGCGAAAGATGTTCAAATAGAAATTCCTCTATCCAGAGTGAACAGATTCTTGCTACTAACAGAAATGAAGCTCACAAAATCAATTTCGTCTTGCGGAAGAACATAAACTCCAAGACAAGTTCACAATATAAGGAAAAAAATTCCAACTAGACTTGCCTCAAAAATTTAAATTCACCTGCAACAAAATGTCAGATATTGTGTTGACAACGTCATATGTTTTTACAAAGGTGCAATTGCAATACCATTTGATGATTTCAGGCTTCCTTAGTTGACATAAGCTCTATTATCCGCTATGGACATAAAAAAATAGAAAACTTCGTTTTCCAGTCACGCAGTTCTTTCATTTATTTAATTTTTCCATACATATAATCATTTTAGTAGTAACGCAGATCCAAAAAGAAAATGCAGTGTAATGAATCCTACGAATTACTTTTTTATTCGGTGGTAAATCTGCACAGCGATTTTCTGTGCTGTGTACTGTAAACCAATTCTGTTTCACCAAAACCGCCATTACATTCAATCATTCGTTACACCAGTTTTGCCGGTTCATTTTTTTTTCAACGATCTCTCGCAACACAATATCGAGCATCGCTTTGTCTTTCTTTGTCACCGAGCCATAGGCAATATGGCACATATGACCCCCGCCCCCTTTTCTCCAGCGAATTTCCATCGATGGTCAATTTCACTAACACTCGCGTTTTCCGGTTTCCGCTCAGCTGCAGCGCGATAACGAGAATTCGGGATATACTCGAGAAGAGGGTAGATAAAACTGTGGAAGAGCACAAGTACCCAGTGGGTTTTCCAGAGGCGCGTGCTCTCGCATCAACGGCCTGGATTTCTCTCTCTGCATTTTCAGGGATTGAGGGGAACGCGCTCAAAATTTGAGCAAATAAAGTATTTCCAATAGGGCATATATATCTATATATATTCCGATTGATATACGTAACAACAGATTCTTATTAAAATAAATTGTCGAAGAAAGTTTTTAATCTTGATGATGCGAATGTATAGGGACAAAACCTCGTCAGTGAATGCACTCGCGAGTTTCTCTCTCTCGACTGTGCAAACGCACTGAGGGATTGATGAAAGCACCGCCGGGTTACGATGCTACTGGGCGATTTTATGAAAGCAGCGAGATAACGATGAGATAGGAGTGAGAGTGGAAATGCGGAGGAAGAAAGCATCGGACGTAACGAGGGGAGATAAAACTATACGGCTCGCCCTCTCATGCTACGAAACTTCTTTCACGTTTTTTAAAATATATATACCTATATATAGTGGAAAACAAAGCTCTTATTTCACTCTATTTTCGTTTTAATTGTTTCAAGATGGTCAGATAATTTAATTTAATATTTAAATTCTATGTGCTGATGAGATTAGGAGAGATTATTCTAATTAATTCACTCTATTATCTTCACAATTTAATTACGCTTCATAATTTCTATGATTTTAATAACCTTCAATTTTAAACATAAATTAAAATTGACTTACACAACTCTTTATTGAAAACAATCGGGATTCGTTCGTAGGGAAGTGAAATATTAAACAAAAATTTGAACCGTTCCCATGGTTTCGAGTGATTTCATTGGTCGGTCGGAAGATTGAATGCTACAGTAGCATGATTTTTCAATAAAGGAAGTTAATTTCGTTCTTCAGCGGATTCTCATTGCCGTGAAAACCAGTATTTTAGTTCGGGAGTCACTATATTATTAGCATGTGGTAATAATTTAAATTATTCCTGGAAATTTTTTCTTTTTCTCATTCTGTCCATTGTAACAAAAGTATATGAGCATCTTTTAAGCATCCCGACCAAGGTTCTTGTTTCCATAAATCTTCACCCCCTGGGAATCTATACAGCAGAAACATATAAAATCTCCCCCGGAATAATGCTCTTACAGGCGATCATATATATATATATATATATATATATATAGGCAACCACATATTTCTAGCAGTCGCGCAGTTGAGTTTAGGTGAGATTATTCTAATTAATTAAATCTGTTAGCTTCACAATTTAATTCCACTTGATAATTTCTATGATTTTTATAACCTGCAATTTCAAACATAACTTAAAATTGACTTCCTCAACCCTTTATTCAAAACTATCACGATTCGTTCGTGAGGAAGTGAAATATTTCAAAAAATTTGAACCGTTCCCATAGTTTTGAGTGATTTCATTGGTCGGTCGGAAGAAGTAACATGATTTTTTAATAAAGGAAGTTACTTTCGTTTTTCAGTGGATTCTTATTGCCGGAAAATCAGTATTTTAGTTTGGAAGTCACTATATTATTAGCACGTGGTAAACATTTTAATTATTCCTGGACATTTTTTCTGTTGTTTATGCTGTCCATTGTAACAAAAGTATATGAGCATCTCTTAAGCATCCCGACGAAGGTTCTTGTTTCCATAAATCTTCAACCCCTGGGAATCTATACAGCAGAAACATATAAAATCTCCCCCGGAATAATGCTCTCACAGGCGATCATATATATATATGCAACCACATATTCCTAGCAGTCGTGTAGTTACGAGCGGCATGTCCTATAGGGCAAACGTCATTCGGGTTCCTACATAGCTCTAGCTTCGACTCTCGTACTCAATTAACTGGACATGCACCGAAACCCCAAGCCTTGCACTACTATACATCGGTATAGCTATACGTATAGCTATATAAACATGAGCGTGTAACACCTTCGCTGTTACCGCGCCACCTGGACGGTGCTGTTTAACGACAGATACGGGTCCATATCAATCGGCAGCATGCAGCAGAGGCTCGCTCATCCATGCAGGCACATTTTCAGCGTGAAATGGCCCGATATAACTGGTACAGAAGCGAGAAGCAGCAGGTATCCAGCATCATTGATGCTCCCATACGCCCACCCTGACCATATATCCACACCGCAGCTTTTACACCCGTATAATGCGATTTGATCCTCGATGTCGAAGTACTTCTGATACAGGGAATGATTTTTCACGCAGCGGAAAATTTCATCTAGTGACGTATTTTTTTTTTCATGAAAAGGAAAGTTATGGATTTAGGGTCGAATTTATAGTCCCGAGTTCGAAATTAATTTCCAGCTTGAGTTCGAACTTCAGATCAAACCTGTCACTATAAATTTGACTAAATTAGAACTTAAGCCGATTTTTTTTTTTGTAAAATGCATATACAAGAAGGGGAGATCAATTGCGTTACACCTTGCATTTTCACTATTTTCGGTCTGTAGGTCGTCACGATTGATCTTTGGAAAACAACAAATTCATCAACTGTGATTCATTATCTGCCGGATGGACTGTGATTTGCAAAAATATCCCGTAGCAACCTCAATAAATTAGGTCATTACATAGATAGTGAGTAAACAAGCAAACTATCCAAAGATTAGTTGAAACACTATTAGTTGAAAGACTACGAATCACAGTTGATGAATTTGTTGTTTTCCGAAGATTAATCGTGACACCCTACAGACTAAAAATAGTGAAAACGCAAGCTGTAACGCGATTGATCTCCCCTTTTTGTATATGCATTCTGCAAGAAAAAATTGGCTTAAGTTCTAACTTGAGTTTAAACTAAAGTTCTAACTTAGTTGAATTTATAGTCCTAAGTTCGAACTTGGGACTATAAATTCGACCCTAAGAAACGATTATGCTCTTCTTTTGGGTCAATATTTGGGGATTACCATGTCTAAAAAATATTGTAGTTTATAGAAAAAAGGTCGGAGTTTTTCATGATTATTGAGGAGGAGTGCATATTTTTATTAGATTTATCACTTGTGTAATTTGCTTATATTACGTGCTTTATTGTTAAAGTAATACATTTTTTAATTTTATGTCTAAATTGAAAAAAAAATTGTGTATGCTTGCCGGTAAAAAATTTCGTTCCGTGATAAAAAGATTCAAGAAAAGTAGCCAGCTAACTGAAAGACAATTTATTTATTTATTCGCGAACTAGGATTCATCGGCTAATTTCATTTTGTTGAGGGGAATATGGGACTAATTAAGGAACATATGTTGCCATAAAAACAAAGCTGCAAGATATTTGAGATCAGAAATAAATGGTATTAGAAAGTGTTCTCGAAAGTCAGCAACAATTTCCCTTGTGTAAAATGCTCAGCTTTCGTCAATATGATTGCCACAAGATATTCTCTGGACTGTTGAACGAACCTTTTCCTTACGACGTCGGAAAATTTGAGTTTTAACATACATATGTTGCCACGTTACCCGCCAAAATACTTAAGCTGCAAAAAAAAATGATATAAAACGTTGTCAAAAATTAGGCGCATTTCTCTTATTTAAAAATGCTTGGCCCTCATTAATATAATTGTCACGTGATTCTCTTTCGCGTGTTGAACGAACCTTTCCACTACGACGTCGGACAATTTGCGTTTGCAAAAGCGACAACAGCACCACGTATGCAGTGTACCACCGAGTTCATGTGGCAAATGTGGTTCTATACGCAACTCGTGTAATCCGTCCTCACGCAAAGGGTTTATAGTCGACATCGTTCTCCGCGAGTTGAACCGCAAACGAGATTCTTCGATTTTATTGGTCGTTGAGAATTGATTTCAGTTTTCATCCTAATTAAACAATAAAAAAGAGTATAAAAATGTCTAACTTAGAGCAAATAAAAAAATATATTACAAATTCAGGCAGGGAAACAATCGAAAATAAAGTGATATAATTCAAGAAAAGCGCTGTCAATTACTATGATCGAATCACTACTATCGTTTCCTATTCATGGAAAAAAACACCGACGATAAATTTTTTTATTCATCGCCCAATTTTATTTTATTTAAGTAACTATGGAAATAAATAAGGAATATACGTTGCCATAAAACCCTCCAAAATATTTGAGCTCAGAAAAAATTGTAGAGAACGTTCTCAAAAATTAGGACTTTTCACAACGAGGTCAGAAAATATGAGTTTTCGCAAGCGACTACTGCACCACGTATGCACCCCTGTATACAGTGTACCACCGAGTACATGTATCAAATGTGGTCCCATACGCAACTCATGTAATCCGTCCTTACGCAAAGGGTTTATAGTCGACATCGTACCCCGCGAGTTGAACCGCGAACGAGTCTATGCTACAGTGCTGCTATGTTGTTGGTCGCGTTAATTAAAAGTTCGAAGCGTCTCCTGCGGTACCAATACCTAGGTTTCCAATGCCCTCTACCGAAACCAACAACCAGCATCACCTCGTATCGATATGAATTCGCGGACGCTGCGTGGGACTGTATGCATCGACGTGTATATATAAATATATATACATATATATGTCGACTGTACTGGTCGTATGGAGCAAATTGGAAAATTTCTGGATGCCCAGCGCCTCCCCCTCTCTGTTTACCACCCACTTTTGGGATGGGCGTAAACGGACGTAGCAGCATCGATGAAGCCAACGATGCGAGGTACGCCGTATTGGTTTATCCGCTTGGATGTTTCGACCTGCAATGGAACTCCATATTCAGTCGCATGAATATTTTCGTAGTCATTTACAGATGTTGTTTTCTGACTAGGATGTGGAACGACTGTCATTCACGAAAACTTCTAATAACAGGAAATAGTAGGTTATTGGTCGATATCGTATATATTGAGCATCGACGAGTTGCGGCTCGGATGAGATAAACATTTTTCGGGTTTATGTATATAGAGAGAAAAGTTCAGGATTCTCCCCCGAACTTATTTAGTAATTGAAAGTTATGATAAAAAACTACAATTTAGCCTCAATCTACTACGGATAAGAATATGTGGTACTTTCATAATTCGTATACACAAATGTTGGAAGTTATCGGCCAACGCACAAAATATATCAAGACTAGCAACAACATGGTCGTTTCTTTCGCACTCTTTTACGTTCATTTATCTCTTCTTATGGCTTAACATGATATTTGCATGCTTATGCCATTCGTCATATTACGTGACTCTATTTCTGCTTCAGTGTTTCGATATAATCGGCTCTCGATATGCCACGTCTTTTTAATACGAAGAAAAATGTATTCTATTTCGCAACTGGGAAAAAACAGCAATTCGAGAAGCATAAAACGCGTGATCCTGCGGTGATTGTAACAGTCTGAAGTTGGCTTCACGTCAAAGCCATCGACGACCAATCAGAATGCTAGAACGGTGGCATCGCTTTTCGATATTTCGAATTTCGATATGCCATGTCTTTTTTACACGGAAAAAATAAGTAGTCGTGATAAACATTTCCAGCATATGCTGTGCCGCAGATTAGTTACGGAACTAAATTGACAAAGTATCCTCAACTATATGTGATTGGTAAGCGAAAAATAGTAAGTAAGACCGACTACTTGGTTCCGACAACCAGTCATAATCATGTCTCTACCAACAACCTTGAGGTGGCGCAACTACCGGCGGCAAATACTGTAAACACGATGCGAATGTTGCCGGCACCCTACGAGTTGGTTTTCATTACCAATCACTTTCCTTCTAACACTAATCGGTTGGTTCGGGTAACTAAAATTTTTTAGTTCGCGCATGACAAAGGCTAACAACGCTATTGTGTTGTATGATGAACGTGTGGACACATTTAAGTGTAAAGTGAAAAGAAAAGCAGCTTACAGCGGGCAATAGTTCCTCAAATACTAATTACGTATTTCAATAATTATTCGTTCGGTATGGGTATTATTATATTTCTCAGGTAGAGTTATTGACCATTAACATATACAGATTTGTTATGGCTCGGCTCCTTTAAATCGCTCATAGCGATGAACTGCATTTTTCATTAAGCCATTTATTGTAACCATAACATTTTGCAACTTCGCTTTATAGTAGCGGGAGCGAATACGATGAGTTATGAAATCTAATTTCTAATCTAGAGCTGCAATAAAACAGATTGCATGAATGAACTAAGCGTATTGGCTTCGTGCGTTGGGACAACTAGCGCCACTTGTGGCGACTGTTGACATAAACGTATCAACGACGAGCATTGATTCTTATGGTAATATTATAAAAAATATTTTTTGATTATATGAAACAAATAACTGAAGAGCATTGTTATAAATATAAAACAAAGGATGTTTACTTTACTTTTTTGTTTATGGCAATAGCTTCTCTTTTGTCGAATTATTTAGTAAAAACTGAACGTAAATTTTCGGTTGCCCGGTGTCGTCTGCTCGTTTCGCCTGTGTTTATGTTTACGACGTCTCTGATAGCTATCGTGCAAGAATGGAGGCAGTAATAAGAACAGGATTCAAAACAATAACGCACAATATTAACTTCAATCCGCAAGGTATTGTGAAGGAAAAGGCGTTGGCGACAATTGACGACGCAACACAAGACTGACTCCTTTCGTTTTCTCGCAATCATATTGTCCGTTAATCAACAAATTGTTAATATTGACGTTAATTAGCATACAACAGCATCTGACACTGTGTCAGGTGTTGATACGGTGTCGCACAATTTCGCCGCTGCGATCGCTGGCTGTCCAAAATGGCCGCGGATGAAGGCTACGCGCGAAGCCAATAGCTCGGGTTTCTATTTCTATTGGTTTCTGTTACTACGGGTATTCTACCAACGACATTTCAGTTCGTTTAACCAACTAAGTAAACTAACTGAGTAGTTGGCGCTATATAAACTATTCCGGGTTGTTGTGAGAACCATTTTTTCAGTTTTACCAACTACTCATCTCTTTCCGTGTAAGAGAGGATGATTTCTTATAGCGAACTCGAAATTTAGTTGCAGCTTATACAAAGTTTATAGTTTATTGCCATTTGTGGGTTAAGATGTGAACAGTAAATTTCTATTTCTAGAAGTGGTTCTCAAATATCTGTGTCAAGTTTAAAGGTCGACGGGTTCGAACTACGTCAGACTCAGGAAGGCGTCGCACCGCCGACAGTTTCTTGGGGCGTTCTAGCGGTTGATGCTGAGGCTGAGCTCTAGACGATCTTGTGCGGGCTTTTAGTGGTTAGGCTATAGAGATTTTCGACTAATGCGTCATTATCGCAACAGAAGAAAAAACCGTCACTCGCTCGCGAGCCACTGCGGTGTTGAACACTGTTTTTGCTGGGTTCCCGTGCATTCTCAATTTTGTTAAGTCGCCGAATCTCAATTAGAAGAACTTCAAATTGCATATTGTGAAGTAGGAACATTGAGCCCCAAATACAGCATCATCGTTTGAATTTTGGTTTGGTTAACGACGCGCAAAACTTCCGTTCGAAGGAAAGCGTAACGCGGTGAAATCAATAAAATATTTGGGATATAAAATTGTTAGAAACTGCGTTCTATGGATTCCAAGCCAAGGAGGCCAGTTACTTCATGGATTTTATGAGATAGGAGCCGACAAAAGTGCATTCGTAATATTTACTGAACAGATAAGGGAATACGTTACTCCAACGCGCACGCCCAAGCGTTCAAAGTCTTGTCTCAAGATCTCACATTTCAATAGTCTGAAATTCTATATATTATTCAGTTTACGATTGTACTATACTATTATACAATGTCGCATAACTATACGATTTCTCTGTATTCCTCGAATTCTGCTATTTGTTTGCTATGTGCCAATGGGTGGTCAGAAATCTGTGCACGGCGTAAAACTGTTACGTGTAGCCCGCTGTAAGCACAACCTGCACTGATATTACAAACGAGCGTCTGTGGTTGAGTCCCAAGAAGTAATGCGAGAACGCACCTCTGCACCGAGAGAAAAGATTTCATTGAAGCCAAGGAAATAGTTGAGTTGATTTTCTTTTCATTGGTTTCAACGAAATATTTCTTTCATTTCAATGAAATAGTGCACTTCAATTTCAAAGAGAACGTTTCATTGTCTGTCAACAAACATTCAATTATTGAACATATGAAAAAGGAACAGTTTCATTGTTTTTAAGAAAATTTTACATTGGTTCGAAGAAAGAGTCTTGTTGATTTATTCAAAAGATATATTCATGGCAGCACGTGCTAAAAATTTCATCGTCCGATGTTAAACACTTATAGGACTGCCACGCACCTAACCTCACTTTTTTGTTTTTCGGTTCTCCCGAACAAACGGTTCCGAGTTTCGAGGGCCCGTATTTAAGCCGATTTCTGCTGTACTTGAGCACGTTTCTTCCAAATTTAAGCCTTATCTGTCGAGTAGGTTAGGAAAAAACAGGTCTCAAAATTCTGATCTGCGCTGCCTCTCCACTGAAATCAGTAAAAAATCGAAGACGATTTTTTTAACTCAACGAAAAGTAGTAACATTTATTTTGCTACTTTTCGTTGAGTTTTAGATCATTTAATAAAAAGATAGTATTTAAACTCAAGTACTACTTTTGTTGGTAAAGATTGCCATGAATCATTGAAACCCTAATCGAATACATAACAAGCATTATCATTCTTTTGTAAAGTCATACAGTGCACCACATAGTAAGGTAAAAATTAAAATGTTTCACTCGTCACTTTCAGACCAATCCAGTGACAATTCTTTAGTGTTCGATGTCTAATTTTATCTGTCAAATAGTGCATTCTGCATTGAATATAGGATTTCCGTATTTCAGGTATTTATGATAAATTTATGAATGTAAATACGTGAATGAGTCTTTGGTTAGGAAAAAACACTGAACAATCGCTTACAGCAAATCTAATTTTTATCCCGTCCAGAATCGCTATATTCAATCCAAAATGCACTCTTTGACAGATAAAATAAGGCATTAAACACTATGATGAATGCAGCGGTTTCATGAGGTTAAAAGTAGAAAAAAATTACTTTCCACCTCACACCGTTTTTGTACCCCGTATGTCATTACAAAAATGCCATATTATAATATTTGTTATGTCCTCAATGAGGTTTAAATGTAACATTTTCAAAAAAAGTAGCCACTGCCGTGTTCGCAACACGTGACTTTTTCATCCCATTTGTTACTGGCGTGAAATTTTTATCGTGATTTTACAGGAGTATAGTAACTGACTGTACGAATAGAAATTTGAGGTATTTCGTACATAATTTCGTAACACCGTGAGAGTGAATAACCTCAAATCTAATTTGTTTATAAAAATTTTTTATTTAATATTTGGGGCGAATATTTATATTTCTCATTAGAAGTTGCCAAAGTTCTCTGATAGTTATTCTTTTTCTTGGCTACAAGCTATTGTAAAAGTTGTGATGCTTCGATTTGAAGCATATAGATAGAATCACCAGCTATAGTAAGCAAAAATATGTAATGTAGTGCAGCAAAGATTCGGTTATTATCTATTCTATGATTAACCTAAAACTGATAAATTAATAATTGTTGAAAAAATGTTTATTAAATGAAACATGGATTATATTATAGGTCTACTGAATTAGTATACAGTCCATACTTCACGGAACTGACATTTTCCATGACGGATGGTTTCGGAAAATCATATGTAAGTAACCGAAAAAACAACAAAGTTTTCACTGTTTATAGATTATATGCGAGTCATTTCATCTGTATGTATGAGACCGAAGCAGAACAACTTTCACATTAATATACGGTCGAAAAATGAATAAATTTTTATTTCTTCATATTTTAGAAAAATGATCAGAATTCAGGAATCAGAATTCACTTTTAGATTTTAATACTCAAACCAGAAATTGAATGCAGAAACTTAAAAATTGCAATTGGGATACACAGACGCAAAACAGTCAGACAGAAATGAGTGAATGTTTTTTTTAATCACGGACATCCGAAACATGTATTACCATCAAAATCTAGGAGATAATTTTTTTTTGCATTGCAATACTTTCTCTTCCTACACACCTCCCCAAGTGTGAAAACTATACCGAGATTCTATGAAAATTTCGTATCGTAAAATATAATCCATATGAACATTCTATATAAATTATATATGGTGCAATATAATTTATGTAAGCTAAATATAACGTTTCTACAGAAATCGTTTTATAAAATCTGCACACTCTATATAAATTTCATATGAATGAAATACAGTACAGTTATTTTATATCCATTTTCTTATACAGACTATATATATTGATTCATATATTATTTTTTCACGTGGGTCGTATGTGATAAGAAAGTAAAAAGCGTGTGATTGAAAGCATTTTTTTCTTATAACCTATTTTACGTGACTCGGTCCCTTTATAACTGCAGTGCAGTAGACACAGTGTTGAAAATAGAATATACAAAAGAATCACAAAAGAGTAAAGCGAAAAGTAGTAGCAGACGATGCGGAATAAGCAGGCGGACTCGAGGATCAGGCGTGACATAAATATGTAACGCAACGCTACGACGGCACGGCTAGTGCATAAAAGATGCATGTTGAATTATCAGCGAGTGGACCAACGGGTCGTGCCCGAGATCGGGCGGTGGCTGCGGCAGTAGAGCAGGCGCCCGTGACGAGGCCAGCGCAGCCTCGAGCATTTCTTTTGCCAAGAGACCCTTGGCTCGAATGCTGCACGCGGTGGCCACCGCGGAGGCGCTTGACCGCAACCCCGTGCACTGCCATCCGGCCGCACTTCTAGGAAGCCCAAGAAGAGTGAAGGAAAAAAAGGAATAAAGCGAGAAACGCGAAATCTGTTTTGGGGCCCCTGAGGCGCCGCGGCATAACTCTTCGCTGTGGACGCGTCCGTCCGACAGACAGCGAAATCCCTTCAGACCGAGAGCATATATTCAGCCCAAGCCCTTTTTCATTCGCGAAAAAAATTTTAAGTCTGGAGAAGTACACCTATGTGAAAAAATCATATACAAGTCAATATATTTAGTCTGTATAAGAAAATGGATATATAGAATAACTATACATTGTATTTCATTTAAATGAAATTTACATATATAGTCTGCAGATTTAATAAAACGATTTTTGTAGAAACGTTACATTAAATTTACATGAATTATATTCCACTTTATATAATTTTCATAGAATCTTTATACGTATTGTATACAACATATAGAAGATGTATATGTCCACTTTCGTATACAGCTTCTATGTAGATCTTTATATATAATTTTTGTACAATCTTCACGTAATTTTTTTACTTGAGCATTAGGCACAAAAGATGCTTTAAATCTTTAAAAAAGACGTTTCACTCACGGGCCATTTTCTGTTCGACACATTTTAGTGGATCCCTCAGAAATTTTCTAATATCATATTTTTCTATGTTTAATTTTTATTTGAGTAGACTTACTGATTTTTTGTTTGGTTCTCCCGAACAAACAGTTTCGAGTTTCGAGGATCCCGTACTTGAGCTTATTCCTGCCGTACTTAGGCACGTTTCCTCCAATTTAAAGCCTCATCGGTCGAGTAGGGTAGGAAAAAACAGGTCTCAAAATTGTGATCCCGCGCTGCCTCTTCACTGAAATCGATGAAAAGAACAGAGACGATTTTTTTCACTCAGCGGAAAGTACTAACATTTATATTACTACTTTTCATAGAGTTTGAGATCATGTAATTAAAAGATAGTATTGAAACTCAAGTATTACTTTTTGATGGTAACTATTGCCGTGAATCAATGAAACCCTAATTGAATACATAACAAGCATTATCATTCTGCAATTTGGTAAAGTCATACAGTGCACCACAATGTGAGGTTACTGATTTTTTTTTGTTCGGGGCTTATGCCAAAAGAGTCATTAATGGCATTTCTTTAACAATTTAATTTTTAAATTGGCAAAAATAAGATTTTAAATTATCCTTTTTGCTTCCTCATAGAGGAAGCTTTGTGTTCATGGAAAATTAAAAAAAAAAAAATTCATTTCCATATACTCAAAATGTTAAACGTCACGAAAAGTAGCTTAGAAAAAATGTTCGCATGCATGTATATGTGTGTGTGTGCGTATTTGCAGTGCTTCGAAAATTCAATTGACTCATCCTCAGAAACCGGTTGAGGGATCGGGCTTAATTTCGGCAGGCAAAGCCTCCTTGAACGTTGTGATTTTCGACTAAATATATGCATCCATTTAGCTAAATAGGTCTTCACAACTGAAGACAAGGTTAATAATGTTTGGTATTGAATTGCGACGGAATCGGTAAAGTGGTTCGGATTTTATAAAATTTCAATATAGAAACAATAGTATGTCATTATATATGCATAATTAAAAAAATATACGTTACAACATTTACTCCCAGAATCGCTCTATCAATAAAGAAATAACGAAATAACGTAATAGAAAAGCGGATCCACACCATTTAATTTATCTTATTAAAACAAGGATGAAAAGTAGAACTTTGCACACTGCTTCCTCATTATGTTCCGGTTTTTACAAAGCTTCCTATACGAGGAAGCGAACATTGATTAACATACTTCCTCATAAAGGTAGCTTTGTAAAAAACAAAAAATGATGACGAAGCAATATGCAAGATTCTACCTTTGCTTTATCGTGTACAACAACTGTCATATCCTGAATCGTGAAAAAAACAATAAAATAAGGGGTAATTGTTTATTCTTGCAGAATGGAAAAACTTTACTGTAGAACAAAAAGGTTCTCTATAGGATCTCAGTATGTTCCCAATAAAAATAGTTGAAAAAGGTGTTTGTGTATAAAATAAAAATGGTGAATGCATTCATAATCCACTGTTTAAAAAAATTCAGAGTATTCGAATGAGAAAAAAAAGTCTTTACAAAAAGCTTTAATACTGCAAATATCTCACGCCGGCAGTTTAAGCGTCAAGCACTTTTACATGCAAACATTTCACATTCCCGCTATTATGTTATATATTTAATTTGTCATCGAAATACAATAATGTCCATGCAAATACGAAATCCTCGCTATATAACAATAACCAGAGTAATTTACACAGTAATAATGAAAGAATAATGTTTTCCAGTTCTGAAAAAAAATTCAGTGGTTCAATGATTACGATTCGGCACTTTGCATGATCGCTGATGAGAGCTTAGAGGTTCTTGACTATTTTGAGTCGTACAAAGCGTATGGGAACGAGATAAGACGGCACGTACTTCAGTACATGGTGTAATCCACCGATTCTCTCCACTCTCATCCATACACACTTTCTCATTGAGTCGTTTAAGCAGCTAAGTGGTACGATCCTTTCATATATACGCCTCTCATCTACTTGTTCTATTTTTCTCGCGTCTTGCAGTCCCATCGACGAACTTGCTACGACGTAATACTAGTTATCGTTCCGACTATCTTTGCAAGATCTCTTGACAACGAATTCCGTAGCTATTGACCTAGGTCAGTAACAACGAGGAGCGAAAGAGATGCTGTCAGAGATGCTTTACTTAATTTAATCACAGTTCATCTGTATGTAAATATAAATTCATTCGAAATTCTTTTAAAATTTACGTGATGCCAATAATTCTTGCAGTAAGTCATAATAATTATTCATATTGATTTAATACAAGTTAATAAATAGTAATAATTTTTTTTTAAATCAATTCATCAGTATCCACTGACGCTTGGATTATTTCCAAGTTATCATTTCCATTTTACAACAATAATAAAGCATAACTTCAGATTCTGTGACTATTTTTCAATACGAAAATTTCGAGTGCATATTACGTGCCGGGAATTTTATGAAAAATGCAACTGATATTTTAATATTCAAGCAAAAACGCACTTCCACTCAAAACTCTTGAGATGAATTTTTCATATTGCTGTTTTTTATTATTATACACATTAAACATGGGTCAAATATTTTAAATAAAAAGGCAAACACAAACGAATCTCATTACAACATAAAATCAAGTCTGAGAAAAAAGATATGTATATCTATAATGGACACACATAATACGAAAATTTAATAATTATTCTTCAGCAATAAAAATATTTCTGATATTGCTGTTTTCCACTATTTCAATTGAAAACGTGTCTGATATATTAATTAGGAATGCTGAAAAATGCAAATCTCAGTACAACACATAATAAACAAGTTTGACAATTATTCACGTGCAATAAAAATTCTTTATAACTTCATTATCAAGCAAAGCTGTCACAAAGAACAGGTCTTTAAAATATGATATGATAATCACGTCTCGTGCTCGCGGCAGTACAGAGGAACAACGCCGAGCATTGCGCACGCCGACGCATAACGAAGTCGTGACGATGACTTGAAGTGTTTTCGGATGAATGCAGTGCCATTCATTGCACTTCCCCCGCCTTTCGGGTTTGCCTAATTAACAGGCCATGCGCGTGTTTCATTTCTATCACTATCGCACTCATGGTGCGGCCCAACTTTGCGTATTATTCTCGTGTAAATATATATATGTATACGTAATACTCATGCACTTTTATTACTCGGGCTCACGCTCTGCCGGAGTGTAGCATATTGTGTATATGAACTGTACAGGAACGTGCACGATTTCTCGTCATACGTTGGAATGACGATCCATGGATACGAACAGTTTCTACGAGCCCGAGAATTTAATTAACTCGTACTGCATTTGATGCGTTCATCGTCGAGAAAGGCTTTCGACTCCACTGTGAAATAAGAAAAACTGTTTCCTTTGTGTGTTTCTGCTAAAGCGGACATAATTAATATCGCCGTATCTTATAAACAAAGTGAATCAGTAATTGCCCATCTGCAAATGAGACTTATACTTTAACAGATCCAATTTTAAAATAGCTAATTTAATGAAAACCGGTAATCGCGTTCCGATTTGATAAGAATTACAATTATTCTTCATTATTTTTGTACGACAAAATTACTATTTACGTTTTCTCAAGATTTATATATATATGAAGAATATCTATTTGTCTTTATTCAATCGATCAAGTTTGTATTTACATTCAGATATTACGCCTTTCTCTCCATGATAGTACATATTAATCGTTAAGAAAACATATTTATATTTGTACCTTGGGTTGTTTGGCTGCGCTTTAGTCTCGCTCGGCCATTCAGATCATATGATTGTGAAAATGTTTTGTTTTATTTGAATAACTGTATATGAAATAGAAAATAAAATAAATGAATTGTAGTCCGCACTTCGTAGATTTATACCATTGCGTCTCAGATGGTAAAAAGAAATCGATAATTGCCTGTTTTTCATGGCTATCAGTTATATCGGACATTGCATCGTTATATTAATAAATATATTGGATAAAGATGCTTGTTTCATTAGCTCTGCGAATAAGTTCATTAGTATTTGAGTGGATGACCATCTCACCACTGCTTATGAACGGTGACCGGACTTGGCCGATGATCGGCCCAATCCCGGTACCGAGACTGCCAACATTGGCATATGCTATTTATAAGGCCCGATTATTGGCCCGAGTCTCGGATGATAAGTCCGGCTCCCTATTGGTGAGAATTACTCAGCCCAATGTTGCGAAGTCGATAAATGGCGGGTCGATACTTGGCCAAGCATTGGCCTAATGTTGTGAAGTCGATAATTGGCGGGTCGATACTTGGCCCAATATCGACAAGCCAACTCGTGCGTCAATACTTGGTCGAGCATTGGCCTAATGTTTCGAAATCAATAATCGTCACCCCAACATTGGCCAGCGTATTGGCCGTTTCAGCTTTACCGGCGAGCCCTACATGGGCGGAGGGGTAGTCGGGTGGGTGGCCGCGTAGTTTATCCTGGCGGTCAATATTAAAATGGATGACCGTTTAGTTGATCCTAATGGTAAAAACTCAGATGGGTGTCCAATTTTTAGGGAACTCTTTACGGGTTCTAGTAACGCCCTTGTTTGGCATTGCTATTGTGACACCCCTGAGAAAATATAAACGAGGCCCACAGAGGTTTCCTTAATACTAGGGCCCTGTCTGGACGGCCCGTTTTTATTCCGAGATGATATTAGGGAAGCCTTCATAGGTGGTAAGGTGACCCTAGATGAAATTCTTCATCAACTTACGATACGATAAAGCAATTTGAACGGACAAAAATACAAATATTCTAAACGTTAGATTTTCCTATATAGGAAGATCGGTAACAACGGAATCTTCGGCATCGGTAGATTCAGACCCCGAGTTACGATTTGCCAAACTTCCATCTGAATAAAAATATCACACGCTGTTATCGTCGAAGGATAATAATATCACTTTAATAAGTATTCAGCCAAAGTCCAATAAGAATAATCCTAGTATGGAATCCCTATTGTCGAAGCCCTGACAAAACCTAACAAGGCCCTATATTATTTCATGGCCACCCGGATAAATTTCTGCACGGGTTATGGTGGCAATAACTGCGAGATTTTCGAGATATCTCGATCCACCAACATTTTTCAAAAAGATAGCATATTGTGTGTATGAACTGTACAAGAACGTGTACGATTCCTCGTCATACGTTGAAATGACAATGGGTATGTACAGTTGCTACGAGTCCGAGAATTTCATTAACTCGTACTGCATTTGATGTTTTCGTCGTCGAGAGAGACTTTTGACTCCACTGTGAGATATGAAAAGCTGTTCGCCTCGTGTGTCTCTGCTAAAGCGGATATAATTACTATCGCTGTATTTTATACATAAACTGACGCAGTAATTGCTCATCTGCAACTGATTATTATTCTTTAAAACGTTTGAATTTAACTAATTTGATTTAAAAAAAACGGTAATCGGGTTCGGATTTCTTAAAAATTACAATTTTCGTTCATTATTTTCTTATGGCTAAAGTTCGTTTTTACATTTGCGTTTCTTGAACAATAATCTGTTTAATAAAAGGTTGCTAAGTATAACCGTGTAGACATGAGAAGAAATCTTACATAATACTGTGAAATACATAATTAGGGGCAAGTTTCGTTTCCTCCATAAAAAAATTCTGTTCGATTTTTTTTTCCGATTTGAAGAAAGTTTGCAAACGGTTTAAATCGTTTTTACGAAAGATTTGTAACTTTTCTTTTTCCCTTTGCCTTATAGAGCATGGATTCAAAATTCTCGAGGCCCAAATAACCATACACGTTGGGCTTATTAAATAGTGAATAGATGTTTTTCACGATTAAAAATTAATTGTTAAAATATCGTCCGTTCAGTTAACTTCATCAATTTACGAATTGATAAAGCAATTTGAAGGGACAAAAATAAATAGATTCCAAATGTTTGATTTTCCTATACAGGAAGATCGATAACAACGGAATCTCCGGCATCGTGCGACTCAGACCCGAGTTACGATTTGCCAAACTTCCATCAAAACATTAAAGGCGGTCATCGTCGAAGCATCATAACATCTATTCAATATATACATACTCCGCCAAAGCCAAATAAGAATAAAGCTTACATCTGACGTTAAACTAAATGAATCGTGAATCAATATTGCCAGAGCCACGGTGGCGTAATCGGTAACGCACTAGGCTGGATACCTAGAGTTCCCGGTTCGATCCCGGGCTGTGGCAATATTTTTTCACGATTAAAAATTAATTGTTAAAATATCGTCCGTTCAGTTTGCTTCATCAATTTACGAATTGATAAAGCAATTTGAAGGGACAAAAATAAATAGATTCCAAATGTTTGATTTTCCTATACAGGAAGATCGATAACAACGGAATCTCCGGCATCGTGCGACTCAGACCCGAGTTACGATTTGCCAAACTTCCATCAAAACATTAAAGGCGGTCATCGTCGAAGCATCATAACATCTATTCAATATATACATACTCCGCCAAAGCCAAATAAGAATAAAGCTTATTAAATAGTACCCTCTTTCGATGTCCAAATTTCTTTTGGCGTCACAAACGGCGCAGTAAAGCTTCACCATTGTCTTCACTGTCATCATAAATCACAATGCAATGGAAAATAAAATAAAAATTCGTGGAATTTTATTAAATTTTCGAGAGTATCGCTATATTTATATTCATTCGCCTTGAAATATGAGCAGTTCGTATATGAGAAGCAGACGAGTGCTTCATCATCTTTGACAATGTATATGCACTCAGTTGTATAGAAAATTCATTATCTCTAATTTCACTGCAGGTTGTCACTGGGGATTAAGTTGAAATATTCAAGGCAGGATTATAACGAGGCTCGAAGGTGGGGATCAACATCGAGTTAGCACTTGAAAAATTCAATAAAGATTAACCGTCTCCTTGAAGAGAATTTGTCGAGTTCCTGAAGAATCAATGGAAAATGGAGATTATAAATTCATCGAATAACGAGTAGTACCGTAGCAGAGTGTACCAGTCCTTCTGATTGGATAACGAAGAGACGGGAGCAGTGGATGTAGAAAATACTGAAGCACCTCCATTGGCACACACAAATATACAAAAGTATATTAGAATTCTCATAAGTTCATATACAAACTACCTGAGTTTATATACATACACGGAAAGAAATGTTTGATTATGACAACTACGTTTCCGATTTGCTGTACACAATCTCTCAAGAATTACTTGCCTCAACCATATCGAATCGTAACCTATTTACGATTAGTCCTCGCGAGATTAGTGAGGTTAACCAATGCAATCGTTGCGACTACCACTCGCATTATTAGGACTACCACTCGAACCGTCTTTGTTACCATTTGAACCGTCAGCACTATCATTTGAGTTGTAAGGGAAATGGAATAATCGATTTATTGTGTCAACTCATTTTTTGGTTATGGTAACTAATATTTTCTTCACGAGTATTTTAATTACTGTAGATATGTGGGGCATCTGACATCGCATGTCTTCTGGGATAACCTTCTGATAAACATTCATTATTAGCATCTCGATAATGAGTGATTGAAGGAAAAAACCGATAAAATTCAGTTTTTTTACGATTATTTATCCCATCCAAATTTCGACCAATAGAATTGCACCATTCGACGTCACGTGGTACAACTTGCACGGTATTATACTGATAATTTTTTGATAATTTTGTCTGTTGCTATATATACAAAACAAAAGATCATTCAGCGGCGTTAACCATCTGTCAAACAGAGAGATTGTATTCGAATGCGACAGTAGAAGGATTTATTCAACATAAACCGCAATTCTTGTCTCATGGTGCAATTCCATTGGTCGCAATTTGGATGGGAAAAATAATCCCCCGAATACTACTCGAGCTTCGAAATTAATCTGATATTTCCTTGATGGTTCAATGCAGACAAATGAGCTCGACCAGATTTCCAGAAAAATCACGAGCGCGTAGCGTGAGTGATTTTTTAACTAGGTAAACGGTACTCGTTCATTACTTTGCAATGAACCCATCAGAAAACATTCGATTATTTCGAAGCTCTTGTGGAATTACAAATTATTATTTCTCCCATCGGAATTCCGACTAATAGAAACGATATTTAGCCTCATGTGGGGGAACCTAGTCGATTTTATTTCGGATATTTCCTAACAAGTTGCTAAGCAATAGAAACAATGTCTGAACAACTTTTAACCTGAGAAAACTTCACATCTGTCAAACTTCTAACCGGTCACGATAAGCTCAAATTGCGCCGTTGATATTGGCCGAAATTCCGATGAGAAAATAATCCGATAAATAACGCTCGAGCTTCAAAGTTAATCGGGTATTTTCCTCGAACTTCCCTACAAACACACCTGTTTGTATGCAACGACGTTATCGGAAAATACCCGATAATTTTGGAGCTCTTGAGGTATTGAGTATTTTTAATTACAAATGTTCAACGGTAAAAATATTCAAATATGTTCGATGAAACACAGTGAATATGCATTTAATTGGCTTTTTTATCATGCTTGTGTGAACTTCTCCGAAGAAGTTAGTTGCTATGATATTTTACGTCGATATTACGACGTATTAAATCGACCATTCGATATTCCATTTCAGATTTTTTGATTTCATGCTATAATTAGTTTCCAGGAAAGTCGGCATCAACATATTCGGTTCAACATCGAAATTGATTGAAGAACTTCTAGTCAACCTGTAATAAACAAAAGGAATGTAAAAAAATTACTCTTTTTCAACCTCTGGAAAAAATCTTAAAATATATATTTTTTTAGTTGTGAAACATCCGTGTTAAAAATAATAGTGATCACAGGAGTCGATAAAAATTACATTATTATTTATGTACGATAAATATTTTAGTGACATGGCGAAAATATTATAACGGACTAAAAAAATTGTTTTGCAATTATTAAGTGACAGTTATCATGTCTATCACTATCAACCTAGACAAAATTGAGATGTCTTCCAATTATTCTCAATAGATTACGGTAATAATGCTCTATTTCAATAAACCAACATAACATATAAATATAATAATCCGTAATCCTTCAGCCAAAAAATATTAAAAACGCTGTTTCTTTGGAGTAGATGCACCCTTAATGTTTCTGGGTGCAAAGAGCCTCGTCGATTTGCACGGAGTGCCTCGTGTACGTTCTACATATATATGCCGTAGAATGTATACCCAAATTTTTCGTTGGAAAGCGGATAATATTAATTCTGTAATAAATCTCGGAGCGGTTGCGATGAAAGGGATCGGTTGGGATTTATTGGATCGCGGAGCAGGTACGAGAGACGATAACTCGATAAAGGTCGACTACGTTCATTCGTTGGCCGGGTACGTAGCGCCACGGACCACACCATAGTGGCTGAACGGAGGATGCAATGCCTGTATATGGGGCATTCCATCTGGTTTCGATCTGAGTCTGACCCTTGACTTTTCTGATTGGATCCGCAATTTTTTATATGACTCACATAAATCCAAAAGGGTCTAATTCTTATTATGTAGTTTTTCTACCAATTTTCAGGTATCTACGATTTTTATAACAAATTATCGAACGACACATTTTAGAAGTCTAGAAAAATTATCAAAAAAAAATTCATGATAATAACATTTTTTAACTAATCTGACGTGGGCCGGTGACACCTCTAATTTTTTTGCAAAGTATTTTAAAGAAGAAACTATGTTAAAAAATTTAGCAATAATAGTAATTTCAAGATGTGCAACGGTTAGACTTTTTTCGTATACAACTCATGATTTTGATATGCTTTTCGATGTTTTCCAGTTTTCATTTGTCAACAAGATTTTCGAGAAACTAAAAAAATTCTAAAAATCATGAGTTGCACATAACGTTTTTTTGGTGTTGCCCATCATCGTACGGTTACAATTTTTTAAAACTTTTTCTGATTCATTTGTTGTTCAAAACAGCGAAAAAAACTCGCGGGCCTGTTTCGGCTTGGGTGATCAAAAAACTAAATTTCCCAAAACGGCTTTACCATAAATCGTTCATATTTTCAACATATATCGTTCGATAATTTGTTTCTAAAAAATTGCAGTGAATAAAAAATCTGCAAAAAAATTAATAACACCAATAAGTGCTCCTCGGAGCTTATATCGATGATATATATATAAAATTGCGGGCCCAATCGGAAGGGTCAATCGCAAAGGTCAGACCCACGGTTCCATCCAAGGTCAGGCCCAGTGCGGTTCGGTGACCGAAAATGATTGTTTTCCAAAACGACTTTTTCATAATTTGTTCATATTATCAAGAGTTATCGTTCGATAACTCGTTTCGAAAAAGTTGCAGATAATGAAAAATCTGCAAGGCTATTAAATAACACAAATAAGTGCTTTTTAGAGGTATGCCGATCGTATAAAGAGTCACACTGGGAGGAAAGATTTCATCGACGGCAAAGAAATGGGTGGCTGGATTCTTTTTTCATTGATTTCAACGAAATATCTATTTGATTTAAATGAGATAGTGCACTTAAATTTTAAAGAGAACATTTCATTGCCTGTAAAAAAACATTTACTTAATGGGCATAAAATAAAGAAACAATTCTACTGTTTTGAAGAAAAGTTTTCATTGTGTTAATGAAAACATATTTGAATGTAATATACATAATGAAAATATACTTGATAGCAGCAAGTGCTGGGAATTTTGTCGTCCAATGTTAACCGCCTATAGGGCTGTCTCTCTTGCACCTAACCTCACTTTTTTGTTTTTCGGTTCTCCCGAACGAAAGGCTTCGAGTTTCACGGAGCCAGTAGTTTAGCCAATTCCTGCCGTACTTCTACACGTTCTCTAAAAAGGTAATCTTTATTTGCCGAGTAGTTTAGAAAAAAATAGGTTTTAACATTTTGAGCTGTGGTGAAGGAAGTGGTAGAAGAGAACAGAGACGGATTCTTGGTTTAAATAAATGTTTCTTTGAATCAATGAAATATTTCGTCTCGGTGCACGGACCCAATCGGAAGAGTCAATAAAAGGTCAGACTAAGGTCAAAATTATGTGGAAAATCCCATACATAGGTGCTGTCCCGTTGGTATATGGGAATCGAGGGATAGTGTGAGGGTTGCCGTTGCTGTTGAACAGTGCTGCCCTGGATAAGTTGAAACGACGACGAGGGTGTGCCTCATGCCGTTTCGTTCTATCGTTTCTACGTATAGTGTATGACTGGGGGGGGGGGGGGGGGGGGGGGATGTACAGATCGGATGACGCGGATGAGTGCAGCATGCAACACACAATGCAACATGGCAGATGTTCGTAGCAGGAGTGTGCCGCAATATAATCCATATATGTATACAATACTTATATATATATATGCATATGTAGACAGATACTATACATATGAGCGTTCTTTTAAACGTGAGGAGGTTTCTATATATCTGACAAGTTCTCTTTGTCCATTCAGTCTCCTCGCCCTGCTTGCACGTTTTGAGTGCTTTCTCGATATGTCGCGCCCACAGACGATTTCTTTTGTGTCCTCTTCGTACTCACTTCAATTCCAGCGCCCAGTTGAAGAAACGTAGGACTTAGTTTGGTTTTTTCCTTTTCACTTGTCTGACAATTGGAGCCATGATTCTGGTAAACAAGAGCAAGCAAATTGAACTGTTGATATGTTAAGGGCAGAAATCGGTCGTTTCCCTGGAATTAATTTACGGTCTGTCCTTTTTTGAAGTGATAATAGAATTGCCGCATCTACACTGAAATTACTAAACATTATTTGCGTAACGTGGCCGCAACGTTGTACATTTTTTAACTTCGGGTTGTACGCATGGGCAATGCAATACTCCCTAGGGAAAAAAACAGTTTATTTCTGCCCGACGGCAGTAATGAAAACCGTACTGCACATGCTGACGAATCAAAGGTTTGAAATAAGTTATTCTGTGGTGATATTTTTGCAGGCACAAAATAGGGTTTCAGATTTGTGTGGCCTGTTAATTTTTAAGATCCAAATTTATTTCGGAAATATTCTTACAATAATAACCTACTGTGTGTATGAAAAGATGTATAACTCGGCGTCGCGTCACTACCGCGACTCTTCTTAATCTTTATAGCTGATGCTAAACTAAAATAGAGGAAAATACTTTTTCAATTAAATTCCACACAAAATTATAAACATTTAAGTATTCCATTTATATTCATATCTATGAACAATTCGTTAATATCAAAATTTTTCCTACAAAATCTGTGGACAAATTATTGCTAAATAGTACCTATAAATTCAATTTTTATTCCAATTACAATTCCTCACGATACACTGACACCGCTACATTTTTCTATCTTTTGTCTACAGTGCACCTTTACTGCAAAGAGTTGCACAGAATCAGATGACATTGTATTCATTAAATTAGTACGTTTTGTACTCGGCTCAATTACAATCTTCAGCCACAAACACGTAGGATTTTCCTCCTCCTCAATTCGTATTGGTTACACGTACATAAATTACAGCCAGTAGGAGCAAAAATGCAGCGTGAAAGAGAGAAAAAAAATTGGCAGTGTGTCGGTGGTTGCGTGCACGCTTATACGCCTCCATAATCGATTCGAGACGCAAGCGACTTCGCATAACGAGGCGGTTTTCTATAGTCCGTACAAGTCGAGTACAACTCGACTGAGTTGTGTCGGTATTACTACTGCAAATAGTGTATGTGTGTACCTACTACAAATCCAACAGGCGAGATCCAATGACCCTACCGCTGCTGTTGCCTTCTGTGTATCGGGAGAAGAGCTCTCTCCGGCTTTGTTCGAAAACCAATAAGCATCTCGACGTTATATTGCCGCGTAATCCGGCAAATTGCAATTGAGAATGGACGGAGAATACACGTGACTGGCGAAGGTAAGAAACGGGCAGATGATATTAATAACAGGATTAATAGCGATGGAAATATTTATTGCGGAATGTCGCTTTGTCGTAATTGCAGTATTGACATTCGCATTTAAATCAGTGGTACATAATGGCACCACGAGATCCCCATTTTATCGTAACCATTATTTTACAATGTATATTTCTCGTTCGATTGGTACGTTATTTTAAGTGGAATGGAATGTTTTTCTGTTAATTATGTCTCTTTGCCTTCTTATAATAAATGAACGAAAAAATTTTCCACGCAGGAATTTCACAGGACGTGAACATTTTTTGAAACTTGCTCAACCCATAAAGATTTATTTTTGACAAAAATTAGTAAACGATTTTTTAAACTTTTTTATATTACAATTCAAATAAGTGTTCGAAAAATAGTTTGTTCCTTCCAATATTTTAACTTGTGGGAACATTTATTTTCAAAGATATGTTTTGAAATAAAAAATTTTTATTTCTTAACTCTGGATTTTATTTCGAATGCCTTTACTTCAATTTCATGGAAGAGAATGGCATATATACGTGAAAAATAGAAAGGGGATCTTTCAATATGACTATTTTCCGTCATTTCGATTTGGAAAAATGGTGAAAACTTTATAATTTTATGTAAGACTTCCTTAAAGAAATTGCTCAATTTACTATGATTCAGAAGTTGCCTTCTTTTCAGTGTATCCAACCTGATAGAACAAGTATATTGGTTGTAGGGATATAAGTCGAAATGGAATTTCAACGAGGAGCAGTTGTTATTCGTATTTTGTTGTTTTTACCTGTACCTACGTCTTTGGATACCCAGCGACCAAGCGGTTTTGCCTTGAGCTTGGAAACTTGGTGCACGTGCGACTTGAATGCGCGCAATACGTTTGTAAATTCAATCGCGAATACCTCTACACGGTACAGAGATGTAATATCGGCAAAATATCTCGTTCGACGATATTGTTTGCCACGGATGTTGAGCCTCGCTCGTATAGCCTATCCGAAGCCTTTGCCTTTCTTTTGGGTTTCCAATTCTTGTTTGTTCTTCCGTTACCAGATTCTGACAACGCTTACTGCATTCTTTCTTAGTTCATATACTTCAGCAAGCAGCTCTGCGAAGAAAATTTCAAACAATAAATCTTTATATGTGTTACAATAAATTAATAAAAAATGGCTCTTAATTTCCGCAGCTCAAAACAAATTTTTACTAAGAATCAGTTTTTATTAGTTTGAGTCTGTATTGCAATAAAAAAAAAGAATAGATTCTGACAACACTTACTGCATCCTTTCTTAGTTTATATACTTCAGCAAGCAGCACTGCGAGAAAATTTCCAAACAATACATTTTTATATGCGTTACAATAAATTGATGAACAATGGCTCTTAATTTCCGCAGCTTGAAACAAATTTTTACTGAAACTCAGTTTTTCTTAGTTTGACTCTGTATTGTAACTTAAAAAAAAAAAACATTGTAATGGAGACAAATTTTATGAATATATACGATGTGTCAAATTTCGTCGAAATTTTACTAAAAAACGCGGATTACCACCCACAACTGCAAACACTGGAAAAATATTTTTTAAATCCATATACCGTATAGTTATTTAATACACTGTATTTTTACCTAATCCATGGTCGAATTCATTCTAATATACAAAAGAGATTGAAATTCAATGTACGTATAGTAAAATTTAAGTCAACTTTAACAGAAACACGGCTACAGTAACTAATTTAGGAGACTACATCAATTTTACGTTACACTCGCCTGATAACTTTGTATACTCGATTCTGTAAAAGAAGTGTATGCAAAATGTAGTAATTTTACCTGAAACATTTTTAACAGTCCATTTACATTTTGAGTTCACAGTTTGATTTTTCATGGACTTGCTGAAGGTTAATGAATATCTTTAGTACAGAAGTGAGAAAATAATTTTTTTGCGAATGTTATGAGCGGGGCTTGTTAGTTGGCTGCAATAATATACTATCGATTCGCGCGGTTCGAATATCGGGAATCCATTTTCCCGACATTTAGTGCCATTAATGTAATAGACGGGATCATAAAACACGTTAAAAGTATCATAAGATGTAAATTATTTCCCGAATTTTCATGAAACTGAAATCCAAAAAACTTGGACAATTTACTATAATGGTATGCGACATTTGAAATCTGCATTTTTGTTTCACTAGGAACAACGCACTTGCCTCGCTCGTACTCCTTTTTTTTCATTTGTCTTTTCTTGTGGCTAAACATGATATTCGCATGTTCCTACGATTCGTGACTTTCCGTGGCTCTATTTAAGCTTCGGTATTTTGACATAATCGACTTTCGATGTGCCATGTGTTTCCACTTTAAAAAGATTTAAAAAAAAAATTTGCATAATTCGGATAAATCTGAAAATAATTTTAAAAAACTGAACAAATCTGAAAAGTGCGGTTTTACGTAAATAAACATTCAAACAATCGCCTATAGTAGATTCAATATTTTTATATGTTAAAATAATTTTTTAAATAAAAAAAGCTTAAAAACTGGTAGAAGGAAAATCTTCCCCATTTTGGCTATGCGCTATTAAACAAAGTATTTTTCTGAATTTTTTTAACTTTTTAAATTATGGCATTCGATATGTCACTTTAAAAATATATTTAAAACAAATTGCGATAAAAAAAAATAAAAAATTTTTTTTGCGTACTTGAGGGTCTAGCTAAGCCTAAATAAAATTATGAGCTGAACCGGAGGGGTCGAGGTCAAAAACTGGTCGAAACGAGGTCCATTGGCCCATATACACCAGCGATCAATTGGTTGGACTAGCCGATTATTTGTAAGCGCCACTAAGCTTATTTTAACAGAACCAATAACTTGGTTGCCATAACCATCAATTCGATTACTCTGATCAGTAAATCGGTTGACGCATATTTAAGCAAATGCTTGGTTGTTCCAAATAAGCCTTTTTTGCGTATCTGCAGTCATCATAACAGTCTGAAGTTGGCGTTACGTCAAAGCCACTGATAACCAATCAGAATGTTGAAAAACAGGTCGCAGTTTTCGATATTTCGAATTTCGATGTGCCGTGTATTTTTTAAAAGTGACTTTCCAAAGGTTCAATTATTACTTTTACACAATAAAAATAACTATGACTGACGGTAGAATATCAAATTATGGAGCAGAATGGGGAAAAAACCAAAACAAAAATGTTACGAATTTTTCCTGTCGTTGAAACAATAGCGAGAAAATAGATCCACGGTAACCCCCATAAGGTGGTGAATGCACCACCTTATGGCCATCATACTCCAACCAAAACCGCGACAAACATCACCGAATGAACCACGAAGCGTATCCCACAAACGACGTATATCCTGGACTTGAGATTTAATTGATTTTTCTATGCAATAAAAATCTCGTTTCGCCGTCGGTTTCGCGACAATATAGGCATCCTCGTACAAAAAGTTGATCGTTGACGTAGAGGGCGTGACGAATATATTCAGAGAACAGTTTTAGGGGAGTCAAGCTGCCCGATATCCGTAGACTTTTATTTTCATCGTGCCATTGGTCCAAACTGGATATTCGTGGTACACTCTTTCCGTTCAGCCCTTTGTAACTATCGCGCGCTTTGCAATGGTCCTCGCGCTTTTCATTCTTTTGTGCGAACGAGTCGAGAGCTCGTGGGTTTTTCATTGCCCGTATTTGTTTTCATTGTTTTTACGCTGGACTGTAGTACGTATGTGTGCCGTTCTATACGGCATACGACGCGACGAACGAGACCTCTCGTGCATTTTCATGCTTTTGATCTGACAATGTGCTTCTGCCTATACTCTCAACTGTAGGCGCCGGAAAAAAAAAGTAGAAGTGGGCGAGGACGCGATGGAGATGGGAAAAAGTGCGCATATTGGCGTTTATGCGAAATTGCCCTCCTCTATCCTACTACAAAGTCGCCAAACGTGGGTTCAATAATGCATATGTACGCTTTGTGTATACGAACTTCGAGGACATGATAAATCCAAATTTTTCCTGGCCCTTGATCAAGCGGATGTACATACACATTGCTGGGGTAATATTGAAGTGGAAACTTGATGCTTACTTTTTTTTACACTGGAAGCACCGAAAACTTGTGATACAATATTTCAATAGCGTTGCATTAACTCATTAGCATTTCAACAATTTATAAACCACGAGAATGAATTAAAATCAATCATTCAGCTTGATTATAAAAAATACTACTGGGCAAATACAAAAAGTTGAACGTTTCCATGATCGTTTTTTCTCGTGGTCTTTAATTTATACTCATTCATTTTACGATTCCGCAGCTAAGTAGCATTCATATTACACTGCTGGACCAATTCGACTGCAGGGCTTGATATACTTTGTAAGTTTGGAACCTCACTTTTTTTTCTTCGTCCTGAAAACAGCAATTTTTCGATGACGTCCTTTTCATGCATTTGTTACAAAAAAATAGGATTAACGAGATGATTTGAAATTAGTGTTTTTGCACACTTCGGCATTGCTTCACTTCCGTCTCTAGGCACGAAAATTTTCAACCCAACTCATTACAGTTTGATGAGTAAGGCTGAGGAACTGCCATTTCTTAAGACGCTATTATTCATTTACTTGTTACAAAAAACATAGTGTGCAACACAGGCCAAAATTTGCGTTTGCAATCGTCAAATTTCGACCCTTGTTGCACAATATACCATTGCGCCGATGAATTTGGCGACAATTGGATAACACTACTTATGAAAATATTTTTATTTTTATACTTACTCAGTGCCATTTTTCAATCAACATAAAATATTCTATCCTTCCCATTAAAGAATCATTTAACATTTACGATTTCTAGATGCTGCTTCAAGTGATCCAGAAATTCAACACAATGGGCTTTACATACAAAGAGAAAAATTCTGTATAGCAAGAAATTCAATGTTGGCGACATTAAGGACGCGTAACTTGAGCCAGACGCAAAGCTCATCTTCGACCTCTTTCGACTCTCCTGCTCAGTAGAATTTCCGACTGATGGCTTTCTATTCAATATCTCGCGAGCCGTACGGTAGTTATTTCTTTCTAATGCTATTATCGAGAAGATACGTACAAACGTACTTATCGTCGCTGTGTACACAAGCAATTTAAGTACCCAATGTATATCACTCACCGCGGAAAATATAAAGACTTTTTTTTGCCAAGAGGTAAAAAAATCGTGAGTGCTTATAAGAAACCCGTGATTTTTCTTTATTTCCATCGCATTTGTTCGCGGTGCTGTTTCGCGAGTCGACGAAGACGATAAAATTATGTTCGCTCTCCAGCGAGTCCTTGGAGACCCGGGGACGTTTTTTTTTTTTTTCCTCCCCTCGAGTGGCACAGATGTGTATTATATAAGTTTAATAATGCTGGGGACATTTTTAAGCTGGTGGAGAACTAACGTCAAAGGGCTGAACTTCCGCTTGACGGGATTCTGGAACTCTTTCCACTTTAACTTCACTGGTACTCAGTGTATACTTCACCGAACCCGAATTTTTTTCTTTTCTACTTTTCTTCTCGTCGTCGTCTGTTTCTGTGCTGTTTATTGGGCGGCTCTTTTTAACTCGTTTCTTTCTCCATTTCTGTTTCACTCTGATTTATATTTGCTTGTTCTTGCTCGCCCCTTCTTCCCCTCCTTCTATCGATCGGCTGATCGCTATTCTCCTTTTCCACTTGAGCATGATCGTCGTCCACAGCTGGCACGCGACTTTCAAGTGTGTTCGATAACGAGAGGTCCGCTTAAGCAGCGAATAATTAGTAGTGCATCGACGACCTTTCTCCCGTTCGCAAATGTAGGTGGGCGACTAATTGACGAATCGTGATGAGCCGATCGCTCGCGAAGGAAACAAGTTAAAAGAGGGAACCTTCGGATATTGAGTCTTACTGATTAGATACACTCTTAATTATTTATCGCATGGTACAGTTTATGACTGCCTTTAATGGAACTATCAATTACCCTGTTCTACTTTCTTATTGGTGATATTTTATGAGTAATTTACAGAATTTATTATCTTGCTTGGTAAAAATTACAATTTATGTTTTGTGACCTGTTAATCAATGATTTTTATAAGCACAGCAGAAAGGAATTTATTAATGTTGTTAATGTTGAATAAAGAACATAGTTGTAACTATATTTTATAATTTAGGTGCATATAAATAGGAGATGAAAATTGTAGGATTCCGTTGAATATATAATTCTTGGAACTTAACTTTTTTTTTTTCAATAAAATTAATAAAAATGAAGATTTTCCAAATTGTTATAATATATACAATATACAGACAAATAACGTAGAATACACATAAATAATGTTGTATCATTACAGAAATTAATTAACTCCGTTAAATTTTTAGCGAGGTGACCTCCGGATATTAAATTATATTAATTATGAGCTGCTAATTATTTATCGCACGGTAAAATTGATGACTGATATAGCTTTGATCAAACTCCATCGATTGACCTGCTCTACCTTCACACTTGTGGTATATAATAGGTAATTTACAGAATGCATTATTTCGTTTGATAAGAATTCTCGTCATGTTTTATGTACTATTGATTAATGATTTTCATAAACACATTAGAATAAATTTTTTTACTGACTAATAAAAAAAAAAAAGTTACATTTCATAACTTATGGAAGAAAAGCTATTAGAACCTATCGTAAAAATATAGTTCATGATATCCAATAAAATCCAATAAAATAAACAAAATAAAAACCTATTTAATTAATACAATATATACAATAGGGTGGCCCAAAAAAAAAACAAAAAACAAAAAATTCTCGGCTGTTAATTGAAAAGTTGAAATATGTGCAGAAATACGTTCTGGTGAAAGGGGAGCTCTGTAGCTAATTTTTTAGAGGCTCGCTCATGCGAGATTTGTATTTTTTTCAAATTGTACTACATTTTTCTTGTTGAAAAAAATATCAATAATCACCGTCGATCATAGCTGGCTGTAAAACACCATCCAAGCAAGTAGTAACCGTGATTAACGTTGAGCGTCATGGCAACTAAGCGAGAAATCACTGCTCTCGAACGGCCAAGTGAATGAACAGGAGGAGAAATATAAAAGAGGTAGAGCCGACATAAGCGACATATTTTTAAATAATTTCTCGTAAGGAAATAAATTATTGTATTTGTTAATCACAATCAATTACAAATGTTAGTGATAATATGAAAATAATAAGTGATAATAAATATTTAAAAAACAAGAATTAACAATTGAAGAAAAATATTTCAGATCCAAAATATTTTTCCTTATTTCGTCATTTTAGTTTTTTCATCTATTTATTATCACTTTTCAGAAACGGCTTTCAGAGTTTTTTAATCTGCGTTCGGATATTCTTGCCGATGGTTTTTGACAACTTGCAAAAGATATTGTTTTTTTTTAATTGATAAAAAAACATTGATCAACAATTTATCCGTCAACCCATGTCTGCGTCATAAAACAAATTAATTAACTTACTTCAATTGTTACCTCAATAAGGAGACAAAAAAGGATATTAAATAGAACATAGATTTTGCAAGGAGATGAGATAAAAAAAAAACAATTCTATCTAGGGTCTCAAGGATAGCGACCCTACGTGCTATTTATCCGACCGAGCGTGATCCTCGGGTCTCTAGGCGGCCTGGAAGATGCGCGTCCCTTTCGCTTCCTTCTTTCTTCCCCTTTGCTCTGTCACTCTCAGCAAACTGCGGTTCTTCGCTCGGGTTCTCTTCGCAAAGCGGCAAAAGACGGGTTCCTTACACCGCGATGCTTTAATGCACGCGAAAGGGCATTACTCACAGCGATATAAGCAGATTTTCTCGGCACGTGTATACGTACCTACTCCGCTACCTGGGCAATGCCAGCAGACGGTGCGGCTCCGGTCAATTCTCGTGTACTACATGCACGTTTCGCTTTAGCAAGTCGACAGAAACTCGCAGTATGTGTTGGAAGTATCAGACGTACTCTGCACACTCGTAATCCACACGTCGACGAAGTCTATCGTAAAATCGCAAACGTACGGCTTGTCGACAAAGAATTCAATGCCGTTGAGGCAATTTTGTCGCCTTTTCCTTGCGCTAAAAAGCCACACACGAGCCTCAAGTACGTGCTTGCACGTATCCGAAAGATATTTATTCACGCATTCTTCAGCTTAATAACTAAATATTACGTACCGAATATTTTTTCAATATTTTGTGCATTATTACTTGAACTTGTGCGCATATAGCTAACCCCTCATAACTTATCTAAAACTTTAGAGGTCGACATTTATTGACATTAAAGATTTTAATTAATCTTTTTATAAATAACAGATAAAAATTTCTTTATATTTATGCGTAAAAAACTTCATTTCAGTCGTATTTGTTAATAACAAGATTGATAATAGGTTCTTAGTTCATACGAATGAAAACAATAAGAAATAGATACATTTTTTTCAAAATCGAAAGTAAAAATGAATTGAGTACCAAGAGTCAATTCATTCACTTAATGAATATGCAATGTATTTTATTCAGTTCAGATTGTTATCTTTTCTACCTCGATTCCTCGCCTAGATAATTAAAGTACTTCATAATAAAATTTCATTAACTTGAAAACTGCATCAGGTTATCCACTATAATATTTTTTTTTTTTCTGGGAAAGTATTTAACGCATGCAACATTTTCTCAAGGCCTTTATAGCGAGCTTCAGGACGCCGTTTGAGCTTGTAATCACACTTAAGCGCATAGAGTTCGCTCGACGATGACGAAGACGTTGCTTGCCGACGACAAATACCCCGAAAGCTCTGGAGCGTTGGAACCGTCAGCGTAACTCTTCTCTGATGCTTCACAAGCTTGCATCTCAAAGAGAAAATTAAAAGTTCTTTCACTCAAGTATATGGATGGAAGAGCGCGTTTCATGCGCTTTAATATACCCATATAGTGTGCTCTGATGTCTGTTGGTAAGGTATCCGATATCGAGTTAACTCAAGTGCATTGACATTATGATAATGATAATAAATTACATCTTCTCCGTACACTGAGCAAGGTGATTGCTCCGTTTAATTATAATGGTCTATTAAATGAGTTATCCTCCATCACAATAATATTTGTCCTAAGCCGATGAACAGTTTGTTTTAAAAAAATGTTGATTTGCCAAGCCGGTTTCTTCGGATACGACTGATTCAATTGATTTCTCTTTTCAATATACTAAGATTATCACGTGTGCTATATTTATTCATTTCTTAATTAATATTAACCTTCAAACACTGCTAGTAGCAATTATGGAACACAATGACCTTTGAATCATCCTACGACCACTTGTCAGGTCAGAGCACCTCTTTCTGATCAGACTTATAAAAACGTAGTATAAACTTACATGCGGGTTCGCTGGACGTAGAGCACGTTCAACAAACCATACGTAGGGCTATTTCAGGTTTGACGAGCAGACGTGAATTGCTCCGATTTTGAGCCTCTTCATTTTCTGTACAGTGTTAAAAATCTGGTGCTAAAAACTACACCAGGCCGGTATTTGTAAAAGTCCATACCCATTGTCACCGATAACGAGCGGTGTAAAGCGAACAGTGTTAAAGAATATCGCCATCGACTTAACACTGCTTGTAACGTTATCATCAACACCAGCACAGTGTTGATTTTCACCATCACTGATGACGAGACTTTTCTCGAGACCAGGCCTTGTCTCGAGAAAATTCGATAAATTGCCGAGACAAGGCGGAATCTCGTGTCAACCAAACGTTGAATGAACTACCCTTTTAGTTGTGTTAACTATCAATTTCGTCAAACGTCACCAAACACAGATTTAGTAAATATGTCTACATTTTTTTCTGAGTGTACATCTCTCGTAAAAATAGGTACATGGCCCCACAGTAGCGGTAGTGCAGAAGCTGTGCCACGCTGAAGGTATCGTATTAGAGGGTAGTATAGGTGACAGTGAGAGCATAGAGTAATCGGCGAACAAAAGCGACGTCGGGCAGATGGCTAGTGTGCTAGTGGCTGCGGTAGCCATTAGCTAATGGATCCCTAACACCAGAGAGCAGCATGTGCATCGATGGCGAAGCCAGAGTCACAGGGCCAGGAGTCGGTACCACTCCTCATGCAGAGGAGAGCCACACGTTGATGTTGGCCACTGCAGATTCTACAAACGCTCACAGGTATGCACAGAGCGAATGTACATAAAGTGGAGCTTTACCTCACTGATGTTCTTCTCACTGCATACCTCTCTGCGTTTGTCAGCTTCTATTTATATATGTACCTTTGCCGGTGTACATGCCGTTGAATGCACGTAGTTCAACAATTGCAATCGCGCGAAATCACAAACGCCACGGGGAGTCATGCGCCCGGCCTGGAACGCGAGGGAAAGCGCCGAATCCTGTTCATGCATACAGACATTGCAGAGACCAATCGTACGTGCTTTTCTAGCTCAGCATTGCGTGCTACGTCGACAAGCATCGATCGCATTGACTGATCAAACGATTCCCGAATGGTCTTTGCTACAATTGTCGGAATTAACAAACACAACGGGACTGCAGTGCACCCAATGGTACCAGAGTGAAGCGGCGGCAGTAGATGAGTTGAAAAAAGTAAATAAAAATGTCAGTGTTGGCGGTGAAAGGTCATTGAAGAAAAAAAATATAAATGTCATTCCAAAAACCTGTATTAAATCTTATGGGATGTTTCACGGAGACGAATACAGAATTCAACCTTGTAGAAATTAGAGGGCCAATTTTAGTTTGAAAGCGGAATCGAAAATGAATAATGCTTTTTGAAATTACGTTTTAGCTTTATGGGCAATGCTAATATCAGGCCATTCGAATTAAATACAAATGCAGTGGGGCCCAAAATAGTGAATTACTAAAACAGTGAATGGTTCAAATAGCGAATTTTAAAATTAGGAACGTCTGAATCTAGAATGGTTATCATTATGGAATTCGCTATTTCAGTCACTCGCTATTTTGTCGTCCATGTTATTAAAATGTAATCGAAATAGTGAATGATAAAAATGGTGAATGGATAAAAAAGCGAATTCCATAATTATGGCCATTCTACATTTGGACGTTGCATATTTTTAAATTCGCTATTTCACCCATGAGCTATTTTGACCCCCGCGAATTTCATTACATTTAGTGCAATACTACATTGTCTAGCTTGCGTTTAATTTTTAATAACCTTGTAATTTGTGTGCTTAAGCTTTTTGATTTGATATTTAAATCATGGAGCATGAATAAATCGATGCAGAGAACATTTGATCATGTGCTAAGTGCATGCACAAATGTTCTAAATAAAAAGAATGAACACAAAAAACTGACAATATGTGGAACAAAGGGTGAATTCTAACTAAGATAACGTTTCTGAAAAGGGGACCTAACAACGATAGTGAAATACTTTAAAACAATCATTGCATGTCCCCCGGTCTTTATATAATCGATTCGCCCCGATTCGCCATGCATTCGTTCGAAACTATAGCATCATCCATTAACCCCGTCCATAGTGTTCCCGTTGCAGCATCTGTATTCTCCGCACGTACCGCACGTTCTTCTTTTCCCTCGCTTTTTTATATTCCTTTTACGTCGATGGAAACGATAAAGTCTTTCGCGGATCGTGAAACAGGCGCGCACCCGGTGTTCACCAGTTTTCCAGATAACTACTAATTCAACGAGCTCAATCCTCCCTCCGATATACAATCCATAACTATCTTAGCGTCTACGTGCTTGATTACAAAATAGAAGAAATCGATCAAAAGAACGACCTATCGATTTATATTGCTTCGCGCGCAATCAGGATAGGAAACAAAACAAATATTCTAAATTGCAATTACTTCAGGCCACAAAGAGTCCTCTCAAAAGCCTCTTCGTGACTGTCGCATAAATTAACACTAGCTAGTGACGGAGGTGGAATAATGACAATAAATGGATTTCTCATTTAAAATAAATACCCCGTCGAGTACTGTATAACGTTACTACAGCAATAAATGGGTTAAGGGTCCACGTAGAAGAAATTCAACAAAGGGATTCATTAGCGGAAAAAATGTGAATAGTAGATCAGTCATATTCAGCATGAAAATAATGAAAGACAAAAATGTCTTTTGAGCGATTTAAGATAACATTTATAAGAGTATTGAAAATGAATGGAGACCATCAATGTGTTCAATTGATGCCGTTAATGCATCTTTTTGGTCCCTGTAGAACCAACGTATATTTTACCTTGAAATGCTGAGGATGAGCTGAGTCTCACTCTCTGGGTTCAACATGTCAAGAAATTGTTTAAATTATTGAGCATATACCCGAGTAAAAATTTCATCACGCATGCCTGCTGTCACACGAGGTCCAGATCACTTGTACATACCGTAAACTTATTTGGGGCCAACGTAAATTCACCTGATTATCAGGTCCATGTAAGGCCGAGATATGGCATTCGTACTCAATAATGCCGTCTTCCCACCGGATTAGAGCGATGTTAGGCTGGATATGGTAATCTTATTTATCGAGCTTGTCGTAAATTCACCTGATCAGGTCCATGTAAGGCCGAGATATGGCATTCTACTTATAAAATGCCGTATCTCCACCGGATCCGGCTCATGTCTTTACATAGGTAACCTCACATAGATATCCCATTCTTCGACCTTACCCGTTTCGCATTAAGTCTTTCTGTGGCATTCGTATCAAGATTTTGTCTAATTTACCTTTACTTTAATTGGTCAGGCCCGCATACGGTGTTCGTATGGCATAGTGTTTTCGGATATGTCGTAAATTTACGTTACCAGAATCGTGTAAGGCCTAGATACGGCATTCGTTAAAAACATTAAAAAATTATTGTTATGCGAAATCAACCTTTTCAGCTCCCTGCTTGAGCTGGATTTCTTCACATCTTTATCGCATCAAGAAGTATTTGAAATTTTCGCTGGAATTCACGTTTTACGGGACGGTACCTACAATCACTTTAAAATCTATTCAGGTACTGACTGTCAAACGCTAGTACCTGGATGCGTGATCGCCTCATCATATTCGAATTTTGAATATTTCGGTCGTAGTCACAACAAATTGATGTACAGTCTTGACGTGCTTCCATTTTAAGTATGCTTTAAATAGACAATAAATGTATAAACTTTCTAAGATGTTAATGACCGGGTGGGTAAAGGCGCAGTACTGTCACCCAGAGGATCGAGGTTCGATTCCCATTAACGGCGAATAAATTTACATGTGTCGTTTTCATCAATTATTATGTATTGAAAACTAAATAAGCTCGAACATCTGATAGAAAGTGCAAGATAAATCGAATTCGATGAGTGCAGCTAATTTTTTTGGAATTTATTTATCGTTTTTATAAGTAGGGGCTTAGTAAGGCAGCCCCTATCCGACCCTTATCTAGTAAACTTAATCTGGCCCTGATCATGCGCCGCGTTACTTTCCTGCCAGGCCCGTATAAGGTTGCCGGGCAGGCGCTTCAGATTCAAGTCCGGCTATCACGCTAAGGCCTGATATTCCCCGCAGCTGAATTTCTACTTGAGTACCGACCAAAATCACCACTAAGTATAACATATTCGTCAATTCACATGAAACTTGAATAAAAGCACTATTAGAAATAACGGCGTCCACCAGCGGAAGAAACAACAAGAAAACTTATGATGAAATTTATAGAAGTAATTCCATAGGAGGGAGCAAGAGGTCTTTTATCAACAAAAACACAAGCAGAACAAACCGTTGCCTTTTTTTGTTTCAACTTCTATATTCATCCACAAAAAGTCATTGCTTCTCATATCATTCTACCGACATTGGATTTCTCAGACTGGAATGGTAAGTAAATAAGAATGCCGGGTACCCACAACGTTCTTGCATTTCCGTAGATATAACGTTCATTTTGCAGGAGAATGCCCAGAATGAACTGAGTTATTCTTTTTCCCCGTCCAACACATCAAGACATTGTTCGAATTGCGGAGAGCAGAGACATCGATCACGTCGAAAAGCGTCGTCGTTGTTGCAGCTGAACCTCTGGGGACAGACGATGCAAAAACCTCGCGAGAAGCCATAGAGGTTCAACCATTTTTTTTTGCCTTAACCTGCTGCTTCCACAACTGACGTGAGACTTGCTGCTGCGACTCGCTTTTTCACCTCCCTATCTTTACTCCTTCTCGTTTTTCCTCTTCAGTAGCTTGCCATCCCCTTCCACTTGTATCTCAGCCCGTTTCCAAGACTTGCTCCTTAGACTCTGCAACTTCCGGTCGTTGATGCATTTGCCTTGGCCCAACTTGGAGCTTGCAATCCACAAGAGCATGTGGTTACCGCCTACTAACCTCCCAGTCACTTCTTCGAACTCACTTCTCGTTCCGCTCTCGATTTGTCTTTTCTTGTTTGCCGCTTGAACGCCAGAACTACAACACATTGCCGTAGTCTGTCATAGTGTTTATTCTCGTTTTCCCTAGCAATGCAACGCAAGTTTTCGAACATTTTTCAAGGAATCCATCTGACGAACATGCGTCATGTTCATTTTGTTTGACAAGGATGAAAAGTTTATAGTCTTCCCTTCTGGAAAATTGCATCGTGATTCGGGAAAAGGGTAAAAAAACTCATGTGTTTGATGTACCTGGAATGTCGGGTCATCGGGGATAGGGCCTACTTCGCTAGAGAACCATGAGTCTCTTCATTGCACCAAAATCGCGACATGGAAAACCCTGAGGCCAGTCGTCCCGTTCGATCCACTGGCAATATAGCTGCAAAATTTTTATAGCCGGTCCTTCAGGCTGTCGGTGCTGATTTCTGGAAGCTTGCCAGAGTCGACCAGTCGCGTGACGTCCAGCACAGCAGCAACAGCAGCAGCTCGTCCGGAGCTTTGCTCCATGACTTGATTTATTCGGAATCTGTTTGCACAGCCGACCCTTTTTCCTCTCTTCCCTCCTCTCTTTGGACTTTATGGTTTGGCCATTTTTCAATTTCGTTACCACACGAAAGCTCCATCAAAAACTCCCGTTGTATATTCGGTCATTAACAGACTGCTCAAAGATTATCAAGGTTCGCAATTATTTCGTAAATTTGTTTTTCGAGTAGGCGGAAGAGAGCCTCGGAAGGTAAGACCAGCCGCTGAATGGAGGGGCTTGGGAGAAAGTTTGTTCTGGCAGCCGGAAGTCCTACGGGAAGCGTAACAAACCCTTGAAATGAAGTAAAACGTCCGAGGACTAAGGGTGGGATGTTGAGGCTTGGCATGAACGTTCGCGAGTTTTGACTTGAATCCTCGTCATGGTGTAGCGTACGAGCTGCTTTCGAGCTTCTCACTCTCGACCCTTTTCCCACCAAAGCTCCAACACAAAAGTTCTTTGCTACTGCTGCTGCCGCGTTTGGCCCCGAAATAATTATGTCCTGACTTGGCCTTCTCAAGGTGCAGAGACAGGAGAGCTTTACTGGTGGTGGCTCTGTGCAGTAAGAGCTCCTGCTACTAATTAATCCTTTTAACAACGTTCAAATTTAATTAAATCCAAAGTTATGTGGTACGCCCACCATTTTGTGGACCCACAGAACCCTTTCCCTCTTCTTTTTCCGATATCTAGCTCGCTTTCTCCTCCACTTGACCTTCCTTCTCGCACTTTTCCTCAGATTGGATTCTCATGGGCCGTTTTCCATTCCGATTCTTCGCGATGGAAGAAAGTCTGGCAATCCGATTATACAACAGTCACCAGCCTCCTCCCGGAATACTTTCTCCATTGGGACGCTGTAAAGATATTTCATATTTTTATTAAATCAATGATATAAATGCAAGGTCTCTATCAAAAAGTTCACAGATTCCTGAAAATTTCCACTTTCAAATTCAGTATTTTCGGACTATTTAACTAGGATAATTCAGAAAACTACAAACAGACCCTAATGTACTAAAAAACAAACAGACAAGCAAAATTCAAGTACATTCTCAAGCGTGTAAGTATTTCCTGGTCTACTGGACACGAGATGTAATCGTTACCCCATGATATTAGCAATTTATCAGAATGGTTTCAGATTTAATCGCCTCTACAGAAAATATGTCATCCCGAATATTCTCCACAGGACTTTCCACGTCATCTTCATGGTAGTTCAAGTACACATTTATCGGCTGTTGACGATCGACTGTTCATCTTCAAGTAGCATCGTAATCCATGACCTGCAAGGATGTTGACATGGCGCCCTTCAATAACGCCGTTGGGGAGGTTGTTGAACTTTGCATAATGTGACGTCACCAAAAGAAAAAAGAAGGAATTTACGACCTCCTTTGCATAATGTCGAGGCTGTAAAAATGGTAAGGTCTGGATCAATGGCACGAGGTGGCCTCGTGAAACAAAAAAAAAGGACTATATGGTTCTGAGTTGTTAGGCACCGGCCCGGTTTTATAGGAAGCCCTCTACCAACAAAGTGAAGGTACACTAAGTCCATCCCTCGAAGGGCTTTAGCCCTTCGTACTCGAACGTTATCGATGCGTCAACGTTACCATAGGCAAAGTTTTCCTATCCTAGACGCAGAGGGGATGCAGCTAGGAAGTACTAGCTGCACAAGTCGATAGGGGATAATCAATCTCTCACCCAGAAACGTTTCCCTCGGGATAGCATGGAGCATATACCCTCCGGACGTTTGTTTGAGCTGGCTCTCGCTAATTTGGGATAACCTAATGAGAGTCTTCGGGCTATGGATAGATAGAGAAAGACGCAAACTCTCGTTGATCTCGTATTACCCCCTGAGTAATACTATCGTTATTCAGTAAGCCTCATCATGTGATTTTCTTGGTGTCCTATTTCTATTCTTGACGCGGCTATAAATGTTATGACCGTGAATTCCAAAGTCCTTTTATTAGGAAGCAGATCTAATTAGTCTATTTATTTTTTAAAAGAACTGAAGAAAGGTGGGAGAAAATGAGATAAGATCTATAACGGAAATTACCTTTAAGCTAATCTAATTTGTCTAATTATATACATAGTTACAAATATTTGGACAAGAAGAATGAATTTTGAAAAATGTCTGCACCATTCACGAGCCGTCTATTGAACTTGATATATATTTATTACATATACCCTTGTATATATAATAACACGAAAAACGAGCAAAAAAATCAGTTTTAAAGAGGATGGCCCTTAGTAAGAAAACTTAGATTAAAAGTAAAAATATATATATAATCAAATTTGGAGCGATTCGATAAATTTGAAAACGGAATGTACTAAGAGTAGGTAAAAAACGAGAACTTTCGTATTTTTGACGTTTTAATACGCTTTAGAATTATCAAGATATCACCAAACAAAAAAAAAAAATAAGAAAACGATTTATCTCGAGAACGGCACACCGTAGACTCGCGAAATTTAGTACTTTTTTTAAGGTACATAGTATGATAATACCGCAAAATTACAATAGTTTTCAGGGACATTGAAAAATCGAGTGGCTGAATTCATATGGAATGCCTCATATACGCTTCTAGCTTACAAGTAAAATCAAGCAGAACGAGGCTATTGAAAACAACAGCTGAAATCAAGATTAAACAACCAGAATTTTTTTAATCTTCATAACTTACCGAGGTCAGATTTTTATTCAATATATTAATTACAGAATGAGTATAATATAGCGAGATGGAAAAAACAACAAGTGAGATATCAAATTAGTAACCAAGGCTTTTTAGTTTAGATCCACGAGTTATTAGCAAGTTTCATCCCTGATCCCATCATGCAAACATTGCGTTATTTACAGTACGTACACCGTAGCAGACATTACATCCCTGGGCATGGGTGCACAGGTGCTGACTAAGCCAGCTACGTCATTCTCCGTAGATTTCACGGTGGGTTGAGCAGAGAATGAGGAAGGAGAGAGAGATAGAAAGAGACTGGTGCGAAATTGCGAGCGTCGAGGCCACCGAGTGTTTGTATATATCCCAAGGGAATGAATTGCTTTCTCAGGGATGATCTTGCATGTTTCTCCGAGATATTTCCTCGTGGCAAATTGCCTCCTGGAATTGTCTTACCCAACAAAAAAAGCAATTAAATTCCCTCACCAATAGTCGTTACCTAAACAAATTCATTGGTACTTTCCTAATGCATGTATATTGCGAGATGCATGCCAATATGCCATGATTATATGATTGCTACGAGCGGTATGCAATGTTTGACGATAATAAGTATCAATTATGAAGCAATTCAAGCCTTTTGTGGATATAGCATTTAATTGCGTTTCGATATCACGTTATATTGGTTGCCCTGTTAAAGCTAGGGCAATGGTAAATGGTAGCAGCATACATCTTAATCCCCTTTAATGCAATATATTGTCGGCAGAAGGGAGCTGGAGAATCGGCATAATTTATACAGACAGTTACGCGCTTTGCATTGCTGCTTTGAATGCATAACCGTCGAATCCGTTTACATACTGTAGGAGGTAATAACGATGAGGTTGATTCTCATCGAAATCAGGAGAGACACGCGACCACGATCTGCCTAGGTAACTGCATAAAACGGGATAATGAATCGACGTTCAGTTCGGACTGGTACTAAAACACTCTGTACTTACAAACATAGTTCAATGTACACTAATAAGCAAATGTATGTGGATGTAAATACGAAATGCACAAGTGAAAACGGGTTCATGGAATTCTACACACATAGTCGATGCTTTCGTTAACCGTTAACAACGCGTTACTTGTATATATATGTGTATGTACATCTCGTACAGTCAAACGCCATGTGGCCTACAACTGTCTGCCGCTCTGTCGGTCTGTCTGTCGGTGTGTGGAATACTCGACATATACACGTATATATACACCCCGTTGTGTTACTCGCGTTAAATAACAATGGGGGTCACGGAAAGTTGGGCTACTCGAAAACATTTGCCCATTTCCTCTCTCGGTGCGCTTTTGTGTCATGATCTACTCCACCTCGGCATAATGACAGGCACTCGACGTACACAATCGGCGCATGGCCGCTTCTCGATCCCTTTAACTCTGCGCCCCGTGGCGTTCCTTTCGAAGATTCCTTTCAGAGCATCCCCCTAATTGGCCGATCCGTTATGCACATCTCTTCGACCGGCCCCTTGTGTATAAACTGACCTGTGGGCAGTATTGACCCTCATGATCACTATGGATGTTGGCAATATGAAGATTTATTAATTAATTAAGGAAACGCTTGAGAAAAAAATGCGCAATTCATTAGTTGTGTATGTTCAAGAGGATAAGGTTTTGAGGAACGGAGGCTTTTTTTTATTTGGAGCGAAAAATCTTGAGCGTGAATTCCTTTTTTTTAGACCTTGGACTTGTCTGTTATGCAGATTTTCGTAGCAACCTGTAAGTGTTGCTGCAAGTGCTTAAAGTCTTTGAGTGAGGTTCTGTGAGACCACCTGTGAGAATGCCTCAGTGTGCCTGTAAGTAACTCTGTGTAACCGTGCGAGTGTCTGTATAAGTGTCTGTGCGGATGTTTGCGAGTGTCTATGAGTGTCTGTGTGTATGTCTGCGAGTGTCTATGAGTGCCTGTGCGGATGTCGGCGAGTGTCTATGAGTGTCTGTGCGGATGTCTCTCAGTGTCTATGAGTGTCTATGAGTGCCTGTGCGGATGTTTGCGAGTGTCTATGAGTGTCTGTGCGGATGTCTGCGAGTGTCTGTTTGAGTGTCTATGCAATTGTCTCTGCGAACATGTGGGAGTGTAAGTGTAAAGGTCTGTATAAATACTTATGCAAGTGCCTGTGTGAGTGTCTGCTCAAATGTCTATGCGAATTTCTGTGTGTAAGCGTGTCTGTGGAAGTGCGTGTGAGAGTACTTTTGCGGGTGTCGGAAGATTTCGATTGTACTGATAAAAAATATCGTTACAACTTGTTACGTAGTAGCCTGAAAGTTTTCAAATCTGCATTGCTTGGTAAAAAACATGCAAAAACTTCTAAAATCTCATTAAATACTTTACATCATAAGAAATATTCATAGTTCGTTATGTGACTCACGAACTGCAATTTCCCGGTGACAACCCGATCTGAACTCGTCTCTCCACAGCCGTTTCTCATTTTTTGTATTTAAATCAGATTTCCAGTTCCCGACCCTCGGCTCTTTCGCTGTATCGAACGTAGTTTCCACCTTTCGCGTTCAATGAGTGCGAAGACCTCGACTGCACCGCCATCCGCGTTATCCCCCCTTTATACTTTTCAAGTGTTTCCGTGCGGCTGAATAACTTGTAATCATTAGCAAGCCTCTCCCTTTATGGAAGGCGAGAAAGAAGACGAACAAGTGGAAGAATAAGAAGGGAGAACGAAAGGGCCCTACCAGCAGCACAGTCGTATAACATTATATAACAAAATGCAAGCCCGCTTCGTACATAACGATAATGAATCCCATTTCAGTAATGAGGTCGCACGCCATTGAAAAGTCCTCACTTCCTGTACGCTTTCGCCTGTCATTCCCCTTTTCCTATCCCTCCTACATCCTATATATATATATACATCCTCAGTTCTCTTCTGGCTTCTAGCTGAAACAACAATTGTCGCTCTCCCAATGAAACTATGTGCTGTTCTCAGAAATAGCGAGCTTCTACTTCCAAGAGCTTGCATCGCATCTGCTGGACCTCGTTTGTACCTATAGTACTCACTATACTTTTCGTAGACGAAGAATGGAAAGCGAGCGAAGAAGTCGCGAGCATTTGGACTCACCGTAAAAGTTAATGAACGAAGGAATATAACCGTTTCAAAGAATCCCCAAGTACGAGAACGACAAGGACGACATGCCCTTATACCTCCTCAAGCATTCCACGAGTCCCACCCTTGTCGCTCATTCGTTCACTCGGCTTTCTTCCTCCTCTTTCTCTTTAGGATTTTCTTCTTCACTTATTTTCTTTTATTTTTTTTTTTTGTACGACTCAGGTCGATGAACATCCTACAGCGCAGAGGGCGCGCGCAGAGAGATTGAATTCATCCACTCGGAAACGATATTAACGTGGAATCTCCTCCGGTGACTCGCTCGTGCGCGAAAAGTGGATAGAATGTTACCTTGTCCAGGAACACGAGAGTGTTCATTCTGAATTCCTTTGCTCCTAGTTTCAAGTGTGACTGGTACCTACTTGCAGAATTTATTGGGTACGGCTCGTGTTGTAGCTGCATACTTTTAAAAGAGCACGTTGTCAAATCGTGTCATCGGATCTTTTTTTCATTGACGAAGTAGTGAATGTTGATATACATGCCGTTTACGGTGTGCGTTGACACGGATTATTCTGCTTGGATGAAAAGACAAAAACCGCATCTTTATTGTTGTTCATTGGAGAAAAAAATCAGTGTACGTTGACTGCATCGGATGTCGAAGTGCAAACACCGAATTAACTTATTCAGCAATAATTCGCTTCGGTCAATCGAAATATCTTGGAGATCATCATTTTTCGCTTACTATCTACGAAGTTAGTAATATTCGATCGAACGCACTTCTTTTTTAATGCTGGACACTTCAAAACCCAAATAAATTCAGTTAGTGTGTTTATCGGGCACATACCCAACTTACTTTTATTCAAAAAGTGCAGGTACCTTAAGAAATACTTTAAATTAGTTGGTTTAACTGGTGGATGGTGAGGCGGGTGTTGTTTGCCGTTTTTCATTGTAAACTGTTCTCAAATGGACATAAGTTCCTAGTTTACAATGAAAGGCGAGCTTACTTTGCACGCGAATAGAGCTCTACCTTCACTCGCTTCACCAGTTATCGTCGAACGACGGTCAAACGAGGGTAAAGGAAGGTTTAAATTTCGACTCGGGTTGCAACGAGATCTAGTGCGCTCGCAATCTATATTCTACATATTATCTTTAGTCGATAGATGATTATGCGTGAATGTGCGACGTTTGCGATTACAATTCTCAAATAAGAATACATGTTAGTATTTTAATTGTAAAAGACCAACTAATCAGACTGCAAATTATTTATTCTTTTCACAACACCTTCGATAGCCCGTATTAAAATGTAGAGGCAACGCAAGCTCATCTCGTGCTAACTAATTTCTTCAGCATCCCACGACGATGCTTGCCCTACTTAAATTAATAAATTCTCTGACACTCCAAAACGTGAACTCGTTTATTTAGCAGCAAGGGAAGTTTCTGCATTGAATGTTTAATACCAGAACTTAAAACTTCGAAGTGTCTGAATGACATTAAAAAGTCACAGGAAGCTCCAGGTCCGCTTCAGTGATATCGAAGTCCGGAAAACTCGCGGCGTACATATATTTATGTATTTTTATATTTAGTGACGAACCGGATGCCAGGAGAGTGGAAGGAAGCGACGCTGCAGTGAAGGTAGAACGATGCGAGAATTCTATCTCTAAAAGCGCGAAACGCTCATTTCAACCGGAAACGCCTAAAACGCAGTTCCTAGAGTTTCGACTTGACTCCGCTCGTTCCCCCCAAACTTATTGTCAAACGAGGGCCCGCGAATGCCTTTATCGCTCTGCAGAGACTTGTCCTCCATCGCGCGTGTAGAAAAGCGACGATAAAAAAAAACGTTTCACCAGATGTGATGAATGATAATTGCGTAAAAGTACCGCTCTCGGCCGGTAGCATATACGCTCAGCCCGACGAACACGATGTAACACCCGTTCCTCATTAGAGGCTTGTTAGGTCGCGCCCCGACGAGAGTGACGGAATGCATCGCGCTTTGCGGTGGAGCAGCGACTTTACGGAGGAAAGAAGGGCCTCGAAAAAGTGAAGAGGCGATGTTGAAGGCGACGGGCTCACCACATCAGAAGTCACTGCCGCGTGTTTAGTGAAGGAGTCTCTTCTCCTACACTTAATCTTTGCTTCTACCTTCACCGCTGGTTCGCCACGTTTCCGCATCTCTCTTCTTCATCGTTCTCTCGCTCTTTGCGGAGTTGTGTTTTTCTTCTTTTTTTTCCCCTTTATTTATGTTTGCCTCAAAGCAGCATGAAATAGTGTGAGTTGAAAACCCCTCTGAGAGCAAACTCGGTAAATCGCTCGCGCTTCGGGAAAACTGTTCTTATGAATTTTTTATATTTTTCATGAGCGCGGTAGAAGATAAGAAACTGCGGGAGCGCAAATCACTTAAGATTGTGGAAGCAAGGAACTCTGTCTTGCAGACTTATTCACGAACGTAATAATTCTACTGCTAAGTCGGTTTTCATTAATATTTCAGGAATTTTGAGTGCTTCTTTGTTAATGTTAATTTCCCACCGCTACTGAAATTGTTCTTTGAAACAATCAATCGGGTTTGGAACCGAATCGCATTCGGAAATCTGCTTACGTGATTTTTTGACAATGATCTTTGGATAAGAATTTTTGTACATGGACATAATACAATTTTCTTGTAAAGAGAATTGGAAATTGACCAAACGATTTCAATCATTGGTGTAATCGTAATTTTTCAAGAAATGGCAAATAAATTAAATATTTGCGCGAATTCACTTGTCTGAATGATCGGAAAAGTCGTTTACGATTATTCCATACCCATTGGTCATTCATTTTTTTTAAAAAATGTCATATGTTTGATTAATTACTCAACCAATTTGATTTAACTACTTAACCAATTTGAATGAATAATATTCCAATGAAATAACTCCATTGGATTGATTTCATTCGATCTACAGCTATAAATATAGACAAGCGCACGCTTTTGCAGAACTGGTTGCAATACTTCCCGTATTCGAATTCTATCTCTAATTCCGTGGTTTCTACAACGTCTTAAATCCCTTGTAAGATACAGCGGTGCAGCAGCGTGCCCCGTGCTCACCGAACTCAATTAATATTGTGAATGGTTGAGAGCGCGGGCGCACGAAGATGCCCTCGAAGCCTCTTAATGCCTCGTTTGCGTCGAAGTATCTCTTTGCGATAATTCCAACTCCCTCTTCGTCTGCCACACTTGTATTTACGAGTAAGTGAGTCCGTCCGTACCATGGCATTCGTCATTATATCCTTAGTATATATATCTATGGGGCATTCCATACCAACGCCGATCTGTTTCCGTCCCTTGATCCTTCAGATTTAATCACTCATTGGTGTTATTGTATGCGACGATTAGCGGTCAAGTTGTATTATGATGGAATTTTTGCAAAGCACATCTCGGGTGTGAGACCGAGATCGCTGCGAAATTTGAATTGGGCTTCAGTTTCGCGCTCTTTGAAACTAGCGATCCCGGTCTCACACCCGAGATGTGCTTCGCAAAAATTCCATCATAATACAACTTGACCGCTAATCGTTGCATACAATAACACCTATGGTAAACACTCGGTCACAGCCTATATAGCTTAAAAATTAATCACCCATTTCTTATGTTATTGTTACATCGGGTAGGGGTCAAAATAGCAAATGGTTAAATCGCAAATTTCGAAATTGGGAACGTCTGAATTTAGAATGGTCATCATTATGGAATTCGGTACTTCAGCCATTCGCTATTTTGATCAATTGTTATTTTGAATTCAGGGTATCTCCACAAATCTTTTAAACGTGACTTCTTAAAAAAATTTAAATAAAAAAGATGAAAAATATTAATAAAATTAATACTAATAAATAATCGTTTTGGAAAATCTAAAAAAATCCCAAAGTCCTGAAGTGTATAGAAATGTTCGATCGATAGCCTGCAGAGAAAGGTATTTTTCGATGAAATTCGTAAGGAAATCGAAGCGAGGTTCGGAACACTTTGCGTACTACGCTTAAAAATATTCAAATCTGATACAGGATTTATGACAATTTTATCAGATTTTCAAATGCTGGTCCTTAATATGTTCGTCATAATTTATATCATAAATACAGTGTAAGAAAATCTATTTGAAATTCAGTGTACTTTTACTGGAAGTTTTTATTCATGAACTAGAATATGAAATTTAGTATACAAGTGTAATGTAAAATTAATGTATGGTATAGCATATTCAATAATTTACTTTAATTTTACAGTAAAAGTACTTGAATTTTATAATTTGCTTTTATTTTACTGGAAAAGTACAGAAATTCTATACCACAATTGTTTATTGAATTTCGATGACGAGTTTATAAATAAGAACTTCGAATCTTTTCTAACAGTGTATATGAGTTATTTTTAAAAAAATCTAATAAAAATGTTGGTTGCTTCTTAGAGATAGAACAATGGGGAAAGAAAAAACCGAAAAGAGAAGATTAGCTGCGATAACCAAGTAATGACTTGATCCAACCAATCGATCACCCTATTTTTCTTGCAATTCAAATGGTAGCGCCAATGGTACCAATGGTGTTCCCAATGATTCGAATAATAGAGCCAACAATTCGAATGGTAGGCCCAACCATTCAAGTGGAAGGCTCAACTTTTCAATTGGTTAGGCTGGCTAATTTTGCAAGTACCAATCGTGAATAGTTGAAAGTCCTATTCGACATTATTAGGGCAACTGATTTTTTAGGATGGCGATGCAGCAAATTGAAGACGTAGTTGTCACAACCAAACTTTTTTTTTCCATAAAAGCCGAGAGGTCGAGGGTCAGACCCAGGTTGAGTTGGTATGGAATGTCCCATATATACCCAGCTCAGGCGGTGCTGCTGCCGCTGCCGCCGCCCCCGGACTCAGTTGGGGCACCGTCGTGCTGCCGATGATAAATCAGAGGAACGGCCAATAAATACCAGTCCAAGGGAACAGCGCTGGTCCGAGACAAGTCGCGCGGCGCGAGTCGCTCTCCGCCGGTGTGTCTCGCGACCGTAAAGTTCACAACCCCCGGGAAATAAATTCAACGCACAATTGGTTAGTTAAGGCATTGTATGGGGTCTCCCTCTTCCTGTCCCTCTCTTTCCTCTCACGCTGATCCTATTTGCGCCGTGTGATCATGCAGCAGACATGCACTCATAGACTTCTGTCGTCAAATTTATCGAATTATCTATTCGGATACGATGATAACAACAAATACCGATATTTAACAATTGTAAATGCAAGAAATAATTCTGTCATTACCGATTAGAACAACGAATTCCTATATTTAACGTTTGTAAATGCATGAAATAGTTCTGAGATTAGCGATAACAACAACAAAAATGCCTATATTTAACATATTGTAAATGCACGGATCGATTCTCGAATCGGTAGTCGTGAAAGAGATTGGAAAACCCTTCGTCGTGTTTATACAACTTTTCTTTCTAATCGTGATTTAAAATTTAGACCCTTGTCAAAATCTAAATGTAGTGTATGTACACGCAGGGTACACGAAGGTTCCTCCATTCCTTTGACACTGATCAAAACCTCCGAAAATGGCAGATATTACCCATTTGGATATTACCCATTTGGAGTAAATGAACGCTACTGTGCAGTGAAACTATTATATTTGAACCTCCAATTAGGTTGTACAGAGCGAGATGAGGTTTTTAGACGCTTGCATAGACCTCCAAAAGTGGCATATTTTACCCATTTTCATTTAGCGAAGGTTGTTCGAAGGGCTCAAATTTCAGCTCGGACTGGATTAAAACTTATGCGGACATGTTATTTGTGAAGCTCATACGCATTTATTCAACTCCGATAGGAATATAATGGACAGCGGCGTATTATTGTACCAGAGACCCATTATCGCACCATTTCAACGAGAGATCTTACAGGATTTTGAGATATGTAAAAATAATGGAATTTAAATCGCATATCAGAAATATTTTACCGTGAGAAAAAATACCACAAGCAAGCAGAAAAAAACCGCTTTTAGAAGTGAATCATTTTTTACGCCAAGTTCATTGGCGTAAATGTTTTTTTTACTTGATACTTGTCAGAGTTCAGGACATTGAATAAAATTGGCTTCACCACATTCCATCTACTTGGTAGAAAGACGCTATTCTCTTCAAGTATAGAAATTTCTCCCCAAAGATTTATTTAAGAAGATACGAGGGATTTTCATTCAATTTTTTTTTACTAAAGACGAGCATCTTGAAATTTTAGGATGACTGAATACCACATCCAAACAGCGGATTCGTGCAAATGGTGAAATATAATCATGACGTTAATCGCAGAAATTTGATCAGTTACTGACGGAACAATGGAAAAAGCGTGAAGAGCCACTAGGAGATAAAAATGAAATACATTACTTACAAATTACTACATAACGGATAATTTATTATGAAAGTAAGTATATCTCCCTCGAGAGGACTCTAAATGAGAATGGACTTAAAGTTCTCCTTTTAGATCCACTTCCTGTTGAAAGAAAACTCTGTTTAGCCTGAGTCTCCGATTTTCCACTTGAAGATGTTCCATAAAAGTTATTCTCACTTTTACATCAAAGTTTTCCTTGTGGTATCCTTTTTTCTTTCTAATAATCCTCCTTGTAACTTCTGTAGAAGATCATAGGGTTTTTTTTCTCGCCTTGAACAAGCAATTCGTCTTACAAAATGCAAACTTGCGAAACCAATTTGTTTTAGTGATGTAATATAAGCTTTACAATCAGTGTCAAATATGAGTAATTTTTGCTGAACTATACTTAACTACAAACAAAAACCACTTACATCATTTTTATACTTTTGTACTTGCCTCTTTATATTTTTGTTATCAAAGTGATAGATTTCATATTTTCAATTGCTGCATTTGATATCCATGAATTTTAGGTGACTGGGTGCCATTAAAAGGTTCCATTTTGAAGCACTCTCCTCTGCGAAATTACTCATATTATAGTGATGACTCAAAAGGCTCTTCAGCATAACAACTAACGCACAACCATAATACCGCTCTAAACGCACGCTGGTATCAATTATGAGCGTCGCTGCGAGAGATAAACGTTCATTGCTGCTGATAAGAATCAAAGGAGTGTTGAGTTGCATTGTGTTGATGAATGCCAGCCACGCGAGAGCTATAGGCTCGGCTCTTCAGCTCTTCACTCAGTGGACGAGAGCGCGCATCACGCAAGAATAATGATTACTGCCTGCGATGCTAACAGACGACATACTGATTATGATAATCGCTCAAAATACTGTGGAAAAATAAATAGTCTTGTGTCGTGAATTATCTAGTGATAAACGGTCACAATGTCGGAGTCGAAAGGGACTTTTTATCCATGATAAGCGTTATTTGAGCAGGTGATGAATACCGGTAGTCGAGAAAGTAATGATGATCTAACGGACGAGACACGAAACCAAGGGAAGCCTATAAATTTATCCAGACTTTTACAATAATCAACTAGAATTCTCGGACGTGTACGCTACGCACTGAGAAAAATTTACGGCTCTGCCGACCGAATATCTGACTGCTAGAGCTATCTTCAAGTCTGTCGGCACAGCAGTGTAACTGCTCAGTTCCAACAGCTGAACCCTTTCGCTTTATGTCGTCCGCTTGAACTGAACGATGGCTGACTTTCAGCAGCCATGTCCTATTGACCAATCAAAAAAATTTTGAGGTTAGGAAGGATAGCCAGCGTCAATCGTACATATCGCCATTATTTAATACATGACTTACCTTTTGCTCTGTCGGTTTTGCGAACGCCAGTTTACCTTTCACCCACTTATCCATTGACTTCCCAATTGAGAGGAATACGCATTAGTTATTGCAACTAAATTCATGGCTATAAAAAGAAATATGGACGAAGCAATACTTCGTTTTGTTGCTGGAGCCGTAAATTTTTTTCAGTGCGGCTAATTACGATCCATAGAGGGTACATAAGTGCCGAACAACATCAAGTGTATGTACGTCCACTTATAGAGAATTATTTAGCGTTACAGGCTAATTTTCCAAGGAAGTGAGAGCGATCACATCCTTTTATCTAAAGCATAAATAAAGAAGCTATAAAATCTACATTTTGCACACATTCCGTCAAAAATTGCGAAAATCAGATAGGTTTCACTTGTGTTCCAAATTTTAGCTTGATGGCCAAAACGATTCTTAAGTTATTGGCTTTTAAATTAACAAATTATATAAATTTGTTGTTGATCACTTTTCTGTACTATTCGGACCATTCTGAGTATCCAGACATGGAAATCTCAGAAAAATATTTTCATGAAAACAAAACTTTCTCTATGATAAGCGGAAATTAAAAGCCAATTCTATATTTTGTTGACTGAACGTTCATTGAACACTGTTAAGGGGACTTCTTGATAATTATGATCGCTTGAAATACCGTAGAGGAATAAGCTGTGTTGTTAATTATCTGATGATAAACGTCCGTGATGTCAGAGTCTAAAGGAACTCTTTAGACATGATAAGGGTCATTTGGGCAGGTGATGAATGCCCCTAGTCAAGAAAATAATGATGATTCAACGGAGGAGACGCAAAACCAGAGAAAAGCTCTCGCTCTATTAATTAACCCAGTCTTTCGAAATAATCGACTGAAATCCTCGGACGTGTACGCTACTCGAGTGCTGATTATGATCCGTGGAGGGTACAAAGGTGCCGGACCATTCGTCTCGTCATTGTTCTACTCATTGTGCCGAAAAGCAACGAACAATACGCTCCTCTCTCCATGGACGAACCTGCCTCGATACACTTCCTCGTGAACGTATATATGTATGCGATGAGCACACAGTAACTTTGACGTGGACATATAAACTTTGCTCGGTTTGATACGGGTCTCCAGTGCTTCACTTTCTCGAGAGAGAGTCGAAAATAGGTACCTAGAGCTTCTCGTCGTTGTCGACGTGTTCGTTCGTCGTTGCACTGTGAATCGTCGTCTCGGGACGCGGAAACTTAGTTATCCCATCTCAGTCGCTCTCTTGCCTTGAATGCTTCTCACGTATCAACATTGTTTGAGAGAATCGTTTTAGTGGCTAATTCACCGTGAGCGATACTCGAGATACGACTTCCGAGGCGCTTAATATATAACCAGGGAGTCAAATACAACGGAGGAATAAATTATTCAATTTATTGTATTCAGCGGTGCAATTCTGGTCAATTTGGACAGCAAAAGTGGATTAGAGCATAAATAAACAAATATTGTCTCGATTGGTTAATTTACCAATTTGTCATGTTAGTGATTCATTCACCGAAAGGAAGAATGGCGCAAAGGGATGAAAATATTTGTTGTGTGTATTTTCCATAATAGAGGTTGATTGCTTACGATGACTCTATAATGAGAATTTTTCTGAAAATGTTTGCATGTTGAACGAGAGATAAAGATAGAAATCATGAGAATAGACTCGGATAGCTATAAAACATGTGTAAAAAACTAAAAAATTCACCTTATATTTTACTCCATCTCTTTTTCTTGTTTAATAAACATTTTGAAAACAAGCAACTCCTTAAGTTGTGCAAAAACAATCTAAAAGGATTGCAGATTATATTCTCAAGTGGTACCAAAATTTTGCCAAGTATGTAAAAATATCTAGTGGTTAAAAACATCAATTCAAAAACGACCAAAATTGACAACGAACGTCCCATATATTTATCGATTCCATATCATAATAATTCGATGTATACGCAATGTTTTATCTCAAAGGTGGTCCACAATAATACATTACTGTGTACATTGATAACATTTTTCCTCTTCTTAATAGCGTGTAGACGCATATCGGTTTCAAATATTTTTATTATTATCATTCTTCATTCGGACCAGGTACAAAATATGGCACAGGTGTCAGCTTAAATTGATTGGTGGTTGGGTTCAGGGGTCTCTCGCTCAGCGTTGGATGAAATTCCCAGCTATCTTCTTCTATTTTTCTTCGCGAGGGTCTTGGAGAAGTCAAGGATGTCAAGACGCATGTATAGCTGCACCATGAACTGGAAGACGCAGCTCCAAAGGACCAGAAGGAGACGGAGATGTTGGGTACGTTGTGGTCGAGACCCTAAAGAGAGCTTCAAGTCTAGAAGAACCGCCGAAACACTGATGGCCCCCCTTGAGAATGAGCGCGAACACCGTGGCCGACTAGCAAAGTTCCTGCTGAAGAGAACACTCGAGTGCCCTCGAGAGGCTTCACGTTAGAACAACGACTTTATACAAGCCAAAGTACCAAGTACTCACTGATGTACTCCAGCATCACTGTACTTTCAGACGGTCTTCTTCTCTCTCACTCTCTCTTATACCTTCAAATCTTCTGGAGTGTATCTAACACTATAGGTAAGGTACGAGTTCTAGTGCTCTGCTTTGCCCTCAAATCGCCTCTCACTTGATCCTTCAGGAGTCTCGATCGTTTTTCTTAGTTTCTTTTTCTTTTTGACTGCCGGGAGGTCCGTTCGTGGCCCAACTAGGGTGCGAACAAGGAATTGCGGCGGAAATACAATGATCGATGGAATGACATTTTTAATGCACCGAGTGTTTGCGCTTGTGACAATGTAGTAGAACGAAAGTGTTTTTATTTTTTGTTGAATGTTCTCAGTAGCTGTGCAGGATTAAAATTTCTTGTATCAATTCTGTGATAGGTCGTACACCGTTTTTTCGCTCGATATTCCAGCTGTAAAAAGTGATTTCACAGCTCACGATGGATTAGTCATGTGGAAATTACAAAAATCAGATAGCGCTTGAAATGCATACAAAATCGTCTACGAGGGAAGAACAAAATGGTTGCCTGGACCGACTGGCTAAATACGCTTCAAGCGAAGAAAATGGGTTGATAAGCCCATTTTTTGTGTCGCCTGACAAACTAGTTGGTTCCGTCACCAAATTGATTAGTGACTAATTGATATGTTGGCCCCACCAATTTTAACGGTTGAAGCTTATTCAACCAATTTTTTTCCGTCTACTTTGATAAAACTGACCACTAAAGCAACCCAAATAGAGCTGCAAAGTTGAACTTCGCTAGTTACTTCTTCATTATTTTCAGTTTTTCTTACAAAGCCATCTGAGAAGGTATGTTAATCGATTTTGGCTCCCTCATAGAGGAACCTTTGTAAGAAAAATAAAAAATTATGAGAAAACAATTTGCAAAGATCAACGTTGCACCTTTTTTTTAATCAAAGTGAAATTTCTGAAAAATTGAAACCACATAACAAATTATGATAAAACAGGGTACCTTTTATTGCTAAATAGTACTGATTTCACGCTAAAGTTTGACTACGCTATCTTATGTTTTGTTGAAGTTAATGCAATAACATCTTTTTTCCAAAACTTAAAAATCTAAAAAATTAGAACCACGTTACATATTATGACGAAACTATGTACTAATCATCGCTAAGTACTGCCGATTTAATGTGTGAAATTGGAGTTCGTTGTCTCATATTTTGCTCACATTGCCAAAGCAAGAACGTGATTTTTCGGAAATTTCAAAACTATAAAATTCGAACCTCCTTTCTTATCCCGGTCAAATTCAATACCAAACAACATCAAGAGTGCCTGCACTTATGAAGAATTATTTAGAGAAATATGATTAATTTTACGAAAGCGTCCTCGTCCTTTTTTGAAACATTTCAAAAAGCCATAAAATTTAAATGTCTGCATACATTTTATAATAATTGCAACAATAAAATAAGCTTGACGCGAGTCTTTTAGTCCGATAGCGAAAACGATTCTTGAGTTATAGGTGAGTAAAATTGCGAAGCCGTGCACACGCGCACGCACACGTACGCCCGGACACGGCCACGAATACGGACACGGACACCTTTTCTGAACCACTTTTATCGATGTTTGGGACAATTCCGAGTGTTGTGACATAACAAAACACAAAAGTTTTTTGTTTCTTTATGAGAACAAAGCTCTATGAGGAAGCAAAACTTAACATTTCCATAATTCGATCATATAGAAAAAAAGCGGAACTGGTTTAAATGTTTTTCCCCATTTTGTTTTTGCCCCAGAGTTCAGGTGGCACTGTAAATCGAATTGACTTCGCAAGATCCACTTTGTAGCAGGACTCCGTCCTTTCCGAGTATTGAAAGAAAGTCTTCACAATAAAACAACAAATTTACGCTAGCCAAAGTCTTGCAAGTACTCACTGTGTACTTGAGCATTACTGTACTTTCAGCCTCCCATTGCCTCACTCGCTCACGCGCCCTCTCTCTCTCTCGTATTTTTCCAACCTTCTACGGTGTATATAACACTATAGGTAAGGTTCGAGTTCTAGTGCTCTGCTTTGCCCTCGAATAGCCGCTCGCTCGATCCTCCAGGAGTCCCGATCGTTTTTCTTAACCTTTTTTTTTCGTCTGCCGGGAGGTCCGTTCGCGGGCAGTATAGGGTGCGAGTGAGGAGAAGAGGCGAGCTCGTTTGTGGCGATTCCGATGCCCTGACCTCCCGGAACCTTGGCACTCGTGCTCCTGCTGCAGGGTCTTCGAGGTTGAAATTCCACGCGAAATACCTTCACCTATCTTCGCTACATTCTTTTTGCAACTGTCCCTATAGATCCCAGAGCAATGATTGCGGGATTATAAATAGTTGCAGGAAATATATTGTGGATATCGTTACGAACTTCGTCAGCATGACAGACGGATTCTTTTTCGGTCTGTGTATTGCCGTGTTTTTTCTTTTCACGATAGTGAATCTGCAGTTTTCAGCAGCAATGACTTGTTCTTTCCGGTTCTTTCCACTCAAAAGAGTCCCCCGAATTTCATAATAATATCCCAAACTCACACCAAATGACATCATTCCTCAATTTGTATATCTCCACAGCCAATCGTAGATAAAGCGTCAGGTTAAATCGTAGACAGATAAAGCTCTTATTGTCCTCCATGAAAGATGAAAGAGGAAATCCTACAACAGAACAGTCGGAGTCTTTCCATCGATGAATCCAGTTCGTGTTCTCTTCAGGTTCCATTAAACAAAAGATCCTACAGGCCTTTCGGTCCAGATAAAAATCCTTCTAATCGAAATCCTTTGTCTTGTCCCTCATAATGGTTGCTATATCTCGGCCTTGCCACGGATGTGTATATGGTATCATCCTCGAGGGCCTCCTGGTTACACGAGAAAGAGACGGGTCACAACAACCACGATGGTGGTATCGAGCGGTAACGCTGGAGGTGCCTCTCGTACATCTCGTCGTTCTGATAAATGGAAAGGCGCTGGGGTCGCGCACGCCCCGATAAATCCATGTCTCGGCGCCTTGCCGCGTATTCGAACAAGGTCCACCTCGTTAATCCCCTTACGATTTCACGTGGAGAACCCCGGCGAAGGATCAGGAAACGTGAGCTTACCACCGGTGCAGTGTTCTGCTCGTGCGAGCTTCTGCGCGCTTCCACAGGCTTGGATGGTGCTCTCCATCTGTGGGTCTTCTCTTGGCAAAACGTGCACATGAAAGACCTCAGAGTCCCTTGAGTGGAGAGCCACGACTTCCCACGGGATGTGACGCGGGATCGCCTCGCTGCATCTTACCTACCCATACGCTTTCTCTCTTTCTCTCTCCAGGTCGAAGTCTATTATTAATCGAACTACGTGTGCCGAGACGCCAAGATACCAGAAACCGGAGACACCAGCGACGAAACCCGCGATAGGTGGATCATGGCTTCTTTTTAACCGCCGACGACGCGATGAACCGTGCTCCCGTCCTTGGTGTTAGGATCACCTCGAATCAACTAGCACATTGGAGGAAATCCTTGCTTCGTGATGTGTCACTTCTGTTCGTGGATGGAAGAGGGAGGAAATGGTCTCCATATTCAATGTGACGATTGCGACATATTCTGAAATTCTGGTAACTCCCCAGTTTCAATGTCGATGTTATTACTTGCTCCTAGAGATTGCATCATAAAATAGATCTAACTTGGAACATGGAAAGTTTTGATACATTACAAACTCGCAGGGAGTACAGCTTGATGTTACAATACTGGCTAATGACGCGAATCTAGGCAGCAAGACTGTATCATGAATCAACTTCATGTAGTGGATTCTCCTATGGCTCAACTTGACGAGACAAGATTTACTCATGACTCAATTTGTCCTAGAGAAACTGGCCATGGTTTAACTGAACCCAAAAAACTCTCATCAAAACGGCTCATCTTGGCTGCGCAGACAGTCCTTTGTAGTAACTTGGCCAACAATAAGGCCAGAATGGCTGTCTTATAGACCAACATGCCACGGCAAATTATTTAATCCCTTGATCCAGAAAAACTGTCTCTTGGTTAAGCTGCACACTGACCCATCTGCACGTAGGTTTTCTGATTAATAAGCAAGGGCAATGAATGCGGTTCAACTTGACATCTAGACACGTGCCGTAGCCCATATAGCATTTTTACATACATTTCATATACATCGTACAAGCATTTGCAGATATACAATGTTCAATGTATATGCGTGTGTACTTGATATCACATCATATGTACACTGAGAGAAATCGTCATAGTACAGTTAACTATAAAGTGACAAATATTGATTTTTAGTCCTTTTATGCTTACAGTGACTATAAAAATAGTTATGACAACTAATTAAGTGGTAACAACTATGTTTGTACCAACTACAAATTAATAGTTTATGGTTACTAATACCATCATTTTCTCTCAGTGTATATGACATGTGTCTGTTAATGAGACACTTATTTATGTACATTGAACTGTGACGTGATTTTTTTGGAAATCACGATCACAAGGGTTTTCGTTACGGTTATTGCTTTGTTTAAGCGTTTTCGAGATGCCCTTGCTCGAATTTACCGTCTAGTTTTGTTGAAGAATTTTTTGTTTCCGAGTTTTGTTGTTTTTTTTTTGTTATGGGAAATCGGTGCACTCAAATCTGTCGCGAGGATAAGAGCTCAAAGAAACGAGCAGCCCGGAAGAGGAGAGTGACCGATTCGAGTTCTTGCAATTAGTTGTAGACCGGTGCAAATCCGGCGCCCTATGGAGAAAAGTGCATCACGCTGGAGAACGGGTGGTGTTTGTTAAGTTTCGGCATAGAATAAAGCATTCTGATGCGTTATGGTTATAAAGTTTAGGCCCGTTTTCGCGTGAAGCACTGAGGGAGGCGATTGTACAGATTTCGAAAATGTTACCGGCATGATTTGCGCTCTCGATATAGTTTCGAGGTGGTTCGAGTGAGAGGGCAGTAGTTCTCGGGTAAGGGATTTTGGGAAAACATTGAATAACGATAATGTTGAGCTATCGAAGATTACTAGAAGTGATTAGTCTCGCTCGGGACACCGCGGAGGTGCCTCGAATAGTAGTCAAGCTCCCGTGTTGACAGTTTTTCTGTCGCTCGCGCTTTGTATAGTGTACCACGTACACTACAAGTTTTCGTGCTTTGAGTTTTATTTTATTAAATAAAACGGACAGTTGTCATACTGTGAATTTTAGTTTATTGCATAAAACTAAAAGTTCCCGAGCCAAGTGTAGTACATTAGTGCACTTCTCGTTTTCGTGCATCCTCTGATCAAAGATGAAGATGATCAACGTTCTCGCTATAGAAGATTCCGAAAATAAGGCTATTTACTGGTAGATACCTCGATTCTCTCTACCACAACCTAGCAGACTGAGCGGCCGTGCATTTCCGCAACCGTTCGTCCTCGCGAGCGCATCCAGTTGCGTTTGTTAATTTTACGCGACCCCAAAAATTAACTAAGCTACCGTTGCCTTTGTTGTTGTTCTCGATCGTTCGTTCTGATCCAGACTTTCGATTTTATCAGAATTGAGGCTGCTCACCTCAATTCCTCGGACATACCGGTTCGTTAATACCGGTGAAACAAAAATTAGCTAGCTACCGATTTCGTTATGATTGCTTCCGATCGTTAGATTTTGCTTCGAGCTTCCGATTTTGTTTAGTTTGTTGGAATCGAGACTGCTCACCTCGATTCCTCGGACATACAGGTTCGTTAATACCGGTGGAACAAAAATTAACTGGCGCCCACCGGGTTTGCGGATGCGCGAACGAGGATGGATGGCCGAAGGTGACCGATCTCGATTTGTGTTCCCGATTCGTTTTCATTATTGATGCTCGCTCACGTTAAAAATACGTCACAGAACATACACTAGATGTCCATAAGGATATACATGTTATGTCCAACGTATATGCATATGTTCCGTGCAGAAATTTGATCAGGGCTGTATCCTGGGCCCGTCCAGTCTTCCTCAACTAATTCTGTATAAAAAACGAAACCATTAATTAGAAAATAATTACCTACATTCATTGAATTCGGTTTATCTTGCACTTTTCGTTGGATATTCGTAGTTATTGCATTTACCGGTACATGTTTATTGCTGTAAAAACACGAGTAAATTTATTTGCTGCTGGTGGAAATCGAACCTGGATTCTCTGGGTGACGGTCGGATGCCTTAGCCCACACGGCTATTCATATCTTGGAGGAGTCTTACGTTTTTTGTTGTCTATTTGAAGTTACGGAAAATCGAGATAGGAAGTCAAGAAAACTCAAGACTACATTCATTTAGATGGTTGCGACCGACTTTTATGAAATATTAACACAGTGGGGCGGTCACCTATCGATGTATTGATCCTTCAGGGGCATTGAAAAATCCAGCCGTGAGGTGGTCACCCATTCAAGTACTGATCGTTGCGGGATTTCCAAAATTTTGCCCACGGTTTGGTTACTCATCCAAGTCCTGGCCTACGAGGAACTTAAAAAAAATTCTTATGTTTTTTTTTCGTCAAATAAAAAAATTCTTCAGTTGTCGCGAAGAACTTATTTTTTTTAAATCTTTGTGTGGTACATCCTTAGCCAATCCATTCGTGGACTTTTGATTTTTTCCTATGGCATATACATAAAATATATTATGAATAGTATGCCCGTGTTCGTATCTTCCATAGAATGTGTTTTGACATCCATGGGTGTGTATACTTGCATATATGTACAATGAATATCCATTGAATGTACAGGATATATTTTGCACACTAGTACAATGAATATCCAAAGAATATACAGCTTATATTTTTCACACTAGGGACCTAAAATGAATACACACCGAATATCTGATGTTATATGGATATTGTATGCACATAATTTGCTCTATGCATGAAAAAGTTACGTTTTGATGGAGACTAATAATTTTCATCGTTTCGAACGAATGGTATTTCTTCTGTAGAACGACTGCTCTATAAAAGTCGAATAGTCCACATTTCTTCCGATCAAATCCTTTCAAATTTCTTCTCTTCTTACATTGAACACCTGTGGGAACAATTACTAGCCTCATTTTCTAATTTTCTACTTGCCATTTATAGAAAACAGCATCGTTGCCACTTTCACGTCCAGTACCTGTATCTCACTCATATTGTTGTGGAGTCCATTCCTTAACTATTCTCATCTTAGACGATAGACATACGGATGCAAAAAAAGTTAAGTAGTCAACAGGAATGTGTCGTCTTCTTCTAGAACGTAAATTATCCTACAGCCTCTCCTCTGGCTTCTCCTGTATGCAAGATCGTCCAGGTGTCAGAATCGGAAAGTGTGCTTGTGTGCTGACAACGAGGCGTTAGATCTGCCTACGCAGAGTCGTACTCAAACACGCAAGGAACGTTGTACCATGGTGCCCGCGTCGACACCGCGGCATCAGCACCATCTTTTTACGTATAATTAACCGGCATTAACATTCTACCCGTAGAAGTTACGCCCCATACAGTATCGTATTTCTGCGGCTTGTCCCATGTACTACAACAGAAGAACTGGAGAAAGAGCTTCGTGCCCACGTGGATTTTTATGTGACTATAAAATCGCTTTTCTTCAATGTTTGCCCTCAGGTCCGCGATCGCAACACGCTTCTTCTGCCACAAAACTTAAACGGTTTACGACCCAAGAGTGGGAAAAAACGACTATTAATTGCAACGTGAACACAAGACCATTTCTTCGGAGTCGAGTTCTCTTGGCACAGCTATTTATTACTTTTCCACCCAAAAAATGATTATCATCGTGAATGACATACCTTCGGTCTTAATGCAAAATTTATTGTCAGATTCCTTAATTTATGTCTAATTAAAGTGTCGAAACGTAATAAAAGGACACTGCTACGGTGTTGGAAGTTCGTTACGTGTATTGGGATAATTTGTGGTGAAATAATTATATTATCGTTTTTCCCAGATGCTTGTTTCACTGGAAAATGTCGTCGCAGTGAAAAACATTAGCTAATTAACAGCAAATCACTTAAATTACTCAACAGAACAATAGCATAGACCAGTAACTATTTTAAAAAATAGCATGTAATGGAATCGAACACCTATTTACATGCGATTCTTGACACTAATTTGACAGACATCTGTAGAGCCTAATCAATTGATCGAAATTTGCTTTACCCATGTAAAAAAAATATATAACGATTGTAGAAGAATTATATATAAAGATCTATATAGAAGCAGACTATATATAGATTTCATATAAATGAAATACAGTGTATAGTTGTTCTATATGTCCATTTTGTCACACAGACTAAATATATTGACTTTTATATGATTTTTTCACATGGGTAGAAAATAAAATATTTCCATTACTTGTTTCATTTGGTTTTTTATTTCATCTTCACGTTAGTATAGTCTGCATTCCTAATAGAATTTCACCATGTGTCAGCATTCACCATATATTCAGAACGATTGGACCAAATCTAATCAAATAATCTAATAAGCTCACGTGATTATTGAACCGTATTATAAATTTCGGTCAGTATTATACTGATTAATGAATAGCTGACGTTGTTTTCCGATAAACGTTTCATCGCCAAGTCATCAAGTTCAAAATGTATATACGATCGGATATAATAAACAGAGTCGTAAGATTATAGTCTCGACGACGACTAGACGACGAAATATGTGTATATTCATATACGATATTTGTCTGAGCTCGTCGCGTGCTTACGTTCTATGATCTCGCAGACGTTGCCGCAGTACAACCAATATATTCGAGCGTATCAATCTGCATAAACTCATTCCTATGCAAATTAACGAGATTCGATTAGAATTCATAGTTTAAAGCCGGGCTTCCTATCGAAGCTCCCGGAGTGCGATGCTGGTGTAAGCTTAGGTCGGCGACCAGACGGTGCACCTCGTCGTCTCTACAATTTCCCACGTATATCGCGGTTCGACAATTTATTCCAGTATATCGATAAATGGGTATTAGGCCAGGAAGAAGATGATACCTCTGCGATTCTATAGTGTCGCCTGAGTCATAGGGAACGTGTACATGACTTTCTCTATAGTTCTAGCTTCATAAGATAATTGTATGGGAAACTGTGTCACAAATGTACAGCTCGTATGCAGCCGTCGTATGTGATTTGACGTGTAAGTGATTCATTGACGTGGCATTCCTTGCACATCAAAGACGAACGGTGTTCCAATGGGGATATTTCCTCCTCACTCCGACTGTCAACTTTTATTTTCTATAGTTGTACACATACGGAACAGTGACTCAACATTTTAATGCACAGTCTATATGCAAGAAAGAAATATGTAAGAAAATTGGTAGACTTAAAATGTCAATTGCACAAAGAGACTAGTCTATGTGTTCTATGAACTGTGGTTAACGATCTGGAGAAACGATTTTCGATTTTTTTCTACCTTAATTCAAATACACAGAAATGACCGTGGTCTTGCAATATTTCGATACAATCGACTTTTCGTAAAATATTATCCTACGTGGACGCCGACTTTTTTTTTGTCAATTTTGACATTTGACATAAACGAAAACATTCGATGTGTGACTTGGTTTCGGTCCCAGACGGTCTAACGACTGCGATGACCAATCACAGAACGAATAACGAAGTTTTATCATGTCAAAACATGATAAAACTGTAAAAAAAAAAAAAAAAAATACTAAAAATTGAGGATTTTCATACACAATTGTCAAAAATTTGTTCGATGCCACTTTCCGAAGTCCGCAGTAAAATATAGTCTGGAATTACACAATTAATTCTGAATTAATTATTTTCTTGTGGGCCAAAAAAAACGCACATTTCCGTGTTTTCAAAATGTTGATACGATTAATCGTTTCCGAGATATCATAGGTTAAATGAAATATGAAAAGGATGGCATATATCGCCGGAAAAAATTCCAAAAAAATTAAAATTTGGTGTATACTATTATAACCACTGAACCTGATTTTTGGGCATTTTTTCGATTTTTTTTGTGTCTGAAGTCATGTGGAATGCCTCAAATATAAAATCTTCGATTTTTTCGAGGTATCTCGTGACCCACCAACTTTTCAGGGGGCGAGACACGAATCGTACCGAGTTATCAAATTCCCTCATTGAAATATATTTCAAAACTAGCGCACATACATCCGAAATCTGTGTGTCAAATTTGGGTCCGATAATTTGTGCTGGTTTCGAGAACATTCGTGAGATCGAAAACCACATCGATTAGCTTATCGCCATTAAACTGCGTCAGCCCCGCTTCTTCTCTGGTGAGGCTATCAGGGATAATAACTAATTCCATTTTAGAAGATTATTTCATACAAAAATATGAAAAAAATATTTCAAGAGTGCCATTATCTATAAAAAGTTTTTTTGACGTAGTATGCGTAAAATTCGATGTTACGCACTGTTTTTGGTAGGTAAAATGGATATTCACATACCAGTATGTGTAAAATTGAAAAAGTTAAAGAACGTCATATTTCATGAGAAAATATGTTCTGTGAACTTCTTATGGTATATTCCGGTATACATTAGTTGTGAACTCTATATGTCGTCATAGGGCACTATTCTATTGACTTGACACACGATTTTCGATCCCGATTTATATTTCGATTTATACTCAGTACGGTCTCACTAATCGGCGAGTAAACACGTATTTTAAATTGATTGATTGAATTGAATGAATCAATTACGTTGTAACGCGTTTGTTATCTTTTTATTTTGTATCGTTGTGTTTTGTACAATTTTGTGAAGTTGTATTCACTACAAGTATTGTGAAAATTTATGAATAATTTTAAAAAGTATTTTCTTGAATGGGGGCCTCTGCCCCTCGACCCCCCCCCCCCCCCCCCCCAGGGGCATTGCCCCATAGCCCTCAGCAGGGCCTGCAGCCCTACACCCGCTCCGTCCGCCCTACTACTCCCGCTCAATGTCTACACGACGGACATTACTTTGTTAAGAATTTTACGCATACTACGTCAAAAATATCGTATGCGTAAGGTGCGTACGTTCTTCGTACTCGTAAAATCGCATTTTACGCACTTGTGGCATAATATACTATTATAGAATTCATGGAGTGAGTCCCACAATTTTTTTATTCCCGCGTATATATTTCGCTGAGGATATGCATGTGAGATGGCTGACACAGCTCGTCCGACGAAGAAATACATCCGAAGGTCAAACATGTGTATTTCACACGTGTGTCTTGAGAAAAGTGAGTTGTTAAGACGAAGTAATGTTCATTGCGTTTAGAGCGCACTTTGCTATGTAGCTAGACGTAGAGGATAGTACTGGTATATCTTGGTAATTGTACCAAGAGCAAGTGAATAAGTGAAGAGGACACGAGCAAGAAGTTGTTCGGGCCAGAGACCTCGCGTGCTCGCATTAAACATGCATGTTCGCGAGCTTATACCCCAGCCCAGCATTAACAGCGCCTCCCTCTTGGAAAGTCTCTAATCTATTGAGTTCTACGGACGCGTGGTTGAAGCTTATTTTTCCGGGTCTCCTTATGCCTTTTGTTTGATCCTGTGGCATGTCCAACACGAGGAGGACAGAGAAGGGTCCTTTCCTCAGGATCAGATAAGATCTATAAGATCTGTAAGATCTCGGGTCCGTGTCAGTTGATCGCACTAAAATATATAGTAAAACCATTAAACATTGTGATAATTTATCTTTTGTATTTATATATGCCAAAAATCATTCAAAGTCCAGTTTTTCATGTAAATAATTCTCATCATGTCTAATATTTAATGACAGATTGCCATGAAAGTAATAAAATAAATAGTTTAGTTCTGGCAAGCCCAATTTCATACTTTATGGGAATATTTTATTTTAATTTACATATTAGTGTGATAATTAAACGAAAAATTTATATTATGCAACAGAGAATATATAATGAACAGTACGACAACGATCGGTGAGCTTATAGATAAATCTGATGCGGCATCATTCAAAATGATGCATCAATACAATGAATATTATTGAAGAAACAATTTACTACAAACAAAATATGCAGCATAAGGAATTTGATCGTAGAGAATTGATTTTAGTGTAAATTTAGTCACACATCCCAGTCACGAAATCATACACACATACACACAAAAGCACGCCTTCATAAAAATACAGAGTATTTATAATGTCAAAATTGAGTCGAAACAACAAACGTGAATAATAGGTATTTATATTCAGGTCAATTATCACCAGGAGGTATGTCAACTTAGGCAGTTACAATAAATATACTCATTTTCTATATTGTCGTATTCTGGTATAAGATTTTCGCGAATGATGATTGAATCCTAGCCAGATATTACAAACAACTATGTGATAGACGTCGCTTACAAATTTAAATTAAACGAGAAATGATTAGAAATAAGTATAAAAGTACATTAAGTTTCTTTTCCAAGTTGAGTGGGGCTCAAAATAGCGAATGATCATAATAGTAAATCGTTGAAATAACGAATTTCGAAATTAGAAACGTCTGAATCTAGAATGGTTATCATTATGATATTTGCTATTTCAGTCATTTGCTATTTTGACCATTCACTATCTTGACCTCTATCTCATTAAAATGCCTTCAAAATAACGAACGATAAAAATGGTGACTGGCTGAAAAAGCGAATTCCATAGTTATGGACATTCTACATTCAGACGTTTCTTGTTTTTAAATTCGCTATTTTACCCATTCACTAATTCGGTCATTCGCCATTTTGGACCCCACTCATGACAAATCCTCTCTAACGATCAATTAGAGTGAGGAAGTAAGAAATCATGATTGCGCAGACGTTACGAATTATTACTATACAGCGCGCACTTTCGAATCACTACAACATACATCTGAAATCTGTGTGTCAAATTCGTTTCCGTAAATCTTTGCGTTTTTCAAGAACATTAACGACGTAGAAAACTGCATCGATCAGCTGACGACCTCAAAACATAAGTGACATATCTCCCGTTTTCGGGCCAATCGCACATCCGTATAAAGTTAGCTGCGTCGAGAAAAAAGATTTCTTTGTTTCACGGCAATCTTCGCCAGTGAATAGAAATGCTTAAGTTTGAATACTTTCGTTTCATTGAATGATCTCAAATTCAATGAAAAGAAGTGACATTGAATCAAAGAATGCGTCTCTGTTCTTTTAATTGATTTCACTAAAGAGGCAGCGGCACTTCCCCCACCACAGCTCAGAATTTCAAGACCTTTTTTTCCATAACTACTCGGTGAATAAAGCTCAAGTGTAGAGAGAACGGGCTTAAGTACGGCAGAAATGGACAAGTACGGACTCCTTGAAACTTGAAGCCGTTTGTTCAAGAGAACCGGAAAACAAAAAAGTGAGGTTAGGTGCGAGAGAGACAGCCCTATAGGTGCTTAACATTGGGCCATGGAATTCCCAGCACTTGCTACCATCAAGTATATCGTTTTGTTGAATCAAAGAGATTTTTTTTCGAATCAATGAAAAAATTCTTCTAAACAATAAAACTGTTTCATTATTATATGCTCACTAGACAAATACTTCTTCACAGCCAATAAAATTTTCTCATTGAAATTCAAATGCGCTATTTTATTGGAATTGAAGAAATATTACATTAAAATTAATTTACAAAAATTAATCCGCCTATTTCTTTGGCGTCAATGAAATCTATTCTCTCGGTGTGAGCAAAGTCTCACAAATGACTTCATCATTCATAGAAATTGTGTGTCAATTTATAACAAGTTATGCTCTTTTCGTTGTTCTGGGAAATAAAGTTCGACAGTGCTCTGCTATCTTGACGTGCTTTTTATGTGCTTCCCAAATATCTAAGCACCAGACCTTAAATTCTGTAAATGATACGCTTATTTTTAAAAAATATTCTATTATAAACAATTATTTCACACAAGCATGAACACACGTATTTTGAGATGGTCATTATCCTTATTCTGTGAAGATTTCATGCATAAAGTCATATAATTTTTTATTTCCATACCAAAAGCGTCTCCCTTTTGGAAAGACTCAAATCCGTCGCGTTCTACGAATCTGTGGTTAAGGCTTATTTTCCCTCTCTAAGCCCTCTGTACGATCCTGTAGCATGGCCAACATGTGAAGGCGAGAAAAGCCTTCTTCTCTTACGATCAGATAAGATCTATCAGATCCCAGATCCTTCTCAGTTCGAGTGAGACTCGTTAGCTCCGCTGAAAGACATTCGGATAGACGGATTAAAACTCTAAAGGGTTAGGGGAGATGGGAAGATATTGCTATCGGCAAGTGGCAGTTCAGTACTTAGAATATAAAAATACACTTAAATACGTTAGTCACTCTTCGGCCTAAATGCAACTGTTTTGAATAGTTGAATAACGGTACAGAGATGGAACAGCTACAACTCCCTGGGATGAAATACATGTATTTTATTTATATTAAATATTTAGTATGCAAGGATGTACCATATTGCACTGGGAGAATTTTACAGTCCACTTAAATAATTGTGGGATTGTTTTGGCAACTATTGAGTTACAACCATTTGCAACTGTTGGAAAGCGTTCAATAACTGCGGCGGTGAATCTGCTCACTATTATGAAATATACATAATTTATTCATTTTTTATCTTTACTATTTGGTAGTGTATCATATAACACAAAGAGAATTCTATAGCGCACTCAAATAGTCATGGAATAGTTGCATTTTTACTCGTTGCAATTATTCTTATTCTTTTTGCATCGTCATAGACGAAGCTTTGTTTTGATGAAAAAAATTATTTCGAGATTTTTATGTCAAAACACTCAGAATTGTCCAAAACATCAAGAGAAATGGCTTAGATAAATTTTCTGTATGTGCAGGGCTTCGAAATTTGAATTACCTATAACTCGAGAACCGCTTAACCGATTAAGCTAAAATTTGACGCACGTATGAAACAGCAGGTCACCTTTGATTGTTGCAATTTTCTTACGATATGTATAGATAAATTTTGATTTTATGCCGTTTTGAAATTCTTCAAAAAGGACTTGCGCGTCTTTCGTAAAATTTATGATATTTCCCTAAATAATTCTTCATAAGTACAGGTACTGTTAATGTTGTTTGGTATTGAATTGATTGGAATTGAAAAATCGGTTCGGATTTCATAGTCTTGAAATTTTCGAAAACATCACGGTTTTGCCCCAACTTTGACAAAACATGAAACAACAAATTGAAATTTCATACATGAAACAGGTACTATTTAGCGATGATTAGTAGAGAGTTTTGTTATAATATGCAATATGGTTAAAATTTGGCAGCATTTTAAGTTTTGGAAAAATGATGTTATAACATCAACCTTAACAAAACATTAGATATCGAAGTCATACCGTAGCCATAAAATTAGTGCTATTTAGCAATTAAAGATATCCATCTCCATCAGAATTTGTTATGTGGTTTGAAATTTTTAGATATTTAATTTTAATAAAAAATAAAACTGCAAAGTTGAACTTTGCAAATTGCTTCCCCATTTTTTTTTGGTTTTTCTTACAAAGCTTCCTTTATGAGGAACCCAAAATCGAATAACATACTTCCTCATACCTTTGGAAGGAAAACCAAAAATAATGAGAAAGCAATTTGCAAAGTTCAACTTCCTAACTTTTACTATATTATATGCGAATTCACGCATATAACGTCATTACATATTTTAAAATGAATTTATATTGGTTCCTACATTTATTCAAACAATTATGTTGTGATATTTAGTGATTTTAATTGGAAACGGAAGTGCAGTACAGTGAAACGATTCTTCAGCACTTTTCATGAACAGAATGCTCCAATTAACTTTCTGTTTCGAATTTAATTTACTTAGTTATAACTTTTGATTTCGATTATACTCCGAGATCATTAAAAGACAAATTTACAGCTTAAAAAATTAATTGCAATTCAATCCATTACATTTCTAACAATATTCGTTTTCATTGAATTGTTGCAGGTGACACCCACGAGAGTCGGAAATGAAAGAGGAGTCACGGTGAGGCAGGGCGAGAGGGTGAAGTGACTTCGCCCGTACGAAGTGTGGGAGTGAAGATATGGTGAAGAGGTTTGGGTGCATCGCCAACAGGGCGTCACCCGACGTCCGATATTTCAGAAATTGGATCATTTTTCTGCTTCCACTTCTTGGAATACTGGCCACGAGAACTCGAGCTGTAGATCTTTGTAAGTATACGAATTTATCAATATTATTTAGACATTTTTGCTTCCTCATAAAGGAAGCTTTGTTTTCGTGAAATTTTCTTTTTTGAGATTTTCATGTCAGGAAGAGTGGTTTTTACTTTCGCAATTAAAGAGGCAACGGGCGGAAATTTTGTACCTGAATGGACTACCCGTGAAACATTATGTGTACCAAATTTGGGAGAATCTGTCGAGCCGTTCTGATTTTACTACAATTTTAATTTTTCCAAAAATGTCTACAAATACTATAACTCATGCAAATTCTGAGATATCTTGCTGCACTTGCTGATATGATTTCATGATTATTGATTTCCAATTAAAATTTTTGTCTAATTAACTGTTGACCTGTCAGAAAATTTCGATTGTGGTGAATAAAAAGAAAAAAAAAATTCAAAATTTTTCACAAATTTTCATCTCAAATTTTCTTCACACTTAGACGATCATTTAAAAAGATATTTAGTACAAATTTGACACCAATCGTTGGAGTGGTTTAACCTTTATGACATTTTGAATTATTTGAAAAATCTCGTTCGAGCGCTTGCTCATGCGAATTACTACACCCAGAAAAAATATCTAGTTAAGTGGACTAGAACCTGCGCATCGGAAATAAATTTTCTCATTTGAATGCTGACCTATTAATAGATTTGTATTCAACTCGAATAATTTTTTTTATTTGTGAGTAATACATCTGGCGACTCATAAATATATTCAAACCTAAGAAATATGTATTTGATTGTAATATAACTTTATTACTTCGTAGAAAAAAATATGTTTTACTGAAGTAGAGATTTCTTCGTGTCGAAGAAAAATATATTTACGTCTAATAATTCATTCTATTTATTTACAAAATACATAAATTTGTAAATTCATTCCAAATGGATCGATAACAATCGTTTCTTTTAATGTTTGTTTGTGTTTGTTGTTACGTTTGTTAATGTGCTTCCAATACGTTGTATGTATTTTTAAAAATCTATTTTATCTAAGGTCAATATCGTTTAAGTGGAATTTTTTCAAAAATAAAAAATAAAACCGATCATGAATCCGTTACTGACGAACAGAAAGCAGGAATGCGTATTTCGAGAATCTTCCACATTATATATTCTTCCATTATGAAAATTGGACACTTACATAAAAGTTGAATTGAACAATATATTTTTTATATAAATATATGACAAGTCGATTGAACCGAATGTTTTCTATGCATGAACATAAATACGTATTAGAGTTAAGTTTGGTGTTTCATTATTAGATCATCAACGAAACGTTGATTTAAATAACTAAATCAATTACAGAGAATTAATTTCTAATGATTAAAGAAAATAATTACGTATTGGATTAAAATAAAGTTCTAAATGATTTTAAATAAAAAGATCGAATACATGTATCCAGTCGTTTTAGCTAGATATTATTTCTGGATGAAGAAAGTATTTAGTACGAACGAATATAATATCTATTCAGTGTCCACTGCACAGTAAAGACTGCTTCAAATAAATAAATATGTTCGAAATAAATAAACTGCAAAATTGAATGAAATACATATTCGGTCCAGGGAAAGCAAATTTTCGTTGATTGAAATAAACAAATGTTAAATAGACAATTTTAGTTAATATTACTCAATCTTTTTTCTGGGTGTAGGGATCGGGTTTCAATTTAGTTTACATATGGACTATCATTACACAATTTTTGAGTAACAATTTTACACAAATCGGTCGAGTGGTAAAAATTTTACGTCACTTTGAATTTTCATAAAAATGTCTTCCGAGTATAAACAAGCCTGCAAAGTAGAACCTTACAAATTGGTTCCTCTTTTTTTTTTGCTTTCTACAAAGCTTCCTCTATGAGTAAGCCAACATTGATCAACATATTTCTTCATAGAGGTAGCCTTGTAGAAAGCAAAAAATAATGAGGAAGCAATTGCAAGGTTTTAGTATTACCAAAAAGTCTTGTTTACAAACATCAGTAAGACGTTTCTAGTAATTTCACAAAAATATTTGTCTACAAACGTCAGCAGAAATTTTTTGGTAATCTTACAAAAAAAGTTCTGTCATAAGAAGCCTTTTAATTATCGTACAAAAAAAATTAACACATTTCCGGTTTTACAACAAAATATGTGTAATTTCTTTTTATCAATTTAAATTTCTCATTTTCACAAAAACAGGTTGTGTATATACAACAATAATCTCTAATTTAACGGTTCATTACTTGAAAAATGCTTTTCCATTACGAGATAGTAAAAGAAAATATCGTGAATTCACTAAGCTGACAAAATCATTATTCAGTTTTCACTTCAACAACAAAAAATGAAACCTGCACTTAGATTGTCAAAAAACAATATACGCTATGTACAACATCAGTACTTGGAGGTTAGTACGTAGAGTACATTTAATAATCGATAAGCCAAGAAACTTCCGTGTTTTCCTATCTTATTATTCTCTGTGTCTCGACTCCTTTCTGAAGCCTCTATACATTTCTGCCTGCAATAAGTTTTGCTCGACTTGTAAGCAACTTCCTCGAGAGGAAAAAAGGGCTTTGCCTTTTCGCCGCGAACGATGTAGACGAGGATATCGTACTTGCGCGTGCGGCGTATAGAGCTCTGCATAAACCATTGTGGCAGCATACTTCTTTAGTCACGGAAGTATAGAACCTGGATGGAGACCTGGTACACACTTCGTGGGCGGATATGTTGTGTCTCGCTGTGCTCGAATCGTCCGTGTCTTTCGATTGTCGGGAATAATTCATTACCTCGTCGATACGATACACCTGCCCTGTATTCACAGGTATACAAGACTTGATGATAGTGCTTGACAAAATCTTTTAGAATATCTTTTCGTATGCTACGAGCTATAAACGTCAGTAAAATTATTTATCGCTCGGATAAGACATCAGAGTGACAGCTATTAATTGTTGGATATGACAAGACGAATGGAAATTCTGTACAAAATCCATTCCTACACTGAGAAAAATATAATTGGATACACTAAATTTTTAAATAAACCATTTATTTGAAAATATTCAAGTGCAAGGTTTATTTGTACCAATTATATATTTAATTTCTTGAATTGTTAAATGAAATCAAAACTTCATTGAATCCACAGAATATTTTTTTTTCCTACTAAATATTCTGTTGATTTAATAAAACTATGTTATGACTACGTCAGACAATATACGTATTCAAATTACATCGTCAATTCTATCAAGTAAACGTATCGTTAAATCAAGACAATATTTGTTGCGATGTAAGAAATGTTTATTTAAATCATTTAAATATTTAATTGCTTCAATTAAGTGAGTTTTCGAATGAAACATACCCAATTCATTTTTGAAGGAACTACTTGAATCAATTAGTAGTTTGCACGGGCAAATACAATTACGTAGTTTACAGGATACAAAGCAATAGGGTAGATGTACCATTGGTGGCCACTGCAGCTATTGTGATAATTTTCATCGTTTTTTTCTTTAAATTATATTAATAATAAATTTAATTTATGTCAATTTACTGATTAACCTACCCGACGGTTCATTTTAATCGATTATATGTTTTGATTTATTCCTCTGAATACGATGGCCACATTGTTCCTAAGATGACCAAAAACGGTACGTCTACCCTAAATACATTATGTTATACTCGATTTTGTCTATGAAAACAGTTCCGCACGAATACAAGTTCAACTTAATAATTTCATTGATTCAAATATATATAAAATCCATACAATAAATTATTTATTCGACTAAACGAAATATATAGCTACTACTATTGAACTGGTTCTTTTCATTCAACTAATGCGGCCCTTTTATATAGTTCATTCAACGCAATCTATTCGTATTTGGACGACACATATAGTTGCTGCAAATACAAGATAATTGAATGAATTATATATATTCTGAATAAATGATTTGGTGTATCGAATTATATATTACTCTCAGTGTAGTAAATTGTAGTCACTATTTTATCAAACTTGTTATCATTTTGTTCCTATCTTCAGGAGAATAACGATCTTCTACTATTGATAAGATTGCAGATGAAATTAACTTTTCTCTTCTTTATAGTCACTTAAGAATAAATTGAAATTTCTTTTTTATAGTCATTGAATGATAAAGTGAAATTTGAATCTCAACTTTTAGACCACATGAAAAACTTCCTGAGGAAAATTTGAAACGTATCTTAGAAAACATTTGGAAAAATTATTTGTTTTGGAAAATGCATTGGGAAATTATGTAAAATAATATGGCTTATTCAAGTAAGTTTTATTTTTATCCCGAGCAACAGAAAATAGATAATAAACCGTTGAAAATCAATTTGAACTATTGAATTACCGTATTTTAGAAAATCTTAACGACCAAAAACTAATTTACACAATTACTTTATTTTTTTAATGTTTTTGTTCTTATCGCTGAACATACATCAGGCATGCATTTTATCCAAAACCTCCGTCAGATGCGATTGCAGCTCGTTTTAATTTTTTACACTTGCAGCAGTAAATAAAGATGTGGTAACTTTCATGTCTATGATTATCTTCATAATGAGACTTATCTGCATTTAACACAAAGTTTAACCCAGTGTGCATCGTTATAGCAGCAACTCTCCACATGCAATTCAGCTTTTTATCCACGAAGCGAAATGAGCTCTCGGCACATCGGATTTGCATGCTGGAGTGTCTTAGTCAGCGAGCGTAAGGGTATCTTTCTGGCGGTGTTAAACGACCTGGTTTAACTGTACTCGCTCACACACTCTTCGTTCTCTTCTTTCATTTCTTGCTTTTTCACGTCCTCGGTAACTAGTTTTTTTGTCCAAGAATTTCACCCAGGTGTTCAGATGGCGCGAGGTTCTGAAAGCTCAAAGGGACTGGGAGACCAATCATCAGCTCCCGGTCTGTCACACTTTTCTACTCAATTTTTCACGGAATTTACGATTCTAATTGACGTTGGGATGACCGCATTCGCTTCAGCCGATAATCGGATTACACATCGCGGAGTACAACCAGCTCAGAGAGAATACGTAGTACGCGGAACCTCATTCAATGCTATATGTAACTTACAATTTTATATACAAGGCATTTTGATTCAAATTCCTCCATGTATTTTTTATTTGGTACTGAAAGATCTCATAAACCCCACGAACAAGAAAGTATATTGGAAAAATATATTCTTTATTAATTAACATAGATTATAATATGTAAGAATTTTTTTCTGTCACATAAAAAATAATATATTAAACATAGAATTTTCGGTTCACGATATAACTGAGAATGCCATACATATATACTTTAGATTACAATCGTCTTTTTCATGGTAGAATTTTACAACAACTATTTTCACTTCGTTTCATCCAATAGTGAGTTTTTTAATGGATAAATAATTTTAACCACGGAAAATAAAGTTAACGGAAATGAGAAATGCCCCATTAATATTTGAAGTGTCTTACAATTGCTGAAGCATTAATAATGTTCCTCAGAACAATTAAATAACTGATATAAATAAATGGTTTCGAAGTAAGTTGCTTTGACATGGAAAACCTTAGATATGTGCTACAGTACATATATGAAGTACACGATGAAACCCTGACGAATCTGATTGGCGTAAGTTTCCTGCGAGATCCGACAACTAACCAGAGATTTTATTTGTTCCTGTTCTTTTATTAAAAAGAAATGGAGCAAACGTGTTCGCAAGTGTCAAAGAGACGGGAGTTCTTGCTAGAGCATTTGTATGCAGCGATGCACTCGGCGATGAAATAATATCGTATAGTCACTCCCCTTCGTCGAGGTGTGAAGATAAAATCGAATGGGCTACAAGAACTTATAGAAACCGGTATAACATTGCATACACATTTACATCTTAAATGTGCTCGTGTGTCTCCACATCAACTTGCGTCCTTCAATTCCATCGAATGGGCAATTTTTATCAAATAATGCTCAAGATATGCAAAACGATTAAAAAGGTTTGCTTGGGATGTTTCAGAATAGGTTCGCACCGTCGATAACAGGTACTTACCCGAGAACTTAACGAGGCCAGCCAATAAAGCAATAAAAAGACCTAAGATTTTCTTTCGATGCTTTTTCAGAGTGCATTAGAGAATCACTGAAAGTCACTCTTAGAGAAGAAACGATGAAAGTTGTGCTGTTCGTCCTATATTTATGATCCTGATAACGTTGATCCGGAATTTTCCTCTCTCTTTCTTTTCTCTCTATTTATCTCTGTCTCTTTCTCTGTAAAACACATGGACTGTGTTAAGTACGCGAATATCTAAAACTTCAGCAGAGGAAATGTGAATGATAAAAATATTTTCAGTCAGGTTAATAGAATAAAACCCACGTATTTTCATTCCTTAATTTTTTTTAATCTTACTGCAGGAATTTTTTTAAGCCATAAAATCATCTCAAATATCGCGAAAATGATGAGTCTTATTAAAAAATTCCTCGAGAAATTTGTCTTGAGTGAACTGTGGGGTAGAAATGTCCAGCTCCAACTGTTGGCAAAAATATGTTGCTTAAACGATTGAACAAATCGTGAAGGGCGAATAATTAGAAAAACTTTTAGGTTTGACTTTTAGAAAAGTTCTCAAAGTTGAAATATTCGGAAAGTTATTAAGGCCGAGTTGATGCTGAGAGTTTTTTTAATTGTTCCATCTTCCAATTGTTACTTAAGTACTATTTATTGTGGTTATTAATAGTAGGCGCAAGAAAATGATAACAAAAATAAATGCAATGAAGGGTTAAAACGGGTGATTTCAGTGATGAGATGTACAACTTGAGAACGCCGGTGATAAACAAAATCCGCTATCTTGAACCATTGAAAATCGAGATGAATTTTTCAACTGGAAGTTGGATCTGTAAATCCTGGAGGTAGAAATGACCGAAAGTCCTTCTCTTCAAAACCAAAGTAAAAAAAAGCGAAAATATAAATTAAAGCAAAATGCAAGCTTCTAATACGTTCGAGCCTTTCTCAACGCTTTGAGAACTGCATCGACGATAAAATAGAAGTATAATCGATAAAATCTGCCCGTTGTCAATCCCTCTATTAATCTTTGCATTAACTAACGAACGCATTTATCTATCATACTTTAATATTAATAAAAAAGTAGAACGTTGCAAATTGCTTCGTTATAAATTTTTGCTTTCTACAAAGCTACCTCTATGAGGAAGTATGTTGATCAATTTTGGCATCCTCATAGAGGAAGCTTTTTAGAAAGCAAAAAATAATGAGAAAGCAATTTGAAAGGTTCTATTTGAAGGTTCTTTGCAGGCTTGTTTATACTCTGAAGACATTTTTATAAAAATTCAAAGTGACGTAAAATTTTTACCGTTCGACCGATTTGTGTAAAATTGTCACTAATAAATGGTGTAATGATAATCCATATATAAACTGAATTCAAACCCGATACCTAGTAATTTGCATGAGCAAGCGCGCGAACGAGATTTTTAAATAATTCAAAATGCCATAAAATTTGAACCACTCGACCGATTTGTGTCAAATTTGTACGAAATATCTTTTTAAATGGTCGTCTAAGTGTGAAGGAAATTCAAGATAAATATATGAAACATTTCGATTTTTTTTTCGTCAAAGCTTTTTTTTCTTTTTGTTCACCAACATCTAAATTTTCTGCAACGACAATAGTTAATTAGACCAAAATCTTAATTAGAAATCAATAATCGTGAAATCATATCGGCAATTGCAGCAGGATATCTCAGTATTTGCAGACATGTTTGAAAAAATTAAAATTGTAATAAAATCAGAATGGCTCGACCGATTTTCACACAATTTTTCACGGGTAATCCATTTATCCATTACTAACCCATTAATTTTAGCCCGGTGCCTCGTTAATTGCAAAATTTATAGCGTGAAAACGATTTGTTTCCAAAATTTTGAAAATGGTATAGGAAAAAAAAATTTCAACCGATCCGCGTCCAATACAATCCCGAACGTTGTTTTATGATAACCTACTTGCGGGCCATATTAGAAGGAAATCCGTAGAAAATTACGACAGTTATCGTGCGTACAAGAAAATCTGCACGTACGCACGCACACACATACATACAGACATTTCGTAAAAACCACTTTTCTCGATGTTTTAGAACATTTTGAGTGTGCCGAAATGAAAATCGCGAAAAAAAAATTTCCACGAAAACAAAGCTTCCTTTATGAGGAAGCAAAACAATCAATGCGTGAGATAAGGGTATTTGCAAATTTCTATAAATATTAAAACTAATTTTCCATTCTAACGACACTCATTAATGTACTGTACATCATAAGCATGAGCTGAGGTAGTCTCTGTTTAAACACTAGAATGTCCAGGGCGAGAAGAGTCTCCAACAAGTTTGTTGGGGGGTTGAGACCTCGTGAGAAGGATAGGAAAGGGGCGTCGATGAGTTATGAGGTATAAGGTCTCCTGGGAACGTTACAGCAGGTCCAGAAGGTGGTGGAAACCTTCTCGTTCCCTCGATCCACCTTCGCTTCTCCCTGTGCAACAACCTTCATTAATAATAATAGCCATTGGGAAGCGGCACGAGATCTTGCTGCTGTTGCTGCTGTACCAGAGATATTAGGTGGTATGATGCTGATGCTGACTGGGCAATCCACCGTCGTATCGGCTCAAATTTCCTCCCATTATTTCTCTGTGTACCTGACGCTCTTACCTAGTCCTTGGACCACCGCAACAACTAGTTTGTATATCCTTGGCGTACTATCGACGCACCTGCTACTACGTTAACTAGTTGGTCTATGTCTCGCTTGCGATAATAGCATCTCCGAGTGCGCTATCTATTATTGCAGACGCTCTAACGAATGATACGTAGCTATTCCATTAAAGGTACAAAATCAATATTGAATTTTTAAACTACCACGTGGAAATATTTTCTGCATATACAGGTAAAACTAAATTGAAGTTTTTGCAATTTTAGCATAAACTTTTATTTACAAATGGTACGAAAAATGTTAATATAATTTTAACTGAGGGCTAGAAAAAGCTTTGGAAGAAAGTAGTTGAATTCTATTAGCAATCTATCGTACAGTTTAATTTCGGTTTAAAATGCGTTTACTCTTGGAGAATGTAAAACTGAATTTTTTAAAAAAATGTTACGAATATTGTAATTATGAAAAAGTTGTTCAACTATTAAGACTAATTCTTTTATTATCAATCGCAAGATTCAACCTTTAAACGGTTAACAATTTTTGGTGGTCAGCAAAGAGCAAACTCCTTTAAATATAGTCTAATTTCATTAACCCATTAAAAAATGCAATTTCTTGAGCTTTTTATGGCTAAAAATGTTGAATCAGGTAAAGAAATACACTTTTCATAGGCAAACACATCATTATTCCCCTCTAAGATAAATATAATCATTCGAGAGAATAAATCAACTCTATCCTTTGATATTCGTTTACAAGCTTTACAATAAAACTTGCCTGAATTCGAGTTTTCTATACCGAGCCCGTAAAATTTGTTCTGCATTTTCGTTTCGAATGGCCTATAAATATCGTAACCTGTTTCTGAGGTATAATGTTTCCCTTGGTAAATTGAAATCGCAGGAACTCGAGAAAGCACACAGTACTGCAGAAGTTTTCGATGAAATGAAATTTTATTTAAATATTACATTATGAGGAGTTTGCCGAGGAAAGCGTTGCTCTCTTGCAAAGTGAACGAACTCCACGGGGCGCAGACTTTGCTCTTCTGGTGCATACGGCCCGTTGCCTAGGAGTCTACATTGGCAGGCTTGCTTTAAATCTAACTCGCGGTGCTTGCACGCCACCCTCAGGCGGCCGCGAGTGTATGACGCCTGCGTTCTGCCCGGGGTATGTACTGCGTGCGTAGAGCTGAAGGAGAAGAGAATAATGTATGCAAAGTAGATGGTATCACTGGCTCGATGGCCCTTAACCCCGTCATTGACTGGCGGTCTACTCTTCTTGGCTTCGGTACATACCTGCAGGCCTTTCTCTTGTTCTCCTGCCGCTATGGGTGTTCACTTTACGTCGCCACTATCGCAGGACCTCCCAACTACAGTACGGATTTTGTGACGCATCGACCTCTGCAACGTCACACTGTAAACATTTTTTTTGCCAATAATATGCCTCTATATGAAGCATTCTCTGTCAATTCAGCAACTTTTTTTTTCAACCCCCTTCACTGTACTCCATATTGGAATGTAAAAAAGTACAACTAAACGGCACTCTATGTAAATATTTTCAGATTTTAGAAAGCAATATTTCAGAAAATGCCATATCTACTCCATAATGGAATCTACGGACAGTAATAATTAGTTACCATAACCGAAAAATGAGTTGACACAAACAATCGATTATCGTATTTCCCTTACGACTCAAATGATAGTGCAAGTGGTGCGAATGGTAATAAAGATGATTCGAATGGTAGTCCCAATTATTCGAGTGGTAGTTGCAACGATTGGATTGGTTAACCTCACTAAACCCGCGAGGACTAATCGTGAATAGTTGAGTTTACTATTCGATAAGGTTGAGGCAACAAATTTTTGAGAGATTCTGTACAGGAAATTGGCAACGTAAGTTGTCACAACCAAACATTTCTTTCCGTGTATATGGAATACCACTTAACGGCAATCTATGTGAATTTTTCCAGATTTTCAAGAGCAATATTTTTAAAAAATGACATTTTTGCCAAGTCCAAATATCTTGAAGACGTGAAGGTACTGGGAAAGAATGTCTCTACTTAAAAGTTTCCGTTTTCTGTTGGCTTTCGAGCAGAATGTTTGAAATAATTATCACATTCCATTGAGTATGATTTTTTTTACCGAAAAACGAAGGAATTATTTGATCATTCCAGAACGTTTTCTTTTATTTGAACAATTTAAGAGAGAACCTACATGACTATCGATATCTCGCGAAAATCATCAGAGTGGCACGGATCAAGGTTCGGTATTAAAAAAAAATTATTTCTGAGAAAGTTTCGAAAAATGGGGTATTTTTTTCGTCACGCAGGAACATTCTGTAATTTTATTGGCAAAAAAATTGATCGCTGAAAAAGGCAAAACTGATGAAAACATCACATTTGAAAAATGATACTTTCCTCGTTTTCCGCAACTTTCCGAGAAATACATTGTTTTATACCGGAACATCGATCGGTGCCACACTGGAAATTTTCGAGAGATATTCGCATTCATGCCGGAGTAGTCTCTAAGTTTGGCGATCTGAAAAATATATCCGTTTATCAATTTTGAAAAAACTCCTCCGTTTTTCAGTAAAAAATCATACTCACCGAAAGTTGACAATTATTCCAGGTATTTCGCTCGAAAGCTACCGAAAAGTGACAACTTTTATGTAAAGACATTTATTCTTCAGTAATTTTAAGTATCGGCGATATTAGTATTTGAAAAAAATAGCTTTTTGTAAAATGTTGTTTCGAAAAATCTAAAAATATTCACATAAAGTGTCTTTTAAATGTACTTTTATATAACCAATTATGGGGCAGATCAATAAGGTTCGGAAGAAAAAGTGGCTGAATCGACAGAGAATGCTCCATGTAAGGCATTCTTTATAAAAAAAAAAAATTACACAGCAATACATCCAAGTCTTAGGCAGGAAAAAATGTTTTGATTCTTAAATTTTTTGCTGCCTGAGAATTGGCGGTGCCACTCTTGAATTTTTTGATCAGAATCTTCATACGATGAGAAATATCCTGTAAAATTGTTACGAGAATTTGAGGTGTGTAACGTTTATCGTTTTTCCAACAATTTTGTTTATTTTCGTTTGTTAGGAAAATTATGACTGTAACGTGCCTTGGAAGAAGATGGACAATAAAATAGTTAATGGATCTATGAATTTTCTGAGAGACTAATTTTGTCTGAGATATAATGATATTAAAAAAAAAAAAGTGAATCCTCAGCGGCCCCCTTTGAAAATGCGATAAAAATCACAGACGCCCATCTCAAATAGTAAACTGAAGTAAGAAATTGAAATTTTTTTTTTCATATCCAGGAGGTCGACCGAAAAAAGTGGCCCAGTTGATGCAGAGTGCCTCATACGAGAGATTCCACGAGAATCCACATATCAATGTCTCGGATCTTTTCGCAATTCGAATTTGTTGTGATACTCGGTAGAACAAAACTTTCGATATATGTAGTTGTGTGATAGCGTCATTTGTTGCGGAATTACAAGCGAAAGAAAATTTCGACTACTTAATGTTTTTAAGCCTCAGTATCTTGTAAATGCCTGACCAAATGCAGAAGTCCTAACGTTCTTTTTTGTATTTAGCGAAGAAAGGGCTTTTAATTGTTAAAATGGATTGCTCGGCAATTATGACTTTTTTTCAGGATCTTGAAACTTTTTTCTGTTGTTCATATTCTACGCACTTTTTCCCATCAAGCTCTACTGCCTTTCACATTGAGAAATTCGATTTTCAATACTACAAAATAAGGTCAAGAAAATGAAGTAGAAAAAGATACATAGAAATTAATGTATTTAGTAGAACAAAATCTATTTTGTTTGTTTCGGAAATGTTTCAAATGTAAAAGAAAGAGAGACTCCGAGATTTTCAGACACTGAAATAATCATGGATTACACCTACTTAGCAAAATTAACACATAAAAATTAATATATGTAGAAAAAAAATCCATTTTATATATTTTTTTCTCTCGGAAATTTGCCAAGTGAGAGAAAAATAGACTCCGAGATTTTTAGACACTAAAAAAAGCACGCATTAAAACCTACGTAGCAAAATTGGGGTAAATGAATGATTTGTACGTCGCAACCAAAACTCGAGTGAAACCAAGCAATTGTCCGTAAGTAACGTTGCGGAGCTAATTTCGAAACTATTCGTCACGGATTATACTGAGTTTTTTGACGCCTCATTATGCTAGAGTAAGCAATATTATATATTATTATGATACAAGCATCGCATCGTTAGAGACTCACCATTTATAATATTTCTATCTCCATCTCCGGTTGTTGGAGCCTCGGTTTAATATCTCAACGTAAAGCTTTTCCTTTCTCGTCTCTGTTGTCGAGATACGAGAACGTATAAACTGTGTCGGTATATCTGACCGGATTAATCTCGGTTCAGCTAGTTATTTACTCGTTTATGACCCGACCGTGATGCGTACATAAATTCAAGCGAAGCACTCTGAGCTTCACTCGCTCAACTTCCCATCTCACGTACAGGAACTACATGTACCTATTTACCTTTTCAACTGTATCTGTATCTTCTTGCAGTTATTACATCTATGTATATATATATCTATATTTGTTATTCGTTGTTGCAGCGCAATGCAACGCCCCGCTCGGTATGGAGTCCGGTGCTATTCCAGATGCGGATATCACTGCGAGTTCCAGTTTCGAAAGTGGCAGTGTTGGCCCTCATCAAGCAAGGTAAAATATTACTATAATCATGCAACTCGGTTAATCAACTATAATCTAATAATATTGTGTTTATGTCACCATGTGTATAATACACTTGCTTAACAGACAGTAATAAGTAATGTACTTAAAAATAAGTAAACCAGTTTTGTAAATTATCTCTAATTTCATACTACTCATATTTCACTTAGGAAGTAAAATCATTGGAATGAAGACCTTAAAATCAAATTACTTTTATACACTGAGGAATCAGATTCGCTGGCTCAACAAACAAGCGGTCAGCGGCTGTCAAATAAATTGTTTGGTCAAGTAAAAAAAATGTGTCTCACCTTAAACATCTATTGGTCTGTTGAACCGAGAAACTGTTGAAGAAACAAAACATTTGTTCCTGGAAATAATAGGATGGTCGTTAATTTCGATATTGAGCGATTTCGTCTGAGGGGCCCCGTCAGATTGTTCGAAATAAATTCAAGAAAATCGGGTTAAAATTTGAGAGCTCTATCTCAACTCGAAAACGTGCCTGTAAGCACAAACATGTTCCCATTCAAATAACATGGGAGTTTTGGCACAATTACCTGGAATTTTTTTTTCGAGCCTCACAAAAGTGGGAAAAATCCAAATACTGCACGAATTATACGTCAAGTAGTTGTACTTTATACAAAAATTTTAATAACCATCTCATCATTATATTCAACACCCTCAAGCCACTAAACTCATTAAAGCCGGCAAGAGCCTTCTTTTAGAACTGACTTCAAGCTCTTTTTATTCGGTTACTTAACGTGCCAAATGATTCGAAACAGCTTAACATCATGTCTTGAGGGCTGCTCTTTTTGATGCTGTCAATAAAGATTTTGGGAAAAAATCTTTGATCACAAAAAAATGTTTAAAAAAAAAAAGTAATATGATTTCTTAAACATTTTTTTTTTCCACGCTAAGTGACTTTTCAGGACCCTTTAGCTTTGCTTTAGAGGTTAAAACCATTAAGATCAGGATCTTCTTCTTAATGTCTGAACTTAAAAAACAGACTGAACACATTTTTTTTCCTTCCTTCCTTCAAGATGGCGCCCAGAGTTCAGTATTTTTTTAGTCAATTTTCAGTACAATTTTAGAAATGATCACTATAAACAAAAAATTCTTAGAATTAGCCACTTAATATTGCTGATTTTTTTCAGAATTCTGCAAAGCATTTTTTAATTTTTTTCATTCGGCCAATTTTTAGAAAATTTTCAAGTTTTTCTAAAAATACTGAAAAAGATCAGGATCATTCCTTAAATAATTTCCGAGTCTCTTTATTCCCGGCACATTTGATTTAAAGTTGAATGTTTTTGAATTACACATTAGTAAACGGAATTTCTAGCTTAGGCGCCATCTCGAATTATACGCAAGGACAAAAAAATTCTGTAGCCTATTTTTCAAGTTCAGACACTAAAAACACGATCTAAATGGCTTTAACCTCTATAGCAAAGCTGAAAGGTCCTGAAAAATCACTGAGCGTGAAAAAAAATGTTTAAGAAATCATATTACTTTTTTTTAAAACCCATTTTTTTTATCAAACATTTTTTTCCAAAATTTTCATTGGCAGCATTAAAAAGAGCAATCCTTAAGACATAATGTTAAGTTAAAATTTGTGTACAAAGTACAACTACTTGACGTACAATCCGTGCCGTATTTAGATTTTTCCCGCTTTTGTGAGGCTCGGAAAAAAAATTCTAAGAAATTGTGCCAAAACTCCCATCTTATTTGAACGTGAAAATGTTCGTGCTGACAGGCACATTTTCCCGTTGAGATAGAGTTCCCAAATTTGAACCAGATTTTTTAAAATTTCTGTCAAACCAAATGAAGGGGCGTCTCGGTCAAACTTGCTGAACATCGAAATTAACGACCACCCTAGGAACTAAATATTTATTTGACAGCCAGTGACCGCCTGTTTGTTGAGCCAACGAATCTGTTTTCTCAGTGTGAATATGAGTAGAGCTGTCAATCTTTATTAACGATTCTTTATATTAGTTTATATCAATTTATTATATACGCACAGACTGCATGTTAAAAAAAGCAATTGGTTATAAACTTATTTTTTATTAATATTGATATTCTACTTTTATTCATTTGTTTAATATCGTTAATACGAATTTTTTTTAACTCAAGTGCTAGTCAATTATTCATCATATATAGACGTCGTTCGAAATTTAAAATATGTTGACACAATTATCCCGTTGTAAATAGTACCAACGATACTTCAAGTTTTTATACCCGTTTGACAACATTGAAGTTTGCATACCGTCTCTCCTTTAAAGGCAACATACAACCATTTAAATCTCTTGTTTCCCGGTGATGGTCCATTTTAATCCACATAAAAGCCTTATAGGATGTTTTACTCAGGGCGTGTCCGTACACAACAGTTGTAATTTTACTTCCTCATCTCTCTTGAACTCCGTGCCAAGCGTACCAACTTTCTTCAATGTCACGTAAGTATCACCCTCGCGGTGGCAGAGAGAGAATATTGTCTGTACACAGCGTAGGGAATTTCTGCAATTCACTTCATCCACCGCCACCCGCGGTTACCTTAATGGCGAATGCGCAGCGAGGGCATACGCCTCTCGTGATACGATCGTCCTCTCCGGGAACCAGAAGAATAAGAGTATCATACTCCATTTAAATCTACGTGGTACTCGAGCAAAGTGCTGCGCAGGAAGTATGACACTCGCTGTTCTTTCTGATGTGGCACCATAAAGTGATGTGCCCTTGTGGTATGCACTTTAGTTTTTATTCGCGATTTAATCAATTTTCCAACTATTTTTATGTTTTCCGCACTCGCAGTCACGCCTTCTCTTCATATCCATCGATGCATGTCTCACTTGTTTGAATGTTAGTCTTGCACCCAGAGAAATGGGTCTGATGAGTTTATTTGAATCAATTATGTGGTGTATTTGGAATGAATGAAATCTGATTCCAATCAAATAGAGTCTATTTTGATCAGATGAAATTTTATTTAAATCAAATAGAGTCTATTTCAGTTGAACAAAATACGAGTAGGCCGGCCATTAAATAAATTATTCATTCAATGGCCAGCCTAACAGGATTTCATTTAATCGAAATAGACTCTAATTTATATAAATAAAATTTCATCTGATTGAAATAAATTTGTTCTGATCTGAATAAAATTTTATTCATTTCAAATACACGCTATAATCGATTCAAATAAACCCTTCAGATCCATTCCTCTGGGAGTATGTGATAAAATATGTCTTCTTGATCCCTCGAACATTTTTTTTTTTTTTAAACGGCAGGAGCATCTGGCCGTTCACGATAAAAACGGCTTCGTTGGGCCAACTAACTATTTATTAGTTGAGTGAAAATCTGTTGCCACAACCATCCGGTTAGTCGGTGCAATGACCTGATATTAGTCACATTGACCATTCCGACTCAGTTGACTTAAATAGGTCACACAACGAATTTTATTTGTGATCCAACTAAGTTAGATAGTTGGGGCCAAAATAGTAGTTGGCCCAACTGTAGTTGAAGCAACGATCAGAGCTTAAGAATAGTTGATTTAACCGAATAATCGTCTGTTTCTCAGAGCACTAAGTCACTTGGTTGGGTCCAACTATTTTTTTCGTTGCCGTAACGAAGTCGTTTTTTCCGTTTTCTGAGGCACCTGCTACACCTTTTTTTTGTTTATTTGTACACTCGAATTGCGATAGGGGAAATCTTAAGCACTTGAATAGTGGTTTCTTCCAATTTCTATTGGATCTTACGTTTACCAATTTCTAGGGCGACACACTTAAGATCATGTCGGCAGGATAAATCTCGTAAATAGCCGTAAATTAGTAAAGAGTTTTAAGTTGTCTGCTGTTACGAAGAATGAAAAGTATGTGAATGCAAAAGAACTGGATGCAAATACTGTAGGCCTGAGATACCAGATTCTTTTGGACCCGAGCAACATTTCTTTGTTGAAGATCTCAACAACCCATATTCTTATTCACGACGGTCCGCCGGACAACAGTCGAAAGTTATGCGTTTAGCGGTCATCAGCTAATCGATGGAGTTTTTCATGTCGCCATTTATTTCTGAAACCGCAAAAAATGGCTCAACCAAATTTGACGTATCGATTCTAAAAGTAAATAAGATGGGTATTAGGTATTTTGTAGTACGATAAATTATTAACTTAAGATGAAAGTTTTTTTACATAAAATGCTCTGAAAACGATGAAATAGAAATGATTTGGCACAAAGTGAAAAAAAAAACCTGCAAATAATAGAAATATTTTAATTAATTCGGTAAACGAAAACCAGTTACCCAATGATCATAAACATATCATAGCCTGAAGATTCGTATATCCTTGACGAATTGATCTCCCGACGATAATCTATGCATGATCGTTATTATACTATTTTTCGCTCACACAATTTATTAATTATTTCAACTACTTTCTCTAGTCAGGAGATTTCAAAGTTTGTCTGTAATTTGTTTGTAAAGCAGTAAATGAGTGAAATATTTCAATGAACATCACTAAACGATTTAGACCTGACCCACTTTAATTAATTCAGTCACTATCCTTTATTCGAAGTCTCTTTTTCTTTCGTGTACTCAGCCCAAGGCCATCGTACAGCTCGGTATTAAATTAGATGGCGATGATGGTGAGGTGACTGCAGCGTGCGAAAACGTAGCAGGAAACCAGCAGAATACCAGCAGGCGACACGCAGAGTTCTGCGTTTCTGGGCCCCGAGCTCATCAAGAGTCGGAGGCCCATTCAGCCGGTCATTGTCTGCGGTAATGGAATGTATTAATATCAGAGAGCAAGCGGAGCTGCTCGGGTCTGGCGAGGCCGGTACATAGTCGGGAACGACGCGGACCGCGAGGGTAGAGGCAGTGCTCTGAATCCTCCTGCATGCACCGCTGCTACTAGCCAGCCTCTGGTTCCATACAGGACCACGGGCGTTCGCTTCTGCTGGTGCTGCCGCTGATGTCCCACGGGATGCCACTCATAAACCGGGTCCGGCTTGACTCGCTCGCCAACATCCCTGCAGAGCTCACCCACATGGACCGTATACCGATGCACAGTCCCGCATTAATACGTAACGGGCTGGGGAGCCATTCCATATTCATAGAACGGCCCACCGGCAGGACAAGAGGCAGGGCGTGCGTCACACGATTAAACCATCCGTAACGATCAATGTACATGTTCAATAGCGGTTAAACCTGGATTTTATATTTTTATTTTTGCGGAATAGTGGAGGGCTCGAAAAAAAAAATTAACCGAGATTAATTAAAAACTTAAGAATTGAAAAAAAAACAAGCCTACAAAGTCTTCATTTCCTTATTCAACAAGAGTCGTCATATTTTTATTTTATCAATAAATCATGAACTCACTTCATTAACACCTTTCCAATAGAAACAAGCCTCGAAAGTAGAACCTTGCGAATTGCTTCCTCATTATTTTTTGCTTTTGCTTTCACTATGAGGAAGCCAAAATTGATCAACATGCTTCCTCATAGAGGGAGCTTCGTAAAAGGCAAAAAATAATAAGAAAGCAATTTGCAAGATTTTGCTTTGCAGGCTTGTTTATGCTCGGAAGACATTTTTATAAAAATTCAAAGTCTTATAAACTTCTTACCGCTCGACCAATATGTGTAAAATTGTTACTCGAACATTGTGTAATGATAGTCCATATGTAAACTGAATTGGAACCCGATACCTAGTAATTTGCATGAGCAAACGCTCCAACGAGATTTTCCAAAAAATTAAAAATGCCATTAAATTTGAACCACTCGACCGGTTGCTGTCAAATTTGTATCAAAAATCTTTTGAAATGGTTGTCTAAATGTGAAGAAATCTTAAGATAAATCTGTGGAAAATTTGAAAATATTTTTTTTTCGTAAAAGCTTTTTTTTGCTTACCAAAATCGAAATGTTCTGACATGTCAACAGTTAATTAGACTAACATCTTAATTGAAAATCAATAATCGTGAAATGATATCGGCAATTGCAGCCGGATATCTCAGCTCGACTCGACAGATTCTCGCGTAATTTAGTACACATGATGTTTTACGGGTAGTCTATTTATATACAAAATTCCAGACCGCTGCCTCTTTAATTGCGAAAGTGATAGCGTCAAAACGATTTTTTCAAAATGTAAAAAATTTTGTAAATAAAAAAAATTTCAACCCATTCGCGTCAAATACAATTCCAAACTTCGTTATATGATAACCTACTTGCGTGCCATATTAGAAGAAAATCCGTAGAAAATTACAACAGTTATCGTGCGTACAAGAAAATCTGCACATACACACGCACACTCAGAATCTCACACACATACAGACATTTCGTAAAAACCATTTTTCTCGATGTTTTAGACCATTTTGAGTGTCCTAACGTAAAAATCTCGAAAAAACATTTTTTCACGAAACCAAAACTATGAGGAAGCAAAAATTATACTAATTTTGCTTCCTCATAGTTTTGTTTTCGTGAAAAAAGAAAAAGAAAAACCTTTGTTTTCATGAAAAATATGTTGCTTCGTCATAGGAGAAGCTTTGTTTATTCATAAATTTTATTTTTTGCTCGACTCTAATCTAAGGACACTCGAAATGGTCGAAAAAATAGCAAGAAGGATATGTGTGTGTGCAGGACTTCTAAATTTTAATCGCATGTAATTCAAAAACCGTTGAACCGATTAAGATAAAATTAATTGGTGCAATTTTTTTCAAAATGTATGCAGAAATTTGAATAATTTGAAATTTTATAGCTTTTTGAATTAAACAAAAATGTACGTTCATGCTTTATCTTTCGTGAAAAAGGCAATATTTTGCGGAATAATTCTTCATGCGTGCTGATATTGCTTATGTTATTCGGTATTGAATTTAATTGGAATTGGAAAAGTGGTTTGATTTCCACAGCGTTTTGAAATTATCACAAAATTCATGATTTTGTCCTACTTTTGGCAAAATACTGCTGTCTATCTGCAGTGAGGTTCAAATTTCTCAGAATTTCTACTTTCACAAAAAATGATGTCATCGATTTAACTTAGGCAAAACATGAGATAGCGAACTCAAATTTCATCAAGAAAATCAGTAGTATTCAACAATAAGTCCACGGTTCCTGGGTGTAAAATAATTTATTAGGTGGTTCTAATTTTTCGAAATTTAAACTTGTGTAAAAAAGCTGCAGAGTTGAACTTTGCAAATTGCTTCCTCATTATGTTCAGTTTGGCGTACAAAGCTTCCATTATTAGGAAGCGAAAATCGATTAACATACTTCCTTATAGAGGCTCTGTAAAAAAAAATAAAAAAATAATGAGGAAGCAATTTGCAAAGTTCAACTTTTTTGTTTGTTTGAGCTTTTCATTTCCGCATACTTAGAATCGTGCAAAACGATGAGAAAAGTGGTTTGAAATCAATGTTAAGATAGTGTCTTCGATGGTGAATACCTAAATTCGATATCTTGAGCAAATAAAAATTTGCGTCATATCGGTCGTCCAGATCTGTAATCTGTGATTTGTGAATTCTGGTATCCGAACCAGACGCGAGTCAATTTTTTTTAAATTGCACCGAAAATGTTTGTAACGAGTTTATTCAGGGGTGCAATTTACGACCTCAAAACAATGGTGAAGACCAAAAAGCAATTTTTTTTTTCTTAAAGGCGTCGGCGTTCCATCTTTCGTAGAATTTCAACAATTTCGCTGGATAATTTTTTATAACAAAATATACGTTATATGTTGTTTGGTATTGAATTTCGACAATATCGATAAAGCCATAGGTTTTGACGTGATTTTTTTAAATTCAACTTTTTTGCTCTATTTTCTATAAAACTTCAATTCAGCTGGGATCTATAATCTGAGATACGTTTAATGTTATGTATATGTGTAAATCTGCCAGCTAAAGATTTTCGGTCTTGCACCAGGTTTACGCCACATCATCTTCTAATAAACACAGTTAAATTCAAAATACAGTTTCTACCTATCATTCGTGCCACTCAAATTGTCAGCTTTCACTGCGGTTCTTGCAACCCTTTGAATAAGGCAGAGGGTTTACGTCGCAGGATCGAAAGGGCCGATGTGAAAGGATTGGTTGTGTGACGGTGTCTCGACGGTGCCAATTTCAGCGGGGAGCAACCGACCCCAGTCCGTCTGGGCTTCCCTGGAACGCGACGACGAGGACGATAGAAAATTTAAGTCTCCCTATACCTTCGACTCCTGGAGACCCTGCTCAATTTACCGCTGTCCATCCATCACGGAACGTATACGTCCATACGACGAGTTGGTGTTAGGACCTGAGTTTCTGCTCTGGATTCTCCTGGTAACTTGAACCATTTCGAGACATAACCAATAACGGCGAAATCCGGAAATAGTTACGGTCCGAACGTTCTACCAACCCACGTATTTTTTTTTTTTTTTCTCCTAATCGGACATTTATAGCAAGAGCTATCCACTTGAATCAACGATATTATTAATGGCAAATACATATCCACCAAAAAAGTGGACTTATCACTCCACTCGGTTCCTTTGTAAAGTTGAGATGCATTTACCCGCGTGGAATTCGGATATTCCGGGCATACACAAATATTCTACGAATACAGAGTATCATCACTGTCCTATATGATCATCAGACAGGTAGTGCGCATTATATTGACCTGAAGAAGACAGAATCATTGATAACAACAACTTATCCAGCACAAAAGTGGGTTCGTAGGTTAATTTCACTACTTTAGGTAGTCAGTTCATCCAGATTCTCGGAAGCTGCATCCCCAATTCCCATGCAATGTTAATCTACTTGACCCGGCTAAATGATTGATGTGTTTTCCTCTTCGTTTGGATCGGAATTGCATTTTAACCTGGAACACTTCGTCTTCTGAAATGGATTCTGACGCAAACACACGTATCTTCCGTTTCACTTCTCGCGGTCGTCTGCCTGTATCCAAATGAAGCCTATCATCTCGTGCATGGGTCGCGTGTGATGAATGTGAAATTTGATTATTAGCGACGCCAGACAGAAAGGCGTTGTTAGGGAACCGCGGAACAAGAGGGACGACGTGCATGAAAGGACGATAAAGATGAGCAAGGATTCGGACGGGGTTATTCCATGAGAAGCAGAGAAAATAATATTAAACCCGAAAGAGAGAAAGAGACAGTGAAAAAAGAGGATAAAAAGTGAAAAAAATAAAAGGGAGATCTCGGGAGGCAACAGACGGGCCAGCAGACCTCTCATGATGCGCCGCACTAGCACGCGGACAGCATTTGCGCGACGAGTGGTAAACGGTCCACGCAATTAGGGAAGGCGCTTCGCACGCCGTTCCATGGTTCATCTTTTATTCATGTGATATCCCCCACCATCATCAATGCCCGAGCATAGCGCGTACCTTTTCCCCTAAGATTAAAACTAAAGCACGCCTCCCGACACAGCCGAAGCCGGCCACGTCCGTACGAAAATCCACGCGAGAAAGATCTCGTCCCGTTCTTCGCGACGAAAAGATATCGTTTTAATGGAACGAAAAAGATTTATTCAGCAGACCTCGATAATTTTACGGTGCTTTCAGGATAAACTTATGAGAAATGGACAGAATCATATTTTCGGACAGCGTTATTGAATTTTTGTTGGAATCCATTAAGAATCAATTTCAGGTTTTATGATAGATTATCATAAGTAAGTCGGCAACATAATTGTAAACATTTTTGGTTTCAATGTTCTAGATTGAAGACGGAAGATCATGGAGGTGCCTGGTGTCCAAAAGTCCAAGTCACTCCTGAGTCACGAGAGTGGCTGGAAATTGATCTGCACTCTGTTCACCTAATCACCGGCACGAATACGCAGGGTCGGTTCGGTAACGGTGTTGGTGTCGAGTACGCTGAGTCTTATGTTCTCGAGTACTGGCGTCCACGGCTTGGCAAGTGGGTGCGGTACAGAGACGTCAATGGAAAAGAGGTAAGCTTAATTAATAAATTAATTGCTCCCGTTTCTTTCATAATGAAGAAATAAAGTATCAACATAATTAAGAACATTTATAAGTAAGCACGGTATTAACCTCTTTGGCGGCAGAATTGCGACTGAACGTATAGCGTAGCTATGCACTGCGCCAGTATCGCCCAAGAGGTTAAGTGCCGTTTAACGATGCGGTATTTTGTAATATATCGAAATAAGCAGTATCCGTGGCGAGCAGAAGAACTGAATTGGATTCGAACGCCATTCTCCAATGCTAATCGAAAGGCAATACGAATTGTATTTGATTATAATCTGGATAATGAAGAAAAACTATCTAGACGTAACCAAGTCAGTACATAAAAATGAGTCAAATAACAGGAAAACCTGTTATATACTTAGGGCTATCGCAAATAATGCACATATCATAAATATATCAATGAAACTTATTCCAGGCTATTTTCCTGACTATTTTTAATAAGTCGGCCTCACCAAGCACTTGGTTGTGATATCAGTCGGAACTTCAACCGTTCACAATGATTGGATTGCTATTAGTTGATTGATAGAATGGCTATGCAATGGCTGAACTAGATCTGGTACACATAGAGATTGGTTGCCACTAATTATTCCGTTCGTTGACTCTATCGAACTGCGTGAATAATTTTCGGTCAAGTTAATTCATAATGCGCCAACCCCACAACGAAAATGCACAACATTCTTTTCGAATAAATAGTCAATTTTCACGGTCGTACTACGATTTTGAACTTGTGTCTGAATAGACATTGATCCTAACCATACCAGTTATTTATACAGGCCCAACATCACCAGAGGAAAAGAAAAGAGTTCCTTTTACAATTTTCCATGGACGTCAAAGTTGCCTCAGGTCGATTTGATCGCTCGCACGCAATCATCATTGATGTCGGCCACTCGAGCTGGAACACCATTCGACAAATCGATCAGATTCTCTCTCACTCACTGCGCGATACAGGCCTGTGTTGGATGAGTCATCGCGCGGGTATTAAAAGGAAAGAATTCTGGTTAAGTGACGTCCCATCGAGGCCGAGGACCGTGCACGGTGCAACGCCCTGGTGGCGGCCTCGTATTGATAAAACCGTTTAATACTATCGTGATTTACGGCGAGGCAGTCTCATCCGAGCCGCTGGGATTCGCCAACCGGCGACAACGACGCTGCGAACATGGATTCTATCGTCCAACATTATATATGTGGGTACATAATCCACTGAGCGAAGGAACGAGTGCCTCCAGACATTCCTTTTCGCCTTTTCCTCATCTGCAACGTACAACACTACCGCAACTCGGCTCGGTCGCTGCTTTGCGACCGGAATAGAACCTGGAGCTCGTGCTCTTGCGATACCAGAGCACATTTACCGGCAACAGAAGTACGGCCGGACGCACGCATCACCTAAAATAATAATTCAATTGCGATTAAGACTCTCTACCGCCTCGGCGACGCCCTCTTCCACTTGAGATTATTATTTCTGGCGTCACTTTGCCAATATATCTCCACAGCGCTTTGCCGCGGGCACGCCGAATGCCACAAGCGCCTATCTGCTTTTCTTCTCTATATGTTTGCTGGCTAACTCTTCTGCCGAAACTTTTCTTCGGGCTTCAAAGAGTCTCTTCCAAGTGGTAACGATTCGACGACGGATTATCTTCTCGCTTCTGTGAGCCACTTATCGCCAATTCGAATACTAATTTTGGCTATCAGGAGCCTTTAGGCATGTTGTTTGAGGAAAAGGTTAAAATGGACTTCATACATAAAAAATGGCTATCATGACTGGCTTTTGATCTATTCCAATTCATTTTTTCTAGTGGCAATTAATATTCAGTACCGAATTTGTAATTAGTCTTCGATGGTCTGATAATTCTATAATTAGAGTTCACCTCTGTGAAACTAACGCTTCTCGGAGGTTCGTACTATATTTAATTTGCTTCGACCTTAAATCATCAAACTTTGATGAAGCGGAAAGGTCAACAAACTTGTAATTCACTCAAACTTTCTATTCCACTGCTATTGGACTGTGAGATGCTGTAAATCATTCATACCCCATCTGTATACATTCTATATGCTTCACTCATTGATGGAAAATTTCCATTGATTTACACCGAATTTCTATACGTTTCGATCTAGAACCAAAAAAAAGATGTTGAATTTCTCAAATCACTTATCATTCTAAAGGGGAGAATGGAACTTGTTAAGCGAGTACAAAGATAAAACTAAATTCAGGAAACAATGTTTCATTCGCCAAAGCGAATCATGATAGCTTTGTCAGGCTTTTACATTAGGCAAGTGAAAACGGTCTAATATTGTCTCCGCGAAAGGAGTACGACTTCAAACAACTCAGGCTATTCGGCACCTGCTTATGAAATCAGAAGGAGAATTTCTCTGCCAATCGTCGGACCACACGCGTTGCTTCTGCTTATACATCCAGCAGTATTCATAAATCCCTTGGGTTTCCATCCTACTCTGCCTAAATCTATTCTATAATTTCACGGATTAGCAAGACGGGAGGGCTCGGTTCGCAAGCAACCTGCGTGATATTATTCTTGAGTACACCGTGAGGTCCTCCTTGACGTGAGCCTTGCTTGATGAGTGGCGACGATATCGCTATTTATGCGTATAGAGTGTACATGAGCATCTAACCGGTTCGCGGATTGGGATAGCGAACTCCTGCGCTGATGTTGCGACCGAGAGCCAAAGCTACTGCCGCTGATGCACGCGCCATTTGCATTTCGAAATAAGATAAGTTAGCCTCGGAGTTGAGTGGAATGAGCAAAGACTGAGAAGGGCTAAGACGAGAGTGGTAGAGACCACACACGAGCATCGTTCTCGCGTCAACTACTTCTCGGTTGTCTCGTTTATTTAGGCCTCGATTACTCTTTAGTGCCCATCTTGTCTCACGTTCTACCGGATAGTGAATTTTAATTGCTAATTGACGAACGATAACTGACTGCGACTGTGTAGGATACTACATAAAATGAGCGGAACCTGGCACATCAGTAGCGACACGTTATCCACGAAGACTAGCTTTGTTAATGCTGCGGGTAAAGTGGAAGTGACTCCTCATTATAAATGACGAAGGCAAAGTTTGTAAATGATTTACGTGCGACATCTAATGTTTCCTTAGATAAATCCACGTTGCCTTCTAGCTTTTCTCGTTTTGAAGATCTTCTACCGAATTCACTGTTTGGGTCAAGTCGAAGTATCTTTTTCGCAACCGGTAACTCAGGACCTTGTCAATTATTTTTTTATCTCATCGATACCACCTTCTTCGAATGGTTAACGACATAAACGTTGATATTATTTCCTTTTGGAAATGTTTTTATTAAATATGTCACTTCCTTGCCAGTATTTCTTGTGTAGCTTTCTTCTGATGACAAATGTTCGAGGATTTCGAGGCGGGATATGAAAATAAACGACCGGTTTTCATTGGCTGATGTGGACAATAAGAATGAAACTCCATGTTGTAAAAATCATCAATCTGAGCTTGTCAATCTATCGAAACCTGACTTCTAGTTATCCTCAATTAATACCCACCGTTAGTTAGTATCTCATCCTTCTTTAACATCACCTTAGCCGTCCTGCTTGAACGTCTAGCGACTCTCTGAGCTGATCTAAATAACAAAATGTCGTTTCACGGTGACTCCGGTACTTGATCCTGTCGCAAGAAAATAATATTCTCGGCGTAGTCTGCATGTTGGCCTGGCGAAGATGTTGGCCTCCGGGCAAAAGCCTCGTAAACGGGTAATTATCGTCAACCGGGGAGCTTAGAGAGATTCTATCATGGCTAGTCGTTCCGACACTTTAACCCTAGCTGTGCTTGATATAACGAGAATGTCTATCGCCGTTGCCGTTCGGCCTGATTTCGGCATGTCGAGCATCCATGATAAATAATTTAAATAATGCAAAGAAAACAACTTGGAGCTTGTTTCAAGACTCATTTTTCTCTGAGTATCGAAGAAGATGAGTTGAATGAAAACTCTGAAGCGTCTGACAAGAATCGCAGTCGGTTTATAAGCTTGTAGTGAAAGATTCTCATGGATATGGTGATCCACTGGCTCCTCGTCTTCGCTAGGTAAATTAGACGCTCGCTTGGACAGCAAATCTCTCGTTTGCTCACACGTCTATCCATCCTCAGTACGTGTATGTCGCGGCCTGAATTCTCATCTCGTTCGTCCTGTGTGTAATGCTCTTATTAATATTGATGAACCAGTTGCCGTCTGCAGACTGGCGATAATTTGTAAGGGCCACGAGAAGGCGTGACTTTAAACGGTGTGTCGAGAGGGACCACGTGTATAATTATTAACCACCGGTTGCGCCGCTGGAACGATCGAGTAGTACAGAGACCAGCATCAGGCAAACGTCCCGTCGACGTCGTCCAATGTCCTCTCGGGTGTGAAGATCACCGGGAGTGGATATAACGTTCATAAAGCTGTGAAATTCTGAACACTCCACTTTTTTTTTGTGCAGATGGCCAACCGCTCGAAATTATAAGTCGAAGTTCTAATTTTCGGACTATGCTGAAACAACTAATATTTTTACATTTTCCAGAATGACGTTCTTATTAAAATCCAATTATTGCTCAGAATTCAATTTTATAACCCAAAATCAATTCCCCTGTTGAAAATGATTCGGTTTTATAGAAACGCATCACCTGGACGGTTTTTTGATCGAGAGACATTTAAGCGTCCATTTAATTCGTGAAATGGTGTCCTGCAATCAAACATAATTACACTTAATAAACTATCCAAAAATTAGACATTCGTTAACCGCATAAACTAGCCACCGGGAACTAGACTTAGTTAGTAAATATGATCAGCTTATTACCATCCCTCTTAGGTTATCTGTGGCTAAATTCTTAAGCAGCCAATCAGCATCGCCTTGCATGCCCAATATAGTATACTATAGTAACGCAACATAGGTACATGGTTTGAAGCTCTCGTTTGCATCAAAAGACCGCGAGCCGACGGTAATTAGGGCTCGAGGCAGAGCCAAAAGCTTTTTCGGCTGAGCGAGCGGCCTCGACTGCGCGGTGCACAGCTTTAATAATAAATAGTCCGGGTCTCATTAGGCAGGACGCGATGGTAGCGGGTTGCGAACACAGCAGCAACGACTAGCTTGCACACGCGCAGGCACATCGACGCTCGAGATTAAATGGGTTTTCCCGGAATCCGTTGAGTAAATTCAACAAAGTGCGGGTGAAAGGAAACGCGAGCGAGAGTGAGGCGAAGCTGTCGGTTAGTTTCATTCGCGATATTCTCCAGTTCAGTCACTCGTCGCTCGGGGTTTGCGCTACTTTGCCGACTCTTTTCCAACTCGACACACACAGCTTCTCTAGCTCTGCTGTTCAACAAGAACTCTCCGCGCTGCTGTGTACCGCTCAATGTCAGAAACACGGACGATTTTAACTCGAAACTCTCGTCAATCCACTCGCCCACCATTTGTCCAGTTTCATCCCACTTTTCGCGGTACACTAAAATATGGAGAATGAAGCTTCAACAAATATTCATGTTCTGGCCTCCTTTTCATCTGTGGCACAGCCAGTTCGTAATAATCATAATTAGTGAAGCGGAGAGACAGCGACTTTATAATAGTATACAAATTTTTCGTCTATGTTTACATTCCTACCATTGCTGAAATAATAATCATACAAATTCTCTGACATATTTTATGTCAGTGAATATGGAAAACTCGCTAACGGAGAGAATGAGTTTAAAAAAATAATTTTGAACATCAGAATAATGTAATATAATAAATAATCATTTGCACCACGTATGATATTGACGTTCAATCGCAAACTGCAAGGATATATCTTGAATTAATTGCTAGTGTCACTACTAACAATGAAAAATGCAAGGAATTATAGATGGCTTCTCGATTGTGGAACAACCAAGGAATACCACAGAATGCAACTAGCACATAATTGAATGACCGTAATAAGTCAAGAAGAATTTCGCAAGCAAAACATTGTAAACATATGTAGAGGCGTGCATGAATAAAACAGTTCCAGTATGTTTGTCTGTTTAATCCAATGAGTCACGTACGAATCCACTTATTTGAGCAGGGGTTCCATGCTCGAGAGTTAATCGCCTTTACCTAGCCTCCCATTATTCTCCGTCTGCATATACCACAATTCGTACGTGAGTAGGGTGAAATGATTTCATTCGAATTTAAATGGGGAGCGGCTACCGGACCGATCCATCATCGAGCCAAGACGATTTCCAGCAAGTTCAAGTTCGCCCACCAAGAGCCTCGCAGTAACACTTCCGCCGTTAGCTGTATGTGTACGGTAGCAGTTCAACCCTCTTCTTAATCTTCGATTATCGTGTCACGCAAGACTTACTCCAGGCGAGACGAAGCCCCGGGAACGCTTCCGTCGACTCGTCAAAGCCTTTCTGCCTTTCCTTCTTCCTCGTGCACTTGCTGCTCTCGCCAGAAAATCCGATAATTAGAAAGGGCTGCCCAAGGGCTCGAGGATGAGCACACATACCCTATGATCGAAGCGTGCGTGATTCGACGCCCGATCAAACCTAGAAGAGATCAGACTCCATCGCTGCGTAAGAAAACGGTGGATGCCGTGAGTACTGGGTGTAAGGAATTACACGCACTTCCGGTCTATTTGAAGGGTGTGTGCAACGAACACCCCTGGTTCAAGGTAAACCCTTCTCAACGCCCTTTAGCACGATTCGTCCGCACGAACGTATAAATCCGGCTTCCTTTTTGCGATAGGAACATCGTGATTGAACCCTCGAATTAGTAAGAGACATAGGGGTTTTCTTTGAGACTGCCTTCGAGAATTTTATTGATAGAGATTTAGAAATGACATGCGTTTGAAAAAATTGCTTCATTTAGAGTCCACTTTGACTTTGCGATTTCGCAGGTTATTGGCAACGGTTTTTTTTCGCTTTCAATGTTATTTTCACTGCGTATTTATACGCCATTCTCACTCCCATCGCTCATCGTCTAATACCTTTCAAATCTGCTGATATGCAGGATAAAAATCCGATCTGCAGATAGCATCTGTAACGAATACCTAAAGAAGGGTTACAGTAGCCTTCATTGCCGACTTCGCAGCTGGCAGAAGAATGCACAGCTCAAAAGGCCTAATAGAACCAATCAACGGTCGATACCTTTTTATTTTAAATCGGCGTAAGTGAAGGTTGTAACCTAAATAGGCATGCATCTTCAAGATACGAACGGATTGCTTACTTCAACTTAATCCCGCGGATACAGGTTGGTCAAGAACCATGTGTATTTCAAAGCAAAAAAATACTGTAATTTTTTCAAAGACATTCCGTGCAATAGGTGTTGGATAGCGAGTATAAGTAAAGACTAAAAATCAATTTACCAGCTCGTGTCCACGAGATTGAGTTTGACAGACCAATTCTTCATGCACCATATGTTGCTGACCGTCAACCAGTTCAGACTTTGTTTGAGCTTGGTACATTGTTGAGGTTCAGCTGGAAAGCTGCAGGACCGCAAAACCCTGCAGACTGCACCCAAAGCGATATGTACGGAAGGAGAAAGGCAAAATCCAGGGTCTGTAAAGCTTAAGCTTTCAACAGGAGGTTTGCCCAAACCGCAGGGCATAATTGGATGAACAACAACATCCGGGAGTTACACGGCATGTTTCGAGCTTCCAGATATTCGTCCTCTGACGAACTCTGGTTACTCGCTTCAGGTATGTCGGTATCTGTATAACTCTGCAGTATAGGCAAAAGGGCTTGCGCGTGGGAACTGGCCAAGCAATACAGATAGGAAGCAAAACAGACGAGACGACAGACGATGAAGGGTAGGGACATCAGAAACAGTGTAGTACCAGCCGATATAGCAGGACATATAGTGGAAGGAAGGCAGTCGAGTAAGCCATCGTGTCCTCTCCATGCATATAATAGTACCTATAGGAATATTATATATATCTATAGGTAAACCTTCGCCAACTCGCTTGTGCAATAGGTTATGTACGTATAGCGTAGTACCTCGTGGGTGCGATGCAGTAAATCCACTTTACGTGCTTTCGCTACCGATAGGCAAAAAGGGTCACGCTCCGGCGCATAAGTTACGACCACTCGAAATTCTTCGTCTCCTTCAGCTCTCTTGCCAGACGTTCTTACATTTTGCTCTCACTGCTTACGTAGCCGAATTTTTCAAGGAGCCACCGCGTCTCTAGTCTCTCCTTTAGCCTGTGCTTATGGCTACGAGCTAGTAGCCCCTCGGCATTTCCTCCTCCAACGGCAGGACGACTTTACCAAGGAAACTCTTCGTTTTTACTCCTTCCATTCTTTCGTTTTTCCTTTTTCCGCACTTATCTTCTTCCCTTTCGCTTCCTAGAGCTCTATCGGCTTGTTTTGCAAGTGGGTTAAGAATTATAGGTCTTGGCGTTCTACCGGCTGAACGGTGTTGCTCTATGCTCTGATCGGATGGGAACCTCGCCAGCTTCACGAATATATGCCAAGTTCGGTGGCGCAGTCGTTGGCCAACCAGCCACCAGCGAATGACAATCTTTTAGACTCGACAATCAGATCGTTCGCTGACAAAGAGTTTTGTATTTTCAATGATCATTCGAGTAATCAAATCTTTCTAATTGTAAAAGTAATTTTGGCGTTTTCCTGATTGAAGAAGATCAACCATTCGTGGATATACTTTTTTTGTAACTCCCACTAGTCAATGCTTGAATTTGACATACTTTCACCAGTTTGATTTCATCTGAGGATGTGTAGAATAAAAAATCTTTTTATCGCAATTAAATTCAACAGCGAAACGAGTGACCATTCTGAGTCTCCACTGAAAAGGCCAATTGCTGTACCGTTTCCTCGTATTATCGTTCACGATGTGTACTGCGTCTACGCTCGGTATTAGGAGGGCTATCGGCGTGACACTGCGAGGACGTTGTATACAGAGTCGCGGCCAGGCGGAGAAAAAGGCTGGTAAAGCATCGTGTCTGATAGTTACCGCCATCGTTTCGCGAAGCGACGAGACCCTTGCCCTCGCAAATGTCTCCTACGTGGCCTCTAAAGAATGAACGACACTCGCTACACCAACTACCAGAAGCGTCCTTTTCACGGTATCTACAGTGTTATATGTATGTAGGTACAAGAAAAATACTTTGCCACGGTCTTTACGAACCCTAAGTTTACCTCACCTCAGATCGCCTTCTCCACCTACTCCTTCTTATACTCGAGGAGGACTCGGAACTGTACGTGCTCGCAATATAGTTTCACAGCGGCGGAGTGACGCGTGCTGAAGTACCGGAGAATAAAACACGCAAGTGTCCAGTAAGAGCAGCTGTTTCCACTTCTGATCTTAAACGACAAGATCCTGGCTCGAGTGGTGTCCGTAACATCCCTTCTGTCCTAACAGTTCTACTGATATTGCGGCGCTACCCTACAGTAATTCGATAGTAAAGAAAATGAAGGTAGAGCCTGTTAGCCGTGTCATTGCTTAGAATCCAGATGTTATCACAAGCGGCTTATGAAGGTTGCAGCTTGATACACCATTAGAAATGCGCTATTAAAATGGGACCCTATGTGGTTTGGATTTTATTCCATTCCTTGTCACTTTACGACGGTAAAAATAGCCGTGGTTTGTTCCTAATGGTTGATCAGAACTTGCATTGTAACTTCAAAATGTTTGATATTGCCTACTTAAAAACAGGACAACACAATTCAACGATGAAAAGATACTTCTATAAACGAGCTGGGACAAAGACAAAGCAGCATGTTTGGAACAAAATGGTGCTTAAGCTCATACATATAAGTATCGGCATTTCAGAAAACGTTTTTATTTCATACAAGATTGATGGTCTTGAGTATTTCATGGCTCAAACAACGCTCAGAATTGACTTGAACTATTTATCTAATTCCATTCAATCATTCCTTTCTTTGGGCTTTGATATCCAAGTCATGAAGTCCTTGCAAGTATCGTAAGGTACGTTTACGAGAAACATATTTTTGCTTGGAATCTACAAATTGATCAATCAATTACTGATGCCCTGGCATCAAATCAATGGACATTGCTACGACAAATCTCTGGAAATGATCATTCCTCATTTTGAAAACTAACAATAAATGAATGTTTCCGTTGGATTAGAGCTCACGCATGTCTAACAGACATCGAGGAATCTCCCGCACGCATACCTAACATCGTAACGTTTAAAATGTTTCCGCAAGGGGTAGATATACGTCTTTGTACGACAATGTCATAACAATCTGGGGGGGGGGGGGGGGGGGAGAGAAACGGAGGTTGTAGTAAAAGCCTAGCAGGAAGGTAGCAACGCTATTGCGTGATCTCGTGCGTGCCAAGCCCACTGTAAGGGGTTAGCGCTTGACGGTATATCCGCCTGAAACGTTGTATGCATATAGTACTCTGTATACGTCAAATACACCGTTTATTTTATTCATAAAGTTTGCACAGAGTGAGGAATCAATATTATAAGGAAGCCCAAGTCGAGACATCGCGTGGTGCTACGCGTTTTGGTGCCCGAAGGCACGACACAACCCTCACCGTTCAATATTTGGACTACAACGCTAGGATGTATCGTGTATGTTCAATATTTATGCTGCACACCTATTCCTCTTCGATCGTCTTCCTTGTCGCGGAAGGGAAGCGTCGATTTATCACCCCGTTACATAGCAGCTGTCCAACTCCATATTGCATTAGATTCAGACGGACCGATAACGGTTTACGCACTCGCTTAGGCAGCCAGATCCTTTGCAGATAAAACGCCAAAGTTGGTAAGTGGATGAGTGGTTGTCGGTCATCTGATCAATCGGATTTCACTCATTACCGTAATGTTCTCAGGCACGTGGCTTGTTCTTGTCGGAAATTACATCATGCAAAGTGGAAACGTTCTCGTGCTCCGTAGCAACGAAATAGGTGTTCTTTGTTTTATAAAATCAATTTCATAATTAAGTTTGATGGCATAATACCTTGATTGCTGGAATCATTGTTCATCACCTTATTAAGTGTCTTTATTTAATCTTTCATCATCATTAATCGTGATTTCATCTTTGCTTACAGGTGATCAAGGGAAACACTAACACATACATCGAGTCACCGCATAATCTAGTTACTCCTTTTTGGGCCAGTAAGATAAGATTCCTGCCGTATAGCGTGCATCCTCGAACTGTATGCATGAGAGTGGAGATTTACGGCTGCTATTGGAGTGGTAAGCATAAAATTGTATTCCGAATTTTATCTCCAAAACGAAAACGAATAGATATTCTTCAATTTTTTATTGCAAAACAGTTTTTCTGGGTTACTGAACGTCTCAAGACCATATGAAAGTGATTACAAGTCCAAATGTATTTTACAGAGATAATACACTTCAAATGTAAAAAAATGTGCTTGAGGAGGTTGGAGCGCTCCACAGTAGTCGAATAAGTGCTAATTTTTGTAAGTCGTGGATACAACATTTTTATGCATTAATTGACTATAGATGACGGTGCTTTATAGTAAAGTAGATATCCTTGACTTAGAACAACATTCATCTCAATGAATTTACAAAAATGTCAACTGGTTTATTATCATTTTTTAAAAGGGACCCATTTGCTTGGGTTTTTAAAAAATAATCCGTATTTTTCCGTCGATTGTTAATGTATCATAACTCATTTTTTTTCCTTGGAAGATGTTCTACGAATTCACCATCTAGATATTCGATAGTATTCTCCATTAAAAAATTACAGCCATTTGTTTACCCATAGATAAAATTTCTTCGTGAACAAAGAGCTGTAATTCTCAAATGGGGAATACTATCAAATATCTAGACGGTGAATGAACTATCTCTCAACGAAAATAATGAGCTGACATACATCAAAATCCAGCGAAGAATACGGATTATTTTTTTTAAAAGCCGAAAAAAAGATGTGCCTCTTCGAAATGTAGCATAAACCCGTTAACATTTGTAGAAATTAAGTGATATCGAATTTTTTCTAGAGGCAAACAACAGTTCGTCTGAATTATATAATAAATTTAGCACTCTTTTGACTGATGTAGAGCGCTTCAACCTCCAAACTCTTTCATCTGATCCTGAAAGTTGTTGTGCCAATTATTTATAAGTGACTCTTTCAGCTGTTTGACAATATCGACTACAGAAAACTGTATTGCATTTATGTACATAACTCCCGTCAGTTAGTCGTGCGGTTAGTCGACGATTTTCGAAAATTCTATCGTAGATTCTAGACAAGGGCTAACAACCTAGTTGAGGCTACAAGAGATCATTTTGTCTGTCGTCTAAGCGTATTGGATTACGAAGTAACACAGTGAAACAAGATTCCTCAGTGGATTAACTAATGCCCAGGAATTATCTTAATATCTCATGGGATGTGTTGCAGTATCGGATTACAGTGTTAGACTGTAGACAATGAAAAGTGTCACATATAGGCCTCGCTGTGTCTTATATATTGTGACCCGCTGTCACTTCCTAAAATGGGTAGGAGAGGAAAGTCGGGCGAATAAAATAATTAAATAAAAATAAACACTTTAATTAATAGGCAAAATTCGTTTTAATAATAATAAATTTTTAAATACAAAACAAAAAAAAATGTGAAAAAGAAAAAAAAAAGAAAGAAAAGAAAAAAAAAAAATGGCGTTTACAAAATAAGGGTATACTCTAATGTTAGGGGATGGGCGCCAGTTGCATTAGGTGCAACACCTTTCAATAAAAAAAATAATATTAAAAAAAACTAAAATTTATTACTCACTCAAACCACGAATGGGAGTTGCCAAATAAAAGGAGTAAAAATAATTAATATGTTTGGAGGGCCGGCTAGTTGAGGGGGGAGAGCACGAGTCGGCAGGGCGAGGGATAAAATGGCCTACGGTCGGCTCTTATAAATTACCTCGGTGATCTCAATTCCGGTAATAATACGAGTGGCACAAAAATAGGGTTTTGGGGTCAATAAATACTATGCGTAATTTGTTAAAGGGTAAATACAAGAAAAAGGGGGGGAAGAATTTATACTGGAAATTCGTAAAAAGTCCGAAGGACAATTCACGAATTTTCAATTTAGAAAAAAAATAAAATAATTACAAAAAAAAAATTAAAATAAAACAAATTTTCAAGGGAACAAACAATAAGAATAACAATAAAAAAATCCCAAATTATCGGAAGGAAAATCTGGAATAGGATGACTGTTATTAATAAATAATTGTGGGGGGGTATATTGGGGTACTCGGTGCTTCTTCGCACGAGTATTGACAGGTGGGCAAGATGGCTGATAACGAGGGGACACTCGTTATCTATTTATGGGGTATTACGGGGTGGTTTCAGTGGCAAATAAGGGTGAAAGGGGTTTCACGGGCGTAAAAAAAAATAGGGCTAAAAACTTACGATCCTTTCGTAGCACAAATCCTAATAAATCTCTCAACACAATTTAAACTCTCTGGTTTATGATGAAGAACACGGGTATCACTCGCTGTAGAACGTTATCACTTTCTCGAAGTAGAAACGGTTATTATCGCGATTATTCACCGCTGTCTTCTTCCTCGAATTTTATCCTATTTTCCTAATTTTGCTATTGGTTGATTTGTATAGGGGAGAGACATTAACGCCGCCGCGGGTAGTAATTGCAACGCGTGATGGTAGTTCGACGAGTGGGAGATGGATGGCGACAGGAGTCCCGTTGGATCCCTCATCGATACCCCATCGATAGACAACGGCTGGCGATCCTCGTTCCTCCTTGACCCGCGATGACGTCATCCGCGCTACAATCACGCTCCGCAACGCTCATTGTCCCTCTCCTATACTCAACACTGCTATTAGCTATAGGCGGGTGGGGAGGGAAAGCATGGGAAGAAGCTAGTGTTATTGTTTTCGGGAATGTGTTGTGCGCGTTCGGGCAGTGCGTGTATCGAGATTTCGCTTTAGCGAAATTTCTCGTTACAAACTCCCCCGGGGTAAAACGAAAGTTAGTCTTTTGACTAACTTGAGCAGGGGACGGTTGGTTAACTCTAACCGGGGCCAAACGGGGTCTCAATGGGGCTGGGGGCAAGAAATGGCGGGAAAGAAAACAAAAACAAAAAAGAATAGGGGGAATGGGGGCAAAGCCGAAGCGTTTCGTTATTATGGGGTCCATCGGCGCGGGTGGCTGCTGACATCTTAGGTCCGGTATTACATGGCTTAAACAGAAAGTTCATTAAATGGGGGGGAATCGAGGGGCTAGCAAGGGTTCATTTTTTTAAACACAATGGTTATTCGGGGTTCGTTCCTCTTCCTCGTCGCTCCCGGAGGTTGTATCGCCCCGGGTCAGCCCGTGGGCTTGGAGGAAGTCGCGGGGCCACTCTACCTCGTGGGCGACCTCTTTTGCGGGGGCCTGGAGGATTTTGGGCACGGCCTGGGGAAACTGGGGCAGGTTGTTCGGGAACGAGGGGTCGGGCGGTGTCGGCGTACGATGTGGACGCATCGTTAGGGATTAGTGACGTGTCTGGGGTTATTTGGGATCGCGGGGCTTCGTCAGGAGGAGATTGGGGGACACTCACATTTCCGGTGGGTACTGATACTTGAATTGCTGCGTCACGGGGTCCTTGGTATAATTTAAGATCCTTAACGTGAATCTTTGGCCATTTCTTTTTCATCGGGACATGGATTTCATAAATAACGGGGGAAATCTTCTTAGTAATGACATAAGGGCCACGGTATTTGGGGGCTAGCTTCGCCGCAAAGTTCTGTGCGGCGGAAGACAACACGCGGTTTTTCCGTAGGACTAGGTCACCTACTTCAAACTGCCTCTCCACGCGCCCTCTGTTGTAATAACTGGCCTGGCGTCGGGCAGCTTGGGACAGGTTTCGCTTAACCCAATCGTGGAGAAGGGGCAACCGCTTCATTCGGTCTCTCCAGACCGCGGGGTCGGTTCTGTCGATTACAGTGGGAGGGGGAATTTCCTTTTTTATGCTTTTGGCCGGGGTGGGGTTTCTTCCCAAATTTAAAAAGGCAGGGGTCATGTGTGTGGAGGACTGGACGGCTGTATTGATGGCAAAGCACAATTCCGGTAGGTGAAGATCCCAAAGCTGGTGATCGTCACCCACATATGAAACAATCATCGTCTTAAGCGTTCGATTGACTCTTTCGACGGGATTCGCTTGGGCATGATATGGGGGAATGGTGGTCTGGCGGATTCCATATTGGGAAAGCTGGGTGGTCATGTGCTTATTTACAAATTCTGTCCCATTGTCCGTCAAAAGATATCGCGGGCATCCCCAGCGATTCAGGACAAGGGACTCAAGGGCGGACATTATGGTTTGGCCGGTGGCAGTTCTTAAGGCCTTTGCTTCTACATATTTTGTGAAGAGGTCCTGAAAAACTACCACGTACTTGTGACGGTTCTTACTGGGCGGGAAAGGGCCCATGACGTCGGCTGCAACGACTGTCCATGGTCCTTCGGTGGTTCTCTCTCTCATTAACCCCCCTGGGGGAGCTTGTGAGGTCTTATTCAATTGGCAGACCCGGCACTGTCTGACGAACTGAGCGACGTCGGCAAACATACCGGGCCAGGAAAAATCTTGGAGCATTCGGTGGTACGTTTTGTCGACTCCTAAATGTCCGGCTTGGGGGGCGTCGTGGGCATCTTGCAAGGCCTTTAGCCGAGCTTCAACAGGGAGGACGAGTTTCCAAGCGTCCCAGTCGGCTAAGGCGGGTTCAATTATCGGGTGAGGGCGGTGGTGATACAATCGATTATCTTCGATTTTCCAATCGGGGTATTTTCCGGGAAATTCGTGGACATTCCGCATTTGTTCGAGATACCAGGAATCTTGTGCGTCGCCCAGGGCACAAAGGGCGGCGTCCGTATCTTCGAACATGCGGGAAAGGGCATCGGGAACTACATTCAGGGTACCTTTTCGGTGGACGATTTCCATATCGAGGGCTTGCATTGACAAGGCCCATCGAGCTAATCGGCCGGAGGGGTCACGAAGGTTTCGGAGCCAACGCAAGCTACTGTGGTCAGTGATGACTCGGAAAGACGTGCCCTCGATGTATGGGCGCAGCTTTCGCGCTGCCCACAATACAGCAAGGCACTCTTTCTCCGTCACGCTGTACTTGCGTTCTGCTCGGGATAATACGCGGGAACAAAAGACAATGGGGTGTTCTTCATTTTCAAGTTCTTGTGTCAGCACAGCGCCAATAGCGTAATCGCTAGCGTCTGTGTGCACAGTAAAGGGCTGGGTGAAGTCTGGACGGGCAAGAACAGGGGCTGTGGTCAATGCTTGGCGCAGGGCTTCGAACGCAGTCTGCTGTTCGTCACCCCAATGCCACTTAGTGTTCTTTTCTAATAGCTTGACTAAGGGGATTTTTAATATTGAGATGTCTCCCATGAAGCGGGCGTACCATCCGACCATTCCGAGGAATCGTCGGAGTTGCTTCAGGGTCTTGGGCGGTGGGTAATTTAGGACGGGTTCGATTTTATCGGGGTCAGTTTTTAATCCATCTGGGGTGATGAGGTATCCAAGATACTTCATCTCGGGGCAGAAGAACTCACTCTTTTCGCGATTAATTTCCAAACCGGCTTGTTGAAACTGTGTGAGAACCCGTTCTAAGTACTCCAGATGTTGATCCACACTTTCAGTGGCGATAACAACATCGTCGAGATAGGCAAAGACATGGGGTTCCCACTCAGGCTTTATCAATTTGTCCATTAACCGTTGGAAAGTGGCGGGGGCATTGGTGAGACCAAAAGGCATACGGGTGAACTGGAAAAGTCCTCTACCGGGAACAGCAAAGGCGGTAATGGGTCTACTGGCAATCTCAAGGGGAACCTGGAAGTAGGCTTGACTCAGATCAAGTTTCGAGATGTATTGGGCTACTCGCAAACTGTCAAGTATCCTATCCATGTTGGGCAAAGGGTAAGCATCTTTCTGAGTGACTTTGTTCACATCGCGAAAGTCAATGCAGAATCGGTGTTTTCCATTGGGCTTGGGAACGATAACGGGGTTACTCAGCCAACCGCTGTTGGATGGTTCGATCACTCCTTCTTGGATCATTTTATCCACCTCAGCTTGGGCTATTCGTAATAAATACGGGGAAATGGTACGAGGGCTTTGACGAATAGGCGGGTGATCATTCACATTAATTAAATGGCAAATAGTTGTGGTCACGCTGAGGATTCCGGAGGTATTGTCTTTTACCAAACGATCTAAAAGGGCATTTAGTCGTTCGGTAACGGGGGCTGGCATTTCCGACAAACCGGCGAAAGTAGGGTGAGCGCTGACAAATAAGGGGGTTTCACGTGGCACGTCAAATTTACGAGGGATACCATTCGGGAGGGACCAGGTGTCGTTGTCGTAATCAATGGTGATTCCGAACAAGTGACAAAAATCAATTCCCAAAATGCTGTCGTAACCAAGGGGAGCGGCACGCATTTCGAGAGTATTGAGGGTTCCAGCGACATTAAATTGCATGGCAATCTTTCCAATAACGGGGACAACGGTGTTATTGGCTACTCGAACACCTCCTGTGGCAGGTTGGAGTTGTAAATTCATAGAATTCACTACCTCTTCTCCCAGGTATGAACGAGTAGCGCCGGGGTCTACAAGGGCGTCGGTGATTCGACCGAAGAAGTTGACACAGAGAAAATGTCGGGTGTCTTCTTCGAGGGAATCAACCGAGTCTATGGCACTACAAATGTCGGGGGTTGGGCCAATTGCGGGGTGGTGTTTTACAATATTTGGGGTCGTGATAGGGTTCTGGATCAAATCGGGGGAGGCACTTTTTACTGTCCTCCCCCCGCAGCGTTTCCCTCGCGCGTTCGACGGCAAGTCGGGCACGAATTCCGATCGTGTCCCGGCGTGCCGCAGACCTTGCAGAAAAAACCCTGCGGTCTCTGGCATTCTCTCCAAATATGGCCGGGCGCTCTACAATTGTAGCAACGGACTCTGGAGACTTGTTGTGCGTTGGAGGTTGGCACAATTGGGGGTCTGGGGACTTGCAGGGCCATTAAAGAGGGGGGGTTATGGGAATTATTAGCTGTTGTGGGGGGAACAGAGGGTCTGTAAAAGGGCGGGTTGATGGGAGCGGTCGGGGTGGCTTTCGTTACTGTGGGGCGCACGGCGGGGGTGGACTGGGCCGGTGGAGGGACTTGAGGGGACTGTTGAACGGGACTTAGGGCTGCAACTTTATCTCGACCTCCTTTCCCCTGTGGCTGATAAGCCGCACTGGGAAGGACGGATTGAGACGGCGGTGGGGGATGACGGTAGTTGCGTGCGCGTTCTCGCATCGCTTCTACACGTCGGCAACGATGCTGAAATTCAGCGAAAGAGTTGATGCTTTCGCGATCAATATACAGGGCCAGGTCGGGGTGCAAATTATCGTAACAGAGGTCGAGCTGGGCCTCTAAAGAAAAGGGGGGGGACAAGAAACTGAAGTAAGTCCGCATCTTAGTCAAGTATTCCCCGCTGGGTTCGCCGGGGCCTTGGGTGCGCGACTCTACTTCTCGTCGGAGTCGTTCTTGGAGGTCGGAATGACCAAAACGCGCGCGGAAGAAGTAAATGAATTCCTCGTAAGTACTCCACGAGGATTGCTCTACTCGATACCACATAAGGGCATCGTGCGTGAATGATTCGGCGAGGATCCGCAAAAGGTCTTCCTCACCGAAGCCACGACTCGAGCAATACTCGTAAAGTCTCAAAAGAAACTCCTCACCATCTTCGCCGCGTCGGCCGGCAAATTTGGGACCGTTTCTGCGGAAGTAATCCACATTACGCGTGTCCCGTATCGCGCTGGACTCCATCTGGGGGTACAGGGTGGCGTTCGGAGGGTTATACCGGACTTGACTGGGGTGTCGAAGTCCAGTATTTTGGTATTGGGGTCGTTGCGGGGGTGCAGGGAGTTGGTAGGTTGTGTTCTGGCTCGTGGGAGCAGACAAACCGGGCAACAAAGGGTTACTACGAGGGGTGGGGGCTGCAGAGGGTCGGGGAAGGGAATTGGAAGGATTCCAATTGTCACGGAGGGACTGTGGCAAGGCGGAATGGGTCGGGTTTGCAAAATTTGTATTTCTGGGGACTGCTTGCGGGTTTAGAAGGGGTCTAGGGGCAGCAGGGGCTTCGTAATAATTTCCGGCGGCGCTCGGAGCGGCCAAGCCGGGAAAAAGGGGTGCAGAGGGGGGGTTCTGGTCGTTCCTGATCATAGTCAGGATTTTCACGTACTTGGGGAAAGGGGGCAAATGCCACAGACGGGCACCTGGTGGGTTGCAATGGCGGAGGTTGAGCAGCGGAATGACTCTCTTCCATACAGAGCATGTCATCCGTCTCATTAAAGCTAATCGGGTCCTGGTATGGGCCGTGTGATTGACCCGTGGCCAATACGGCATGAGGAGACGATGTAATGTCTTGCTGCTGAGGGGGGTGGCTAAAGGCAGGGGGGTTCTGGGGAATCGAAGTATGGGAATCTTCGAAGGCGGGCTCGCGAACTGCTGCCGTATATGTGAACGGCAGACAGTGACCACGCTCATCGACAGTGGGGTCCCATTGGGTGGGGACCATGGGGAATTTATGTCGGATATCGTATCGCCAATACCGGTCGATCAGATCTTCGAGTGAACCATCGGTGTTCAACTCGGCATGATCGCATAATCGGATAATATCCGTGGCATTTGGGAGGCTTTTTAAGTCACGGAGATTAGCAGCTATCTGCTTGAAAACCTCAGGGGGGACAACGGGGGGCAGGGGTGCAATTAAGGAGGGCATAAGTGACGGGGTCGTGCGGGTATGCACTCCGGAAACTGACACACTGGTTGTCGTCGTGGTCGTGGGCATTCCGGTCGTGGTGGGCTCCATATTAACGATAATAATTTAAAAAAAATTAATAAAAGGGGGAAAAAGAAAAAATTAATAAAATGGGAAAAAAGAAAAAAAATTAATTAAATGGGGAAAAAAGAAAAAATTTATAAAAGGGGGAAAAATAAAAATCAATAAAATGGGGAAAAGTAAAAATCAATAAAATGGGGAAAAAGAAAAAAAAAATTAATATAATGGAAAAAGAGAAAAATCAATGAAATAGAAGAAGAGGGAAAAAAAAAAAGGGGTGCAATTCGCAGTAAAAAAAAAAAAAATCAAAGGCCGAAATGTTGGGCAATGGTGTGTGGGGAAGCAGCAATGGGGGGTAGCTAAGGGGAAAAATGGCTAAAAACCAAGCACGCAAAAAAAAAAACAAAAAATATTTGGGAAAAGAAAGAAAAATAATAATAATAATAATTCAAAAAAAATGAAAAATTCAAACTGAAAATAAAATTCAAAAAGGGGGAAAAAGGGGTAAATAAAATTAAAAATAATCGGGAGGGTAAATATAGGGCAATAGCACCGGGCGGGCAAGCAGGGGTGGAAAACAAGAGGTAGGGGAGAAATGGCCAAAGCGCACGCAATCAACAGGCAATACAAAATTAAATAAAATAACAATAACAATAATAATAATAAAATAATACAAAATAAAAATAGACAATAATATTTGGGCAGGGGTAGGGTGTGCAGGGTAAATAAAATAAGGGGGGAAAATTTTTTAAAAAATGGCAAACTCTAATGAGATCACCGGGTGAGCTCTTATGACGGGGAACAACTTTTGGGTTTTGTTGTTCGGGTTTTTAGGTCGGGCCCCACGTTGGGCGCCAATTTGTGACCCGCTGTCACTTCCTAAAATGGGTAGGAGAGGAAAGTCGGGCGAATAAAATAATTAAATAAAAATAAACACTTTAATTAATAGGCAAAATTCGTTTTAATAATAATAAATTTTTAAATACAAAACAAAAAAAAATGTGAAAAAGAAAAAAAAAAGAAAGAAAAGAAAAAAAAAAATGGCGTTTACAAAATAAGGGTATACTCTAATGTTAGGGGATGGGCGCCAGTTGCATTAGGTGCAACACCTTTCAATAAAAAAAATAATATTAAAAAAAACTAAAATTTATTACTCACTCAAACCACGAATGGGAGTTGCCAAATAAAAGGAGTAAAAATAATTAATATGTTTGGAGGGCCGGCTAGTTGAGGGGGGAGAGCACGAGTCGGCAGGGCGAGGGATAAAATGGCCTACGGTCGGCTCTTATAAATTACCTCGGTGATCTCAATTCCGGTAATAATACGAGTGGCACAAAAATAGGGTTTTGGGGTCAATAAATACTATGCGTAATTTGTTAAAGGGTAAATACAAGAAAAAGGGGGGGAAGAATTTATACTGGAAATTCGTAAAAAGTCCGAAGGACAATTCACGAATTTTCAATTTAGAAAAAAAATAAAATAATTACAAAAAAAAATTAAAATAAAACAAATTTTCAAGGGAACAAACAATAAGAATAACAATAAAAAAATCCCAAATTATCGGAAGGAAAATCTGGAATAGGATGACTGTTATTAATAAATAATTGTGGGGGGGTATATTGGGGTACTCGGTGCTTCTTCGCACGAGTATTGACAGGTGGGCAAGATGGCTGATAACGAGGGGACACTCGTTATCTATTTATGGGGTATTACGGGGTGGTTTCGGTGGCAAATAAGGGTGAAAGGGGTTTCACGGGCGTAAAAAAAAATAGGGCTAAAAACTTACGATCCTTTCGTAGCACAAATCCTAATAAATCTCTCAACACAATTTAAACTCTCTGGTTTATGATGAAGAACACGGGTATCACTCGCTGTAGAACGTTATCACTTTCTCGAAGTAGAAACGGTTATTATCGCGATTATTCACCGCCGTCTTCTTCCTCGAATTTTATCCTATTTTCCTAATTTTGCTATTGGTTGATTTGTATAGGGGAGAGACATTAACGCCGCCGCGGGTAGTAATTGCAACGCGTGATGGTAGTTCGACGAGTGGGAGATGGATGGCGACAGGAGTCCCGTTGGATCCCTCATCGATACCCCATCGATAGACAACGGCTGGCGATCCTCGTTCCTCCTTGACCCGCGATGACGTCATCCGCGCTACAATCACGCTCCGCAACGCTCATTGTCCCTCTCCTATACTCAACACTGCTATTAGCTATAGGCGGGTGGGGAGGGAAAGCATGGGAAGAAGCTAGTGTTATTGTTTTCGGGAATGTGTTGTGCGCGTTCGGGCAGTGCGTGTATCGAGATTTCGCTTTAGCGAAATTTCTCGTTACAATATATATGTAAAATTTCTCATCCCTCCAAGCAAAGGAATGTACCCAGCTGCGAGACTAATTCCTCGTGTGTCCTGGCAATGATTCATTCACAGACGGTGTCGTATCGTACTCGATGCCCCAAGGCGATAAGAGGGGCAACGATTGGGAGTTCTTCGACGCCGCTTACGACGGTCACTGGGATGCTGAACTTCGTCGTGGGCTAGGTCAGTTGACCGACGGCAGAACTGGACCCGACAACTTTAAGAATAGCTACTACAATTCCGAGCGTGGATGGGTCGGATGGAGAAACGACACCAGAGGCGGACAACCCATCGAAATCAAGTTCGAATTCGACAGAATAAGGGAATTCTCAGCTGTTCACATTTACTGCAACAACCAGTTTAGCAAGGATGTTCAGGTAAACATTAAGCATCATTGTTTGAAATGTTACTACTGATATATTTGTAGAACAAAAATTTTTTATCACCTTTGTTTGTGAAGTTTTTGTTGTAGTTATAGATTACATATATATATATTTTTATTTATTTTGTAGACTAAGTGGCATGTGTGATTCTCAATATAATTTGTTAATATTATGTTTTTTAATCCGATTGAAATTTGGAAGGACTTTGAAGTGTGTAGATTTATTTCGACTCGGTCGCATTATTGTTGTCACTGTGATTGCGATAGTATTATTAACATTTCAGTTGTTTTTATATCAAAGTTATGGGCAATTATGAAATACAGAATCATTTTGAATCTATATGAAATATTACACTAGGGATGAAAAATACGAATGGACAAATTTTTGTAACTCTGATTTTAAATTTATTCAGCTTATGCAATTTTAGATCCGCAACACAATCCATATTTTACTTAATAGACAATTTTTTGTAACCCAAGATTTTAGAAGTTTCATTCGAGTGACTGGGCAAGATACGAAAGTACTGACATATTGCTTATTATCTATTTGTTAATAGCCCCGTAACATTTTTGTTTTATTCTTTGGATAAAATATCAATAAAAAATGAGACTTTGGATATAATTTCAATTTTCGAACAACAATTTATACAATGAAGACACACATTCAGTTTCATTGTACTTTACAATCTCTTTTAAAAGCTATTGTGCTTTCGAACGATACATGAAATCAGATAGAAATAAGTTCATGCTTTTTTTCTCTCACTTCGGATATTCAAAATATCCGAAGTTTGAGAAAAAAATCTCATGTGACAGTAAAGCCAAACATGATTGCTGTAATTCAAATAATCTGAAAACATATTTCGAGTACAAATTATTTGTAAATGACAACCTGAGTCCCCAAAATCGGCATACCCTCAGTATTTCAGCCTTGCATTAAAAATGTCAATATCCATCAAGAGCATCAGTTCGAACTTCCGAAAATGCGAAATACAATTTCACAATCCAATCGTCCCTGACCTAATTGGCGAACGACTTCATTTCCTTCTTCCTGTTTCGTATCGAGCCTTGCATGGCCACAATCGGAAAAACGACAAGTTGAATACCGAGTGCGCGGAGACGCCGTTTTTCCTGGCAGAGCAGCACTACACCAGCGTCTCACACAGAATCGTTTCCGCTCAGTTTCGTGGAGCGTTGAGACGGTGGCCGTAGACGAGACGTTGTGAATACACAAGTAGAATCGCGGTGGAACAGCAGAAGCAGCGATAGAAGACGTACCTTCAACGATCAACAGGCTCAGCGAGCTCTGTACTATTTTTGTACATCGACGATGTGTTCTTCCTTTCGCCCTTTAACATGTAGACGCACATATAAAGCTTTCATTTTCAATTTAGCTACTTTTCTCGACCATCTCAGATGTCCCCCATGATTGGTTACATCAATGTACCACTAAAAGGTTCTTCATGTGAATTCATCAGATTTTTTAGTTTGATATTTTGAAAAATCGACATTTTTCTATAAATTACTATATCTGGGAAACTAAAAGTTATTGAAAAACAATGTCTCGATATAAATGTTGCAATTTTGTGTTAGCTTTTGAATGGGACGTTTAAAATCATTTTCACGTCCTGATAATACTAATTTACTGCCGGAAATGACTGTCCATACCTAAAAAAAAAAAAAACACCAGAGTGGCACGTGCAATAACACTGAAATGAGGTTGGTTTCGCACGATATAATGTTCCATTTTTTTTTACACTAGAACCCTAATCTGAGCCACAATCTGGTGATTTCTTTTCGCAATGTTAGTTCTTTATCTATCTACTCCTTGTCGATAATAAATCAGTGTTACTGGGACGTGAAAATTATTTCAAATGTCCCATTAGCCAACGCTAATGGGACATGGGACAGCTTAGCTAGCATTTAACACAAAACTACAAATTTTATGTTGAGACCATTTTTTGCGATAACTTCCGCAGTATGTAAGTAAGTTTCTGTAATATGATCAATTGAAGAAACAGCGGTTTATGAGATATTTCATTTAATAATCTGAGGAAACTTTATATCGAGTGCCTTTTAGTGGTACTTTAATATGGTCAATTGTGAGACACACCTGAGACGATCGAAAAACAGTGGATGGATTGACATGGACTGGTTCATATACATTTCACAAGGCTTGTGGGCCGACCTCAACGCCGTGCACTTCTTGTGAGCCGATCCAAACGTCGACACTGTCATCGGATTGGTATATATATATATATATATACCCATGCCTTTTGCTACTCACTTGACGGAACGAGCTTTTCCCTTCACCTTGCGTACGCTTCGCACCTCTGACGACGTTGCTCCATTCAATATTCCACCCGACGCGTTATCAGAGAAACGCCTGCCGAATCCCAATAGACTGATCCTTGCGGACTCACGCGCTAGCTAAAGTCTCTGTGGGCGACAGAATTCTTATCTCTTCTTTCGCACTTACGGCGTTGGCGCCGCAGCTTTCTGGGTTTTTTTCGTTCTGTAGAACATTAACTTTTTTGCATACACTTAGAAGCTGATTACAGTGAATTTTCAACGAGAGATCGTTGATCTATTTGTGAAATTAAGATGTTTTGGTTTCCTTCGATAGAGCCTGAGGAGCCTAAAGAAGAGCAGTAAACAATACTTATTTAGGTGACGTTTCCGCGAAAAAAATTTCATTTTTATGTTACGTAATACGCATGAAGCAATGTAAAAGTTTTGTTTTGTACAGCCATGTGGTGTAGTTTCGATTTTAATTGAATCTCAATTCTTAGAGCGGAAAGAGCTGCGTCCAGAATCAAAGAAGAACCTGAGGCACGGGGACGGGGTTCCTGATGGGCAGGGGGTGTTTCTGAGGGGACGGGATTCTTGATGAGCAGGGAGTGTTCCCGTGGGGTAGTGTAGCGGAATTTTTGAGGGGGAGAGAGACGAAGTACTGACGGGGTGGGGGGGTTTCCTGAGGGGTTCAACTTCATTAAACAGTAATGTGGAGCTGGACAGTACCATTAGTAAGGCTTAAAAAATTTCGCAGTTACGTTTCGCAATCCAAGCGATATTGCATTGCGAAATGCATTTGCGAAATTTTTTTTTCAGCGATATCAATTGTTTTGGGGCATTCTGGTAATTCTATCTTCAGAGAAATTGGGATCCATTTATAATTAAGAAAGTTATCCTGATTTAAAAAATTGAAAATCATTTTGAGACATGAAAACAAACAGAAAAAATGTCGAAAAAATAGCAAATATTGATATCCCATTATCGCATGGCGATCAAAAATCATATTTTAAATCATAGAATCAGTGTAAATTTTTCAGATTAAAAAAAACGGCTTTTTCGAAATTGTTTTTACTGCTCCACGTGTCCTTGTACCATCTGTGACTAATATCCAGAAAGAGTACACTAAAAGGGTGGGGATCAAAATAGCAAATGACCAAAACGGCGAATGGCTAAAGTAGCGAATTTAAGAAGAAGAAACGTCTCAATGTAGAATTGCCATAATGATGGAAATCACTTTTCCAACCATTCGCCGTTTCTATCATTCGCTATTTTGATTGGATTTGAATAAGATGGAGGTCAAAATAGCGAATTCTTAAAGTAGCGAATGGCTGAAATAGCGAATTCCATAAAAAATGACCATTCTAGATTCAGACGTTCCTAATTTCAAAATTCGCATTTTCAACCGTTCACTATTTTGGTCATTCTCTATTTTGACCCCCACTCCACTAAAACTTATCCCGGAACAGTCTGTCGCCGTTAATGATTGGAGGAAGAGAGGGTTATTTATTGATTTGCTCTGAGAATCTCGATCGGTTCCCGCGAAGATTCGGTAATTTTTGAATCCTCACGAATCCGAGGGAGATCCTGGTGCTGCTCTCTGTATAATTTGGCGGGTCATAGCCACGCGTCCATAGTCTATCATAGCAGTGCGCCTATAAAGCAATCAAGTCTGCGATGAAAAATGCTTTATCATTCTCTTTAGCGAAAATTGTTTTCCTTAGCGTAAGTAGATTATCTATTGAAAATTGTTATATACTTGTACCTTTCACTGCATGAGATTTAGCGCTTATAACCGGTGCGATGGTTAGTGTACTGGCCTCTAGTTTAGGGCATGGATAGGGCGCGCGTTCTTTTCCCGATGCCGTCGAATAATAAAAATAAAAGCTCCAGATGTATATGTGAGAAATACACAGATAGCTGTGAAGGTCACATGTATGCAGCTGTAGTCTGTGTTTACATTCTCGACGAAAATCGTGACGTAACCCTGGTGCCGTAGGCCGAACTCGAGAGACCGGCTATACATCGGCATAGGTTTTTCAGAATTTTCCTATGCCCTTAGCAGAAATGCTATGGTGAATGCGACATAGAGGGGAAATTCGGATGCGGCGTGGTTACAGATACGGACGGGGCCCTTAGGGGGGACCCTAAGGGCCGACCCTGTAATAGGCGTAATACCTGCAGACGAGGGGAAATGCGAATAAGAAAAAATGTATATTTACTGCTTATCATGAGACTTACATTGCGTTGGTTATACTTTTGTTTGACTCTTTGGTAATAGTTGTCGCTTCAGTAATTGATGCGCAAAACAGCATTTTCCTCGTGCACATAAATCGAAAATTTAGAAAGGTTCTGAACCCTTCAGAACGCGCCTTCAAAGGATTAATTTAATCGAGGTCTATTATCGCTGGTAGACTGATGCTATCACTCGATTCGCAGTCCATACACAGCTATATCAATTGTCCCCCATCGTCCGCAAGCAAACCACGGAAACGAGGGTGGAGACTGCAGCAAACGAGATATAGAGTCAACGAGAGTGCGGACGATCGAATTATAAAGCACCGCATTCTTCGACAGGAGGAACAGATAGCCATGACCCCGCACCATTTCTGCTGTGGTGTCCATGCGCCACGTTCCATGTCTGTCGTAATTCCATTCGCGGCTATAATTTCCGGCCTTCCGGTTAGACCAGCAGCAGGAGTGCGACGATATATATGCATATATACGTACATCAGTTGTACGGTAACGATGAGTCCGATAACACTCTCTCTCGCTCTTTCTCTCTCTATGCACGACCATGTCTACTCACCTTCGCACGCTTGAACGCTCGAGGGTGCGTCTGCTGTCACGGCACCAACAGTTGGTACCTGCGCGGAACTTTGGCGTATGTATGGGGCAATTCACACCGATTCGGCCCGGGTTGAACCTCCAACTTCTCGCATGTAGTCGTCAATTTTTTATGTTCTTGTTATTATTTATTCCTCAAGTACGCCAATTGACATTTACTATCCCCTCCCCATTATTCCCCATTTCATTCCTCGAGACTCCTCTAGAGTTCGCCATGGAAAAAAAGTATGCTAACAAAGTATATTTTTCGACATATCGAAAAATATATAAATAATGTACGTGGTATTTTTCTTATATACTTTTAATATACTTGGCAATATCCAATATTCAATCCAAACGTACATTTAGCGAATATGCGTAAAGTACATTTTTTATACAATCGTTAGTAAATCTTGCAAATATACGAAACATATATTTATTTGAATATCCATACATGTATCTGGCTAATGTACGTAAAGTATTTATTTTTGTATATTAGTAGCATATATAAAATGCATCAACTCATAAAATATAAAAACACTACATCTGGACCACCTAGATTTCTTATATCGACAAAGATTCTAAACAATTTGGTCAAATGTTCTCTAACTGATTCGAGTGTTAAACATCTTCTTACATAAATATATATATAATTTCTTTGGAAAAATATACATTCACATATATTTGCGAATACATAAAATATGGATTAAGAATTATATGAAAAATATAACAACGATATATTTTATTTCTCAATAATATGTGCGAACTAGTATACCATCGTATATAATTTGTAAGTATACTAAAAGTTATATCCGATATATCAAATTTTTCGTCCGAAGTATAGTTGGTATATAAAATATATACTTTTCGATATTTTTTCGAGTATACTCTTTTCCATGGGGGAGTGTTGTCCGCAGCCATTCTTTCTAATGCACTACTGAATCGCATTTGGCTGCGATACAGTAATTATTTTTTAAATGTAGAATCAGCCGCCTGGCTGATTGAGGCGGCTTTATTTTACTGAGTCTCTACTGTATTACAATACATTAGAAATTCAGTAAAACTGCCTTTCGCTCAGCAATTTACACGCAAACCAGTGCGCGGCTAAGCGGTCACCCATCCAAGTTATGGCCGCAAACAATGCCGCTTAACTCTAGAGTCCGCCGAAGCTACACACTGACCGCACGACCACTGCTGTCGGTTTTACGTTCTTGTTTTAACTCTCAAAGGAAAACAGAATTTTCATGATTTTTTTTTAACTATCACTTTGTTTAAATAGTGATAATTTAAAGATTTTTAAATTATTACTATTTCCTTCAATTTTAATTCATATCAACGTGAGAAACGCGTGAAACGGCTAATACTTCCAAAAATGAAGGTGATGATACAAATTGCTTTATAATTATAATTTTAGAAATAATTTTAAAATTATTTCTTTCAATATTACGGCGGAAATAGTTATTCTTTACAGCTTTTCAAAAGTTCACACATTATTATATATTCACTATACGTTCTTATTATTAAATCAGTATCTCAAAAAGAAATGTATTGTAAACAACGTTTCTTCAATTACTGGGAATTTATAACTGTGGATGGATTATACGATGCCATTTTCACCCCCGATTCAATGATAGAACTTTTTTATTTGGCATTGGCACTGCACAAAGATTACTCATTGAATGTAAAATACCTGAAAATGCCATCACTGCACAAAGCAATTTTTTTTCGATAAAAGTTTCTTTTCGTAGAGGCGAACGTACGCTCACTTCATGTCTTATAAATTTTGAAATGTGGTAATGGATTTTTAAGAACCTTTTATACGCCGACCATCATCTTTTTTTTTCCCTTTTTTCCGAAGAGTAATAAGTCAAACATTTTTCTTCAAATCTTTCTTCTTTTTAGAGATGGAACAATTATATAAGAAATCACCGACCAAATCTAAGAGGTCAAGGGTCAGACCCGGGTCCAATTGGTGTGGAATGTCCCGTATATAGCTATGGGAGTATGTGAAACTCATATACGTGTTACCAGTCGATTCATATCAACGTGACAAACGCGATATTCGTGCACACGTCTGTAATATCTTTACAATGTGGGGTTCTTCGGGGTGCGTGTAGGAATTATGACTCGTGGCGTTCACTGTTCTTGGATATTGACGGTGTTCCAAGCGACGTCTGAATTCGCAGTATATCGGCATATAACTTTCTTTTGATTCCACATAAAAGCAGCTTTGCTTCCATGAATACATTAATTTTTCGTGTCTTTCTATTCGAGGTACTAAGAACTATTCGAAATTTAGTCGCCGATTTTCTATGTTGGTCCAACTTCTTTTTGTTAACTTATAACTCTAAAAAAAACAATGCTTGCCGAAACCTAAAACTTAAGAAAATTCTGAAACATCCTTTAGCACATTTCGAAATTATCCAGTCTAGATCTAAAGTGGGCGTGCATTCACTTCCATTAAAAAATGACGAAAATTTCATGAAAAATATATTTCTGAAGACTAGAATTCCGCCCCAAAATGGATACTGTGAGAACAAACGAAACAATTTTTTTTTCAAATTTAATGTACAAGTACTGAGAGGTCGAATGCCTGAACTATTGAACTCAATTTATTATGCAAATGCGATTTATAATTAAACGAGTTACAGTAACTTCCGTGATCGACCTTATCATTATTGTCAGAATACGTTATTTTTAATAACTTGCTTTGAAGGAAAAAAATGTTGTCGAGATTTTTATGTCAAGTTACTCATAATGGTCCAAAATGTCTAAAATAGTTGTTTAAAAGAAATATCTATATGAATGTATGTGTGTATGTATACAACTTTCAAATTTTAAACGCTAGCAACTCAAGAACCACTTCACCTTTCGAGCTCAAATTTGGTACACAATTCGAGCTCTCTTCAATTGTTGCAATTGCCATGTAAATCTATGCAAAAACTTAAATTTTGTAGCTTTTGTAATTTTTTGAATATACGGCGTTCAGCTTCGATAGAATATTGAATTTCTAAAAACATTCACAAGGTCTCAATAGAGCTCAAATTTAGTATGTAAACAGATTAATACTCAGCCATAATAAATATATAGTTTGACGGCAAATATAAAATTTTTAGTTTCTTGGTTTCTTGAATAATTAAAAAAATTAGCGTATTTATATTAACTGCGGCAAAACCTTCAATATCAATTGGGAATTGAACATGTGAACAAAATAATATGCAGCTATTATAGATATAGAATTCACTAACGGGACGTAAATAATTTCGATGTTATGGAATTTCGAATTATTCAAAAAGCTTACTTTAGCGCATAAACTTTTCCAAGACTTGAGATATCAATGCCAAATTTAGTATGTAAACAAAATAAAACCCAGTCATGTTGATCTATTTATCGAAAACGAGGATGCAAAATAGAACCTTGCACTTCCTTCCTCATTATTTGTTGCTGTTAATAAAGTTCCTTCTATGCGAAAGCCAACATCAATTAACATACTTCCTTATATAGTCAGCTTTGTGAAAAGCAACAAAAAATGAGGAAGCAATGCACAAAGTTCTACCTTGCATCCTTGTTTTGATCACAGCTGCACATTCGATTTAACTGACAAGTCTATACAAATTCCCGTTATTTGTAACATTGGAAATCCTGTAACCGGAGGTTTAAGCGACTTTACCGACTCGAAGGTGGCGACCGAAAATAGCGTCAGCTTGCGGTGAATCGATTGAATGCACCGCATCTATGGCTCGACCGACTTTCGACAATCGCGACAACCACAGCTGCCAAGTGCCATATCACGAGAGGTTTCCCTCTGATGCGGACGGATCTATTTCCTACATCTATAGCCCAATGTCCTTTTCGGATGTTTGTCTGTATGTTGAATGGACGAACTGTACGTTCTATAACTGTATTACAACCAGTCTAACCGATATTTGCTGTGTATAACGCTGTTTGCACCAGAACTTCTCTTCTTCAGGTTTGATATCGCAAACCGCGTTCCGTTTCTCTGCTTCGGACAGCTACATGATGCGCCGCATAGATCGATCCAAGCCAAACGAAACGTACCTGAAATTCGTTGGTTTATAATCGTCATGTCACATCGCCCACAGGCATTTCTCTCAAACCACCACGAAATTCTGGCGCTGTCGGAAAACACTCATGCTCTTTATTCACATGAAACTACTCGTTAATTCCACTGTAACTGAAAGTTTAATCTACAACTAACTCCATATCGTTTCACTGGAAAATATATATATTACGAGATATCCGTACTTCGTCAACTGAGACTTGAAAAGCACATGGTGCGCACGTCCGACTACGACATTCTTGCAGGTGACGGAGCCTTTGGGCTGCGAAGCTACTTCAGAATGATTCTAAATCAAAACGAGCGAGGAAGACAGAAGGAGAAGCTCGAAGTTGGCGGCCAGGGAATTGCAGACGAAGCTGAGTATACCAACGATGTCTATGCCACTCGGCACATCGTTGAGATTCGGTATTCCGAATTTCAAATGGCCCCCGAGGCCTCTACGAATATTCAACAGCTCCAGTATTCAATTTGAAATTTGTTTGTGCAAACATTAAGAAACTTGCAAGTGCGCAATGTGCATCTGTCAAGGGTCGGTACGTCGCGTATTTTCACATTTCTCTTCAGGAAGATATGACTACTTCGGCAGTCTATTTTAATGAAATAATTGACAGCTATAATTTAGATGGAATTTTCATTTTTTATTCCACTTGGAGTTCAATGCGGAAAGTACGGGTTTACTCACACTTTTAAACTCTGCAAGGGTGAAAAGAGTCGGTACATCGCGTCTTTTCATGATTCCTCCTTGGTGAAAGATTACTACTTTTGTAGGCTACTTTGATGGAATAATTGGAAGCTATAATTCATATGACATTTCCATTTTTCATTCCACCTTGAGTTCGAATGGATTCTTTTTAGGTGCAGACTTCACGTGTGAAAAGAATTTTCGTTCTCGGTGATAATTTAAAGGTCGTATTGAATAAGCCGCCACTGAGTATGTGAATTTATTTGATTCGAAGTAAGATATTGATGAAACTCTCATCCTCAACTATTCGTGAAGTTGAATGTCAAAAGTCTGACATTATTTTAACAGTTGAAAGACTTTTTATTTACGAAAGATTGAATCTATGTAATTTAAAATCGGGAAAGTACAGAACTCTATTTCCTCAACACAGTATCTGAACATTAGTACAGAGATGTTATTGTGCTTCAACGATGACAGCCTGTGATTTTTTTATTTTGATGAAAGTTTGGCAAATCGTAACTTTTCCTATACAGGAAGATCGGTAACAACGGAATCTTCGGCATCGTTGCATTCAGATCCCGAGTAACGATTTGCCAAACTTCCATCAAAGTTAAAATATCACAGGCTGTCATCGTCGAAGGACAATAACATCTTTCCAATAAATATTCAGCCAAAGTTAAAAAAAAAATAATACTCCTAAGCATTAGTTTTGGTACTATAAGTTTTCCTTCGTGATATAATTATCTTCAGACAATGTAACAGTGCAACTCAATGAAGACATTTTTTCTCTGGTTCCGCTTTCGTTCGTCATTTTCTTGAAAAAAGAAAATAAGAAAATCAAACGCACCATTGGTATCAAGCTTTGTGCATCGTAACACTTTGTTCTACTTATTTATATCCGATTTATTAATACTCCTGGCGCGTGAAATGTCGCATATTTTAGAGCGAACTTTTACAAACATTTTACGAATACCAACTGTTACGTCCGGGCATATTTTTCTTATTTAATTAGATAACAAATGGATAAATAACATGATCAATGTTGTAAAATTAATATTATTTTAACTGGTGATAATGATGTCAATATTTTATTTGTATACCAGTAGCGTAAATTTTCTTGTGGATTACGCGCATCTCAGATCCTGGGACTGCTTTTGCTGCCCTTATCAGTGCAACGTCAGCGGTCCCACGGCGATGAGCAGGCCACCTAGGACATGTGGGATGTCCTGCATCTTCAATTTATATATTAACGCGCTGTGCTTTCAACACCACATTTCTTAAATTTGTCAGTCAGTCTTGCTGAGCGACTCGAACAGCGTGGTCGAGTCGCCAAATATATATATTTTTTAAGTCTTACTCCGAGGGCCGAACTCAACGGCCGGCCCTCGAAATAATACAATGTACTCTTTCAAAATTATTCGAACTGTTTTTATATACATATTAGGGTGTGTCGAAAAAATCTATATATTTTTTTTCTCTCTTTTTTTAAGGCGAAACTATGTGTTTTGACCTCAATATACACTCCCATGTAGAAAACGCGCCTAAATATATATATATATATATATATTTCTTTCGATTGACATTTCATGGAATAAAAAGACCTTAATTGAGGCACCTCTAAACATTATTTGCCAGCAAATTCCTTTGGCGCACTCGATTGTTAGGTCAATCCCTCAACCTTAAGCCATGAAGACCGATGAAAAGTGCGATAATTAGTAGTAAGAATCAGCAAAAGAAAGAATCGGTATTTCTCTGGTTATCGAAGAAGAGTAATAAAATCCGAAGATTATCGCACTTTACTTTGGTCTTTATGACTTAAACTCGAGTGGTTGACCTAACAAATGAATGTGCCAATGGAATTTGCTGACAATTAATGTTTAGATATGCCTCAATCGAGGTCTGTTTATTATATGAAGTTTCAAATTGAACAAATATATAGGGGAGTGTGGGAGAAAGTGGGCCACTCCCTTTTTGCAATACAATTCAGTCGAATTATCCAATAGACGACGTTTTTAAATCTATTTTAAGTGTTTAAATCGTCAAACTCTTGAAATAAAAATATCGAAAACGGGGCAAAGTGGGCCACTCCCATATTTGATTATAAAGAATACGCCACTACATCTCAATTTGATGAGGAAATGGAAGAGAAACTTTAGAAGATATCAACTTTAACAAATCTTACCTGACATTTAAGATTTATATTTACAAAAACAACGTTTGAATATTTTTCATTTTTGAAGCAATCTCAAATTGTAAGTGGGTAGTATAATATCTTTCCTATTTACAAAAATCGCACGTATAATTACATCAACTTGAAAAATGTTTGTTCTTTTTAATACTTGGCGTCGCGACGCTATCGCATCTCTTGATTACGCTATATCATACATTTCCGAATTTGGGGAAAGTAGCACACTTTGCCCCGCATAAATTTTTTTTGTCGATTTTCGAAATCTATTATTGGAAACGATTTCTCGGGTTAAAAGCAGTAACAATACACTTTAGGTATTGCGATAAAGCGATTTTTTGTTTATGCCTTGCACTTTGCTAATGCTCCCCTACAAATTAATGGAGAAAATATTTTAGATGGCTGTTCTATTCTGCTATTGATGATATTTTTTCTCCGGAATATCAAAATTCATCAACAACACGATCGCCATTAAAATATAAAAAATGGTGATGACGTTTAGTAGCAACCAGTTGGTAAAATCATACATTTCCGAATTTGGGAAAGTATCCCACTTTGCTTCAATTTTTTTTTTCTTGCCGACGCTTAAAATCGACTATTGGAATCGAGTTTCCGGGTCAAAAGCAGCAACAATACACTTTGAGTATCGCGATAAAGTCATTTTTTTCTTAGGTGGCCCACTTTGCCCCGCACTCCCCTACATATATTTAGGCGTGTTTTCTACATGCGAGGTGTGTATTGAGGTCAAAATACAAATTTTGCCGTAAGTAAAAAAAAAAAATTATGAATTTTAATAAATGTTTTTTTTTGTCTGTGTGTCTAATAAACGCAATGTTTGGAATGTCGGTGTGGCAAAAAACTTATTTAAAATACAAATAATAATACCCAATTACCAGTACACTTCTCCAATCCCTGCGGCGGCACATCCCGCTCAAAAATGGAAACAAGTAAAATAAATTTAGCTCCGTTATGTCAGACCAACAAGAGCCATGGCGTAACACCAACTCAATAATGAACGGTAAATATATCAATAAAATTTCAAGTATAAATTTCATGTAAATTTCAGTAAAAAAGCTCTTGCTTAACTTCCGCTTCTGCTTAGGAATTCGAATTTTTTCTTCTGTAATTCGAAGAATACATCGAACAGAGCGTCTTTATCAAAGTTTTTACAGCGCATCGCTCGGTTCAATCTCACGTATCGTACTATTGCAGCGAAAGCTCGCGTTGGTTGGCCACATGCGTGCGTGATATAAAACGCTAGCGAATAGTCTGGCCTCTTTCAGCCAGAGTCTGCATCAGCAGAGCATCGACACCTCGAAATTTTTGCAAGCGCGGTGAAGCGCAGAATGGTGCGTGTGCGATGAACATACTGCTATATACCGCTTATATCTCTAACAGAAAGAGAGTGAAAAATAGACTGCGCTCGTAGCGGCGTATCAAAAGAAATCCTTGGCGAATATAGCACTGCATGGAAGCTCGGTTCATATGCAGAGGAAGCTAATACGGGGGAAAGCCTGAGTCTCTGCATGCCTTCGGATAACGCCAGGCGCAGATTTATAACCAGATCACATACTCCATCGAACTTTAGAGGCATATTAAACTTTTTTTCATTCGTCTTCTTTTCCACTATCTCTTTTTTTATACTCTTCGATCGTGCTTAACGCGACCATGCAAATCGTAGAATCCTCGACGTTATACTTTCCATCGTCTATTCGAGTAACAGAATCTCAAGCTTCCCATAAATCAAACAGTGGATCGAACTTCCAGACCGGAATGAAGTTGTCATATAAATTGCAGAACGATGGTTTTATTTCATTTTCTTATCTCTGTATTTAATTTACAGGTATTCTCACAAGTTGACATCCTCTTCAGTATCGGCGGCAAGTACTATACCGGTGAACCAATAACTTACAATTACATGGAGGACAAGATATTCGAGACATCTAGAAATGTCACCATTAAGCTTCATCATCGCGTCGGAAAGTTTGTCAAGCTCAGACTTCATTTTTCACATCGGTGGATTATGCTCAGCGAAGTCACATTCGATTCAGGTAAAAGAAACTCCAACTGCTTATTTAATCAAACTTTATTTCAACAAGTAATAACAACCTTTTTGCTCATTCACAGTGAATATAAATTTCCGTACTTTCAAAAAAATGTTTTTCCATATATGTTTATAACATTTTTTTGTTAATTGTACGGAAAAAATTGAAGTTTTAAGTTCTACAAAAGAAATACTGCTAAGAATAAGCTCCCATTAATTAAGAAACACTCTGATCGTTATGAGTTAAGTATCTTGTAATTACAGAATATGAATTTAGATTCGAATTATTTCATAAACATCTTACAATTAATTCATTCAATTCGATAGGCATTAATCTTTTTTTAAGTATATTTAAATAATTCAAAACTTTGTTAAAGCTTTGTTTTCGTGAATATTTTTTTTTCATTATTTTCATTTTAGGACCCTCAAAATGTTCTAAAACATCGAGAAAAGATAACTGTCGTAATTTTCTACGGATTTTCTTCTAGCTTGGCACGCAAGTAGGTTATCATTAAACAAAGTCTGGGATTGTATTTGGCGCGAATCACTTGAAAATATTTCTTCTACACCATTTCATAAATTTCGAAAAAAATCGTTTTCACGCCATAACTTTTGCAATTAAAAAGGTACCAGGCTGACATTTTGTACATAAATGGACTACCCGTAAAACATTATGTGTACTAAATTGTGTGAGAATCTGTCGAGCCATTTTGATTTTATTACAATTTTAATTTTTCCAAAAATGTCTACAAATGAGATATCCTGCTGCAATTGCTGATATGATTCCACGATTATTGACTTCCAATTATGATTTTGGTCTTATTAACTGCTGACGTTGCAAAAAATTTCGATTTTGATGAACAAAAAAAAAAGCTTTTACGAAAAAAAAAAAAAAAAAAAAAAAAAAAAAAAAAAAAAAAAAAAAAAAAATCGGAATTTTTCACAGTTTTATCTGAAATTTTCTTCACACTTAGACGACCATTTGAAAAGATATTTGGTACAAATTTCAACGTATTTTGTCGTTCAAATTTTACGTTATTATCATTTTGAATTATTTGAAAAATCTCGTTTAAGCGCTTACTCATGCAAAATACTAGGTATCGGGTTTCAATTCAGTTTATATATAGATCATCATTACGCAATTTTTGAGTAATCATTTTACACAAATCGGTCGGGCGATAAAAATTTTACGTCACTTTGAATTTTCATGAAAATGTTCTCCGAGTATAAACAAGCCTGCAAAGTAGAACCTTGCAAATTGTTTCCTCATTATTATTTGCTTTCTACAAGACTTCCTCTACTTTTCTACTTTTTCTACTCTTTAATTAAAAAATTCTACTTTTTTCTTTAGTTATTCAGAGGATATAAAGATGGTTGACGGTTTCGAGCACCGTCTATCAGTGCTGACAGATTCACCAAGGTTTTCGTTAAGGACATTATTCTGAAAGGTTATATGCGTCGGGTCTTTGATTAGTTTGATGAATTAATCTCGACGTTTCTGGTGACTTGGCAGGTTACTTTTGTATGTCACCTACTGCATCAAATTCGCGATTTAATTTCTAGATGGAAGGTCCCGCGAATTTCGACGAGCGTGGAACGAAACCTCATCCAGCGGTTACCAATGGTCATTTTCGTACTCGATACCGTCCGTCAATCACTGGAAAATAAAGCCAGAATCTGTCTGTCCTGCGATCTGAATGTAGCGATACTCAATTCGTGGATGGGTTATTTAATATTCCCGCCTGGCATTCTTTATTTGCTGCCAACTGTTTATATATATCGTTTGTAGTGTTGGAGGAAAATGTTAGGATAGGCGACATCAACTATACATTTGTGAGTAACTACTGCATTATGCATTGAAGATAATTTCTAAATTAAAATTGGAGTGGTCCAAAAGATAAATTTAACATTTTTTGATATATTAGTATTCAGCATTGCTAGTTTCATCTAATTATTATATTTGCCATATGAACTGAAAAACTAATATAACTATAAAAAAATTAATATATACAATGAGTAAATATATTATTATAATTTGGGAAATGATGTTTTTTTTGCATTTACATAAACTACATACATTATCGGTAAAATTGGTAATCAATCATTCTTTTTAGAAAAACAAATGGCAATAAGGGATTTATTATTGGTAATTGCACATAGGTTATCATGTGTTTTTCATTGCCAGAAGGCAAATGTGCAATAATCGCGCTGCTGATATGAGGTTCATAATTAAATAGAACCGAAAAGTGTGAGCCCTGCGGATATGTATTCAATAACGTTATGTAAATTGATCAATTGAGTGTAATATTCACGAAATTTCATGAGGATTCTATATAAACCAGGGGATTTATTTCGGTAAATGTAGCAGTATGAATAGACCTCGATATTTTTGCCATGAAAAGAATTTCGAATTTTTTGCTGCATTACCTCGCTGTATTCAGCTACGTGCTAAATAAAAGGCTTTCACGTTGTACCTATTGCATACTCATCTAGAATGTTAAAAGTATTTTTTGCCTCGAACGGAGACTGCGAGGCTCCGTCGCCATAAGCGTGCGCATCCAGTCGCTAGAAGCTGCGGAGTGAACGTCGAATATGTAAAGCGAAAGTATCAAAGAGCCGAAGGAAACAGGCAGGAAATGAACATCAAAACATTCCGGAAGCTTTGGAGTGGCTAATCGAATTGAGACGAGGGTGACGAACCCCTCAACTTTAACCATAAATATATTCAATCTACTTTTCAGTACACTTAATATCCTTTTAATCGTCGTATATTCCATTTCAATGAAACAAATAAATAAATTTCACGTATAAAAATATAAAAAAATATACAGGCGCTATATTGCCTTTATGAACGAATTATCAAGGCATCTGCCCAGTAAACACGGTATTGTAACAGCAACGTAACGGCTATGTAACTCAATGTAACAAGTAATCTCACGTGTAACTTACATGTAAGTTACACGTAATTTACAATTTCCCACTCAGCAATGTTACCATGTTATATAACATGTGTTACGTAACTGTTACAATTGAGTTACGTTGCCCGTATATTTCGTAGTGTAACAGATATGTAACAAGTAACATTCAAATGTTATATAACGTGTGTTACATAACCGTTACGGTCTTGCAATGTTAGTAGTGTGTTGCAGGATATTACTGCAAGGTAACAGCAACATAATCAAAAAAATTGTTTGTAACTTACATGTGACTTACGTGTAATTTATAATTTCCCGCTCAGTAATGTTACCGTGTTATGTAACGTGTGTTACGTAAACGTTGCAATTTAGTTATGTTGTGTTGTGCAACTTGAATCACACAGCTGTTACTGTTTCGTTATATTGCTAAAGTATAGTCATACTGACAATACATTAGCTTTACTTTTGTGGACTTACAGTCCACAAAAGAGCTTCAAGGGTTGCTAAATTGCTACCCTTGGGAGTCAAAAATATTAGCTGCTACTATTAAAAGTAGAAAAAGCGATTGGCAAATGATGCGAACCGGTTGAAATCTCGGAATAGTATCACTCCGGTGTGCATATGAAGCTGCACCGTTACGCTGACTTATATACGTTAGTGACACGAATCGCTTGCGAGAAACGTTTGAGTCGCAGGCCATCTAGCGGACATCACATCGTGATACACATGTTACGTAACATTAATACATTTTTGTTACATGACTGTAACGAAACTACATTACGTAGATGTTACATATTTTTGCAACGTTTTAGCAATGTTATCACATTACGTAACTGCAATATGACAGGACTATCCCCACAGTTACATTGCAATCGTTTCAAAGATGTTGCATTACAGGTACACATTTTAGTTACATAACTGCAACACAACTACGGCTTATAACCGTTACGTTACGTGCATGTTCTCGATGTAACATAACCACTGTGATATGCATGTAACGTCAAATGTACATACTCTTGGAACATTCTTGTAACGTTACCACATTTACGTAACTGTAACATGACCGCACTATCGCTGCAGTGACTTACAGTCGTTACATACATGTTACATTACAGTTACACACTTTCGTTACATAACTGGAACGGAACTACGGTATTTAACAGTTGCACAACGTGAATGTTCACGGTGTAATATAACCACTGTAATATGTATGTTACGTATTGTTTGCAATATACTTGTTATGTTGCCACGTTACAACACTACAACAGTGCGTTCCTGTCACGAAAGTGACGTTCCTATTGTTACTCGCACGTTGCGTTGCAGTTTCATAACTTTTGTTATGCAACTGCAACGAAAACATGTCACATAACGGTAACATCACCTGTATGTAACTAATGCAACATCACAATGTTACTCCTACGTTATATATCCTCGACATATCATAAGGGTAACACTGTTACAATCACATGTAACTTCCATGTTACATTGCCGTTCAAAAACGTGTTTACTGGGTGCATAAGATTGGGGGCAAAATAAATGATCGTGTTTCAATATTTATTTCAGGTACGAGTGAAGGTATAATAACATTAGGATTTTGTATATAATTATTACATAGTCGCGCCAAGCTTGTGTAACAGTCAGAACGGACACATTCAGAAAAAAATATCGTAATTTAATAATAAAAATAGTTAGTTCGACGATAATCTAATTATAATGAATAGTTGCCAGGAGGAACGACTATATTTTTTGGTTACAGCAAATATAAGAAAATAGTTGGCTCAACTTTAAATATAATTCCCAGGACGAACGTCTAGATATCATGGTTATGGAAAATATAAATATAGTAGCAATTATCAAAATGAGAACAGTTTTAAAATCTATTCTAATAGTTTGAAATATGCCGTTCGGTGCATATACAATTTCAACATTTGTTTTCAATGAACTTGCAAGTATCGTTTACTGAACCATATTATTATTGCTTCAACTAAACATTACAAGCCTTCCATATGATTTTCATCATATCAAATCGTTGAATCAACGATATGCTTTTCTCTCAGTGAAGATTATGGACGGTGTGTGTGAGTAGTGCGGATGTTCTGACGATTTATCGAATAGAGAAAATATATGGTGATCACCGGGAATCGAACCCAGATTACCCAGGTACTGAGTAAGAGCGCTAATCACTGCGCTAATGTCATTTAGTACAATTCATTCATTCGAATCGTCTTCTTATTTGCAAGAACATACTTGAACTTTTTTTTTAAACTACCGAAGTCGTCTACGTACGTAGAGTAAGGTAAAACTTGTTGAATCTGCGTGGAACCTTAAGATGGTCTGATTTTTTAAAAATGGTTAAACAGGCTGATTATATATACATTCGTAGTTTCTCCGAAATATATTATAAAAGTTCTGTAATAATGACGAAGTCGTTGATGAAGAGAAACGAAACTATCTAACAGACAAAACACAAAAGGAAACGGAAACTCTATACTCCACGGTGCGTCGAGGGACTGCAAAAGGTTTTAATTGGATTCATGTTTCCACCAGAGGAAGGAGAAAAGTAGCTGGTCGAGCTTTGGTAGCCCTCATCACTTGCCAGGCTAGATGGTTAAACGACCTGAAAACCCAGTATATCTTCACTACTATCCGTCTCGACTAATCCAAAAGACAAAAGTATGAACGACGATTGCACTCATTTCTATGCAGTAAAATTATATAGTTACTGATCTTACTACATCTACCAGAATATAAGGAAAGTCACCAGCGAATCATTAAGTAGATCTCTTTTGATGGCTTTGTACCGGACTATTTCGGACCATCTTCCCGATAATATTATACCTAGAAGACTTATTAAAAATTTGAGTTAACGGGAACAAATTTCTAATTATATATTGTATTTCCCCATTTAATTTTAATTGGTTCCCTTATTCTATCAGAGAAGACAGAAGTCTAATTCCTGCTTGATCTTCAGTAGCCCTAATAACTAGACCACTTGGATGGTTGATTAAGGAAAATACGCCATTTATTTCCACTAACAATCCACGTCAAATAGACCCCGAGGAAAAAGTGTCTGAGAGGTACTCACCATTTTCTATGAAACAAAAAGACACATTCACTAATCATCGTTTAGTGATTGGCTCCTCAGTGCGTTATTTGTGAGGACAACTGAACAGAAAGTCACCAATGGACTAAAAAGTATATATTTTTACCTTTCGGTGTGGCCAATCACTGTACGATCAATCCAAATAATATAATAACCATGCGAAAATTCCTTTCCTATTTACTTTAGCGAGAACAGCGAGAACTTCTGAAAGCCCAGGAATCTTCGTCCGATGCTTTCTCGCGGGGGTTTTGTGCCCCTCAGCCTGAACGATACGCCCCCGCGATTGCTCGACTTCTCGTTAATAACCGAGATAGTAAAATAATGCTCTGCCGTCGCGCAAAAGTTCTTTCACAAGCGGAGCGTCAGAGAGGGTAAAGGGGGCTTCCCGGGATAGAATAGACGGTGGCTCTTCGTCTTTCCGCCTCTTCCGTTCCGTATTCCCTTTCTTTCTTCCGTTCGTTCCCTCAGCCGGTGGCAGCCAAAGTCACCCGTCTTTCCCTTTATTCCAAGGCAGACATAATTGGACAGGGAAATACGAGAACACGAGGCGAGTGACTATACCGCGATGATGCGAGCTTCTGCTCCTTCAAACTTTTCTTGCTGAGCGTTATGCCGCTGCAGCACTGCAGCAGTATTATATACAGCGTCAGTGCTAGGGTAAAGGCTTCTCTAAGAGTTCTGTCTTTCTTTCTTTCTTTCTCTCTCTCTTCCGCTCATCTTTGCTGTTTTCTCATCTTTTGCTTTCTTGGGTGCTCAGTGCTCCGCCTCTCTGGTTACCAGCATCGCCGACGTCGCAGTGTACGAAAGAGCTGCCTGTCGTAAAAATGATTCAGTACTTGGGACAGAAAGCGCCCGCCCTCAACGCCGAATAAGCTGTGTATGTATACCCAGTGTCTACAACGAGATATGCTGTCTTGGGTTTGGCCGACTCTTCGAACCTTCGAAATATTGTCCTTTCAGATTGATATATCGCGTATATTCTTTTTTGAGGGGTGAATGAACGACCGATCTTTAGCAGGGTATTCAAGGGTTACTGCATCAGGGAGTAATTATAATTGCCTAAAGATAAACTTCTTGATAGAGAAAGCTTTTCGTGAAAAAAAGCCACACGGTTTTCATGTCAGCTTAGTCGAATTGGTTCAAAACATCGAGGAATGTCATTTGGAAATAATGAAGGGTGCGTGTGCGTTTGTGCGTGGCAGGCTTGCAGGGTCCAAACTACTTTATCGGGTGGGGGTCAAATTGCGAATGGCCGAAATAGTGAATGGTCAAAATAACGAATTTCGAAATTAGGAACGCTTGAATCTAGAATGGTTATCATTATGAAATTCGCTATTCCAGCCATTCGCTATTTTGAACATTCAGTATTTTGACCTCCATCTTATTAAAGTGCATTCAAAATAACGAACGATAAAAAAGGTGAAAGGCTGAAAGAGCGAATTCCATAATTATGGACATTCTACATTTAGATGTTCCTTATTTTTAAATTCGACATTTTAGCCATTCGCTATTTCGGTCATTCGCTTTTTTGACCCCCACACGCTTAATCATAAGTAAGTTTTAATCATAAGTACCATGTTATTTTAATAATACAGTCCACTTATATTCGGACCTTTCTTAGTATTTTCTTTATACCATTCAGATAATTGTAATCACTGAAGATATTATCGAGATAACAAAAATATAATTGGAAAAATTGAGTACAACCCTAGAAATGTTAAAAGTATTTCCGGAGATTCGAAAGGAGAGTTTACATTATTCGAGGCAACCAATACGATATGTACCACATTTTTTTCCCAGATGTCTACATCAACCCTTTGAAATAATGGTGTAAATGTCACGGTAACAAATTCGTGGCCCACCTTTCTTGAGTGAAATGACTGCCATTTTCATCTCTCGTACATCATTGTCCGTGCTTCACGTCCCCTGTAAACCCATCAATGTTTCTGAAGTAGACTGCATATCAAATAAGCGATTAATCCAACGCAAAGCGACCAATGGCTGTCAACAGGCATTGACAAGGCTATTAAAAAGCATTTCCCTCGCCCACATCCTGTACCTATAAACGATACGAAAATTAATTGTAATCCTCGTTAGTCACTATGCATAATAAAACCCCTTTGTCCTGTTACCGAGGAAAATTACGAGAGAATATAATATCGTTCCACGTCTTGTCATTTCGATTATTCAATGACCACGAAGAAAATCTGTTTTCGAGTATCCGTGGGATGAGTTGGAAAGGACCATCAGCGGCTTAGGAAACGAGTCGCACAATGAAAAATCGTTAGATACTTCGCGGTTGTGAAGCGGGTCGCGAATACACGGTCGTGGCGTTTGATTAAGCTTGGGAAAAAGGGGGCCAAGCGCGCAAACGAAGTTCACGGTACATTTCCATTTCGGGCGGTAAATCAAAGAGCTTAAAATTGGCAACGAGCGAGAGAAAGATAGAAAGAAAGTGGAGGGGGGAAGGCACGACGGGCTACGACGAAAACACCGCGGCTGTGCCGAGATCAAGGAGTACATTAGTTGCATTTGACGTTGAGCGTCAGCTGCAGCTGCACGTGCGACAGAACGAGCGAACGACCACAACGACGACGAGCACGAAGAGAAAGAGGACGACGAGCGCGAGAAACGACGTCGACGATGTCGGCCGTCTCTCTAACCGTTGGTAAATACGAAACGACGAGAATAATAAGAGGAATATAAAAGTGAAAGCAACAGCAACGGAATCAAGAGAACCCTTCGAACCATTCGAGCTCCACAATCTTGTAATGTCCTTCTGAATGAAAAGAACAAAAATAAGACAAAAAGACTGGCGAGAATATAATTTATCCGCTAATTCTCGTGATCTCAAGGGACCACCTATAAAGCATACCGATACTACGGAGGATTATGTCGTGGCAGAATAATTGGGACAAGATGGCTCACAATTTTGCTGAAGAGATGAGCATAGATACGTTTCAACAGGTGTATCGGACGAATTCAACCAGACATCTCACACCCTGTCGTTTATTTGTTTATTTATTTACTCGTTGTACATTTTTTATTGACAGTTGCAGAGGTTTTAATTGTAAAGTCGTTAATTGTTCATTAAATTAGTTTTTCTGACAGATCCGAGTTCGTTTTAGGAGGAAACAATTAAGAAGTTGAATGAATGATTTAAATCTCTATTTACATCAGACTGAGAAAAATTGAATAAAAATTATCATGGATTTTTTATTCATAATTAGCTGAAGACAATGTTGTTAACTTGATTAACATTCTTTTTTTTTAGATTTCTACTTCAGTAATGCGAAATTAGGAAACTGTTACGATCATCATGGAGTTCTTATTGTTTTTCTGTAACCCAATCTGCAAATCACGAATTTTTTAAATTAATTTATCAAGACTGCATCATGATCATAGCCATAGAGAACCTCCCGTCAGAATATTAATTCATAGCTATTCTGGTTCCATTAAATGGATTACCGGATGTGTCATAATCCAATTCTATAATTAATAGTTACGGGTATTTCATAATTGATGTATCGGAATACAGACGCATCATTCAAATCTGCATTTATCGATTAATAATTCATGTATAATGTTAATTGGGCACAGTTAAAGCCAAATTGAAATCTATTGTATGTATAACAGAATTTTTCAGTTCACAAACGTCCTTAAGATCGTGTTTTTCATTTTCCAGAAAAATTGCAGTCCTCTTATAGTTTCATATTTCTCATTTGATAATGTATTATAGTAGTCTTTCATAGAAAGGGAACTTCACAAAAATATGTCTAAGGGTGAAACAAAAATTATTTGTGGACATTCATAATTACCATCGTTTTAAGCTCAAATACTGCCCCACATTTTTCACTATGTATTCACAATGAATTCATCACCTTCTCGACATTTGAATATTCGTTTCATTACTAATTTTGTCGTGCAGACTCGTTTGCAGAAATGAAAGTCAAACCTTAGTTTCCATCAGGATTTTCCAAGCTTACGCATATAGATTTCAAAGCGATACATCGGTGGGATTACATGTTACAAATATGACAATTTCATATAGGGATGAGAGGATTCAGGATGGACACTCATAGTTGGAAATTCGTTGGAATGCTGCGGAGTAAACTCTGTGTTCAACTTCATCCCTTTAACGCCACTTAAAAAAAATACTCGACTGCGTCTGGCTATTCCATTTCTCGCTCTCTTCTCTAAGCGTTAACGGTCTTTTTCTTTTACTTTATAAAGCTCTCTCACCTTTTTCTCTTCCCGTTATGCATCAGAAATGAAATAACTTGGGTCATCAACGGTTAAGCTGGTCTCACTACATCACTAGCTATTCAAACACGTATACCGAAGTATATTCCGACGCAGGTGCACACTGAAATTTCTCTATGATGCGTGGAAGCATTCCAACTGCAAAGTCTCGTACGAACATACTTTTTTTTACACTTCCTGAACAGGACTAACTCTCGTGCTTATACATTTGTGCGCGGAACGTTTGTATGGAGCATTCCATGCATAAGCATCACGCAGAGCTTTTTACGGAGTGCAAGGGTGATCCGGCAGGTGAGAGGCAAAAACTCTAGAAACTTTTTCATACCCGTCTGGAATTTTTGTCCATGGCTGGATGCGAACTGGAGATCTGTAGACGAGGCAGAATAAAAAATAAATGGATACAATGAAATAAGCAATTTAATAGAGAACGTAAATAGGTGTCTTGCAATTTTTAATGTTAATATACATAGAGTCGCAGACATGAGCATGTAATTTCTTTTTTAATTCAATATGGGAGACGTAACTAGTTTTCATTCAGGTTTTGTGGTTTGGATTGTGTTTTAAAGCTTTTAAGGTTTTACATAAACTATTTACAACTTGGTTACCTCTAATTTTTGTGTCCGATGTTTCCGATTTTCAGGTTCAAAACGGAATGAGAAATTCGTTTTCATTTTTACACAAGCTTACCAACAAAATTCCCAGCCCGGAAAAATAAAAATGTTTGAACATGTTCGAATATTGCTAAAAAATAAAAAAATTAAACGGCTGGAAATTAGTAGTGATCCCGAAATATTATTTTTACATAAATGTGAGTTACATTTCAGCATAATTTCATTTTTATCGTTTGCTACCATTGTTAAATGGGAATAATGAGAAAATCAATTCACAATTTATTCTAAATGAACCACCCCAACGAAAACAAATTTATTGATTGTCGCCTTAATTGTATTCCCACTGACACTTTAGGTTAATTTGTATTTATTCCGTTGAGGGGAAAAGAATGAACTAATCCACTGTGCACTTCGTGGGTAAACTGGAGTATGAGGTTCACCTATAAAAAAGCATAAGTAACAAAATGTATTCATGATACCCTACTTTTAAAAATCATTCAAGTCAATTAACCTCATCAAACCTGATCATACATATCAGGCCTCATAATTTCGAAGTCGTGTCGTTACACGCAGTGTACAAAAATGGTGTGGACTTGGAATAATATTTTTAGTGTTCGATGCCTCCCTATATATGTCGAAGAGTGCATTCTCATTTAAGTGCGACGATTCAGAATGCAGTACGAATTCAATTCACGGTTGCCAATTGGTTAGTCCATTCTAGAGAATAATTTTATTCCCAAAATAAAAATCATAGCTTTGTTATGAATGCCTGAAACAGAAATTCTGACACTTTAGCCAGGATGCACTCTTCATCAGATAGAATAAGAATATTGAACACTAACATTGGCTTACCAATTTGGTCTCAAAGCTAAGACAAGTTAGAATTTTCACTCTCTAGCTCACATTATACTGGTGCACTGTAGATCCTTTAAAATTGCAGAATCATATTTCTTCACATGTACTTAATGAGGTGAGAATGGAAGATTTCTTTAAAGTTAACAACTTGAAGAACTCATTAGATAAAAATTCTGCAAATGCATGTATGACTCTTCTTATGACTTATCTTAGATGACTGACGGCAACAATTAATGGAGCACTTCATCTACCTGATGAGACCTGCGGCACCTGTACAACCTCATTGTCCCGCTACGTTAATCAGATCTATTTCAAAACGTGCTACAGAGTTTACCAAGCAAACTCTGAACCCTTACGGAAAATCCTGTGATCTCGGGTGCTATATCGTAAACCGTATAACCCTTTTGGTTTACCCACGGCGTGCAAAGAATGTTTAATATCAGATTTCATATGGGAGGTGGGGCAGGTTACTGGCTCTTCTGATGCTGGTGCACCAGCAGCAGCAGTAAAACGGGAGAAGGCCTTGCACGTAAAAGCCGATATCAAACGCGACGACGAAAAGCTTTGTTTCTCCACAAGATAATCCTGTCGGGAATTCACCGGGCCGCATACCTGGCTCATCACGTTGGCTGGCAGGCGGACGCGCACGACGAGACCTCCGACGAGTTCTCTTCACCCTTTTCGCCGTCGTTTCATCCCTCCTGCGTCGGCACTCGTGGCTTCCCAGTCTGTCTCGTCATGACTGTTACCATTTTCGCCGTATCTTTTGCTTCTGCACATGGTACAGTTATTAGCCAACGGAGAGAATTATGTCAATTTTTAATTGGGTCCGCGGAAAATTCATCGAATATCAATTCAGCGAATACCAATTCTTCGAACTGCAATTCATCGAATAGCAATTCGTTGAATATCAATTCATCGATTAGCGATTCATCGAATAACAATTCATCGAATAACAATTCATCGAATAACAATTCATCGAATAACAATTCATCGAATAACAATTCATCGAATAACAATTCATCGAATAACAATTCATCGAATAACAATTCATCGAATAACAATTCATCGAATAACAATTCATCGAATATAATGTATAGAATATATCGACGATCTGATTCTCATAACTCATAAGAAATTATAGAAGTTTCCCGCTATATGATGATTCGACTCTATGAATATTTCTCTTGATACTACGATGAATCGCTATTCGATGAATCGCCATTCGATGAATCGCTATTCGATGAACCGCAATTCGATGAATTGCTATTCGATGAATTGCCATTCGATGAATTGTTATTCAACGCATTGATTTTCCACGATTTGTTTTTTCGATGAATTGTTTTCGACGAATTTTCCGCAAACCCTTTAATTGTTATAATTTTTTACCGGTGCGGTAGTCTAATGGTTAGTGTACTGGCCTCTAGTCCAGAGCATCGGTAAGGCGCGGGCTCGATTCCCGGTGCGGTCGAAAATTTTCGTAAAAAAAATAAATCACAGACGCGATGAAGCTCCAGATGTATCCGTGACACACACACAGGTAATTGTAGGGGTCACATGTATACACCTGTAGTCTGTCTTTACACTCTCGACGAAAATTGTGACGTAGTACCGGTGCCGTAAAGCGAACTCGATACTGACTGTATCCACAGCGGTTTTTTTACAGTTTCCCGCTGTTCGCTCAGAGGCGAATGCGATACGAAAGGGGAAGTTGGCTGCTGTCGCATTGTGGGACTGGCCCGGGTAATTCAAAAAGAAGGTACAAATAAAAATGAAACTGACGGAAAAATGATAACCCGAGCTGACCCTGTATAGGCCTTCAAAAGGATAGGTCTGATGATGGGGGAAAAACGCAAGAAACAAACTTATAATTCCGACACCGGAAGATTTTTTTTGCTACCTTATTTTTTTTTTTACGACTATCTAACGGACTATTATTGATTTCACTCATTCTACTGATTCCGAACTTATTTTGAGGAAAATTTTTTTTTATTATTTTTTAATACTGGACAAGATCGTAAGATTTTATTATTACATTTCAGATTTAATTTTTTTGTCGTACCTTTTCGCCAACTGTCATCATAGCATATCCGGTACATCATTGAAAATATCTATTTGTTGAAACTCCATCTTCAATTTTGCAACCAAGAATCCTAGAGAAAAAAAATGACACCTCACATGTTCCACAAAGGATGCAAATTTCAATTCCAATCCCGTAGAACCTTCATGCGTTTTTACGAATTTACACGTAAAAGCTCAATAAAATAGCTTTTCAATATGTTGTTCATGAATTGACTTCCAAAGTGGAGACATTTTGTCCGTTATAGGGTGAATTTTTTAGCTTAAAGCATACCTTATCGCCCTTAGAGCTCACATCTTACTGTCTAACACATTTCACCGCATCCAGTTATTTTTGAGTGGCCAATGACTGTGCCGCCCATTGAAACTTGCCTATTCTACGCTTTTCGGGCTTTCACCGACGCTCCGTCTAGCACCATAAGTCTCAGCTCCGTAGTAAAGACACAGCGAGGGAAGGAAGAGAGAAGGAAAGTTCTACATCGCACGCTTCGCATTCGTGAATCACGCCGAGAGCTCTGGCTGCCGACCCGAGAGACCCACTCGTGAATTGCGATGCTCTATTCTTCCTTGGGACTTGGCATTGCTACGCCGTTGCTTCTTTTATTTCTCGCACTCGAGGCGCAAGCAAATGAATAATGTGCGCAAATGAGACGCAGGACAAGACGAGGGCGAGAATGGAAGCCACAGAAGCGGAGAGAGAAGCTCCGGCCTTGATAAAGCGCAGCAGATGCGTGTATTCCTCCCTTTCGCCCCTCAGCTACACGCATACGCGCGTCTGTAAATCGGTGGTCGTTTCTCTTGGCGAAATATTAATATACCTACGAATCCAGAAGCGAGTACTTGACTTCATTTTCTTCACGCCACACGAGAACTTGACGTGACATTATTATCAGTGCGTTAGCTTCGTTGAGCTACGTTTCTTTACGAGCTGCTAATCGTGACTAAGCTTTATGAATGGTCGGCAATGCTTGAAGGCTACTTTTATACTGTAAGTTAGAAAATGATTGCTGGTTGCAAAGACGTCAAGTAAATTGTACAGTCGATCGCCATACCCTGTAATTGGTGGTCGTGAAGAATAAAAGGAGACACGAACAGACTAGTAATTGCAATTTTTCATAGTATATAGGTCACTAGTTTAGGGATGGGTACTATCGTGGTAAAAACTATGATTAACACTTTTCTAATGGGTGCCCGTAAAGCAATCTTATCAGGGTTTTGCAAAGGCCCGGGTTAATTTTCCCTCATTATATTAAAGGCCTTATGTGGAGGCTTATGGGATTTCCTGAAAGACGGACACGCTTTTTTTACGGGCCCCTTAAAGGCCAAATATTAGGGGCCTTTAAAAACTCCCCCTTTAAAAACTGCTATTAAGTCCTTACTAAAATAATAAAGCAATTCAATTGAAAAATGTATATTTGTTATTATTTAGTCGAGTAATGCTGTACTTTTAATGAGATATTTCGTCTTTCTCTACACGATGGTACATATTGATCGCTGAAAAACCATATTAATTTTAGTCTTTACATTGACAGGAATCGAACCTAGAACCCTCCGAATGGTGCAGTTGCGCCGCGCCTTCGTTCTCTCGGCCATTCAAATCATATGAATATGCAATTTTTTCGTCTATTCGAATGACTGTAATATGAAATATGAAATAAAATTAATGTAATATAGTCAGACCTTGATAGAGTTACATGACTGTGTCTGATGTGTAAAAATAAAAGCACATTCACTAATTTTTTTTACAGAAATTGGTTATATCGAATAGAGTTGTTTTATTGTTTGCACGAATTAGTTCGTTTGTCGAAGCCCAATTCAAATTTCATAAATGCGAAACTTTACACATATCAAATTAGAGACTTTACAAATATCAAATTACAGTTGATATTTGTAAAGATTCGCATTTATGAAATTTGAATTGGGCTTCGATTTCGCGCGCTTTGAATCTAGCGATCACTGTCTCAGACCCGAGATGTGATTCGCAAAAACTCCATCATTAAAAACGATTGACGGGGAATAGTCGCATACCTTGAAAGAGTAATGTTAATAATACACGGTCACTGTCTATAACATATCATGTATTATAACAATTATAACAGATATATTTCTCTGAATTAAAATTTGATGAATACTTGAACAAAATGTCGTGTTTGCAGACGTTGCACATGGAAATTTCACCGTCGAGGAGGCCCCGACGACGGAAGTACCGGCTCAAAGTGACGTGTTTGTCGGAAAGGATGGATCCTCGGACAGCGGAGGGCTTCCGGTTTCAACGGCAAAGCACGACGACCCGACCTACATGGCGGTCGTGATCGGCGTACTCACCGCGGTAATCCTGCTGCTCGCTGTCGCGATATTTCTCATAGTGTCGCGACACCGTCAACGCAAGTGCTTTGCCAGTCCCATGACGGGTAAAGCGCCATCTCACCTCGGCTCCACCTGCGCCACCGTCGAGAAAGGAGCGGCTCTCATGGCTTATACTCTGGAGGACGACGAGAGGTAACTAATAGTCACCCACTTGTTTGACTCGTACCCGCATTTTCCACTACAACTTAGAGCAGCGTTTGTTTCCCTCTTGGGATTTTCCTTGATTATTGTCTGCACTTCTTTGTTTTAATTCATAGTACAATTCTCTCACTGATGACCCTTTATAATCTTAATTTTCTAGCAAATAAAGAAGATTTTTTTTAAATGAAATAAAACTCTTAGGATTTCCCTCAGTCATTTTCTGCATCGTATTCTCTCATGAATAAACAATCCATAATAAATTTTGTCCTGATAACCCAGAATGATTCTATCAAAAATATGAACTCAATAATAATATTATGATTTTTTTTTGTCGGAACCGCCGACACTTCGTTACAAGCTGGTCAGGTTGCCTCGCCGCATGTTATTTTAAAATATGACTCTTTGGTTATTTTATTACTTGACTGCGAAGTAAAACATAATTACTAATAATAACCAAATTAACCTCAAAATTAACCACATGGCCAAACAATCCGACCTCTCATATCTTATATTCCCTTATAAGAATGAATATCTGTAAAAAGTACCAATAAACAAGCGTACTGAAGAGGACCCGTACTAGGGCCGGAACGTTTACACACAGAAGAATATTATCTTCGAAAATTATTTGGTCACCAATAGCCAATACCTGATTCTAAATTTTACAATTGCGGCGACATCCTAATCTATTCATAATATTATGAGATAAGAAATTAGATAAACTTAGTTTTCTGAATAAATCCATGGTTCAAATGATGAAAGACACGGTAAAAAAAGTGATCGCCGTTCTCTGAGTTCGTGTTTTGTAACAGAAAAAATAAGGTTCGTTTATTGCTACCACAAAGATTCGAGTAATTAAAGCGTCAACACGATTAAAAAATCAAATTGAATTAACAAATTGATAAATGCTAATCGTATCTTTAATTGCAATTTTCATTGTTTTCATACAGCGAGAGCTTTGAATAGGTTAATTACGCACCGCAAACAGTTTTGTAATTTGCTGAAATATCAACAGTTTGAGTGCCACAAGTGCCAGTATATTTGGTTTGGAATAATTCCACCGAGTCGTACAATGTATTTGCCCTTTCCCGGAAAACGAACGTTTACGTATGCACTATTTGTTTCATTTGCATTCATTTGAACGCTGTGCTGCAGCAGACAATTCGTTTCGTTTTCCACAAATCGACACTGCATTGCATACGAGGTGCTCCCATCTCTACCCATTCGTGTTCATCTGTTTATGCTTCGAAAGTTCACAACCCCAAAAGTAATCTCTGCAACCGAGATTCGATAAAATGCTCAGTGACCGCATAAGCTTATTCATATGTTTATTAATGGAGTCTTTAATGGGCTAATTATTTTCAGTTTGTAATACCATGTAACAGATGTGCACATTATGAGAAAACTCTAATACAGATGTCAATAAATACCGCATTTAATATAATATTTAAAATCCAAATTATTTCCTCTTATAAAGGAACGTTTAGGTATGTGACAAGTTTCCAAATAAAAATAATGAGTTGGCCAATTTTGGAAAATACACTTTTTACCTGTTTACGAGTGAATGTGAACTTATTAAATGGAATAGAAATATAGAAATTGCTTGTAAAGAAATTGGACGTTTTCGTTTTTTTTCAAAGTATATTCGGAATAACCGTAATTAATCAATATAACAAATGTGGTGTACTAGCGGTTCAGACTTGAAACATAGAAATAAAAAAGAAAAGAGATGCAAACTAGAACCTTACACATTGCTTCTTCATTATTTTTCGATGTTTACAAAATTACCTTTATGAGGAAGTATGTTAATTGATTTTGTCTTCCTCGTAGAGGAAGCTTTGTAAAAATCGAAAAATAATTAGGAAGCAATGTGGAAGGTTCTCGTTTACATCTTTATTTTAATGTTGTTCTTAATCTCTGATAATTTACGAAATCAGTAAGTTAAAAAAAAATCAACGTAAGTTCCAAAACGTATTACCAATTATCACCAAATTTCGTACGTATCAGGGCTGAGGTTCATTGTTCCATCGTAGAAAATTTCAGTCGATTTGCTGAAATTTGACCTGAATTAGGGATAATCATAAATTGTTCGAAAAATTCAAAATGTCATAAAAACCGAACTGCTCTGCAGATTTGGCCTGAAGTCAATTCCAAAGGTCGCATCAGTTTCTACCACTTTGATACGGAGTTCCAGCCCGATAGCTAAACATTTGTTTGAACTAGAACATTTACGGACATTTTTCAAAATAAAAAAATTCTTATAAAAATCAAATTTGTCAATTGATTTTTCTGAAATTTATACGAATTAACGATTAGGAATTACTATAGATGTTATATGAATTTGATCTGATTCGGTGATAAAGTCCAAAAGTTACAGTTAAATGGATTTTTGGTTATTCATCACATATACTCACACATCCGGAAAAAAAATTTAAACCGCTTTTCTCGTCGTTTTGGAGCGTTCTGAGTAATCTGACATGAAAATATCGAATTAATTTTTTTTTCAATGAAAACAATGCTTCTGTGAGGAAGCAAAAAACATCACGTACATTTTGTAATGATCACAGTTACGGTAAACTTCTTAATTCTTGCAAGACCGAATGTTACCATAAAAATACCCGAATCCAATTTGTAATTTCTAGCATAATCGCGTATTTTTTAATTCTCAACGAATAAATATTTTTCCGTGTTATTTGATGGACCCATCAATCGTAATCGTAAAACAAAATTAAGACTGTAAAAATAACTTGGATTGAAGCGAAACGCTGAGAAAACTAGCAAAGATCGCAACTCAAGGATTATATATATAAATCACGTCTGGCTAGTCGACTTATATACTTTTGCGCGATCTTTCTCATCTCAGAGTTGCCATCATCGAAACTTTCCAACCACGTTCGGGCGAGTCTCGTCTCGCGGTTGTACCCGGAAACTGGTTTCTAATAAAGTTTTCTACCTCTCGTTAGTACGGCTGTCCATAGCGGTAGAGGGTTGTGTCCAATAACGGAGGAGAAAGCTCGGACAATGTCGACACCGGTCAAGACTGCGTTAGCTCTATACATGTATCTTCGTCGCTTTCTTCATCGAATACTTCGTGACTCCCTCGGCGAAATCTTTCCTTCTAGCAACTTCTATGTACATGTACATACTATATACATTGTACTGCACAATCACCTATGAAGTAGCACGCGAGTTGTACCAAACCCTTAATTCGATAACGCTTGAACATAAAACGCTCGACTTCACGAAATTAAACGTCAGAGGAAGGAAGCGAGGAAAAGTTTGTGGCCCGATACGCGCGGAGAAAACGAACGAGAAAAATAAAGTGCCAAAGACCAAATCGCAATGTTTCTTCAATTGCGATTGATATATGATTAAAGTTTCATTTATTACTGCTTGAAAAATTGACCAATTAATTGAAAATCAGACAGTCATTTTTTTGAACGGATGATTCTATTACAAAATAATCAATGATGGTAACCAGCTAGAATTTGGCTAACTCTCAGAATGTTTGGGAGAGAAATGAAGAGACTCTTGGAATCATCCTAATCGAAATGTAACGGCTTTACCTGAGGACCCACAAAAAATGTGTAAAATTTGTGATCAAACCACTTAGATAAATATTGTGCATCAAGGGTTGAGACACAAACATTTACCTGGCAGTGAATGGTCTAATCAGACGTCGAGAACAATGTTATTCGAAAAAACTTAGTTGACTTAAAGGATGATAGTTAATGACAATTAGGTATTCATGCTTGGCTTAGCTGATTTCATCACAAATTGCTAATATTGATTAAGGTCTTTATAAGGATAGTTTATTGGTGTACACAGAGACGAATTAACTTAAACAGGGTCCACATTTAGGACCGAGAAGTCATTGAAGTCTTTTTAATTTCTCTGCCGAACATTCTAAGACTTGGCCGAATTGCAGCCGCTCACCATCATTCATCATCATTATATGAATAACAATCGCTCACAACACACTCCATTGGATGATGATATTATTTTTCTAAATTGATCTTCTAGTTTTTCTGCCCTAACATGGTTTTTAAAAGGATTTTTGAACATTGTTGTAATTGTGGTTTTTGGGATTGAAGAAGTAAATGATATCTCAGCAGGGCACATCAACTAAGCAGTTTAATTAGTACGATGCGCAGAGCGAAAAAAACTGAATACTCGAACAGACGAAATTTCGCTTAAGGAAAACTCTGCCAAATCGGAAAAAGTGCTTTGATCCAGTACCGCCAATGTAGTTTGTTGGTAATTTCGATATACGTTAGATATGGATGATATTCAATTCATGAATTTAACTCTTTAGACCTATGAGTTCTACCCAAATATACCGATGAACATGTATAGATATAGCACAATTCGATATTTATTTTGGATTATTCTGCAATTATAAATATTGTGTGAATTTCGCAGTCTCAGATAAATCCATTCATATTATATTTCTCAATTCTTCGTAAGTATCTTCGCAAGTTTATAAGTTATGTTATAGAGCTATTGGCTCGTCATTTCAACAAAACGTTCGTCTTTTTATCACTATCGTATTCATTCATCTACTCTCACAATCACACACCAATAATCAAAAAATGTCAACACAAAATACGAGTACATAAAAAAATTAAAACAACAGACAAAAAAGTACTTAACTAAGATCTGACAATAATATGGATTCCGTCTTCAGACATACAATGGATCTCGGTCTGGAGATGTTACTGCATTCTACGGATTTTCCAGAGAGAAATGGACTGAAAAATCCGTTCAGAGTCGGAGCATGGCTCCCTTATTAATAGGCGGTGCGAAGGCTTACGTAAATATTCCACGCGAGCAACACCAATTTGTCGCTTATTTTGTGCGGGGGAATTAAAATTTCTTTGCCACACTTACAGACCTAAGATCCTCCATTAAAATCTATAACGTGTAAAAAATACTAAACGATACAATTTTTTATATTCCAAAAAGTATGATTCACAGATACGCCGGTGGTTCGTTGCCAACGTTGCCCCGAGATTCACTAGGAAATCGTCTTCTGGACATAGTCAACAAATTGGACGACTATCAAGAACCTTATCAGGCTCTGAGATGTGCACCGTACTACAGCTATAGCACAGTAGTTATGGAGATGAAAGACATGATTCTGAACAACAAGGGTGCCAGTATCAATCATCCAACAGGTAAGGCATAACTTCGATAAGGATTTGAGATCCCGCTTGTAGTTAGCGATAATATAGCGCTATATAAACGGTTGAGGAGTGGTGCAATTGGTATATGCCTTGGGCATTGTGTATACCGCCTTTGCCTGCTCCTCTCCAGCAGCTCGACGATGCACATTCGCCTCTATATTCTCTGACCGCAATCAATACACAACCGCCAAACCCCTTTGCTATATAATCCCTCAGCGGTGTACGCGAACGGTGCAGTTGACACATCCTACGATTATGCGGTACCGGAACTCGGCACGGTGCCTCTCCTCAATCCGGACACCAACGGTGGCCCCGCATCATCTCGCGCTGGCGCTGCATCCAGCACGAGCACCAGCGACCAAGAAAGCATTTTCTCGAAGGCGTCGTCACGCGCTAGAACAGAAGACAAAAAGGTAAGCATCAATTGTCATTAGAAATATTAACCGGGAATTCACGAATCGCTAATTGTCACAGGGAGAGAAAAATCTTAGAATAGCTACGAGCGTTTCGGTTCTTAATTACTATAACTCACGTACTCGGGTGACACATGGGCTTTATTAAATTTGTATTTCATAGATGGCAATTTGGCAAATCGTAACTTGGGGTCTGAGTTCACCGATGCCGAAGATTCCGTTGTTATCGATTTTTTTGTACGGGTAAATCAAACATTTAAAATCTTTGAATTTTTGTCCGTTCTGATTGCTTTATCAATTCGTAAATTGATGAAGCAATCTGACCGGATGATATTTAAACAATTCATTTTTGATCGTGAAAAAATATCGCCACAGCTTGGGATCGAACAAAGTCGCCAGAGCTACGGTGACGTAATCGGTAACGCAGCAGACTGGATACCTGGAGTTCCCGGTTCGATCCCGGGGATCCCGGGCTGTGGCGATATTTATTCACAATTAAAAATTAATTGTTTAAATATCGTCCGTTCAGACGGCTCTATCAATTTACGAATTGATAAAGCAATCTGAACCGACAAAAATACAGAGATTTGAAATGTCATGTCGAAGCATCATAACATCATTGTGTATAAATAATCAGCCAAAGTCAAATAAGAATAATTTATTAAATTTTTTCTTACGGACAATTTGACGTGCGTAGTATTCAAAATATGTAATGTAATATTTTGGATACTATTGCGACGCTTACAATACGTACACTGAGCTGTAAAATGTTTATTTGATCTATTCTAATAAAGCCACGTGTCGACTTCGTACCATACTTTCTACGAGTGGCACCTCTATTCGTTGGCCTATTTTTCTCCATGCAGAAATACTATTTCTAATTCATTACCGTTAAAAAAAAATTAGTATTAAATTTCATATTGAATGCGTGTTCATTCGCAAATCAATTTTTTAGGAAGTTCACAACGATCAGACAATTATGATTGAGTTAAATAGAGTTCGTAAAATAGCCGCTTGGAAGTGGTCATAAGAATGACCGGAAAACTATTTTAAAACGGGTATAGAAATTAAACAGTTGAAATATAAAAACGGTTGTCCATCAGTGGTTTCACTGTGAAACCCAAACATGTTGCTGGGTTTGTTGTTTCCTATCTTTTACATGGTTACGACCTTTTACACACTTTGAAGCGTTTTGCTTATCCACAGTAAGGAAATGGTGAAAAATACGCTTAAAAGTGGATGAAAACGTCACTATGTAGAAGATAGGGAACAATACACTCGCAACGCACTTACTTTGAGAATAAGTTAAGTTGACCACAGTAAACAACAATCCCTTAATATCCATTCCCCAATCAAGCTTTTCACTCATCGCCAGCGCGGGCAAACCAAATGAGTTATCGCATCATTACATACAATCGAATAAATCTTTGTAGTGGAAAACTTTACCGTTTTATTCCCCAAATATTTATCGTGCAATCAACTCAATCCTTACAATGATCCGCGTCTCTCATGATTCTCCATTCATCCCATTGTTCATCTAAGCTTCATTCCGAACTGTCCAAACTTCCCTGCAACTTTCCCAGCCTCCATCTTGAACTCCGCCTTTAATTCCATTCCGAAGTCCTCACATTTACCATTCCTGATACTTTCATGCTGATTATACAATAAATGTTAATCCAATTACACGAAGAAACTTTACAACGCGAATCACTGAAAACTTTATATGGATCATTTATGGTTTACAACGTCAGTCGATTAATTCGGACGAAAATATACATGGCAAAGCGAGATCTTTTGGAAATGACTTTTATCCCGTTCGGATCTGCATTGTGTGCACGTTGCACAAGCAATATACAACTAGCGTAGATAGAATGGGCACGTATATTTTCTTGATGTGACTGCAGGCTCGCTTTCTGCTGGGGCTGCGAGTATTCCGTTATATGCGCGAGGATGTATAGCGTATAGCGTAGAGCACCCGTGGGAGATGTATCTCCAGTCCTCCCACGTCTCTCTCCACCGAATCCTCTACGTTCGTCCTGCCATATTGATTTTAATTATTAATTGGAAACCTCGCTCGATGGTGCCCCTCTGCACGGGTGCAATGCACGTTTAAGGGTTACTGCCCCCCGTTGTGGATCTGTAACATGGTATAGTATACTGCGGCCAGGGTGAAAGGGACTCGTGTATTTATGATACCTCCCTGTACGGCTACACTCGCTGTATACTCTCATTCGAACGTAGAAACGTGCAAACGTATATCTGTACCAATGCTCGTCAAAGATTAACAACTCTCTGGGTTTTTAGGTAGTCCATGTGAACCAGCGCGGTATTTTTTTCTCTTTCTGTGTTTGCGCCAAGAACTTTACGATTTTTTCGAGAGCATTTGTACGCAAGACACTTTCGATCCTTTCGCTTATATTGCTCCGGAGGAAACTCTTGCGTTTATGAGGGTTGCTACCAGGACAATTAGAGAATTGCTGGACCGTGACCCTGAGTTTTATCCCTTCTAAATCAATTACAAGTGCCGGGTATTCTTGTCGAAATTACGGCGCACGTGAAAACACCTACGAGACTGCAATAACGCCTCCAACTTTTCTGAGGCCAGATGGTGTTATTCCAACGGAAATACTTTTTTCATTCGCTTATTCATTCGATATGGTTTGTTGGAAAAAGAGGTTTTGGAGCTTGAGAGATAATTTTTTAAGAATATTGTAGTTTACAGAGTAAATAAAAAATTACGAAGAATCGAAAACACCTGTAAATACATGCCAATCTATTTCACCATCTTCAATAATCTTCTACTTTCCGGAAACAAAACTAATTAATGGAAGGGAAGGGTGAATGATATTTTCCTCATGAAACTCGAAGATCTTTTTGCCACTATATAATTATAATTTTGATAAAGCCCTTCATTACAACTTTCGCAACTAGTCAAATAATAATATTCTCTAATTAACTAAATTCCTGAGCTCAAATTGTTAATAGTTTCAGCATGTCACCTCATCTGAGTATTGCAAAATAATTTGCCTGCGTTAGATCTCCAATAGATATATGATTACAATTCTAAGTACTTTACTAGTTCGCAACCAGTTGAATAATAATATTCTGTAATGAACTAAATCGGTGAGCTCAAATCGTCAATAGTATTAGCATGTCCCCTCATCTGAGTACTGCAAAATTATTTGCCTGCATAAGATCTCCAAAAGATATATAATTAAAATTCTAACGCCTTTTCTATTTCGCAACCAGTTAAATATTAATATGTTGTAATTAACTAAATCCGTGAGCTCAAATTGTCAATGGTTTTAGCATGTCACCCCATTTGAGTATTGCATAATTTTCCGTAATGGGTGAGAACAATTATCTGCCGCAATTATGTTATTTGCCACGCTGATCCATTGAGCATCTACACCTACGGAAGGAGACGAGTGGTAAAAGCCAGAGATTATCAGACGCAGTGACTGTGGGAGCATTAATGAAATAACGAATCACGTAGCTCCATCACCATGTTTCATTATCTCTCCCCAGTGAAAGGGGTTTGCTAGTACCGCTTTCACAACGTTATAGTGTCATTTCGAAGAAGGGCGATGCGCGCGGTCTCGATGATATAATTTTTGCACTCCGTGTGCATCATCACACGAGCACTCTACGGGCAGATTTTGAGCTTACTTACGAGTGCAGCTGCATCAGGGGACCAACGTTCCTACGTGCGCACGGCACGCGCGTTCATGACGATACGGCTGTGTGTCTTCTCTCCACAATTAACGTTGCCACGCTCTAAGCATCAAGGGTGGAAATCCGTGGAGTGTGTAATCACGATAGTATTTCACAAGGGTTCTTCAAACCGCGTGCATTTCATGGCAGGGTCGTATTTACTCTGGCGAGACGGCGCTTTCACGCGTTTCCGTGAATCTCCAGCAAAATATCAAAGTCTATGAGCTAGAAGTCACAATTTTTATTAGTTAAAAGAGATACAGCACGTAATAAAAATGAATTGCAAGGATGGAACGAACAAAGTCAGATTTGGTGAATGATGTTCATTTTATTTGAACAATCTTAAATCCTCCACGTGAATCCTCTTTCGATTGGTGTCGTGACTTTTTAAAATAAATCTACGAGCTGAGAGTCGACGTCAACAATCGAAAGAAAAAAGCCTGTACAATAGAACCTCGCAAGTTTTTCCCTCTGTATCTTTAGAGTTATTACAAAGCTACATCTATGAGGAAGTATGTTGATCGATTTCGGCTTTCTCATAGAGAAAAATTTGTGAAAAAACAAAAAATAATGATTAAGCAATTTGCAAGGCTCTACTTTGAAGACTTGTTTATTCTTGGAAGACATTTTTCTATAAATCCGAAAATTCAAACCTTTTACCGCTAGATCGATCCATGTAAAATATTTACTTAAACATTGTTCAATGATCGTCCATATGTGAGCCAAATTTGAACTTGAAGTTATCTCGTAATTTGCACAGGCAAACGTGCGCAATAGATTTTTATTTTAAAGTGACATAACATTTGAAGAGCGCGACCTGCTTTAAATTTGCACTCAAACCTTTTTCGATGATCGCCGATATGTGTTGAAAATTAATTTTTACTTGTGAAATTCATCATTGATAATCGGTACTCGTAATATCATATCGCAAACTGCAACCGGATATTTCAGAATTTACAAGGGTTAAGGTATTCTGTCGTTTCAAAAAAATGTATTCCGATAAAATTAGAAATTAGTGCACACAATGGTTTAATGATAGTCCGTTTACGTACAAAGATTCAGCCTGATATCTCTTGATTTGCGAAAGTTATATCGTGAAAAACATTTTTTCAATATTTTCCAAATGCTGTTAGATTTTAATTATTCAACTGATTCGCGTCAAGTACAAGTCCAAACGTCATTGTATGACAGCCTATTAGCGTGCCAAATTCACCGAATATAAATATAATATTATGTAAACACGCTTACACACATACAGACTTTTGTTAAACCACATTTCTCGACATTCTAAATCAGTGTTCAGACATAAAAATCTCAAGAAAAAAAATTTCACGAAAACAAAACTTCCTCTATGAGAAAGAAATTTCACAACTTTCCGAATTATTTGCTTTAACTGTATATTTTCCTAAGTTGTTTTTTATAATTGTAGGCACATTTGATGTTGTTCCGTTCTGAATTTGGCTGAAATAAAAAGGCTGTTCGGATTTCATATATTTTCAACAATGTCCTTTTAATTATCATAATTCCATCGACTTCTGCAAATCATGTAGTCGCGAGTCTCAATTTTGCACATTATCGTAATAATATACATTAATACTAGATAAATAATTTAGGGGAATTCGCTGAAAGGTTTCGGATTATATAAAAACATACATTTTTCGATACTCATTATCGATGATCAAAATTTCACTATACTTGACTTTTTTTCTAGATCATTGAAACAACGATCCTATTTACAACAAAAGCACTATGGAAAGTTTTAATACCGTTATTTAGATGTTTCTCGGAAAAATGGCTGTGTCTTCGAACTGGAAAATTTTCTACGGTGTCGTGAAAACTTTCAATAAATGTCCTGTACCGTGAAAGATCCGGTGGATTGTGCGCCAGATCTTTGAGCAACCGCTCAATTGTCAGACGCGTGTCGTCTCGGTGGAAGCTCACGTATCAGTTACAGAGCCCGAGGGTATCGACTATGGACCCAGATGCACTGAATGCGAGACTGATTCAGCGTACACGCATAACAATACCCTGAAGTGGAGCCGAGGGAGTGCGCGATGCTTCCTACAGATCCAAAATTGCTCGTCTACGTCGGGACGCCTGTTAGTGATTGACGTCCGACGGCTCTACTCGAAACAGTCAAAACATTTCACTCGAAGAGCGCCCCCCACGCATAAATACACATTCATATATATGTATATATATACATGTAGAGGATAGTGTACCCCGTTGTGGCTCCGCACCCTGACGTGTTCCTGGCCTTGACGCATCGGGGCTACTCTCCGCATGCCAATCAATGGGTGCTCGGCGATGCTCCGTGCATTCCGAATGTATATCGAACAAAGGAAGAGAGCCACAAGCGGAAAACGATTCCTCTTCGATATTTCCGGCTGAGCGTGTACAGTAACGTTTCAAATAAACCTATCGGATTCAGTCGCGGTCTCCCATTGATAATTGCGTTTTATTTTATCTTTCTTTTTTTTTCCGCGCACATTTCACAAAGATTCTTCCATTACGGTCTTTCTCCCGATCACCGCGAGTCGTTTCGACAGTCTGGCTATCGGTGTCGCTTTTATTAGCAAATCGTTTTGTCGATTTTATCTTTCCTCGTTCTGCTTTTTTGTTAATTTTCTGTGTATTGCGCTTGAACCGTCTGCCTATAAAATTCAATCAATTCTTGCGGTTGATATTATAATCGTATTGTAAATCGAATCTTGTCGTTTTGTCTAAACCATTCTGGAAATTTGGTCGGAAAATGTGGCTGAGACAGGCATTGAAAATGTCGAATGTCTGAATTAAGCTATATTACTTAAGATTATATTCGGAATGGGAATGTGGAAATTCTGAATGTGCTCAATTTTCTTGACAGCTCAAACTGAAAACTTTTCTTTGACCTACAGAAATTTCCTAGCAGCTTAACCTAAAGACCTTGTCTGACTAATTTGAACGAAGATGAATCAGGTCATTGAATGAAATATTTAAGTTCAATCCTTCATAGAATCTGCGCAAAGTTGACATCAATATTATCGTTGACTTTGTGTGGCTGTCAAATCTGTAAGGGAAAAATCAAAGTTTTAAACTGCAACTGATTCTCACCCAGTACATTTTACAGTACCACGTAATCCAAAATAGAGAATGCATAATAAAAATAGTATGATAGTCATAAGAATGGAAGAATCCTCGAATTGTTAGAGTGCTGCACTGCAAAAATTTTCTTTATGAATATTATCATCATTCTGCGAATTTTTTTACGCATCGTAAATTTAATATACCAGTTTATGCACACAAGCTTTCAATAAAGTATATACATTGAGAGAAAATATTTGTAATTTAAAAAATAATATAGTTGGACTGACGATAATCTAATTATAAACTATAATTCCCAGGAGGAACGTCTATATTTTATGATTATAGCAAATATAATTATAGTAGCAATTATTAAAATGATAATAGTTTCAAAACTATTCTAATAGTTTCAAATATACCGTTTTGTTGCATATACGATTTTAACGTTTGTTTCCAATAACTTTACAAGTATCGTTATTGAGCCATATTGTCATCGCTTTAACCATAAAACATTGCAAGCTTTCCTATATTCGTTTTACCATGTGGAATCGTTATATAAACGATATGCTTTTCTCTCAGTGTAAATTCCCCGATTGTTTTTGGCAGTGTACATTGAAATGAAATTAATACGTACGTGATCAATATTTCTGCCTTTCATATATTTTAATAAGCGTCTGAGAACAATTTATCCTCCTGCTCATTAGCTGTGAAACGTAGATTTCTAGAGGACTCCAATAACGGAGATTGAACTAAGTAGAGAGTTCCGCTTAAAGTCAGACACTGTATACACTAAGGAAGCTTTCAATAAACAGCTGTCTTGGTGCCAAAAGATAAAAGAGCTTCAGGCACGTCGTCAAATACAACTTCCAAGAACACGACACGAAGCCTTAAGGCATTACAGCGAAGCCCTCTCCGTCTTCTTCCCGCCCTCGTTCCTTTATCTTCGCTCGAAGAACCCAATAATTTCGGTAATTAAGACAGTAAAAGAGTGACTTCAATTAACAGGCTATTATCTCTCAACTTCACCAATATTGAAGAGATAATCCTAGTGACACTGAGGACGTTGGTTTACTCGACAAACGGATTATTTTTTTTTCTGCCATGCGACACCATCTAATTACGTCCATAAATCAAGAGCCGCTCTAATCAATATATTTATCGTGTATAGAGATACAGGAAAAAACCCCCCGCTGAAAGCCAGTCAACCCACGCAACTTATAAACAACCTGCTGCCGCTTGTTCCGAGTGTCTCGTCGAATTAATATACGAAGAACACTGTCTGACCTTTCGCCTCCAGGCGAATAAATTTATTGCGGTTAACGATTTGCCTAAATTATTGTCTACAAAGTTATGATAATCGTTTTCGAAACCGAATTTCGTTGGTTTTTTATTATATTTGTTTCTCTTGGGTCCACGTTCTGTTTATCGTAGAATATTGGGTGGAGACGATTGAAGAGCCAAACTTTGCGCCATTAATTAAAGGCTCATCATTCGTGGGGGCAGGCCAAATGTTTTACTGCTTATACCCTTGTAGATAATAATTCAGTATGTTCGAAACTCGCTACATCTCGATCTTGAGCCCCAAGTTTGTTTCGCGTTCTCACAGCACCTTTTTGGAAGATAGATGGAAGAGGAAGTATAGTGATTGGCCAAGTAACCAGATAAAAATATAGCGATTGGCAAGCTTGTATCGCTTCGCAAGAAAATTATCTGTATACGAAGAGAAATAAGTTTGTCAATATAAAGTGCTGCACTTTGTGAAAATTATTTCGTTGAATAAATCACATATCCGATCTCAGTTTACTAATCGAGAGGCGCAAATTAAATTCAAGACTTCGCAATGCGATAGTTTTTGAAATTCACTAAGTTTCTGCGTTACAACTTTTATTCACGTTTGTAAGACAAAAGTTTTTTTTAAATAAATTATTCACTGTGCCAAAATTCTTACTAACTGAATTTCCGCCAAAAATTTCATCATGATTTACAAAAACGGTTCTGTGATATTAATTCTAACTTTGGTGTTTATTTTAAGTAGGAAAACTTTATCACGAATTTATTGTTGCAGAAGTAAATTGGTATAACAGTTTTCACATTTTACAAGCTTCGTTCGTCAAAATAAGTCATAGTGTTTCAAATTTTGTTCGCAATTCAATTTTCGACTTTTTTCGTATATAATTAGACTTCAACGACACCGATAGAAAAGATTGGAAGTTTTTATGCATAAACTCGACATCGAAATTCAATAAACCATTGTGGTATAAAATTCATGTACTTTCCCAGTGAAATTAAAGAAAATCATAAAAATTCAAAAACTTTTACTGTAAAATTGAAGTAAATTATTGAATATGAGTACCCTACATAAATTCTACATGATACTCGTATACTAAATTTCATATACCAGCATGAATAAAAACTTCCAATAAAAGTACACTAAATTTCAAGCAGATTTTTTTTACGCTGGATGCTAACGATCTAACGATGGTCTGAAGGTTATGAACTTTTTAGGACCAGAAAAAAAATACGAGTGAATATGGGCAAACAATGCTAATCACTAATGGTGGCCAAGTATCTGTACCATTTAGCCTATATAGCGTGATTCTCGATCGTGCGTTATCGAGATGCCTCCTCATGGATTATGCCAAGAGAAATAACATTTACACACACACACATTCTCATGTTTCAGTCGCCAACGCAACAGGAGGTACTATCAGCCCTGAAGAGACGCCTCGAACAGACGAGCGTGCCGCTCTTCCCACGGCATCGTCTCCGCATGCTGTCGAAGCTCGCCGAGGGGGCCTTCGGAACGGTAAGACACAGCCTCCTTCACGATCCTTTCCAATTCAATTACAAGATCCACGCTCTCATCGCTATATCGAAAAGATAGGAAAAAAAAAATCTCGAAGAAATAAAAAATAGAATATCAGCAACAGAGTCAGCAGCAGCAGGAGCCGCACAAATTTTTCTACCTTCAGCAAGAATATACACGTACCATAAATTCGCAGCTGAACACGCGAGTCGAACATTCCTTATGATATCAAATATGGAACCAAATAACTTTCAAGAAAAATACCTCAATACAAAACTTGATAGACTCTTAAATCACAAGGTTTTTCACGTGGAATCCAACCAACTGACAACGTCGTTAATAACGCTTTGTTTAAAGTAAGATTATCACTAATGTTACGGTTTTCGCGAATTTCTCCTAATTATCAAAAATAGAACCCCAGATTTCTTAATGTCAAAAAATTGCGAGCAGACATTTCATTTATTTTCGAAATGTCACTCACCGCAATAAAACCGGTTGCCATAAAACGAATTTATGATAGAAAGAATATTAGTTGCTTCATACATGTTTTTTATAACCGTACCAAAATATTTTGGTAAATTGCTTTTTTCCATCATTGTATGAATTTAAAAGCTTCTCCCAACAAAATTTAAATTTCAAAAGCGTCATATTCATCCAAAGCCATATTTACCAACAACAGATGCGTTTCTTATGATAATTTCTGATATTTTATTTAAGAAATATAATTGAGCTAACCTCTAGTCCGTTTGCGCCTAAATTGTACAATATGCACACTCTCATTTATCATCTCAGCATGCTCTGCAACTAATGCCTTACCACGCCGTTAATATTATTCTCGCGAAACAATTTCACATTTTACGACTTACAGCGAGCTTTGCTCTCCAATAATAATCTTCTCGTGCGTTTAATTGCCGGTGGCCTGGTCGCCCATCGCGTGATTTCGTTATCGGTCTCGCGAGAGCTTCACGTGCCATTCGCCCTCGATATATCCGCGTGACCTGCACGATTGTATTCAACGTTTTGCGCTTGGGTTTTTGGTATTGCGAGGGAAAAACAGCGATAGCCGATCGTACAGTGGGGAATTTCGTCCGTGTTATAGCTGTGGACGTGGCTTTCGGTTGAAACGTCCATACGATTCAATCCAGTCATGAAATCAATCCGCTTGTTGTCCAGCAACGTATACAGACAAAAGGGGTCGAGGGCTCCTGTCGACCTGCAATCGTAACAATACGTCGATTAACGAAGTACAGAAGCGGGCATTCTTCGACGTACAATAACGCGCCGTGCTAGCAGCTATAGGGAGAACAGCTCGGAATCCGCTAATGCTGCTAATAATTCCTCTTTTGTTTCCCTCCGTCCGGGGTTGCTACAGTTGCACTATAGGTTGTTGCTGCTGCTGCTGCTGCTGCTGTTACTGTTACCTCGTCACTAATGACTCGGCACTACCCGCCCGTCAACCCTCAGTGAGCTTTCGATGCCAAGTCGCACTTTCCATGTTCCCATGAAAATTGCACAACTCTGCAGTTGCATCACCCCTGTAACTCCGCGTCGTTTCGCGTGTTCGAATAGAGATATTAAAATTGACGAGGCTACAACGTCCTTGGTCATAAAAAAAGAATTTTTTACATCGCTCACTAGTTATTTTTTAATCTCTTGTGAAGTATTCCGGTTCAGATATATCAAGTTTCCAATTAAATTACACTTTTCATTGATCTTTTGATGGCCGAAATTCTGTCCGGTTGAAAAAAAATAATAATTTTCCTGAAATGTTTCCCATACGGAAATAGTAGAAGCATTGTTTTTGAAATGTTTTGCTTTACGTTTTTCGTTCATTATGTCAAGCAGTAATATATTCCTCGTCAACGATAAAATGGTTCGATGGTCAAAACGCCAAACAAATATCAATGTCATGTATAGAGTTTGAAAAACGCGACAGAAACAAGGGATAAAGCCGATATATTTGATCGTGCAGGTCACGCGCAATTCTAACCAAGGGAATTGACACGTCAGACGTCCAGTAGAAAGATTTTTACACCTCTCGGTCACGAAGCGTTCAAGCTCGGAATTGGATCGAGCGTAAAACGTGTACAGGCGATATATACCTTAGCTCGGATCCTGCCTTTTTCGCAAATCCGTCGGATTGTTTGCCCGGGGGGAATGAAATATGACAATAGGATAGAGAAAAGAATTGCCTGTGCTTGCCTAGTGGTAGCGAAATGCGAAGAGCAACGAGATTCTTCGTTGTGTATACGCTTGCGGGTTTTGCTGCTTTGCATGCGAAAGCTCTACGGTTGGCGAGCGAACTGAGAGGAGAATATAAGACGCGAAACGCTAGAGTAAGAAAAGAAGAAGAGAGTCTTATCTCCGAACGATTTCTAAGGAAAACAAATTATGCTAATAAAGGTATACGTGGCGGAAGCCGAAGGGATTCCGGAATACGGGACGACGACCACCCTCGGCAAGAGGCTCGTTGCCGTCAAGTTTTTACTGCCGGAAGCAACCGAGAAGGAAAAGTGAGTATGCACACACAACACACTGTATGGAATGGAATATTGTACTTGAACGAGTTTCGCATCCCGTTTCGTAACTATTAACCAGCTTGGAGTCGCTACCACGTACGTGCGCCAGCATTGCGCAATATGCTCACCGGACGATCAATCGAGCGTGTTCTGCATATTTAATGCAGTGTCCCTAGCATTACAATCTAAAATCAAAGATGCAGAAGTTCTTTTTTCTCTTCTTCATTTCTGTTTGAGGTTCATGTACCAGTTGTGGCCATCACGGAGATTGTTGAAGAAACCTAAATGCGAAAAAGTAATGTCAACTTCATAAATGTTTTTCGCATTTATTCGTGCAGGGCCAACATTTCGTATTTGCCCGAACAGAAAGCTTGATGTTTCGCAAAATTAAATAAATTGAGCGCGAGTGCCATAAATCAGAAGGAAATCGCTTTCAACTACTTTCAGTGAGAATTAAGTACATTATGCTAAGATTATGGCTGCAGGTGGTTTGGTGTTCCACTGCACATACGTAATGATGAAACTGTTGAATAAAAGACAACATTTTAGTTTATAGTTTTTATTGCGTAATGAATTCCTTGAATAGGTTTTGAAGTTGTTTAGCATACATTTTTTAAATATTATTTTGAATCTGGAGTGTCTAATTTGAAAGCAATTAGAGCGTAAAAATTTAAAAATTGTCTCACATACATCATCAATAACACGATAAACAATATAACCACCAGCGATGCGATATGAATAATCAACATCACATAAAATAATAAATAATATATCACATAAACAACAATATCAAAACAAATAATCTGAAATTTGAAAATATGACGTCTTTATTATGTCACTATAAAAATTTATGTGTATATATGAGGCATTCCTTACGGTTTCAAACGGTTGAAAAGTTGTCCACTCTCCAAACAATTGAAATTCTGTCGAATTATTGAATTGTTTGCAAAAGAGAAGAATTTTTTGAGTTAAATCGAAAGTGACATACCGACCGAAAAAAATTATTTTCGTATATTTTTTATGAAAATGGTCATTTTTTACACTCGAAAAAATCAAACACAATTTTCTTTACAAAATTTATGCAGAACTGCAACTTTTTTTGTCTGAATCATTTTTCTGTTTAACCGTATTGTTTCAAGATATAACGGTATTTACATAATTTTGAAATTTTTTGAAAAACTCGAAAAAATGCGGTCCAAAATTTTTGCGAAAATGTACACCTCTCTTTTGCAAACAATGGAATAATTTGACAAAATTTCAATTTTTTTTTAGAGTGGACAACTTTTCGACCGTTCGAAACCGTATGGAATGCCTCGTATATATAGTCATTTCTATCTCTCTCGCTCTTTTATACATAATGAATTAACTTTCGATAATATGCATTCATCCCATGATATATTTTAACATTCCTTTTCTATTCTCTCTTATTACAAATTCTTCAAGTGTTAGCTTCAATTAATATAAAAATTTGTACTCATCTTTCAGGTTAGTATTTTTTTTGGAGATTCTCACGTCAAATTTATTGGTGTCTTGAAGAATCCCTTTATTATATTTGGAAATACCATGCGTGTCTACACAGTATATGTGAGGCGAATCTTTTTCACGATGCTTTCGATTTAAAATTCAGGGTGAAGTAGAGCGAAACTGGGCGCGTGCTGTGGCTAGTAGTCCCGAATTTTGTCTGATTTCGGCAAAAGGCCGAAATCACCCGAAATCGTGAGTGAGATTCTCGTGCTGCGCTCTACTTTGCTCCGCGGACCTTTCGACTTTCTTTCAATAACAATAGATTACATTACAATTAAATTCAATGCAAGATATTAACAAATTTCGAGTTTCATTGAAACATCACACTGAATCTACTTTTGAAGCATAACATTCTAGTAAGAATGAAAAAAGTCTCTCTAAAGCGGCGCCCGTTGTCATTTCCGAGCCTAATTGCTGGGCAAATCCTCTCACATACATTCCTTTCGGTTTTATTTATTCTTCTCCATGTATTCGAGACTGTAGTACTACGGAGAGAACGTAAGAATTTTTCTACCCTCAGCAAGAATATACAAGTACCATCAATTTGCAGCTGCTCACGCGAGTCGAACGTTCCTTGTGATATCAAATACGGAACGAAACAACTTTAAAGAAAAATACCTCAATGGAAAACTTGATGAACCCTTAAAACACAAGGTTTTTCACGCGGAGTCGAACCAACTGACAACGTCGTTAATAACGCTTTGTTAAAAATAAGATTATCAAGATTTTAGTTCATAGTTTTTATCGAATTCAATGTAAGATATTAACAACTTTCAGGTTTTATTGAAACATCACACTGAACGTACTTTTGACGCATAAAATTCTAGTAAGGATGAAAAAAAGGCTCTCTAAAGCGGCGCCCATTGTCCTTTCCGAGCCTAATTGCTGGGCAAATCCTCTTACATACATTTACTTCGGTTTTATTTATTCTTCTCCATTTATTCGAGACTGTAGTATTACGGAGAGAACATACAGACCGGTGTATGTTATGCTCTCACGGGCGTGACTGCCCCCACATCAAAATGCTCACGCATGAATTATGACAGGCCGAGTGTGCCTGAGCCTCGACTTTGGCTCGTAGTAATTTACTCTGTCTCTCGCGTGCCAGCCCCACGGTTAATGGGCTTAACCGCGCGGATATGCAAAGCGAGCGAAAGTGCAGGGCAAAGGGGGTCCGTTGTCCAGCGGACTATTCGTGTGTGTACGCGTTAACTACTGTACATAGCTATGGACTCTCTTCGAACAACATTCAGCCATTGGAGTCTGGTCTGTAAGTACGAAAGCTAGAGCGAGCTAGACGAGTGAACTATATCAAAGCTTCATTTTCAGGAATCAAATTCTCCGACGTTTGTGTATCTGATTACAGGCTGGCTCTGCAGCTTCGTTTTCTCTATCGACTAAAAGCACTGACCAGTTCCTGTGCACCAGAAGTTCAAACATGGAGAAAGCCTCAAGCAGTGGTTCTATGCTAGAACTAATAGCTGCAGTGGAATCTAAAGTTCTACGTCTATTGGCTACTCAAATGTGGCGTCTCTGTGCAGACTCTAGTAATGGCTTTCCTAGGAGATTTTGATTTCTCTGCTTATTCTGAAGCAGTTTTATGCCGCTTGGCTGAAGACCAGAATACGAAGCTGTTGCAATTGAATGTTACGATTTTGCCAAAGAAAGTAGTAAACGCGTGGGCACTGATGCAGAAAGGTATGCTATTCGCTATTATCTTCGCCATTAGCGCCTCCTGGAGGGACACTTTGGCAAAGTCTTGCATACACTGACATGCGGACTCGGTACAGAAGTCCAAATATACAAACACCTCTTGCAATGACTCTTTGTTAAAGCCAATGCCTGACGAGGGTCCAAATGCAGCGATATATGGTCTCTACATGGGCTGGAGCGATAAATACCTTGCTGGAAAATGTTGCTTGATGGACGACGCTATCCAGATATAATATTAAATTTCCATTGAAGAACGTAACGAGATGAGTTTTCTTCGACTTCCCTCTAATTTTCCTGGGAGCTCGACCAATAAAATCAAAGGCCATATTACGGACATCAACATTTCATAATGTTCGTGGTTGATTTTGACTATCAAACGAATGGGATTTGGTGCAGAAGGCTATAGATTCACCACTATTTTTTTCAATAGCCCATTCGAGAAGGATGTTTTAGCGCAATCTTGCATCTACTGACCAGCCAAACTGCCCTATAAGTCCAAACAGTGAAAAAATGAGTTCCACTCTTTTTGGTTGCACCAATATGGCGTCTTTCTACAGGCTGGAGCAACGAATGCCCTTCCTAGGAGATTTAGATTGATAGAAGAAACTGTTTGGATAGGATGTCAGATTCCTATCAAAGAGAGTAAACGGCTGGGCTTTGAGGCAGAAAGCTACGGCCATCCGCCAATATCTTGTTCATCAGCGCCTCCTGGCGAGACGGTTTCGTGGAATCTTGTGCCCTTTCATTGCAAGCAACGATGGCAAAGACCAAAGAGTTCTGGCTAGCGACTAGCATGGAAATTCAAGCTCACTGAGAGTGCACAAGAAATTCAACAGCAGAGACGCCGGCTCCATAGCGAACGTGCAAGGTTGCAACGGTGCAGATATATATTTGCCGTTGGGTGGTGATGGCGGATTATTCGCGCGCGTATGCAAGCCGAGACCCAATGACACGCGCGCGCTTCTATTATCGGGCTAGACATCAGAAAAAGGCTTGTTGAATTTCTTTCGAGGAAGCGAGCTGTGTGCAGCACCAACGCCGAATAGATTTGCATACAATGACCGGGAGATAGGGGACACTCTGTGCGCGACTTTGGCGACGACGGCGTGGTGCCGCCTATAGGGACGAAGCATAGGAAAGAGAAAAAAAATCACGACAACAGAGAAGAACTCCGGACGCATTCGACCCAACCCTCGAAAATGACAAAGTTTCTTTCCTTCACCGATTTTTCTTCACTTTACAATTTTATTTTACTTTACTGGCTAGATCCTTGAGTTCAGTACTTCGGGGATTTGAGGAACAATTTGAAAGAGCTGGGCAAAATACATGAAAATACTCAAAATACAAGATACGAAATACTTCAAGTATTTTAAAATACAAAATACTTTTTCACTTAAAATACTTCGGTACTTAAAATACATTTTGAAGTACTTCTCAAAATGCGTCTGAAAATAATTGTTAAAAAACCTCTTAGCTTCAGTTCCAAGGCATTACAAATATATTGGGAGTGGTAATCATTGTTCAATGTTGCATAACATACTTCATTCATGCTTATTCGTTTGTTAGTTGAATTAAATTGAGGTAACCATCGTTTTCGAGACATTTTCCCGTTTACGAAATTGATTTCAGTACATGAAGACATTTTTTCTAAATGTGATTTTTCATTGTTTTAGAACATTTAAAATACGTTGACATAAAAATTACATAATGAACGTTGATCGAAACAAAGCTTCTTGAGCAAGGGAAACTCTGGAAATCAAGGTTGCAACGAAGCTTCCTCACAGTTGTATCACAACCGTTCATAAACTCTAGACTTTAGAGCATCAAACTGTTTTTTTTTCTTCTTTATAAAAGAAACTTTCATCCACGAATCACTTCGATTACTAAATTAAATTATCACACACCCAAATTAATTTTATGAAGAAGCGAAGTTAACGTTATAGTAAGTAGAGGGAAGTTGACATTGTTCATTTGCAAATCGTTAGGACGTTGAGAGTGACGATACATTGTGTTGTCTGGTCTGAAAGCTACAAGTAAACATTCTTGAATTCAGTTTCCAATGTTTAAATTCCCTACATTAATCCGAAAAAATTCAAAAAGGTAGTCCAGTATATGAATTCTATGACCGTGAAAAACTGTTTGAATTCTGATTAATAATTTCACTGAATAAAATAATATGTTGAATTTTTTCAGGTGATTCAACCCCGTTCATTTAGTAATTGGTGTGACTTATTGTCGAACAGAGGGAAAGAATGAGACGTATTATTAGAAGCGTTAAATAATACATTTCGCTTGTTGAAAGTACATATTAAATTCTAAATTTCAAATTTAACGTGAGCTTGGTAGATATTCAAAAAATGTTCCGAATATATAGGATCAAAAAATAAAAAAGCATTTTGTATTTTATTAAGTACTTAAAATACTTAAAATACGTATTTTAAATACTTAAAATACATGATGTATTTTAAATACTTAAAATACATGATGTATTTTAAATACTGTCCGACTTTACAATTTGATAAACACAATTTGGCGTATATACTAAAAACCAATCATTTTGGGATTTTACCGCACGTTGTTCTATCAAAGTTAACAAAAGTTTTTATTTCTTTACATATGTGTAATAATGATAGTCTTGGATATCTTTGTTTTAGAAATACCAGTTGCCAAATTTTAAACGATTTTGTATTAATTTCCTACAATAAAAAAAAAATTAGTGACACTTCATTCAATTATACTAATATCGCATGGCACTAGCTGTCGACGGGCCATGTTGAATGAAAGAATATATTCTTATGATTACGAAGCAGGAATATACATGAAAGCGCGAATACGGTATACAAGCTTTTGGTATATAGGAAAATCGGTATTTGCAGTGTGAAGAGGCTGTGCCGACCCGAGATAAGGATGTTTTATGCGTGAGACATCATATCACTTGGCGCAGCATCAAAACTCCTGCCATGACATATTATTAAAAATAACATCGCAACTTCTGCCCCACTCGGCATATACTTATTGTAAGAGTACTATGAAGTCTAATACAATTTCGCTTGCCCGAGTACACGAGGAGTATATATATATATATATATATATTACATAATATATGCCGAGGGCGCGAAGGTTATGCGCATATCATTTTTCTAACAGACGATTTGGTGCGACTCTCTTTCCGCTTTTACAGCTTGATGCGAGCAGTCGAGCTCTCGAAGACCCTTCTGTGAGTTCGTAAAACTCGCAATCCCATTTTCATGGAGAAAATTGTCAAAAAATTCTCCCTTGATCGTTGTCTCCTTACATGGCTCTCAGACTCGATCATTCTTATTTACTCGAGATGATTCGTCGACCCACGTGGGTTGTTTCCGCGTTATGAATAATTAAGTGGTTTCTTTATTTATTTTACAGTGAAAAAAGGTTCCATTTACATTATTGCGGCTGAGAGAGAATGTGGTTTTTCTTTTCGTAAAATATCAATGTACTAGGACTGAGAAACGCTGCTATAAAGAAAAATATTGAAGAATATATATTGTGGAGAATTTCTGAATTTATTACAAGCCGTATTCATAAGAAAAAAGTGGGGTCCAAAATCTATAAGAATTCTACTGAACGTTCATTTAAAGAAAAAATAAAAACTACAAAAAACCAGGAAATACGTATTATCGTTTGACATGAGTTCGAGATTTTCAATACATTTTTATCAATATTCCGGACGGGCAAATCATTTGTATTCAGATTTTATTTCGAGCTCTCAAACCCGAGCCCTCTTTTAAAAAGAATTTCATTTGCCTCTGGCTTGAAGGTTTCACTTCAAGTTTCTCAACCAATAATGATGTTGAATATAAAACGACTTGTAACTTAAGATCAGTTTAATAAATCTCAGGAATTAGAGCGTCATGCTGGTGTCTCAAATACCTCCGAGAACTTTCTTCTCCCGCATAATTGCAAAATTTTTCATCCGGGAAGCATTATCATAATAAAATAATTCCAAGTAAGTGCGGTAGGTCCAGTGTACTTTATATCGTTGCACAGTTTGCTGATAAAGGCCGCGGCGGCCTAGCGAGATTTTGCCGCTCCAAGCACGACGACAACGACGGTGACGTCGACGTTTACCTTTCCCCGTTTTGCATAGCGCTGTGCTTGCTGGATACAGCCTAAAGTAGCGAACCAGCAGCAGGAGGTCTACTATTACTATTAGCAGCACACGCGTTCGCGAGGGCCAACCCCTGCTCATCGAGCCGAGCAATATACACACCCGTAAGATTCCTCGGTTTATGGTAAATCGATGGAGCCGTAGTTTTGTTAACAACGGCATTAAGCTATCACGCGAGAGTACCATTACCCAAGTCGATCGTAAGTAGACTGTGGAATAGGAGAGGGTATAGAGGGTGCCGCTCAGGAAGGAACGTACGGACGTAGGTAATACGTGAGGGTATATAACATAAGTGCAATAGCGCTAGAAACTCTAGAGAACATACTGTCCAAGAAGCCGTGCCGGTGCTAAACTCGCCGTTGGTATCTTGAGAGCGAATAAAAAGCTACACGGAAACGTGAAATTGGCCCCGATCTTGCGAATCGAATTACCCAATAAAAGAACTGAGCTACGGAGGACCAACCGTAGACTACTTGAAAACAGGAACACGAGAACCACTGTCTACGTATATTTTCAATGAATAACAAAGTTCTTCTGCTGTTTGAATATTCAAGTTCGGATTTCCGAGGTCAGAAAGCAAATGGAACCAATTGAATCGGAATAACTATTATCACATTCGGGAATTTTTTTTACTTCGACTATTCGTACGAATTCGGTTCAATACATTGTTGGATACAGGAATCAATTGTCTTACTTCCTCATAGAGGAAGCTCTGTTTCCGGGATTTTTTTACCCAGATTTATAAGTCAGCATACACACAATTGTCTGTTTATCAGAAGAAACAAAATCCGTCAGCGTGCGTGCGCGCGAGCGCGCGTGTTTGTGTGTGTGTGTGTGTGTTCTAAATTTTTTGCAACTTTACCGTGAACTAGAGTACACTGCAAAAAAAATCTACTTGAAATTTTGTGTACTACGACTGGAAGTTTTTATGGGAAATTAATGTCTGAGACAGCATATTTAATAATATACTTTTATTTTACAGTAAATGTACTTGAATTTTTATAATTTGCTTTAATTTTACTGGAAAAGTACATAAATTCTACACCAAAATTGTTTATTAAATTTCGATGACTAGTTTATGCATGAAAACCTCTAATCTTTTCTAACGATGTAGACATACCGTTTTCAGCCACTTTTGTTTCGAATATGGTCATCACATTCAACGAATAAAGCTAATATTTGATCGAGTGGATCATACATTCAATTTATACGATTTATTAGAAAATCAACGTGCAACTATGATAGAAAGATAATGTGGCGAATATAGTAATATACTACTATATTCTCAGATGTCCACTACAGGAAAATCTACCCTACACCGATAAAAAGAATAAGTAATACCAACTGAATCTGCGGTTACGGGTGGCGAAACAAATATTTCTTCCAATCAACCAAATATTTGTTTCGCCATCCGTAACCGCAAATTCGGTTGGTATTACCAATTCTTTTTATCGGTGTACAATTAGAATAGTAACACCATGGCCACCGAAGGATCATCTACCCTACAATGAGAATTAGTACATAAAATCCTATTACTTTAGATATGCAGGAACGAAACAGGATGCAAGACTCGCTTTCAATGTTCAAAATATGTTGAGAGTACTTAAATTTATTTTAATTCTATCAATGTGTTACTAGAATGGACTTTCAACGGGACGTCAGAATTTTAGCAGCACTGGAGGATCGCAACATCGCCAGAGTTCTCGGTGTTTGCTGTCGAGAAGAGCCCTACTGCGTAGTGATGGAGTACCTGGAACACGGTGATCTCTGTCAATTTCTCAAAACCCACATAACTGCCGAAGACGCACATTCAATGCCAATAGGAGTTAAAACCCTCAGGTGAGCCTTCGCAAAATAATTGACGATTCTACGGACAAATTCTGCCGTTATATTGCCTTCTACACAATCGTATAATAAATCTATTTCGTAAGGAGGATAATTCTTTTTTAACCATTGCTTGCAAAATAAAATGCTGCAAGTTTCTCTATCTTCCCAACAGAATTTCATTTGGACCAGTAATAAGTTCTCGTCCTCGAATTAAAAACACATCAAAATATGCATTTCTAACAAATTAAGCATAATGTGATTGAAAAAATAAATTATACCCTATGGTAATCCAACTTGGAGACATTAGCAAATGAAATAACGATTACTTTCGTAAATACTGATAAATTATAATAATTTAAAAAACAATCAGAATAAAATTTGATAATGAAATGCTTTACTTTCAGCTTTAACTGCCTCATCTACATGGCTGCTCAGATAGCCTCAGGGATGCGTTACCTGGAGAACCTGAATTTTGTTCACCGTGACCTCGCAACCAGGTGAGTCACGCAGCGTTAAATGTTGTTGCTTATATCTTTCGTCTCCGCTTTTTTATTCGCCCTTCTTGGGCTTTTAAAAGGTACCACAAGATCCTTTCAACCCGATCCCCAGAGGCTGTAGGGGAGGACTCGCGCGTAAATGAGCCCCACCAACGGTCCTTCCTATCTTCCTCCTTTTTTTGTCGTCTTTTTTTTGCCGCTTCGTTGTCTCGCCGAAACTTTATCCTGGAGGAGAAAAAAGAACTTTCCTGTGAAAAGTTACCACCACGCACCGTGAAATTCAATGACCAACCCCGGCTACCGGTGATAGAGAGAAGAGAGTATCGATTTCCAGACGCTAAATCGAATTGTTTCGGTCCAATGTGGATTTCCATAAACCGAAAACAAACACGTCGCTGTGGCGAGTCCCGTGTATATACACCGCGAGGGAGCCCCACGATATTCACCGGGTATGGCGAACCGCAGGGGAAATCATCGCTGCTCGATTCGTTGGCCACGTTCCTCACGGTGTCTCCGCATGGGACATGTACGGATAATCACAACTAACACCATTTCCGAACGCTCGGTCCATTTGCAATTAGACGCGCGTGTCCACGTACGTTAGAGCGCCTTCCAGGGTGCATATGAATATGTGCAACATATCGAAGAGGCGAAGTTGTAATGACATCATCAGTCTCTGTATTACTGTAATATCGCGAGATATCCTGAGGGATTATTGTATGTATATCAGTCTACGTTGGGAGGAGTATAGTTCCCTCACAATAACGAGAATCATGTTCAATTTCTGATCAATCATATCCATCCTAGTTATGGACTTGATTTATTGTTCGATGTACAGCATCATTAATCCTTCCTCAATGTAATGGAATGAATCCATAATCCGGAAGATTCTGAAATCCAAAGATCGCTGATTTACATCCACGGTGTGTTGTCTTGTTTCACATTGTTACTTTGATGTTTTTGTATAAGGAATGGTTTTTTGCAATACAAGTGGAAAAAAAGCGGACTTTCGGACGGAGTATCGCGGTCGAAAGTATCACATACTTTCTTTTAAAGTGCCGAAGAATGTCCTCTTTTTATACCTGCCGAGTGGCGAATATGTGTAACAGAGCAGCTTTTGTGCACTAGTGCGAAAAAGAGTGTGTGAAACAGTCGAATGCGCAGAATGGTGCATGCGAAATTTGTTTTCTCATACCTGACCAGAAAATGCCATTTCCGCAACGCTCCGTAGGAACTTAAAGAGAGAATTTTTTATGCATGCATGCACTATTCTTAACATTTGGACATCTCCAGTGGTCTACTATAATCTTCGGACTTGATTTTAAGGTGATATCAAACGATATTCTTTTTGTTTCTCTTGTCCAAAATACTTCATGTGGGCACATAGAAAATTAGAGCTATCACAAAACATCTTGTAATTTTGTACCTCCTATCAATACTAAATATAGTTCATAAACATTAAACATTTGATAGCAGTTGAAGCTAATACTCCTGAAAACAAAAACACCTTTGAGCCCTGATCATATCTCAACGATCCTATATAATATCGAGGAATTCCTCACTGTTGTGCTTGTAAAAAGTTTCTTGGGCCTATACTAACATCATTATTGAATGCATATAATAATCGCAATGAAAAGTATAATTTCTCTACCGATAGCAATACTTTATGGTGTCCACACAGTATCAAGACTGGGACATCCACTATTTTATCCCAAGTTTCCTAGCACTTAGGCGCTTTTATGCAGACGTCAACGAGTGGAGCGCAAGAGTCGCGGTCGTTACTGCGGGATGAAAGCACCGGGCGGGATAACGAGCGAGAGAAGAGGAGCCGTCGGCAATATGAAGAGGGAACTTTTGCAAACGGAGCAGCGCACCTAGAGCGCAGCAATAGAGTAGAGCCAGCAAAGCCTCTGGCAGCCTTGGAGTAAGGTGAAACGTTCGGGTTATTGAAATGTGAAGCTCGTCTCTCGTTGAATCGATACTACTGGCATAGAGCTGTAGCTGTGCTCTGGAGATGTATATCTGTACGTATATAACGCTCGTACCTTCTACACGCTCACCTCGCTGGTATATCACCGAGCCTACTACGCAGTTCTCCATTCTCAGCCGTTGGAAACCGTCGAGTTTCCTAGGTTTTCGCAGTGTCTCTCAAACGAGACCTCGTAAATCTTGATAGAAGGACGCAGAAGAGAACGAGTGGACGGGCGCCGGAAGTGCCGTGCATATTCCTACAGAAATCGAAGAGACATTGCGACTATAACAGGCTATACACCTTGCTAGGATCTTGTACCGTATCGCAGATGCTGCATCGGCAGTCAACTCAAGGGACTCGAACAATTCCATATGAAAATAGGAAATAATTCATTCTCCCAAGGATAGGTGTACGTTCTATATACAAAAGTATCTTTACGAGCGGTATTACCCGAGCGCTGCATCCAAGATTTCAAATTTTACTATGGGGTAGTGCACTTAAGGGTTATATGATGATGATACTTCTGCTGCTGCGACCGCTTCTGGTACACGAATAGGAAAAAGCCTTTTCAGTTCGCGGTTTTAAGCAGTCTCCGTGGTGCATGCTCATCGTAAAATGTTCAATTAAGAAAAACTTTCCTAAGTAGTGACCACAAAAACTCATGGGTTACTAGGATCTTCGAAAGACTCGGTTGAAAAATCGGCCGGTTGTGAAATCGTTGTCTTGTTTGCTGAAGTTAGTTGTGAGAGTAATGAACAATCAATCTCTCGAAGCTTCTTCACTGAAGAATATTCGCAAAGATGTAGTCAAACTGAGCAACCGTTCAAGGATATTCACTTGAGAAACTTGAAATAGAAGGATTTCTTGAATTTCCGATGTCTTGAAGAACATCATCGATTTTTTCAGCGAAAGTGGATCAGAATAAGTGAAAAGTCTCGGTGAAAAAGGAAATAAAGTGACTGAAGGGTATATATGGAGGTGAATGGGAAAGGTTGGAGAGTAACTGTGCTGCAAAAGGAGAAATGAAAGGGACGAAGAGAAGAAGAAATCGACTGCTGATCAAACAGTAATGCAATTCAATTGGCTCGCCGTAGAGAATGGAGCGTCCGAGCAAGAAGGGAACTATGGGGAATAGTAGTTGCAGCGGACTGACAGCATACCGCAAAGCGTGTAACCACTGACTTCTGTGAAGTGGGGAAAATCGTATAAAGCTTAGCCGTTCAAGCCAATGTCACTGACCAGTTATTGTCATCCTTCCATCTCTTTCTGTTCAATGTATGTCCCATAGACTTTTCCTTGCCCACTGACTAGTCACTGCTTCTTGGCTGAAGACTCGATCCCTTTGGAATATTCTCCAGTAACTCTCCAACTCTCGAGGAGATGCAAGAGCCTTTGTTCCGACTTCGGTTACAAATGTCGAGAATGGCTTCAGCCGATTCGCCATTACGGTATACAGTAGATATATATATGTAGACATCTCACTCACTGGTGTTCCCTTTTCTCGCCCCACCTGGCTGATTTCATCCCTCGTCCAGCACTCAAGCCTCCTTCCTCGATTCCTCGTCCCCTCGATCTGCATATATTTCCTAGGGTTGAAATGTGAACCCTCCAAATAACCTCCGTTGACTTCTACTCGAGTACGTATGTTAAACCTACTCGATGAGGGTCCAAATCTTGTCTTGCTTCGCAGAAGTTTATTGGTTGAATTATTCAAATGTCGCTTCATTATTTTATATGTCCAGCGTGAATAACTAAGGCAAATGCAGCGAATTATGATAGGGACCTAAAAACGATGTCCCCGTGAAGTATTGCGGAGAAATAATTACATTTGATGCTTGCCTTCAAAACCATTAAACTTAAATACTGCCCTCTAGTTACATTACTATGTTACTAGAGTTTATCATTATGTATGTATTACATCGTAATGCAACTAGAGTTTATCATTATGTATGTATTACATAGTAATGTAACTAGAGTTTATCATCATGTATGTATTACATAGTAATATAACTAGAATTTATCATCGTGTATGTATTACATAAAATGTAGCTAGAATTTATCATCATGTGTGTATTTCTAAACGCAATATTTATATTCGATGGTTTTACTCCAATACGCCTTGGGCTTATCCTATGTAGGTACCTATCATAATTCGGTGTGGTTATCTTGGAATGTCATTTTCAGAAGGCTTACTTAGGTTTCTGCATCACGTTTAATTTTAATAAGAAGTTATGGAGGCATAGCTAAAAGTTTGTTTAAATAAGTGTGTTGATCAACATATTTTTAAATCGACAAAATATCATAAAAACGGAATGCGACAAGCCATTTTTAAAATAAATAACATCAAGTGAAGCTTGACAGTGATCTGTATCAAAGTTTGAGCTACTTCGGTTAAGTAGTTCACGAGTTATGGCAAAATCAATCTTAGGCCCTCCATCACACACATACATACATTGAGAAAATTTGGCTAAATCACCTATGTTGATATTTTGGACCATTTTCAAGGTTCTGACATGACAATCCTGAGCAAATGTCATAAAATCAAATCTCCATCTATGAGGACGCAAAACGCGTGTAAAATTCAACGTTAATCACACTTCCCATTTCGTCTAACTCCAGCATCAGATTAACACTTTCCGATTCTTATCCCATCAGGAAGTAATCGAAATTTTCGATGAAACTCACGAGTGGCGGGACTGTACCTATCATATATCCTTAATACCGTGTGGTTTACACGTGCTTTACTGCAATTTCTTTGTATTAACAGTAAAGCTGCAATGACAGTGTGTGTAATGTCCGGAACCGAAAATAATAGAAAAAGTATTCGTTGTACAGAAGAAGGATGCGATTGGAGGCAGCGAGGAGACGCATCCAGTCGACGTACAAATTCCACATCCCTCGAACGCGCGAGGGTGTCGGCCTGCACATGCACAACCGACACGGCCGAATCCTGTTCATTCATTATGCAGTGCTATGAATATTTGAGCCTTCCACCGTATACAGTATTTGGCGTCCATTCGTACGGCGAGACGAGGGCGAAAAGCCCAGAGCAAGAAAATCGAGTACATGGGCGAATACAAACGCGCGTGAAACACGAAAAACTGGGAATCTACTTTTGGCTCTGCCGTGGCTTTGTGATACCTCCAAAACGTATTACGGTGATAACAATTTACTGAAATATTGTTACCCGGCGCAAAAACTGCGTAATGACAATATCAAAAAGAAAAAAGATGTGGAAGGTCTGGTTGGAAATATACTTCAACAGGATTTGAACTAATGGATTCTTTTTCCACCAGCTGTTTTGGGAAGCTAGTACAAATCGGGAAATATAATTGGGAGCTTTAGTCAAAGTTGATAAGAGAGACACAGTGAGATTTTTAATCAAATCAACTGAAAATTCAATGTTCGTATTTTCCTTCGACACTCCCAAGTCGTTGTTAGTATCCTGGTGTAGATTTTCTAACATATGCGCGCAGTAAGTTGACTTTACTCATTATCATATATTTTTCTGGTGAAAATATTTGTCTCTAAATTTCATTAACTTTTCTTCAAAATTTAAGTAAGAATTTTTATGAAAATTCGGATATCGGTGCAACTTTAAGAAAACCTCTGGTGCATTGAAATATTCATTTGTAATGCCACAAGAGCTTCGAAATTATCGGATATTTCCCGATAGGTTCATTGCAAACAAATTAACGAGTCAAGTTTACCAGGTTAAAAAATTACAAACGCGTAGCGCGAGTGTTTTTTCTGGAAAACTTGATGAGCTCATTTGTGTGCAGGGAAGCTTGAGGAAAAAATCAGATTAATTTCGAAGCTCGAGTGGTATTTGAGAGATTAGTTTTCCCATCCAAATTGCGACCAATGGTATTGCCCCATGAGACGAAACTTACGGTTCACGTTTGATAAAATCCTTCGACTGTCACAATCGAATTCAATCTGTCTGTTTGACAGATGGTTAACGTAGCTGAATGATCTCTTGTTTTGTATATATAGCAACCAACAGACAAAATTATCAAATATTGTCAGTATAATTCCATGTAGATTGTACCACGTGACGTCGAATGGTGCAATTCTATTGGTCTAAATTTGGATCGGAAAAATAATCACAGTAATATTCCATCAGAATTATTAGAAATTTAATATCTCCCGTGATGCAAAGCTCACTGGAAATGTATCCTTCGTGTTGCTATGGATGGATCTTCTCGTGTCTGTATCGTATCCTCAACTAGTATCGGATGGTGTTGGATGACTGCATTGTCCGATCATGAGAAAAAATAATTAGGAGGTCCAACATTGAACACAGACTCTGCACAGAGTATCTCAGTTACACTGCTGCTCGTTGGATATCAAATGAATTTCTGCAGGTTGTTTGAAATTTCGTGAGCGTTGTCGGACGGACAGAAGACTATGTATTCCGTCAATATAATGTAACCAGAGCTTACTGAAAGCATAATAACGTGTACTACACAGTCTGAAATCTGCTAAAGCCCGCGCAAACAATAGACGTCATGCGGTAGTTAATTATATGTCAAAGCTCGGCAAATGCAGTGTTTCATAGAAACCACAGTTGGGTTTCCGTTCCACAATCATGGTACACCGCTCAACCCACTGCCTAACAAAAAAAGGACACTGTTTGCTGAGGAAACTTTGCACGAGGCTTTCGCAGATTTTCAGGACCGCATAATAAGTCCTTAAGCTGCTGTACCAGGGATTGAATAGTTGCATTATGTGGGGAAGTCTCTATTAGAATCAAACCCTCAATGATCGATAATGCGTTTCGACAAATTAAGTCCCACTGAGATATGTAGTTGATATGCAAATGAGGATTTAGAATTAAATCTAAAGAACTTAAAAACTTAGGGGGTGCAGCGAGAGTTAGCTATTGGAAATAATTGTATAACAAATCTGAAAAAATTTACCTGGATGCTTTTTGTTACTCTTTATAACAAATTCTGGACCGAAAAAATAACATCTATTTCTCAGCACTGTCGATTTTTTTGAAGTGCCAAAAAAAAAAAGATCTGCCATGTTTGATTATTGAAAATAGTATACAAAGCACGAAAAAATCGGATGCAGGGGGAGAGTTAGCTATAGAAAATAATCGTAGAAAAATTGGAAAAAATTTACCTCGATGCGTTTTATTACTCTTAATAAGATATTCGGCAGGTCGGAATATTAGAAATTGTAAGAGGAGATGAATTTTCTCAAATCGAGGTCGATACATTTATTTTCATTTTCAAGTGCTACTATTTTTGTCTGTCAACTGCAGTCAAATTGATACAAATTAGATCGTGTAATATTAATAGTTTTGATGGATATTTCCAGAGTTATGATTTCTTGAAAAATTATACAGTGTTATTCGGAAATTAAAACTTGCGAGGCATTTAATCAAATTAGGTAAAATTAGGCGAGAACACGATTGGCAACGAAAAGAGGAGTCATACGAAGCGGGGGAATTCTGATTGTTTTTCGATTTTTGTTCTCACTATTATTATAGGCATTCTTACTAAATCTAGGTCACTACAGAACGCTTAAAAAAAATCATATCTTTGGAAATATCTATCGAAACTATTTTCAATAGCTCACCTCCCACCCTTCCCCCAATTTTTCCGTGCTTCGTATACTATTTTAAATAATCAAACGTGGCAGATATTTTTTATATTTTTTTGGCAATTTAAAAAAGACGACAGTGCTAAAAAATAGATTTTATTTTTTCAGTCCAGAATATGTTATAAAGAGCTTGTTATATAACAACACAAAGCAACCAGGTAAATTTTTTCAAATTTTTCTATGATTGCCCCCCTCCCCAAATAAACGGTCAATAAAGGAAAAGAGAACAAAAACAAAAGCAAATTTTTAGCTGAGCTGAAGTACCTAAAGAACCTAAGAATTTAATAAAACCGGAAAACCGCCAATCTTCCTCACACTGTAATAACTTCGGTGACGTCTTATGCAAACACAAACTGAAGTGGTGTGAATTCCTGAATACTGGCCTACCGCGTATACAAAATCCATATGTTGCAGTCATGTTATGTGGTTCTCTATATGGTCCCGCAAATCTCGAATGTCCACCATGAAATGTCTCATGGTCGACTCTCGTTCCTCTCGAGCCTGAGTGCATAGCTTCCCATGACAGTTCATAAGAATGTTGAGTCTTCTAACGTGAATTCACGTGAAAATTCTCAGATATATTTTATCTGGCGTACGATATGAAAGTATATGAAATATCGTTATAGTTCAGCAACAATATTTTCAGAAGGTTTCGAAAATGGCTACGTTCCTCCGCTTCGCATTCGGTGCAGGATTGAATATATAGAGTAAATGAAAGTACATAGTCGAATTTGATGGAACTTTCGACCTCGAGAGATTTAAATAGACCAACAAGCTTCTGCATACTTTCCCGAGTGTCATCCAATTTCTTATATTATTTCAATGCACCGAGATGATAGCCCCTATTTTAAATGGATTTATAAAAGCACTGCTGATAAGTGATTCAATAAGGCTCTAACCTCATTAGCCGTTCTTTCTTCAAGGGCAGCCGCCTACGGGCTTTCCTGCCGTGTCATAGTTTCATTAAAACCGAAAGTTTTCAGACGAAAGAAATATACAAGATGTTAACTTTTTGTGCTCCCAGAAACTGTTTGGTTGGAAAAGCCTACCACATAAAAATCTCGGACTTTGGCACTGATAATGAGCTCTACGCCTCTGATTATTACAAAGTCGATGGCAGCGTTCCACTTCCTGTACGATGGATGGCATGGGAGTCGATATTTTTGGTAAGTGCTAGATTTATTTATTTTTGTTATGTCAGGTGATTGAAATTCCGAAGTTCTGCACAAACAGTAATTTTTCTTAACCACTTTTCTCGTTCTTTTTTACTATCTTAAGAGTTCTGACATGGAAATTCTGAAAAATAAACTTTTCCATGAAAACAGAGCGTTTTTAATAGCAAGATAAAAGAAAAAATCTGTACACATTTGTGAAGAAAACCTCAACAGGAAAAACGGCTTCGTTGGGCCAACTATTTATTTATTAGTTAAGTTAAAATTTGTTGCCACAACCATCCTGTTGGTCGGTGTAACGGCCTAGTATTAGTTACAGTTACGGGTGGGGGTCGAAACAGTGAATGACCAAAATACCAAATGGCTAAAATAGCGAATTTAAAAATGAGGAACGTCTAAATGTAGAATGTTCATAATTATGGAATTCGCTTTTGCAGCCCTTCGCCATCTTTATCATTCGCTACTTTGAACGCACTTTAATAAGATGAAAGTGAAAATAACGAATGGGCAAAACAGCGAATGGCTGACAAAGCGAATTTCATAATGATGACTATCCTACATTCAGACGTTCCTTATTTCAAAATTCGCTATCTAAACCATTCACTACACTGAGAAAAAAGCATATCGTTTATACAACGATTTCACATGGTAAAACGAATATAGGAAGGCTTGCAATGTTTTATGGTTAAAGCGATGATAATATGGTTCAATAAACGTTACTTGCAAGTTTTTTGGAAACAAACGTTGAAATCGTATATGCAACATAACGGCATACTTGAAACTATTAGAATAGTTTTTGAAACTCTTATCATTTTGATGATTGCCACTATAATTATATTAGCTATAACCATAAAATTATAGACGGCTTTTCTGGGAATTATATTAATGGTGCATCCAACTATTTTCTTATATTTGGTACAACTATAAAACATAGACGGGTCTCCTGGAAACTACAGGTTATAGTGAGATTATCATCAGTCCCACTATATTATTTTCAGAATTACCAGATTTTTCTCTCAGTGTATTTTGGTCATTCGCTATTTTAACCCCCACCCTTAAAATGCATTTAAATAGCGATGATAAAAATGGCGAACGGTTGAAAAAGCGAATTCCATAATTAGAATTCTCATTTGTAATCAGAATGGACATTCTACATTTATACGTTCCTTGTTTTTACATTCACTATTTCGTCATTCGCTATTTTGACCCCCACCCGAAAAAGTTCCGAGTGGTAAATACACGAAGGTCTAAAATTCCGATATTTAATATCTCACCTACATTGTTATCAAAATTCTCTAGAAAACATTTCGTCAAAAATAGAGGAGAGATATAAAATTTTAGAATCTTAGACCTTCTTGTATTTACCATTCGGTACCTTGACCCGCCCCGTTTTTCCGGGTGTCTGTCAGTAGCATAAAAAGATTCACCTCACAGTTGACTGCATATGCTGCAGCAAATTCAAGTATTGCATGTGTTAATTATTTGTGCAGGGTAAATACACGACGAAGAGTGATGTATGGTCGTTTGCGGTGACACTTTGGGAGATATTGAATCTGGGCAGACGAGTGCCGTATGAGAACCTGAGCGATGCTGATATGGTGGAGAGTCTACGGCAGCTGCATCGAGGCAACACGGGTTCAAGCAGCGTGGACGTTAGCAAAGACGAGGTCGGTACGCTTTTCGACTATCTTCCCCGTCCAACAGCATCCTCCAAGGATATATACGACCTCATGCTCGAGTGCTGGCGACGCGAGGACTGTGATCGGCCGACATTCCGCGAAATATCGCTCTTCCTTCAGAGAAAAAATTTAGGATATGCACCGACGTCCTGATATTAAGATAGCAGCTCAATAAACATTGGCGATTGCGAACAGATACAAAATATTCGCGATAAAACGATTATTGCACAATAGATCACAGCACAATTAAAGTGGAAAAATCATGAACTCTAACAAATATTCTTACTTCGACATTTTTACTTCAATTGATTAAAAAAACCTTGCTTTTTAGGACTTTGTATATTTATTTAGTATGTGAACGGTTCTTGTAATTTCGTTCGAATTTATTTAAAGTCTACTCATTCCTACATTTAAAGCGCATTTGGGATCGAGTTGTTATTAAGCGTTGAATTTATAATCCCAACCTTCAACTCAAAATCAAACTTCAGTTGAAACTTGGGACTATGAATTTGACCCCGAATCGGTCTTTTTCTCCCAACAGTTTTTAATTGTAATTGTTCTAAGTTATATATGTTATGTTACAGCGTTCGTATCTTGTACAGCTTTCCAACCTCCAAAATCCGCTTTGAATTCCCTTTATTAAGGTTTTTGGAGAATCCGTGCAATCGTTGAGCCAAGGTCACCAAATCCTCAACTAGCACCTCTGTAAAAAAATTGGCGTCAGTACTGCGTGATAAAGTTTTACTTTATTCAACAGTCCGTGGAAATATAGTCATTCTTTACACGCAACGTACGTGACGTATCATCGCCGAATAAATTGTCTTCGCGAATCGCTCAGTGGTCTCTCTTTTAGTAGCTGCACGGTTGCCGCACAGAGTGCAAGAGTATTAATCAAGCGAGACACAGAGGACATAGAAGAGAGCTTGCGACGAGTTGTTTCGTGTTTTACGCAGCGAATAGGTAGAAGAGAAGCTTCACCGTTCATGGGGCTGTTAAATTCTCTGCCTGATATTAATAGAAAACGTTATATTCACCAGCTGAATCACAGACAACAGATTTTCTGCATAACGTGTTGCGTGGCTGCAATAACAGTGAATGAGAAAATTCGAAGCCAGTCAATGTCTCTGAATCTTTTTTTCTATACTGATTCAGGGTCCAATGATGAGAATATCTGGAAAAAATTGTTATGCACACTAGGCGGTCGCAAAAAAAAACTTTATTGTACTTATCAGATAAAAAAAGTTTAGTTTGTTTCCTAATATTCACCCTCAGCGATGGAAAGGTTCGTGCGATAAAAAAAAAAAAATTTATGGTGCAACTGAATTTTGTATTTTCTATTTGATTGATATGTAGAAAATCGAATCTTTTGCTTAGACGAATATCAGTTTTGTACACAACAGATGATACTGTGGATCGTAGCATTCGATAGCTTCAATGATTACCTTCAATTCAACGCATTGTAGGATATTTCCAACCTCTTAGTGGCCAAGATATTCAATGTTGCATAATTCCATTATTCAACACATTAGTAAAAAAAAATTCTGTTGAATAGTAATAATAATAATAATAATAATCACAAACACAGCGAAATTGTGTGAAGAATAGTTTTTCCATGTCCTCAACGAATTTTATACAAATTCTTACGATGTTCCTACTAAAAAAGTATACCTGAAAACGACGGCAGTTTGTCCAGTGTAACCGTTTTTTTGATACGTTAAAAAAACATCTGTTTAAGCAAAACAGAATATGTCGGACACTATGCGGCCCAAAATGTTTTACGATACACGAAAATAAACGTAATCATTTAATCTATGAAATGCTTCTACGTAGCAATGTCTCATATATACAAAAAGGATAATCTCTATCTAAAGATCAGTTCGATTTTCTATAATGGCGGTAATGAAACGACGAATACAGAAGTCCGATGGGCTAATTTCACAAAAATTCGGGGTGGGGTCAAAATTCCGAATGTTGAATACACGAAAGTAAAAAATTTCGAAATTTTATATCTCACCTGAATTTTTGACGAAATGTTTTCGAGCAAATTTCGTCAAAAATGCAGGTGAGATTTCAAGTTTAGAAATTTTAGACTTTCGTTCATTTACTATTCGGAACTTCAACCCCAATTCCCTTGCTTCCCGGAGACAAAGTATCGAATGGTGAATACTCGAAAGTCTAAAATTTCGAAATTTAATATCTCACCTACATTTTTGACGAAATTCGCTAGAAAAATTTTCGCCAAAAATGTAGGTGAGATATTAATTTTCGGAATCTTAGACCTTCGTATATTTACCATTCGGAACTTTAACCCAGCCCCAAAAATTCGTACGGAGCTTTCCTTTCATGATGGCCAATATTATTGTTTAATGCATATATTAACGTACTTTCCACACAGTTAAAAAATTAGGGAACAGCTGGGCGAGAATCAGGAAGGTACTGGAAAACAAATGTCAACAGATATCTGCTGAGCGGTGTCTCTCAAAATGATAACTAATTCTTTTGAATTTAATAAATTCCTTCTTTTCATCACAATTTTATTATGCATATTGAAACTTTTGTCATCTATTTTTTTACACACCTTGTTCGTCACTATTTACTGACAACTACTGATCGTTACCTATGTAAATCGTGTTTACTTTTTACATTGTTATCATCAGTAATAAGTGGTGGTTACCTTAACTGGTTGGAAGCTGCAAAGGCAATGGATTATGTTCATATAAAGAATAGTAGTGTGGACTAACATTGATAACTGGGGTACTTTGTAATACGTCGGCCATTTTTTAGTCGATTGAAATCTGGAGGCCTAATCAGTGTTAACGCAATTGGAAAAAAAACAACGCTTTCATCAAAGATTTTGCAATTTTTTTCTCGCTCCTCGTTTTGAAGTCAAACCGGTCTTTAAATTAATCAAGCTTCGCCAAAAATGACCGTTTATAAAGAAAATCCCAATTATTGTCAATTGGTAAGTGTTTCTGTGTAGTGAACTTTCCCTGAAAATCTGGGCACTTAAATTGCAAGAACATAAAATAATGCAATTAATACATTCCTTCGATAAATAGAGTCTTTTCGGCAGGATCAACGAAAATTGCATGAATGAGCACATAATTTCGTATTACGTTAGGGATATTCGTAAATCTTGATAAATTGCGAATCGGTTGACAAATTGCAAACCCGGAGAGATGATAACTTGTAAGTTAGTGATAAATGGTATAAAAAGAGAGTTTCTGCCTGCGTTTTCGAATGGCTAGTAATGCTAAATACAATGGCTATGACACATCATAATCATAACTTTATATAATAGGCGGGATCAATGAAACAAGAAAAAAAACTAATATATTTATTGTAAATATACGCGTTTAGTCATAGGAGGCGTTATCATTGGGAGACAACGAAGCTTTTCAGTCTCGAGCTGCGACTTCCGTCGCTAGAAACGTAGACTTAGTCAAGGCGATGGAAATAACATGTTGTTCCAACTCATCTTAATATCAGCGATTCTTGTTTCGTTTAAATCATGTCTCTATATAAAAATTGCATTTTTTACAAAAAGAAAAAATGTTTGTGTTCATTATTGTTGTATTGCTAAAATTTTAATACAAATGATTAAGCCAATTAAACAAATACAAGTCAGTATAGTCAGATTTTACCATCTCCATAAACAAGATTGAAATTAATTTGAAAAGCTGCGCGATTCCATTTATTTATATACGGATTTCAAAAACTTGTTTTTCGCTCTCAAATATTGACAATTATTCTACAAAATGTTATTGTCAAATTTCCTAAGATTTTCCAATAATGCGAAAATCTCGTTACTGACATTTCCAATCTTCTAGTAATCTTTTTATCGACTTTCCTAAGTTTTCAGCTTTGATATTTCCCGCAAGTTCATAATACAATTGTATCAATATAATGGAGATTCAAAATGTTTACTGCATAAAAATACGCTGTTAAAATAATATGACGAATTAAATTATGATCGTAGGTGAATTTCGGAGCTGGAAACTTTAAAAAGCGCATTAAACGGTTGACAGAAATTTGAGGAGTTAGTTAATGGTAAATTTTCAGTTTGACAGCCAAGCCATATTGTATTCTTGAATTTGCCCTGTGAATTTCCGTGTTGTGCGATTCGAAGACCGAAAGATATTGCGCTAATTTCCTACATAATGTGCCGTAATTTTATTTAATATCCATTTCCGTGTGTGCTTGTGACTGCGATTATTTGACAGCGCAAGATTGTACAGTCGTATGTTCCAAAAACGTTGCATCTCACTTCCGAAAATTTCAAACATAGCGTGTCTAGGCTGTAAAAAAGTGTTGCAATTAATAATCGAGCGTTTCGACATATCGAAGAGAAGAAAAAGAAATTAATAATATCGACGAATTAATTGGTATTTTATAAAGAAAAAAAAATCGAAACGAATTGATGCATGATACGATAAATACATTTTTGTAGAGCTGCTTTTGCAGCGCACTTGCTGGTTGGCAAGGATCTGTCGATCGATATCAGACGAAAATAGCATACATATAGCACACATCATATCTAACACTAGACAATGTTATCGTTACAATATTAAAAAAATACTATTTATATAATTGACGTCATGCTACGTAAGAAAAAAAAAAAAAAAAAACGAGCGCGAGGATAGAATGTCGACGAAAATAGGTAACGTTTATAAATAAGGGATGTAGGTAGTTCGAAAATAAGCTCTACGTATTTTAAGTATAAGCATAACGCTGCCTTTGGCTATATTGTTGCCCCCTACTGCTAACGAGTAACTCACTTGTCTACTCATGTGATAATTTGTATATCTCAATGTACCTAATCCCACTCGTACACAGTCATTGAGAGAGCTCGACGAACAAAAAGGATCACCTTCCTTTTGTGACTATCGTCAATCATTCCTCTTTCGCGATTTCGCTTTTCCACATCTCATGCAGGGATGGGCAAAATCAATTTATAAATATTGGAAATTATCTGAGAGGTTATTTCTAACCAGCTCGATAAACATTTGGCTTCGACGTTTTTCAAACAGTCCTAATGTTTGGAATTTTATTAAGCCTACTTAAAAAAACTTCCGGATTTTTTTTACATGCCAGAAAAATAGAGTTGTAAAGCAGATAATAAAATGTGTATTATCCCTGAAGAATCTGTGAAAAATATAACAACAAAAAGCGGGCGAAAAATACTTTAGCTTGTGTTGGAAGGATTCACAAATTTGTCATTATTTTCTGAATTCTGTTTCGGAAAGTTCTGAATTTTCGTTATTACTGACCTGACTTGATAAGAAATTCCTGGATCTTATAATTGATTGGAACAAAGTTTAGTTTCAAAATACACTTCGAAACTTGGGATATAAGGATACAATATATATATATATATATATATATATTTATATATATATTATAGATTTGTTAACAACATAATATATGAGTAATTATTTTTAGAAACAAACGAATATTAAGAAAAACGGAAAGGAATAATATTACATGAAGAAATTTCCATAAACGGTTGAAAAAAGTCTAAGAAAAAATCGACCACTAGATTTAGTCCATCCCTGTCTCTGTGCGTGTGTGTTGACAACGAAATAAAAAATATGTTTCTACGCTCGAGGCATATCACTTCGCATTCAAAAATATATTTTACTCCTCTGTATTTGCTATAAAACCCAGCGTATCATAAATATACCGCGTTGTTGCTGTACCATAATAGAGCGGCGACCGTCTAGAAAGCGCTGATACATCGCTGATCTTGCGAATTTTTAATAGCAAATTCGGAAGCTTACGTAGCACTTAAATGCAATAGGAATAGTTTTTATTTACGTGCTCGAGTGCCGTTTAGTCTGTGGAATGTATTGAAGGAAACCGAAGTCCTGCTTTACCAGAGATTCACTTACCATCGGTAATTTTTTCAAAAACATGTGGGTCATTAGATAGCGTTTCGACCTGGGTCGGACCCTCGACCTCTCAGATTTGGTCGAAAATTTTTAATATGATCGGACGAACTTCAAAAAGTACTGGAAAATTTTTTCTGATTTTTTTATTCCAATTTTTTTGCGATTTTTCAAAGCTAAAAATGTGAAGAAATTCTCAAAAAATTCTGCACAAAATAACAACATTTTTCAGCCTAAAACCAAAGTGGGCCGGGTTGCACTTCTTTTTTTTTCTATAAAAAACTATTCAAAAATTTAGAATCGAAAGAGGAAAATTTATAAAAATTTTCAAAAATATTGCTTTCTGTGAAATATTCATTTCGTGAAAGGCCGTGAACACGAATAAACTAATATTTTCCCGTTCATCGATTGAGGCCGATTTCAATAGCAATCTACTTTAGTGATCATTCGACAGGTGACCCAAATTTCAGCTAGATTGTTGCAAATTTGAGACCGTTTTCGTGTTCACTGCCTTTCACAAAATACACAGCCATAGACACACACGCCCACATTTGCACATATACATGCACGGGACATTTTTTCCAGATATGATTTTTTGAACGTAAGATTCTGAACATATTTTCGATAAATCGCATTTTTTATCACGAAAACAAAAGCACTTGCAGGAGAAAGCAATATTTCAGAAAAAGTTGATAACTTTGCCTCTTTCGTTTCTTAATTTTTAAATAGTTTTTTATAGAAAAAATAAAAATAAAAGCGAAACCCGGCCCACTTTGGTTTCAGGCTCAAAAATTTTGTTATTTCCTGCAGAATTTTTGAGAAATTTTACGGATTTTTAAATTTGGACTAAAATATGTTAGCTTTGAAAAATCGCAAAAAAAATTAGAATAAAAAAATCTGAAAAAAGTTTCCAGTACTTTTTGGAGTTGGTCCAATCGTATAAAAAATGTTCGACGAAATCCAAGAGGTCGAGGGTCCGACCCAGGTCGAAACGGTATGTAATGCCCCATGTGTAATCTCAAATGATCATCACAGATTATGATTAATTTAGCAGAACATAATTATGATGACAAAAACATCGTTGTATGCATTTTCCGAGTTTCTTAAGAATAAATATTCGAGGAAATTGATGCATCGGTAAAACAGGGCTTTAACATTCCTTCGCCAGCAAAATTGTTGATATCGCACTGTTTGGTGAGCTCTACGGAAGTCCATAGATGAATAAATCCCTGGAAAGAAAACTGCGTAGCGAGGCCCGAGTCACTTGAGTATTTTGCCAACGCAGAGCCACATGATCGACAATCATGCTTACCGCCTTGAGACTGAACGATTTACTAGATCAGTAACGTGAAACGCCGATAACTCCGAGTTGTTGAATGTAGAGCGTGTGGTATAAGTAATAGTACTCCGCGACAGACAGCGTGAGTCTTTAGAATTGAAATGGAGCAGCAATTGACAATTTTATTGTCGCTAATTAATTAATCGTTTAGCAATTACTGTAAAAGTGTCTTGCGTTAATTATCGTTTAAAAGGAAAGAAAAAAGGAAAATGAAAATACGGAATTGTGGGGCATAGTTTACTGCAAAAGACTGTGCAGAGCTCACCCAGCTATACCTTCTACGCTATTACACACTTAATCGTTATATTCACAGAATTATTTTATACTAAGAACTGTTTATAATTTTGTATCTAATCTCTGTAAATAGCAAGCGAATTTACGTGAACGTGTGTTAAACATAAGAGATAAAAAAAACAACAATGACTATTAAATAGATTATACACGGATATATTTTAATCGCTAGTGAAAGGGAGGATAAGAAGGAGAAAAAAGTCGTTAGAAGTAACTGTAATTAAAATTAACGTAGCATAAAAATAAAACGATGTACAACGAGATAGAGAATAAAATCTGTATTATAACGCGATTAAGTAAGGGACAAATCATGATGTATACATGTTACTTACGAGCGGTAGCTGTATATATTATTCTGAAGTAGATTTAAAAACTAGTCATTTACAAAATGTTGAAAAACAGGTGTATCGGTAGCAATCGAAAAATATGGAGTGAGACACATTTATTTCCTCTAGTCTTGAAATTAAGACTCAATGGGAGTGATGACAATGTCGTAGGAAAACAGAATTTGAAGAGAGTTCAACTTGATGCAGAACGAAGCAATAAACGAAACGAAAAATAAAACATTTTTGAAACGTTGCGTACTGCATACAAAAAACGAAATTTTTGTGATATATTATTGTATTTAAGAATTACAAGATGCCGGAGCTTCGCTCCCTTTTCTGTTACGGCTGAAAAATTTCCGTCAGTCCTTCACACAATTTTTTGGTACATTTACTGTGTCTCGAATACTATATCCGTGAGTAGGAGAAAAAGCTTCGTAAAAGCAACAGTATCGTAAGTTTACGCGTTACCTACACTAAACGTTTTATCTCCGTAGGATATACATATGATTATATACTAAATTGTAATTGCAATAATTATGAGAGAGTAATAAAACACATGCTCAAACCGATGAATTGTCATTATGATCACTCACCTATGTACTTTTGAAGAATTCATCAGGGATCATAATCGGGCGATGTGAAAACTGATTCTGTGTCATACAAATAAAGTTAGTCTATTAATACTCAATATCTTAGCGACAAATTATCTGAGAAAAAGAGTTTACAGCTTTTATTTGATTGATCATTTCTGTCAGAGATATTCAGATCAAAGTTTCTGTTATCGGCCGAATTATGAGGATCACACAATTTTCACTTTATTAGCGGATTGTTCTTGAACCTGCTGAACTTATGCATTTTCTCGAATGAAGATACTGCAGGACTCTGCAATAGAGTTACGTTATACAGGTACTATGTTTGTATCACCTATGGATGGTAATACAAACGTAGGATTACCATCAGTCGGCCAGTAGTAAGTTATGAACATTCAACAAATCCCTTTCATTTAAGACAAATCAATATTTTAAAAGTATTTAATCGATATGCGCTAAAAGTGAAAAGTAGAAGCGGTTCAGCTTGTTTCATTGCAGGACTTCGCTTGGTGACGCCACCACGTATTTCGTTTGCTTGCTTACTGCGCCCTCTCTTGCCTACCGACGTTTTCCTACGTTACAGTCGCAGGTACGCGTTTGGCAATATTCTGTGGCCGGTAACACTGCTAGTCGGTAAGAAATTACCCACGATAGATAACAGACCTACATGTGTCAAACTTCTCATCCACTCAGCCAGTAACTGCAGGAATTATCTCATACGATAAATTACCGACATTGCATTACATCAAATACTACTATCGGCATAGTACCGACTAACTTCTCTGAAGCTAGTTTATGTGCTTTATGAGGAGTTCATTGCGCTGTGCGGAAAAAATATCTAATGCAAGTTCAAATGCACGTAAGAATTAAAATCACGATTTAAGCTAAGCAAAAGCTATGAATCTCATGCGTGTATCATAAGACCATTACCCTGTGCGGGCAATTGTTCGAATAGATTCGCAAATAAAGCTCGAGGAAACGAAAAACGCAATTTTTAGGGAATAGACGCAGTTGTGAAAAAATTGTACGTATTCAAAAAAATTAACAATTTCTCTCATCAATTCATCAGTAACATTTATTGGAAATATTATTTCTTTAAATTCATATATTCAACACCTTCAACGTGCTTGATTCTTTTTAGATCCTTATATAAGAATATTATGAAGACGTGATCACAATTTGTCCTCATGTCACATTTATCCAAACTGTACCTCTAGAACTTCCTTAAGGCTATTTTACTAAGGAATCAAGGAAATGCGAAAACTGATTTAGTCTCTATTCTTAAGGAGATTCAGTAAGAATCGACAATCCAAGATATGATCTTGAATTTTTTTAGTTGTCGCGAAAGCCTCAATAAATGCATACGCAGAATTTTTTTATCGATTTACCGCACCGTTTACAAGATATTACATGGTAAAGTCGCTGAATTGTATACGTGTGGAATAGCATTAGAGTCACAATATCTCATATTTCAATTTTTGTCCTTAGGACCAAGATATGGTTATGAAAAACATACGGTTGTGTTTGTTAAACATTTTTCGCTACTAAGGAAAGTTGAAACTTAGGCCCACATACCGTAACAATACAGAAGAAACATCGAAACAAAGTGGAAAGAAATCCTGAGAATTTGGTCGACGGGATTTATCGTGACGTCTTAGCCAACATCTTATTTGACGTTTGGCAACGTCGCATACCCACGAAAATATGAACGGACTCTAAGCTAAATTCGAATATGAATAGCAAACAAGGCTATGACAGCTTTGCAGATGCTGCAAAATTTTTCATCTATTAAGGTAGTCCTCCTGTACGGTCCCGCGGCATGGGTTCGCGGGAGAACTATACAAAATTTACGAACAGTCATCGATGCGATAAAAAACTGAAAAAAATCGAGCGTATAAAAAATGCTGAAAAGGTTATTTTGGCATAATACTAATTTAGAAATGTTATTGACAAATTACTCAAATAAATAATAGTGCAACAAATTAGCCGGCAACCTACCTTTTTTTGTTATGTAAAACATTTGTGTATTTTTCTAAATACGTATGTATTTTTTCAGATTTTTTCTGATTTTCAATTTTACACTCGGAAAAAACGGTCATTTTCAAACATCAGAAAAAATTCTAAAAAAATCCACACGTATTTAGAAAAATAAACAAATCATTTTCATAACAAAAAAAGTTAGGTAGCCGGGCAATTTGTTGCACAATTTTTTATTTCAGTAATTTTTTAATAACATTTTTCAATTGTTATTATGCCAAATTAATCCTTTTAGCATCTTTCATATAGTTGATTTTTTCCAGATTTTTATTTCTTCGAGAACAGTTCGTAATTCTGTCTCGATTTCGCTCGAACTTATGCGATGTCAGACAACACAGGAGAACTTCCTTACTAACCACTCGATGCATCAATTAAATATGCCAGAGCGTGAACAGTCGACTGTAATAGAAACTAAAAATTGTAGGAAACCTGAAGACGTAGGGAAATAGGTAAGCTTCGACGATGCGTCGACCGTAACATCGAAAAGGCGGGTGAGGAGGTATAACCTCAAAACGGCACTTTTTTATTCGCTATACAAATGATTTCTTGCCACGGCGTATACTTTTTCGACAGAGGTAGCTCTTATCACTCAATGGAGCTTCCGTTAAATAACTATCATTTTTTTCATCATTTATCTGATCTTCTTCCAAAATTTTTAACGGCTAGGAATAATACGAACTCTTGAAACTGCTCAGCACATGTCCGCCCTAGCAATCTTGACAACCGTTGTTTCCAGCCGATTCACCGTAAAAACCACCGTTAATCAACCGGATGGTTTTTTTGCAGAAAGGAAACCGGCAGTTGGTCGTAACAACCGTGAACACAACTGCCCAAAAAATCTTATTCGGTTGTTTTTTCGGTTTTCCATGGTGAATCGAAAAAAACAACCAAATACCATTCTTCAGGGCAGTTATTTTCATGGTTGTTACGACCAAATCCCGGTTTTTTTTCTGCAAATAACCACCCGTTTGTTTTTACGGTAAGACGGTAGTTGCTGAAATTGCTAGGATGCCGACAAACCAGTGTGGTGGCCTTAGTGGTTAGAGTACTGGCTTCTAGACCAGAGCATCGGTAGATCGCCGGTTCGTATCACGGTGCCGTCGAAAATTTTCGTCGAAAAATAAAAACATGGACGCGATAAAGCTCCAGATTTATATGTGAGACACACACAGGTAACTGTGGGGGTCACTTGTATACAGCTGTAGTCTGTGTTTACATTCTCGACGAAAATCGTGAAGTAGCTCCGGCGAACTCGAGCCTGCTACTGATCCGGACCAGGCCCTCAGAGGAAACTGGCTACTGATCTGGGCGGACCCTGTAATAGGCGTTATGCCTGCAGACGGGGGAAATGCGAATAAATAAAAATGTCCGCCGACAAATATGGAAATTGCCACGCTGCCAAGCGTCGAAAACATGACGTCCAATGTGCATCAAATATCGCATTATATGCATATTTATGAAATGCTTGAACGAACACGGACGTAAAAAATCAGTCCTCAAAAATAAAGCACGAAAAAATAACGGTTATTGACAGATTTATAATATTTTAATATTGATGGGTAAAACAAACTCGTACTCTACTAGCGTAGCCGTCACCGAACTTCCTTAACCTAATGCTCCATCCTACCGATCTGATATATCTTCGAAAGCGGACTAGGAATCTATCATTAGCTTTGGGATTTCACGCCTGGCTATTTCGGCGGAGTATAATCTTTGTTGTTTGCATAGTTCTTTAGTCGAGTATAACGTGATTCATGATTTTCGTCTGCATGATATCGACACAGAATAAAAGTGGAATAAAATCGTAATACAATTTGAAAAATGGAATGTGAGAAGTACCAGGTGTTAGTAAGTCTGCAAGACGGCAATGTTTGTTCCTTATGCTTTGTTTCCTTTTTCCTGTTTCTTATCAAGAGAAGAACACGATGGGAGGACGAACGAAAGCAGAAGATTCCGTTATATAGTGTATAAAAGTTTCCCGTCGCTTTCGTCGTTCCTATACCCGAAGGAAAAGCTGGACAAGGGGCTGGAGGAGTCCAAGCAACGTTCGCGCTAGGCTGGCTACTGCCGGCTTATATTTCTCGTAGCGCAAAATTATTTTCACGCGAGCCTTGCGACAAAACTTTTATCCAATATTCGACTGGAGATTCGACGGCATCTGGTGCGAAATGTCTTGCAGAAATGTTCGCCTGCGTCTGTCGCCAAGTAGAGTTTCGTCGAATGTCATATCAGCGAAAAAAAAAACTGCACAGCCCCGACCAAACGAACAGTAATAGGCACTTTTTGAATAAAAATCGTTAGAAATGCTTTTTTTTTACAATTAATGAGGAGAGCGTCAAAATAGCGAATGACCAAAACACCGAATGGCTAAAATAGCGAATTTAAAAATAAGGAACGTCTAAATGTAGAATGTCCATAATTATGGAATTCGCTTTTTCAGTCATTCGCCATGGTTATCATTCGCTATTTTGAATGCACTTTTATAAGATGAAGGTCAAAATAGCGAATAGTCAAAATATCCAATTTCATAATGATGACTATTCTAGATTCAGACGTTCCTTATTCCAAAATTCGCTATCTAAGCCATTCACTATTTTGGTCATTCGCTATTTCAACTCCCACCCCCGAATCGTTTTTGAGTATAATTACAGCCTTAAGGAAAATGAGGTCTTAACAATTGAAATTAATATCCAACATTATTTGTCTGCTAATGGATATGTGAATTACCAGTAAACTATATTGTTGGTATTTAATGAAAGCATTTCCTTCTTTTGACAGAGTTACGCATGTGTTCTTGTTTTGTCTTGAGCACGTTTTTTCACTCTGCACATGATGCTGACTGAACTGCTTGGTAGTTTTGGGTCGGTGAGTTCTCATTTTATTCTCCCGGAGGAGATACACTGACTAAGCGGGACAAATATTAATGGAAAATAATACTTTTTAAGCTGCATTCGTACACCTGAAAAAATTAGATGGCTGTTTCTCAAATCGGTAACCAAATTTAACTTAAGGTTACAAATAAAAAATGAGTCGATCTGTTAGACGGTGTGTCTTCTCATAGAGCACAAAAAAGGCTTAATAAGGCAAATCACGAAAGCAATGAAGTCGGCATCATGCGCAGAGTGAAAAGTTCAAAACTGTACTTAAGGTAAAATGACGCTGAAGACAAACGCTGTCGAGAGAAAACGATATTTCCATCAATTCGTTTGTCAGTAATAAAAAGATACATCAGCATACAGATGATATTGAATTCCAGGTAAATATATCCATTTAAACCTAACGAAAATCTCGTGCCCTGCTCATGCATTTGTTGCAAAAAATATTTATTTGTAATACGACTCCAGCTTCGAAAATATCAGATTAATTTCGAAGCTCGAGTGATATTCGGGGGATTATTTTTCCAATCCAAATTATGACCAATGGAATTGCACCATGAGACAAAAATTTCGGTTCGTGTTTGATAAAATTCTTCAACTGTCATAATTAAACTCAATCGGTCCGTTTGACAGATGGTTAACGTGGCTAGATGATCTTTTGTTTTGTATGGATAGCAACCAACAGACAATCAAGAAATTATCAGTACAATTCCGTGTAGGTTTTACCACGTGACGTCGAATGGTGCAATTCTATTGGTCGACATTTGGATCGGAAAAATAATCCGTAATATTTCTTGCATGCGGAAAATTGACTTTTTAGTACTCTATAAGCTACGCCATGATCGATCATTTAAAATACTCCATTTTTATCCATTATGCATCTTCCTGATGACTTCTAGACCTTTCATATCGCGTTGTCATCACCAGCCATTTTGTGCATCCTCAAACTAACCTAGCCTCTTCACTTTTACAATGTTCAACTCACATTGCACAGCAGCTCTTTGCAAGGCAGTTTGCGCTGCATAGGACAACGATATCGTTTCATGGCGTTGCATTTAGCAGACTGTAAACGGTGACTTTATACCTTTTACTTTTTACAGCGAGTACCGCCTGCGTTCAAACTCGAAGGGTTGCACTACTAGCTCGTGGGTGGACCGTAAATCAATGTTTTATCGTCCATGGGCTTGCAACGCACGTCCAACTACGTACGGGCAATGCCGCACCACGTGAGATAAAGAAAACGCGAGTGTAAGTCTTCTGCTACTCGTGCTCGCAAAAGCTCTGCTCGTGCTTGAGAGATTCGCGATGTAGAGGTTCAATATCTCGGTCTGAATCCCAAGGGTATAATGATCGTTTGAGACGTGCGCGTCATGTCCCCAAGGCTGCACACATATAGTATACGACAAGAGATTGGGGGACCCACCAATTCCACATTTCTTCTGTTGTGGCTTGAGGAAAATGTTAAATCTATTCTAAGACTCTCTTAAATATACTGTTAGAAAAGATTGGAAGTTTTAATTCATATACTCGTCATCGAAATTTAATAAACAATTTTGGCATGGAATTCATGTACTTTTCCAGTTACAACAAATTATTAAAATTCAAGTACTTTTACAATAAAATTCAAGTAAATTATTGAATATGCTGTACCGTATATTAATTTGACATAACAGTTGTATACTAAATTTCATATACTAGTTTATGAATAAAAACTTTCAGTAAAAGTACACTAAATTTCAAGAAGATTTTTTTTAAAGTTTACAAAAAAAAATTCATCCATGCTTCAAATACCAAGGACATACTCAGCATTATAATTCTACAATTTTGTACAGACGTACACTGCACTAAAATGTTGTGAGGTAAAAAATAAACAATTTACTTTTCGTAGCCTTCAGACCAATTCGGTGGACAAATTTTAGTGTCCGATGTCATCAAAATACTGACACTTGTGTACTAAGGTTGAAAGAGATACATAAAAAATTACGACCGTTATCGTGATGACACACACATACATATATACACATATGAGCAACTCCACCGAAATTCAGCCACTAACATTTTTTACTTTTTCCTGCACCGATTTCCAAAAAAAAAAGGGTTTTGTTATTAAATAAACTTCACCGAATTTCAATACGATAAAATATAAATCTGATGAGATAACAGAATTTTTTAATTTTTTATTCAAACGTTTTTTTCTTAGGACAGTTTTATTGTACATACATTTCTAAAAAACCGAGATGTATGAGATTCTATGGCCGAGAACAAAATAAAAATACACAGATTTGGAAAACATTTTAGATCAAATTAATACGAATTTCCCGAAAGAAAAATCAATAATTTTTTTTTCCACCAAAGATACCGCTACTTTTTACTGGAATTAATTTTTATATTCTATATATGAATAACGAATATTCGAGATTTTTTTTGCAACAGGATTCGGAGTTTCTGGCGATTTGTAAAGCCGAATCATAATTTAAATTTTTCCTTGCGAAAATTTCGCAATTTTTTAGTCAAATTGATTTCCTTTAATTATGTATGTGTATACCGAACGTTAAGAATAATTTTTGTAATGGATTTCCAATGATTTCACTGTGGAACATGGCTGTATCTTTTCAACAATTCGTAATCTCATCACATAAATAGTTCTTAACACTTGTTACCCATATACTAAATTCGGGGGGATCAATTTGACTCAAGTATAGCAACATTCTTGTAAATGGTCAGCAACTTCAGATGCCATCTTAAGAAAATCTTGAAAATTCGTTATACATGCACAGGGAAATTCATTAGGCTGAAAATGAGCGGGACTTCCGAAAGAGAAAGATATTTGAATTAATATTGGATACAAAAATTGATATTTGATACAAAAATTGATATTTGATACAAAAATTGATATTTGATACACGAATTGATATTTGATACAAGAATTGATATTTGATTCGAAAAATTTAAGTTTATTCGAGCTAGAACATCCCATATAAATCTGTCCAAATTTTTTCGTCGTCGAGCGTAAAATACCACGCATTTTTATTTTCGAAAAATTGAAAAATTCTAACATCTCATCAGATTTTGATTTTATCGTATTAAAATTTAGTGAAGTTTTTACAATACCGAAACTCGTTTTAATGAAATTTCTTTAAAAAAAACTTCTTGTTGGTTAAATTTCGGTTCTGAATATCCTGACATGAAAAATTCGGGGAAAAAAAAATTCACTCAAGCATTACGGTTCAACGATTCCCTTATGAGGCACCAAAAACAGAATGTATATTGAAATGCGATAAAACTCTTTGATCCGAGCAATCAAATAATCTAGATATTTATACGACGACCCGCAGAAGTGAACTGAATTTATTTGCAGTGCACATGTGCGTGTCGCTTCCGGTCCCGGAGCGGCAAAAATTGCTACCAGCAAAAATCGTTACCATCTGGTGCAACAGGGCTGGAAAGACTTTTTACAACAGTTTAAACTACGCCGGCAGTGCTCCAACAAACAAGCATAGCGAGGCTTTTTTTATTCTTTCAACATGCGTTGCAAACATTTTTCAATCGTCGTCTCGTTTTCTCCTTTAGACGTTCAGAGGTTCTTTTCGTCTGGCTAATGCTGAGCTTGTACGTATGACTAACGGTTTAAAGGGTCTGAAATTTCGTGACATAGTGACAGTGAATGAAAAATTACTCGAGGCTTTTCTACTTGACTTTAGCGATTACGGCATCACTGTTTCAGCTTTCAATTTAGGTCATGACATTTTTAAAAATGTTCCACGGAAATTTTATTAACTTTCGGGATTAATGCACTCATTTTGTCAATTTTGCAAATTAATAAATACATATAGTTGTTGTTTTCTTGTGACATTAGGCAAGTGGAAAAAAAATTTCACCAACACGAAATAAAGATGCAATTTAATCAAATTAATCCTAACATGCTTAAAATAGAGATAATGAAAATATATTTTGTAGAAAGTAAGAATTACTTTTTGAATAAATTTTTCTCGTACCTTTTTTGAACAGTAATGCAATGAAAGTCAAGAGAATCTATATAAACAAGTTTAAAATGGAAAACACAACAAAAAAATTTGTGGAATCAAAGCATTATTTGAAAAATTGATTATACTTTTCCTCTACTTGTAAAAATACCATAAGTATAGCAGTGCTGTGCGTGAATAGAATATTTCTGTACAAAAAAATCAAAACGAAGTGTCTCGTTTTTATTAGACGTTTCTTAACTGTACAGAAAAAAAGAATTGGTAATACCAACCAATTCCGCGGTTACGGGTAGCGGAAAAAATATTTGGTTGATTGAAAAAAATATTCGTTCCAATCAACGAAATATCTCTTTTTGAAAGCGTAGCGAAAGAAATATTTGGTTTATTGAAAAGATTTTTTTTCCCATCCAAATTTCGACCAATCGAATTGCACGATTTGACGTCCCGTGGTGCAACCTACACGAAATTATACTGATAATTTTTTGATAATTTTGTCTGTTGCTATATATACAAAACAAAAGATCATTCAACCGCGTTAACCATCTGTCAAACGGACAGATTGAATTCGATTATGACCGTTAAACGGTTTTATTAAACATAAACCGTAACTTTCGTCTCATGGTGCAATTTGATTAGTCGCAATTTCGATGGGAAAAATAATCCGCCGAATACCATTTGAGCTTCGAAATTAATCTTTCCCTGCACACAAATGAGCTCGTCCAGTTTTCCAGAAAAATCATTCGCGCTACGCGCTCGTGATTTTTTAACCTGGAAAACTTGACTCGTTGATTTGTTTGCATCGAACCTATCGGGAAATATCCGATAATTTCGAAGCTCTCGTGGTATTACAAATGCCCGTGAAGAAATCTTATCAGGGTTTTGCCAAGGCCCTGATTAATTTTCCCTAATTATATTAGAGGCCATATGTGGAAGCCTTATAGGATTTCCTAAAGGACGGTCACGCTTTTTTCCGGGGCCTTTGAAGGCTTAATATAAGGGGCCTTTAAAGGCTGCCCTATTAAGTGCTTGATAAAATAATAAAGAAATTTAATTTAAAAATATATTTTTTATTTTTTAGTTGAGTAATGTTGCACTTTAAATGAGATATTTCGTCTTTCTTTACACGATGGTACATATTAATCGCTGGAAAACATATCACTTTTTTTTTTACCTTGACGGGAATCGAACCTAGAACCCTCCGGATGGGTTAGTTGCCTTAGCTCTCTTGGCCATCCAAATCATATGAATATGTAATTTTTCTGTCTATTTGAATGACTGTAATATGAAATACGAAATACAATCAATGTAATATAGTCAGAACTTGATAGATTTACATGACTGCGTCTGATGTGTAAAAATAAAAGCACATTCAATAATTTTGTTACAGAAATCGTTTATATCGAATAGAGTTGTTTTATTATTTCCGCGAATTAGTTCTCTTGTATCTAGGTGCGTCACTATCTGACTGACCTGAGTGCCAGTACTAGAATAGGTGACCACTCGACTTACTTTGGCGGTCATTAGTTGGATAGGTCACCCCCGATTTTGCCATGGAAACCTCGGATTGCCATATAAGACCCTTATCTGACAAATTTATTATTGATTTGTTTACTTTATGCCATGGTTAAGTCTGACTGGGCCCCTAATTAATTAACTTATCAAGGCCTAATTAAACTTCACCATGGCCTGATGAGATCCTTATTTGGCAAAACTATTATTAATTAGTTGACGTGGTATCATGATGAAGCCTGACTAGGCTCTTAAGTAATTACCCTATCAAGCCCTTAATGAACTTCAACATGGAAACCTAAAATTGCCTTATGAGACCCTGATATAGCAAAATAATTATTGATTAGTTTACTTGGTGCCATGTTTAAGTCTGACTGGGCCCTTCAGTAATTACCCTATCGAGCCCTTATTAAACTTCGCTATGGAAACCTAGAATTGCCTCATGAGAACCTTATCTGGCAAAATTATTATTGATTTGTTTACTCGGTGCCATGTTCAAGCCTGACTGGGCTCTTTAGCGATTACCCTATCAAATCCTTCGCTATGGAAACCTCTAAAAACCTTATCAGGGCCCTACTTGGGAGTGATATGGAAAACCTCTTTAGGGTGTTCACATTAAAGCCCGAAAGGGCCCTAGTTTATCTTAGGGCATGCCTCATAATTTTCTTCACGGGTGAATATTTCTTCCAATGAACCAAATATTTCTTTCGCCACCCGTAACCGCAGATTCGGTTGGTATCACCAATTCTTTTTTTCGGTGTGTAGAAAAATCTATACTATTACAACGCAATTGTCTACTCGTACACAGGTCATTCACCTTATTCTTGTTTGATAGTGATGGGAGTCAAAAGTTGTGATGGAAACCCGACAAAGCTCGTGAATTGTCCGTCGATTGGGGTCTCTTGAAAGTCCTTTCCAATTTCAAGCTGGCCTGTCGCGTCCTTCTCTTTGTAGCTTCGCCTCGAGAAGCACCATCTCCGAGAAACCAACTCCCTTCGTCGTAGACTGAGTGAGAGGCCCTCTTGGGTGCAGTACGAATCGAAGAAGGGTTTCGGTCGCTCGTGGTCACATTGAATTTACAAATATACGAGTGGGTGATGGGATGGGGCATCTTTACGAAGGTAGAAAGCATCACGGTGTTGAGAAGGTTAGTAAAGGGTGTGAGACAGACAGAGAAATAAAGTAGATGGAGTGACGAAGCAGGACAGAAAGCACCTTAGTGAGTTTTCCGTGGATCCTCGTTTGCTCTACTTTATCCGTCTTATAGTTCTTCTTCTACAGTGGAGACCCGATTATCTTGCTTCTTGATTTTCCCCCATTCTCTTGCGTAGATTAAGTAACAAAAATTAACCCAAAAGGAGAAGGGAGAAATATCTCTCACGTTTTCTTCTTTTGTGAAAAAGGACACGAATAATTCACTTCATACATCGTATTTTTAATTACACGAAATCTTTGGTTTTTTTAGCATTATAAAAAAATTTTGCAAATGTGATGTATCTTTAGTCTACTATTCTTGTTCCAAGATTTATTATCTTTTATGAAATTTTATTTAAAAAATGTTTGTCAATATTTACTTTTGTCAGAGGTCTCATAAGTCAGAAATGATTTTTGGCAAATTGGCTAAGCGCCCAATAGGCTAATTAACCCAAATAGGGTAACAAATGTTTTGTGGTTACTTAGTTATGTAAATAAGTACAAAAATAATTTAGACTATACATCGATCCAAATTTCAGATATTCTTTGGCATTTCCACTAGATTAAAATTTGCAAATGGAACTACTTTTATTGAAAATGTATTATCATAATAACTTTAAAAAAAATTATTGGGCGCAAATATGTGTTCCTCTACTTTATTTATTCCACTGAATTAACATTACAATTTTATTAATTTTTGAATTATTTGTCCAAGGATTTATAATTCAGAAAATATTTTTGACAAAATGTTAAAACTTTCGTTACTTACATAAAGTAAAATGTGAATTTAAAGAAATGATTTTTCATTGCGCAGTCCCGAAGAGTGAAAATAATCGCGGATCCACTATATCGCAAGAAAGGACCGGATACTTGCTAAAGAGAGAGAATGTGCTCACCGAGTGTATACGGGATGAAGGGGAGGAAAAGCAAAGAAGTAGAAAGGCTTAAATAATCAATCGAAGCTTGCGCTAGCACAGGAGTTTGGTCAGAGGCGAGAATTTATCTCTTCAGGATGGGATAGAGGAAGTCCACCAGTGTTTGCAGTCCCTTTGCACCTCTTTACGATCATAGTTTCTACGATCTTTCCTATGGACTCTCGACCTTTACGGACCGCATTCCTTTTACAATCTTGCGGTCCGACAGAGTAACCGAGTAAAAGAAGTAAGATAATTTGAATAATACAGAATGTGAGTATAGAGTGAGTAAAAAAGACGAGAAAGAAAAAAGTTTGAGAGACTTTGGGTTATGCTTCATGAATATGTCAATTATATGGTTATGGATGTTAATTTTAAATATGTGGTTCTCGGATTGTCGCCATGAAAATGAGAAGATAGTTTTGCTTTCTACACGGAAAGAAATGTTTGATTGTGACAACTACGTTTCCAATTTGCACAATCTCTCAAAAATTTGTTGCCTCAAACATATCGAATAGTATCCTCAACTTTTCACGATTAGTCCACACGAGATTAGTGAGGTTAACAATTTCAATCGTTGCGAATACCACTCAAATTATTGGGATTACCATTCGAACCGTTAGCACTATCATTTGATTTGGAAGGGAAATAGAATAATCGATCAGTTGTGCCAACCCATTTTTTGGTTATGGTAACTAATTTTTTCTTCACCTAAAGTAACGCTACATATTCTTGCATCGCGCACAATGTACTCTCGTTTTACTATATTGAAGCACTTTCAACCGCTAAAGCTTCCTAAAGATGATGCCACTTAATTTCGCACCGGGATTTTACGTTCGCATCAAGGAAATGTGCAAAAATAAGCGGGAAGAATCAGGGTATCCATTTCTGGCATTCAGCCATAATAGATAGTGTAATTTATTGCCGGCGTTTAGGTATTGCATTAAGCTGTAAATATTGCCATTATGAAAAATCAATTCACCACAATAAGACATTTTTGCGCATGAAACATATTATATTGTTTATAAAAGTATATATTTAAATGAATTGCATGGTATACTGAATACATTGGAATAATCGTGTATAATATCCAACTATTATAATGTTGTAGGTTAATCGTATTTCAAATTTTGTATTTACTATACGCATTTTATGCCAAAAGGAACTCATAAATGTAGATAAATTGGTAATGATTTACCTTTTTTTTCTTGGCATGGAGCTAAATCAGTTATGCCCATTTACTTCAAGTAATTTGCGAAAAGGGTGAAAGACCTGTTAAGATTTTAATGAATGTTGAATTTTGGGAAAAAGGTCATACTATAACACCATATATTACGGTATTCTTTGAGCACCGCGTGAAAATAACGGGAATAATGTTAAATAAATATTATAATGCGACTAAATTATTTACTTGAGCCAAGTCTCAAGTCTGTGTTGAAAATTCGAAGAGAGGTTAATAAAGTTGTACATTGAAAAACGACGAGAGTCGCGCATCTAACTCCTTATACTCGATGTAATAAATGGCTGAAAAGGAGTGTGCCGGCAATGATAAGATGTGCAAACCGCACATCTTATGCGGTGCACGAATGTAAGCTTTATCATTAAACAGCTTTCATTTATCATTAAAATGCATGTGTCCGAAGGAAATTAGAAAAATAATGTTCATTAAAAATCTTAAGTAATTGCAAATATATTTCAATCTTAAGTAATTTTAAATATCAGGAGATAAAATAATAACCACTTTAATTCGTTGACAATATTTACAGAATTAAGTTCATACAAAACTACTGTTGGTTACGTTGTTTCGCGTTGTGAGCACGAATGTTCAATAATTTCACGTAAGTTACAAAGTGAGAAAAATTCTTACATAGTAAATCTCTTGGGTCTCTGTAAAGTTACGATAATGCTTATGAGCACGATGTAACGTTATACAAAGAGTTTCGCGTCTGACTCGAGCTTCAAGCGGGTATCGGTTAATTCTTTTATTGGGGTACACTGGTGCGCTGACATGCTGGTATTTCAAGAATAGTCGCGCACGCAGTGACGAAAATGCTGCTATTGTCTAAAAAGCTGTTAAAGATCCTAAAGCAGATATTTAGAAACGGTAGGCAAAAAAAATACCCCCGGAAAAAATACCCCCTGGAAGAAATACCCCCCAGAAAAAATACCTCTGGAAAAAATACCACCGGAAAAAGTATCCCCGGAAAATATATCTACAGGAGCAGACAAAATAACATACTTTGATGCAAGTGCGAGAGACGGACCATTATACACAGGCTCGGAAGTTGATCGGGCGCGCCGCATGAGTGCGATTTACTTCACAGCCATCGTATGATGGTCGCTCTCTCGCTCGTGTATCACATACTATTCTTTGTAACAAGTGCATGAGAAGGTAACTCAAGTCGCGTGTGAGGTGAGGGGGTGTCGTTGGGGGCAAGCGGTCCAGGGGCAAAGCCCCGGTGGGGTTACGGGGGGCGATGCCCTCCGAATGAAAGATACAAAATCTTTCAATGTTTTATGACTAAAACCCACAAATCAAAGAAATGTATAGAAACCTTACTGCCGATAATAGATCTAATGGATACAGTTATAGTAGACATGGTCCCCGCAGAAAATATTAAAGAAAAATAGTCAAGCGCAATAACTGGACTGGAGAATGTAGTACCTGTTGTAATACAAACAACAACAATAATTTAATTTGAGTCAATTTACGATTAAACTCGCTGTACTTGTATTTATTGTAAAAAACTGAAATAAATAGTTCGATGGCTTCCATTCGATCGGATTGGCCTTGTTCACAATTAATAGAATGTACAGAAATATTATTTGACATTTACTTTCATAATTGTATTTTTCTCACGATGTACCAAAATAATATAATATTACATTACATTCGTTTTTTTTTACTTTGCACATGATGCTGACTAAAATTCGTAGTAGATTTGAGTCAGTGTATGTTCTTTCTGAGGAGATACAGTGACCATTCGTTAAATCGATAAATAAATCTACCTCAAGGACGAAAAGAAAAATTGCTTTGCTTAAACCGTATGTTTTCTCATAGATGCAAATCAACCAAACACTTTAGTGAGTATAACGCACAGAGTGAAATCATTGAAAACTGCGTTAAAGACAAAACGGCGCTTAAGAAGAAATCTGCAAAAATGACGAAAAGTCCTCGATCATGAATCAACAATGCCGTTTGTTCGTAACTTTCATAAATGATATGCATGACAGCAAATTTAGTAAATTCAACGGTTTAAACCCGTCTCGCTTCCCTTAACAACCCAGTATCTGAATACTTCGTCCAAACTATATTCATACTGTAATAAAACATGATATGCACTCTACTCATCCCGATATTATTGTTCAGTAATGCAAATACATTCACATGCATAAGTTGTATTATGGCGTATTTTGCTCCCAGTTGCATCGAATAACAAGTATATACGCTAAATCCGCTGGACTCTCTATGTTCCTGTACACTTGAAAATCAGATCGGCATTGGGAAAACTCACGGATGTTATGGATTACTTGAAATAAATCCTCTGTGGACACGAAGTTGTACTCGCGGGGTGGCAGAGCGAAGCGCTTTGGCTCGGCCAGGCGTCGGAAAATCGAAAGCGATTTTGCCGATTGTTTGTCGTCGATCTAGTTGCCGGGAGAGCGGCCGGGAACGATATCTCGTTGCAGCCGGACGACGCGACCGGTGCGACGACGAGCGATTCGTGTGGATGTGGACCTACACGATGGGAGGTATAATTACGCGTCGGAAGCATCGGGACGCCCGGGTAAGCGCATACATATACATACACAGGTAGTACAGCGGCCGTAACCCGCTCTCACTCTGCACACTCGAGCGCAACAGCGGTTAGCAATTTCCATTTATTTATGCAGCTTGTAAATACGTGGCAGGATCTCGTTCGTTGTTATCGATGCTGGTACGCGCTTGTGTGTCGGTTGGTGGAAGCGTTGGTGCGTGCAGACCCCGGGCTAAGCGCGAAAGGTTACCACCGGCAACAAGCACCCCTTCACCCGTGGATTTATACTCGGTGCGGTGATAGTCCCTCGCATAGAACCCCGGAACCGTGATATTTCGGATCAAAACCGCTTTTCACTCGTCACGCTTGCTCACTTGTTTTCATAATATTATAAAGTCAACTTATTTCCGGATATAATCTTTTCATCGCTTACAATTTATAATGATATTTGTTTTTACGACGAATTAGACATTTGTGTCTTGCTTCTCTAAGTGTGCTGCAAAAGGAAGGTCGTTATTTTATTTAAGCGCAATCGGTAAAAAGATTCGGGTTTCGGAGACTTTTGGATTTATCGGGAAAATCGAGAGACGCGGTAGCGTCGCGACGCCAAGTATTAAAAAGAAAAAAAAAATCATGTTGAAAAATGCCCGCCAACCTGTCGCGGCTACCGCTACTCCTATTGTCCGGAGAATCGTGTGCCACCGACTTTTTTCAAATTATATTGTCTCTCGAATTTAAATGGTTACCAAAATTGATAATACAATGGGATGATTCGGTCAAGTTTTATTTTCGATGCTATGTGCTTCGCAAAAACTTCATCGAAAATAAGGCAGGGGACCGACTCTACACCTCCCAAGTCTACACAAAGATAGGTCTACACAAAAAGGCGACACAGAAAGACTGTACACGCAGACAGCTCGACACCGAAAACTCGGCACGAAAAACTCGACACCAAAAACTCTGCACGAAAAACTCGACACCGAAAAGTCAACACGAAAAACTCGACACGCCGAAAAGTCGGCACAAAAAACTCGACACCGAAAAGTCGGCACCAAAAACTTGACACCGAAAAGTCGACACTTTGATCGATTTTGGGGAATTTTAAGGCCCTATCCGATGTGAAATTTTCCGTTAATTACAATTTTTATTTCCCTCTGTGGGCAAATCGCGATTGCGCAAGCGAAGCGTGCGTGAAACTTTGTTTACACACGTCGTGAAATAAAAATAGGTACGATACTCGCGCGAAATAGTATATTACACTACAAGAGCAGAAAGTTTGAGATTCCTGCACAAGTCAAAAAAAGTTTTGTCGCACTAGTATGATACTATCGTTCAAGGGGATATCTGAATAGATCATATTTTGTTTTAAATGAAAAAAGTAATGTATTTCTGGGTTTTCAGTGAAAAATATCACGATTTTTAAAAACATAACATATTCGTTGTCTGCTGGCAAAAATACATCGAAATAGTGGGTTAAAAATGAAATAAAACCGCGTTTTACGCACCGAATAAAATAAAAATTGTAATTAACGGAAAATTTCACATCGGATAGGGCCTTAAAATTCCCCAAAATCGATCGAAGTGTCGACTTTTCGGTGTTGAGTTTTTCGTGTTGACTTTTCGGTGTCGAGTTTTTCGTGCAGAGTTTTTGGTGTCGAGTTTTTCGTGCCGAGTTTTCGGTGTCGAGCTGTCTGCGTGTACAGTCTTTCTGTGTCGACTTTTTGTGTAGACCTATCTTTGTGTAGACTTGGGAGGTGTAGAGTCGGTCCCCTGCCGAAAATAAAAGTTGACCGCCAATCGTTGCATACAATAACACATGATGTAAACACTCGGTCACAGCCCATAGAGCTAAGTTATAGAATGTGGTAGCATATGTTATATTATTCACATTATTTTGACACGTTTTGATCAATTTCTATAATGCCATTTTTCTAAAAAATACTTGCAAGTGCTTGTACGTAATTAGTTTCAACATCACACAGTTATGCTTGGTTTCCTTCATTTTTCGGAGCTGAATCTGACAAAAGCACTGCAAAGTTCGGAGATTGCAAAATACAAGTACAGCAAAGCTAAAGTGCGTATTTCGGACGGTTGAACCGGGCTGCATTCAAAGGACTTATAGGATCATCTGATAATCCTGTAATCCAGGTTAGGTCATAATACTTTGCTTGACATTTCTGGTTCACGTGCATTGTTTAATGAGAAAATGGAAAAAATCGGAGTTTGTTTGAAATGGAAGTGAAAACTCGTGATAAACGACAATTTTTTTAGATGAGGCGAGAAATCAGAGATCAAGAAAAATTGTGGAAATAAAGAACAATTGAGAAAGGATCGCAATGATATACCTTCAAAAGTTATCAGGGTTTTTTTCAAGGCCCCAATTAATAATCCCTAATTTTCTTAGGGGCCTTATGTAGGAACCTCGGATTTCCTCAGTGGTGACCACGCTTTTTTCTTCAGGGCCCTTAAAGGAAAAATATAAAGGACCAAATATAAAGTCTGAATATTAAGGCAAAATATGAAGGCGGTATTTTAGGCGCCTTCATGTGTTTCCCTAATTAGGCCTACCATGGATCCCCTGTTAAGGGCTTACTAAAATTATTAAGAAACTTAAGTTTTAAATATGCATTTGTCATTATTGAATTGATTAGTCCTGCACTTTTACGTGCTTATACTTAATATTTCATCTCTCTCTACATGATGGTACCTACATATTAATTGCTGAACAAAAAAACTCAATTTTTTTCTGACACTGGCGGGAATATAACCCGAAAACCCTTTAGATATAGGGTTGCTGCTCTGCACTCACTCGACCATTTAGATAATAAGAGATTACATTTTATTTATTTATTTGAATGACTCATATAAAATATGAAATGAAATAACTGTGGTATCGTTAACTCTTGATACATTTACATGACTGCATCTGGTGTTCAAAAAATAGAAGG